>OY829540.1:20924723-22157940 GCA_963691705.1 Viola odorata | reverse complement strand
CTGTTAGTAGCTGTCTCGGTGTTAGTAGCTGCCTCCATGTTAGCAGCTGCCTCCCTGTTATCAGGTGCATCCCTGTTATCAGCTCTCTTCGTGTTAGCATCTGCCTCGGTATTATCAGCTGCCTCCATGTTATCAGCTGCCTCCATGTTATCAGCTGCCTCCCTGTTATCAGCTCTCTTCGTGTTAGCATCTACCTCGGTATTATCAGTTGTCTCCGTGTTAGCAGCTGTCTCTGTGTTATCAGTTGTCTCCGTGTTAGCAGCTCCTCCGTGTTAGCAGTTGCCTCTGTCTTAGCAACTACCTCGCTATTATCGGCTGCCTCCATGTTAGCAGCTGCCTCGACGTTATCAGTTGCCTCCCTTTTATCAGTTGCCTCCGTGTTAGCTGCTGCCTCCCTATTTTCAGCTGCCTCCGTGTTAGCAGCTGCCTCTATGTTATCAGTTGCCTCCCTGTTATCAGTTGTCTCCGTGTTAGCACCTACCTCTGTGTTAGCAGCTGCCTCCATGTTATCAGTTGTCTCCGTGTTAGCAGCTGCCTCTGTGTTATCAATTGCCTCGATGTTAGCAGCTGCTCTACGTTATCAGTTGCCTTCCTTTTATTAGTTGCCTCCGTGTTATCAGTTGCCTCCGTGTTAGCAGCTGCCTCTATGTTATCAGTTGCCTCCCTGTTATCAGCTGTCTCCGTGTTAGCACCTGCCTCTGTGTTAGCAGCTGCCTCCATGTTATCAACTGCCTCCGTGTTAGCAGGTGCCTCCCTGTTATCAGCTGCCTCCATGTTAGTAGCTGTCTCGGTGTTAGTAGCTGCCTCCATGTTAGCAGCTGCCTCCCTGTTATCAGGTGCATCCCTGTTATCAGCTCTCTTCGTGTTAGCATCTGCCTCGGTATTATCAGCTGCCTCCATGTTATCAGGTGCCTCCCTGTTATCAGCTGCCTCCATGTTATCAGCTGCCTCCCTGTTATCAGCTGCCTCCCTGTTATCAGCTGCCTCCATGTTAGCAGTTGCCTCCCTGTCATTAGCAGTTACCTCCCTGTCATTAGCAGCTCTCTTCGTGTTAGCAGCTACCTCCGTGTTATCAGCTGCCTCCATGTTATCTGTTGCCTTTGTATTAGCAGTTGCCTCCCTATTATCGGTTGCCACCATGTTAGCAGCTGCCTCCTTGTTATCAGTTGTCTCCGTGTTATCAGTTGTCACCGTGTTAGCAGCTGCCTCTGTGTTATCAGTTGCCTCCATGTTAGCAGCTGCTCTACGTTATCAGTTGCCTCCCTTTTATTAGTTGCGTCCGTGTTATCAGCTGCCTCCATGTTATCAGTTGCCTCTGTGTTATCAGCTGCCTCCATGTTATCAGCTGCCTCTGTGTTAGCAGCTGCCTCCATGTTATCAGCTGCCTCTGTGTTAGCAGCTGCCTCCATGTTATCAGTTGCCTCCCTGTTATCAGCTGCCTACGTGTTAGCTGCTGCCTCTACGTTATCAGTTGCCTCCCTTTTATCAGTTGTCTCCGTGTTATCTGTTTCCTCCCTTTTATCAGTTGTCTCCATGTTATCAGCTGCCTCCCTATTATCGACTGCCTCCATGTTAGCAGGTGCCTCCCTGTTATCAGTTGTCTCCGTGTTAGCAGCTGTCTCCATGTTATCAGCTGTCTCCATGTTATCAGCGTCCTCTATGTTAGCAGCTGCCTCCCTATTATCGGCTGCCTCCATGTTAGCAGCTGCATCCCTGTTAACCGCTGCCTTCCTGTTATCAGTTGTCTCCGTGTTAGCAGTTGTCTCTGTGTTATCAGTTGTCTCCGTGTTAGCAGCTCCTCCGTGTTAGCAGGTGCCTCTGTCTTAGCAACTACCTCGCTATTATCGGCTGCCTCCATGTTAGCAGCTGCCTCGACGTTATCAGTTGCCTCCCTTTTATCAGTTGCCTCCGTGTTAGCTGCTGCCTCCCTATTTTCAGCTGCCTCCGTGTTAGCAGCTGCCTCTATGTTATCAGTTGCCTCCCTGTTATCAGTTGTCTCCGTGTTAGCACCTACCTCTGTGTTAGCAGTTGCCTCCATGTTTTCAGTTGCCTCCGTGTTAGCAGGTGCCTCCCTGTTATAAGCTACCTCCGTGTTAGTAGCTGCCTCCATGTTAGCAGCTGCCTCCCTGTTATCAGTTGCCTCCGTGTTAGCAGCTGACTCCCTGTTACCAGCTGTCTCCGTGTTAGCAGCTGCCTCTGTGTTATCAGCTGTCTCCCGGTTATCAGCTGCCTCCGTCTTATCAGTTGCCTCCATGTTAGCAGCTGCCTTCCTGTTATCAGCTGCCTACGTGTTAGCAGTTGCCTCCCTATTATCAGTTATCTGCTTGTTAGCAGCTGCCTACGTGTTAGCTGTTGCCTCCCTGTTATCAGTTGTCTCTGTGTTAGCAGTTGCCTACCTGTTATCAGTGGTCTTCGTGTTATCAGCTGCCTCTGTGTTATCAGCTGCCTCCCTATTATCGACTGCCTCCATGTTAGCAGCTGCCTCCTTATTATCAGCTGCCTACATGTTAGCAGTTGCCTCCCTATTATCAGTTGTCTCCGTGTTAGCAGTTGCCTCGTTGTTATCAGTTGTCTCCATGTTCTCAGCTTCCTCTGTGTTAGCAGCTGCCTCCCTATTATCGGCTACCTCCATGTTAGCAGCTGCATCCCTGTTAACAGCTGCCTCCCTGTTATCAGTTGTCTCCGTGTTAGCAGCTGCCTCTGTGTTAGCAACTGCCTCCCTATTAATGGCTGCCTCCATGTTAGAACCTGCCTCCGTGTTATCAGTTGTCTCCATGTTAGCAGTTGCCTTTGTGTTATCAGTTGACGTCGTATTAGCAGCTGCCTCCCTATTATCAGCTGTCTCCGTGTTAGTAGTTGTCTCCCTATTTTCAGCTGCCTCCCTGTTATCAGCTGCCTCCGTGTTAGCAGCTGCCTTCATGTTAGCACCTGCCTCCCTGTTACCAGCTACCTCCATGTTAGCAGTTGCCTTCCTGTCATCAGTTGCCTCCGTATTAGCAGCTGCCTCCCTGTTTTCAGCTCTCTTCGTGTTAGCAGCTGCCTCTATGTTAGCAGCTGCCTCCATGTTATCAGTTGCCTCCCTTCTATCAGCTGCCTCCATGTTAGCAGTTGCCTCCCTATTATCAGTTGTCTCCGTGTTAGCAGCTGCCTCCATGTTAGCAGCTGCCTTCCTGTTATCAGCTGCCTACGTGTTAGAAGTTGCCTCCCTATTATCAGTTATCTGCTTGTTAGCAGCTGCCTACGTGTTAGCTGTTGCCTCCCTGTTATCAGTTGTCTCTGTGTTAGCAGTTGCCTACCTGTTATCAGTGGTCTCCGTGTTATCAGCTGCCTCTGTGTTATCAGTTGTCTCCATGTTATCAGCTGCCTCCCTATTATCGACTGCCTCCATGTTAGCAGCTGCCTCCTTATTATCAGCTGCCTACATGTTAGCAGTTGCCTCCCTGTTATCAGTTGTCTCCGTGTTAGCAGTTGCCTCGTTGTTATCAGTTGTCTCCATGTTCTCAGCTTCCTCTGTGTTAGCAGCTGCCTCCCTATTATCGGCTACCTCCAAGTTAGCAGCTGCATCCCTGTTAACAGCTGCCTCCCTGTTATCAGTTGTCTCCGTGTTAGCAGCTGCCTCTGTGTTAGCAACTGCCTCCCTATTAATGGCTGCCTCCATGTTAGAACCTGCCTCCGTGTTATCAGTTGTCTCCATGTTAGCAGTTGCCTTTGTGTTATCAGTTGACGTCGTATTAGCAGCTGCCTCCCTATTATCAGCTGTCTCCGTGTTAGTAGTTGTCTCCCTATTTTCAACTGCCTCCCTGTTATCAGCTGCCTCCGTGTTAGCAGCTGCCTTCATGTTAGCACCTGCCTCCCTGTTACCAGCTACCTCCATGTTAGCAGTTGCCTCCCTGTCATCAGTTGCCTCCGTATTAGCAGCTGCCTCCCTGTTTTCAGCTCTCTTCGTGTTAGCAGCTGCCTCTATGTTAGCAGCTGCCTCCATGTTATCAGTTGCCTCCCTTCTATCAGCTGCCTCCATGTTAGCAGTTGCCTCCCTATTATCAGTTGTCTCCGTGTTAGCAGCTGCCTCCATGTTAGCAGCTGCCTCCCTGTTATCAGCTGCCTCCATGTTAGCAGTTGCCTCCCTGTTATCGGCTGCCTCCATGTTAGCAGGTGCCTCCGTGTTATCAGTTGTCTCCATGTTAGCAGCTGCCTCCCTTCTATCAGCTGCCTCCATGTTAGCAGCTGCCTCCCTTCTATCAGTTGCCTCCATGTTTTCAGTTGCCTCCGTGTTAGCAGGTGCCTCCCTGTTATAAGCTACGTCCGTGTTAGTAGCTGCCTCCATGTTAGCCGCTGCCTCCCTGTTATCAGTTGCCTCCGTGTTAGCGGCTGACTCCCTGTTACCAGCTGTCTCCGTGTTAGCAGCTGCCTCTGTGATATCAGCTATCTCCCGGTTATCAGCTGCCTCTGTCTTATCAGTTGCCTCCATGTTAGCAGCTGCCTTCCTGTTATCAGCTGCCTACGTGTTAGCAGTTGCCTCCCTATTATCAGTTATCTGCTTGTTAGCAGCTGCCTACGTGTTAGCTGTTGCCTCCCTGTTATCAGTTGTCTCTGTGTTAGCAGTTGCCTACCTGTTATCAGTGGTCTCCGTGTTATCAGCTGCCTCTATGTTATCAGTTGTCTCCATGTTATCAGCTGCCTCCCTATTATCGACTGCCTCCATGTTAGCTGCTGCCTCCTTATTATCAGCTGCCTACATGTTAGCAGTTGCCTCCCTGTTATCAGTTGTCTCCGTGTTAGCAGTTGCCTCGTTGTTATCAGTTGTCTCCATGTTCTCAGCTTCCTCTGTGTTAGCAGCTGCCTCCCTATTATCGGCTACCTCCATGTTAGCAGCTGCATCCCTGTTAACAGCTGCCTCCCTGTTATCAGTTGTCTCCGTGTTAGCAGCTGCCTCTGTGTTAGCAACTGCCTCCCTATTAATGGCTGCCTCCATGTTAGAACCTGCCTTCGTGTTATCAGTTGTCTCCATGTTAGCAGTTGCCTTTGTGTTATCAGTTGACGTCGTATTAGCAGCTGCCTCCCTATTATCAGCTGTCTCCGTGTTAGTAGTTGTCTCCCTATTTTCAGCTGCCTCCCTGTTATCAGCTGCCTCCGTGTTAGCAGCTGCCTTCATGTTAGCACCTGCCTCCCTGTTACCAGCTACCTCCATGTTAGCAGTTGCCTCCCTGTCATCAGTTGCCTCCGTATTAGCAGCTGCCTCCCTGTTTTCAGCTCTCTTCGTGTTAGCAGCTGCCTCTATGTTAGCAGCTGCCTCCATGTTATCAGTTGCCTCCCTTCTATCAGCTGTCTCCATGTTAGCAGTTGCCTCCCTATTATCAGTTGTCTCCGTGTTAGCAGCTGCCTCCATGTTAGCAGCTGCCTTCCTGTTATCAGCTGCCTACGTGTTAGCAGTTGCCTCCCTATTATCAGTTATCTGCTTGTTAGCAGCTGCCTACGTGTTAGCTGTTGCCTCCCTGTTATCAGTTGTCTCTGTGTTAGCAGTTGCCTACCTGTTATCAGTGGTCTCCGTGTTATCAGCTGCCTCTGTGTTATCAGTTGTCTCCATGTTATCAGCTGCCTCCCTATTATCGACTGCCTCCATGTTAGCAGCTGCCTCCTTATTATCAGCTGCCTACATGTTAGCAGTTGCCTCCCTGTTATCAGTTGTCTCCGTGTTAGCAGTTGCCTCGTTGTTATCAGTTGTCTCCATGTTCTCAGCTTCCTCTGTGTTAGCAGCTGCCTCCCTATTATCGGCTACCTCCATGTTAGCAGCTGCATCCCTGTTAACAGCTGTCTCCATGTTATCAGTTTTCTCCGTGTTAGCAGCTGCCTCTGTGTTAGCAACTGCCTCCCTATTAATGGCTGCCTCCATGTTAGAACCTGCCTCCGTGTTATCAGTTATCTCCATGTTAGCAGTTGCCTTTGTGTTATCAGTTGACGTCGTATTAGCAGCTGCCTCCCTATTATCAGCTGTCTCCGTGTTAGTAGTTGTCTCCCTATTTTCAGCTGCCTCCCTGTTATCAGCTGCCTCCGTGTTAGCAGCTGCCTTCATGTTAGCACCTGCCTCCCTGTTACCAGCTACCTCCATGTTAGCAGTTGCCTCCCTGTCATCAGTTGCCTCCGTATTAGCAGCTGCCTCCCTGTTTTCAGCTCTCTTCGTGTTAGCAGCTGCCTCTATGTTAGCAGCTGCCTCCATGTTATCAGTTGCCTCCCTTCTATCAGCTGCCTCCATGTTAGCAGTTGCGTCCCTATTATCAGTTGTCTCCGTGTTAGCAGCTGCCTCCATGTTAGCAGCTGCCTCCCTGTTATCAGCTGCCTCCATGTTAGCAGTTGCCTCCCTGTTATCAGCTGCCTCCATGTTAGCAGGTGCCTCCGTGTTATCAGTTGACTCCATGTTATCAGTTGCCTCCCTTCTATCAGCTGCCTCCATGTTAGCAGTTGCCTCCCTATTATCAGTTGTCTCCGTGTTAGCAGCTGCCTCCATGTTAGCAGCTGCCTCCCTGTTATCAGCTGCCTCCATGTTAGCAGTTGCCTCCCTGTTATCGGCTGCCTCCATGTTAGCAGGTGCCTCCGTGTTATCAGTTGTCTCCATGTTAGCAGCTGCCTCTGTGTTATCAGTTGCCGTCGTGTTAGCAGCTGCCTCTACGTTATCAGTTGCCACCCTTTTATCAGCTGCCTCCATGTTAGGAGTTGCCTCCCTGTCATCAACTGTCTTCGTGTTAGTAGCTGCCTCCATGTTATCAGCTGTCTCTGTGTTAGCACTTCCCTCCCTATTATCGGCTGCCTCCATGTTAGCAGCTGCCTCCCTGTTATAAGTTATCCGTGTTAGCAGCTGCCTCTGTGTTATCAGTTGCCTCCGTGTTAGCAGCTGCTCTACGTTATCAGTTGCCTCCCTTTTATTAGGTACCTTCGTGTTATCAGCTGCCTCCATGTTATCAGCTGCCTCTGTGTTATCAGCTGCCTCCATGTTATCAGTTGCCTCCCTGTTATCAGTTGTCTCCGTGTTAGCACCTACCTCTGTGTTAGCAGTTGCCTCCATGTTATCAGTTGCCTCCGTATTAGCAGGTGCCTCTGTGTTATCAATTGCCTCCATGTTAGCAGCTGCTCTACGTTATCAGTTGCCTTCCTTTTATTAGTTGCCTCCGTGTTATCAGTTGACTCCGTGTTAGCAGCTGCCTCTATGTTATCAGTTGCCTCCCTGTTATCAGCTGTCTCCGTGTTAGCACCTGCCTCTGTGTTAGCAGTTGCCTCCATGTTATCAACTGCCTCCGTGTTAGCAGGTGCCTCCCTGTTATCAGCTGCCTCCATGTTAGTAGCTGTCTCGGTGTTAGTAGCTGCCTCCATGTTAGCAGCTGCCTCCCTGTTATCAGGTGCATCCCTGTTATCAGCTCTCTTCGTGTTAGCATCTGCCTCGGTATTAGCAGCTGTCTCTGTGTTATCAGTTGTCTCCGTGTTAGCAGCTCCTCCGTGTTAGCAGTTGCCTATGTCTTAGCAACTACCTCGCTATTATCGGCTGCCTCCATGTTAGCAGCTGCCTCGACGTTATCAGTTGCCTCCCTTTTATCAGTTGCCTCCGTGTTAGCTGCTGGCTCCCTATTTTCAGCTGCCTCCGTGTTAGCAGCTGCCTCTATGTTATCAGTTGCCTCCCTGTTATCAGTTGTCTCCGTGTTAACACCTACCTCTGTGTTAGCAGCTGCCTCCATGTTATCAGTTGTCTCCGTGTTAGCAGCTGCCTCTGTGTTATCAATTGCCTCCATGTTAGCAGCTGCTCTACGTTATCAGTTGCCTCCCTTTTATTAGTTGCGTCCGTGTTATCAGCTGCCTCCATGTTATCAGTTGCCTCTGTGTTATCAGCTGCCTCCATGTTATCAGCTGCCTCTGTGTTAGCAGCTGCCTCCATGTTATCAGCTGCCTCTGTGTTAGCAGCTGCCTCCATGTTATCAGTTGCCTCCCTGTTATCAGCTGCCTACGTGTTAGCTGCTGCCTCTACGTTATCAGTTGCCTCCCTTTTATCAGTTGTCTCCGTGTTATCAGTTTCCTCCCTTTTATCAGTTGTCTCCATGTTATCAGCTGCCTCCCTATTATCGACTGCCTCCATGTTAGCAGCTGCCTCCCTATTATCAGCTGCCTACGTGTTAGCAGGTGCCTCCCTGTTATCAGTTGTCTCCGTGTTAGCAGCTGTCTCCATGTTATCAGCGTCCTCTATGTTAGTAGCTGCCTCCCTATTATCGGCTGCCTCCATGTTAGCAGCTGCATCCCTGTTAACCGCTGCCTTCCTGTTATCAGTTGTCTCCGTGTTAGCAGCTGTCTCTGTGTTATCAGTTGTCTCCGTGTTAGCAGCTCCTCCGTGTTAGCAGTTGCCTCTGTCTTAGCAACTACCTCGCTATTATCGGCTGCCTCCATGTTAGCAGCTGCCTCGACGTTATCAGTTGCCTCCCTTTTATCAGTTGCCTCCGTGTTAGCTGCTGCCTCCCTATTTTCAGCTGCCTCCGTGTTAGCAGCTGCCTCTATGTTATCAGTTGCCTCCCTGTTATCAGTTGTCTCCGTGTTAGCACCTACCTCTGTGTTAGCAGTTGCCTCCATGTTTTCAGTTGCCTCCGTGTTAGCAGGTGCCTCCCTGTTATAAGCTACCTCCGTGTTAGTAGCTGCCTCCATGTTAGCAGCTGCCTCCCTGTTATCAGTTGCCTCCGTGTTAGCAGCTGCCTCCCTGTTACCAGCTGTCTCCGTGTTAGCAGCTGCCTCTGTGTTATCAGCTGTCTCCCGGTTATCAGCTGCCTCCGTTTTATCAGCTGCCTCCATGTTAGCAGTTGCCTTCCTGTTATCAGCTGCCTACGTGTTAGCAGTTGCCTCCCTATTATCAGTTATCTGCTTGTTAGCAGCTGCCTACGTGTTAGCTGTTGCCTCCCTGTTATCAGTTGTCTCTGTGTTAGCAGTTGCCTACCTGTTATCAGTGGTCTCCGTGTTATCAGCTGCCTCTGTGTTATCAGTTGTCTCCATGTTATCAGCTGCCTCCCTATTATCGACTGCCTCCATGTTAGCAGCTGCCTCCTTATTATCAGCTGCCTACATGTAGGAGTTGCCTCCCTGTTATCAGTTGTCTCCGTGTTAGCAGTTGCCTCGTTGTTATCAGTTGTCTCCATGTTCTCAGCTTCCTCTGTGTTAGCAGCTGCCTCCCTATTATCGGCTACCTCCATGTTAGCAGCTGCATCCCTGTTAACAGCTGCCTCCCTGTTATCAGTTGTCTCCGTGTTAGCAGCTGCCTCTGTGTTAGCAACTGCCTCCCTATTAATGGCTGCCTCCATGTTAGAACCTGCCTCCGTGTTATCAGTTGTCTCCATGTTAGCAGTTGCCTTTGTGTTATCAGTTGACGTCGTATTAGCAGCTGCCTCCCTATTATCAGCTGTCTCCGTGTTAGTAGTTGTCTCCCTATTTTCAGCTGCCTCCCTGTTATCAGCTGCCTCCGTGTTAGCAGCTGCCTTCATGTTAGCACCTGCCTCCCTGTTACCAGCTACCTCCATGTTAGCAGTTGCCTCCCTGTCATCAGTTGCCTCCGTATTAGCAGCTGCCTCCCTGTTTTCAGCTCTCTTCGTGTTAGCAGCTGCCTCTATGTTAGCAGCTGCCTCCATGTTATCAGTTGCCTCCCTTCTATCAGCTGCCTCCATGTTAGCAGTTGCCTCCCTATTATCAGTTGTCTCCGTGTTAGTAGCTGCCTCCATGTTAGCAGCTGCCTCCATGTTAGCAGCTGCCTTCCTGTTATCAGCTGCCTACGTGTTAGCAGTTGCCTCCCTATTATCAGTTATCTGCTTGTTAGCAGCTGCCTACGTGTTAGCTGTTGCCTCCCTGTTATCAGTTGTCTCTGTGTTAGCAGTTGCCTACCTGTTATCAGTGGTCTCCGTGTTATCAGCTGCCTCTGTGTTATCAGTTGTCTCCATGTTATCAGCTGCCTCCCTATTATCGACTGCCTCCATGTTAGCAGCTGCCTCCTTATTATCAGCTGCCTACATGTTAGCAGTTGCCTCCCTGTTATCAGTTGTCTCCGTGTTAGCAGTTGCCTCGTTGTTATCAGTTGTCTCCATGTTCTCAGCTTCCTCTGTGTTAGCAGCTGCCTCCCTATTATCGGCTACCTCCATGTTAGCAGCTGCATCCCTGTTAACAGCTGCCTCCCTGTTATCAGTTTTCTCCGTGTTAGCAGCTGCCTCTGTGTTAGCAACTGCCTCCCTATTAATGGCTGCCTCCATGTTAGAACCTGCCTCCGTGTTATCAGTTGTCTCCATGTTAGCAGTTGCCTTTGTGTTATCAGTTGACGTCGTATTAGCAGCTGCCTCCCTATTATCAGCTGTCTCTGTGTTAGTAGTTGTCTCCCTATTTTCAGCTGCCTCCCTGTTATCAGCTGCCTCCGTGTTAGCAGCTGCCTTCATGTTAGCACCTGCCTCCCTGTTACCAGCTACCTCCATGTTAGCAGTTGCCTCCCTGTCATCAGTTGCCTCCGTATTAGCAGCTGCCTCCCTGTTTTCAGCTCTCTTCGTGTTAGCAGCTGCCTCTATGTTAGCAGCTGCCTCCATGTTATCAGTTGCCTCCCTTCTATCAGCTGCCTCCATGTTAGCAGTTGCGTCCCTATTATGAGTTGTCTCCGTGTTAGCAGCTGCCTCCATGTTAGCAGCTGCCTCCCTGTTATCAGCTGCCTCCATGTTAGCAGTTGCCTCCCTGTTATCGGCTGCCTCCATGTTAGCAGGTGCCTCCGTGTTATCAGTTGTCTCCATGTTATCAGTTGCCTCCCTTCTATCAGCTGCCTCCATGTTAGCAGTTGCCTCCCTATTATCAGTTGTCTCCGTGTTAGCAGCTGCCTCCATGTTAGCAGCTGCCTCCCTGTTATCAGCTGCCTCCATGTTAGCAGTTGCCTCCCTGTTATCGGCTGCCTCCATGTTAGCAGGTGCCTCCGTGTTATCAGTTGTCTCCATGTTAGCAGCTGACTCTGTGTTATCAGTTGCCATCGTGTTAGCAGCTGCCTCTACGTTATCAGTTGCCACCCTTTTATCAGCTGCCTCCATGTTAGGAGTTGCCTCCCTGTCATCAACTGTCTTCGTGTTAGTAGCTGCCTCCATGTTATCAGCTGTCTCTGTGTTAGCACTTCCCTCCCTATTATCGGCTGCCTCCATGTTAGCAGCTGCCTCCCTGTTATAAGTTGTCTCCGTGTTAGCAGCTGCCTCTGTGTTATCAGTTGCCTCCGTGTTAGCAGCTGCTCTACGTTATCAGTTGCCTCCCTTTTATTAGGTACCTTCGTGTTATCAGCTGCCTCCATGTTATCAGCTGCCTCTGTGTTATCAGCTGCCTCCATGTTATCAGTTGCCTCCCTGTTATCAGTTGTCTCCGTGTTAGCACCTACCTCTGTGTTAGCAGCTGCCTCCATGTTATCAGTTGCCTCCGTATTAGCAGGTGCCTCTGTGTTATCAATTGCCTCCATGTTAGCAGCTGCTCTACGTTATCAGTTGCCTTCCTTTTATTAGTTGCCTCCGTGTTATCAGTTGCCTCCGTGTTATCAGCTGCCTCCGTGTTATCAGCTGCCTCCATGTTATCAGCTGCCTCTGTGTTAGCAGCTGCCTCTATGTTATCAGTTGCCTCCCTGTTATCAGCTGTCTCCGTGTTAGCACCTGCCTCTGTGTTAGCAGTTGCCTCCATGTTATCAACTGCCTCCGTGTTAGCAGGTGCCTCCCTGTTATCAGCTGCCTCCATGTTAGTAGCTGTCTCGGTGTTAGTAGCTGCCTCCATGTTAGCAGCTGCCTCCCTGTTATCAGGTGCATCCCTGTTATTAGCTCTCTTCGTGTTAGCATCTGCCTCGGTATTATCAGTTGTCTCCGTGTTAGCAGCTGTCTCTGTGTTATCAGTTGTCTCCGTGTTAGCAGCTCCTCCGTGTTAGCAGTTGCCTCTGTCTTAGCAACTACCTCGCTATTATCGGCTGCCTCCATGTTAGCAGCTGCCTCGACGTTATCAGTTGCCTCCCTTTTATCAGTTGCCTCCGTGTTAGCTGCTGCCTCCCTATTTTCAGCTGCCTCCGTGTTAGCAGCTGCCTCTATGTTATCAGTTGCCTCCCTGTTATCAGTTGTCTCCGTGTTAACACCTACCTCTGTGTTAGCAGCTGCCTCCATATTATCAGTTGTCTCCGTGTTAGCAGCTGCCTCTGTGTTATCAATTGCCTCCATGTTAGCAGCTGCTCTACGTTATCAGTTGCCTCCCTTTTATTAGTTGCGTCCGTGTTATCAGCTGCCTCCATGTTATCAGTTGCCTCTGTGTTATCAGCTGCCTCCATGTTATCAGCTGCCTCTGTGTTAGCAGCTGCCTCCATGTTATCAGCTGCCTCTGTGTTAGCAGCTGCCTCCATGTTATCAGTTGCCTCCCTGTTATCAGCTGCCTACGTGTTAGCTGCTGCCTCTACGTTATCAGTTGCCTCCCTTTTATCAGTTGTCTCCGTGTTATCAGTTTCCTCCCTTTTATCAGTTGTCTCCATGTTATCAGCTGCCTCCCTATTATCGACTGCCTCCATGTTAGCAGCTGCCTCCCTATTATCAGCTGCCTACGTGTTAGCAGGTGCCTCCCTGTTATCAGTTGTCTCCGTGTTAGCAGCTGTCTCCATGTTATCAGCGTCCTCTATGTTAGCAGCTGCCTCCCAATTATCGGCTACCTCCATGTTAGCAGCTGCATCCCTGTTAACCGCTGCCTTCCTGTTATCAGTTGTCTCCGTGTTAGCAGTTGTCTCTGTGTTATCAGTTGTCTCCGTGTTAGCAGCTCCTCCGTGTTAGCAGTTGCCTCTGTCTTAGCAACTACCTCGCTATTATCGGCTGCCTCCATGTTAGCAGCTGCCTCGACGTTATCAGTTGCCTCCCTTTTATCAGTTGCCTCCGTGTTAGCTGCTGCCTCCCTATTTTCAGCTGCCTCCGTGTTAGCAGCTGCCTCTATGTTATCAGTTGCCTCCCTGTTATCAGTTGTCTCCGTGTTAGCACCTACTTCTGTGTTAGCAGTTGCCTCCATGTTTTCAGTTGCCTCCGTGTTAGCAGGTGCCTCCCTGTTATAAGCTACCTCCGTGTTAGTAGCTGCCTCCATGTTAGCAGCTGCCTCCCTGTTATCAGTTGCCTCCGTGTTAGCAGCTGCCTCCCTGTTACCAGCTGTCTCCGTGTTAGCAGCTGCCTCTGTGTTATCAGCTGTCTCCCGGTTATCAGCTGCCTCCGTTTTATCAGCTGCCTCCATGTTAGCAGTTGCCTTCCTGTTATCAGCTGCCTACGTGTTAGCAGTTGCCTCCCTATTATCAGTTATCTGCTTGTTAGCAGCTGCCTACGTGTTAGCTGTTGCCTCCCTGTTATCAGTTGTCTCTGTGTTAGCAGTTGCCTACCTGTTATCAGTGGTCTCCGTGTTATCAGCTGCCTCTGTGTTATCAGTTGTCTCCATGTTATCAGCTGCCTCCCTATTATCGACTGCCTCCATGTTAGCAGCTGCCTCCTTATTATCAGCTGCCTACATGTAGGAGTTGCCTCCCTGTTATCAGTTGTCTCCGTGTTAGCAGTTGCCTCGTTGTTATCAGTTGTCTCCATGTTCTCAGCTTCCTCTGTGTTAGCAGCTGCCTCCCTATTATCGGCTACCTCCATGTTAGCAGCTGCATCCCTGTTAACAGCTGCCTCCCTGTTATCAGTTGTCTCCGTGTTAGCAGCTGCCTCTGTGTTAGCAACTGCCTCCCTATTAATGGCTGCCTCCATGTTAGAACCTGCCTCCGTGTTATCAGTTGTCTCCATGTTAGCAGTTGCCTTTGTGTTATCAGTTGACGTCGTATTAGCAGCTGCCTCCCTATTATCAGCTGTCTCCGTGTTAGTAGTTGTCTCCCTATTTTCAGCTGCCTCCCTGTTATCAGCTGCCTCCGTGTTAGCAGCTGCCTTCATGTTAGCACCTGCCTCCCTGTTACCAGCTACCTCCATGTTAGCAGTTGCCTCCCTGTCATCAGTTGCCTCCGTATTAGCAGCTGCCTCCCTGTTTTCAGCTCTCTTCGTGTTAGCAGCTGCCTCTATGTTAGCAGCTGCCTCCATGTTATCAGTTGCCTCCCTTCTATCAGCTGCCTCCATGTTAGCAGTTGCCTCCCTATTATCAGTTGTCTCCGTGTTAGTAGCTGCCTCCATGTTAGCAGCTGCCTCCATGTTAGCAGCTGCCTTCCTGTTATCAGCTGCCTACGTGTTAGCAGTTGCCTCCCTATTATCAGTTATCTGCTTGTTAGCAGCTGCCTACGTGTTAGCTGTTGCCTCCCTGTTATCAGTTGTCTCTGTGTTAGCAGTTGCCTACCTGTTATCAGTGGTCTCCGTGTTATCAGCTGCCTCTGTGTTATCAGTTGTCTCCATGTTATCAGCTGCCTCCCTATTATCGACTGCCTCCATGTTAGCAGCTGCCTCCTTATTATCAGCTGCCTACATGTTAGCAGTTGCCTCCCTGTTATCAGTTGTCTCCGTGTTAGCAGTTGCCTCGTTGTTATCAGTTGTCTCCATGTTCTCAGCTTCCTCTGTGTTAGCAGCTGCCTCCCTATTATCGGCTACCTCCATGTTAGCAGCTGCATCCCTGTTAACAGCTGCCTCCCTGTTATCAGTTTTCTCCGTGTTAGCAGCTGCCTCTGTGTTAGCAACTGCCTCCCTATTAATGGCTGCCTCCATGTTAGAACCTGCCTCCGTGTTATCAGTTGTCTCCATGTTAGCAGTTGCCTTTGTGTTATCAGTTGACGTCGTATTAGCAGCTGCCTCCCTATTATCAGCTGTCTCTGTGTTAGTAGTTGTCTCCCTATTTTCAGCTGCCTCCCTGTTATCAGCTGCCTCCGTGTTAGCAGCTGCCTTCATGTTAGCACCTGCCTCCCTGTTACCAGCTACCTCCATGTTAGCAGTTGCCTCCCTGTCATCAGTTGCCTCCGTATTAGCAGCTGCCTCCCTGTTTTCAGCTCTCTTCGTGTTAGCAGCTGCCTCTATGTTAGCAGCTGCCTCCATGTTATCAGTTGCCTCCCTTCTATCAGCTGCCTCCATGTTAGCAGTTGCGTCCCTATTATGAGTTGTCTCCGTGTTAGCAGCTGCCTCCATGTTAGCAGCTGTCTCCCTGTTATCAGCTGCCTCCATGTTAGCAGTTGCCTCCCTGTTATCGGCTGCCTCCATGTTAGCAGGTGCCTCCGTGTTATCAGTTGTCTCCATGTTATCAGTTGCCTCCCTTCTATCAGCTGCCTCCATGTTAGCAGTTGCCTCCCTATTATCAGTTGTCTCCGTGTTAGCAGCTGCCTCCATGTTAGCAGCTGCCTCCCTGTTATCAGCTGCCTCCATGTTAGCAGTTGCCTCCCTGTTATCGGCTGCCTCCATATTAGCAGGTGCCTCCGTGTTATCAGTTGTCTCCATGTTAGCAGCTGACTCTGTGTTATCAGTTGCCATCGTGTTAGCAGCTGCCTCTACGTTATCAGTTGCCACCCTTTTATCAGCTGCCTCCATGTTAGGAGTTGCCTCCCTGTCATCAACTGTCTTCGTGTTAGTAGCTGCCTCCATGTTATCAGCTGTCTCTGTGTTAGCACTTCCCTCCCTATTATCGGCTGCCTCCATGTTAGCAGCTGCCTCCCTGTTATAAGTTGTCTCCGTGTTAGCAGCTGCCTCTGTGTTATCAGTTGCCTCCGTGTTAGCAGCTGCTCTACGTTATCAGTTGCCTCCCTTTTATTAGGTACCTTCGTGTTATCAGCTGCCTCCATGTTATCAGCTGCCTCTGTGTTATCAGCTGCCTCCATGTTATCAGTTGCCTCCCTGTTATCAGTTGTCTCCGTGTTAGCACCTACCTCTGTGTTAGCAGCTGCCTCCATGTTATCAGTTGCCTCCGTATTAGCAGGTGCCTCTGTGTTATCAATTGCCTCCATGTTAGCAGCTGCTCTACGTTATCAGTTGCCTTCCTTTTATTAGTTGCCTCCGTGTTATCAGTTGCCTCCGTGTTATCAGCTGCCTCCGTGTTATCAGCTGCCTCCATGTTATCAGCTGCCTCTGTGTTAGCAGCTGCCTCTATGTTATCAGTTGCCTCCCTGTTATCAGCTGTCTCCGTGTTAGCACCTGCCTCTGTGTTAGCAGTTGCCTCCATGTTATCAACTGCCTCCGTGTTAGCAGGTGCCTCCCTGTTATCAGCTGCCTCCATGTTAGTAGCTGTCTCGGTGTTAGTAGCTGCCTCCATGTTAGCAGCTGCCTCCCTGTTATCAGGTGCATCCCTGTTATTAGCTCTCTTCGTGTTAGCATCTGCCTCGGTATTATCAGTTGTCTCCGTGTTAGCAGCTGTCTCTGTATTATCAGTTGTCTCCGTGTTAGCAGCTCCTCCGTGTTAGCAGTTGCCTCTGTCTTAGCAACTACCTCGCTATTATCGGCTGCCTCCATGTTAGCAGCTGCCTCGACGTTATCAGTTGCCTCCCTTTTATCAGTTGCCTCCGTGTTAGCTGCTGCCTCCCTATTTTCAGCTGCCTCCGTGTTAGCAGCTGCCTCTATGTTATCAGTTGCCTCCCTGTTATCAGTTGTCTCCGTGTTAACACCTACCTCTGTGTTAGCAGCTGCCTCCATATTATCAGTTGTCTCCGTGTTAGCAGCTGCCTCTGTGTTATCAATTGCCTCCATGTTAGCAGCTGCTCTACGTTATCAGTTGCCTCCCTTTTATTAGTTGCGTCCGTGTTATCAGCTGCCTCCATGTTATCAGTTGCCTCTGTGTTATCAGCTGCCTCCATGTTATCAGCTGCCTCTGTGTTAGCAGCTGCCTCCATGTTATCAGCTGCCTCTGTGTTAGCAGCTGCCTCCATGTTATCAGTTGCCTCCCTGTTATCAGCTGCCTACGTGTTAGCTGCTGCCTCTACGTTATCAGTTGCCTCCCTTTTATCAGTTGTCTCCGTGTTATCAGTTTCCTCCCTTTTATCAGTTGTCTCCATGTTATCAGCTGCCTCCCTATTATCGACTGCCTCCATGTTAGCAGCTGCCTCCCTATTATCAGCTGCCTACGTGTTAGCAGGTGCCTCCCTGTTATCAGTTGTCTCCGTGTTAGCAGCTGTCTCCATGTTATCAGCGTCCTCTATGTTAGCAGCTGCCTCCCAATTATCGGCTACCTCCATGTTAGCAGCTGCATCCCTGTTAACCGCTGCCTTCCTGTTATCAGTTGTCTCCGTGTTAGCAGTTGTCTCTGTGTTATCAGTTGTCTCCGTGTTAGCAGCTCCTCCGTGTTAGCAGTTGCCTCTGTCTTAGCAACTACCTCGCTATTATCGGCTGCCTCCATGTTAGCAGCTGCCTCGACGTTATCAGTTGCCTCCCTTTTATCAGTTGCCTCCGTGTTAGCTGCTGCCTCCCTATTTTCAGCTGCCTCCGTGTTAGCAGCTGCCTCTATGTTATCAGTTGCCTCCCTGTTATCAGTTGTCTCCGTGTTAGCACCTACTTCTGTGTTAGCAGTTGCCTCCATGTTTTCAGTTGCCTCCGTGTTAGCAGGTGCCTCCCTGTTATAAGCTACCTCCGTGTTAGTAGCTGCCTCCATGTTAGCAGCTGCCTCCCTGTTATCAGTTGCCTCCGTGTTAGCAGCTGCCTCCCTGTTACCAGCTGTCTCCGTGTTAGCAGCTGCCTCTGTGTTATCAGCTGTCTCCCGGTTATCAGCTGCCTCCATTTTATCAGCTGCCTCCATGTTAGCAGTTGCCTTCCTGTTATCAGCTGCCTACGTGTTAGCAGTTGCCTCCCTATTATCAGTTATCTGCTTGTTAGCAGCTGCCTACGTGTTAGCTGTTGCCTCCCTGTTATCAGTTGTCTCTGTGTTAGCAGTTGCCTACCTGTTATCAGTGGTCTCCGTGTTATCAGCTGCCTCTGTGTTATCAGTTGTCTCCATGTTATCAGCTGCCTCCCTATTATCGACTGCCTCCATGTTAGCAGCTGCCTCCTTATTATCAGCTGCCTACATGTAGGAGTTGCCTCCCTGTTATCAGTTGTCTCCGTGTTAGCAGTTGCCTCGTTGTTATCAGTTGTCTCCATGTTCTCAGCTTCCTCTGTGTTAGCAGCTGCCTCCCTATTATCGGCTACCTCCATGTTAGCAGCTGCATCCCTGTTAACAGCTGCCTCCCTGTTATCAGTTGTCTCCGTGTTAGCAGCTGCCTCTGTGTTAGCAACTGCCTCCCTATTAATGGCTGCCTCCATGTTAGAACCTGCCTCCGTGTTATCAGTTGTCTCCATGTTAGCAGTTGCCTTTGTGTTATCAGTTGACGTCGTATTAGCAGCTGCCTCCCTATTATCAGCTGTCTCCGTGTTAGTAGTTGTCTCCCTATTTTCAGCTGCCTCCCTGTTATCAGCTGCCTCCGTGTTAGCAGCTGCCTTCATGTTAGCACCTGCCTCCCTGTTACCAGCTACCTCCATGTTAGCAGTTGCCTCCCTGTCATCAGTTGCCTCCGTATTAGCAGCTGCCTCCCTGTTTTCAGCTCTCTTCGTGTTAGCAGCTGCCTCTATGTTAGCAGCTGCCTCCATGTTATCAGTTGCCTCCCTTCTATCAGCTGCCTCCATGTTAGCAGTTGCCTCCCTATTATCAGTTGTCTCCGTGTTAGTAGCTGCCTCCATGTTAGCAGCTGCCTCCATGTTAGCAGCTGCCTTCCTGTTATCAGCTGCCTACGTGTTAGCAGTTGCCTCCCTATTATCAGTTATCTGCTTGTTAGCAGCTGCCTACGTGTTAGCTGTTGCCTCCCTGTTATCAGTTGTCTCTGTGTTAGCAGTTGCCTACCTGTTATCAGTGGTCTCCGTGTTATCAGCTGCCTCTGTGTTATCAGTTGTCTCCATGTTATCAGCTGCCTCCCTATTATCGACTGCCTCCATGTTAGCAGCTGCCTCCTTATTATCAGCTGCCTACATGTTAGCAGTTGCCTCCCTGTTATCAGTTGTCTCCGTGTTAGCAGTTGCCTCGTTGTTATCAGTTGTCTCCATGTTCTCAGCTTCCTCTGTGTTAGCAGCTGCCTCCCTATTATCGGCTACCTCCATGTTAGCAGCTGCATCCCTGTTAACAGCTGCCTCCCTGTTATCAGTTTTCTCCGTGTTAGCAGCTGCCTCTGTGTTAGCAACTGCCTCCCTATTAATGGCTGCCTCCATGTTAGAACCTGCCTCCGTGTTATCAGTTGTCTCCATGTTAGCAGTTGCCTTTGTGTTATCAGTTGACGTCGTATTAGCAGCTGCCTCCCTATTATCAGCTGTCTCTGTGTTAGTAGTTGTCTCCCTATTTTCAGCTGCCTCCCTGTTATCAGCTGCCTCCGTGTTAGCAGCTGCCTTCATGTTAGCACCTGCCTCCCTGTTACCAGCTACCTCCATGTTAGCAGTTGCCTCCCTGTCATCAGTTGCCTCCGTATTAGCAGCTGCCTCCCTGTTTTCAGCTCTCTTCGTGTTAGCAGCTGCCTCTATGTTAGCAGCTGCCTCCATGTTATCAGTTGCCTCCCTTCTATCAGCTGCCTCCATGTTAGCAGTTGCGTCCCTATTATGAGTTGTCTCCGTGTTAGCAGCTGCCTCCATGTTAGCAGCTGCCTCCCTGTTATCAGCTGCCTCCATGTTAGCAGTTGCCTCCCTGTTATCGGCTGCCTCCATGTTAGCAGGTGCCTCCGTGTTATCAGTTGTCTCCATGTTATCAGTTGCCTCCCTTCTATCAGCTGCCTCCATGTTAGCAGTTGCCTCCCTATTATCAGTTGTCTCCGTGTTAGCAGCTGCCTCCATGTTAGCAGCTGCCTCCCTGTTATCAGCTGCCTCCATGTTAGCAGTTGCCTCCCTGTTATCGGCTGCCTCCATGTTAGCAGGTGCCTCCGTGTTATCAGTTGTCTCCATGTTAGCAGCTGACTCTGTGTTATCAGTTGCCATCGTGTTAGCAGCTGCCTCTACGTTATCAGTTGCCACCCTTTTATCAGCTGCCTCCATGTTAGGAGTTGCCTCCCTGTCATCAACTGTCTTCGTGTTAGTAGCTGCCTCCATGTTATCAGCTGTCTCTGTGTTAGCACTTCCCTCCCTATTATCGGCTGCCTCCATGTTAGCAGCTGCCTCCCTGTTATAAGTTATCCGTGTTAGCAGCTGCCTCTGTGTTATCAGTTGCCTCCGTGTTAGCAGCTGCTCTACGTTATCAGTTGCCTCCCTTTTATTAGGTACCTTCGTGTTATCAGCTGCCTCCATGTTATCAGCTTCCTCTGTGTTATCAGCTGCCTCCATGTTATCAGTTGCCTCCCTGTTATCAGTTGTCTCCGTGTTAGCACCTACCTCTGTGTTAGCAGCTGCCTCCATGTTATCAGTTGCCTCCGTATTAGCAGGTGCCTCTGTGTTATCAATTGCCTCCATGTTAGCAGCTGCTCTACGTTATCAGTTGCCTTCCTTTTATTAGTTGCCTCCGTGTTATCAGTTGCCTCCGTGTTATCAGCTGCCTCCGTGTTATCAGCTGCCTCCATGTTATCAGCTGCCTCTGTGTTAGCAGCTGCCTCTATGTTATCAGTTGCCTCCCTGTTATCAGCTGTCTCCGTGTTAGCACCTGCCTCTGTGTTAGCAGTTGCCTCCATGTTATCAACTGCCTCCGTGTTAGCAGGTGCCTCCCTGTTATCAGCTGCCTCCATGTTAGTAGCTGTCTCGGTGTTAGTAGCTGCCTCCATGTTAGCAGCTGCCTCCCTGTTATCAGGTGCATCCCTGTTATTAGCTCTCTTCGTGTTAGCATCTGCCTCGGTATTATCAGTTGTCTCCGTGTTAGCAGCTGTCTCTGTGTTATCAGTTGTCTCCGTGTTAGCAGCTCCTCCGTGTTAGCAGTTGCCTCTGTCTTAGCAACTACCTCGCTATTATCGGCTGCCTCCATGTTAGCAACTGCCTCGACGTTATCAGTTGCCTCCCTTTTATCAGTTGCCTCCGTGTTAGCTGCTGCCTCCCTATTTTCAGCTGCCTCCGTGTTAGCAGCTGCCTCTATGTTATCAGTTGCCTCCCTGTTATCAGTTGTCTCCGTGTTAACACCTACCTCTGTGTTAGCAGCTGCCTCCATGTTATCAGTTGTCTCCGTGTTAGCAGCTGCCTCTGTGTTATCAATTGCCTCCGTGTTAGCAGCTGCTCTACGTTATCAGTTGCCTCCCTTTTATTAGTTGCGTCCGTGTTATCAGCTGCCTCCATGTTATCAGTTGCCTCTGTGTTATCAGCTGCCTCCATGTTATCAGCTGCCTCTGTGTTAGCAGCTGCCTCCATGTTATCAGCTGCCTCTGTGTTAGCAGCTGCCTCCATGTTATCAGTTGCCTCCCTGTTATCAGCTGCCTACGTGTTAGCTGCTGCCTCTACGTTATCAGTTGCCTCCCTTTTATCAGTTGTCTCCGTGTTATCAGTTTCCTCCCTTTTATCAGTTGTCTCCATGTTATCAGCTGCCTCCCTATTATCGACTGCCTCCATGTTAGCAGCTGCCTCCCTATTATCAGCTGCCTACGTGTTAGCAGGTGCCTCCCTGTTATCAGTTGTCTCCGTGTTAGCAGCTGTCTCCATGTTATCAGCGTCCTCTATGTTAGCAGCTGCCTCCCAATTATCGGCTACCTCCATGTTAGCAGCTGCATCCCTGTTAACCGCTGTCTTCCTGTTATCAGTTGTCTCCGTGTTAGCAGTTGTCTCTGTGTTATCAGTTGTCTCCGTGTTAGCAGCTCCTCCGTGTTAGCAGTTGCCTCTGTCTTAGCAACTACCTCGCTATTATCGGCTGCCTCCATGTTAGCAGCTGCCTCGACGTTATCAGTTGCCTCCCTTTTATCAGTTGCCTCCGTGTTAGCTGCTGCCTCCCTATTTTCAGCTGCCTCCGTGTTAGCAGCTGCCTCTATGTTATCAGTTGCCTCCCTGTTATCAGTTGTCTCCGTGTTAGCACCTACTTCTGTGTTAGCAGTTGCCTCCATGTTTTCAGTTGCCTCCGTGTTAGCAGGTGCCTCCCTGTTATAAGCTACCTCCGTGTTAGTAGCTGCCTCCATGTTAGCAGCTGCCTCCCTGTTATCAGTTGCCTCCGTGTTAGCAGCTGCCTCCCTGTTACCAGCTTTCTCCGTGTTAGCAGCTGCCTCTGTGTTATCAGCTGTCTCCCGGTTATCAGCTGCCTCCGTCTTATCAGCTGCCTCCATGTTAGCAGCTGCCTTCCTGTTATCAGCTGCCTACGTGTTAGCAGTTGCCTCCCTATTATCAGTTATCTGCTTGTTAGCAGCTGCCTACGTGTTAGCTGTTGCCTCCCTGTTATCAGTTGTCTCTATGTTAGCAGTTGCCTACCTGTTATCAGTGGTCTCCGTGTTATCAGCTGCCTCTGTGTTATCAGTTGTCTCCATGTTATCAGCTGCCTCCCTATTATCGACTGCCTCCATGTTAGCAGCTGCCTCCTTATTATCAGCTGCCTACATGTTAGCAGTTGCCTCCCTGTTATCAGTTGTCTCCGTGTTAGCAGTTGCCTCGTTGTTATCAGTTGTCTCCATGTTCTCAGCTTCCTCTGTGTTAGCAGCTGCCTCCCTATTATCGGCTACCTCCATGTTAGCAGCTGCATCCCTGTTAACAGCTGCCTCCCTGTTATCAGTTGTCTCCATGTTCTCAGCTTCCTCTGTGTTAGCAGCTGCCTCCCTATTATCGGCTACCTCCATGTTAGCAGCTGCATCCCTGTTAACAGCTGCCTACCTGTTATCAGTTGTCTCCGTGTTAGCAGCTGCCTCTGTGTTAGCAACTGCCTCCCTATTAATGGCTGCCTCCATGTTAGAACCTGCCTCCGTGTTATCAGTTGTCTCCATGTTAGCAGTTGCCTTTGTGTTATCAGTTGACGTCGTATTAGCAGCTGCCTCCCTATTATCAGCTGTCTCCGTGTTAGTAGTTGTCTCCCTATTTTCAGCTGCCTCCCTGTTATCAGCTGCCTCCGTGTTAGCAGCTGCCTTCATGTTAGCACCTGCCTCCCTGTTACCAGCTACCTCCATGTTAGCAGTTGCCTCCCTGTCATCAGTTGCCTCCGTATTAGCAGCTGCCTCATTGTTTTCAGCTCTCTTCGTGTTAGCAGCTGCCTCTATGTTAGCAGCTGCCTCCATGTTATCAGTTGCCTCCCTTCTATCAGCTGCCTCCATGTTAGCAGCTGCCTCCCTGTTATCAGCTGCCTCCATGTTAGCAGTTGCCTCCCTGTTATCGGCTGCCTCCATGTTAGCAGGTGCCTCCGTGTTATCAGTTGTCTCCATGTTAGCAGCTGCCTCTGTGTTATCAGTTGCCGTCGTGTTAGCAGCTGCCTCTACGTTATCAGTTGCCACCCTTTTATCAGCTGCCTCCATGTTAGGAGTTGCCTCCCTGTCATCAACTGTCTTCGTGTTAGTAGCTGCCTCCATGTTATCAGCTGTCTCTGTGTTAGCACTTCCCTCCCTATTATCGGCTGCCTCCATGTTAGCAGCTGCCTCCCTGTTATAAGTTGTCTCCGTGTTAGCAGCTGCCTCTGTGTTATCAGTTGCCTCCGTGTTAGCAGCTGCTCTACGTTATCAGTTGCCTCCCTTTTATTAGGTACCTTCGTGTTATCAGCTGCCTCCATGTTATCAGCTGCCTCTGTGTTATCAGCTGCCTCCATGTTATCAGTTGCCTCCCTGTTATCAGTTGTCTCCGTGTTAGCACCTACCTCTGTGTTAGCAGCTGCCTCCATGTTATCAGTTGCCTCCGTATTAGCAGGTGCCTCTGTGTTATCAATTGCCTCCATGTTAGCAGCTGCTCTACGTTATCAGTTGCCTTCCTTTTATTAGTTGCCTCCGTGTTATCAGTTGCCTCCGTGTTAGCAGCTGCCTCTATGTTATCAGTTGCCTCCCTGTTATCTGCTGTCTCCGTGTTAGCACCTGCCTCTGTGTTAGCAGTTGCCTCCATGTTATCAACTGCCTCCGTGTTAGCAGGTGCCTCCCTGTTATCAGCTGCCTCCATGTTAGTAGCTGTCTCGGTGTTAGTAGCTGCCTCCATGTTAGCAGCTGCCTCCCTGTTATCAGGTGCATCCCTGTTATCAGCTCTCTTCGTGTTAGCATCTGCCTCGGTATTATCAGCTGCCTCCATGTTATCAGCTGCCTCCATGTTATCAGCTGCCTCCCTGTTATCAGCTCTCTTCGTGTTAGCATCTGCCTCGGTATTATCAGTTGTCTCCGTGTTAGCAGCTGTCTCTGTGTTATCAGTTGTCTCCGTGTTAGCAGCTCCTCCGTTTTAGCAGTTGCCTCTGTCTTAGCAACTACCTCGCTATTATCGGCTGCCTCCATGTTAGCAGCTGCCTCGACGTTATCAGTTGCCTCCCTTTTATCAGTTGCCTCCGTGTTAGCTGTTGCCTCCCTATTTTCAGCTGCCTCCGTGTTAGCAGCTGCCTCTATGTTATCAGTTGCCTCCCTGTTATCAGTTGTCTCCGTGTTAACACCTACCTCTGTGTTAGCAGCTGCCTCCATGTTATCAGTTGTCTCCGTGTTAGCAGCTGCCTCTGTGTTATCAATTGCCTCCATGTTAGCAGCTGCTCTACGTTATCAGTTGCCTTCCTTTTATTAGTTGCCTCCGTGTTATCAGTTGCCTCCGTGTTAGCAGCTGCCTCTATGTTATCAGTTGCCTCCCTGTTATCAGCTGTCTCCGTGTTAGCACCTGCCTCTGTGTTAGCAGCTGCCTCCATGTTATCAACTGCCTCCGTGTTAGCAGGTGCCTCCCTGTTATCAGCTGCCTCCATGTTAGTAGCTGTCTCGGTGTTGGTAGCTGCCTCCATGTTAGCAGCTGCCTCCCTGTTATCAGGTGCATCCCTGTTATCAACTCTCTTTGTGTTAGCATCTGCCTCGGTATTATCAGCTGCCTCCATGTTATCAGCTGCCTCCCTGTTATCAGCTGCCTCCCTGTTATCAGCTGCCTCCATGTTATCAGCTGCCTCCCTGTTATCAGCTGCCTCCCTGTTATCAGCTGCCTCCATGTTAGCAGTTGCCTCCCTGTCATTAGCAGCTACCTCCCTGTCATTAGCAGCTCTCTTCGTGTTAGCAGCTACCTCCGTGTTATCAGCTGCCTCCATGTTATCTGTTGCCTTTGTATTAGCAGTTGCCTCCCTATTATCGGCTGCCACCATGTTAGCAGCTGCCTCCTTGTTATCAGTTGTCTCCGTGTTATCAGTTGTCACCGTGTTAGCAGCTGCCTCTGTGTTATCAGTTGCCTCCATGTTAGCAGCTGCTCTACGTTATCAGTTGCCTCCCTTTTATTAGTTGCGTCCGTGTTATCAGCTGCCTCCATGTTATCAGTTGCCTCTGTGTTATCAGCTGCCTCCATGTTATCAGCTGCCTCTGTGTTAGCAGCTGCCTCCATGTTATCAGCTGCCTCTGTGTTAGCAGCTGCCTCCATGTTATCAGTTGCCTCCCTGTTATCAGCTGCCTACGTGTTAGTTGCTGCCTCTACGTTATCAGTTGCCTCCCTTTTATCAGTTGTCTCCGTGTTATCAGTTTCCTCCCTTTTATCAGTTGTCTCCATGTTATCAGCTGCCTCCATGTTAGCAGTTGCCTCCCTATTATCAGCTGCCTACGTGTTAGCAGGTGCCTCCCTGTTATCAGTTGTCTCCGTGTTAGCAGCTGTCTCCATGTTATCAGTTGTCTCCATATTATCAGCTTCCTCTATGTTAGCAGCTGCCTCCCTATTATCGGCTGCCTCCATGTTAGCAGCTGCATCCCTGTTAACCGCTGCCTTCCTGTTAATAGTTGTCTCCGTGTTAGCAGCTGTCTCTCTGTTATCAGTTGTCTCCGTGTAAGCAGCTCCTCCGTGTTAGCAGCTGCCTCTGTCTTAGCAACTACCTCGCTATTATCGGCTGCCTCCATGTTAGCAGCTGCCTCTACGTTATCAGTTGCCTCCCTTTTATCAGTTGCCTCCGTGTTTGCTGCTGCCTCCCTTTTATCAGTTGCCTCCGTGTTAGCAGCTGCCTCTGTGTTATCAGTTGCCTCCCTGTTATCAGTTGTCTCCGTGTTATAAGCTACCTCCGTGTTATAAGCTACCTCTGCGTTAGCAACTGTCTCCATGTTATCAGCTGTCTCCATGTTATCAGCGTCCTCTATGTTAGCAGCTGCATCCCTATTATCGGCTGCCTCCATGTTAGCAGCTGCATCCCTGTTAACCGCTGCCTTCCTGTTATCAGTTGTCTCCGTGTTAGCAGCTGTCTCTGTGTTATCAGTTGTCTCCGTGTTTGCAGCTCCTCCGTGTTAGCAGTTGCCTCTGTCTTAGCAACTACCTCGCTATTATCGGCTGCCTCCATGTTAGCAGCTGCCTCGACGTTATCAGTTGCCTCCCTTTTATCAGTTGCCTCCGTGTTAGCTGCTGCCTCCCTATTTTCAGCTGCCTCCGTGTTAGCAGCTGCCTCTATGTTATCAGTTGCCTCCCTGTTATTAGTTGTCTCCGTGTTAGCACCTACCTCTGTGTTAGCAGTTGCCTCCATGTTATCAGTTGCCTCCGTGTTAGCAGGTGCCTCCCTGTTATAAGCTACCTCCGTGTTAGTAGCTGCCTCCATGTTAGCAGCTGTCTCCCTGTTATCAGTTGCCTCCGTGTTAGCAGCTGCCTCCCTGTTACCAGCTGTCTCCGTGTTAGCAGCTGCCTCTGTGTTATCAGCTGTCTCCCGGTTATCAGCTGCCTCCGTCTTATCAGCTGCCTCCATGTTAGCAGCTGCCTTCCTGTTATCAGCTGCCTACGTGTTAGCAGTTGCCTCCCTATTATCAGTTATCTGCTTGTTAGCAGCTGCCTACGTGTTAGCTGTTGCCTCCCTGTTATCAGTTGTCTCTGTGTTAGCAGTTGCCTACCTGTTATCAGTGGTCTCCGTGTTATCAGCTGCCTCTGTGTTATCAGTTGTCTCCATGTTATCAGCTGCCTCCCTATTATCGACTGCCTCCATGTTAGCAGCTGCCTCCTTATTATCAGCTGCCTACATGTTAGCAGTTGCCTCCCTGTTATCAGTTGTCTCCGTGTTAGCAGTTGCCTCGTTGTTATCAGTTGTCTCCATGTTCTCAGCTTCCTCTGTGTTAGCAGCTGCCTCCCTATTATCGGCTACCTCCATGTTAGCAGCTGCATCCCTGTTAACAGCTGCCTACCTGTTATCAGTTGTCTCCGTGTTAGCAGCTGCCTCTGTGTTAGCAACTGCCTCCCTATTAATGGCTGCCTCCATGTTAGAACCTGCCTCCGTGTTATCAGTTGTCTCCATGTTAGCAGTTGCCTTTGTGTTATCAGTTGACGTCGTATTAGCAGCTGCCTCCCTATTATCAGCTGTCTCCGTGTTAGTAGTTGTCTCCCTATTTTCAGCTGTCTCCCTGTTATCAGCTGCCTCCGTGTTAGCAGCTGCCTTCATGTTAGCACCTGCCTCCCTGTTACCAGCTACCTCCATGTTAGCAGTTGCCTCCCTGTCATCAGTTGCCTCCGTATTAGCAGCTGCCTCCCTATTTTCAGCTCTCTTCGTGTTAGCAGCTGCCTCTATGTTAGCAGCTGCCTCCATGTAATCAGTTGCCTCCCTTCTATCAGCTGCCTCCATGTTAGCAGTTGCCTCCCTGTTATCAGTTGTCTCCGTGTTAGCAGCTGCCTCCATGTTAGCAGCTGCCTCCCTGTTATCAGCTGCCTCCATGTTAGCAGTTGCCTCCCTGTTATCGGCTGCCTCCATGTTAGCAGGTGCCTCCGTGTTATCAGTTGTCTCCATGTTAGCAGCTGCCTCTGTGTTATCAGTTGCCGTCGTGTTAGCAGCTGCCTCTACGTTATCAGTTGCCACCCTTTTATCAGCTGCTTCCATGTTAGGAGTTGCCTCCCTGTCATCAACTGTCTTCGTGTTAGTAGCTGCCTCCATGTTATCAGCTGTCTCTGTGTTAGCACTTCCCTCCCTATTATCGGCTGCCTCCATGTTAGCAGCTGCCTCCCTGTTATAAGTTGTCTCCGTGTTAGCAGCTGCCTCTGTGTTATCAGTTGCCTCCGTGTTAGCAGCTGCTCTACGTTATCAGTTGCCTCCCTTCTATTAGGTACCTTCGTGTTATCAGCTGCCTCCATGTTATCAGCTGCCTCTGTGTTATCAGCTGCCTCCATGTTATCAGTTGCCTCCCTGTTATCAGTTGTCTCCGTGTTAGCACCTACCTCTGTGTTAGCAGCTGCCTCCATGTTATCAGTTGCCTCCGTATTAGCAGGTGCCTCTGTGTTATCAATTGCCTCCATGTTAGCAGCTGCTCTACGTTATCAGTTGCCTTCCTTTTATTAGTTGCCTCCGTGTTATCAGTTGCCTCCGTGTTAGCAGCTGCCTCTATGTTATCAGTTGCCTCCCTGTTATCAGCTGTCTCCGTGTTAGCACCTGCCTCTGTGTTAGCAGCTGCCTCCATGTTATCAACTGCCTCCGTGTTAGCAGGTGCCTCCCTGTTATCAGCTGCCTCCATGTTAGTAGCTGTCTCGGTGTTAGAAGCTGCCTCCATGTTAGCAGCTGCCTCCCTGTTATCAGGAGCATCCCTGTTATCAGCTCTCTTCGTGTTAGCATCTGCCTCGGTATTATCAGCTGCCTCCATGTTATCAGCTGCCTCCATGTTATCAGCTGCCTCCCTGTTATCAGCTCTCTTCGTGTTAGCATCTGCCTCGGTATTATCAGTTGTCTCCGTGTTAGCAGCTGTCTCTGTGTTATCAGTTGTCTCCGTGTTAGCAGCTCCTCCGTGTTAGCAGTTGCCTCTGTCTTAGCAACTACCTCGCTATTATCGGCTGCCTCCATGTTAGCAGCTGCCTCGACGTTATCAGTTGCCTCCCTTTTATCAGTTGCCTCCGTGTTAGCTGCTGCCTCCCTATTTTCAGCTGCCTCCGTGTTAGCAGCTGCCTCTATGTTATCAGTTGCCTCCCTGTTATCAGTTGTCTCCGTGTTAACACCTACCTCTGTGTTAGCAGCTGCCTCCATGTTATCAGTTGTCTCCGTGTTAGCAGCTGCCTCTGTGTTATCAATTGCCTCCATGTTAGCAGCTGCTCTACGTTATCAGTTGCCTTCCTTTTATTAGTTGCCTCCGTGTTATCAGTTGCCTCCGTGTTAGCAGCTGCCTCTATGTTATCAGTTGCCTCCCTGTTATCAGCTGTCTCCGTGTTAGCACCTGCCTCTGTGTTAGCAGCTGCCTCCATGTTATCAACTGCCTCCGTGTTAGCAGGTGCCTCCCTGTTATCAGCTGCCTCCATGTTAGTAGCTGTCTCAGTGTTAGTAGCTGCCTCCATGTTAGCAGCTGCCTCCCTGTTATCAGGTGCATCGCTGTTATCAACTCTCTTTGTGTTAGCATCTGCCTCGGTATTATCAGCTGCCTCCATGTTATCAGCTGCCTCCCTGTTATCAGCTGCCTCCCTGTTATCAGCTGCCTCCATGTTATCAGCTGCCTCCCTGTTATCAGCTGCCTCCCTGTTATCAGCTGCCTCCATGTTAGCAGTTGCCTCCCTGTCATTAGCAGCTACCTCCCTGTCATTAGCAGCTCTCTTCGTGTTAGCAGCTACCTCCGTGTTATCAGCTGCCTCCATGTTATCTGTTGCCTTTGTATTAGCAGTTGCCTCCCTATTATCGGCTGCCACCATGTTAGCAGCTGCCTCCTTGTTATCAGTTGTCTCCGTGTTATCAGTTGTCACCGTGTTAGCAGCTGCCTCTGTGTTATCAGTTGCCTCCATGTTAGCAGCTGCTCTACGTTATCAGTTGCCTCCCTTTTATTAGTTGCGTCCGTGTTATCAGCTGCCTCCATGTTATCAGTTGCCTCTGTGTTATCAGCTGCCTCCATGTTATCAGCTGCCTCTGTGTTAGCAGCTGCCTCCATGTTATCAGCTGCCTCTGTGTTAGCAGCTGCCTCCATGTTATCAGTTGCCTCCCTGTTATCAGCTGCCTACGTGTTAGTTGCTGCCTCTACGTTATCAGTTGCCTCCCTTTTATCAGTTGTCTCCGTGTTATCAGTTTCCTCCCTTTTATCAGTTGTCTCCATGTTATCAGCTGCCTCCATGTTAGCAGTTGCCTCCCTATTATCAGTTGCCTACGTGTTAGCAGGTGCCTCCCTGTTATCAGTTGTCTCCGTGTTAGCAGCTGTCTCCATGTTATCAGTTGTCTCCATGTTATCAGCTTCCTCTATGTTAGCAGTTGCCTCCCTATTATCGGCTGCCTCCATGTTAGCAGCTGCATCCCTGTTAACCGCTGCCTTCCTGTTAATAGTTGTCTCCGTGTTAGCAGCTGTCTCTGTGTTATCAGTTGTCTCCGTGTAAGCAGCTCCTCCGTGTTAGCAGCTGCCTCTGTCTTAGCAACTACCTCGCTATTATCGGCTGCCTCCATGTTAGCAGCTGCCTCTACGTTATCAGTTGCCTCCCTTTTATCAGTTGCCTCCGTGTTTGCTGCTGCCTCCCTTTTATCAGTTGCCTCCGTGTTAGCAGCTGCCTCTGTGTTATCAGCTGCCTCCCTGTTATCAGTTGTCTCCGTGTTATAAGCTACCTCCGTGTTATAAGCTACCTCTGCGTTAGCAACTGTCTCCATGTTATCAGCTGTCTCCATGTTATCAGCGTCCTCTATGTTAGCAGCTGCCTCCCTATTATCGGCTGCCTCCATGTTAGCAGCTGCATCCCTGTTAACCGCTGCCTTCCTGTTATCAGTTGTCTCCGTGTTAGCAGCTGTCTCTGTGTTATCAGTTGTCTCCGTGTTAGCAGCTCCTCCGTGTTAGCAGTTGCCTCTGTCTTAGCAACTACCTCGCTATTATCGGCTGCCTCCATGTTAGCAGCTGCCTCGACGTTATCAGTTGCCTCCCTTTTATCAGTTGCCTCCGTGTTAGCTGCTGCCTCCCTATTTTCAGCTGCCTCCGTGTTAGCAGCTGCCTCTATGTTATCAGTTGCCTCCCTGTTATCAGTTGTCTCCGTGTTAGCACCTACCTCTGTGTTAGCAGTTGCCTCCATGTTATCAGTTGCCTCCGTGTTAGCAGGTGCCTCCCTGTTATAAGCTACCTCCGTGTTAGTAGCTGCCTCCATGTTAGCAGCTGTCTCCCTGTTATCAGTTGCCTCCGTGTTAGCAGCTGCCTCCGTGTTACCAGCTGTCTCCGTGTTAGCAGCTGCCTCTGTGTTATCAGCTGTCTCCCGGTTATCAGCTGCCTCCGTCTTATCAGCTGCCTCCATGTTAGCAGCTGCCTTCCTGTTATCAGCTGCCTACTGGTTAGCAGTTGCCTCCCTATTATCAGTTATCTGCTTGTTAGCAGCTGCCTACGTGTTAGCTGTTGCCTCCCTGTTATCAGTTGTCTCTGTGTTAGCAGTTGCCTACCTGTTATCAGTGGTCTCCGTGTTATCAGCTGCCTCTGTGTTATCAGTTGTCTCCATGTTATCAGCTGCCTCCCTATTATCGACTGCCTCCATGTTAGCAGCTGCCTCCTTATTATCAGCTGCCTACATGTTAGCAGTTGCCTCCCTGTTATCAGTTGTCTCCGTGTTAGCAGTTGCCTCGTTGTTATCAGTTGTCTCCATGTTCTCAGCTTCCTCTGTGTTAGCAGCTGCCTCCCTATTATCGGCTACCTCCATGTTAGCAGCTGCATCCCTGTTAACAGCTGCCTCCCTGTTATCAGTTGTCTCCGTGTTAGCAGCTGCCTCTGTGTTAGCAACTGCCTCCCTATTAATGGCTGCCTCCATGTTAGAACCTGCCTCCGTGTTATCAGTTGTCTCCATGTTAGCAGTTGCCTTTGTGTTATCAGTTGACGTCGTATTAGCAGCTGCCTCCCTATTATCAGCTGTCTCCGTGTTAGTAGTTGTCTCCCTATTTTCAGCTGCCTCCCTGTTATCAGCTGCCTCCGTGTTAGCAGCTGCCTTCATGTTAGCACCTGCCTCCCTGTTACCAGCTACCTCCATGTTAGCAGTTGCCTCCCTGTCATCAGTTGCCTCCGTATTAGCAGCTGCCTCCCTATTTTCAGCTCTCTTCGTGTTAGCAGCTGCCTCTATGTTAGCAGCTGCCTCCATGTAATCAGTTGCCTCCCTTCTATCAGCTGCCTCCATGTTAGCAGTTGCCTCCCTGTTATCAGTTGTCTCCGTGTTAGCAGCTGCCTCCATGTTAGCAGCTGCCTCCCTGTTATCAGCTGCCTCCATGTTAGCAGTTGCCTCCCTGTTATCGGCTGCCTCCATGTTAGCAGGTGCCTCCGTGTTATCAGTTGTCTCCATGTTAGCAGCTGCCTCTGTGTTATCAGTTGCCGTCGTGTTAGCAGCTGCCTCTACGTTATCAGTTGCCACCCTTTTATCAGCTGCCTCCATGTTAGGAGTTGCCTCCCTGTCATCAACTGTCTTCGTGTTAGTAGCTGCCTCCATGTTATCAGCTGTCTCTGTGTTAGCACTTCCCTCCCTATAATCGGCTGCCTCCATGTTAGCAGCTGCCTCCCTGTTATAAGTTGTCTCCGTGTTAGCAGCTGCCTCTGTGTTATCAGTTGCCTCCGTGTTAGCAGCTGCTCTACGTTATCAGTTGCCTCCCTTTTATTAGGTACCTTCGTGTTATCAGCTGCCTCCATGTTATCAGCTGCCTCTGTGTTATCAGCTGCCTCCATGTTATCAGTTGCCTCCCTGTTATCAGTTGTCTCCGTGTTAGCACCTACCTCTGTGTTAGCAGCTGCCTCCATGTTATCAGTTGCCTCCGTATTAGCAGGTGCCTCTGTGTTATCAATTGCCTCCATGTTAGCAGCTGCTCTACGTTATCAGTTGCCTTCCTTTTATTAGTTGCCTCCGTGTTATCAGTTGCCTCCGTGTTAGCAGCTGCCTCTATGTTATCAGTTGCCTCCCTGTTATCAGCTGTCTCCGTGTTAGCACCTGCCTCTGTGTTAGCAGCTGCCTCCATGTTATCAACTGCCTCCGTGTTAGCAGGTGCCTCCCTGTTATCAGCTGCCTCCATGTTAGTAGCTGTCTCGGTGTTAGAAGCTGCCTCCATGTTAGCAGCTGCCTCCCTGTTATCAGGAGCATCCCTGTTATCAGCTCTCTTCGTGTTAGCATCTGCCTCGGTATTATCAGCTGCCTCCATGTTATCAGCTGCCTCCATGTTATCAGCTGCCTCCCTGTTATCAGCTCTCTTCGTGTTAGCATCTGCCTCGGTATTATCAGTTGTCTCCGTGTTAGCAGCTGTCTCTGTGTTATCAGTTGTCTCCGTGTTAGCAGCTCCTCCGTGTTAGCAGTTGCCTCTGTCTTAGCAACTACCTCGCTATTATCGGCTGCCTCCATGTTAGCAGCTGCCTCGACGTTATCAGTTGCCTCCCTTTTATCAGTTGCCTCCGTGTTAGCTGCTGCCTCCCTATTTTCAGCTGCCTCCGTGTTAGCAGCTGCCTCTATGTTATCAGTTGCCTCCCTGTTATCAGTTGTCTCCGTGTTAACACCTACCTCTGTGTTAGCAGCTGCCTCCATGTTATCAGTTGTCTCCGTGTTAGCAGCTGCCTCTGTGTTATCAATTGCCTCCATGTTAGCAGCTGCTCTACGTTATCAGTTGCCTTCCTTTTATTAGTTGCCTCCGTGTTATCAGTTGCCTCCGTGTTAGCAGCTGCCTCTATGTTATCAGTTGCCTCCCTGTTATCAGCTGTCTCCGTGTTAGCACCTGCCTCTGTGTTAGCAGCTGCCTCCATGTTATCAACTGCCTCCGTGTTAGCAGGTGCCTCCCTGTTATCAGCTGCCTCCATGTTAGTAGCTGTCTCGGTGTTAGTAGCTGCCTCCATGTTAGCAGCTGCCTCCCTGTTATCAGGTGCATCCCTGTTATCAACTCTCTTTGTGTTAGCATCTGCCTCGGTATTATCAGCTGCCTCCATGTTATCAGCTGCCTCCCTGTTATCAGCTGCCTCCCTGTTATCAGCTGCCTCCATGTTATCAGCTGCCTCCCTGTTATCAGCTGCCTCCCTGTTATCAGCTGCCTCCATGTTAGCAGTTGCCTCCCTGTCATTAGCAGCTACCTCCCTGTCATTAGCAGCTCTCTTCGTGTTAGCAGCTACCTCCGTGTTATCAGCTGCCTCCATGTTATCTGTTGCCTTTGTATTAGCAGTTGCCTCCCTATTATCGGCTGCCACCATGTTAGCAGCTGCCTCCTTGTTATCAGTTGTCTCCGTGTTATCAGTTGTCACCGTGTTAGCAGCTGCCTCTGTGTTATCAGTTGCCTCCATGTTAGCAGCTGCTCTACGTTATCAGTTGCCTCCCTTTTATTAGTTGCGTCCGTGTTATCAGCTGCCTCCATGTTATCAGTTGCCTCTGTGTTATCAGCTGCCTCCATGTTATCAGCTGCCTCTGTGTTAGCAGCTGCCTCCATGTTATCAGTTGCCTCCCTGTTATCAGCTGCCTACGTGTTAGTTGCTGCCTCTACGTTATCAGTTGCCTCCCTTTTATCAGTTGTCTCCGTGTTATCAGTTTCCTCCCTTTTATCAGTTGTCTCCATGTTATCAGCTGCCTCCATGTTAGCAGTTGCCTCCCTATTATCAGTTGCCTACGTGTTAGCAGGTGCCTCCCTGTTATCAGTTGTCTCCGTGTTAGCAGCTGTCTCCATGTTATCAGTTGTCTCCATGTTATCAGCTTCCTCTATGTTAGCAGTTGCCTCCCTATTATCGGCTGCCTCCATGTTAGCAGCTGCATCCCTGTTAACCGCTGCCTTCCTGTTAATAGTTGTCTCCGTGTTAGCAGCTGTCTCTGTGTTATCAGTTGTCTCCGTGTAAGCAGCTCCTCCGTGTTAGCAGCTGCCTCTGTCTTAGCAACTACCTCGCTATTATCGGCTGCCTCCATGTTAGCAGCTGCCTCTACGTTATCAGTTGCCTCCCTTTTATCAGTTGCCTCCGTGTTTGCTGCTGCCTCCCTTTTATCAGTTGCCTCCGTGTTAGCAGCTGCCTCTGTGTTATCAGTTGCCTCCCTGTTATCAGTTGTCTCCGTGTTATAAGCTACCTCCGTGTTATAAGCTACCTCTGCGTTAGCAACTGTCTCCATGTTATCAGCTGTCTCCATGTTATCAGCGTCCTCTATGTTAGCAGCTGCCTCCCTATTATCGGCTGCCTCCATGTTAGCAGCTGCATCCCTGTTAACCGCTGCCTTCCTGTTATCAGTTGTCTCCGTGTTAGCAGCTGTCTCTGTGTTATCAGTTGTCTCCGTGTTAGCAGCTCCTCCGTGTTAGCAGTTGCCTCTGTCTTAGCAACTACCTCGCTATTATCGGCTGCCTCCATGTTAGCAGCTGCCTCGACGTTATCAGTTGCCTCCCTTTTATCAGTTGCCTCCGTGTTAGCTGCTGCCTCCCTATTTTCAGCTGCCTCCGTGTTAGCAGCTGCCTCTATGTTATCAGTTGCCTCCCTGTTATCAGTTGTCTCCGTGTTAGCACCTACCTCTGTGTTAGCAGTTGCCTCCATGTTATCAGTTGCCTCCGTGTTAGCAGGTGCCTCCCTGTTATAAGCTACCTCCGTGTTAGTAGCTGCCTCCATGTTAGCAGCTGTCTCCCTGTTATCAGTTGCCTCCGTGTTAGCAGCTGCCTCCGTGTTACCAGCTGTCTCCGTGTTAGCAGCTGCCTCTGTGTTATCAGCTGTCTCCCGGTTATCAGCTGCCTCCGTCTTATCAGCTGCCTCCATGTTAGCAGCTGCCTTCTTGTTATCAGCTGCCTACTGGTTAGCAGTTGCCTCCCTATTATCAGTTATCTGCTTGTTAGCAGCTGCCTACGTGTTAGCTGTTGCCTCCCTGTTATCAGTTGTCTCTGTGTTAGCAGTTGCCTACCTGTTATCAGTGGTCTCCGTGTTATCAGCTGCCTCTGTGTTATCAGTTGTCTCCATGTTATCAGCTGCCTCCCTATTATCGACTGCCTCCATGTTAGCAGCTGCCTCCTTATTATCAGCTGCCTACATGTTAGCAGTTGCCTCCCTGTTATCAGTTGTCTCCGTGTTAGCAGTTGCCTCGTTGTTATCAGTTGTCTCCATGTTCTCAGCTTCCTCTGTGTTAGCAGCTGCCTCCCTATTATCGGCTACCTCCATGTTAGCAGCTGCATCCCTGTTAACAGCTGCCTCCCTGTTATCAGTTGTCTCCGTGTTAGCAGCTGCCTCTGTGTTAGCAACTGCCTCCCTATTAATGGCTGCCTCCATGTTAGAACCTGCCTCCGTGTTATCAGTTGTCTCCATGTTAGCAGTTGCCTTTGTGTTATCAGTTGACGTCGTATTAGCAGCTGCCTCCCTATTATCAGCTGTCTCCGTGTTAGTAGTTGTCTCCCTATTTTCAGCTGCCTCCCTGTTATCAGCTGCCTCCGTGTTAGCAGCTGCCTTCATGTTAGCACCTGCCTCCCTGTTACCAGCTACCTCCATGTTAGCAGTTGCCTCCCTGTCATCAGTTGCCTCCGTATTAGCAGCTGCCTCCCTATTTTCAGCTCTCTTCGTGTTAGCAGCTGCCTCTATGTTAGCAGCTGCCTCCATGTAATCAGTTGCCTCCCTTCTATCAGCTGCCTCCATGTTAGCAGTTGCCTCCCTGTTATCAGTTGTCTCCGTGTTAGCAGCTGCCTCCATGTTAGCAGCTCCCTCCCTGTTATCAGCTGCCTCCATGTTAGCAGTTGCCTCCCTGTTATCGGCTGCCTCCATGTTAGCAGGTGCCTCCGTGTTATCAGTTGTCTCCATGTTAGCAGCTGCCTCTGTGTTATCAGTTGCCGTCGTGTTAGCAGCTGCCTCTACGTTATCAGTTGCCACCCTTTTATCAGCTGCCTCCATGTTAGGAGTTGCCTCCCTGTCATCAACTGTCTTCGTGTTAGTAGCTGCCTCCATGTTATCAGCTGTCTCTGTGTTAGCACTTCCCTCCCTATAATCGGCTGCCTCCATGTTAGCAGCTGCCTCCCTGTTATAAGTTGTCTCCGTGTTAGCAGCTGCCTCTGTGTTATCAGTTGCCTCCGTGTTAGCAGCTGCTCTACGTTATCAGTTGCCTCCCTTTTATTAGGTACCTTCGTGTTATCAGCTGCCTCCATGTTATCAGCTGCCTCTGTGTTATCAGCTGCCTCCAAGTTATCAGCTGCCTCTGTGTTATAAGCTGCCTCTGTGTTAGCAGCTGCCTCCATGTTATCAGCTGCCTCTGTGTTAGCAGCTACCTCTATGTTATCAGTTGCCTCCCTGTTATAAGCTGCCTACGTGTTAGCAGCTGTCTCCCTATTATCAATTGCAGCCCAGTTAGCAGCTTCCTCTACGTTATCAGTTGCCTCCCTTTTATCAGTTGCCTCCGTGTTAGCTGCTGCCTCCCTATTTTCAGCTGTCTCCGTGTTAGCAGCTACCTCGGTGTTAGCAGCTGCCTCCATGTTATCAGTTGCCTCCGTATTAGCAGTTGCCTCCCTGTTAGCAGTTGCCTATATGTTATCAGTTGCCTCCCTGTTATCAGCTGTGTCCGTGTTAGCACCTGCCTCTGTGTTAGCAGCTGCCTCCATGTTATCAGCTGCCTACGTGTTAGCAGGTGCCTCCCTATTATCAGCTGCCTCCGTCTTAGCAGCTACCTCCCTGTTATCAGTTGCCTCCGTGTTAGCAGTTGCCTCTATGTTAGCAGTTGCCTCCCTGTCATTAGCAGCTACCTCCCTGTCATTAGCAGCTCTCTTCGTGTTAGCAGCTACCTCCGTGTTATCAGCTGCCTCCATGTTATCTGTTGCCTTTGTATTAGCAGTTGCCTCCCTATTATCGGCTGCCACCATGTTAGCAGCTGCCTCCTTGTTATCAGTTGTCTCCGTGTTATCAGTTGTCACCGTGTTAGCAGCTGCCTCTGTGTTATCAGTTACCTCCATGTTAGCAGCTGCTCTACGTTATCAGTTGCCTCCCTTTTATTAGTTGCGTCCGTGTTATCAGCTGCCTCCCTGTTATCAGTTGCCTCTGTGTTATCAGCTGCTCCATGTTATCAGCTGCCTCTGTGTTAGCAGCTGCCTCCATGTTATCAGCTGCCTCTGTGTTAGCAACTGCCTCCAGGTTATCAGTTGCCTCCCTGTTATCAGCTGCCTACGTGTTAGCTGCTGCCTCTACGTTATCAGTTGCCTCCCTTTTATCAGTTGTCTCCGTGTTATCAGTTTCCTCCCTTTTATCAGTTGTCTCCATGTTATCAGCTACCTCCATGTTAGCAGTTGCCTCCCTATTATCAGCTGCCTACGTGTTAGCAGCTGCCTCCATGTTATCAGTTGCCTCCGTGTTAGCAGTTGCCTCCCTGTTAGCAGTTGCCTCTATGTTATCAGTTGCCTCCCTGTTATCAGCTGTGTCCGTGTTAGCACCTGCCTCTGTGTTAGCAGCTGCCTCCATGTTATCAGCTGCCTACGTGTTAGCAGGTGCCTCCCTATTATCAGCTGCCTCCGTCTTAGCAGCTACCTCCCTGTTATCAGTTGCCTCCGTGTTAGCAGCTGCCTCTATGTTAGCAGTTGCCTCCCTGTCATTAGCAACTACCTCCCTGTCATTAGCAGCTCTCTTCGTGTTAGCAGCTACCTCCGTGTTATCAGCTGCCTCCATGTTATCTGTTGCCTTTGTATTAGCAGTTGCCTCCCTATTATCGGCTGCCACCATGTTAGCAGCTGCCTCCTTGTTATCAGTTGTCTCCGTGTTATCAGTTGTCACCGTGTTAGCAGCTGCCTCTGTGTTATCAGTTACCTCCATGTTAGCAGCTGCTCTACGTTATCAGTTGCCTCCCTTTTATTAGTTGCGTCCGTGTTATCAGCTGCCTCCCTGTTATCAGTTGCCTCTGTGTTATCAGCTGCTCCATGTTATCAGCTGCCTCTGTGTTAGCAGCTGCCTCCATGTTATCAGCTGCCTCTGTGTTAGCAACTGCCTCCATGTTATCAGTTGCCTCCCTGTTATCAGCTGCCTACGTGTTAGCTGCTGCCTCTACGTTATCAGTTGCCTCCCTTTTATCAGTTGTCTCCGTGTTATCAGTTTCCTCCCTTTTATCAGTTGTCTCCATGTTGTCAGCTACCTCCATGTTAGCAGTTGCCTCCCTATTATCAGCTGCCTACGTGTTAGCAGCTGCCTCCATGTTATCAGTTGCCTCCGTGTTAGCAGTTGCCTCCCTGTTAGCAGTTGCCTCTATGTTATCAGTTGCCTCCCTGTTATCAGCTGTGTCCGTGTTAGCACCTACCTCTGTGTTAGCAGCTGCCTCCATGTTATCAGCTGCCTACGTGTTAGCAGGTGCCTCCCTATTATCAGCTGCCTCCGTCTTAGCAGCTACCTCCCTGTTATCAGTTGCCTCCGTGTTAGCAGCTGCCTCTATGTTATCAGTTGCCTCCGTGTTAGCAGCTGCCTCTGTGTTATCAGTTGCCGTCGTGTTATCAGCTGCCTCCATGTTAGGAGTTGCCTCCCTGTCATCAACTGTCTTCGTGTCAGTAGCTGCCTCCATGTTATCAGCTGTCTCTGTGTTAGCACTTCCCTCCCTATTATCGGCTGCCTCCATGTTAGCAGCTGCCTCCCTGTTATAAGTTGTCTCCGTGTTAGCAGCTGCCTCTGTGTTATCAGTTGCCTCCGTGTTAGCAGCTGCTCTACGTTATCAGTTGCCTCCCTTTTATTAGGTACCTTCGTGTTATCAGCTGCCTCCATGTTATCAGCTGCCTCTGTGTTATCAGCTGCCTCCATGTTATCAGTTGCCTCCCTGTTATCAGTTGTCTCCGTGTTAGCACCTACCTCTGTGTTAGCAGCTGCCTCCATGTTATCAGTTGCCTCCGTGTTAGCAGGTGCCTCTGTGTTATCAATTGCCTCCATGTTAGCAGCTGCTCTACGTTATCAGTTGCCTTCCTTTTATTAGTTGCCTCCGTGTTATCAGTTGCCTCCATGTTAGCAGCTGCCTCTATGTTATCAGTTGCCTCCCTGTTATCAGCTGTCTCCGTGTTAGCACCTGCCTCTGTGTTAGCAGTTGCCTCCATGTTATCAGTTGTCTCCATGTTATCAGCTGCCTCTGTGTTAGCAGCTGCCTCAATGTTATCAGTTGTCTCCGTGTTAGCAGCTGCCTCTGTGTTATCAATTGCCTCCATGTTAGCAGCTGCTCTACGTTATCAGTTGCCTTCCTTTTATTAGTTGCCTCCGTGTTATCAGTTGCCTCCGTGTTAGCAGCTGCCTCTATGTTATCAGTTGCCTCCCTGTTATCAGCTGTCTCCGTGTTAGCACCTGCCTCTGTGTTAGCAGTTGCCTCCATGTTATCAACTGCCTCCGTGTTAGCAGGTGCCTCCCTGTTATCAGTTGCCTCCATGTTAGTAGCTGTCTCGGTGTTAGTAGCTGCCTCCATGTTAGCAGCTGCCTCCCTGTTATCAGGTGCATCCCTGTTATCAGCTCTCTTCGTGTTAGCATCTGCCTCGGTATTATCAGCTGCCTCCATGTTATCAGCTGCCTCCATGTTATCAGCTGCCTCCCTGTTATCAGCTCTCTTCGTGTTAGCATCTGCCTCGGTATTATCAGTTGTCTCCGTGTTAGCAGCTGTCTCTGTGTTATCAGTTGTCTCCGTGTTAGCAGCTCCTCCGTGTTAGCAGTTGCCTCTGTCATAGCAACTACCTCGCTATTATCGGCTGCCTCCATGTTAGCAGCTGCCTCGACGTTATCAGTTGCCTCCCTTTTATCAGTTGCCTCCGTGTTAGCTGTTGCCTCCCTATTTTCAGCTGCCTCCGTGTTAGCAGCTGCCTCTATGTTATCAGTTGCCTCCCTGTTATCAGTTGTCTCCGTGTTAACACCTACCTCTGTGTTAGCAGCTGCCTCCATGTTATCAGTTGTCTCCGTGTTAGCAGCTGCCTCTGTGTTATCAATTGCCTCCATGTTAGCAGCTGCTCTACGTTATCAGTTGCCTTCCTTTTATTAGTTGCCTCCGTGTTATCAGTTGCCTCCGTGTTAGCAGCTGCCTCTATGTTATCAGTTGCCTCCCTGTTATCAGCTGTCTCCGTGTTAGCACCTGCCTCTGTGTTAGCAGCTGCCTCCATGTTATCAACTGCCTCCGTGTTAGCAGGTGCCTCCCTGTTATCAGCTGCCTCCATGTTAGTAGTTGTCTCGGTGTTAGTAGCTGCCTCCATGTTAGCAGCTGCCTCCCTGTTATCAGGTGCATCCCTGTTATCAGCTCTCTTCGTGTTAGCATCTGCCTCGGTATTATCAGCTGCCTCCATGTTATCAGCTGCCTCCCTGTTATCAGCTGCCTCCCTGTTATCAGCTGCCTCCATGTTAGCAGTTGCCTCCCTGTCATTAGCAGCTACCTCCCTGTCATTAGCAGCTCTCTTCGTGTTAGCAGCTACCTCCGTGTTATCAGCTGCCTCAATGTTATCTGTTGCCTTTGTATTAGCAGTTGCCTCCCTATTATCGGCTGCCACCATGTTAGCAGCTGCCTCCTTGTTATCAGTTGTCTCCGTGTTATCAGTTGTCACCGTGTTAGCAGCTGCCTCTGTGTTATCAGTTGCCTCCATGTTAGCAGCTGCTCTACGTTATCAGTTGCCTCCCTTTTATTAGTTGCGTCCGTGTTATCAGCTGCCTCCATGTTATCAGTTGCCTCTGTGTTATCAGCTGCCTCCATGTTATCAGCTGCCTCTGTGTTAGCAGCTGCCTCCATGTTATCAGCTGCCTCTGTGTTAGCAGCTGCCTCCATGTTATCAGTTGCCTCCCTGTTATCAGCTGCCTACGTGTTAGTTGCTGCCTCTACGTTATCAGTTGCCTCCCTTTTATCAGTTGTCTCCGTGTTATCAGTTTCCTCCCTTTTATCAGTTGTCTCCATGTTATCAGCTGCCTCCATGTTAGCAGTTGCCTCCCTATTATCAGCTGCCTACGTGTTAGCAGGTGCCTCCCTGTTCTCAGTTGTCTCCGTGTTAGCAGCTGTCTCCATGTTATCAGTTGTCTCCATGTTATCAGCTTCCTCTATGTTAGCAGCTGCCTCCCTATTATCGGCTGCCTCCATGTTAGCAGCTGCATCCCTGTTAACCGCTGCCTTCCTGTTAACAGTTGTCTCCGTGTTAGCAGCTGTCTCTGTGTTATCAGTTGTCTCCGTGTTAGCAGCTCCTCCGTGTTAGCAGCTGCCTCTGTCTTAGCAACTACCTCGCTATTATCGGCTGCCTCCATGTTAGCAGCTGCCTCGACGTTATCAGTTGCCTCCCATTTATCAGTTGCCTCCGTGTTAGCTGCTGCCTCCCTATTTTCAGCTGCCTCCGTGTTAGCAGCTGCCTCTATGTTATCAGTTGCCTCCCTGTTATCAGTTGTCTCCGTGTTAGCACCTACCTCTGTGTTAGCAGTTGCCTCCATGTTATCAGTTGCCTCCGTGTTAGCAGGTGCCTCCCTGTTAGAAGCTGTCTCCCTGTTATCAGTTGCCTCCGTGTTAGCAGCTGCCTCCCTGTTACCAGCTGTCTCCGTGTTAGCAGCTGCCTCTGTGTTATCAGCTGTCTCCCGGTTATCAGCTGCCTCCGTCTTATCAGCTGCCTCCATGTTAGCAGCTGCCTTCCTGTTATCAGCTGCCTACGTGTTAGCAGTTGCCTCCCTATTATGAGTTATCTGCTAGTTAGCAGCTGCCTACGTGTTAGCTGTTGCCTCCCTGTTATCAGTTGTCTCTGTGTTAGCAGTTGCCTACCTGTTATCAGTGGTCTCCGTGTTATCAGCTGCCTCTGTGTTATCAGTTGTCTCCATGTTATCAGCTGCCTCCCTATTATCGACTGCCTCCATGTTAGCAGCTGCCTCCTTATTATCAGCTGCCTACATGTTAGCAGTTGCCTCCCTGTTATCAGTTGTCTCCGTGTTAGCAGTTGCCTCGTTGTTATCAGCTGTCTCCATGTTCTCAGCTTCCTCTGTGTTAGCAGCTGCCTCCCTATTATCGGCTACCTCCATGTTAGCAGCTGCATCCCTGTTAACAGCTGCCTCCCTGTTATCAGTTGTCTCCGTGTTAGCAGCTGCCTCTGTGTTAGCAACTGCCTCCCTATTAATGGCTGCCTCCATGTTAGAACCTGCCTCCGTGTTATCAGTTGTCTCCATGTTAGCAGTTGCCTTTGTGTTATCAGTTGACGTCGTATTAGCAGCTGCCTCCCTATTATCAGCTGTCTCCGTGTTAGTAGTTATCTCCCTATTTTCAGCTGCCTCCCTGTTATCAGCTGCCTCCGTGTTAGCAGCTGCCTTCATGTTAGCACCTGCCTCCCTGTTACCAGCTACCTCCATGTTAGCAGTTGCCTCCCTGTCATCAGTTGCCTCCGTATTAGCAGCTGCCTCCCTGTTTTCAGCTCTCTTCGTGTTAGCAGCTGCCTCTATGTTAGCAGCTGCCTCCATGTTATCAGTTGCCTCCCTTCTATCAGCTGCCTCCATGTTAGCAGTTGCCTCCCTGTTATCAGTTGTCTCCGTGTTAGCAGCTGCCTCCATGTTAGCAGCTGCCTCCCTGTTATCAGCTGCCTCCATGTTAGCAGTTGCCTCCCTGTTATCGGCTGCCTCCATGTTAGCAGGTGCCTCCGTGTTATCAGTTGTCTCCATGTTAGCAGCTGCCTCTGTGTTATCAGTTGCCGTCGTGTTAGCAGCTGCCTCTACGTTATCAGTTGCCACCCTTTTATCAGCTGCCTCCATGTTAGGAGTTGCCTCCCTGTCATCAACTGTCTTCGTGTTAGTAGTTGCCTCCATGTTATCAGCTGTCTCTGTGTTAGCACTTCCCTCCCTATTATCGGCTGCCTCCATGTTAGCAGCTGCCTCCCTGTTATAAGTTGTCTCCGTGTTAGCAGCTGCCTCTGTGTTATCAGTTGCCTCCGTGTTAGCAGCTGCTCTACGTTATCAGTTGCCTCCCTTTTATTAGGTACCTTCGTGTTATCAGCTGCCTCCATGTTATCAGCTGCCTCTGTGTTATCAGCTGCCTCCATGTTATCAGCTGCCTCTGTGTTATCAGCTGCCTCTGTGTTAGCAGCTGCCTCCATGTTATCAGCTGCCTCTGTGTTAGCAGCTACCTCTATGTTATCAGTTGCCTCCCTGTTATAAGCTGCCTACGTGTTAGCAGCTGTCTCCCTATTATCAATTGCAGCCCAGTTAGCAGCTTCCTCTACGTTATCAGTTGCCTCCCTTTTATCAGTTGCCTCCGTGTTAGCTGCTGCCTCCCTATTTTCAGCTGTTTCCGTGTTAGCAGCTACCTCGGTGTTAGCAGCTGCCTCCATGTTATCAGTTGCCTCCGGGTTAGCAGTTGCCTCCCTGTTAGCAGTTGCCTCTATGTTATCAGTTGCCTCCCTGTTATCAGCTGGGTCCGTGTTAGCACCTGCCTCTGTGTTAGCAGCTGCCTCCATGTTATCAGCTGCCTACGTGTTAGCAGGTGTCTCCCTATTATCAGCTGCCTCCGTCTTAGCAGCTACCTCCCTGTTATCAGTTGCCTCCGTGTTAGCAGCTGCCTCTATGTTAGCAGTTGCCTCCCTGTCATTAGCAACTACCTCCCTGTCATTAGCAGCTCTCTTCGTGTTAGCAGCTACCTCCGTGTTATCAGCTGCCTCCATGTTATCTGTTGCCTTTGTATTAGCAGTTGCCTCCCTATTATCGGCTGCCACCATGTTAGCAGCTGCCTCCTTGTTATCAGTTGTCTCCGTGTTATCAGTTGTCACCGTGTTAGCAGCTGCCTCTGTGTTATCAGTTACCTCCATGTTAGCAGCTGCTCTACGTTATCAGTTGCCTCCCTTTTATTAGTTGCGTCCGTGTTATCAGCTGCCTCCCTGTTATCAGTTGCCTCTGTGTTATCAGCTGCTCCATGTTATCAGCTGCCTCTGTGTTAGCAGCTGCCTCCATGTTATCAGCTGCCTCTGTGTTAGCAACTGCCTCCATGTTATCAGTTGCCTCCCTGTTATCAGCTGCCTACGTGTTAGCTGCTGCCTCTACGTTATCAGTTGCCTCCCTTTTATCAGTTGTCTCCGTGTTATCAGTTTCCTCCCTTTTATCAGTTGTCTCCATGTTGTCAGCTACCTCCATGTTAGCAGTTGCCTCCCTATTATCAGCTGCCTACGTGTTAGCAGCTGCCTCCATGTTATCAGTTGCCTCCGTGTTAGCAGTTGCCTCCCTGTTAGCAGTTGCCTCTATGTTATCAGTTGCCTCCCTGTTATCAGCTGTGTCCGTGTTAGCACCTACCTCTGTGTTAGCAGCTGCCTCCATGTTATCAGCTGCCTACGTGTTAGCAGGTGCCTCCCTATTATCAGCTGCCTCCGTCTTAGCAGCTACCTCCCTGTTATCAGTTGCCTCCGTGTTAGCAGCTGCCTCTATGTTATCAGTTGCCTCCGTGTTAGCAGCTGCCTCTGTGTTATCAGTTGCCGTCGTGTTATCAGCTGCCTCCATGTTAGGAGTTGCCTCCCTGTCATCAACTGTCTTCGTGTCAGTAGCTGCCTCCATGTTATCAGCTGTCTCTGTGTTAGCACTTCCCTCCCTATTATCGGCTGCCTCCATGTTAGCAGCTGCCTCCCTGTTATAAGTTGTCTCCGTGTTAGCAGCTGCCTCTGTGTTATCAGTTGCCTCCGTGTTAGCAGCTGCTCTACGTTATCAGTTGCCTCCCTTTTATTAGGTACCTTCGTGTTATCAGCTGCCTCCATGTTATCAGCTGCCTCTGTGTTATCAGCTGCCTCCATGTTATCAGTTGCCTCCCTGTTATCAGTTGTCTCCGTGTTAGCACCTACCTCTGTGTTAGCAGCTGCCTCCATGTTATCAGTTGCCTCCGTGTTAGCAGGTGCCTCTGTGTTATCAATTGCCTCCATGTTAGCAGCTGCTCTACGTTATCAGTTGCCTTCCTTTTATTAGTTGCCTCCGTGTTATCAGTTGCCTCCATGTTAGCAGCTGCCTCTATGTTATCAGTTGCCTCCCTGTTATCAGCTGTCTCCGTGTTAGCACCTGCCTCTGTGTTAGCAGTTGCCTCCATGTTATCAGTTGTCTCCATGTTATCAGCTGCCTCTGTGTTAGCAGCTGCCTCAATGTTATCAGTTGTCTCCGTGTTAGCAGCTGCCTCTGTGTTATCAATTGCCTCCATGTTAGCAGCTGCTCTACGTTATCAGTTGCCTTCCTTTTATTAGTTGCCTCCGTGTTATCAGTTGCCTCCGTGTTAGCAGCTGCCTCTATGTTATCAGTTGCCTCCCTGTTATCAGCTGTCTCCGTGTTAGCACCTGCCTCTGTGTTAGCAGTTGCCTCCATGTTATCAACTGCCTCCGTGTTAGCAGGTGCCTCCCTGTTATCAGTTGCCTCCATGTTAGTAGCTGTCTCGGTGTTAGTAGCTGCCTCCATGTTAGCAGCTGCCTCCCTGTTATCAGGTGCATCCCTGTTATCAGCTCTCTTCGTGTTAGCATCTGCCTCGGTATTATCAGCTGCCTCCATGTTATCAGCTGCCTCCATGTTATCAGCTGCCTCCCTGTTATCAGCTCTCTTCGTGTTAGCATCTGCCTCGGTATTATCAGTTGTCTCCGTGTTAGCAGCTGTCTCTGTGTTATCAGTTGTCTCTGTGTTAGCAGCTCCTCCGTGTTAGCAGTTGCCTCTGTCATAGCAACTACCTCGCTATTATCGGCTGCCTCCATGTTAGCAGCTGCCTCGACGTTATCAGTTGCCTCCCTTTTATCAGTTGCCTCCGTGTTAGCTGTTGCCTCCCTATTTTCAGCTGCCTCCGTGTTAGCAGCTGCCTCTATGTTATCAGTTGCCTCCCTGTTATCAGTTGTCTCCGTGTTAACACCTACCTCTGTGTTAGCAGCTGCCTCCATGTTATCAGTTGTCTCCGTGTTAGCAGCTGCCTCTGTGTTATCAATTGCCTCCATGTTAGCAGCTGCTCTACGTTATCAGTTGCCTTCCTTTTATTAGTTGCCTCCGTGTTATCAGTTGCCTCCGTGTTAGCAGCTGCCTCTATGTTATCAGTTGCCTCCCTGTTATCAGCTGTCTCCGTGTTAGCACCTGCCTCTGTGTTAGCAGCTGCCTCCATGTTATCAACTGCCTCCGTGTTAGCAGGTGCCTCCCTGTTATCAGCTGCCTCCATGTTAGTAGTTGTCTCGGTGTTAGTAGCTGCCTCCATGTTAGCAGCTGCCTCCCTGTTATCAGGTGCATCCCTGTTATCAGCTCTCTTCGTGTTAGCATCTGCCTCGGTATTATCAGCTGCCTCCATGTTATCAGCTGCCTCCCTGTTATCAGCTGCCTCCCTGTTATCAGCTGCCTCCATGTTAGCAGTTGCCTCCCTGTCATTAGCAGCTACCTCCCTGTCATTAGCAGCTCTCTTCGTGTTAGCAGCTACCTCCGTGTTATCAGCTGCCTCAATGTTATCTGTTGCCTTTGTATTAGCAGTTGCCTCCCTATTATCGGCTGCCACCATGTTAGCAGCTGCCTCCTTGTTATCAGTTGTCTCCGTGTTATCAGTTGTCACCGTGTTAGCAGCTGCCTCTGTGTTATCAGTTGCCTCCATGTTAGCAGCTACTCTACGTTATCAGTTGCCTCCCTTTTATTAGTTGCGTCCGTGTTATCAGCTGCCTCCATGTTATCAGTTGCCTCTGTGTTATCAGCTGCCTCCATGTTATCAGCTGCCTCTGTGTTAGCAGCTGCCTCCATGTTATCAGCTGCCTCTGTGTTAGCAGCTGCCTCCATGTTATCAGTTGCCTCCCTGTTATCAGCTGCCTACGTGTTAGTTGCTGCCTCTACGTTATCAGTTGCCTCCCTTTTATCAGTTGTCTCCGTGTTATCAGTTTCCTCCCTTTTATCAGTTGTCTCCATGTTATCAGCTGCCTCCATGTTAGCAGTTGCCTCCCTATTATCAGCTGCCTACGTGTTAGCAGGTGCCTCCCTGTTCTCAGTTGTCTCCGTGTTAGCAGCTGTCTCCATGTTATCAGTTGTCTCCATGTTATCAGCTTCCTCTATGTTAGCAGCTGCCTCCCTATTATCGGCTGCCTCCATGTTAGCAGCTGCATCCCTGTTAACCGCTGCCTTCCTGTTAACAGTTGTCTCCGTGTTAGCAGCTGTCTCTGTGTTATCAGTTGTCTCCGTGTTAGCAGCTCCTCCGTGTTAGCAGCTGCCTCTGTCTTAGCAACTACCTCGCTATTATCGGCTGCCTCCATGTTAGCAGCTGCCTCGACGTTATCAGTTGCCTCCCATTTATCAGTTGCCTCCGTGTTAGCTGCTGCCTCCCTATTTTCAGCTGCCTCCGTGTTAGCAGCTGCCTCTATGTTATCAGTTGCCTCCCTGTTATCAGTTGTCTCCGTGTTAGCACCTACCTCTGTGTTAGCAGTTGCCTCCATGTTATCAGTTGCCTCCGTGTTAGCAGGTGCCTCCCTGTTAGAAGCTGTCTCCCTGTTATCAGTTGCCTCCGTGTTAGCAGCTGCCTCCCTGTTACCAGCTGTCTCCGTGTTAGCAGCTGCCTCTGTGTTATCAGCTGTCTCCCGGTTATCAGCTGCCTCCGTCTTATCAGCTGCCTCCATGTTAGCAGCTGCCTTCCTGTTATCAGCTGCCTACGTGTTAGCAGTTGCCTCCCTATTATGAGTTATCTGCTAGTTAGCAGCTGCCTACGTGTTAGCTGTTGCCTCCCTGTTATCAGTTGTCTCTGTGTTAGCAGTTGCCTACCTGTTATCAGTGGTCTCCGTGTTATCAGCTGCCTCTGTGTTATCAGTTGTCTCCATGTTATCAGCTGCCTCCCTATTATCGACTGCCTCCATGTTAGCAGCTGCCTCCTTATTATCAGCTGCCTACATGTTAGCAGTTGCCTCCCTGTTATCAGTTGTCTCCGTGTTAGCAGTTGCCTCGTTGTTATCAGCTGTCTCCATGTTCTCAGCTTCCTCTGTGTTAGCAGCTGCCTCCCTATTATCGGCTACCTCCATGTTAGCAGCTGCATCCCTGTTAACAGCTGCCTCCCTGTTATCAGTTGTCTCCGTGTTAGCAGCTGCCTCTGTGTTAGCAACTGCCTCCCTATTAATGGCTGCCTCCATGTTAGAACCTGCCTCCGTGTTATCAGTTGTCTCCATGTTAGCAGTTGCCTTTGTGTTATCAGTTGACGTCGTATTAGCAGCTGCCTCCCTATTATCAGCTGTCTCCGTGTTAGTAGTTATCTCCCTATTTTCAGCTGCCTCCCTGTTATCAGCTGCCTCCGTGTTAGCAGCTGCCTTCATGTTAGCACCTGCCTCCCTGTTACCAGCTACCTCCATGTTAGCAGTTGCCTCCCTGTCATCAGTTGCCTCCGTATTAGCAGCTGCCTCCCTGTTTTCAGCTCTCTTCGTGTTAGCAGCTGCCTCTATGTTAGCAGCTGCCTCCATGTTATCAGTTGCCTCCCTTCTATCAGCTGCCTCCATGTTAGCAGTTGCCTCCCTGTTATCAGTTGTCTCCGTGTTAGCAGCTGCCTCCATGTTAGCAGCTGCCTCCCTGTTATCAGCTGCCTCCATGTTAGCAGTTGCCTCCCTGTTATCGGCTGCCTCCATGTTAGCAGGTGCCTCCGTGTTATCAGTTGTCTCCATGTTAGCAGCTGCCTCTGTGTTATCAGTTGCCGTCGTGTTAGCAGCTGCCTCTACGTTATCAGTTGCCACCCTTTTATCAGCTGCCTCCATGTTAGGAGTTGCCTCCCTGTCATCAACTGTCTTCGTGTTAGTAGTTGCCTCCATGTTATCAGCTGTCTCTGTGTTAGCACTTCCCTCCCTATTATCGGCTGCCTCCATGTTAGCAGCTGCCTCCCTGTTATAAGTTGTCTCCGTGTTAGCAGCTGCCTCTGTGTTATCAGTTGCCTCCGTGTTAGCAGCTGCTCTACGTTATCAGTTGCCTCCCTTTTATTAGGTACCTTCGTGTTATCAGCTGCCTCCATGTTATCAGCTGCCTCTGTGTTATCAGCTGCCTCCATGTTATCAGCTGCCTCTGTGTTATCAGCTGCCTCTGTGTTAGCAGCTGCCTCCATGTTATCAGCTGCCTCTGTGTTAGCAGCTACCTCTATGTTATCAGTTGCCTCCCTGTTATAAGCTGCCTACGTGTTAGCAGCTGTCTCCCTATTATCAATTGCAGCCCAGTTAGCAGCTTCCTCTACGTTATCAGTTGCCTCCCTTTTATCAGTTGCCTCCGTGTTAGCTGCTGCCTCCCTATTTTCAGCTGTTTCCGTGTTAGCAGCTACCTCGGTGTTAGCAGCTGCCTCCATGTTATCAGTTGCCTCCGGGTTAGCAGTTGCCTCCCTGTTAGCAGTTGCCTCTATGTTATCAGTTGCCTCCCTGTTATCAGCTGGGTCCGTGTTAGCACCTGCCTCTGTGTTAGCAGCTGCCTCCATGTTATCAGCTGCCTACGTGTTAGCAGGTGTCTCCCTATTATCAGCTGCCTCCGTCTTAGCAGCTACCTCCCTGTTATCAGTTGCCTCCGTGTTAGCAGCTGCCTCTATGTTAGCAGTTGCCTCCCTGTCATTAGCAACTACCTCCCTGTCATTAGCAGCTCTCTTCGTGTTAGCAGCTACCTCCGTGTTATCAGCTGCCTCCATGTTATCTGTTGCCTTTGTATTAGCAGTTGCCTCCCTATTATCGGCTGCCACCATGTTAGCAGCTGCCTCCTTGTTATCAGTTGTCTCCGTGTTATCAGTTGTCACCGTGTTAGCAGCTGCCTCTGTGTTATCAGTTACCTCCATGTTAGCAGCTGCTCTACGTTATCAGTTGCCTCCCTTTTATTAGTTGCGTCCGTGTTATCAGCTGCCTCCCTGTTATCAGTTGCCTCTGTGTTATCAGCTGCTCCATGTTATCAGCTGCCTCTGTGTTAGCAGCTGCCTCCATGTTATCAGCTGCCTCTGTGTTAGCAACTGCCTCCATGTTATCAGTTGCCTCCCTGTTATCAGCTGCCTACGTGTTAGCTGCTGCCTCTACGTTATCAGTTGCCTCCCTTTTATCAGTTGTCTCCGTGTTATCAGTTTCCTCCCTTTTATCAGTTGTCTCCATGTTATCAGCTACCTCCATGTTAGCAGTTGCCTCCCTATTATCAGCTGCCTACGTGTTAGCAGCTGCCTCCATGTTATCAGTTGCCTCCGTGTTAGCAGTTGCCTCCCTGTTAGCAGTTGCCTCTATGTTATCAGTTGCCTCCCTGTTATCAGCTGTGTCCGTGTTAGCACCTGCCTCTGTGTTAGCAGCTGCCTCCATGTTATCAGCTGCCTACGTGTTAGCAGGTGCCTCCCTATTATCAGCTGCCTCCGTCTTAGCAGCTACCTCCCTGTTATCAGTTGCCTCCGTGTTAGCAGCTGCCTCTATGTTATCAGTTGCCTCCGTGTTAGCAGCTGCCTCTGTGTTATCAGTTGCCGTCGTGTTAGCAGCTGCCTCTACGTTATCAGTTGCCACCCTTTTATCAGCTGCCTCCATGTTAGGAGTTGCCTCCCTGTCATCAACTGTCTTCGTGTTAGTAGCTGCCTCCATGTTATCAGCTGCCTCTGTGTTAGCACTTCCCTCCCTATTATCGGCTGCCTCCATGTTAGCAGCTGCCTCCCTGTTATAAGTTGTCTCCGTGTTAGCAGCTGCCTCTGTGTTATCAGTTGCCTCCGTGTTAGCAGCTGCTCTACGTTATCAGTTGCCTCCCTTTTATTAGGTACCTTCGTGTTATCAGCTGCCTCCATGTTATCAGCTGCCTCTGTGTTATCAGCTGCCTCCATGTTATCAGTTGCCTCCCTGTTATCAGTTGTCTCCGTGTTAGCACCTACCTCTGTGTTAGCAGCTGCCTCCATGTTATCAGTTGCCTCCGTGTTAGCAGGTGCCTCTGTGTTATCAATTGCCTCCATGTTAGCAGCTGCTCTACGTTATCAGTTGCCTTCCTTTTATTAGTTGCCTCCGTGTTATCAGTTGCCTCCATGTTAGCAGCTGCCTCTATGTTATCAGTTGCCTCCCTGTTATCAGCTGTCTCCGTGTTAGCACCTGCCTCTGTGTTAGCAGTTGCCTCCATGTTATCAGTTGTCTCCATGTTATCAGCTGCCTCTGTGTTAGCAGCTGCCTCAATGTTATCAGTTGTCTCCGTGTTAGCAGCTGCCTCTGTGTTATCAATTGCCTCCATGTTAGCAGCTGCTCTACGTTATCAGTTGCCTTCCTTTTATTAGTTGCCTCCGTGTTATCAGTTGCCTCCGTGTTAGCAGCTGCCTCTATGTTATCAGTTGCCTCCCTGTTATCAGTTGTCTCCGTGTTAGCACCTGCCTCTGTGTTAGCAGTTGCCTCCATGTTATCAACTGCCTCCGTGTTAGCAGGTGCCTCCCTGTTATCAGTTGCCTCCATGTTAGTAGCTGTCTCGGTGTTAGTAGCTGCCTCCATGTTAGCAGCTGCCTCCCTGTTATCAGGTGCATCCCTGTTATCAGCTCTCTCCGTGTTAACACCTACCTCTGTGTTAGCAGCTGCCTCCATGTTATCAGTTGTCTCCGTGTTAGCAGCTCCTCCGTGTTAGCAGTTGCCTCTATCATAGCAACTACCTCGCTATTATCGGCTGCCTCCATGTTAGCTGTTGCCTCTGTCATAGCAGCTGCCTCGACGTTATCAGTTGCCTCCCTTTTATCAGTTGCCTCCGTGTTAGCTGTTGCCTCCCTATTTTCAGTTGCCTCCGTGTTAGCAGCTGCCTCTATGTTATCAGTTGCCTCCCTGTTATCAGTTGTCTCCGTGTTAACACCTACCTCTGTGTTAGCAGCTGCCTCCATGTTATCAGTTGCCTCCATGTTAGTAGCTGTCTCTGTGTTAGTAGCTGCCTCCATGTTAGCAGCTGCCTCCCTGTTATCAGGTGCATCCCTGTTATCAGCTCTCTTCGTGTTAGCATCTGCCTCGGTATTATCAGCTGCCTCCATGTTATCAGCTGCCTCCATGTTATCAGCTGCCTCCCTGTTATCAGCTCTCTTCGTGTTAGCATCTGCCTCGGTATTATCAGTTGTCTCCGTGTTAGCAGCTGTCTCTGTGTTATCAGTTGTCTCCGTGTTAGCAGCTCCTCCGTGTTAGCAGTTGCCTCTGTCATAGCAACTACCTCGCTATTATCGGCTGCCTCCATGTTAGCAGCTGCCTCGACGTTATCAGTTGCCTCCCTTTTATCAGTTGCCTCCGTGTTAGCTGTTGCCTCCCTATTTTCAGCTGCCTCCGTGTTAGCAGCTGCCTCTATGTTATCAGGTGCCTCCCTGTTATCAGCTGCCTCTATGTTAGTAGCTGTCTCGGTGTTAGTAGCTGCCTCCATGTTAGCAGCTGCCTCCCTGTTATCAGGTGCATCCCTGTTATCAGCTCTCTTCGTGTTAGCATCTGCCTCGGTATTATCAGCTGCCTCCATGTTATCAGCTGCCTCCCTGTTATCAGCTGCCTCCCTGTTATCAGCTGCCTCCATGTTATCAGCTGCCTCCCTGTTATCAGCTGCCTCCCTGTTATCAGCTGCCTCCATGTTAGCAGTTGCCTCCCTGTCATTAGCAGCTACCTCCCTGTCATTAGCAGCTCTCTTCGTGTTAGCAGCTACCTCCGTGTTATCAGCTGCCTCCATGTTATCTGTTGCCTTTGTATTAGCAGTTGCCTCCCTATTATCGGCTGCCACCATGTTAGCAGCTGCCTCCTTGTTATCAGTTGTCTCCGTGTTATCAGTTGTCACCGTGTTAGCAGCTGCCTCTGTGTTATCAGTTGCCTCCATGTTAGCAGCTGCTCTACGTTATCAGTTGCCTCCCTTTTATTAGTTGCGTCCGTGTTATCAGCTGCCTCCATGTTATCAGTTGCCTCTGTGTTATCAGCTGCCTCCATGTTATCAGCTGCCTCTGTGTTAGCAGCTGCCTCCATGTTATCAGCTGCCTCTGTGTTAGCAGCTGCCTCCATGTTATCAGTTGCCTCCCTGTTATCAGTTGCCTACGTGTTAGTTGCTGCCTCTACGTTATCAGTTGCCTCCCTTTTATCAGTTGTCTCCGTGTTATCAGTTTCCTCCCTTTTATCAGTTGTCTCCATGTTATCAGCTGCCTCCATGTTAGCAGTTGCCTCCCTATTATCAGCTGCCTACGTGTTAGCAGGTGCCTCCCTGTTATCAGTTGTCTCCGTGTTAGCAGCTGTCTCCATGTTATCAGTTGTCTCCATGTTATCAGCTTCCTCTATGTTAGCAGCTGCCTCCCTATTATCGGCTGCCTCCATGTTAGCAGCTGCATCCCTGTTAACCGCTGCCTTCCTGTTAACAGTTGTCTCCGTGTTAGCAGCTGTCTCTGTGTTATCAGTTGTCTCCGTGTTAGCAGCTCCTCCGTGTTAGCAGCTGCCTCTGTCTTAGCAACTACCTCGCTATTATCGGCTGCCTCCATGTTAGCAGCTGCCTCGACGTTATCAGTTGCCTCCCATTTATCAGTTGCCTCCGTGTTAGCTGCTGCCTCCCTATTTTCAGCTGCCTCCGTGTTAGCAGCTGCCTCTATGTTATCAGTTGCCTCCCTGTTATCAGTTGTCTCCGTGTTAGCACCTACCTCTGTGTTAGCAGTTGCCTCCATGTTATCAGTTGCCTCCGTGTTAGCAGGTGCCTCCCTGTTAGAAGCTGTCTCCCTGTTATCAGTTGCCTCCGTGTTAGCAGCTGCCTCCCTGTTACCAGCTGTCTCCGTGTTAGCAGCTGCCTCTGTGTTATCAGCTGTCTCCCGGTTATCAGCTGCCTCCGTCTTATCAGCTGCCTCCATGTTAGCAGCTGCCTTCCTGTTATCAGCTGCCTACGTGTTAGCAGTTGCCTCCCTATTATCAGTTATCTGCTAGTTAGCAGCTGCCTACGTGTTAGCTGTTGCCTCCCTGTTATCAGTTGTCTCTGTGTTAGCAGTTGCCTACCTGTTATCAGTGGTCTCCGTGTTATCAGCTGCCTCTGTGTTATCAGTTGTCTCCATGTTATCAGCTGCCTCCCTATTATCGACTGCCTCCATGTTAGCAGCTGCCTCCTTATTATCAGCTGCCTATATGTTAGCAGTTGCCTCCCTGTTATCAGTTGTCTCCGTGTTAGCAGTTGCCTCGTTGTTATCAGCTGTCTCCATGTTCTCAGCTTCCTCTGTGTTAGCAGCTGCCTCCCTGTTAACAGCTGCCTCCCTGTTATCAGTTGTCTCCGTGTTAGCAGCTGCCTCTGTGTTAGCAACTGCCTCCCTATTAATGGTTGCCTCCATGTTAGAACCTGCCTCCGTGTTATCAGTTGTCTCCATGTTAGCAGTTGCCTTTCTGTTATCAGTTGACGTCGTATTAGCAGCTGCCTCCCTATTATCAGCTGTCTCCGTGTTAGTAGTTGTCTCCCTATTTTCAGCTGCCTCCCTGTTATCAGCTGCCTCCGTGTTAGCAGCTGCCTTCATGTTAGCACCTGCCTCCCTGTTACCAGCTACCTCCATGTTAGCAGTTGCCTCCCTGTCATCAGTTGCCTCCGTATTAGCAGCTGCCTCCCTGTTTTCAGCTCTCTTCGTGTTAGCAGCTGCCTCTATGTTAGCAGCTGCCTCCATGTTATCAGTTGCCTCCCTTCTATCAGCTGCCTCCATGTTAGCAGTTGCCTCCCTGTTATCAGTTGTCTCCGTGTTAGCAGCTGCCTCCATGTTAGCAGCTGCCTCCCTGTTATCAGCTGCCTCCATGTTAGCAGTTGCCTCCCTGTTATCGGCTGCCTCCATGTTAGCAGGTGCCTCCGTGTTATCAGTTGTCTCCATGTTAGCAGCTGCCTCTGTGTTATCAGTTGCCGTCGTGTTAGCAGCTGCCTCTACGTTATCAGTTGCCACCCTTTTATCAGCTGCCTCCATGTTAGGAGTTGCCTCCCTGTCATCAACTGTCTTCGTGTTAGTAGTTGCCTCCATGTTATCAGTTGTCTCTGTGTTAGCACTTCCCTCCCTATTATCGGCTGCCTCCATGTTAGCAGCTGCCTCCCTGTTATAACTTGTCTCCGTGTTAGCAGCTGCCTCTGTGTTATCAGTTGCCTCCGTGTTAGCAGCTGCTCTACGTTATCAGTTGCCTCCCTTTTATTAGGTACCTTCGTGTTATCAGCTGCCTCCATGTTATCAGCTGCCTCTGTGTTATCAGCTGCCTCCATGTTATCAGCTGCCTCTGTGTTATCAGCTGCCTCTGTGTTAGCAGCTGCCTCCATGTTATCAGCTGCCTCTGTGTTAGCAGCTACCTCTATGTTATCAGTTGCCTCCCTGTTATAAGCTGCCTACGTGTTAGCAGCTGTCTCCCTATTATCAATTGCAGTCCAGTTAGCAGCTTCCTCTACGTTATCAGTTGCCTCCCTTTTATCAGTTGCCTCCGTGTTAGCTGCTGCCTCCCTATTTTCAGCTGTCTCCGTGTTAGCAGCTACCTCGGTGTTAGCAGCTGCCTCCATGTTATCAGTTGCCTCCGTGTTAGCAGTTGCCTCCCTGTTAGCAGTTGCCTCTATGTTATCAGTTGCCTCCCTGTTATCAGCTGTGTCCGTGTTAGCACCTGCCTCTGTGTTAGCAGCAGCCTCCATGTTATCAGCTGCCTACGTGTTAGCAGGTGCCTCCCTATTATCAGCTGCCTCCGTCTTAGCAGCTACCTCCCTGTTATCAGTTGCCTCCGTGTTAGCAGGTGCCTCTATGTTAGCAGTTGCCTCCCTGTCATTAGCAGCTACCTCCCTGTCATTAGCAGCTCTCTTCGTGTTAGCAGCTACCTCCGTGTTATCAGCTGCCTCCATGTTATCTGTTGCCTTTGTATTAGTAGTTGCCTCCCTATTATCGGCTGCCACCATGTTAGCAGCTGCCTCCTTGTTATCAGTTGTCTCCGTGTTATCAGTTGTCAACGTGTTAGCAGCTGCCTCTGTGTTATCAGTTACCTCCATGTTAGCAGCTGCTCTACGTTATCAGTTGCCTCCCTTTTATTAGTTGCGTCCGTGTTATCAGCTGCCTCCCTGTTATCAGTTGCCTCTGTGTTATCAGTTGCTCCATGTTATCAGCTGCCTCTGTGTTAGCAGCTGCCTCCATGTTATCAGCTGCCTCTGTGTTAGCAACTGCCTCCATGTTATCAGTTGCCTCCCTGTTATCAGCTGCCTACGTGTTAGCTGCTGCCTCTACGTTATCTGTTGCCTCCCTTTTATCAGTTGTCTCCGTGTTATCAGTTTCCTCCCTTTTATCAGTTGTCTCCATGTTATCAGCTACCTCCATGTTAGCAGTTGCCTCCCTATTATCAGCTGCCTACGTGTTAGCAGCTGCCTCCATGTTATCAGTTGCCTCCGTGTTAGCAGTTGCCTCCCTGTTAGCAGTTGCCTCTATGTTATCAGTTGCCTCCCTGTTATCAGCTGTGTCCGTGTTAGCACCTGCCTCTGTGTTAGCAGCTGCCTCCATGTTATCAGCTGCCTACGTGTTAGCAGGTGCCTCCCTATTATCAGCTGCCTCCGTCTTAGCAGCTACCTCCCAGTTTATCAGTTGCCTCCGTGTTAGCAGCTGCCTCTATATTAGCAGTTGCCTCCCTATCATTAGCAGCTACCTCCCTGTCATTAGCAGCTCTCTTCGTGTTAGCAGCTACCTCCGTGTTATCAGCTGCCTCCATGTTATCTGTTGCCTTTGTATTAGCAGTTGCCTCCCTATTATCGGCTGCCACCATGTTAGCAGCTGCCTCCTTGTTATCAGTTGTCTCCGTGTTATCAGTTGTCACCGTGTTAGCAGCTGCCTCTGTGTTATCAGTTGCCTCCATGTTAGCAGCTGCTCTACGTTATCAGTTGCCTCCCTTTTATTAGTTGCGTCCGTGTTATCAGCTGCCTCCATGTTATCAGTTGCCTCTGTGTTATCAGCTGCCTCCATGTTATCAGCTGCCTCTGTGTTAGCAGCTGCCTCCATGTTATCAGCTGCCTCTGTGTTAGCAGCTGCCTCCATGTTATCAGTTGCCTCCCTGTTATCAGCTGCCTACGTGTTAGTTGCTGCCTCTACGTTATCAGTTGCCTCCATTTTATCAGTTATCTCCGTGTTATCAGTTTCCTCCCTTTTATCAGTTGTCTCCATGTTATCAGCTGCCTCCATGTTAGCAGTTGCCTCCCTATTATCAGCTGCCTACGTGTTAGCAGGTGCCTCCCTGTTATCAGTTGTCTCCGTGTTAGCAGCTGTCTCCATGTTATCAGTTGTCTCCATGTTATCAGCTTCCTCTATGTTAGCAGCTGCCTCCCTATTATCGGCTGCCTCCATGTTAGCACCTGCATCCCTGTTAACCGCTGCCTTCCTGTTAACAGTTGTCTCCGTGTTAGCAGTTGTCTCTGTGTTATCAGTTGTCTCCGTGTTAGCAGCTCCTCCGTGTTAGCAGCTGCCTCTGTCTTAGCAACTACCTCGCTATTATCAGCTGCCTCCATGTTAGCAGCTGCCTCTACGTTATCAGTTGCCTCCCTTTTATCAGTTGCCTCCGTGTTAGCTGCTGCCTCCCTTTTATCAGTTGCCTCCGTGTTAGCAGCTGCCTCTATGTTATCAGTTGCCTCCCTGTTATCAGTTGTCTCCGTGTTATAAGCTACCTCCGTGTTATAAGCTACCTCTGCGTTAGCAACTGCCTCCATGTTATCAGTTGCCTCCGTGTTAGCAGGTGCCTCCCTGTTATAAGCTACCTCCGTGTTAGTAGCTGCCTCCATGTTAGCAGCTGCCTCCCTGTTATCAGTTGCATCCCTATTATCAGCTCTCTTCGTGTTAGCATCTGCCTCGGTATTATCAACTGCCTCCATGTTATCAGCTGCCTCCCTGTTATCAGCTGCCTCCATGTTAGCAGTTGCCTCCCTATCATTAGCTGTCTTCGTGTTAGCAGCTGCCTCAGTGTTATCAGCTGCCTCCATGTTATCTGATGCCTCTGTATTAGCAGTTGCCTCCCTATTATCGGCTGCCACCATGTTAGCAGTTGTATCCCTGTTATCAGCTGCCTCCGTGTTATCAGATGTCTCCGTGTTAGCAGCTGCCTCTGTGTTATCAGTTGCCGCCGTGTTAGCAGCTGCTCTACGTTATCAGTTGCCGCCATGCTATCAGCTGCCTCCCTATTATCAGTTGCCTCTGTGTTAGCAGCTGCCTCTATGTTAGCAGTTGTTTCCATGTTATCAGCTGCCTCCCTGTTATCAGTTGCCTCTGTGTTAGCAGCTGCCTCCCTATTACCAGCTGTCTCCGTGTTAGCAGCTGCCTCTGTGTTATCAGCTGTCTCCCGGTTATCAGCTGCCTCCGTGTTATCAGCTGCCTCCATGTTAGCAGCTGCCTTCCTGTTATCAGCTGCCTACGTGTTAGCAGTTACCTCCCTATTATCAGTTATCTGCTTGTTAGCAGCTGCCTACGTGTTAGCAGTTGCCTCCCTGTTATCAGTTGTCTCTGTGTTAGCAGTTGCCTACCTGTTATCAGTTGTCTCCGTGTTATCAGCTGCCTCTGTATTATCAGTTGTCTCCATGTTATCAGCTGCCTCCCTATTATCGACTGCCTCCATGTTAGCAGCTGCCTCCTTATTATCAGCTGCCTACATGTTATCAGTTGTCTCCGTGTTAGCAGCTGCCTCGTTGTTATCAGCTGTCTCCATGTTCTCAGCTTCCTCTGTGTTAGCAGCTGCCTCCCTATTATCGGCTACCTCCATGTTAGCAGCTGCATCCCTGTTAACAGCTGCCTCCCTGTTATCAGTTGTCTCCGTGTTAGCAGCTGCCTCTGTGTTAGCAACTGCCTCCCTATTAACGGCTGCCTCCATGTTAGAAGCTGCCTCCGTGTTATCAGTTGTCTCCATGTTAGCAGTTGCCTTTGTGTTATCAGTTGACGTCGTGTTAGCAGCTGCCTCCCTATTATCAGCTGTCTCTGTGTTAGTAGTTGTCTCCCTATTTTCAGCTGCTTCCCTGTTAGCAGCTGCCTCTATGTTAGCAGTTGCCTCCCTGTCATTAGCAGCTACCTCCCTGTCATTAGCAGCTCTCTTCGTGTTAGCAGCTACCTCTGTGTTATCAGCTGCCTCCATGTTATCTGTTGCCTTTGTATTAGCAGTTGCCTCCCTATTATCGGCTGCCACCATGTTAGCAGCTGCCTCCTTGTTATCAGTTGTCTTCGTGTTATCAGTTGTCACCGTGTTAGCAGCTGCCTCTGTGTTATCAGTTGCCTCCATGTTAGCAGCTGCTCTACGTTATCAGTTGCCTCCCTTTTATTAGTTGCGTCCGTGTTATCAGCTGCCTCCATGTTATCAGTTGCCTCTGTGTTATCAGCTGCCTCCATTTTATCAGCTGCCTCTGTGTTAGCAGCTGCCTCCATGTTATCAGCTGCCTCTGTGTTAGCAGCTGCCTCTATGTTATCAGTTGCCTCCCTGTTATCAGCTGCCTACGTCTTAGCTGCTGCCTCTACGTTATCAGTTGCCTCCCTTTTATCAGTTGTCTCCGTGTTATCAGTTTCCTCCCTTTTATCAGTTGTCTCCATGTTATCAGCTGCCTCCATGTTAGCAGTTGCCTCCCTATTATCAGCTGCCTACGTGTTAGCAGGTGCCTCCCTGTTATCAGTTGTCTCCGTGTTAGCAGCTGTCTCCATGTTATCAGCTGTCTCCATGTTATCAGCTGCCTCCCTATTATCGACTGCCTCCATGTTAGCAGCTGCCTCCTTATTATCAGCTGCCTACATGTTAGCAGTTGCCTCCCTGTTATCAGTTGTCTCCGTGTTAGCAGTTGCCTCGTTGTTATCAGCTGTCTCCATGTTCTCAGCTTCCTCTGTGTTAGCAGCTGCCTCCCTATTATCGGCTACCTCCATGTTAGCAGCTGCATCCCTGTTAACAGCTGCCTCCCTGTTATCAGTTGTCTCCGTGTTAGCAGCTGCCTCTGTGTTAGCAACTGCCTCCCTATTAATGGCTGCCTCCATGTTAGAACCTGCCTCCGTGTTATCAGTTGTCTCCATGTTAGCAGTTGCCTTTGTGTTAGCAGTTGACGTCGTATTAGCAGCTGCCTCCCTATTATCAGCTGTCTCCGTGTTAGTAGTTGTCTCCCTATTTTCAGCTGCCTCCCTGTTATCAGCTGCCTCCGTGTTAGCAGCTGCCTTCATGTTAGCACCTGCCTCCCTGTTACCAGCTACCTCCATGTTAGCAGTTGCCTCCCTGTCATCAGTTGCCTCCGTATTAGCAGCTGCCTCCCTGTTTTCAGCTCTCTTCGTGTTAGCAGCTGCCTCTATGTTAGCAGCTGCCTCCATGTTATCAGTTGCCTCCCTTCTATCAGCTGCCTCCATGTTAGCAGTTGCCTCCCTGTTATCAGTTGTCTCCGTGTTAGCAGCTGCCTCCATGTTAGCAGCTGCCTCCCTGTTATCAGCTGCCTCCATGTTAGCAGTTGCCTCCCTGTTATCGGCTGCCTCCATGTTAGCAGGTGCCTCCGTGTTATCAGTTGTCTCCATGTTAGCAGCTGCCTCTGTGTTATCAGTTGCCGTCGTGTTAGCAGCTGCCTCTACGTTATCAGTTGCCACCCTTTTATCAGCTGCCTCCATGTTAGGAGTTGCCTCCCTGTCATCAACTGTCTTCGGGTTAGTAGCTGCCTCCATGTTATCAGCTGTCTCTGTGTTAGCACTTCCCTCCCTATTATCGGCTGCCTCCATGTTAGCAGCTGCCTCCCTGTTATAAGTTGTCTCCGTGTTAGCAGCTGCCTCTGTGTTATCAGTTGCCTCCGTGTTAGCAGCTGCTCTACGTTATCAGTTGCCTCCCTTTTATTAGGTACCTTCGTGTTATCAGCTGCCTCCATGTTATCAGCTGCCTCTGTGTTATCAGCTGCCTCCATGTTATCAGCTGCCTCTGTGTTATCAGCTGCCTCTGTGTTAGCAGCTGCCTCCATGTTATCAGCTGCCTCTGTGTTAGCAGCTACCTCTATGTTATCAGTTGCCTCCCTGTTATATGCTGCCTACGTGTTAGCAGCTGTCTCCCTATTATCAATTGCAGCCCAGTTAGCAGCTTCCTCTACGTTATCAGTTGCCTCCCTTTTATCAGTTGCCTCCGTGTTAGCTGCTGCCTCCCTATTTTCAGCTGTCTCCGTGTTAGCAGCTACCTCGGTGTTAGCAGCTGCCTCCATGTTATCAGTTGCCTCCGTGTTAGCAGTTGCCTCCCTGTTAGCAGTTGCCTCTATGTTATCAGTTGCCTCCCTGTTATCAGCTGTGTCCGTGTTAGCACCTGCCTCTGTGTTAGCAGCTGCCTCCATGTTATCAGCTGCCTACGTGTTAGCAGGTGCCTCCCTATTATCAGCTGCCTCCGTCTTAGCAGCTACCTCCCTGTTATCAGTTGCCTCCGTGTTAGCAGCTGCCTCTATGTTAGCAGTTGCCTCCCTGTCATTAGCAGCTACCTCCCTGTCATTAGCAGCTCTCTTCGTGTTAGCAGCTACCTCCGTATTATCAGCTGCCTCCATGTTATCTGTTGCCTTTGTATTAGTAGTTGCCTCCCTATTATCGGCTGCCACCATGTTAGCAGCTGCCTCCTTGTTATCAGTTGTCTCCGTGTTATCAGTTGTCAACGTGTTAGCAGCTGCCTCTGTGTTATCAGTTACCTCCATGTTAGCAGCTGCTCTACGTTATCAGTTGCCTCCCTTTTATTAGTTGCGTCCGTGTTATCAGTTGCCTCCCTGTTATCAGTTGCCTCTGTGTTATCAGTTGCTCCATGTTATCAGCTGCCTCTGTGTTAGCAGCTGCCTCCATGTTATCAGCTGCCTCTGTGTTAGCAACTGCCTCCATGTTATCAGTTGCCTCCCTGTTATCAGCTGCCTACGTGTTAGCTGCTGCCTCTACGTTATCAGTTGCCTCCCTTTTATCAGTTGTCTCCGTGTTATCAGTTTCCTCCCTTTTATCAGTTGTCTCCATGTTATCAGCTACCTCCATGTTAGCAGTTGCCTCCCTATTATCAGCTGCCTACGTGTTAGCAGCTGCCTCCATGTTATCAGTTGCCTCCGTGTTAGCAGTTGCCTCCCTGTTAGCAGTTGCCTCTATGTTATCAGTTGCCTCCCTGTTATCAGCTGTGTCCGTGTTAGCAGCTGCCTCCATGTTATCAGCTGCCTACGTGTTAGCAGGTGCCTCCCTATTATCAGCTGCCTCCGTCTTAGCAGCTACCTCCCAGTTTATCAGTTGCCTCCGTGTTAGCAGCTGCCTCTATGTTAGCAGTTGCCTCCCTGTCATTAGCAGCTACCTCCCTGTCATTAGCAGCTCTCTTCGTGTTAGCAGCTACCTCCGTGTTATCAGCTGCCTCCATGTTATCTGTTGCCTTTGTATTAGCAGTTGCCTCCCTATTATCGGCTGCCACCATGTTAGCAGCTGCCTCCTTGTTATCAGTTGTCTCCGTGTTATCAGTTGTCACCGTGTTAGCAGCTGCCTCTGTGTTATCAGTTGCCTCCATGTTAGCAGCTGCTCTACGTTATCAGTTGCCTCCCTTTTATTAGTTGCGTCCGTGTTATCAGCTGCCTCCATGTTATCAGTTGCCTCTGTGTTATCAGCTGCCTCCATGTTATCAGTGCCTCTGTGTTAGCAGCTGCCTCCATGTTATCAGCTGCCTCTGTGTTAGCAGCTGCCTCCATGTTATCAGTTGCCTCCCTGTTATCAGCTGCCTACGTGTTAGTTGCTGCCTCTACGTTATCAGTTGCCTCCCTTTTATCAGTTATCTCCGTGTTATCAGTTTCCTCCCTTTTATCAGTTGTCTCCATGTTATCAGCTGCCTCCATGTTAGCAGTTGCCTCCCTATTATCTGCTGCCTACGTGTTAGCAGGTGCCTCCCTGTTATCAGTTGTCTCCGTGTTAGCAGCTGTCTCCATGTTATCAGTTGTCTCCATGTTATCAGCTTCCTCTATGTTAGCAGCTGCCTCCCTATTATCGGCTGCCTCCATGTTAGCACCTGCATCCCTGTTAACCGCTGCCTTCCTGTTAACAGTTGTCTCCGTGTTAGCAGCTGTCTCTGTGTTATCAGTTGTCTCCGTGTTAGCAGCTCCTCCGTGTTAGCAGCTGCCTCTGTCTTAGCAACTACCTCGCTATTATCAGCTGCCTCCATGTTAGCAGCTGCCTCTACGTTATCAGTTGCCTCCCTTTTATCAGTTGCCTCCGTGTTAGCTGCTGCCTCCCTTTTATCAGTTGCCTCCGTGTTAGCAGCTGCCTCTATGTTATCAGTTGCCTCCCTGTTATCAGTTGTCTCCGTGTTATAAGCTACCTCCGTGTTATAAGCTACCTCTGCGTTAGCAACTGCCTCCATGTTATCAGTTGCCTCCGTGTTAGCAGGTGCCTCCCTGTTATAAGCTACCTCCGTGTTAGTAGCTGCCTCCATGTTAGCAGCTGCCTCCCTGTTATCAGTTGCATCCCTATTATCAGCTCTCTTCGTGTTAGCATCTGTCTCGGTATTATCAACTGCCTCCATGTTATCAGCTGCCTCCCTGTTATCAGCTGCCTCCATGTTAGCAGTTGCCTCCCTATCATTAGTTGTCTTCGTGTTAGCAGCTGCCTCAGTGTTATCAGCTGCCTCCATGTTATCTGATGCCTCTGTATTAGCAGTTGCCTCCCTATTATCGGCTGCCACCATGTTAGCAGTTGTATCCCTGTTATCAGCTGCCTCCGTGTTATCAGATGTCTCCGTGTTAGCAGCTGCCTCTGTGTTATCAGTTGCCGCCGTGTTAGCAGCTGCTCTACGTTATCAGTTGCCGCCATGCTATCAGCTGCCTCCCTATTATCAGTTGCCTCTGTGTTAGCAGCTGCCTCTATGTTAGCAGTTGTTTCCATGTTATCAGCTGCCTCCCTATTATCAGTTGCCTCTGTGTTAGCAGCTGCCTCCCTATTACCAGCTGTCTCCGTGTTAGCAGCTGCCTCTGTGTTATCAGCTGTCTCCCGGTTATCAGCTGCCTCCGTGTTATCAGCTGCCTCCATGTTAGCAGCTGCCTTCCTGTTATCAGCTGCCTACGTGTTAGCAGTTACCTCCCTATTATCAGTTATCTGCTTGTTAGCAGCTGCCTACGTGTTAGCAGTTGCCTCCCTGTTATCAGTTGTCTCTGTGTTAGCAGTTGCCTACCTGTTATCAGTTGTCTCCGTGTTATCAGCTGCCTCTGTATTATCAGTTGTCTCCATGTTATCAGCTGCCTCCCTATTATCGACTGCCTCCATGTTAGCAGCTGCCTCCTTATTATCAGCTGCCTACATGTTATCAGTTGTCTCCGTGTTAGCAGCTGCCTCGTTGTTATCAGCTGTCTCCATGTTCTCAGCTTCCTCTGTGTCAGCAGCTGCCTCCCTATTATCGGCTACCTCCATGTTAGCAGCTGCATCCCTGTTAACAGCTGCCTCCCTGTTATCAGTTGTCTCCGTGTTAGCAGCTGCCTCTGTGTTAGCAACTGCCTCCCTATTAACGGCTGCCTCCATGTTAGAAGCTGCCTCCGTGTTATCAGTTGTCTCCATGTTAGTAGTTGCCTTTGTGTTATCAGTTGACGTCGTGTTAGCAGCTGCCTCCCTATTATCAGCTGTCTCTGTGTTAGTAGTTGTCTCCCTATTTTCAGCTGCTTCCCTGTTAGCAGCTGCCTCTATGTTAGCAGTTGCCTCCCTGTCATTAGCAGCTACCTCCCTGTCATTAGCAGCTCTCTTCGTGTTAGCAGCTACCTCTGTGTTATCAGCTGCCTCCATGTTATCTGTTGCCTTTGTATTAGCAGTTGCCTCCCTATTATCGGCTGCCACCATGTTAGCAGCTGCCTCCTTGTTATCAGTTGTCTTCGTGTTATCAGTTGTCACCGTGTTAGCAGCTGCCTCTGTGTTATCAGTTGCCTCCATGTTAGCAGCTGCTCTACGTTATCAGTTGCCTCCCTTTTATTAGTTGCGTCCGTGTTATCAGCTGCCTCCATGTTATCAGTTGCCTCTGTGTTATCAGCTGCCTCCATTTTATCAGCTGCCTCTGTGTTAGCAGCTGCCTCCATGTTATCAGCTGCCTCTGTGTTAGCAGCTGCCTCTATGTTATCAGTTGCCTCCCTGTTATCAGCTGCCTACGTCTTAGCTGCTGCCTCTACGTTATCAGTTGCCTCCCTTTTATCAGTTGTCTCCGTGTTATCAGTTTCCTCCCTTTTATCAGTTGTCTCCATGTTATCAGCTGCCTCCATGTTAGCAGTTGCCTCCCTATTATCAGCTGCCTACGTGTTAGCAGGTGCCTCCCTGTTATCAGTTGTCTCCGTGTTAGCAGCTGTCTCCATGTTATCAGCTGTCTCCATGTTATCAGCTGCCTCCCTATTATCGACTGCCTCCATGTTAGCAGCTGCCTCCTTATTATCAGCTGCCTACATGTTAGCAGTTGCCTCCCTGTTATCAGTTGTCTCCGTGTTAGCAGTTGCCTCGTTGTTATCAGCTGTCTCCATGTTCTCAGCTTCCTCTGTGTTAGCAGCTGCCTCCCTATTATCGGCTACCTCCATGTTAGCAGCTGCATCCCTGTTAACAGCTGCCTCCCTGTTATCAGTTGTCTCCGTGTTAGCAGCTGCCTCTGTGTTAGCAACTGCCTCCCTATTAATGGCTGCCTCCATGTTAGAACCTGCCTCCGTGTTATCAGTTGTCTCCATGTTAGCAGTTGCCTTTGTGTTAGCAGTTGACGTCGTATTAGCAGCTGCCTCCCTATTATCAGCTGTCTCCGTGTTAGTAGTTGTCTCCCTATTTTCAGCTGCCTCCCTGTTATCAGCTGCCTCCGTGTTAGCAGCTGCCTTCATGTTAGCACCTGCCTCCCTGTTACCAGCTACCTCCATGTTAGCAGTTGCCTCCCTGTCATCAGTTGCCTCCGTATTAGCAGCTGCCTCCCTGTTTTCAGCTCTCTTCGTGTTAGCAGCTGCCTCTATGTTAGCAGCTACCTCCATGTTATCAGTTGCCTCCCTTCTATCAGCTGCCTCCATGTTAGCAGTTGCCTCCCTGTTATCAGTTGTCTCCGTATTAGCAGCTGCCTCCATGTTAGCAGCTGCATCCCTGTTATCAGCTGCCTCCATGTTAGCAGTTGCCTCCCTGTTATCGGCTGCCTCCATGTTAGCAGGTGCCTCCGTGTTATCAGTTGTCTCCATGTTAGCAGCTGCCTCTGTGTTATCAGTTGCCGTCGTGTTAGCAGCTGCCTCTACGTTATCAGTTGCCACCCTTTTATCAGCTGCCTCCATGTTAGGAGTTGCCTCCCTGTCATCAACTGTCTTCGTGTTAGTAGCTGCCTCCATGTTATCAGCTGTCTCTGTGTTAGCACTTCCCTCCCTATTATCGGCTGCCTCCATGTTAGCAGTTGCCTCCCTGTTATAAGTTGTCTCCGTGTTAGCAGCTGCCTCTGTGTTATCAGTTGCCTCCGTGTTAGCAGCTGCTCTACGTTATCAGTTGCCTCCCTTTTATTAGGTACCTTCGTGTTATCAGCTGCCTCCATGTTATCAGCTGCCTCTGTGTTATCAGCTGCCTCCATGTTATCAGCTGCCTCTGTGTTATCAGCTGCCTCTGTGTTAGCAGCTGCCTCCATGTTATCAGCTGCCTCTGTGTTAGCAGCTACCTCTATGTTATCAGTTGCCTCCCTGTTATAAGCTGCCTACGTGTTAGCAGCTATCTCCCTATTATCAATTGCAGCCCAGTTAGCAGCTTCCTCTACGTTATCAGTTGCCTCCCTTTTATCAGTTGCCTCCGTGTTAGCTGCTGCCTCCCTATTTTCAGCTGTCTCCGTGTTAGCAGCTACCTCGGTGTTAGCAGCTGCCTCCATGTTATCAGTTGCCTCCGTGTTAGCAGTTGCCTCCCTGTTAGCAGTTGCCTCTATGTTATCAGTTGCCTCCCTGTTATCAGCTGTGTCCGTGTTAGCACCTGCCTCTGTGTTAGCAGCTGCCTCCATGTTATCAGCTGCCTACGTGTTAGCAGGTGCCTCCCTATTATCAGCTGCCTCCGTCTTAGCAGCTACCTCCCTGTTATCAGTTGCCTCCGTGTTAGCAGCTGCCTCTATGTTAGCAGTTGCCTCCCTGTCATTAGCAGCTACCTCCCTGTCATTAGCAGCTCTCTTCGTGTTAGCAGCTACCTCCGTGTTATCAGCTGCCTCCATGTTATCTGTTGCCTTTGTATTAGTAGTTGCCTCCCTATTATCGGCTGCCACCATGTTAGCAGCTGCCTCCTTGTTATCAGTTGTCTCCGTGTTATCAGTTGTCACCGTGTTAGCAGCTGCCTCTGTGTTATCAGTTACCTCCATGTTAGCAGCTGCTCTACGTTATCAGTTGCCTCCCTTTTATTAGTTGCGTCCGTGTTATCAGCTGCCTCCCTGTTATCAGTTGCCTCTGTGTTATCAGTTGCTCCATGTTATCAGCTGCCTCTGTGTTAGCAGCTGCCTCCATGTTATCAGCTGCCTCTGTGTTAGCAACTGCCTCCATGTTATCAGTTGCCTCCCTGTTATCAGCTGCCTACGTGTTAGCTGCTGCCTCTACGTTATCAGTTGCCTCCCTTTTATCAGTTGCCTCCGTGTTAGCTGCTGCCTCCCTTTTATCAGTTGCCTCCGTGTTAGCAGCTGCCTCTATGTTATCAGTTGCCTCCCTGTTATCAGTTGTCTCCGTGTTATAAGCTACCTCTGCGTTAGCAACTGCCTCCATGTTATCAGTTGCCTCCGTGTTAGCAGGTGCCTCCCTGTTATAAGCTACCTCCGTGTTAGTAGCTGCCTCCATGTTAGCAGCTGCCTCCCTGTTATCAGTTGCATCCCTATTATCAGCTCTCTTCGTGTTAGCATCTGCCTCGGTATTATCAACTGCCTCCATGTTATCAGCTGCCTCCCTGTTATCAGCTGCCTCCATGTTAGCAGTTGCCTCCTTATCATTAGCTGTCTTCGTGTTAGCAGCTGCCTCAGTGTTATCAGCTGCCTCCATGTTATCTGATGCCTCTGTATTAGCAGTTGCCTCCCTATTATCGGCTGCCACCATGTTAGCAGTTGTATCCCTGTTATCAGCTGCCTCCGTGTTATCAGATGTCTCCGTGTTAGCAGCTGCCTCTGTGTTATCAGTTGCCGCCGTGTTAGCAGCTGCTCTACGTTATCAGTTGCCGCCATGCTATCAGCTGCCTCCCTATTATCAGTTGCCTCTGTGTTAGCAGCTGCCTCTATGTTAGCAGTTGTTTCCATGTTATCAGCTGCCTCCCTGTTATCAGTTGCCTCTGTGTTAGCAGCTGCCTCCCTATTACCAGCTGTCTCCGTGTTAGCAGCTGCCTCTGTGTTATCAGCTGTCTCCCGGTTATCAGCTGCCTCCGTGTTATCAGCTGCCTCCATGTTAGCAGCTGCCTTCCTGTTATCAGCTGCCTACGTGTTAGCAGTTACCTCCCTATTATCAGTTATCTGCTTGTTAGCAGCTGCCTACGTGTTACCAGTTGCCTCCCTGTTATCAGTTGTCTCTGTGTTAGCAGTTGCCTACCTGTTATCAGTTGTCTCCGTGTTATCAGCTGCCTCTGTATTATCAGTTGTCTCCATGTTATCAGCTGCCTCCCTATTATCGACTGCCTCCATGTTAGCAGCTGCCTCCTTATTATCAGCTGCCTACATGTTATCAGTTGTCTCCGTGTTAGCAGCTGCCACGTTGTTATCAGCTGTCTCCATGTTCTCAGCTTCCTCTGTGTTAGCAGCTGCCTCCCTATTATCGGCTACCTCCATGTTAGCAGCTGCATCCCTGTTAACAGTTGCCTCCCTGTTATCAGCTGTCTCCGTGTTAGCAGCTGCCTCTGTGTTAGCAGCTGCCTCCCTATTATCAGCTGCCTACGTGTTAGCAGGTGCCTCCGTGTTATCAGTTGTCTCCATGTTAGCAGTTGCCTTTGTGTTATCAGTTGCCTCCGTGTTAGCAGCTGCCTCTATGTTAGCAGTTGCCTCCCTGTCATTAGCAGCTACCTCCCTGTCATTAGCAGCTCTCTTCGTGTTAGCAGCTACCTCTGTGTTATCAGCTGCCTCCATGTTATCTGTTGCCTTTGTATTAGCAGTTGCCTCCCAATTATCGGCTGCCACCATGTTAGCAGCTGCCTCCTTGTTATCAGTTGTCTTCGTGTTATCAGTTGTCACCGTGTTAGCAGCTGCCTCTGTGTTATCAGTTGCCTCCATGTTAGCAGCTGCTCTACGTTATCAGTTGCCTCCCTTTTATTAGTTGCGTCCGTGTTATCAGCTGCCTCCATGTTATCAGTTGCCTCTGTGTTATCAGCTGCCTCCATTTTATCAGCTGCCTCTGTGTTAGCAGCTGCCTCCATGTTATCAGCTGCCTCTGTGTTAGCAGCTGCCTCTATGTTATCAGTTGCCTCCCTGTTATCAGCTGCCTACGTCTTAGCTGCTGCCTCTACGTTATCAGTTGCCTCCCTTTTATCAGTTGTCTCCGTGTTATCAGTTTCCTCCCTTTTATCAGTTGTCTCCATGTTATCAGCTGCCTCCATGTTAGCAGTTGCCTCCCTATTATCAGCTGCCTACGTGTTAGCAGGTGCCTCCCTGTTATCAGTTGTCTCCGTGTTAGCAGCTGTCTCCATGTTATCAGCTGTCTCCATGTTATCAGCTGCCTCCCTATTATCGACTGCCTCCATGTTAGCAGCTGCCTCCTTATTATCAGCTGCCTACATGTTAGCAGTTGCCTCCCTGTTATCAGTTGTCTCCGTGTTAGCAGTTGCCTCGTTGTTATCAGCTGTCTCCATGTTCTCAGCTTCCTCTGTGTTAGCAGCTGCCTCCCTATTATCGGCTACCTCCATGTTAGCAGCTGCATCCCTGTTAACAGCTGCCTCCCTGTTATCAGTTGTCTCCGTGTTAGCAGCTGCCTCTGTGTTAGCAACTGCCTCCCTATTAATGGCTGCCTCCATGTTAGAACCTGCCTCCGTGTTATCAGTTGTCTCCATGTTAGCAGTTGCCTTTGTGTTAGCAGTTGACGTCGTATTAGCAGCTGCCTCCCTATTATCAGCTGTCTCCGTGTTAGTAGTTGTCTCCCTATTTTCAGCTGCCTCCCTGTTATCAGCTGCCTCCGTGTTAGCAGCTGCCTTCATGTTAGCACCTGCCTCCCTGTTACCAGCTACCTCCATGTTAGCAGTTGCCTCCCTGTCATCAGTTGCCTCCGTATTAGCAGCTGCCTCCCTGTTTTCAGCTCTCTTCGTGTTAGCAGCTGCCTCTATGTTAGCAGCTGCCTCCATGTTATCAGTTGCCTCCCTTCTATCAGCTGCCTCCATGTTAGCAGTTGCCTCCCTGTTATCAGTTGTCTCCGTATTAGCAGCTGCCTCCATGTTAGCAGCTGCATCCCTGTTATCAGCTGCCTCCATGTTAGCAGTTGCCTCCCTGTTATCGGCTGCCTCCATGTTAGCAGGTGCCTCCGTGTTATCAGTTGTCTCCATGTTAGCAGCTGCCTCTGTGTTATCAGTTGCCGTCGTGTTAGCAGCTGCCTCTACGTTATCAGTTGCCACCCTTTTATCAGCTGCCTCCATGTTAGGAGTTGCCTCCCTGTCATCAACTGTCTTCGTGTTAGTAGCTGCCTCCATGTTATCAGTTGTCTCTGTGTTAGCACTTCCCTCCCTATTATCGGCTGCCTCCATGTTAGCAGTTGCCTCCCTGTTATAAGTTGTCTCCGTGTTAGCAGCTGCCTCTGTGTTATCAGTTGCCTCCGTGTTAGCAGCTGCTCTACGTTATCAGTTGCCTCCCTTTTATTAGGTACCTTCGTGTTATCAGCTGCCTCCATGTTATCAGCTGCCTCTGTGTTATCAGCTGCCTCCATGTTATCAGCTGCCTCTGTGTTATCAGCTGCCTCTGTGTTAGCAGCTGCCTCCATGTTATCAGCTGCCTCTGTGTTAGCAGCTACCTCTATGTTATCAGTTGCCTCCCTGTTATAAGCTGCCTACGTGTTAGCAGCTATCTCCCTATTATCAATTGCAGCCCAGTTAGCAGCTTCCTCTACGTTATCAGTTGCCTCCCTTTTATCAGTTGCCTCCGTGTTAGCTGCTGCCTCCCTATTTTCAGCTGTCTCCGTGTTAGCAGCTACCTCGGTGTTAGCAGCTGCCTCCATGTTATCAGTTGCCTCCGTGTTAGCAGTTGCCTCCCTGTTAGCAGTTGCCTCTATGTTATCAGTTGCCTCCCTGTTATCAGCTGTGTCCGTGTTAGCACCTGCCTCTGTGTTAGCAGCTGCCTCCATGTTATCAGCTGCCTACGTGTTAGCAGGTGCCTCCCTATTATCAGCTGCCTCCGTCTTAGCAGCTACCTCCCTGTTATCAGTTGCCTCCGTGTTAGCAGCTGCCTCTATGTTAGCAGTTGCCTCCCTGTCATTAGCAGCTACCTCCCTGTCATTAGCAGCTCTCTTCGTGTTAGCAGCTACCTCCGTGTTATCAGCTGCCTCCATGTTATCTGTTGCCTTTGTATTAGTAGTTGCCTCCCTATTATCGGCTGCCACCATGTTAGCAGCTGCCTCCTTGTTATCAGTTGTCTCCGTGTTATCAGTTGTCACCGTGTTAGCAGCTGCCTCTGTGTTATCAGTTACCTCCATGTTAGCAGCTGCTCTACGTTATCAGTTGCCTCCCTTTTATTAGTTGCGTCCGTGTTATCAGCTGCCTCCCTGTTATCAGTTGCCTCTGTGTTATCAGTTGCTCCATGTTATCAGCTGCCTCTGTGTTAGCAGCTGCCTCCATGTTATCAGCTGCCTCTGTGTTAGCAACTGCGTCCATGTTATCAGTTGCCTCCCTGTTATCAGCTGCCTACGTGTTAGCTGCTGCCTCTACGTTATCAGTTGCCTCCCTTTTATCAGTTGCCTCCGTGTTAGCTGCTGCCTCTATGTTATCAGTTGCCTCCCTGTTATCAGTTGTCTCCGTGTTATAAGCTACCTCTGCGTTAGCAACTGCCTCCATGTTATCAGTTGCCTCCGTGTTAGCAGGTGCCTCCCTGTTATAAGCTACCTCCGTGTTAGTAGCTGCCTCCATGTTAGCAGCTGCCTCCCTGTTATCAGTTGCATCCCTATTATCAGCTCTCTTCGTGTTAGCATCTGCCTCGGTATTATCAACTGCCTCCATGTTACCAGCTGCCTCCCTGTTATCAGCTGCCTCCATGTTAGCAGTTGCCTCCCTATCATTAGCTGTCTTCGTGTTAGCAGCTGCCTCAGTGTTATCAGCTGCCTCCATGTTATCTGATGCCTCTGTATTAGCAGTTGCCTCCCTATTATCGGCTGCCACCATGTTAGCAGTTGTATCCCTGTTATCAGCTGCCTCCGTGTTATCAGATGTCTCCGTGTTAGCAGCTGCCTCTGTGTTATCAGTTGCCGCCGTGTTAGCAGCTGCTCTACGTTATCAGTTGCCGCCATGCTATCAGCTGCCTCCCTATTATCAGTTGCCTCTGTGTTAGCAGCTGCCTCTATGTTAGCAGTTGTTTCCATGTTATCAGCTGCCTCCCTGTTATCAGTTGCCTCTGTGTTAGCAGCTGCCTCCCTATTACCAGCTGTCTCCGTGTTAGCAGCTGCCTCTGTGTTATCAGCTGTCTCCCGGTTATCAGCTGCCTCCGTGTTATCAGCTGCCTCCATGTTAGCAGCTGCCTTCCTGTTATCAGCTGCCTACGTGTTAGCAGTTACCTCCCTATTATCAGTTATCTGCTTGTTAGCAGCTGCCTACGTGTTACCAGTTGCCTCCCTGTTATCAGTTGTCTCTGTGTTAGCAGTTGCCTACCTGTTATCAGTTGTCTCCGTGTTATCAGCTGCCTCTGTATTATCAGTTGTCTCCATGTTATCAGCTGCCTCCCTATTATCGACTGCCTCCATGTTAGCAGCTGCCTCCTTATTATCAGCTGCCTACATGTTATCAGTTGTCTCCGTGTTAGCAGCTGCCACGTTGTTATCAGCTGTCTCCATGTTCTCAGCTTCCTCTGTGTTAGCAGCTGCCTCCCTATTATCGGCTACCTCCATGTTAGCAGCTGCATCCCTGTTAACAGCTGCCTCCCTGTTATCAGTTGTCTCCGTGTTAGCAGCTGCCTCTGTGTTAGCAACTGCCTCCCTATTAACGGCTGCCTCCATGTTAGAAGCTGCCTCCGTGTTATCAGTTGTCTCCATGTTAGCAGTTGCCTTTGTGTTATCAGTTGACGTCGTGTTAGCAGCTGCCTCCCTATTATCAGCTGTCTCTGTGTTAGTAGTTGTCTCCCTATTTTCAGCTGCTTCCCTGTTAGCAGCTGCCTCTATGTTAGCAGTTGCCTCCCTGTCATTAGCAGCTACCTCCCTGTCATTAGCAGCTCTCTTCGTGTTAGCAGCTACCTCCGTGTTATCAGCTGCCTCCATGTTATCTGTTGCCTTTGTATTAGCAGTTGCCTCCCTATTATCGGCTGCCACCATGTTAGCAGCTGCCTCCTTGTTATCAGTTGTCTTCGTGTTATCAGTTGTCACCGTGTTAGCAGCTGCCTCTGTGTTATCAGTTGCCTCCATGTTAGCAGCTGCTCTACGTTATCAGTTGCCTCCCTTTTATTAGTTGCGTCCGTGTTATCAGCTGCCTCCATGTTATCAGTTGCCTCTGTGTTATCAGCTGCCTCCATTTTATCAGCTGCCTCTGTGTTAGCAGCTGCCTCCATGTTATCAGCTGCCTCTGTGTTAGCAGCTGCCTCTATGTTATCAGTTGCCTCCCTGTTATCAGCTGCCTACGTCTTAGCTGCTGCCTCTACGTTATCAGTTGCCTCCCTTTTATCAGTTGTCTCCGTGTTATCAGTTTCCTCCCTTTTATCAGTTGTCTCCATGTTATCAGCTGCCTCCATGTTAGCAGTTGCCTCCCTATTATCAGCTGCCTACGTGTTAGCAGGTGCCTCCCTGTTATCAGTTGTCTCCGTGTTAGCAGCTGTCTCCATGTTATCAGCTGTCTCCATGTTATCAGCTTCCTCTATGTTAGTAGCTGCCTCCCTATTGTCGGCTGCCTCCATGTTAGCAGCTGCATCCCTGTTAACCGCTGCCTTCCTGTTATCAGTTGTCTCCGTGTTAGCAGCTGTCTCTGTGTTATCAGTTGTCTCCGTGTTAGCAGCTCCTCCGTGTTAGCAGCTGCCTCTGTCTTAGCAACTACCTCGCTATTATCGGCTGCCTCGATGTTAGCAGCTGCCTCTACGTTATCAGTTGCCTCCCTTTTATCAGTTGCCTCCGTGTTAGCTGCTGCCTCCCTATTTTCAGCTGCCTCCGTGTTAGCAGCTGCCTCTATGTTATCAGTTGCCTCCCTGTTATCAGTTGTCTCCGTGTTAGCACCTACCTCTGTGTTAGCAGCTGCCTCCATGTTATCAGTTGCCTCCGTGTTAGCAGGTGCCTCCCTGTTATAAGCTACCTCCGTGTTAGTAGCTGCCTCCATGTTAGCAGCTGCCTCCCTGTTATCAGTTGCATCCCTGTTATCAACTCTCTTCGTGTTAGCATCTACCTCGGTATTATCAACTGCCTCCATGTTATCAGCTGCCTCCCTGTTATCAGTTGCCTCCATGTTAGCAGTTGCCTCCCTATCATTAGCTGTCTTCGTGTTAGCAGCTGCCTCAGTGTTATCAGCTGCCTCCATGTTATCTGATGCCTCTGTATTAGCAGTTGCCTCCCTATTATCGGCTGCCACCATGTTAGCAGTTGTATCCCTGTTATCAGCTGCCTCCGTGTTAGCAGCTGCCTCTGTGTTATCAGTTGCCGCCGTGTTAGCAGCTGCTCTACGTTATTAGTTGCCTCCTTTTTTTCAGCTGCCTCCATGTTAGCAGTTGTTTCCATGTTATCAGCTGCCTCCCTGTTATCAGTTGCCTCCGTGTTAGCAGCTGCCTCCCTGTTACCAGTTGTCTCCGTGTTAGCAGCTGCCTCTGTGTTATCAGCTGTCTCCCGGTTATCAGCTGCCTCCGTGTTATCAGCTGCCTCCATGTTAGCAGCTGCCTTCCTGTTATCAGCTGCCTACGTGTTAGCAGTTGCCTCCCTATTATCAGTTGTCTGCTTGTTAGCAGCTGCCTACGTGTTAGCAGTTGCCTCCCTGTTATCAGTTGTCTCTGTGTTAGCAGTTGCCTACCTGTTATCAGTTGTCTCCGTGTTATCAGCTGCCTCTGTGTTATCAGTTGTCTCCATGTTATCAGCTGCCTCCCTATTATCGACTGCCTCCATGTTAGCAGCTGCCTCCTTATTATCAGCTGCCTACATGTTAGCAGTTGCCTCCCTGTTATCAGTTGTCTCCATGTTCTCAGCTTCCTCTGTGCTAGCAGCTGCCTCCCTATTATCGGCTACCTCCATGTTAGCAGCTGCATCCCTGTTAACAGCTGCCTCCCTGTTATCAGTTGTCTCCGTGTTAGCAGCTGCCTCTGTGTTAGCAACTGCCTCCCTATTAACGGCTGCCTCCATGTTAGAAGCTGCCTCCGTGTTATCAGTTGTCTCCATGTTAGTAGTTGCCTTTGTGTTATCAGTTGACGTCGTGTTAGCAGCTGCCTCCCTATTATCAGCTGTCTCTGTGTTAGTAGTTGTCTCCCTATTTTCAGCTGCTTCCCTGTTAGCAGCTGCCTCTATGTTAGCAGTTGCCACCCTGTCATTAGCAGCTACCTCCCTGTCATTAGCAGCTCTCTTCGTGTTAGCAGCTACCTCTGTGTTATCAGCTGCCTCCATGTTATCTGTTGCCTTTGTATTAGCAGTTGCCTCCCTATTATCGGCTGCCACCATGTTAGCAGCTGCCTCCTTGTTATCAGTTGTCTTCGTGTTATCAGTTGTCACCGTGTTAGCAGCTGCCTCTGTGTTATCAGTTGCCTCCATGTTAGCAGCTGCTCTACGTTATCAGTTGCCTCCCTTTTATTAGTTGCGTCCGTGTTATCAGCTGCCTCCATGTTATCAGTTGCCTCTGTGTTATCAGCTGCCTCCATTTTATCAGCTGCCTCTGTGTTAGCAGCTGCCTCCATGTTATCAGCTGCCTCTGTGTTAGCAGCTGCCTCTATGTTATCAGTTGCCTCCCTGTTATCAGCTGCCTACGTCTTAGCTGCTGCCTCTACGTTATCAGTTGCCTCCCTTTTATCAGTTGTCTCCGTGTTATCAGTTTCCTCCCTTTTATCAGTTGTCTCCATGTTATCAGCTGCCTCCATGTTAGCAGTTGCCTCCCTATTATCAGCTGCCTACGTGTTAGCAGGTGCCTCCCTGTTATCAGTTGTCTCCGTGTTAGCAGCTGTCTCCATGTTATCAGCTGTCTCCATGTTATCAGCTGCCTCCCTATTATCGACTGCCTCCATGTTAGCAGCTGCCTCCTTATTATCAGCTGCCTACATGTTAGCAGTTGCCTCCCTGTTATCAGTTGTCTCCGTGTTAGCAGTTGCCTCGTTGTTATCAGCTGTCTCCATGTTCTCAGCTTCCTCTGTGTTAGCAGCTGCCTCCCTATTATCGGCTACCTCCATGTTAGCAGCTGCATCCCTGTTAACAGCTGCCTCCCTGTTATCAGTTGTCTCCGTGTTAGCAGCTGCCTCTGTGTTAGCAACTGCCTCCCTATTAATGGCTGCCTCCATGTTAGAACCTGCCTCCGTGTTATCAGTTGTCTCCATGTTAGCAGTTGCCTTTGTGTTAGCAGTTGACGTCGTATTAGCAGCTGCCTCCCTATTATCAGCTGTCTCCGTGTTAGTAGTTGTCTCCCTATTTTCAGCTGCCTCCCTGTTATCAGCTGCCTCCGTGTTAGCAGCTGCCTTCATGTTAGCACCTGCCTCCCTGTTACCAGCTACCTCCATGTTAGCAGTTGCCTCCCTGTCATCAGTTGCCTCCGTATTAGCAGCTGCCTCCCTGTTTTCAGCTCTCTTCGTGTTAGCAGCTGCCTCTATGTTAGCAGCTGCCTCCATGTTATCAGTTGCCTCCCTTCTATCAGCTGCCTCCATGTTAGCAGTTGCCTCCCTGTTATCAGTTGTCTCCGTATTAGCAGCTGCCTCCATGTTAGCAGCTGCATCCCTGTTATCAGCTGCCTCCATGTTAGCAGTTGCCTCCCTGTTATCGGCTGCCTCCATGTTAGCAGGTGCCTCCGTGTTATCAGTTGTCTCCATGTTAGCAGCTGCCTCTGTGTTATCAGTTGCCGTCGTGTTAGCAGCTGCCTCTACGTTATCAGTTGCCACCCTTTTATCAGCTGCCTCCATGTTAGGAGTTGCCTCCCTGTCATCAACTGTCTTCGTGTTAGTAGCTGCCTCCATGTTATCAGTTGTCTCTGTGTTAGCACTTCCCTCCCTATTATCGGCTGCCTCCATGTTAGCAGTTGCCTCCCTGTTATAAGTTGTCTCCGTGTTAGCAGCTGCCTCTGTGTTATCAGTTGCCTCCGTGTTAGCAGCTGCTCTACGTTATCAGTTGCCTCCCTTTTATTAGGTACCTTCGTGTTATCAGCTGCCTCCATGTTATCAGCTGCCTCTGTGTTATCAGCTGCCTCCATGTTATCAGCTGCCTCTGTGTTATCAGCTGCCTCTGTGTTAGCAGCTGCCTCCATGTTATCAGCTGCCTCTGTGTTAGCAGCTACCTCTATGTTATCAGTTGCCTCCCTGTTATAAGCTGCCTACGTGTTAGCAGCTATCTCCCTATTATCAATTGCAGCCCAGTTAGCAGCTTCCTCTACGTTATCAGTTGCCTCCCTTTTATCAGTTGCCTCCGTGTTAGCTGCTGCCTCCCTATTTTCAGCTGTCTCCGTGTTAGCAGCTACCTCGGTGTTAGCAGCTGCCTCCATGTTATCAGTTGCCTCCGTGTTAGCAGTTGCCTCCCTGTTAGCAGTTGCCTCTATGTTATCAGTTGCCTCCCTGTTATCAGCTGTGTCCGTGTTAGCACCTGCCTCTGTGTTAGCAGCTGCCTCCATGTTATCAGCTGCCTACGTGTTAGCAGGTGCCTCCCTATTATCAGCTGCCTCCGTCTTAGCAGCTACCTCCCTGTTATCAGTTGCCTCCGTGTTAGCAGCTGCCTCTATGTTAGCAGTTGCCTCCCTGTCATTAGCAGCTACCTCCCTGTCATTAGCAGCTCTCTTCGTGTTAGCAGCTACCTCCGTGTTATCAGCTGCCTCCATGTTATCTGTTGCCTTTGTATTAGTAGTTGCCTCCCTATTATCGGCTGCCACCATGTTAGCAGCTGCCTCCTTGTTATCAGTTGTCTCCGTGTTATCAGTTGTCACCGTGTTAGCAGCTGCCTCTGTGTTATCAGTTACCTCCATGTTAGCAGCTGCTCTACGTTATCAGTTGCCTCCCTTTTATTAGTTGCGTCCGTGTTATCAGCTGCCTCCCTGTTATCAGTTGCCTCTGTGTTATCAGTTGCTCCATGTTATCAGCTGCCTCTGTGTTAGCAGCTGCCTCCATGTTATCAGCTGCCTCTGTGTTAGCAACTGCCTCCATGTTATCAGTTGCCTCCCTGTTATCAGCTGCCTACGTGTTAGCTGCTGCCTCTACGTTATCAGTTGCCTCCCTTTTATCAGTTGCCTCCGTGTTAGCTGCTGCCTCTATGTTATCAGTTGCCTCCCTGTTATCAGTTGTCTCCGTGTTATAAGCTACCTCTGCGTTAGCAACTGCCTCCATGTTATCAGTTGCCTCCGTGTTAGCAGGTGCCTCCCTGTTATAAGCTACCTCCGTGTTAGTAGCTGCCTCCATGTTAGCAGCTGCCTCCCTGTTATCAGTTGCATCCCTATTATCAGCTCTCTTCGTGTTAGCATCTGCCTCGGTATTATCAACTGCCTCCATGTTATCAGCTGCCTCCCTGTTATCAGCTGCCTCCATGTTAGCAGTTGCCTCCCTATCATTAGCTGTCTTCGTGTTAGCAGCTGCCTCAGTGTTATCAGCTGCCTCCATGTTATCTGATGCCTCTGTATTAGCAGTTGCCTCCCTATTATCGGCTGCCACCATGTTAGCAGTTGTATCCCTGTTATCAGCTGCCTCCGTGTTATCAGATGTCTCCGTGTTAGCAGCTGCCTCTGTGTTATCAGTTGCCGCCGTGTTAGCAGCTGCTCTACGTTATCAGTTGCCGCCATGCTATCAGCTGCCTCCCTATTATCAGTTGCCTCTGTGTTAGCAGCTGCCTCTATGTTAGCAGTTGTTTCCATGTTATCAGCTGCCTCCCTGTTATCAGTTGCCTCTGTGTTAGCAGCTGCCTCCCTATTACCAGCTGTCTCCGTGTTAGCAGCTGCCTCTGTGTTATCAGCTGTCTCCCGGTTATCAGCTGCCTCCGTGTTATCAGCTGCCTCCATGTTAGCAGCTGCCTTCCTGTTATCAGCTGCCTACGTGTTAGCAGTTACCTCCCTATTATCAGTTATCTGCTTGTTAGCAGCTGCCTACGTGTTACCAGTTGCCTCCCTGTTATCAGTTGTCTCTGTGTTAGCAGTTGCCTACCTGTTATCAGTTGTCTCCGTGTTATCAGCTGCCTCTGTATTATCAGTTGTCTCCATGTTATCAGCTGCCTCCCTATTATCGACTGCCTCCATGTTAGCAGCTGCCTCCTTATTATCAGCTGCCTACATGTTATCAGTTGTCTCCGTGTTAGCAGCTGCCACGTTGTTATCAGCTGTCTCCATGTTCTCAGCTTCCTCTGTGTTAGCAGCTGCCTCCCTATTATCGGCTACCTCCATGTTAGCAGCTGCATCCCTGTTAACAGCTGCCTCCCTGTTATCAGTTGTCTCCGTGTTAGCAGCTGCCTCTGTGTTAGCAACTGCCTCCCTATTAACGGCTGCCTCCATGTTAGAAGCTGCCTCCGTGTTATCAGTTGTCTCCATGTTAGCAGTTGCCTTTGTGTTATCAGTTGACGTCGTGTTAGCAGCTGCCTCCCTATTATCAGCTGTCTCTGTGTTAGTAGTTGTCTCCCTATTTTCAGCTGCTTCCCTGTTAGCAGCTGCCTCTATGTTAGCAGTTGCCTCCCTGTCATTAGCAGCTACCTCCCTGTCATTAGCAGCTCTCTTCGTGTTAGCAGCTACCTCCGTGTTATCAGCTGCCTCCATGTTATCTGTTGCCTTTGTATTAGCAGTTGCCTCCCTATTATCGGCTGCCACCATGTTAGCAGCTGCCTCCTTGTTATCAGTTGTCTTCGTGTTATCAGTTGTCACCGTGTTAGCAGCTGCCTCTGTGTTATCAGTTGCCTCCATGTTAGCAGCTGCTCTACGTTATCAGTTGCCTCCCTTTTATTAGTTGCGTCCGTGTTATCAGCTGCCTCCATGTTATCAGTTGCCTCTGTGTTATCAGCTGCCTCCATTTTATCAGCTGCCTCTGTGTTAGCAGCTGCCTCCATGTTATCAGCTGCCTCTGTGTTAGCAGCTGCCTCTATGTTATCAGTTGCCTCCCTGTTATCAGCTGCCTACGTCTTAGCTGCTGCCTCTACGTTATCAGTTGCCTCCCTTTTATCAGTTGTCTCCGTGTTATCAGTTTCCTCCCTTTTATCAGTTGTCTCCATGTTATCAGCTGCCTCCATGTTAGCAGTTGCCTCCCTATTATCAGCTGCCTACGTGTTAGCAGGTGCCTCCCTGTTATCAGTTGTCTCCGTGTTAGCAGCTGTCTCCATGTTATCAGCTGTCTCCATGTTATCAGCTTCCTCTATGTTAGTAGCTGCCTCCCTATTGTCGGCTGCCTCCATGTTAGCAGCTGCATCCCTGTTAACCGCTGCCTTCCTGTTATCAGTTGTCTCCGTGTTAGCAGCTGTCTCTGTGTTATCAGTTGTCTCCGTGTTAGCAGCTCCTCCGTGTTAGCAGCTGCCTCTGTCTTAGCAACTACCTCGCTATTATCGGCTGCCTCGATGTTAGCAGCTGCCTCTACGTTATCAGTTGCCTCCCTTTTATCAGTTGCCTCCGTGTTAGCTGCTGCCTCCCTATTTTCAGCTGCCTCCGTGTTAGCAGCTGCCTCTATGTTATCAGTTGCCTCCCTGTTATCAGTTGTCTCCGTGTTAGCACCTACCTCTGTGTTAGCAGCTGCCTCCATGTTATCAGTTGCCTCCGTGTTAGCAGGTGCCTCCCTGTTATAAGCTACCTCCGTGTTAGTAGCTGCCTCCATGTTAGCAGCTGCCTCCCTGTTATCAGTTGCATCCCTGTTATCAACTCTCTTCGTGTTAGCATCTACCTCGGTATTATCAACTGCCTCCATGTTATCAGCTGCCTCCCTGTTATCAGTTGCCTCCATGTTAGCAGTTGCCTCCCTATCATTAGCTGTCTTCGTGTTAGCAGCTGCCTCAGTGTTATCAGCTGCCTCCATGTTATCTGATGCCTCTGTATTAGCAGTTGCCTCCCTATTATCGGCTGCCACCATGTTAGCAGTTGTATCCCTGTTATCAGCTGCCTCCGTGTTAGCAGCTGCCTCTGTGTTATCAGTTGCCGCCGTGTTAGCAGCTGCTCTACGTTATTAGTTGCCTCCTTTTTTTCAGCTGCCTCCATGTTAGCAGTTGTTTCCATGTTATCAGCTGCCTCCCTGTTATCAGTTGCCTCCGTGTTAGCAGCTGCCTCCCTGTTACCAGTTGTCTCCGTGTTAGCAGCTGCCTCTGTGTTATCAGCTGTCTCCCGGTTATCAGCTGCCTCCGTGTTATCAGCTGCCTCCATGTTAGCAGCTGCCTTCCTGTTATCAGCTGCCTACGTGTTAGCAGTTGCCTCCCTATTATCAGTTGTCTGCTTGTTAGCAGCTGCCTACGTGTTAGCAGTTGCCTCCCTGTTATCAGTTGTCTCTGTGTTAGCAGTTGCCTACCTGTTATCAGTTGTCTCCGTGTTATCAGCTGCCTCTGTGTTATCAGTTGTCTCCATGTTATCAGCTGCCTCCCTATTATCGACTGCCTCCATGTTAGCAGCTGCCTCCTTATTATCAGCTGCCTACATGTTAGCAGTTGCCTCCCTGTTATCAGTTGTCTCCATGTTCTCAGCTTCCTCTGTGCTAGCAGCTGCCTCCCTATTATCGGCTACCTCCATGTTAGCAGCTGCATCCCTGTTAACAGCTGCCTCCCTGTTATCAGTTGTCTTCGTGTTAGCAGCTGCCTCTGTGTTAGCAACTGCCTCCCTATTAACGGCTGCCTCCATGTTAGAAGCTGCCTCCGTGTTATCAATTGTCTCCATGTTAGCAGTTGCCTTTGTGTTATCAGTTGACGTCGTGTTAGCAGCTGCCTCCCTATTATCATCTGTCTCCGTGTTAGTAGTTGTCTCCATATTTTCAGCTGCCTCCCTGTTATCAGCTGGCTCCGTGTTAGCAGCTGCCTTCATGTTAGCACCTGCCTCCCTGTTATCAGCTACCTCCATGTTAGCAGTTGCCTCCCTGTCATCAGCTGCCTCCGTGTTATCAGCTGCCTCCCTGTCATCAGCTGCCTCCGTATTATCAGCTGTCTCCGTGTTAGCAGCTGCCTTCATGTTTTCACCTGCCTCCATGTTATCAGCTACCTCCATGTTAGCAGTTGCCTCCCTGTCATCAGCTGCCTCCGTGTTAGCAGCTGCCTCCGTGTTTTCAGCTCTCTTCCTGTTAGCAGCTGCCTCCATGTTAGCAGCTGCCTCCATGTTAGGAGTTGCCTCCCTGTCATCAGTTGTCTCCGTGTTAGCAGCTGCCTCCATGCTAGCACCTGCCTCTGTGTTAGCACTTCCCTCCCTATTATCGGCTGCCTCCCTGTTATAAGTTGTCTCCGTGTTAGCAGCTGCCTCTGTGTTATCAGTTGCCTCCGTGTTAGCAGCTGCTCTACGTTATCAGTTGCCTCCCTTTTATTAGGTACCTTCGTGTTATCAGCTGCCTCCATGTTATCAGCTGCCTCTGTGTTATCAGCTGCCTCCATGTTATCAGCTGCCTCTGTGTTAGCAGCTGCCTCCATGTTACCAGCTGCCTCTGTGTTACCAGCTGCCTCTATGTTATCAGTTGCCTCCCTATTATCAGCTGCCTACGTCTTAGCTGCTGCCTCTACGTTATCAGTTGCCTCCCTTTTATCAGTGGTCTCCGTGTTATCAGCTGCCTCTGTGTTATTAGTTGTCTCCATGTTATCAGCTGCCTCCCTATTATCGACTGCCTCCATGTTAGCAGCTGCCTCCTTATTATCAGCTGCCTACATGTTAGCAGTTGCCTCTACGTTATCAGTTGTCTCCGTGTTAGCAGTTTCCTCGTTGTTATCAGCTGTCTCCATGTTCTCAACTTCCTCTGTGTTAGCAGCTGCCTCCCTATTATCGGCTACCTCCATGTTAGCAGCTGCATCCCTGTTAACAGCTGCCTCCCTGTTATCAGTTGTCTCCGTGTTAGCAGCTGCCTCTGTGTTAGCAACTGCCTCCCTATTAATGGCTGCCTCCATGTTAGAACCTGCCTCCGTGTTATCAGTTGTCTCCATGTTAGCAGTTGCCTTTGTGTTATCAGTTGACGTCGTATTAGCAGCTGCCTCCCTATTATCAGCTGTCTCCGTGTTAGTAGTTGTCTCCCTATTTTCAGCTGCCTCCCTGTTATCAGCTGCCTCCGTGTTAGCAGCTGCCTTCATGTTAGCACCTGCCTCCCTGTTACCAGCTACCTCCATGTTAGCAGTTGCCTCCCTGTCATCAGTTGCCTCCGTATTAGCAGCTGCCTCCCTGTTTTCAGCTCTCTTCGTGTTAGCAGCTGCCTCTATGTTAGCAGCTGCCTCCATGTTATCAGTTGCCTCCCTTCTATCAGCTGCCTCCATGTTAGCAGTTGCCTCCCTGTTATCAGTTGTCTCCGTGTTAGCAGCTGCCTCCATGTTAGCACCTGCCTCCCTGTTATCAGCTGCCTCCATGTTAGCAGTTGCCTCCCTGTTATCGGCTGCCTCCATGTTAGCAGGTGCCTCCGTGTTATCAGTTGTCTCCATGTTAGCAGCTGCCTCTGTGTTATCAGTTGCAGTCGTGTTAGCAGCTGCCTCTACGTTATCAGTTGCCACCCTTTTATTAGCTGCCTCCATGTTAGGAGTTGCCTCCCTGTCATCAACTGTCTTCGTGTTAGTAGCTGCCTCCATGTTATCAGCTGTCTCTGTGTTAGCACTTCCCTCCCTATTATCGGCTGCCTCCATGTTAGCAGCTGCCTCCCTGTTATAAGTTGTCTCCGTGTTAGCAGCTGCCTCTGTGTTATCAGTTGCTTCCGTGTTAGCAGCTGCTCTACGTTATCAGTTGCCTCCCTTTTATTAGGTACCTTCGTGTTATCAGCTGCCTCCATGTTATCAGCTGCCTCTGTGTTATCAGCTGCCTCCATGTTATCAGGTGCCTCTGTGTTATCAGCTGCCTCTGTGTTAGCAGCTGCCTCCATGTTATCAGCTGCCTCTGTGTTAGCAGCTACCTCTATGTTATCAGTTGCCTCCCTGTTATAAGCTGCCTACGTGTTAGCAGCTGTCTCCCTATTATCAATTGCAGCCCAGTTAGCAGCTTCCTCTACGTTATCAGTTGCCTCCCTTTTATCAGTTGCCTCCGTGTTAGCTGCTGCCTCCCTATTTTCAGCTGTCTCCGTGTTAGCAGCTACCTCGGTGTTAGCAGCTGCCTCCATGTTATCAGTTGCCTCCGTGTTAGCAGCTGTCTCCCTGTTAGCAGTTGCCTCTATGTTATCAGTTGCCTCCCTGTTATCAGCTGTGTCCGTGTTAGCACCTGCCTCTGTGTTAGCAGCTGCCTCCATGTTATCAGCTGCCTACGTGTTAGCAGGTGCCTCCCTATTATCAGCTGCCTCCGTCTTAGCAGCTACCTCCCTGTTATCAGTTGCCTCCGTGTTAGCAGCTGCCTCTATGTTAGCAGTTGCCTCCCTGTCATTAGCAGCTACCTCCCTGTCATTAGCAGCTCTCTTCGTGTTAGTAGCTACCTCCGTGTTATCAGCTGCCTCCATGTTATCTGTTGCCTTTGTATTAGCAGTTGCCTCCCTATTATCGGCTGCCACCATGTTAGCAGCTGCCTCCTTGTTATCAGTTGTCTCCGTGTTATCAGTTGTCACCGTGTTAGCAGCTGCCTCTGTGTTATCAGTTACCGCCATGTTAGCAGCTGCTCTACGTTATCAGTTGCCTCCCTTTTATTAGTTGCGTCCGTGTTATCAGCTGCCTCCCTGTTATCAGTTGCCTCTGTGTTATCTGCTGCTCCATGTTATCAGCTGCCTCTGTGTTAGCAGCTTCCTCCATGTTATCAGCTGCCTCTGTGTTAGCAACTGCCTCCATGTTATCAGTTGCCTCCCTGTTATCAGCTGCCTACGTGTTAGCTGCTGCCTCTACGTTATCAGTTGCCTCCCTTTTATCAGTTGTCTCCGTGTTATCAGTTTCCTCCCTTTTATCAGTTGTCTCCATGTTATCAGCTACCTCCATGTTAGCAGTTGCCTCCCTATTATCAGCTGCCTACGTGTTAGCAGCTGCCTCCATGTTATCAGTTGCCTCCGTGTTAGCAGTTGCCTCCCTGTTAGCAGTTGCCTCTATGTTATCAGTTGCCTCCCTGTTATCAGCTGTGTCCGTGTTAGCACCTGCCTCTGTGTTAGCAGCTGCGTCCATGTTATCAGCTGCCTACGTGTTAGCAGGTGCCTCCCTATTATCAGCTGCCTCCGTCTTAGCAGCTACCTCCCTGTTATCAGTTGCCTCCGTGTTAGCAGCTGCCTCTATGTTAGCAGTTGCCTCCCTGTCATTAGCAGCTACCTCCCTGTCATTAGCAGCTCTCTTCGTGTTAGCAGCTACCTCCGTGTTATCAGCTGCCTCCATGTTATCTGTTGCCTTTGTATCAGCAGTTGCCTCCCTATTATCGGCTGCCACCATGTTAGCAGCTGCCTCCTTGTTATCAGTTGTCTCCATGTTATCAGTTGTCACCGTGTTAGCAGCTGCCTCTGTGTTATCAGTTGCCTCCATGTTAGCAGCTGCTCTACGTTATCAGTTGCCTCCCTTTTATTAGTTGCGTCCGTGTTATCAGCTGCCTCCATGTTATCAGCTGCCTCTGTGTTATCAGCTGCCTCCATGTTATCAGCTGCCTCTGTGTTAGCAGCTGCCTCCATGTTATCAGCTGCCTCTGTGTTAGCAGCTGCCTCCATGTTATCAGTTGCCTCCCTGTTATCAGCTGCCTACGTGTTACCTGCTGCCTCTACGTTATCAGTTGCCTCCCTTTTATCAGTTATCTCCGTGTTATCAGTTTCCTCCCTTTTATCAGTTGTCTCCATGTTATCAGCTGCCTCCATGTTAGCAGTTGCCTCCCTATTATCAGCTGCCTACGTGTTAGCAGGTGCCTCCCTGTTATCAGTTGTCTCCGTGTTAGCAGCTGTCTCCATGTTATCAGTTGTCTCCATGTTATCAGCTTCCTCTATGTTAGCAGCTGCCTCCCTATTATCGGCTGCCTCCATGTTAGCACCTGCATCCCTGTTAACCGCTGCCTTCCTGTTAACAGTTGTCTCCGTGTTAGCAGTTGTCTCTGTGTTATCAGTTGTCTCCGTGTTAGCAGCTCCTCCGTGTTAGCAGCTGCCTCTGTCTTAGCAACTACCTCGCTATTATCAGCTGCCTCCATTTTAGCAGCTGCCTCTACGTTATCAGTTGCGTCCCTTTTATCAGGTGCCTCCGTGTTAGCTGCTGCCTCCCTTTTATCAGTTGCCTCCGTGTTAGCAGCTGCCTCTATGTTATCGGTTGCCTCCCTGTTATCAGTTGTCTCCGTGTTATAAGCTACCTCCGTGTTATAAGCTACCTCTGCGTTAGCAACTGCCTCCATGTTATCAGTTGCCTCCGTGTTAGCAGGTGCCTCCCTGTTATAAGCTACCTCCGTGTTAGTAACTGCCTCCATGTTAGCAGCTGCCTCCCTGTTATCAGTTGCATCCCTATTATCAGCTCTCTTCGTGTTAGCATCTGCCTCGGTATTATCAACTGCCTCCATGTTATCAGCTGCCTCCCTGTTATCAGCTGCCTCCATGTTAGCAGTTGCCTCCCTATCATTAGCTGTCTTCGTGTTAGCAGCTGCCTCAGTGTTATCAGCTGCCTCCATGTTATCTGATGCCTCTGTATTAGCAGTTGCCTCCCTATTATCGGCTGCCACCATGTTAGCAGTTGTATCCCTGTTATCAGCTGCCTCCGTGTTATCAGATGTCTCCGTGTTAGCAGCTGCCTCTGTGTTATCAGTTGCCGCCGTGTTAGCAGCTGCTCTACGTTATCAGTTGCCGCCATGCTAGCAGCTGCCTCCCTATTATCAGTTGCCTCTGTGTTAGCAGCTGCCTCTATGTTAGCAGTTGTTTCCATGTTATCAGCTGCCTCCCTGTTATCAGTTGCCTCTGTGTTAGCAGCTGCCTCCCTATTACCAGCTGTCTCCGTGTTAGCAGCTGCCTCTGTGTTATCAGCTGTCTCCCGGTTATCAGCTGCCTCCGTGTTATCAGCTGCCTCCATGTTAGCAGCTGCCTTCCTGTTATCAGCTGCCTACGTGTTAGCAGTTACCTCCCTATTATCAGTTATCTGCTTGTTAGCAGCTGCCTACGTGTTAGCAGTTGCCTCCCTGTTATCAGTTGTCTCTGTGTTAGCAGTTGCCTACCTGTTATCAGTTGTCTCCGTGTTATCAACTGCCTCTGTATTATCAGTTGTCTCCATGTTATCAGCTGCCTCCCTATTATCGACTGCCTCCATATTAGCAGCTGCCTCCTTATTATCAGCTGCCTACATGTTATCAGTTGTCTCCGTGTTAGCAGCTGCCTCGTTGTTATCAGCTGTCTCCATGTTCTCAGCTTCCTCTGTGTTAGCAGCTGCCTCCCTATTATCGGCTACCTCCATATTAGCAGCTGCATCCCTGTTAACAGCTGCCTCCCTGTTATCAGTTGTCTTCGTGTTAGCAGCTGCCTCTGTGTTAGCAACTGCCTCCCTATTAACGGCTGCCTCCATGTTAGAAGCTGCCTCCGTGTTATCAGTTGTCTCCATGTTAGCAGTTGCCTTTGTGTTATCAGTTGACGTCGTGTTAGCAGCTGCCTCCCTATTATCAGCTGTCTCTGTGTTAGTAGTTGTCTCCCTATTTTCAGCTGCCTCCCTATTAGCAGCTGCCTCTATGTTAGCAGTTGCCTCCCTGTCATTAGCAGCTACCTCCCTGTCATTAGCAGCTCTCTTCGTGTTAGCAGCTACCTCCGTGTTGTCAGCTGCCTCCATGTTATCTGTTGCCTTTGTATTAGCAGTTGCCTCCCTATTATCGGCTGCCACCATGTTAGCAGCTGCCTCCTTGTTATCAGTTGTCTCCGTGTTATCAGTTGTCACCGTGTTAGCAGCTGCCTCTGTGTTATCAGTTGCCTCCATGTTAGCAGCTGCTCTACGCTATCAGTTGCCTCCCTTTTATTAGTTGCGTCCGTGTTATCAGCTGCCTCCATGTTATCAGTTGCCTCTGTGTTATCAGCTGCCTCCATTTTATCAGCTGCCTCTGTGTTAGCAGCTGCCTCCATGTTATCAGCTGCCTCTGTGTTAGCAGCTGCCTCTATGTTATCAGTTGCCTCCCTGTTATCAGCTGCCTACGTCTTAGCTGCTGCCTCTACGTTATCAGTTCCCTCCCTTTTATCAGTTGTCTCCGTGTTATCAGTTTCCTCCCTTTTATCAGTTGTCTCCATGTTATCAGCTGCCTCCATGTTAGCAGTTGCCTCCCTATTATCAGCTGCCTACGTGTTAGCAGGTGCCTCCCTGTTATCAGTTGTCTCCGTGTTAGCAGCTGTCTCCATGTTATCAGCTGTCTCCATGTTATCAGCTTCCTCTATGTTAGCAGCTGCCTCCCTATTATCGGCTGCCTCCATGTTAGCAGCTGCATCCCTGTTAACCGCTGCCTTCCTGTTATCAGTTGTCTCCGTGTTAGCAGCTGTCTCTGTGTTATCAGTTGTCTCCGTGTTAGCAGCTCCTCCGTGTTAGCAGCTGCCTCTGTCTTAGCAACTACCTCGCTATTATCGGCTGCCTCGATGTTAGCAGCTGCCTCTACGTTATCAGTTGCCTCCCTTTTATCAGTTGCCTCCGTGTTACCTGCTGCCTCCCTATTTTCAGCTGCCTCCGTGTTAGCAGCTGCCTCTATGTTATCAGTTGCCTCCCTGTTATCAGTTGTCTCCGTGTTAGCACCTACCTCTGTGTTAGCAGCTGCCTCCATGTTATCAGTTGCCTCCGTGTTAGCAGGTGCCTCCCTGTTATAAGCTACCTCCGTGTTAGTAGCTGCCTCCATGTTAGCAGCTGCCTCCCTGTTATCAGTTGCATCCCTGTTATCAACTCTCTTCGTGTTAGCATCTACCTCGGTATTATCAACTGCCTCCATGTTATCAGCTGCCTCCCTGTTATCAGTTGCCTCCATGTTAGCAGTTGCCTCCCTATCATTAGCTGTCTTCGTGTTAGCAGCTGCCTCAGTGTTATCAGCTGCCTCCATGTTATCTGATGCCTCTGTATTAGAAGTTGCCTCCCTATTATCGGCTGCCACCATGTTAGCAGTTGTATCCCTGTTATCAGCTGCCTCCGTGTTAGCAGCTGCCTCTGTGTTATCAGTTGCCGCCGTGTTAGCAGCTGCTCTACGTTATTAGTTGCCTCCCTTTTTTCAGTTGCCTCCGTGTTAGCAGCTGCCTCCATGTTAGCAGTTGTTTCCATGTTATCAGCTGCCTCCCTGTTATCAGTTGCCTCCGTGTTATCAGCTGCCTCCATGTTAGCAGCTGCCTTCCTGTTATCAGCTGCCTACGTGTTAGCAGTTGCCTCCCTATTATCAGTTGTCTGCTTGTTAGCAGCTGCCTACGTGTTAGCAGTTGCCTCCCTGTTATCAGTTGTCTCTGTGTTAGCAGTTGCCTACCTGTTATCAGTTGTCTCCGTGTTATCAGCTGCCTCTGTGTTATCAGTTGTCTCCATGTTATCAGCTGCCTCCCTATTATCGACTGCCTCCATGTTAGCAGCTGCCTCCTTATTATCAGCTGCCTACATGTTTGCAGTTGCCTCCCTGTTATCAGTTGTCTCCGTGTTAGCAGCTGCCTCGTTGTTATCAGCTGTCTCCATGTTCTCAGCTTCCTCTGTGTTAGCAGCTGCCTCCCTATTATCGGCTACCTCCATGTTAGCAGCTGCATCCCTGTTAACAGCTGCCTCCCTGTTATCAGTTGTCTTCGTGTTAGCAGCTGCCTCTGTGTTAGCAACTGCCTCCCTATTAACGGCTGCCTCCATGTTAGAAGCTGCCTCCGTGTTATCAGTTGTCTCCATGTTAGCAGTTGCCTTTGTGTTATCAGTTGACGTCGTGTTAGCAGCTGCCTCTCTATTATCATCTGTCTCCGTGTTAGTAGTTGTCTCCATATTTTCAGCTGCCTCCCTGTTATCAGCTGCCTCCGTGTTAGCAGCTGCCTTCATGTTAGCACCTGCCTCCCTGTTATCAGCTACCTCCATGTTAGCAGTTGCCTCCCTGTCATCAGCTGCCTCCGTGTTATCAGCTGCCTCCCTGTCATCAGCTGCCTCCGTATTATCAGCTGTCTCCGTGTTAGCAGCTGCCTTCATGTTTTCACCTGCCTCTATGTTATCAGCTACCTCCATGTTAGCAGTTGCCTCCCTGTCATCAGCTGCCTCCGTGTTAGCAGCTGCCTCCCTGTTATCAGCTGCCTCCCTGTTAGCAGCTGCCTCCATGCTAGCAGCTGCCTCCATGTTAGCAGTTGCCTCCCTGTTATCGGCTGCCTCCATGTTAGCAGGTGCCTCCATGTTATCAGTTGTCTCCATGTTAGCAGCTGCCTCTGTGTTATCAGTTGCCATCGTGTTAGCAGCTGCCTCTACGTTATCAGTTGCCACCCTTTTATCAGTTACCTCCATGTTAGCAGCTGCCTCCCTGTTATCAGCTGCCTCCATGTTAGGAGTTGCCTCCCTGTCATCAACTGTCTTCGTGTTAGTAGCTGCCTCCATGTTATCAGCTGCCTCTGTGTTAGCACTTCCCTCCCTATTATCGGCTGCCTCCCTGTTATAAGTTGTCTCCGTGTTAGCAGCTGCCTCTGTGTTATCAGTTGCCTCCGTGTTAGCAGCTGCTCTACGTTATCAGTTGCCTCCCTTTTATTAGGTACCTTCGTGTTATCAGCTGCCTCCATGTTATCAGCTGCCTCTGTGTTATCAGCTGCCTCCATGTTATCAGCTGCCTCTGTGTTAGCAGCTGCCTCCATGTTATCAGCTGCCTCTGTGTTAGCAGCTGCCTCTATGTTATCAGTTGCCTCTCTATTATCAGCTGCCTACGTCTTAGCTGCTGCCTCTACGTTATCAGTTGCCTTCCTTTTATCAGTTGTCTCCGTGTTATCAGTTTCCTCCCTTTTATCAGTTGTCTCCATGTTATCAGCTGCCTCCATGTTAGCAGTTGCCTCCCTATTATCAGCTGCCTACGTGTTAGCAGGTGCCTCCCTGTTATCAGTTGTCTCCGTGTTAGCAGCTGTCTCCATGTTATCAGCTGTCTCCATGTTATCAGCTTCCTCTATGTTAGCAGCTGCCTCCCTATTATCGGCTGCCTCCATGTTAGCAGCTGCATCCCTGTTAACCGCTGCCTTCCTGTTATCAGTTGTCTCCGTGTTAGCAGCTGTCTCTGTGTTATCAGTTTTCTCCGTGTTAGCAGCTCCTCCGTGTTAGCAGCTGCCTCTGTCTTAGCAACTACCTCGCTATTATCGGCTGCCTCCATGTTAGCAGCTGCCTCTACGTTATCAGTTGCCTCCCTTTTATCAGTTGCCTCCGTGTTAGCTGCTGCCTCCCTATTTTCAGCTGCCTCCGTGTTAGCAGCTGTCTCTATGTTATCAGTTGCCTCCCTATTATCAGTTGTCTCCGTGTTAGCACCTACCTCTGTGTTAGCAGCTGCCTCCATGTTCTCAGTTGCCTCCGTGTTAGCAGGTGCCTCCTTGTTATAAGCTACCTCCGTGTTAGTAGTTGCCTCCATGTTAGCAGCTGCCTCCCTGTTATCAGTTGCATCCCTGTTATCAACTCTCTTCGGGTTAGCATCTACCTCGGTATTATCAACTACCTCCATGTTATCAGCTGCCTCCCTGTTATCAGCTGCCTCCATGCTAGCAGTTGCCTCCCTATCATTAGCTGTCTTCGTGTTAGCAGCTGCCTCAGTGTTATCAGCTGCCTCCATGTTATCTGATGCCTCTGTATTAGCAGTTGCCTCCCTATTATCGGCTGCCACCATGTTAGCAGTTGTATCCCTGTTATCAGCTGCCTCCGTGTTATCAGCTGTCTCCGTGTTAGCAGCTACCTCTGTGTTATCAGTTGCCGCCGTGTTAGCAGCTGCTCTACGTTATCAGTTGCCTCCCTTTTTTCAGCTGCCTCCGTGTTAGAAGCTGCCTCCCTGTGTTCAGCTGTCTCCGTGTTAGCAGCTGCCTCTATGTTAGCAGCTGCCTCTATGTTAGCAGTTGCCTCCATGCTATCAGCTGCCTCCCTATTATCAGTTGCCTCTGTGTTAGCAGCTGCCTTTATGTTAGCAGTTGTTTCCATGTTATCAGCTGCCTCCCTGTTATCAGTTGCCTCCGTGTTAGCAGCTGCCTCCCTGTTACCAGCTGTCTCCGTGTTAGCAGCTGCCTCTGTGTTATCAGCTGTCTCCCGGTTATCAGCTGCCTCCGTGTTATCTGCTGCCTCCATGTTAGCAGCTGCCTTCCTGTTATCAGCTGCCTACGTGTTAGCAGTTGCCTCCCTATTATCAGTTGTCTGCTTGTTAGCAGCTGCCTACGTGTTAGCAGTTGCCTCCCTGTTATCAGTTATCTCTGTGTTAGCAGTTGCCTACCTGTTATCAGTTGTCTCCGTGTTATCAGCAGCCTCTGTGTTATCAGTTGTCTCCATGTTATCAGCTGCCTCCCTATTATCGACTGCCTCCATGTTAGCAGCTGCCTCCTTATTATCAGCTGCCTACATGTTAGCAGTTGCCTCCCTGTTATCAGTTGTCTCCGTGTTAGCAGCTGCCTCGTTGTTATCAGCTGTCTCCAAGTTCTCAGCTTCCTCTGTGTTAGCAGCTGCCTCCCTATTATCGGCTACCTTCATGTTAGCAGCTGCATCCCTGTTAACAGCTGCCTCCCTGTTATCAGTTGTCTCCGTGTTAGCAGCTGCCTCTGTGTTAGCAACTGCCTCCCTATTAACGGCTGCCTCCATGTTAGAAGCTGCCTCCGTGTTATCAGTTGTCTCCATGTTAGCAGTTGCCTTTGTGTTATCAGTTGACGTCGTGTTAGCAGCTGCCTCCCTATTATCAGCTGTCTCCGTGTTAGTAGTTGTCTCCCTATTTTCAGCTGCCTCCCTGTTATCAGCTGCCTCCGTGTTAGCAGCTGCTTTCATGTTAGCACCTGCCTCCCTGTTATCAGCTACCTCCATGTTAGCAGTTGCCTCCCTGTCATCAGCTGCCTCCGTGTTATCAGCTGCCTCCCTGTCATCAGCTGCCTCCGCATTATCAGCTGTCTCCGTGTTAGCAGTTGCCTTCATGTTTTCACCTGCCTCCATGTTATCAGCTACCTCCATGTTAGCAGTTGCCTCCCTGTCATCAGCTGCCTCCGTGTTAGCAGCTGCCTCCCTGTTTTCAGCTCTCTTCGTGTTAGCAGCTGCCTCTATGTTACCAGCTGCCTCCATGTTATCAGTTGCCTCCCTTCTATCAGCTGCTTCCATGTTAGCAGCTGCCTCCATGTTAGCAGTTGCCTCCCTGTTATCAGTTGTCTCCGTGTTAGCAGCTGCCTCCATGCTAGCAGCTGCCTCCCTGTTATCAGCTGCCTCCATGTTAGCAGTTGCCTCCCTGTTATCGGCTGCCTCCATGTTAGCAGGTGCCTCCGTGTTATCAGTTGTCTCCATGTTAGCAGCTGCCTCTGTGTTATCAGTTGCCATCGTGTTAGCAGCTGCCTCTACGTTATCAGTTGCCACCCTTTTATCAGCTGCCTCCATGTTAGCAGCTGCCTCCCTGTTATCAGCTGCCTCCATGTTAGGAGTTGCCTCCCTGTCATCAACTGTCTTCGTGTTAGTAGCTGCCTCCATGTTATCAGCTGCCTCTGTGTTAGCACTTCCCTCCCTATTATCGGCTGCCTCCATGTTAGCAGCTGCCTCCCTGTTATAAGTTGTCTCCGTGTTAGCAGCTGCCTCTGTGTTATCAGTTGCCTCCGTGTTAGCAGCTGCTCTACGTTATCAGTTGCCTCCCTTTTATTAGGTACCTTCGTGTTATCAGCTGCCTCCATGTTATCAGCTGCCTTTGTGTTATCAGCTGCCTCCATGTTATCAGCTGCCTCTGTGTTATCAGCTGCCTCTGTGTTAGCAGCTGCCTCCATGTTATCAGCTGTCTCTGTGTTAGCAGCTACCTCTATGTTATCAGTTGCCTCCCTGTTATAAGCTGCCTACGTGTTAGCAACTGTCTCCCTATTATCAATTGCAGCCCAGTTAGCAGCTTCCTCTACGTTATCAGTTGCCTCCCTTTTATCAGTTGCCTCCGTGTTAGCTGCTGCCTCCCTATTTTCAGCTGTCTCCGTGTTAGCAGCTACCTCGGTGTTAGCAGCTGCCTCCATGTTATCAGTTGCCTCCGTGTTAGCAGCTGTCTCCCTGTTAGCAGTTGCCTCTATGTTATCAGTTGCCTCCCTGTTATCAGCTGTGTCCGTGTTAGCACCTGCCTCTGTGTTACCAGCTGCCTCCATGTTATCAGCTGCCTACGTGTTAGCAGGTGCCTCCCTATTATCAGCTGCCTCCGTCTTAGCAGTTACCTCCCTGTTATCAGTTGCCTCCGTGTTAGCAGCTGCCTCTATGTTAGCAGTTGCCTCCCTGTCATTAGCAGCTACCTCCCTGTCATTAGCAGCTCTCTTCGTGTTAGCAGCTACCTCTGAGTTATCAGCTGCCTCCATGTTATCTGTTGCCTTTGTATTAGCAGTTGCCTCCCAATTATCGGCTGCCACCATGTTAGCAGCTGCCTCCTTGTTATCAGTTGTCTCCGTGTTATCAGTTGTCACCGTGTTAGCAGCTGCCTCTGTGTTATCAGTTGCCTCCATGTTAGCAGCTGCTCTACGTTATCAGTTGCCTCCCTTTTATTAGTTGCGTCCGTGTTATCAGCTGCCTCCATGTTATCAGCTGCCTCTGTGTTATCAGCTGCCTCCATGTTATCAGCTGCCTCCGTGTTAGCAGCTGCCTCCATGTTATCAGTTGCCTCCCTGTTATCAGCTGCCTACGTGTTAGCTGCTGCCTCTACGTTATCAGTTGCCTCCCTTTTATCAGTTGTCTCCGTGTTATCAGTTTCCTCCCTTTTATCAGTTGTCTCCATGTTATCAGCTGCCTCCCTATTATCGACTGCCTCCATGTTAGCAGCTGCCTCCCTATTATCAGCTGCCTACGTGTTAGCAGGTGCCTCCCTGTTATCAGTTGTCTCCGTGTTAGCAGCTGTCTCCATGTTAGCAGCTGTCTCCATGTTATCAGCTTCCTCTATGTTAGCAGCTGCCTCCCTATTATCGGATGCCTCCATGTTAGCAGCTGCATCCCTGTTAACCGCGGCCTTCCTGTTATCAGTTGTCTCCGTGTTAGCAGCTGTCTCTGTGTTATCAGTTGTCTCCGTGTTAACAGCTCCTCCGTGTTAGCAGCTGCCTCTGTCTTAGCAACTACCTCGCTATTATCGGCTGCCTCCATGTTAGCAGCTGCCTCTACGTTATCAGTTGCCTCCGTGTTAGCTGCTGCCTCCCTATTTTCAGCTGCCTCCGTGTTAGCAGCTGCCTCTATGTTATCAGTTGCCTCCCTGTTATCAGTTGTCTCCGTGTTAGCACCTACCTCTGTGTTAGCAGCTGCCTCCATGTTATCAGTTGCCTCCGTGTTAGCAGGTGCCTCCCTGTTATAAGCTACCTCCGTGTTAGTAGCGGCCTCCCTATTATCAGTTGCATCCCTGTTATCAGCTCTCTTCGTGTTAGCATCTGCCTCGGTATTATCAACTGCCTCCATATTATCAGCTGCCTCCCTGTTATCAGCTGCCTCCATGTTAGCAGTTGCCTCCCTATCATTAGCTGTCTTCGTGTTAGCAGCTGCCTCAGTGTTATCAGCTGCCTCCATGTTATCTGATGCCTCTGTATTAGCAGTTGCCTCCCTATTATCGGTTGCCAACATGTTAGCAGTTGTATCCCTGTTATCAGCTGCCTCCGTGTTATCAGTTGTCTCCGTGTTAGCAGCTGCCTCTGTGTTATCAGTTGCCGCCGTGTTAGCAGCTGCTCTACGTTATCAATTGCCTCCCTTTTTTCAGCTACCTCCGTGTTAGCAGCTGCCTCCCTGTGTTCAGCTGTCTCCGTGTTAGCAGCTGCCTCTATGTTAGCAGCTGCCTCTATGTTAGCAGCTGCCTCCATGGTATCAGCTGCCTCTCTATTATCAGTTGCCTTTGTGTTAGCAGCTGCCTCTATGTTAGCAGTTGTTTCCATGTTATCAGCTGCCTCCCTGTTATCAGTTGCCTCCGTGTTAGCAGCTGCCTCCCTGTTACCAGCTGTCTCCGTGTTAGCAGCTGCCTCTGTGTTATCAGCTGTCTCCCGGTTATCAGCTGCCTCCGTGTTATCAGCTGCCTCCATGTTAGCAGCTGCCTTCCTGTTATCAGCTGCCTACGTGTTAGCAGTTGCCTCCCTATTATCAGTTGTCTGCTTGTTAGCAGCTGCCTACGTGTTAGCAGTTGCCTCCCTGTTATCAGTTGTCTCTGTGTTAGCAGTTGCCTACCTGTTATCAGTTGTCTCCGTGTTATAAGTTGTCTCCCTGTTATCAGCTGCCTCCCTATTATCGACTGCCTCCATGTTAGCAGCTGCCTCCTTATTATCAGCTGCCTACATGTTAGCAGTTGCCTCCCTGTTATCAGTTGTCACCGTGTTAGCAGCTGCCTCGTTGTTATCAGTTGTCTCCATGTTCTCAGCTTCCTCTGTGTTAGCAGCTGCCTCCCTATTATCGGCTACCTTCATGTTAGCAGCTGCATCCCTGTTAACAGCTGCCTCCCTGTTATCAGTTGTCTCCGTGTTAGCAGCTGCCTCTATGTTAGCAACTGCCTCCCTATTAACGGTTGCCTCCATGTTAGAAGTTGCCTCCGTGTTATCAGTTGTCTCCATGTTAGCAGTTGCCTTTGTGTTATCAGATGACGTCGTGTTAGCAGCTGCCTCCCTATTATCAGCTGTCTCCGTGTTAGTAGTTGTCTCCCTATTTTCAGCTGCCTCCCTGTTATCAGCTGCCTCCGTGTTAGCAGCTGCCTTCATGTTAGCACCTGCCTCCCTGTTATCAGCTACCTCCATTTAAGCAGTTGCCTCCCTGTCATCAGCTGCCTCCGTGTTAGCAGCTGCCTCCCTGTTTTCAGCTCTCTTCGTGTTAGCAGCTGCCTCTATGTTACCAGCTGCCTCCATGTTATCAGTTGCCTCCCTTCTATCAGCTGCCTCCATGTTAGCAGTTGCCTCCCTGTTATCAGTTCTCTCCGTGTTAGCAGCTGCCTCCATGTTAGCAGCTGCCTCCCTGTTACCAGCTGCCTCCATGTTAGCAGTTGCCTCCCTGTTATCGGCTGCCTCCATATTAGCAGGTGCCTCCGTGTTATCAGTTGTCTCCATGTTAGCAGCTGCCTCTGTGTTATCAGTTGCAATCGTGTTAGCAGCTGCCTCTACGTTATCAGTTGCCACCCTTTTATCAGCTGCCTCCATGTTAGCAGCTGCCTCCCTGTTATCAGCTGCCTCCATGTTAGGAGTTGCCTCCCTGTCATCAACTGTCTTCGTGTTAGTAGCTGCCTCCATGTTATCAGGTGCCTCTGTGTTAGCACTTCCCTCCCTATTATCGGCTGCCTCCATGTTAGCAGCTGCCTCCCTGTTATAAGTTGTCTCCGTGTTAGCAGCTGCCTCTGTGTTATCAGTTGCCTCCGTGTTAGCAGCTGCTCTACGTTATCAGTTGCCTCCCTTTTATTAGGTACCTTCGTGTTATCAGCTGCCTCCATGTTATCAGCTGCCTCTGTGTTATCAGCTGCCTCCATGTTATCAGCTGCCTCTGTGTTATCAGCTGCCTCTGTGTTAGCAGCTGCCTCCATGTTATCAGCTGCCTCTGTGTTAGCAGCTACCTCTATGTTATCAGTTGCCTCCCTGTTATAAGCTGCCTACGTGTTAGCAGCTGTCTCCCTATTATCAATTGCAGCCCAGTTAGCAGCTTCCTCTACGTTATCAGTTGCCTCCCTTTTATCAGTTGCCTCCGTGTTAGCTGCTGCCTCCCTATTTTCAGCTGTCTCCGTGTTAGCAGCTACCTCGGTGTTAGCAGCTGCCTCCATGTTATCAGTTGCCTCCGTGTTAGCAGCTGCCTCCCTGTTAGCAGTTGCCTCTATGTTATCAGTTGCCTCCCTGTTATCAGCTGTGTCCGTGTTAGCACCTGCCTCTGTGTTAGCAGCTGCCTCTGTGTTATCAGCTGCCTACGTGTTAGCAGGTGCCTCCCTATTATCAGCTGCCTCCGTCTTAGCAGCTACCTCCCTGTTATCAGTTGCCTCCGTGTTAGCAGCTGCCTCTATGTTAGCAGCTGCCTCCCTGTTATCAGTTGCCTCCCTGTTATCAGTTGTCTTCGTGTTAGTATCTGCCTCCGTATTATCAGCTGCCTCCATGTTATCAGCTGCCTCCTTGTTATCAGCTGCCTCCTTCTTAGCAGCTGCCTCCCTATTATCAGCTGTCTCCGTGTTATCAGTTGTCTCTGTGTTAGCAGCTGCCTCTGTGTTATCAGTTGCCGCCGTGTTAGCAGTTGCTCTACGTTATCAGTTGCCTCCCTTTTTTTAGCTGCCTCCGTGTTAGCAGCTGCCTCCCTGTTTTCAGCTGTCTTCGTGTTAGCAGCTGCCTCTATGTTAGCAGCTGCCTCCATGTTATCAGCTGCCTCTATGTTAGCAGTTGTTTCCATGTTATCAGCTGCCTCCCTGTTATCAGTTGCCTCCGTGTTAGCAGCTGCCTCCCTGTTACCAGCTGTCTCCGTGTTAGCAGCTGCCTCTGTGTTATCAGCTGTCACCCGGTTATCAGCTGCCTCCCTTTTTTTAGCTGCCTCTATGTTATCAGTTGCCTCCCTTTTATCAGCTGCCTCCATGTTAGCAGTTGCCTCCCTGTTATCAGTTGTCTCTGTGTTAGCAGCTGCCTCCATGTTAGCAGCTGCCTCCATGTTAGCAGCTGCCTCTATGTTAGCAGTTGTTTCCATGTTATCAGCTGCCTCCCTGTTATCAGTTGCCTCCGTGTTAGCAGCTGCCTCCCTGTTACCAGCTGTCTCCGTGTTAGCAGCTGCCTCTGTGTTATCAGCTGTCACCCGGTTATCAGCTGCCTCTGTGTTATCAGCTGCCTCCATGTTAGCAGTTGCCTCCCTGTTATCGGCTGCCTCCATGTTAGCGGTTGCCTCCGTGTTATCAGTTGTCTCCATGTTAGCAGCTGCCTATGTGTTATCAGTTGCCGTCGTGTTAGCAGCTGCCTCTACGTTATCTGTTGCCACCCTTTTATCAGCTGCCTCTACGTTATCAGTTGCCTCCCTTTTATCAGTTGCCTCCACGTTATCAGCTGCCTCCCTATTATCGACTGCCTCCATGTTAGCAGTTGCCTCCCTATTATCAGCTGCCTACGTGTTAGCAGTTGCCTCCCTGTTATCAGTTGCTCCGTGTTAGCAGCTGTCTCCATGTTATCAGCTGTCTCCATGTTATCAGCTTCCTCTGTGTTAGCAGCTGCCTCTCCATTATCGGCTGCCTCCATGTTAGTAGGTTCAACCCTGTGAACCGCTGCCTCCCTGTTATCAGTTGTCTCCGTGTTAGCAGTTGTCTCTGTGTTATCAGTTGTCTCCGTGTTAGCAGCTCCTCCGTGTTAGCAGCTTCCTCTGTGTTAGCAGCTGCCTCTGTGTTAGCAACTACCTCTCTATTATCGGCTGCCTCCATGTTAGCAGCTGCCTCTACGTTATCAGTTGCCTCCCGTTTATCAGTTGCCTCCGTGTTAGCAGCTGCCTCCATGTTATCAGTTGCCTCCCTGTTATCAGCTGTCTCCGTGTTAGCACCTGCCTCTGTGTTAGCAGCTGCCTCTATGTTATCAGCTGCCTCCGTGTTAGCAGGTGCCTCCCTTTATCAGCTGCCTCCGTGTTAGTAGTTGTCTCCGTGTTAGTAGCTGCCTCCAGGTTTGCAGCTGCCTCCCTGTTATCAGTTGTCTCTGTGTTAGCAGCTGCCTCTATGCTAGCAGCTGTTTCCATGTTATCAGCTGCCTCCCTGTTATCAGTTGCCTCCGTGTTATCAGTTGCCTCCATGTTAGCAGCTGCCTCCCTGTTATCAGTTGCCTCCTTGTTATCAGTTGTCTTCGTGATAGCATCTGCCTCCGTATTATCAGCTGCCTCCATGTTATCAGCTGCCTCCCTGTTATCAGCTGCCTCCTTGTTAGCAGCTGCCTCCCTGTTATCAGTTGTCTCCGTGTTATCAGTTGTCTCCGTGTTACCAGCTGCCTCTGTGTTATCACTTGCCTCCCTTTTTTCAGTTGCCTCCGTGTTAACAGCTGCCTCCCTGTTTTCAGCTATCTTCGTGTTAGCAGCTGCCTCTATGTTAGCAGTTGCCTCCCTGTTATCAGTTGCCTCCCTTTTATCAGCTGCCTCCATGTTAGCAGTTGCCTCCCTATTATCAGTTGTCTCCGTGTTAACAGCTGCCTCCATGTTAGCAGCTGCCTCCCTGTTATCAGTTGCCTCCATGTTAGCAGTTGCCTCCCTGTTATCGGTTGCCTCCATGTTAGCAGTTCCCTTGTGTTATCAGTTGTCTCCATGTTAGCAGCTGCCTTTATGTTATCAGTTGCCGTCGTGTTAGCAGCTGCCACTACGTTATCAGGTGCCACCCTTTTATCAGCTGCCTCCATGTTAGCAGCTGCCTCCCTGTTATCAGCTGCCTCCGTGTTAGCAGTTGCCTCCATGTTTTTAGTTGCCTCCGTGTTAGCAGCTGCCTCCATGTTAGCAGCTGCCTCCGTGTTAGCAGTTGTCTCCATGTTATCAGCTGCCGCCGTGTTAGCAGCTGCCTCTACGTTATCAGTTGCCTCCCTGTTATCAGCTGCCTCCGTGTTAGCAGCTGCCTCACTGTTATCAGCTGCCTCCGTGTTAGCAGCTGCCTCTGTGTTATCACTTGCCTCCCTTTTTTCAGCTGCCTCCGTGTTAACAGCTGCCTCCCTGTTTTCAGCTGTCTTCGTGTTAGCAGCTGCCTCTATGTTAGCAGCTGCCTCCCTGTTATCAGTTGCCTCCCTTTTATCAGCTGCCTCCATGTTAGCAGTTGCCTCCCTGTTATCAGTTGTCTCCGTGTTAGCAGCTGCCTCCATGTTAGCAGCTGCCTCCCTGTTATCAGCTGCCTCCATGTTAGCAGTTGCCTCCCTGTTATCGGTTGCCTCCATGTTAGCAGTTCCCTTGTGTTATCAGTTGTCTCCATGTTAGCAGCTGCCTTTATGTTATCAGTTGCCGTCGTGTTAGCAGCTGCCTCTACGTTATCAGGTGCCACCATTTTATCAGCTGCCTCCATGTTAGCAGCTGCCTCCCTGTTATCAGCTACCTCCGTGTTAGCAGTTGCCTCCCTGTTATTAGTTGCCTCCGTGTTAGCAGCTGCCTCCATGTTAGCAGCTGCCTCCGTGTTAGCAGTTGTCTCCATGTTATCAGCTGCCGCCGTGTTAGCAGCTGCCTCTACGTTATCAGTTGCCTCCGTGTTAGCAGCTGCCTCCGTGTTAGCAGCTGCCTCTACGTTATCAGTTGCCTCACTGTTATCAGGTGTCTCCGTGTTAGCACCGACCTCTGTGTTAGCAGCTGCCTCCATGTTATCAGTTGCCGTCGTGTTAGCAGCTGCCTCTATGTTATCAGTTGCCACCCTTTTATCAGCTGTCTCCATGTTAGCAGCTGCCTCCCTGTTATCAGCTGCCTCCATGTTAGCAGTTGCCTCCCTGTCATCAACTGTTTTCGTGTTAGCAGCTGCCTCCATGTTATCAGCTGCCTTTGTGTTAGCACTTGCCTCCATATTATCGGTTGCCTCTATGTTAGCAGCTGCCTCCCTGTTATCAGTTGTCTCCGTGTTATCAGTTGTCTCCGTGTTAGCAGCTGCCTCCGTGTTATCAGTTGCCTCCATGTTAGCAGCTGCTCTACGTTATAAGTTGCCTCCCTTTTATTTGTTGCCTCCGTGTTATCAGCTACCTCCATGTTATCAGTTGCCTCCGTGTTATCAGTTGTCTCCGTGTTAGCAGCTGCCTCTATGTTAGCAGCTGCCTCCGTGTTAGCAGCTGCCACCATTTTTTCAGTTGCCTCCATGTTATCAGCTGCCTCCTTATTAGCAGCCGCCTCTGTGTTAACAGGTGCCTCTGTGTTATCAGATGCCTCCGTTTTATCAGCTGCCTCCGTGTTATTAGCTACCTCTGTGTTAGCAGCTGCCTCCGTGTTAGCAGCTACCTCCCTGTTATCAGCTGCCTCTGTGTTATCAGCTGTCTCCCGGTTATCAGTTGCCTCCCTGTTAGCAGCTGCCTCCATTTTATCAGTTGCCTCTATGTTATCAGCTGCCTCCTTATTAGCTGCTACCTCTGTGTTAGCAGCTGCCTGTGTGTTTTCAGCTGCCTCCATTTTATCAGCTGCTTCCGTGCTATTAGCTACCTCAGTGCTAGCAGCTGCCTCCGTGTTAGCAGCTGCCTCCGTGTTATCAGCTGCCTCCCGGTTATCAGTTGCCTCCCTGTTAGCAGCTGCCTCCATGTTAGCAGCTGCCTCCCTGTTAGCAGCTGCCTCCCTGTTAGCAGTTGTCTCCATGTTATCAGCTACCGCCGTGTTAGCAGCTGCCTCTACGTTATCAGTTGCCTCCCTGTTATCAGGTGCCTCCGTGTTAGCAGCTGCCTCCGTGTTAGCAGCTGCCTCCGTGTTAGCAGCTGCCTCTACGTTATCAGTTGCCTCACTGTTATCAGGTGTCTCCGTGTTAGCACCGACCTCTGTGTTAGCTGCTGCCTCCATGTTATCAGTTGCCTCTCTGTTATCAGCTGCCTACGTGTTAGCAGTTGTCTCCCTATTATCAGTTGCAGCCCAGTTAGCAGCCGCCTCTACGTTATCAGTTGCCTCCGTGTTAGCTACTGCCTCCCTATTTTCAGCTGCCTCCGTGTTAGCAGCTGCCTCCCTGTTAGCAGCTGCCTCTATGTTATCAGTTGCCTCCCTGTTATCAGCTGTCTCCTTGTTAGCACCTGCCTATGTGTTAGCAGCTGCCTCCATGTTATCAGCAGCCTCCGTGTTAGCAGGTGCCTCCCCGTTATCAGCTGCCTCCGTGTTAGTAGCTGCCTCCGTGTTAGCAGCTGCCTCTCTGTGTTCAGCTGTCTCCGTGTTAGTAGCTGCCTCTATGTTAGCAGGTGCCTCCCTGTTATCAGCTGCCTCCGTGTTAGTAGCTGCCTCCGTGTTAGCAGCTGCCTCCCTATTATCGACTGCCTCCATGTTAGCAGTTGCCTCCCTATTATCAGCTGCCTACGTGTTAGCAGTTGCCTCCCTGTTATCAGTTGTCTCCGTGTTAGCAGCTGTCTCCATGTTATCAGCTGTCTCCATGTTATCAGCTTCCTCTGTGTTAGCAGCTGCCTCTCTATTATCGGCTGCCTCCATGTTAGTAGGTTCAACCCTGTGAACCGCTGCCTCCCTGTTATCAGTTGTCTCCGTGTTAGCAGTTGTCTCTGTGTTATCAGTTGTCTCCGTGTTAGCAGCTCCTCAGTGTTAGCAGCTTCCTCTGTGTTAGCAGCTGCCTCTGTGTTAGCAACTACCTCTCTATTATCGGCTGCCTCCATGTTAGCAGCTGCCTCTACGTTATCAGTTGCCTCCCGTTTATCAGTTGCCTCCGTGTTAGCTGCTGCCTCCATGTTATCAGTTGCCTCCCTGTTATCAGCTGTCTCCGTGTTAGCACCTGCCTCTGTGTTAGCAGCTGCCTCCATGTTATCAGCTGCCTCCGTGTTAGCAGGTGCCTCCCTTTAGCAGCTGCCTCCCTGTTATCAGTTGTCTCCGTGTTATCAGTTGTCTCCGTGTTAGCAGCTGCCTCTGTGTTATCACTTGCCTCCCTTTTTTCAGCTGCCTCCGTGTTAACAGCTGCCTCCCTGTTTTCAGCTATCTTCGTGTTAGCAGCTGCCTCTATGTTAGCAGCTGCCTCCCTGTTATCAGTTGCCTCCCTTTTATCAGCTGCCTCCATGTTAGCAGTTGCCTCCCTATTATCAGTTGTCTCCGTGTTAGCAGCTGCCTCCATGTTAGCAGCTGCCTCCCTGTTATCAGCTGCCTCCATGTTAGCAGTTGCCTCCCTGTTATCGGTTGCCTCCATGTTAGCAGTTCCCTTGTGTTATCAGTTGTCTCCATGTTAGCAGCTGCCTTTTTGTTATCAGTTGCCGTCGTGTTAGCAGCTGCCTCTACGTTATCAGGTGCCACCCTTTTATCAGCTGCCTCCATGTTAGCAGCTGCCGCCCTGTTATCAGCTGCCTCCGTGTTAGCAGGTGCCTCCATGTTTTTAGTTGCCTCCGTGTTAGCAGCTGCCTCCATGTTAGCAGCTGCCTCCGTGTTAGCAGTTGTCTCCATGTTATCAGCTGTCGCCGTGTTAGCAGCTGCCTCTACGTTATCAGGTGCCTCCCTGTTATCAGCTGCCTCCGTGTTAGCAGCTGCCTCACTGTTATCAGCTGCCTCCGTGTTAGCAGCTGCCTCTGTGTTATCACTTGCCTCCCTTTTTTCAGCTGCCTCCGTGTTAACAGCTGCCTCCCTGTTTTCAGCTGTCTTCGTGTTAGCAGCTGCCTCTATGTTAGCAGCTGCCTCCCTGTTATCAGTTGCCTCCCTTTTATCAGCTGCCTCCATGTTAGCAGTTGCCTCCCTGTTATCAGTTGTCTACGTGTTAGCAGCTGCCTCCATGTTAGCAGCTGCCTCCCTGTTATCAGCGGCCTCCATGTTAGCAGTTGCCTCCCTGTTATCGGTTGCCTCCATGTTAGCAGTTCCCTTGTGTTATCAGTTGTCTCCATGTTAGCAGCTGCCTTTATGTTATCAGTTGCCGTCGTGTTAGCAGCTGCCTCTACGTTATCAGGTGCCACCCTTTTATCAGCTGCCTCCATGTTAGCAGCTGCCTCCCTGTTATCAGCTACCTCCGTGTTAGCAGTTGCCTCCCTGTTATTAGTTGCCTCCGTGTTAGCAGCTGCCTCCATGTTAGCAGCTGCCTCCGTGTTAGCAGTTGTCTCCATGTTATCAGCTGCCGCCGTGTTAGCAGCTGCCTCTACGTTATCAGTTGCCTCCGTGTTAGCAGCTGCCTCCGTGTTAGCAGCTGCCTCTACGTTATCAGTTGCCTCACTGTTATCAGGTGTCTCCGTGTTAGCACCGACCTCTGTGTTAGCAGCTGCCTCCATGTTATCAGTTGCCGTCGTGTTAGCAGCTGCCTCTATGTTATCAGTTGCCACCCTTTTATCAGCTGCCTCCATGTTAGCAGCTGCCTCCCTGTTATCAGCTGCCTCCATGTTAGCAGATGCCTCCCTGTCATCAACTGTTTTCGTGTTAGGAGCTGCCTCCATGTTATCAGCTGCCTTTGTGTTAGCACTTGCCTCCATATTATCGGTTGCCTCTATGTTAGCAGCTGCCTCCCTGTTATCAGTTGTCTCCGTGTTATCAGTTGTCTCCGTGTTAGCAGCTGCCTCTGTGTTATCAGTTGCCTCCATGTTAGCAGCTGCTCTACGTTATAAGTTGCCTCCGTGTTAGCAGTTGTCTCCGTGTTATCAGCTACCTCCATGTTATCAGTTGCCTCCGTGTTATCAGTTGTCTCCGTGTTAGCAGCTGCCTCTGTGTTATTACTTGCCTCCCTTTTTTCAGCTGCCTCCGTGTTAACAGCTGCCTCCCTGTTTTCAGCTATCTTCGTGTTAGCAGCTGCCTCTATGTTAGCAGCTGCCTCCCTGTTATCAGTTGCCTCCCTTTTATCAGCTGCCTCCATGTTAGCAGTTGCCTCCCTATTATCAGTTGTCTCCGTGTTAGCAGCTGCCTCCATGTTAGCAGCTACCTCCCTGTTATCAGCTGCCTCCATGTTAGCAGTTGCCTCCCTGTTATCGGTTGCCTCCATGTTAGCAGTTCCCTTGTGTTATCAGTTGTCTCCATGTTAGCAGCTGCCTTTATGTTATCAGTTGCCGTCGTGTTAGCAGCTGCCTCTACGTTATCAGGTGCCACCCTTTTATCAGCTGCCTCCATGTTAGCAGTTGCCTCCCTGTTATCAGCTGCCTCCGTGTTAGCAGTTGCCTCCCTGTTATTAGTTGCCTCCGTGTTAGCAGCTGCCTCCATGTTAGCAGCTGCCTCCGTGTTAGCAGTTGTCTCCATGTTATCAGTTGCCGCCGTGTTAGCAGCTGCCTCTACGTTATCAGTTGCCTCCCTGTTATCAGCTGCCTCCGTGTTAGCATCTGCCTCACTGTTATCAGCTGCCTCTGTGTTATCACTTGCCTCCCTTTTTTCAGCTGCCTCCGTGTTAACAGCTGCCTCCCTGTTTTCAGCTATCTTCGTGTTAGCAGCTGCCTCTATGTTAGCAGCTGCCTCCCTGTTATCAGTTGCCTCCCTTTTATCAGCTGCCTCCATGTTAGCAGTTGCCTCCATGTTATCAGTTGTCTCCGTGTTAGCAGCTGCCTCCATGTTAGCAGCTGCCTCCCTGTTATCAGCTGCCTCCATGTTAGCAGTTGCCTCCCTGTTATCGGTTGCCTCCATGTTAGCAGTTCCCTTGTGTTATCAGTTGTCTCCATGTTAGCAGCTGCCTTTATGTTATCAGTTGCCGTCGTGTTAGCAGCTGCCTCTACGTTATCAGGTGCCACCCTTTTATCAGCTGCCTCCATGTTAGCAGCTGCCTCCCTGTTATCAGCTACCTCCGTGTTAGCAGTTGCCTCCCTGTTATTAGTTGCCTCCGTGTTAGCAGCTGCCTCCATGTTAGCAGTTGCCTCCGTGTTAGCAGTTGTCTCCATGTTATCAGCTGCCGCCGTGTTAGCAGCTGCCTCTACGTTATCAGTTGCCTCCGTGTTAGCAGCTGCCTCCGTGTTAGCAGCTGCCTCTACGTTATCAGTTGCCTCACTGTTATCAGGTTTCTCCGTGTTAGCACCGACCTCTGTGTTAGCAGCTGCCTCCATGTTATCAGTTGCCGTCGTGTTAGCAGCTGCCTCTATGTTATCAGTTGCCACCCTTTTATCAGCTGCCTCCATGTTAGCAGCTGCCTCCCTGTTATCAGCTGCCTCCATGTTAGCAGTTGCCTCCCTGTCATCAACTATTTTCGTGTTAGCAGCTGCCTCCATGTTATCAGCTGCCTTTGTGTTAGCACTTGCCTCCATATTATCGGTTGCCTCTATGTTAGCAGCTGCCTCCCTGTTATCAGTTGTCTCCGTGTTATCAGTTGTCTCCGTGTTAGCAGCTGCCTCTGTGTTATCAGTTGCCTCCATGTTAGCAGCTGCTCTACGTTATAAGTTGCCTCCCTTTTATTTGTTGCCTCCGTGTTATCAGCTACCTCCAAGTTATCAGTTGCCTCCGTGTTATCAGTTGTCTCCGTGTTAGCAGCTGCCTCTATGTTAGCAGTTGCCTCCGTGTTAGCAGCTGCCACCATTTTTTCAGTTGCCTCCATGTTATCAGCTGCCTCCTTATTAGCAGCCGCCTCTGTGTTAACAGGTGCCTCTGTGTTATCAGATGCCTCCGTTTTATCAGCTACCTCTGTGTTAGCAGCTGCCTCCGTGTTAGTAGCTACCTCCCTGTTATCAGCTGCCTCCGTGTTATCAGTTGTCTCCCGGTTATCAGTTGCCTCCCTGTTAGCAGCTGCCTCCATTTTATCAGTTGCCTCTATGTTATCAGCTGCCTCCTTATTAGCTGCTACCTCTGTGTTACAGCTGCCTGTGTGTTTTCAGCTGCCTCCATTTTATCAGCTGCTTCCGTGCTATTAGCTACCTCAGTGCTAGCAGCTGCCTCCGTGTTAGCAGCTGCCTCCGTGTTATCAGCTGTCTCCCGGTTATCAGTTGCCTCCCTGTTAGCAGCTGCCTCCATGTTAGCAGCTGCCTCCCTGTTAGCAGCTGCCTCCCTGTTAGCAGTTGTCTCCATGTTATCAGCTACCGCCGTGTTAGCAGCTGCCTCTACGTTATCAGTTGCCTCCCTGTTATCAGGTGCCTCCGTGTTAGCAGCTGCCTCCGTGTTAGCAGCTGCCTCTACGTTATCAGTTGCCTCACTGTTATCAGGTGTCTCCGTGTTAGCACCGACCTCTGTGTTAGCTGCTGCCTCCATGTTATCAGTTGCCTCTCTGTTATCAGCTGCCTACGTGTTAGCAGTTGTCTCCCTATTATCAGTTGCAGCCCAGTTAGCAGCCGCCTCTACGTTATCAGTTGCCTCCGTGTTAGCTACTGCCTCCCTATTTTCAGCTGCCTCCGTGTTAGGAGCTACCTCCCTGTTAGCAGCTGCCTCTATGTTATCAGTTGCCTCCCTGTTATCAGCTGTCTCCTTGTTAGCACCTGCCTATGTGTTAGCAGCTGCCTCCATGTTATCAGCAGCCTCCGTGTTAGCAGGTGCCTCCCTGTTATCAGCTGCCTCCGTGTTAGTAGCTGCTTCCGTGTTAGCAGCTGCCTCTCTGTGTTCAGCTGTCTCCGTGTTAGCAGCTGCCTCTATGTTAGCAGGTGCCTCCCTGTTATCAGCTGCCTCCGTGTTAGTAGCTGCCTCCGTGTTAGCATCTGCCTCTCTGTGTTCAGCTGTCTCCGTGTTAGCAGCTGCCTCTATGTTAGCAGCTGCCTCCTTGTTATCAGCTGCCTCCCTGTTATCAGCTGCCTCCTTGTTAGCAGCTGCCTCCCTGTTATCAGTTGTCTCCGTGTTATCAGTTGTCTCGGTGTTAGCAGCTGCCTCTGTGTTATCACTTGCCTCCCTTTTTTCAGCTGCCTCCGTGTTAACAACTGCCTCCCTGTTTTCAGCTGTCTTCGTGTTAGCAGCTGCCTCTATGTTAGCAGCTGCCTCCCTGTTATCAGTTGTCTCCGTGTTAGCAGCTGCCTCCATGTTAGCAGCTGCCTCCCTGTTATCAGCTGCCTCCATGTTAGCAGTTGCCTCCCTGTTATCGGCTACCTCCATGTTAGCAGTTCCCTTGTGTTATCAGTTGTCTCCATGTTAGCAGCTGCCTTTATGTTATCAGTTGCCGTCGTGTTAGCAGCTGCCTCTACGTTATCAGGTGCCACCCTTTTATCAGCTGCCTCCATGTTAGCAGCTGCCTCCCTGTTATCAGCTGCCTCCGTGTTAGCAGTTGCCTCCCTGTTATTAGTTGCCTCCGTGTTAGCAGCTGCCTCCATGTTAGCAGCTGCCTCCGTGTTAGCAGTTGTCTCCATGTTATCAGCTGCCGCCGTGTTAGCAGCTGCCTCTACGTTATCAGTTGCCTCCCTGTTATCAGCTGCCTCCGTGTTAGCAGCTGCCTCCGTGTTAGCAACTGCCTCTACGTTATCAGTTGCCTCACTGTTATCAGGTGTCTCCGTGTTAGCACCGACCTCTGTGTTAGCAGCTGCCTCCATGTTATCAGTTGCCGTCGTGTTAGCAGCTGCCTCCCTGTTATCAGCTGCCTCCCTTTTATCAGTTGCCTCCCTGTCATCAACTGTTTTCGTGTTAGCAGCTGCCTCCATGTTATCAGCTACCTTTGTGTTAGCACTTGCCTCCATATTATCGGTTGCCTCCATGTTAGCAGCTGCCTCCCTGTTATCAGTTGTCTCCGTGTTATCAGTTGTCTCCGTGTTAGCAGCTGCCTCTGTGTTATCAGTTGCCTCCATGTTAGCAGCTGCTCTACGTTATAAGTTGCCTCCCTTTTATTTGTTGCCTCCGTGTTATCAGCTACCTCCATGTTATCAGTTGCCTCCGTGTTATCAGTTGTCTCCGTGTTAGCAGCTGCCTCTATGTTAGCAGCTGCCTCCGTGTTAGCAGCTGCCACCATTTTTTCAGTTGAATCCATGTTATCAGCTGCCTCCTTATTAGCAGCCGCCTCTGTGTTAACAGGTGCCTCTGTGTTATCAGATGCCTCCGTTTTATCAGCTGCCTCCGTGTTATTAGCTACCTCTGTGTTATCAGCTGCCTCCGTTTTATCAGCTGCCTCCGTTTTATCAGCTGCCTCCGTGTTATTAGCTACCTCTGTGTTAGCAGCTGCCTCCGTGTTAGAAGCTACCTCCCTGTTATCTGCTGCCTCCGTGTTATCAGCTGTCTCCCGGTTATCAGTTGCCTCCCTGTTAGCAGCTGCCTCCATTTTATCAGTTGCCTCTATGTTATCAGCTGCCTCCTTATTAGCTGCTGCCTCTGTGTTAGCAGCTGCCTGTGTGTTTTCAGCTGCCTCTATTTTATCAGCTGCTTCCGTGCTATTAGCTACCTCAGTGCTAGCAGCTGCCTCCGTGTTAGCAGCTGCCTCCGTGTTATCAGCTGTCTCCCGGTTATCAGTTGCCTCCCTGTTAGCAGTTGCCTCCATGTTAGCAGCTACCTCCCTGTTAGCAGCTGCCTCCGTGTTAGCAGTTGTCTCCATGTTATCAGCTACCGCCGTGGTAGCAGCTGGCTCTACGTTATCAGTTGCCTCCCTGTTATCAGGTGCCTCCGTGTTAGCAGCTGCCTCCGTGTTAGCAGCTGCCTCTACGTTATCAGTTGCCTCACTGTTATCAGGTGTCTCCGTGTTAGCAGCTGCCTCCATGTTATCAGTTGCCTCTCTGTTATCAGCTGCCTACGTGTTAGCAGTTGTCTCCCTATTATCAGTTGCAGCCATTTAGCAGCCGCCTCTACGTTATCAGTTGCCTCCCTTTTATCAGTTGCCTCCGTGTTAGCTACTGCCTCCCTATTTTCAGCTGCCTCCGTGTTAGCAGCTGCCTCCCTGTTAGCAGCTGCCTCTATGTTATCAGTTGCCTCCCTGTTATCAGCTGTCTCCTTGTTAGCACCTGCCTTTGTGTTAGCAGCTGCCTCCATGTTATCAGCAGCCTCCGTGTTAGCAGGTGCCTCCCTGTTATCAGCTGCCTCCGTGTTAGTAGCTGCCTCCGTGTTAGCAGCTGCCTCTCTGTGTTCAGCTGTCTCCGTGTTAGCAGCTGCCTCTATGTTAGCAGCTGCCTCCATGTTATCAGCTGCCTCCCTATTATCTATTGCCTCTGTGTTAGCAGCTGCCTCTATGTTAGCAGTTGTTTCCATGTTATCAGCAGCCTCCCTGTTATCAGTTGCCTCCGTGTTAGCAGCTGCCTCCCTATTACTAGCTGTCTCCGTGTTAGCAGCTGCCTCTGTGTTATCAGCTGTCTCCCGGTTATCAGCTTCCTCCGTGTTATCAGCTGCCTCCATGTTATCAGTTGTCTCCGTGTTAGCACCTGCCTCAGTGTTAGCAGCTGCCTCCGTGTTAGCAGGTGCCTCCGTGTTATCAGCTGCCTCCGTGTTAGTAGCTGCCTCCATGTTAGCAGCTGCCTCCCTGTTATCAGTTGCATCCCTGTTATCAGCCCTCTTCGTGTTAGCATCTGCCTCTGTATTATCAGCTGCCTCCATGTTATCAGTGCCTCCCTGTTATCAGCTGCCTCCACGTTAGTTGTTGCCTCCCTGTCAATAGCTGTCTTCGTGTTAGCAGCTCCCTCCATGTTATCAGCTGCCTCCTTGTTATCTGCTGCCTCTATATTAGCAGTTGCCTCCCTATTATCGGTTGCCACCATGTTAGCAGTTGTATCCCTGTTATCAGCTGCCTCCGTGTTATCAGTTGTCTCCGTGTTAGGAGCTGCCTCTATGTTAGCAGCTGCCTCCATGTTATCAGTTGCATCCCTATTATCAGTTGCCTCTGTATTAGCAGCTGCCTCTATGTTAGCAGCTGCTTCCATGTTAACAATTGCCTCCCTGTTATCAGTTGCCTCCGTGTTAGCAGCTGCCTCCCTGTTACCAGCTGTCTCCGTGTTAGCAGCTGCCTCTGTGTTATCAGCTGTCTCCCGGTTATCAGCTGCCTCCGTGTTATCAGCTGCCTCCATGTTAGCAGTTCCCTTGTGTTATCAGTTGTCTCCATGTTAGCAGCTGCCTTTATGTTATCAGTTGCCGTCGTGTTAGCAGCTGCCTCTACGTTATCAGGTGCCACCCTTTTATCAGCTGCCTCCATGTTAGCAGCTGCCTCCCTGTTATCAGCTGCCTCCGTGTTAGCAGTTGCCTCCCTGTTATTAGTTGCCTCCGTGTTAGCAGCTGCCTCCATGTTAGCAGCTGTCTCCGTGTTAGCAGTTGTCTCCATGTTATCAGCTGCCGCCGTGTTAGCAGCTGCCTCTACGTTATCAGTTGCCTCCCTGTTATCAGCTGCCTCCGTGTTAGCAGCTGCCTCCGTGTTAGCAACTGCCTCTACGTTATCAGTTGCCTCACTGTTATCAGGTGTCTCCGTGTTAGCACCGACCTCTGTGTTAGCAGCTGCCTCCATGTTATCAGTTGCCGTCGTGTTAGCAGCTGCCTCTATGTTATCAGTTGCCACCCTTTTATCATCTGCCTCCATGTTAGCAGCTGCCTCCCTGTTATCAGCTGCCTCCATGTTAGCAGTTGCCTCCTTGTCATCAACTGTTTTCGTGTTAGCAGCTGCCTCCATGTTATCAGCTGCCTTTGTGTTAGCACTTGCCTCCATATTATCGGTTGCCTCCATGTTAGCAGCTGCCTCCCTGTTATCAGTTGTCTCCGTGTTATCAGTTGTCACCGTGTTAGCAGCTGCCTCTGTGTTATCAGTTGCCTCCATGTTAGCAGCTGCTCTAACATTTAAGTTGCCTCCCTTTTATTTGTTGCCTCCGTGTTATCAGCTACCTCCATGTTATCAGTTGCCTCCGTGTTATCAGTTGTCTCCGTGTTAGCAGCTGCCTCTATGTTAGCAGCTGCCTCCGTGTTAGCAGCTGCCACCATTTTTTCAGTTGCCTCCATGTTATCAGCTGCCTCCTTATTAGCAGCCGCCTCTGTGTTAACAGGTGCCTCTGTGTTATCAGATGCCTCCGTTTTATCAGCTGCCTCCGTGTTATTAGCTACCTCTGTGTTAGCAGCTGCCTCCGTGTTAGCAGCTACCTCCCTGTTATCAGCTGCCTCCGTGTTATCAGCTGTCTCCCGGTTATCAGTTGCCTCCCTGTTAGCAGCTGCCTCCATTTTATCAGTTGCCTCTATGTTATCAGCTGCCTCCTTATTAGCTGCTGCCTCTGTGTTAGCAGCTGCCTCTGTGTTTTCAGCTGCCTCCATTTTATCAGCTGCTTCCGTGCTATTAGCTACCTCAGTGCTAGCAGCTGCCTCCGTGTTAGCAGCTGCCTCCGTGTTATCAGTTGTCTCCCGGTTATCAGTTGCCTCCCTGTTAGCAGCTACCTCCATGTTAGCAGCTACCTCCCTGTTAGCAGCTGCCTCCGTGTTAGCAGTTGTCTCCATGTTATCAGCTACCGCCGTGTTAGCAGCTGCCTCTACGTTATCAGTTGCCTCCCTGTTATCAGGTGCCTCCGTGTTAGCAGCTGCCTCCGTGTTAGCAGCTGCCTCTACGTTATCAGTTGCCTCACTGTTATCAGGTGTCTCCGTGTTAGCACCGACCTCTGTGTTAGCAGCTGCCTCCATGTTATCAGTTGCCTCTCTGTTATCAGATGCCTACGTGTTAGCAGTTGTCTCCCTATTATCAGTTGCAGCCCAGTTAGCAGCCGCCTCTACGTTATCAGTTGCCTCCCTATTATCAGTTGCCTCTGTGTTAGCAGCTGCCTCTATGTTAGCAGTTGTTTCCATGTTATCAGCAGCCTCCCTGTTATCAGTTGCCTCCGTGTTAGCAGCTGCCTCCCTATTACCAGCTGTCTCCGTGTTAGCAGCTGCCTCTGTGTTATCAGCTGTCTCCCGGTTATCAGCTGCCTCCGTGTTATCAGCTGCCTCCATGTTAGCAGCTGCCTCCCTGTTAGCAGCTGCCTCTATGTTATCAGTTGCCTCCATGTTATCAGTTGTCTCCGTGTTAGCACCTGTCTCAGTGTTAGCAGCTGCCTCCATGTTATCAGCTGCCTCCGTGTTAGCAGGTGCCTCCCTGTTATCAGCTGCCTCCGTGTTAGTAGCTGCCTCCATGTTAGCAGCTGCCTCCCTGTTATCAGTTGCATCCCTGTTATCAGCCCTCTTCATGTTAGCATCTGCCTCGGTATTATCAACTGCCTCCATGTTATCAGTGCCTCCCTGTTATCAGCTGCCTCCACGTTAGTTGTTGCCTCCCTGTCATTAGCTGTCTTCGTGTTAGCAGCTCCCTCCATGTTATCAGCTGCCTCCTTGTTATCTGCTGCCTTTATATTAGCAGTTGCCTCCATATTATCGGTTGCCACCATGTTAGCAGTTGTATCCCTGTTATCAGCTGCCTCCGTGTTATCAGTTGTCTCCGTGTTAGCAGCTGCCTCTGTGTTATCTGTTGCCGCCGTGTTAGCAGCTGCTCTACGTTATCAGTTGCCTCCGTGTTAGCAGCCGCTCTCTGTTATCAGTTGCCTCCATGTTAGCAGCTGCCTCCATGTTATCAGTTGCATCCCTATTATCAGTTGCCTCTGTATTAGCAGCTGCCTCTATGTTAGCAGCTGTTTCCATGTTAACAGTTGCCTCCCTGTTATCAGTTGCCTCCGTGTTAGCAGCTGCCTCCGTGTTACCAGCTGTCTCCGTGTTAGCAGCTGCCTCTGTGTTATCAGCTGTCTCCCGGTTATCAGCTGCCTCCGTGTTATCAGCTGCCTCCATGTTAGCAGTTCCCTTGTGTTATCAGTTGTCTCCATGTTAGCAGCTGCCTTTATGTTATCAGTTGCCGTCGTGTTAGCAGCTGCCTCTACGTTATCAGGTGCCACCCTTTTATCAGCTGCCTCCATGTTAGCAGCTGCCTCCCTGTTATCAGCTGCCTCCGTGTTAGCAGTTGCCTCCCTGTTATTAGTTGCCTCCGTGTTAGCAGCTGCCTCCATGTTAGCAGCTGCCTCCGTGTTAGCAGTTGTCTCCATGTTATCAGCTGCCGCCGTGTTAGCAGCTGCCTCTACGTTATCAGTTGCCTCCCTATTATCAGCTGCCTCCGTGTTAGCAGCTGCCTCCGTGTTAGCAACTGCCTCTACGTTATCAGTTGCCTCACTGTTATCAGGTGTCTCCGTGTTAGCACCGACCTCTGTGTTAGCAGCTGCCTCCATGTTATCAGTTGCCGTCGTGTTAGCAGCTGCCTCTATGTTATCAGTTGCCACCCTTTTATCAGCTGCCTCCATGTTAGCAGCTGCCTCCCTATTATCAGCTGCCTCCATGTTAGCAGTTGCCTCCCTGTCATCAACTGTTTTCGTGTTAGCAGCTGCCTCCATGTTATCAGCTGCCTTTGTGTTAGCACTTGCCTCCATATTATCGGTTGCCTCCATGTTAGCAGCTGCCTCCCTGTTATCAGTTGTCTCCGTGTTATCAGTTGTCTCCGTGTTAGCAGCTGCCTCTGTGTTATCAGTTGCCTCCATGTTAGCAGCTGCTCTAACATTTAAGTTGCCTCCCTTTTATTTGTTGCCTCCGTGTTATCAGCTACCTCCATATTATCAGTTGCCTCCGTGTTATCAGTTGTCTCCGTGTTAGCAGCTGCCTCTATGTTAGCAGCTGCCTCCGTGTTAGCAGCTGCCACCATTTTTTCAGTTGCCTCCATGTTATCAGCTGCCTCCTTATTAGCAGCCGCCTCTGTGTTAACAGGTGCCTCTGTGTTATCAGATGCCTCCGTTTTATCAGCTGCCTCCGTGTTATTAGCTACCTCTGTGTTAGCAGCTGCCTCCGTGTTAGAAGCTACCTCCCTGTTATCAGCTGCCTCCGTGTTATCAGCTGTCTCCCGGTTATCAGTTGCCTCCCTGTTAGCAGCTGCCTCCATTTTATCAGTTGCCTCTATGTTATCAGCTGCCTCCTTATTAGCTGCTGCCTCTGTGTTAGCAGCTGCCTGTGTGTTTTCAGCTGCCTCCATTTTAGCAGCTGCCTGTGTGTTTTCAGTTGCCTCCATTTTATCAGCTGCCTGTGTGTTTTAAGTTGCCTCCCTTTTATTTGTTGCCTCCGTGTTATCAGCTACCTCCATGTTATCAGTTGCCTCCGTGTTATCAGTTGTCTCCGTGTTAGCAGCTGCCTCTATGTTAGCAGCTGCCTCCGTGTTAGCAGCTGCCACCATTTTTTCAGTTGCCTCCATGTTATCAGCTGCCTCCTTATTAGCAGCCGCCTCTGTGTTAACAGGTGCCTCTGTGTTATCAGATGCCTCCGTTTTATCAGCTGCCTCCGTGTTATTAGCTACCTCTGTGTTAGCAGCTGCCTCCGTGTTAGAAGCTACCTCCCTGTTATCAGCTGCCTCCGTGTTATCAGCTGTCTCCCGGTTATCAGTTGCCTCCCTGTTAGCAGCTGCCTCCATTTTATCAGTTGCCTCTATGTTATCAGCTGCCTCCTTATTAGTTGCTGCCTCTGTGTTAGCAGCTGCCTGTGTGTTTTCAGCTGCCTCCATTTTAGCAGCTGCCTGTGTGTTTTCAGTTGCCTCCATTTTATCAGCTGCCTGTGTGTTTTAAGTTGCCTCCCTTTTATTTGTTGCCTCCGTGTTATCAGCTACCTCCATGTTATCAGTTGCCTCCGTGTTATCAGTTGTCTCCGTGTTAGCAGCTGCCTCTATGTTAGCAGCTGCCTCCGTGTTAGCAGCTGCCACCATTTTTTCAGTTGCCTCCATGTTATCAGCTGCCTCCTTATTAGCAGCCGCCTCTGTGTTAACAGGTGCCTCTGTGTTATCAGATGCCTCCGTTTTATCAGCTGCCTCCGTGTTATTAGCTACCTCTGTGTTAGCAGCTGCCTCCGTGTTAGAAGCTACTTCCCTGTTATCAGCTGCCTCCGTGTTATCAGCTGTCTCCCGGTTATCAGTTGCCTCCCTGTTAGCAGCTGCCTCCATTTTATCAGTTGCCTCTATGTTATCAGCTGCCTCCTTATTAGCTGCTACCTCAGTGCTAGCAGCTGCCTCCGTGTTAGCAGCTGCCTCCGTGTTATCAGCCGTCTCCCGGTTATCAGTTGCCTCCCTGTTAGCAGCTGCCTCCATGTTAGCAGCTGCCTCCCTGTTACAAGCTGCCTCCGTGTTAGCAGTTATCTCCATGTTATCAGCTACCGCCGTGTTAGCAGCTGCCTCTACGTTATCAGTTGCCTCCCTGTTATCAGGTGCCTCCGTGTTAGCAGCTGCCTCTACGTTATCAGTTGCCTCACTGTTATCAGGTGTCTCCGTGTTAGCACCGACCTCTGTGTTAGCAGCTGCCTCCATGTTATCAGTTGCCTCTCTGTTATCAGCTGCCTACGTGTTAGCAGTTGTCTCCCTATTATCAGTTGCAGCCCAGTTAGCAGCCGCCTCTACGTTATCAGTTGCCTCCCTTTTATCAGTTGCCTCCGTGTTAGCTACTGCCTCCCTATTTTCAGCTGCCTCCGTGTTAGCAGCTGCCTCCCTGTTAGCAGCTGCCTCTATGTTATCAGTTGCCTCCCTGTTATCAGCTGTCTCCTTGTTAGCACCTGCCTTTGTGTTAGCAGCTGCCTCCATGTTATCAGCAGCCTCCGTGTTAGCAGGTGCCTCCCTGTTATCAGCTGCCTCCGTGTTAGTAGCTGCCTCCGTGTTAGCAGCTGCCTCTCTGTGTTCAGCTGTCTCCGTGTTAGCAGCTGCCTCTATGTTAGCAGCTGCCTCCATGTTATCAACTGCCTCCCTATTATCAGTTGCCTCTGTGTTAGCTGTTGCCTCCGTGTTAGCAGCTGCCTCTATGTTAGCAGCTGCCTCCATGTTATCAGCTGCCTCCCTATTATCAGTTGCCTCTGTGTTAGCAGTTGCCTCCGTGTTATCAGCTGCCTCCCTATTTTCAGCTGCCTCCGTGTTAGCAGCTGCCTCCCTGTTAGCAGTTGCCTCTATGTTATCAGTTGCCTCCCTGTTATCAGCTGTCTCCTTGTTAGCACCTGCCTTTGTGTTAGCAGCTGCCTCCATGTTATCAGCAGCCTCCGTGTTAGCAGGTGCCTCCCTGTTATCAGCTGCCTCCGTGTTAGTAGCTGCCTCCGTGTTAGCAGCTGCCTCTCTGTGTTCAGTTGTCTCCGTGTTAGCAGCTGCCTCTATGTTAGCAGCTGCCTCCATGTTATCAGCTGCCTCCCTATTATCAGTTGCCTCTGTGTTAGCAGTTGCCTCTATGTTAGCAGTTGTTTCCATGTTATCAGCAGCCTCCCTGTTATCAGTTGCCTCCGTGTTAGCAGCTGCCTCCCTATTACCAGCTGTCTCCGTGTTAGCAGCTGCCTCTGTGTTATCAGCTGTCTCCCGGTTATCAGCTGCCTCCATGTTATCAGCTGCCTCCATGTTAGCAGTTGCCTCCCTGTTAGCTGCTGCCTCTATGTTATCAGTTGCCTCCATGTTATCAGTTGTCTCCGTGTTAGCACCTGCCTCAGTGTTAGCAGCTGCCTCTATGTTATCAGCTGCCTCCGTGTTAGCAGGTGCCTCCCTGTTATCAGCTGCCTCCGTGTTAGTAGCTGCCTCCACGTTAGCAGCTGCCTCCCTGTTATCAGTTGCATCCCTGTTATCAGCCCTCTTCGTGTTATCATCTGCCTCGGTATTATCAGCTGCCTCCATGTTATCAGTGCCTCCCTGTTATCAGCTGCCTCCACGTTAGCTGTTGCCTCCCTGTCATTAGTTGTCTTCGTGTTAGCAGCTCCCTCCATGTTATCAGCTGCCTCCTTGTTATCTGCTGCCTCTATATTAGCAGTTGCCTCCCTATTATCAGTTGCCACCATGTTAGCAGTTGTATCCCTGTTATCAGCTGCCTCCGTGTTATCAGTTGTCTCCGTGTTAGCAGCTGCCTCTGTGTTATCTGTTGCCGCCGTGTTAGCAGCAGCTCTACGTTCTCAGTTGCCTCCGTGTTAGCTGCTGCGTCCCTGTGTTCAGCGGTCTCCGTGTTAGCAGCTGCCTCTATGTTAGCAGCTGCCTCCATGTTATCAGTTGCATCCCTATTATCAGTTGCCTCTGTATTAGCAGCTGCCTCTATGTTAGCAGCTGTTTCCATGTTAACAGTTGCCTCCCTGTTATCAGTTGCCTCCGTGTTAGCAGCTGTCTCTATGTTAGCAGCTGCCTCTGTGTTATCAGCTGTCTCCCGGTTATCAGCTGCCTCCGTGTTATCAGCTGCCTCCATGTTAGCAGCTGCCTTCCTGTTATCAACTGCCTACGTGTTAGCAGTTGCCTCCCTATTATCAGTTGTCTCCTTGTTAGCAGCTGCCTATGTGTTAGCAGTTGCCTCCTTGTTAGCAGCTGCCTATGTGTTAGCAGCTGCCTCCTTGTTATCAGTTGTCTCCGTGTTATCAGTTGCTTCTGTGTTATCAGTTATCTCCATGTTATCAACTGCCTCCCTATTATCGACTGCCTCCATGTTAGCAGCTGCCTTCTTATTATCAGCTGCCTACATGTTAGCAGTTGCCTCCCTGTTATCAGTTGTCTCCGTGTTAGCAACTGCCTCGTTGTTATCAGCTGTCTCCATGTTATCAGCTTCCTCTGTATTAGCAGCTGCCTCCCTATTATCGGCTAGCTCCAAGTTAGCAGTTGCATCCCTGTTAACAGCTGCCTCCCTGTTATCAGTTGTCTCTGTGTTAGCAGCTGCCTCTGTGTTAGCAACTGCCTCCCTATTAACGGCTGCCTCCATGTTAGCAGCTGCCTCTGTGTTATCAGTTGCCGTCGTGTTAGCAGCTGCCTCCCTATTATCAGCTGTCTCCGTGTTAGCAGTTGTCTCCCCATTTTCAGCTGCCTCCCTGTTATCAGCTGCCTCCGTGTTAGCAGCTGCCTCCCTGTTATCAGCTGCCTCCCTTTTAGCAGTTGCCTCCCTGTCATCAACTGTCTTCGTGCTAGCAGCTGCCTCCATGTTATCAGTTGCCTCTGTGTTAGCACTTCCCTCCCTATTATCGGCTGCCTCCATGTTAGCAGCAGCCTCCCTGTTATAAGTTGTCTCCGTGTTATCAGTTGTGTCCGTGTTAGCAGCTGCCTCTGTGTTATTAGTTGCCTCCGTGTTAGCAGTTGCTCTACGTTATCAGTTGCCTCCCTTTTATTAGTTGCCTCCGTGTTATCAGCTGCCTCCATGTTATCAGGTGCCTCTGTGTTATCAGGTGCCTCCATGTTATCAGGTGCCTCTGTGTTATCAGCTGCCTCTGTGTTAGCAGCTGCCTCCATGTTATCAGCTGCCTCTGTGTTAGCAGCTGCCTCCATGTTATCAGTCGGCTCCCTGTTATCAGCTGCCTCCATGTTATCAGCTACCTCTGTGTTAGTAGCTACCTCTACGTTATCAGTTGCAGCCCTGTTAGCAGCTGCCTCTACGTTATCAGTTGCCTCCCTTTTATCAGTTGCCTCCGTGTTAGCTGTTGCCTCCCTATTTTCAGCTGTCTACGTGTTAGCAGCTACCTCGGTGTTAGCAGCTTCGTCCATGTTATCAGTTGCCTCCGTGTTAGCAGTTGCCTCCCTGTTAGCAGCTGCCGCTATGTTATCAGTTGCCTCCCTGTTATCAGCTGTGTCCGTGTTAGCACCTGCCTCTGTGTTAGCAGCTGCCTCCATGTTAGCAGGTGCCTCCGTGTTAGCAGGTGCCTCCCTGTTATCAGTTGCGTCCGTCTTAGCAGCTACCTCGCTATTATCAGCTGCCTCCGTGTTAGTAGCTGCCTCCATGTTAGCAGCTGCCTCCCTGTTATCAGTTGCCTCCCTGTTATCAGTTGTCTTCGTGTTAGCATCTGCCTCCGTATTATCAGCTGCCTCCATGTTATCAGCTGCCTCCCTATTATCAGCTGCCTCTTTGTTATCAGCTGCCTCCCTGTTATCTGTTGCCTCCCTGTTATCAGTTGTCTTCGTGTTAGCATCTGCCTCCGTATTATCAGCTGCCGCCGTGTTAGCACTTGCTCTATGTTATCAGTTGCCTCCCTTTTGTCAGCTGCCTCCGTGTTAGCAGCTGCCTCCCTGTTTTCAGTTGTCTTCGTGTTAGCAGCTGCCTCTATGTTAGCAGCTGCCTCCATGTTATCAGTTGCCTCCCTTTTATCATCTGCCTCCCTGTTATCAGTTGTCTCCGTGTTATCAGCTGCCTCTGTGTTAGCACTTCCCTTCCTATTATCGGCTGCCTCCATGTTAGCAGCTGCCTCCCTGTTATAAGTTGTCTCCGTGTAATCATTTGTCTCCGTGTGAGCAGCTACCTCTGTGTTATCAGTTGCCTCCGTGTTAGCAGCTGCTCTACGTTATCAGTTGCCTCCCTTTTATTAGTTGCCTCCGTGTTATCAGCTTCCTCCATGTTATCAGCTGCCTCTGTGTTATCAGCTGCTTCCATGTTATCAGCTGCCTCTGTGTTATCAGCTGCCTTTGTGTTAGCAGCTGCCTCCAGGTTATCAGCTGCCTCTGTGTTATCAGTTGCCTCCATTTTATCAGTTGCCTCCCTGTTATCAGCTGCCTACGTTTTAGCAGCTGTCTCCCTATTATCAGTTGCAGCCCTGTTGATAACAGGGAGGCAGCTGATAACAAGGAGGCAGCTGATAACATGGAGGCAGCTGATAATACGGAGGCAGATGCTAACACGAAGACAACTGATAACAGGGAGGCAACTGATAACAAGGAGGCAGCTACTAACACGGAGGCAGCTGATAATAGGGAGGTAGCTGCTATGACGAAGGCAGCTGATAACAGGGAGGCACCTGCTAACACGGAGGCAGCTGATAACATGGAGGCAGCTGCTAACACAGAGGCAGGTGCTAACACGGACACAGCTGATAACAGGGAGGCAACTGATAACATAGAGGCAGCTGCTAACAGGGAGGCAGCTGCTAACACGGAGGCCACTGATAACATGGAGGCAGCTGCTAACACCGAGGTAGCTGCTAACACGGAGAAAGCTGAAAATAGGGAGGCAGCAGCTAACACGGAGGCAACTGATAAAAGGGAGGCCACTGATAACAGTTGTCTTTGTGTTAGTATCTCCCTCTGTATTATCAGCTGCCGCCGTGTTAGCACTTGCTCTACGTTATCAGTTGCCTCCCGTTTTTCAGCTGCCTCCATGTTAGCAGCTGCCTCCCTGTTATCAGTTGTCTCCGTGTTATCAGCTGCCTCCGTGTTAGTAGCTGCCTCCGTGTTAGCAGCTGCCTCTCTGTGTTCAGCTGTCTTCGTGTTAGCAGCTGCCTCTATGTTAGCAGCTGCCTCCCTGTTATCAGTTGCCTCCCTTTTATCAGCTGCCTCCATGTTAGCAGTTGCCTCCCTGTTATCAGTTGTCTCCGTGTTAGCAGCTGCCTCCATGTTAGCAGCTGCCTCCCTGTTATCAGCTGCCTCCATGTTAGCAGTTGCCTCCCTGTTATCGGCTGCCTCCATGTTAGCAGTTCCCTTGTGTTATCAGTTGTCTCCATGTTAGCAGCTGCCTTTATGTTATCAGTTGCCGTCGTGTTAGCAGCTGCCTCTACGTTATCAGGTGCCACCCTTTTATCAGCTGCCTCCATGTTAGCAGCTGCCTCCCTGTTATCAGCTGCCTCCGTGTTAGCAGTTGCCTCCCTGTTATTAGTTGCCTCCGTGTTAGCAGCTGCCTCCATGTTAGCAGCTGCCTCCGTGTTAGCAGTTGTCTCCATGTTATCAGCTCCCGCCGTGTTAGCAGCTGCCTCTACGTTATCAGTTGCCTCCCTGTTATCAGCTGCCTCCGTGTTAGCAGCTGCCTCCGTGTTAGCAACTGCCTCTACGTTATCAGTTGCCTCACTGTTATCAGGTGTCTCCGTGTTAGCACCGACCTCTGTGTTAGCAGCTGCCTCCATGTTATCAGTTGCTGTCGTGTTAGCAGCTGCCTCTATGTTATCAGTTGCCACCCTTTTATCAGCTGCCTCCATGTTTGCAGCTGCCTCCCTGTTATCAGCTGCCTCCCTGTTATCAGTTGCCTCCCTGTCATCAACTATTTTCGTGTTAGCAGCTGCCTCCATGTTATCAGCTGCCTTTGTGTTAGCACTTGCCTCCATATTATCGGTTGCCTCCATGTTAGCAGCTGCCTCCCTGTTATCAGTTGTCTCCGTGCTATCAGTTGTCTCCGTGTTAGCAGCTGCCTCTGTGTTATCAGTTGCCTCCATGTTAGCAGCTGCTCTACGTTATAAGTTGCCTCCCTTTTATTTGTTGCCTCCGTGTTATCAGCTACCTCCATGTTATCAGTTGCCTCCGTGTTATCAGTTGTCTCCGTGTTAGCAGCTGCCTCTATGTTAGCAGCTGCCTCCGTGTTAGCAGCTGCCACCATTTTTTCAGTTGCCTCCATGTTATCAGCTGCCTCCTTATTAGCAGCTGCCTCAGTGTTAACAGGTGCCTCTGTGTTATCAGATGCCTCCGTTTTATCAGCTGCCTCCGTGTTATTAGCTACCTCTGTGTTAGCAGCTGCCTCCGTGTTAGAAGCTACCTCCCTGTTATCAGCTGCCTCCGTGTTATCAGCTGTCTCCCGGTTATCAGTTGCCTCCCTGTTAGCAGCTGCCTCTATTTTATCAGTTGCCTCTATGTTATCAGCTGCCTCCTTATTAGCTGCTGCCTCTGTGTTAGCAGCTGCCTGTGTGTTTTCAGCTGCCTCTATTTTATCAGCTGCTTCCGTGCTATTAGCTACCTCAGTGCTAGCAGCTGCCTCCGTGTTAGCAGCTGCCTCCGTGTTTTTAGCTGTCTCCCGGTTATCAGTTGCCTCCCTGTTAGCAGCTGCCTCCATGTTAGCAGCTACCTCCCTGTTAGCAGCTGCCTCCGTGTTAGCAGTTGCCTCCCTGTTAGCAGCTGCCTCCGTGTTAGCAGCTGCCTCCCTGTTAGCAGCTGCCTCTATGTTATCAGTTGCCTCCCTGTTATCAGCTGTCTCCTTGTTAGCACCTGCCTTTGTGTTAGCAGCTGCCTCCATGTTATCAGCAGCCTCCGTGTTAGCAGGTGCCTCCCTGTTATCAGCTGCCTCCGTGTTAGTAGCTGCCTCCGTGTTAGCAGCTGCCTCTCTGTGTTCAGCTGTCTCCGTGTTAGCAGCTGCCTCTATGTTAGCAGCTGCCTCCATGTTATCAGCTGCCTCCCTATTATCAGTTGCCTCTGTGTTAGCAGCTGCCTCTATGTTAGCAGTTGTTTCCATGTTATCAGCAGCCTCCCTGTTATCAGTTGCCTCCGTGTTAGCAGCTGCCTCCCTATTACTAGCTGTCTCCGTGTTAGCAGCTGCCTCTGTGTTATCAGCTGCCTCCATGTTAGCAGCTGCCTCCCTGTTAGCAGCTGCCTCTATGTTATCAGTTGCCTCCATGTTATCAGTTGTCTCCGTGTTAGCACCTGCCTCAGTGTTAGCAGCTGCCTCCATGTTATCAGCTGCCTCCGTGTTAGCAGGTGCCTCCCTGTTATCAGCTGCCTCCTTGTTAGTAGCTGCCTCCATGTTAGCAGCTGCCTCCCTGTTATCAGTTGCATCCCTGTTATCAGCCCTCTTCGTGTTAGCATCTGCCTCGGTATTATCAGCTGCCTCCATGTTAGCAGTGCCTCCCTGTTATCAGCTGCCTCCACGTTAGTTGTTGCCTCCCTGTCATTAGCTGTCTTCGTGTTAGCAGCTCCCTCCATGTTATCAGCTGCCTCCTTGTTATCTGCTGCCTCTATATTAGCAGTTGCCTCCCTATTATCGGTTGCCACCATGTTAGCAGTTGTATCCCTGTTATCAGCTGCCTCCGTGTTATCAGTTGTCTCCGTGTTAGCAGCTGCCTCTGTGTTATCTGTTGCCGCCGTGTTAGCAGCTGCTCTACGTTATCAGTTGCCTCCGTGTTAGCAGCTGCGTCCCTGTGTTCAGCGGTCTCCGTGTTAGCAGCTGCCTCTATGTTAGCAGCTGCCTCCATGTTATCAGTTGCATCCCTATTATCAGTTGCCTCTGTATTAGCAGCTGCCTCTATGTTAGCAGCTGTTTCCATGTTAACAATTGCCTCCCTGTTATCAGTTGCCTCCGTGTTAGCAGCTGCCTCCCTGTTACCAGCTGTCTCCGTGTTAGCAGCTGCCTCTGTGTTATCAGCTGTCTCCCGGTTATCAGCTGCCTCCGTGTTATCAGCTGCCTCCATGTTAGCAGTTCCCTTATGTTATCAGTTGTCTCCATGTTAGCAGCTGCCTTTATGTTATCAGTTGCCGTCGTGTTAGCAGCTGCCTCTACGTTATCAGGTGCCACCCTTTTATCAGCTGCCTCCATGTTAGCAGCTGCCTCCCTGTTATCAGCTGCCTCCGTGTTAGCAGTTGCCTCCCTGTTATTAGTTGCCTCCGTGTTAGCAGCTGCCTCCATGTTAGCAGCTGCCTCCGTGTTAGCAGTTGTCTCCATGTTATCAGCTGCCGCCGTGTTAGCAGCTGCCTCTACGTTATCAGTTGCCTCCCTGTTATCAGCTGCCTCCGTGTTAGCAGCTGCCTCCGTGTTAGCAACTGCCTCTACGTTATCAGTTGCCTCACTGTTATCAGGTGTCTCCGTGTTAGCACCGACCTCTGTGTTAGCAGCTGCCTCCATGTTATCAGTTGCCGTCGTGTTAGCAGCTGCCTCTATGTTATCAGTTGCCACCCTTTTATCATCTGCCTCCATGTTAGCAGCTGCCTCCCTGTTATCAGCTGCCTCCATGTTAGCAGTTGCCTCCCTGTCATCAACTGTTTTCGTGTTAGCAGCTGCCTCCATGTTATCAGCTGCCTTTGTGTTAGCACTTGCCTCCATATTATCGGTTGCCTCCATGTTAGCAGCTGCCTCCCTGTTATCAGTTGTCTCCGTGTTATCAGTTGTCTCCGTGTTATCAGTTGTCTCCGTGTTAGCAGCTGCCTCTGTGTTATCAGTTGCCTCCATGTTAGCAGCTGCTCTAACATTTAAGTTGCCTCCCTTTTATTTGTTGCTTCCGTGTTATCAGCTACCTCCATGTTATCTGTTGCCTCCGTGTTATCAGTTGTCTCCGTGTTAGCAGCTGCCTCTATGTTAGCAGCTGCCTCCGTGTTAGCAGCTGCCACCATTTTTTCAGTTGCCTCCATGTTATCAGCTGCCTCCTTATTAGCAGCCGCCTCTGTGTTAACAGGTGCCTCTGTGTTATCAGATGCCTCCGTTTTATCAGCTGCCTCCGTGTTATTAGCTACCTCTGTGTTAGCAGCTACCTTCGTGTTAGCAGCTACCTCCCTGTTATCAGCTGCCTCCGTGTTATCAGCTGTCTCCCGGTTATCAGTTGCCTCCCTGTTAGCAGCTGCCTCCATTTTATCAGTTGCCTCTATGTTATCAGCTGCCTCCTTATTAGCTGCTGCCTCTGTGTTAGCAGCTGCCAGTGTGTTTTCAGCTGCCTCCATTTTATCAGCTGCTTCCGTGCTATTAGCTACCTCAGTGCTAGCAGCTGCCTCCGTGTTAGCAGCTGCCTCCGTGTTATCAGTTGTCTCCCGGTTATCAGTTGCCTCCCTGTTAGCAGCTACCTCCATGTTAGCAGCTACCTCCCTGTTAGCAGCTGCCTCCGTGTTAGCAGTTGTCTCCATGTTATCAGCTACCGCCGTGTTAGCAGCTGCCTCTACGTTATCAGTTGCCTCCCTGTTATCAGGTACCACCCTTTTATCAGCTGCCTCCATGTTAGCAGCTGCCTCCCTGTTATCAGCTGCCTCCGTGTTAGCAGTTGCCTCCCTGTTATTAGTTGCCTCCGTGTTAGCAGCTGCCTCCATGTTAGCAGCTGCCTCCGTGTTAGCAGTTTTCTCCATGTTATCAGCTGCCGCCGTGTTAGCAGCTGCCTCTACGTTATCAGTTGCCTCCCTGTTATCAGCTGCCTCCGTGTTAGCAGCTGCCTCCGTGTTAGCAACTGCCTCTACGTTATCAGTTGCCTCACTGTTATCAGGTGTCTCCGTGTTAGCACCGACCTCTGTGTTAGCACCTGCCTCCATGTTATCAGTTGCCGTCGTGTTAGCAGCTGCCTCTATGTTATCAGTTGCCACCCTTTTATCAGCTGCCTCCATGTTAGCAGCTGCCTCCCTATTATCAGCTGCCTCCATGTTAGCAGGTGCCTCCCTGTCATCAACTGTTTTCGTGTTAGCAGCTGCCTCCATGTTATCAGCTGCCTTTGTGTTAGCACTTGCCTCCATATTATCGGTTGCCTCCATGTTAGCAGCTGCCTCCCTGTTATCAGTTGTCTCCGTGTTATCAGTTGTCTCCGTGTTAGCAGCTGCCTCTGTGTTATCAGTTGCCTCCATGTTAGCAGCTGCTCTACGTTATAAGTTGCCTCCCTTTTATTTGTTGCCTCCGTGTTATCAGCTACCTCCATGTTATCAGTTGCCTCCGTGTTATCAGTTGTCTCCGTGTTAGCAGCTGCCTCTATGTTAGCAGCTGCCTCCGTGTTAGCAGCTGCCACCATTTTTTCAGTTGCCTCCATGTTATCAGCTGCCTCCTTATTAGCAGCCGCCTCAGTGTTAACAGGTGCCTCTGTGTTATCAGATGCCTCCGTTTTATCAGCTGCCTCCGTGTTATTAGCTACCTCTGTGTTAGCAGCTGCCTCCGTGTTAGAAGCTACCTCCCTGTTATCAGCTGCCTCCGTGTTATCAGCTATCTCCCGGTTATCAGTTGCCTCCCTGTTAGCAGTTGCCTCCATTTTATCAGTTGCCTCTATGTTATCAGCTGCCTCCTTATTAGCTGCTGCCTCTGTGTTAGCAGCTGCCTGTGTGTTTTCAGCTGCCTCCATTTTAGCAGCTGCCTGTGTGTTTTCAGCTGCCTCCATTTTATCAGCTGCCTGTGTGTTTTAAGTTGCCTCCCTTTTATTTGTTGCCTCCGTGTTATCAGCTACCTCCATGTTATCAGTTGCCTCCGTGTTATCAGTTGTCTCCGTGTTAGCAGCTGCCTCTATGTTAGCAGCTGCCTCCGTGTTAGCAGCTGCCACCATTTTTTCAGTTGCCTCCATGTTATCAGCTGCCTCCTTATTAGCAGCCGCCTCTGTGTTAACAGGTGCCTCTGTGTTATCAGATGCCTCCGTTTTATCAGCTGCCTCCGTGTTATTAGCTACCTCTGTGTTAGCAGCTGCCTCCGTGTTAGAAGCTACCTCCCTGTTATCAGCTGCCTCCGTGTTATCAGCTGTCTCCCGGTTATCAGTTGCCTCCCTGTTAGCAGCTGCCTCTATTTTATCAGTTGCCTCTATGTTATCAGCTGCCTCCTTATTAGCTGCTGCCTCTGTGTTAGCAGCTGCCTGTGTGTTTTCAGCTGCCTCTATTTTATCAGCTGCTTCCGTGCTATTAGCTACCTCAGTGCTAGAACCTGCCTTTGTGTTAGCAGCTGCCTCCGTGTTTTTAGCTGTCTCCCGGTTATCAGTTGCCTCCCTGTTAGCAGCTGCCTCCATGTTAGCAGCTACCTCCCTGTTAGCAGCTGCCTCCGTGTTAGCAGTTGCCTCCCTGTTAGCAGCTGCCTCCGTGTTAGCAGCTGCCTCCCTGTTAGCAGCTGCCTCTATGTTATCAGTTGCCTCCCTGTTATCAGCTGTCTCCTTGTTAGCACCTGCCTTTGTGTTAGCAGCTGCCTCCATGTTATCAGCAGCCTCCGTGTTAGCAGGTGCCTCCCTGTTATCAGCTGCCTCCGTGTTAGTAGCTGCCTCCGTGTTAGCAGCTACCTCCCTGTTATCAGCTGCCTCCGTGTTATCAGCTATCTCCCGGTTATCAGTTGCCTCCCTGTTAGCAGTTGCCTCCATTTTATCAGTTGCCTCTATGTTATCAGCTGCCTCCTTATTAGCTGCTGCCTCTGTGTTAGCAGCTGCCTGTGTGTTTTCAGCTGCCTCCATTTTAGCAGCTGCCTGTGTGTTTTCAGCTGCCTCCATTTTATCAGCTGCCTGTGTGTTTTAAGTTGCCTCCCTTTTATTTGTTGCCTCCGTGTTATCAGCTACCTCCATGTTATCAGTTGCCTCCGTGTTATCAGTTGTCTCCGTGTTAGCAGCTGCCTCTATGTTAGCAGCTGCCTCCGTGTTAGCAGCTGCCACCATTTTTTCAGTTGCCTCCATGTTATCAGCTGCCTCCTTATTAGCAGCCGCCTCTGTGTTAACAGGTGCCTCTGTGTTATCAGATGCCTCCGTTTTATCAGCTGCCTCCGTGTTATTAGCTACCTCTGTGTTAGCAGCTGCCTCCGTGTTAGAAGCTACCTCCCTGTTATCAGCTGCCTCCGTGTTATCAGCTGTCTCCCGGTTATCAGTTGCCTCCCTGTTAGCAGCTGCCTCTATTTTATCAGTTGCCTCTATGTTATCAGCTGCCTCCTTATTAGCTGCTGCCTCTGTGTTAGCAGCTGCCTGTGTGTTTTCAGCTGCCTCTATTTTATCAGCTGCTTCCGTGCTATTAGCTACCTCAGTGCTAGCACCTGCCTTTGTGTTAGCAGCTGCCTCCGTGTTTTTAGCTGTCTCCCGGTTATCAGTTGCCTCCCTGTTAGCAGCTGCCTCCATGTTAGCAGCTACCTCCCTGTTAGCAGCTGCCTCCGTGTTAGCAGTTGCCTCCCTGTTAGCAGCTGCCTCCGTGTTAGCAGCTGCCTCCCTGTTAGCAGCTGCCTCTATGTTATCAGTTGCCTCCCTGTTATCAGCTGTCTCCTTGTTAGCACCTGCCTTTGTGTTAGCAGCTGCCTCCATGTTATCAGCAGCCTCCGTGTTAGCAGGTGCCTCCCTGTTATCAGCTGCCTCCGTGTTAGTAGCTGCCTCCGTGTTAGCAGCTGCCTCTCTGTGTTCAGCTGTCTCCGTGTTAGCAGCTGCCTCTATGTTAGCAGCTGCCTCCATGTTATCAGCTGCCTCCCTATTATCAGTTGCCTCTGTGTTAGCAGCTGCCTCTATGTTAGCAGTTGTTTCCATGTTATCAGCAGCCTCCCTGTTATCAGTTGCCTCCGTGTTAGCAGCTGCCTCCCTATTACTAGCTGTCTCCGTGTTAGCAGCTGCCTCTGTGTTATCAGCTGCCTCCATGTTAGCAGCTGCCTCCCTGTTAGCAGCTGCCTCTATGTTATCAGTTGCCTCCATGTTATCAGTTGTCTCCGTGTTAGCACCTGCCTCAGTGTTAGCAGCTGCCTCCATGTTATCAGCTACCTCCGTGTTAGCAGGTGCCTCCCTGTTATCAGCTGCCTCCGTGTTAGTAGCTGCCTCCATGTTAGCAGCTGCCTCCCTGTTATCAGTTGCATCCCTGTTATCAGCCCTCTTCGTGTTAGCATCTGCCTCGGTATTATCAGCTGCCTCCATGTTATCAGTGCCTCCCTGTTATCAGCTGCCTCCACGTTAGTTGTTGCCTCCCTGTCATTAGCTGTCTTCGTGTTAGCAGCTCCCTCCATGTTATCAGCTGCCTCCTTGTTATCTGCTGCCTCTATATTAGCAGTTGCCTCCCTATTATCGGTTGCCACCATGTTAGCAGTTGTATCCCTGTTATCAGCTGCCTCCGTGTTATCAGTTGTCTCCGTGTTAGCAGCTGCCTCTGTGTTATCTGTTGCCGCCGTGTTAGCAGCTGCTCTACGTTATCAGTTGCCTCCGTGTTAGCAGCTGCGTCCCTGTGTTCAGCGGTCTCCGTGTTAGCAGCTGCCTCTATGTTAGCAGCTGCCTCCATGTTATCAGTTGCATCCCTATTATCAGTTGCCTCTGTATTAGCAGCTGCCTCTATGTTAGCAGCTGTTTCCATGTTAACAATTGCCTCCCTGTTATCAGTTGCCTCCGTGTTAGTAGCTGCCTCCCTGTTACCAGCTGTCTCCGTGTTAGCAGCTGCCTCTGTGTTATCAGCTGTCTCCCGGTTATCAGCTGCCTCCGTGTTATCAGCTGCCTCCATGTTAGCAGTTCCCTTGTGTTATCAGTTGTCTCCATGTTAGCAGCTGCCTTTATGTTATCAGTTGCCGTCGTGTTAGCAGCTGCCTCTACGTTATCAGCTGCCACCCTTTTATCAGCTGCCTCCATGTTAGCAGCTGCCTCCCTGTTATCAGCTGCCTCCGTGTTAGCAGTTGCCTCCCTGTTATTAGTTGCCTCCGTGTTAGCAGCTGCCTCCATGTTAGCAGCTGCCTCCGTGTTAGCAGTTGTCTCCATGTTATCAGCTGCCGCCGTGTTAGCAGCTCCCTCTACGTTATCAGTTGCCTCCCTGTTATCAGCTGCCTCCGTGTTAGCAGCTGCCTCCGTGTTAGCAACTGCCTCTACGTTATCAGTTGCCTCACTGTTATCAGGTGTCTCCGTGTTAGCACCGACCTCTGTGTTAGCAGCTGCCTCCATGTTATCAGTTGCCGTCGTGTTAGCAGCTGCCTCTATGTTATCAGTTGCCACCCTTTTATAATCTGCCTCCATGTTAGCAGCTGCCTCCCTGTTATCAGCTGCCTCCATGTTAGCAGTTGCCTCCCTGTCATCAACTGTTTTCGTGTTAGCAGCTGCCTCCATGTTATCAGCTGCCTTTGTGTTAGCACTTGCCTCCATATTATCGGTTGCCTCCATGTTAGCAGCTGCCTCCCTGTTATCAGTTGTCTCCGTGTTATCAGTTGTCTCCGTGTTAGCAGCTGCCTCTGTGTTATCAGTTGCCTCCATGTTAGCAGCTGCTCTAACATTTAAGTTGCCTCCCTTTTATTTGTTGCTTCCGTGTTATCAGCTACCTCCATGTTATCTGTTGCCTCCGTGTTATCAGTTGTCTCCGTGTTAGCAGCTGCCTCTATGTTAGCAGCTGCCTCCGTGTTAGCAGCTGCCACCATTTTTTCAGTTGCCTCCATGTTATCAGCTGCCTCCTTATTAGCAGCCGCCTCTGTGTTAACAGGTGCCTCTGTGTTATCAGATGCCTCCGTTTTATCAGCTGCCTCCGTGTTATTAGCTACCTCTGTGTTAGCAGCTACCTCCGTGTTAGCAGCTACCTCCCTGTTATCAGCTGCCTCCGTGTTATCAGCTGTCTCCCGGTTATCAGTTGCCTCCCTGTTAGCAGCTGCCTCCATTTTATCAGTTGCCTCTATGTTATCAGCTGCCTCCTTATTAGCTGCTGCCTCTGTGTTAGCAGCTGCCTGTGTGTTTTCAGCTGCCTCCATTTTATCAGCTGCTTCCGTGCTATTAGCTACCTCAGTGCTAGCAGCTGCCTCCGTGTTAGCAGCTGCCTCCGTGTTATCAGTTGTCTCCCGGTTATCAGTTGCCTCCCTGTTAGCAGCTACCTCCATGTTAGCAGCTACCTCCCTGTTAGCAGCTGCCTCCGTGTTAGCAGTTGTCTCCATGTTATCAGCTACCGCCGTGTTAGCAGCTGCCTCTACGTTATCAGTTGCCTCCCTGTTATCAGGTACCACCCTTTTATCAGCTGCCTCCATGTTAGCAGCTGCCTCCCTGTTATCAGCTGCCTCCGTGTTAGCAGTTGCCTCCCTGTTATTAGTTGCCTCCGTGTTAGCAGCTGCCTCCATGTTAGCAGCTGCCTCCGTGTTAGCAGTTTTCTCCATGTTATCAGCTGCCGCCGTGTTAGCAGCTGCCTCTACGTTATCAGTTGCCTCCCTGTTATCAGCTGCCTCCGTGTTAGCAGCTGCCTCCGTGTTAGCAACTGCCTCTACGTTATCAGTTGCCTCACTGTTATCAGGTGTCTCCGTGTTAGCACCGACCTCTGTGTTAGCACCTGCCTCCATGTTATCAGTTGCCGTCGTGTTAGCAGCTGCCTCTATGTTATCAGTTGCCACCCTTTTATCAGCTGCCTCCATGTTAGCAGCTGCCTCCCTATTATCAGCTGCCTCCATGTTAGCAGGTGCCTCCCTGTCATCAACTGTTTTCGTGTTAGCAGCTGCCTCCATGTTATCAGCTGCCTTTGTGTTAGCACTTGCCTCCATATTATCGGTTGCCTCCATGTTAGCAGCTGCCTCCCTGTTATCAGTTGTCTCCGTGTTATCAGTTGTCTCCGTGTTAGCAGCTGCCTCTGTGTTATCAGTTGCCTCCATGTTAGCAGCTGCTCTACGTTATAAGTTGCCTCCCTTTTATTTGTTGCCTCCGTGTTATCAGCTACCTCCATGTTATCAGTTGCCTCCGTGTTATCAGTTGTCTCCGTGTTAGCAGCTGCCTCTATGTTAGCAGCTGCCTCCGTGTTAGCAGCTGCCACCATTTTTTCAGTTGCCTCCATGTTATCAGCTGCCTCCTTATTAGCAGCCGCCTCTGTGTTAACAGGTGCCTCTGTGTTATCAGATGCCCCCGTTTTATCAGCTGCCTCCGTGTTATTAGCTACCTCTGTGTTAGCAGCTGCCTCCGTGTTAGAAGCTACCTCCCTGTTATCAGCTGCCTCCGTGTTATCAGCTATCTCCCGGTTATCAGTTGCCTCCCTGTTAGCAGTTGCCTCCATTTTATCAGTTGCCTCTATGTTATCAGCTGCCTCCTTATTAGCTGCTGCCTCTGTGTTAGCAGCTGCCTGTGTGTTTTCAGCTGCCTCCATTTTAGCAGCTGCCTGTGTGTTTTCAGCTGCCTCCATTTTATCAGCTGCCTGTGTGTTTTAAGTTGCCTCCCTTTTATTTGTTGCCTCCGTGTTATCAGCTACCTCCATGTTATCAGTTGCCTCCGTGTTATCAGTTGTCTCCGTGTTAGCAGCTGCCTCTATGTTAGCAGCTGCCTCCGTGTTAGCAGCTGCCACCATTTTTTCAGTTGCCTCCATGTTATCAGCTGCCTCCTTATTAGCAGCCGCCTCTGTGTTAACAGGTGCCTCTGTGTTATCAGATGCCTCCGTTTTATCAGCTGCCTCCGTGTTATTAGCTACCTCTGTGTTAGCAGCTGCCTCCGTGTTAGAAGCTACCTCCCTGTTATCAGCTGCCTCCGTGTTATCAGCTGTCTCCCGGTTATCAGTTGCCTCCCTGTTAGCAGCTGACTCCATTTTATCAGTTGCCTCTATGTTATCAGCTGCCTCCTTATTAGCTGCTACCTCAGTGCTAGCAGCTGCCTCCGTGTTAGCAGCTGCCTCCGTGTTATCAGCTGTCTCCCGGTTATCAGTTGCCTCCCTGTTAGCAGCTGCCTCCATGTTAGCAGCTGCCTCCCTGTTACAAGCTGCCTCCGTGTTAGCAGTTATCTCCATGTTATCAGCTACCGCCGTGTTAGCAGCTGCCTCTACGTTATCAGTTGCCTCCCTGTTATCAGGTGCCTCCGTGTTAGCAGCTGCCTCTACGTTATCAGTTGCCTCACTGTTATCAGGTGTCTCCGTGTTAGCAGTTGTCTCCCTATTATCAGTTGCAGCCCAGTTAGCAGCCGCCTCTACGTTATCAGTTGCCTCCCTTTTATCAGTTGCCTCCGTGTTAGCTACTGCCTCCCTATTTTCAGCTGCCTCCGTGTTAGCAGCTGCCTCCCTATTAGCAGCTGCCTCTATGTTATCAGTTGCCTCCCTGTTATCAGCTGTCTCCTTGTTAGCACCTGCCTTTGTGTTAGCAGCTGCCTCCATGTTATCAGCAGCCTCCGTGTTAGCAGGTGCCTCCCTGTTATCAGCTGCCTCCGTGTTAGCAGCTGCCTCTCTGTGTTCAGCTGTCTCCGTGTTAGCAGCTGCCTCTATGTTAGCAGCTGCCTCCATGTTATCAGCTGCCTCCCTATTATCAGTTGCCTCTGTGTTAGCAGCTGCCTCTATGTTAGCAGTTGTTTCCATGTTATCAGCAGCCTCCCTGTTATCAGTTGCCTCCGTGTTAGCAGCTGCCTCCCTATTACCAGCTGTCTCCGTGTTAGCAGCTGCCTCTGTGTTATCAGCTGTCTCCCGGTTATCAGCTGCCTCCATGTTATCAGCTGCCTCCATGTTAGCAGCTGCCTCCCTGTTAGCTGCTGCCTCTATGTTATCAGTTGCCTCCATGTTATCAGTTGTCTCCGTGTTAGCACCTGCCTCAGTGTTAGCAGCTGCCTCTATGTTATCAGCTGCTTCCGTGTTAGCATGTGCCTCCCTGTTATCAGCTGCCTCCGTGTTAGTAGCTGCCTCCACGTTAGCGGCTGCCTCCCTGTTATCAGTTGCATCCCTGTTATCAGCCCTCTTCGTGTTATCATCTGCCTCGGTATTATCAGCTGCCTCCATGTTATCAGTGCCTCCCTGTTATCAGCTGCCTCCACGTTAGCTGTTGCCTCCCTGTCATTAGCTGTCTTCGTGTTAGCAGCTCCCTCCATGTTATCAGCTGCCTCCTTGTTATCTGCTGCCTCTATATTAGCAGTTGCCTCCCTATTATCAGTTGCCACCATGTTAGCAGTTGTATCCCTGTTATCAGCTGCCTCCGTGTTATCAGCTGTCTCCGTGTTAGCAGCTGCCTCTGTGTTATCTGTTGCCGCCGTGTTAGCAGCAGCTCTACGTTCTCAGTTGCCTCCGTGTTAGCTGCTGCGTCCCTGTGTTCAGCGGTCTCCGTGTTAGCAGCTGCCTCTATGTTAGCAGCTGCCTCCATGTTATCAGTTGCATCCCTATTATCAGTTGCCTCTGTATTAGCAGCTGCCTCTATGTTAGCAGCTGTTTCCATGTTAACAGTTGCCTCCCTGTTATCAGTTGCCTCCGTGTTAGCAGCTGCCTCCCTGTTACCAGCTGTCTCCATGTTAGCAGCTGCCTCTGTGTTATCAGCTGTCTCCCGGTTATCAGCTGCCTCCGTGTTATCAGCTGCCTCCATGTTAGCAGCTGCCTTCCTGTTATCAGCTGCCTACGTGTTAGCAGTTGCCTCCCTATTATCAGTTGTCTCCTTGTTAGCAGCTGCCTATGTGTTAGCAGGTGCCTCCTTGTTAGCAGCTGCCTATGTGTTAGCAGCTGCCTCCTTGTTATCAGTTGTCTCCGTGTTATCAGTTGCTTCTGTGTTATCAGTTGTCTCCATGTTATCAACTGCCTCCCTATTATCGACTGCCTCCATGTTAGCAGCTGCCTTCTTATTATCAGCTGCCTACATGTTAGCAGTTGCCTCCCTGTTATCAGTTGTCTCCGTGTTAGCAACTGCCTCGTTGTTATCAGCTGTCTCCATGTTATCAGCTTTCTCTGTATTAGCAGCTGCCTCCCTATTATCGGCTAGCTCCATGTTAGCAGTTGCATCCCTGTTAACAGCTGCCTCCCTGTTATCAGTTGTCTCTGTGTTAGCAGCTGCCTCTGTGTTAGCAACTGCCTCCCTATTAACGGCTGCCTCCATGTTAGCAGCTGCCTCTGTGTTATCAGTTGCCGTCGTGTTAGCAGCTGCCTCCCTATTATCAGCTGTCTCCGTGTTAGCAGTTGTCTCCCCATTTTCAGCTGCCTCCCTGTTATCAGCTGCCTCCGTGTTAGCAGCTGCCTCCCTGTTATCAGCTGCCTCCCTTTTAGCAGTTGCCTCCCTGTCATCAACTGTCTTCGTGCTAGCAGCTGCCTCCATGTTATCAGTTGCCTCTGTGTTAGCACTTCCCTCCCTATTATCGGCTGCCTCCATGTTAGCAGCAGCCTCCCTGTTATAAGTTGTCTCCGTGTTATCAGTTGTGTCCGTGTTAGCAGCTGCCTCTGTGTTATTAGTTGCCTCCGTGTTAGCAGTTGCTCTACGTTATCAGTTGCCTCCCTTTTATTAGTTGCCTCCGTGTTATCAGTTGCCTCCATGTTATCAGGTGCCTCTGTGTTATCAGCTGCCTCCATGTTATCAGGTGCCTCTGTGTTATCAGCTGCCTCTGTGTTAGCAGCTGCCTCCATGTTATCAGCTGCCTCTGTGTTAGCAGCTGCCTCCATGTTATCAGTCGGCTCCCTGTTATCAGCTGCCTACGTGTTAGTAGCTACCTCTACGTTATCAGTTGCCTCCCTTTTATCAGTTGCCTCCGTGTTAGTTGTTGCCTCCCTATTTTCAGCTGTCTACGTGTTAGCAGCTACCTCGGTGTTAGCAGCTGCGTCCATGTTATCAGTTGCCTCTGTGTTAGCAGCTGCCTCCCTGTTAGCAGCTGCCGCTATGTTATCAGTTGCCTCCCTGTTATCAGCTGTGTCCGTGTTAGCACCTGCCTCTGTGTTAGCAGGTGCCTCCATGTTAGCAGGTGCCTCCGTGTTAGCAGGTGCCTCCCTGTTATCAGTTGCGTCCGTCTTAGCAGCTACCTCGCTATTATCAGCTGCCTCCGTGTTAGTAGCTGCCTCCATGTTAGCAGCTGCCTCCCTGTTATCAGTTGCCTCCCTGTTATCAGTTGTCTTCGTGTTAGCATCTGCCTCCGTATTATCAGCTGCCTCAATGTTATCAGCTGCCTCCCTATTATCAGCTGCCTCCTTGTTATCAGCTGCCTCCCTGTTATCTGTTGCCTCCCTGTTATCAGTTGTCTTCGTGTTAGCATCTGCCTCCGTATTATCAGCTGCCGCCGTGTTAGCACTTGCTCTATGTTATCAGTTGCCTCCCTTTTGTCAGCTGCCTCCGTGTTAGCAGCTGCCTCCCTGTTTTCAGTTGTCTTCGTGTTAGCAGCTGCCTCTATGTTAGCAGCTGCCTCCATGTTATCAGTTGCCTCCCTTTTATCATCTGCCTCCCTGTTATCAGTTGACTCCGTGTTATCAGCTGCCTCTGTGTTAGCACTTCCCTCCCTATTATCGGCTGCCTCCATGTTAGCAGCTGCCTCCCTGTTATAAGTTGTCTCCGTGTAATCATTTGTCTCCGTGTGAGCAGCTACCTCTGTGTTATCAGTTGCCTCCGTGTTAGCAGCTGCTCTACGTTATCAGTTGCCTCCCTTTTATTAGTTGCCTCCGTGTTATCAGCTTCCTCCATGTTATCAGCTGCCTCTGTGTTATCAGCTGCTTCCATGTTATCAGCTGCCTCTGTGTTATCAGCTGCCTTTGTGTTAGCAGCTGCCTCCAGGTTATCAGCTGCCTCTGTGTTATCAGTTGCCTCCATTTTATCAGTTGCCTCCCTGTTATCAGCTGCCTACGTTTTAGCAGCTGTCTCCCTATTATCAGTTGCAGCCCTGTTAGCAGCTGCCTCTACGTTATCAGTGGCCTCCCTTTTATCAGTTGCCTCCGTGTTAGCTGCTGCCTCCCTATTTTCAGCTTTCTCCGTGTTAGCAGCTACCTCGGTGTTAGCAGCTGCCTCCATGTTATTAGTGGCCTCCGTGTTAGCAGCTGCCTCCCTGTTAGCAGCTGCCTCTATGTTATCAGTTGCCTCCCTGTTATCAGTTGTGTCCGTGTTAGCACCTGCCTCTGTGTTAGCAGCTGCCTCCATGTTATCAGCTGCCTCCGTGTTAGCAGGTACCTTCCTGTTATCAGCTGCCTTCGTCATAGCAGCTACCTCCCTATTATCAGCTGCCTCCGTGTTAGTAGCTGCCTCCTTGTTATCAGTTGCCTCCCTGTTATCAGTTGTCTTCGTGTTAGCATCTGCCTCCGTATTATCAGCTGCCTCCATGTTATTAGCTGCCTCCTTGTTATCAGCTGCCTCCCTGTTATCAACTGCCTCTGTGTTAGTAGCTGCCTCCCTGTTATCAGTTGCCTCCCTGTTATCAGTTGTCTTCGTGTTAGTATCTCCCTCCGTATTATCAGCTGCCGCCGTGTTAGTACTTGCTCTACGTTATCAGTTGCCTCCCGTTTTTCAGTTGCCTCCATGTTAGCAGCTGCCTCCCTGTTATCAGTTGTCTCCGTGTTAGCAGCTGCCTCCATGTTAGCAGCTGCCTCCCTGTTATCAGCTGCCTCCATGTTAGCAGTTGGCTCCCTGTTATCGGCTGCCTCCATGTTAGGAGTTGCCTCCGTTTTATCAGTTGTCTCCATGTTAGCTGCTGCCTCTGTGTTATCAGTTGCCGTCGTGTTAGCAGCTGCCTCTGTGTTATCAGTTGCCGTCGTGTTAGCAGCTGCCTCTACGTTATCAGTTGCCACCCTTTTATCAGCTGCCTCCATGTTAGCAGCTGCCTCCCTGTTATCAGCTGCCTCCGTGTTAGCAGTTGCCTCCCTATTTTCAGCTGCCTCCCTGTTATCAGTTGCCTCTGTGTAAGGAGCTGCCACCATGTTAGCAGCTACCTCCGTGTTAGCAGTTGTCTCCATTTTATCAGCTGCCGCCGTGTTTGCAGCTGCCTCTACGTTATCAGTTGCCTCCCTGTTATCAGCTGCCTCCGTGTTAGCAGCTACCTCCGTGTTAGCAGCTGCCTCTACGTTATCAGTTGCCTCACTGTTATCAGGTGTCTCCGTGTTAGCACCGACCTCTGTGTTAGCAGCTGCCTCCATGTTATCAGTTGCCGTCGTGTTAGCAGCTGCCTCTACGTTATCAGTTGCCACCCTTTTCTCAGCTGCCTCCATGTTAGCAGTTGCCTCCCTGTTATCAGCTGCCTCCATGTTAGCAGTTGCCTCCCTGTCATCAACTGTCTTCATGTTAGCAGCTGCCTCCATGTTATCAGCTGCCTTTGTGTTAGCACTTGCCTCCATATTATCGGTTGCCTCCATGTTAGCAGCTGCCTCCCTGTTATCAGTTGTCTCCGTGTTATCAGTTGTCTCCGTGTTAGCAGCTGCCTCTGTGTTATGAGTTGCCTCCATGTTAGCAGCTGCTCTACGTTATAAGTTGCCTCCCTTTTATTAGTTGCCTCCGTGTTATCAGCTGCCTCCATGTTATCAGTTGCCTACGTGTTATCAGTTGTCTCTGTGTTAGCAGCTGCCTCTATGTTAGCAGCTGCCTCCGTGTTAGCAGCTGCCACCATTTTTTCAGTTGCCTCCATGTTATCAGCTGCCTCCTTATTAGCAGCCTCCTCTGTGTTAACAGCTGCCTCTGTGTTATCAGCTGCCTCCGATTTATCAGCTGCCTCCGTGTTATTAGCTACCTCTGTGTTAGCAGCTGCCTCCGTGTTAGCAGCTACCTCCCTGTTATCAGCTGCCTCCGTGTTATCAGCTGTCTCCCGGTTATCAGTTGCCTCCCTGTTAGCAACTGCCTCCATTTTATCAATTGCCTCTACGTTATCAGCTGCCTCCTTATTAGCTGCTACCTCTGTGTTAGCAGCTGCCTCCATGTTAGCAGCCGCCTCCATGTTAGCAGCCGCCTCCATGTTAGCAGCCGCCTCCTTGTTAGTAGCTGCCTCCGTGTTAGCAGTTGTCTCCATGTTATCAGCTGCCGCCGTGTTAGCAGCTGCATCTACGTTATCAGTTGCCTCCCTGTTAGCAGCTGCCTCCGTGTTAGCAGCTGCCTCCGTGTTAGCAGCTGCCTCTACGTTATCAGTTGCCTCACTGTTATCAGGTGTCTCCTTGTTAGCACCGACCTCTGTGTTAGCAGCTGCCACCATGTTATCAGTTGCCTCTCTGTTATCAGCTGCCTACGTGTTAGCAGCTGTCTCCCTATTATCAGTTGCAGCCCTGTTAGCAGCCGCCTCTACGTTATCAGTTGCCTCCCTATTATCAGTTGCCTCCGTGTTAGCTGCTGCCTCCCTATTTTCAGCTGCCTCCGTGTTAGCAGTTGCCTACCTGTTAGCAGCTACCTCTATGTTATCAGTTGCCTCCCTGTTATCAGTTGTCTCCGTGTTAGCAGCTGCCTCTGTGTTAGCAGCTGCCTCTGCCTCCATGTTAGCAGGTGCCTCCCTGTTATCAGCTGCCTCCGTGTTAGTAGCTACCTCCGTGTTAGCAGCTGCCTCCATGTTAGCAGCTGCCTCCCTGTTATCAGTTGCATCCCTGTTATCAGCTCTCTTCGTGTTAGCATCTGCCTCGGTATTATCAGCTGCCTCCATGTTATCAGTTGCCTCCCTGTCATTAGCTGTCTTCGTGTTAGCTGCTGCCTCCGTGTTAGCAGCTGCCTCCATGTTATCGTTTGCCTCTGTATTAGCAGTTGCCTCCCTATTATCCGTTGTCACCATGTTAGCAGCTGTATCCCTGTTATCAGCTGCCTCCGTGTTATCAGTTGTCTCCGTGTTAGCAGCTGCCTCTGTGTTATCAGTTGCCGTTGTGTTAGCAGCTGCTCTACATTATCAGTTGCCTCCCTGTTATCAGCTGCCTCCATGTTAGCAGCTGCCTCCCTGTTATCAGCTGCCTCCGTGTTAGCAGTTGCCTCCCTGTTATTAGTTGCCTCTGTGTTAGCAGCTGCCTCCATGTTAGCAGCTGCCTCCGTGTTAGCAGTTGTCTCCATGTTATCAGCTGCCGCCGTGTTAGCAGCTGCCTCTACGTTATCAGTTGCCTCCCTGTTATCAGCTGCCTCCGTGTTAGCAGCTGCCTCCGTGTTAGCAACTGCCTCTACGTTATCAGTTGCCTCACTGTTATTAGGGTTCTCCGTGTTAGCACCGACCTCTGTGTTAGCAGCTGCCTCCATGTTATCAGTTGCCGTCGTGTTAGCAGCTACCTCTATGTTATCAGTTGCCACCCTTTTATCAGCTGCCTCCATGTTAGCAGCTGCCTCCCTATTATCAGCTGCCTCTATGTTAGCAGTTGCCTCCCTGTCATCAACTGTTTTCGTGTTAGCAGCTGCCTCCATGTTATCAGCTGCCTTTGTGTTAGCACTTGCCTCCATATTATCGGTTGCCTCCATGTTAGCAGCTGCCTCCCTGTTATCAGTTGTCTCCGTGTTATCAGTTGTCTCCGTGTTAGCAGCTGCCTCTGTGTTATCAGTTGCCTCCATGTTAGCAGCTGCTCTACGTTATAAGTTGCCTCCCTTTTATTTGTTGCCTCCGTGTTATCAGCTACCTCCATGTTATCAGTTGCCTCCGTGTTATCAGTTGTCTCCGTGTTAGCAGCTGCCTCTATGTTAGCAGCTGCCTCCGTGTTAGCAGCTGCCACCATTTTTTCAGTTGCCTCCATGTTATCAGCTGCCTCCTTATTAGCAGCCGCCTCTGTGTTAACAGGTGCCTCTGTGTTATCAGATGCCTCCGTTTTATCAGCTGCCTCCGTGTTATTAGCTACCTCTGTGTTAGCAGCTGCCTCCGTGTTAGAAGCTACCTCCCTGTTATCAGCTGCCTCCGTGTTATCAGCTATCTCCCGGTTATCAGTTGCCTCCCTGTTAGCAGTTGCCTCCATTTTATCAGTTGCCTCTATGTTATCAGCTGCCTCCTTATTAGCTGCTGCCTCTGTGTTAGCAGCTGCCTGTGTGTTTTCAGCTGCCTCCATTTTAGCAGCTGCCTGTGTGTTTTCAGCTGCCTCCATTTTATCAGCTGCCTGTGTGTTTTAAGTTGCCTCCCTTTTATTTGTTGCCTCCGTGTTATCAGCTACCTCCATGTTATCAGTTGCCTCCGTGTTATCAGTTGTCTCCGTGTTAGCAGCTGCCTCTATGTTAGCAGCTGCCAACATTTTTTCAGTTGCCTCCATGTTATCAGCTGCCTCCTTATTAGCAGCCGCCTCTGTGTTAACAGGTGCCTCTGTGTTATCAGATGCCTCCGTTTTATCAGCTGCCTCCGTGTTATTAGCTACCTCTGTGTTAGCAGCTGCCTCCGTGTTAGAAGCTACCTCCCTGTTATCAGCTGCCTCCGTGTTATCAGCTGTCTCCCGGTTATCAGTTGCCTCCCTGTTAGCAGCTGCCTCCATTTTATCAGTTGCCTCTATGTTATCAGCTGCCTCCTTATTAGCTGCTACCTCAGTGCTAGCAGCTGCCTCCGAGTTAGCAGCTGCCTCCGTGTTATCAGCTGTCTCCCGGTTATCAGTTGCCTCCCTGTTAGCAGCTGCCTCCATGTTAGCAGCTGCCTCCCTGTTACAAGCTGCCTCCGTGTTAGCAGTTATCTCCATGTTATCAGCTACCGCCGTGTTAGCAGCTGCCTCTACGTTATCAGTTGCCTCCCTGTTATCAGGTGCCTCCGTGTTAGCAGCTGCCTCTACGTTATCAGTTGCCTCACTGTTATCAGGTGTCTCCGTGTTAGCACCGACCTCTGTGTTAGCAGCTGCCTCCATGTTATCAGTTGCCTCTCTGTTATCAGCTGCCTACGTGTTAGCAGTTGTCTCCCTATTATCAGTTGCAGCCCAGTTAGCAGCCGCCTCTACGTTATCAGTTGCCTCCCTTTTATCAGTTGCCTCCGTGTTAGCTACTGCCTCCCTATTTTCAGCTGCCTCCGTGTTAGCAGCTGCCTCCCTGTTAGCAGCTGCCTCTATGTTATCAGTTGCCTCCCTATTATCAGCTGTCTCCTTGTTAGCACCTGCCTTTGTGTTAGCAGCTGCCTCCATGTTATCAGCAGCCTCCGTGTTAGCAGGTGCCTCCCTGTTATCAGCTGCCTCCGTGTTAGTAGCTGCCTCCGTGTTAGCAGCTGCCTCTCTGTGTTCAGCTGTCTCCGTGTTAGCAGCTGCCTCCATGTTATCAGCTGCCTCCCTATTATCAGTTGCCTCTGTGTTAGCAGCTGCCTCTATGTTAGCAGTTGTTTCCATGTTATCAGCAGCCTCCCTGTTATCAGTTGCCTCCGTGTTAGCAGCTGCCTCCCTATTACCAGCTGTCTCCGTGTTAGCAGCTGCCTCTGTGTTATCAGCTGTCTCCCGGTTATCAGCTGCCTCCATGTTATCAGCTGCCTCCATGTTAGCAGCTGCCTCCCTGTTAGCTGCTGCCTCTATGTTATCAGTTGCCTCCATGTTATCAGTTGTCTCCGTGTTAGCACCTGCCTCAGTGTTAGCAGCTGCCTCTATGTTATCAGCTGCCTCCGTGTTAGCATGTGCCTCCCTGTTATCAGCTGCCTCCGTGTTAGTAGCTGCCTCCACGTTAGCGGCTGCCTCCCTGTTATCAGTTGCATCCCTGTTATCAGCCCTCTTCGTGTTATCATCTGCCTCGGTATTATCAGCTGCCTCCATGTTATCAGTGCCTCCCTGTTATCAGCTGCCTCCACGTTAGCTGTTGCCTCCCTGTCATTAGCTGTCTTCGTGTTAGCAGCTCCCTCCATGTTATCAGCTGCCTCCTTGTTATCTGCTGCCTCTATATTAGCAGTTGCCTCCCTATTATCAGTTGCCACCATGTTAGCAGTTGTATCCCTGTTATCAGCTGCCTCCGTGTTATCAGTTGTCTCCGTGTTAGCAGCTGCCTCTGTGTTATCTGTTGCCGCCGTGTTAGCAGCAGCTCTACGTTCTCAGTTGCCTCCGTGTTAGCTGCTGCGTCCCTGTGTTCAGCGGTCTCCGTGTTAGCAGCTGCCTCTATGTTAGCAGCTGCCTCCATGTTATCAGTTGCATCCCTATTATCAGTTGCCTCTGTATTAGCAGCTGCCTCTATGTTAGCAGCTGTTTCCATGTTAACAGTTGCCTCCCTGTTATCAGTTGCCTCCGTGTTAGCAGCTGCCTCCCTGTTACCAGCTGTCTCCATGTTAGCAGCTGCCTCTGTGTTATCAGCTGTCTCCCGGTTATCAGCTGCCTCCGTGTTATCAGCTGCCTCCATGTTAGCAGCTGCCTTCCTGTTATCAGCTGCCTACGTGTTAGCAGTTGCCTCCCTATTATCAGTTGTCTCCTTGTTAGCAGCTGCCTATGTGTTAGCAGTTGCCTCCTTGTTAGCAGCTGCCTATGTGTTAGCAGCTGCCTCCTTGTTATCAGTTGTCTCCGTGTTATCAGTTGCTTCTGTGTTATCAGTTGTCTCCATGTTATCAACTGCCTCCCTATTATCGACTGCCTCCATGTTAGCAGCTGCCTTCTTATTATCAGCTGCCTACATGTTAGCAGTTGCCTCCCTGTTATCAGTTGTCTCCGTGTTAGCAACTGCCTCGTTGTTATCAGCTGTCTCCATGTTATCAGCTTTCTCTGTATTAGCAGCTGCCTCCCTATTATCGGCTAGCTCCATGTTAGCAGTTGCATCCCTGTTAACAGCTGCCTCCCTGTTATCAGTTGTCTCTGTGTTAGCAGCTGCCTCTGTGTTAGCAACTGCCTCCCTATTAACGGCTGCCTCCATGTTAGCAGCTGCCTCTGTGTTATCAGTTGCCGTCGTGTTAGCAGCTGCCTCCCTATTATCAGCTGTCTCCGTGTTAGCAGTTGTCTCCCCATTTTCAGCTGCCTCCCTGTTATCAGCTGCCTCCGTGTTAGCAGCTGCCTCCCTGTTATCAGCTGCCTCCCTTTTAGCAGTTGCCTCCCTGTCATCAACTGTCTTCGTGCTAGCAGCTGCCTCCATGTTATCAGTTGCCTCTGTGTTAGCACTTCCCTCCCTATTATCGGCTGCCTCCATGTTAGCAGCAGCCTCCCTGTTATAAGTTGTCTCCGTGTTATCAGTTGTGTCCGTGTTAGCAGCTGCCTCTGTGTTATTAGTTGCCTCCGTGTTAGCAGTTGCTCTACGTTATCAGTTGCCTCCCTTTTATTAGTTGCCTCCGTGTTATCAGCTGCCTCCATGTTATCAGGTGCCTCTGTGTTATCAGCTGCCTCCATGTTATCAGGTGCCTCTGTGTTATCAGCTGCCTCTGTGTTAGCAGCTGCCTCCATGTTATCAGCTGCCTCTGTGTTAGCAGCTGCCTCCATGTTATCAGTCGGCTCCCTGTTATCAGCTGCCTACGTTATCAGTTGCCTCCCTTTTATCAGTTGCCTCCGTGTTAGTTGTTGCCTCCCTATTTTCAGCTGTCTACGTGTTAGCAGCTACCTCGGTGTTAGCAGCTGCGTCCATGTTATCAGTTGCCTCTGTGTTAGCAGCTGCCTCCCTGTTAGCAGCTGCCGCTATGTTATCAGTTGCCTCCCTGTTATCAGCTGTGTCCGTGTTAGCACCTGCCTCTGTGTTAGCAGCTGCCTCCATGTTAGCAGGTGCCTCCGTGTTAGCAGGTGCCTCCCTGTTATCAGTTGCGTCCGTCTTAGCAGCTACCTCGCTATTATCAGCTGCCTCCGTGTTAGTAGCTGCCTCCATGTTAGCAGCTGCCTCCCTGTTATCTGTTGCCTCCCTGTTATCAGTTGTCTTCGTGTTAGCATCTGCCTCCGTATTATCAGCTGCCTCCATGTTATCAGCTGCCTCCCTATTATCAGCTGCCTCCTTGTTATCAGCTGCCTCCCTGTTATCTGTTGCCTCCCTGTTATCAGTTGTCTTCGTGTTAGCATCTGCCTCCGTATTATCAGCTGCCGCCGTGTTAGCACTTGCTCTATGTTATCAGTTGCCTCCCTTTTGTCAGCTGCCTCCGTGTTAGCAGCTGCCTCCCTGTTTTCAGTTGTCTTCGTGTTAGCAGCTGCCTCTATGTTAGCAGCTGCCTCCATGTTATCAGTTGCCTCCCTTTTATCATCTGCCTCCCTGTTATCAGTTGACTCCGTGTTATCAGCTGCCTCTGTGTTAGCACTTCCCTCCCTATTATCGGCTGCCTCCATGTTAGCAGCTGCCTCCCTGTTATAAGTTGTCTCCGTGTATTCATTTGTCTCCGTGTGAGCAGCTACCTCTGTGTTATCAGTTGCCTCCGTGTTAGCAGCTGCTCTACGTTATCAGTTGCCTCCCTTTTATTAGTTGCCTCCATGTTATCAGCTTCCTCCATGTTATCAGCTGCCTCTGTGTTATCAGCTGCTTCCATGTTATCAGCTGCCTCTGTGTTATCAGCTGCCTTTGTGTTAGCAGCTGCCTCCAGGTTATCAGCTGCCTCTGTGTTATCAGTTGCCTCCATTTTATCAGTTGCCTCCCTGTTATCAGCTGCCTATGTTTTAGCAGCTGTCTCCCTATTATCAGTTGCAGCCCTGTTAGCAGCTGCCTCTACGTTATCAGTGGCCTCCCTTTTATCAGTTGCCTCCGTGTTAGCTGCTGCCTCCCTATTTTCAGCTTTCTCCGTGTTAGCAGCTACCTCGGTGTTAGCAGCTGCCTCCATGTTATTAGTGGCCTCCGTGTTAGCAGCTGCCTCCCTGTTAGCAGCTGCCTCTATGTTATCAGTTGCCTCCCTGTTATCAGCTGTGTCCGTGTTAGCACCTGCCTCTGTGTTAGCAGCTGCCTCCATGTTATCAGCTGCCTCCGTGTTAGCAGGTACCTCCCTGTTATCAGCTGCCTTCGTCATAGCAGCTACCTCCCTATTATCAGCTGCCTCCGTATTAGTAGCTGCCTCCTTGTTATCAGTTGCCTCCCTGTTATCAGTTGTCTTCGTGTTAGCATCTGCCTCCGTATTATCAGCTGCCTCCATGTTATTAGCTGCCTCCTTGTTATCAGCTGCCTCCCTGTTATCAACTGCCTCTGTGTTAGTAGCTGCCTCCCTGTTATCAGTTGCCTCCCTGTTATCAGTTGTCTTCGTGTTAGTATCTCCCTCCGTATTATCAGCTGCCGCCGTGTTAGTACTTGCTCTACGTTATCAGTTGCCTCCCGTTTTTCAGCTGCCTCCATGTTAGCAGCTGCCTCCCTGTTATCAGGTGTCTCCGTGTTTGCAGCTGCCTCCATGTTAGCAGCTGCCTCCCTGTTATCAGCTGCCTCCATGTTAGCAGTTGGCTCCCTGTTATCGGCTGCCTCCATGTTAGGAGTTGCCTCCGTTTTATCAGTTGTCTCCATGTTAGCTGCTGCCTCTGTGTTATCAGTTGCCGTCGTGTTAGCAGCTGCCTCTGTGTTATCAGTTGCCGTCGTGTTAGCAGCTGCCTCTACGTTATCAGTTGCCACCCTTTTATCAGCTGCCTCCCTGTTATCAGCTGCCTCCGTGTTAGCAGTTGCCTCCCTATTTTCAGCTGCCTCCCTGTTATCAGTTGCCTCCGTGTAAGGAGCTGCCTCCATGTTAGCAGCTACCTCCGTGTTAGCAGTTGTCTCCATTTTATCAGCTGCCGCCGTGTTTGCAGCTGCCTCTACGTTGTCAGTTGCCTCCCTGTTATCAGCTGCCTCCGTGTTAGCAGCTACCTCCGTGTTAGCAGCTGCCTCTACGTTATCAGTTGCCTCACTGTTATCAGGTGTCTCCGTGTTAGCACCGACCTCTGTGTTAGCAGTTGCCTCCATGTTATCAGTTGCCGTCGTGTTAGCAGCTGCCTCTACGTTATCAGTTGCCACCCTTTTCTCAGCTGCCTCCATGTTAGCAGTTGCCTCCCTGTTATCAGCTGCCTCCATGTTAGCAGTTGCCTCCCTGTCATCAACTGTCTTCATGTTAGCAGCTGCCTCCATGTTATCAGCTGCCTTTGTGTTAGCACTTGCCTCCATATTATCGGTTGCCTCCATGTTAGCAGCTGCCTCCCTGTTATCAGTTGTCTCCGTGTTATCAGTTGTCTCCGTGTTAGCAGCTGCCTCTGTGTTATCAGTTGCCTCCATGTTAGCAGCTGCTCTACGTTATAAGTTGCCTCCCTTTTATTAGTTGCCTCCGTGTTATCAGCTGCCTCCATGTTATCAGTTGCCTACGTGTTATCAGTTGTCTCCGTGTTAGCAGCTGCCTCTATGTTAGCAGCTGCCTCCGTGTTAGCAGCTGCCACCATTTTTTCAGTTGCCTCCATGTTATCAGCTGCCTCCTTATTAGCAGCCTCCTCTGTGTTAACAGCTGCCTCTGTGTTATCAGCTGCCTCCGTTTTATCAGCTGCCTCCGTGTTATTAGCTACCTCTGTGTTAGCAGCTGCCTCCGTGTTAGCAGCTACCTCCCTGTTATCAGCTGCCTCCGTGTTATCAGCTGTCTCCCGGTTATCAGTTGCCTCCCTGTTAGCAACTGCCTCCATTTTATCAATTGCCTCTACGTTATCAGCTGCCTCCTTATTAGCTGCTACCTCTGTGTTAGCAGCTTCCTCCATGTTAGCAGCCGCCTCCATGTTAGCAGCCGCCTCCATGTTAGCAGCCGCCTCCTTGTTAGTAGCTGCCTCCGTGTTAGCAGTTGTCTCCATGTTATCAGCTGCCGCCGTGTTTGCAGCTGCATCTACGTTATCAGTTGCCTCCCTGTTAGCAGCTGCCTCCGTGTTAGCAGCTGCCTCCGTGTTAGCAGCTGCCTCTACGTTATCAGTTGCCTCACTGTTATCAGGTGTCTCCGTGTTAGCACCGACCTCTGTGTTAGCAGCTGCCTCCATGTTATCAGTTGCCTCTCTGTTATCAGCTGCCTACGTGTTAGCAGCTGTCTCCCTATTATCAGTTGCAGCCCTGTTAGCAGCCGCCTCTACGTTATCAGTTGCCTCCCTATTATCAGTTGCCTCCGTGTTAGCTACTGCCTCCCTATTTTCAGCTGCCTCCGTGTTAGCAGTTGCCTCCCTGTTAGCAGCTACCTCTATGTTATCAGTTGCCTCCCTGTTATCAGTTGTCTCCGTGTTAGCAGCTGCCTCTGTGTTAGCAGCTGCCTCTGCCTCCATGTTAGCAGGTGCCTCCCTGTTATCAGCTGCCTCCGTGTTAGTAGCTACCTCCGTGTTAGCAGCTGCCTCCATGTTAGCAGCTGCCTCCCTGTTATCAGTTGCATCCCTGTTATCAGCTCTCTTCGTGTTAGCATCTGCCTCGGTATTATCAGCTGCCTCCATGTTATCAGTTGCCTCCCTGTCATTAGCTGTCTTCGTGTTAGCTGCTGCCTCCGTGTTAGCAGCTGCCTCCATGTTATCGTTTGCCTCTGTATTAGCAGTTGCCTCCCTATTATCCGTTGTCACCATGTTAGCAGCTGTATCCCTGTTATCAGCTGCCTCCGTGTTATCAGTTGTCTCCGTGTTAGCAGCTGCCTCTGTGTTATCAGTTGCCGTTGTGTTAGCAGCTGCTCTACATTATCAGTTGCCTCCCTGTTATCAGCTGCCTCCGTGTTAGCAGTTGCCTCCCTGTTATTAGTTGCCTCCGTGTTAGCAGCTGCCTCCATGTTAGCAGCTGCCTCCGTGTTAGCAGTTGTCTCCATGTTATCAGCTGCCGCCGTGTTAGCAGCTGCCTCTACGTTATCAGTTGCCTCCCTGTTATCAGCTGCCTCCGTGTTAGCAGCTGCCTCCGTGTTAGCAACTGCCTCCCTGTTACTAGCAGTCTCCGTGTTAGCAGCTGCCTCTGTGTTATCAGATGTCTCCCGGTTATCAGCTGCCTCCGTGTTATCAGCTGCCTCCATGTTAGCAGCTGCCTCCCTGTTAGCAGCTGCCTCTATGTTATCAGTTGCCTCCCTGTTATCAGCTGTCTCTGTGTTAGCACCTGCCTCCATGTTATCATCTGCCTCCGTGTTAGCAGGTGCCTCCCTGTTATCAGCTGCCTCCGTGTTAGTAGCTGCCTCCGTGTTAGTAGCTGCCTCCAAGTTAGCAGCTGCCTCCCTGTTATCAGTTGCATCCCTGTTATCAGCCCTCTTCGTGTTAGCATCTGCCTCGGTATTATCAGCTGCCTCCATGTTAGCAGTTGCCTCCCTGTCATTAGCTGTCTTCGTGTTAGCAGCTGCCTCCATGTTATCAGCTGCCTCCATGTTATCTGCTGCCTCTGTATTAGCAGCTGCCTCCATTTTATCAGTTGCCTCTATGTTATCAGCTGCCTCCTTATTAGCTGCTGCCTCTGTGTTAGCAGCTGCCTGTGTGTTTTCAGCTGCCTCCATTTTATCAGCTGCCTCCGTGCTATTAGCTACCTCAGTGTTAGCAGCTGCCTCCGTGTTAGCAGCTGCCTCCGTGTTATCAGCTGTCTCCCGGTTATCAGTTGCCTCCCTATTAGCAGCTGCCTCCATGTTAGCAGCTGCCTCCCTGTTAGCAGCTGCCTCCGTGTTAGCAGTTGTCTCCATGTTATCAGCTACCGCCGTGTTAGGAGCTGCCTCTAAGTTATCAGTTGCCTCCCTGTTATCAGGTGCCTCCGTGTTAGCAGCTGCCTCTACGTTATCAGTTGCCTCACTGTTATCAGGTGTCTCCGTGTTAGCACCGACCTCTGTGTTAGCAGCTGCCTCCATGTTATCAGTTGCCTCTCTGTTATCAGCTGCCTACGTGTTAGCAGCTGTCTCCCTATTATCAGTTGCAGCCCAGTTAGCAGGCGCCTCTACGTTATCAGTTGCCTCCCTTTTATCAGTTGCCTCCGTGTCAGCTACTGCCTCCCTATTTTCAGCTCCCTCCGTGTTAGCAGCTGCCTCCGTGTTAGCAGCTGCCTCTATGTTATCAGTTGCCTCCCTGTTATCCGTTGTCTCCTTGTTAGCACCTGCCTCTGTGTTAGCAGCTGCCTCCATGTTATCAGCAGCCTCCGTGTTAGCAGGTGCCTCCCTGTTATCAGCTGCCTCCGTGTTAGTAGCTGCCTCCGTGTTAGCAGCTGCTTGTCTGTGTTCAGCTGTCTCCGTGTTAGCAGCTGCCTCTATGTTAGCAGCTGCCTCCATGTTATCAGCTGCCTCCCTATTATCAGTTGCCTCTGTGTTAGCAGCTGCCTCTATGTTAGCAGTTGTTTCCATGTTATCAGCAGCCTCCCTGTTATCAGTTGCCTCCGTGTTAGCAGCAGCCTCCCTGTTAGCAGCTGCCTCTATGTTATCAGTTGCCTCCCTGTTATCAGCTGTCTCCGTGTTAGCACCTGCCTCAGTGTTAGCAGCTGCCTCCATGTTATCAGCTGCCTCCGTGTTAGCAGGTGCCTCTCTATTATCAGCTGCCTCCGTGTTAGTAGCTGCCTCCATGTTAGCAGCTGCCTTCCTGTTATCAGTTGCATCCCTGTTATCAGCCCTCTTCGTGTTAGCATCTGCCTCGGTATTATCAGCTGCCTCCATGTTATCAGTGCCTCCCTGTTATCAGCTGCCTCCACGTTAGCTGTTGCCTCCCTGTCATTAGCTGTCTTCGTGTTAGCAGCTGCCTCCATGTTATCAGCTGCCTCCTTGTTATCTGCTGCCTCTGTATTAGCAGTTGCCTCCCTATTATCGGTTGCCACCATGTTTGCAGTTGTATCCCTGTTATCAGCTGCCTCCGTGTTATGAGTTGTCTCCGTGTTAGCAGCTGCCTCTGTGTTATCTGTTGCCGCCGTGTTAGCAGCTGCTCTACGTTATCAGTTGCCTCCGTGTTAGCAGCTGCGTCCCTGTGTTCAGCTGTCTCCGTGTTAGCAGCTGCCTCTATGTTAGCAGCTGCCTCTATGTTAGCAGCTGCCTCTGTGTTATCAGTTGTCTCCATGTTATCAACTGCCTCCCTATTATCAACTGCCTCCAAGTTAGCAGCTGCCTTCTTATTATCAGCTGCCTACATGTTAGCAGTTGCCTCCCTGTTATCAGTTGTCACCGTGTTAGCAACTGCCTCGTTGTTATCAGCTGTCTCCATGTTATCAGCTTCCTCTGTATTAGCAGCTGCCTCCCTATTATCGGCTAGCTCCATGTTAGCAGTTGCATCCCTGTTAACAGCTGCCTCCCTGTTATCAGTTGTCTCTGTGTTAGCAGCTGCCTCTGTGTTAGCAACTGCCTCCCTATTAACGGCTGCCTCCGTGTTATCAGCTGTCTCCCGGTTATCAGTTGCCTCCCTGTTAGCAGCTGCCTCCATGTTAGCAGCTGCCTCCCTGTTACAAGCTGCCTCCGTGTTAGCAGTTATCTCCATGTTATCAGCTACCGCCGTGTTAGCAGCTGCCTCTACGTTATCAGTTGCCTCCCTGTTATCAGGTGCCTCCGTGTTAGCAGCTGCCTCTACGTTATCAGTTGCCTCACTGTTATCAGGTGTCTCCGTGTTAGCACCGACCTCTGTGTTAGCAGCTGCCTCCATGTTATCAGTTGCCTCTCTGTTATCAGCTGCCTACGTGTTAGCAGTTGTCTCCCTATTATCAGTTGCAGCCCAGTTAGCAGCCGCCTCTACGTTATCAGTTGCCTCCCTTTTATCAGTTGCCTCCGTGTTAGCTACTGCCTCCCTATTTTCAGCTGCCTCCGTGTTAGCAGCTGCCTCCCTGTTAGCAGCTGCCTCTATGTTATCAGTTGCCTCCCTATTATCAGCTGTCTCCTTGTTAGCACCTGCCTTTGTGTTAGCAGCTGCCTCCATGTTATCAGCAGCCTCCGTGTTAGCAGGTGCCTCCCTGTTATCAGCTGCCTCCGTGTTAGTAGCTGCCTCAGTGTTAGCAGCTGCCTCTCTGTGTTCAGCTGTCTCCGTGTTAGCAGCTGCCTCTATGTTAGCAGCTGCCTCCATGTTATCAGCTGCCTCCCTATTATCAGTTGCCTCTGTGTTAGCAGCTGCCTCTATGTTAGCAGTTGTTTCCATGTTATCAGCAGCCTCCCTGTTATCAGTTGCCTCCGTGTTAGCAGCTGCCTCCCTATTACCAGCTGTCTCCGTGTTAGCAGCTGCCTCTGTGTTATCAGCTGTCTCCCGGTTATCAGCTGCCTCCATGTTATCAGCTGCCTCCATGTTAGCAGCTGCCTCCCTGTTAGCTGCTGCCTCTATGTTATCAGTTGCCTCCATGTTATCAGTTGTCTCCGTGTTAGCACCTGCCTCAGTGTTAGCAGCTGCCTCTATGTTATCAGCTGCCTCCGTGTTAGCATGTGCCTCCCTGTTATCAGCTGCCTCCGTGTTAGTAGCTGCCTCCACGTTAGCGGCTGCCTCCCTGTTATCAGTTGCATCCCTGTTATCAGCCCTCTTCGTGTTATCATCTGCCTCGGTATTATCAGCTGCCTCCATGTTATCAGTGCCTCCCTGTTATCAGCTGCCTCCACGTTAGCTGTTGCCTCCCTGTCATTAGCTGTCTTCGTGTTAGCAGCTCCCTCCATGTTATCAGCTGCCTCCTTGTTATCTGCTGCCTCTATATTAGCAGTTGCCTCCCTATTATCAGTTGCCACCATGTTAGCAGTTGTATCCCTGTTATCAGCTGCCTCCGTGTTATCAGTTGTCTCCGTGTTAGCAGCTGCCTCTGTGTTATCTGTTGCCGCCGTGTTAGCAGCAGCTCTACGTTCTCAGTTGCCTCCGTGTTAGCTGCTGCGTCCCTGTGTTCAGCGGTCTCCGTGTTAGCAGCTGCCTCTATGTTAGCAGCTGCCTCCATGTTATCAGTTGCATCCCTATTATCAGTTGCCTCTGTATTAGCAGCTGCCTCTATGTTAGCAGCTGTTTCCATGTTAACAGTTGCCTCCCTGTTATCAGTTGCCTCCGTGTTAGCAGCTGCCTCCCTGTTACCAGCTGTCTCCATGTTAGCAGCTGCCTCTGTGTTATCAGCTGTCTCCCGGTTATCAGCTGCCTCCGTGTTATCAGCTGCCTCCATGTTAGCAGCTGCCTTCCTGTTATCAGCTGCCTACGTGTTAGCAGTTGCCTCCCTATTATCAGTTGTCTCCTTGTTAGCAGCTGCCTATGTGTTAGCAGTTGCCTCCTTGTTAGCAGCTGCCTATGTGTTAGCAGCTGCCTCCTTGTTATCAGTTGTCTCCGTGTTATCAGTTGCTTCTGTGTTATCAGTTGTCTCCATGTTATCAACTGCCTCCCTATTATCGACTGCCTCCATGTTAGCAGCTGCCTTCTTATTATCAGCTGCCTACATGTTAGCAGTTGCCTCCCTGTTATCAGTTGTCTCCGTGTTAGCAACTGCCTCGTTGTTATCAGCTGTCTCCATGTTATCAGCTTTCTCTGTATTAGCAGCTGCCTCCCTATTATCGGCTAGCTCCATGTTAGCAGTTGCATCCCTGTTAACAGCTGCCTCCCTGTTATCAGTTGTCTCTGTGTTAGCAGCTGCCTCTGTGTTAGCAACTGCCTCCCTATTAACGGCTGCCTCCATGTTAGCAGCTGCCTCTGTGTTATCAGTTGCCGTCGTGTTAGCAGCTGCCTCCCTATTATCAGCTGTCTCCGTGTTAGCAGTTGTCTCCCCATTTTCAGCTGCCTCCCTGTTATCAGCTGCCTCCGTGTTAGCAGCTGCCTCCCTGTTATCAGCTGCCTCCCTTTTAGCAGTTGCCTCCCTGTCATCAACTGTCTTCGTGCTAGCAGCTGCCTCCATGTTATCAGTTGCCTCTGTGTTAGCACTTCCCTCCCTATTATCGGCTGCCTCCATGTTAGCAGCAGCCTCCCTGTTATAAGTTGTCTCCGTGTTATCAGTTGTGTCCGTGTTAGCAGCTGCCTCTGTGTTATTAGTTGCCTCCGTGTTAGCAGTTGCTCTACGTTATCAGTTGCCTCCCTTTTATTAGTTGCCTCCGTGTTATCAGCTGCCTCCATGTTATCAGGTGCCTCTGTGTTATCAGCTGCCTCCATGTTATCAGGTGCCTCTGTGTTATCAGCTGCCTCTGTGTTAGCAGCTGCCTCCATGTTATCAGCTGCCTCTGTGTTAGCAGCTGCCTCCATGTTATCAGTCGGCTCCCTGTTATCAGCTGCCTACGTGTTAGTAGCTACCTCTACGTTATCAGTTGCAGCCCTGTTAGCAGCTGCCTCTACGTTATCAGTTGCCTCCCTTTTATCAGTTGCCTCCGTGTTAGTTGTTGCCTCCCTATTTTCAGCTGTCTACGTGTTAGCAGCTACCTCGGTGTTAGCAGCTGCGTCCATGTTATCAGTTGCCTCTGTGTTAGCAGCTGCCTCCCTGTTAGCAGCTGCCGCTATGTTATCAGTTGCCTCCCTGTTATCAGCTGTGTCCGTGTTAGCACCTGCCTCTGTGTTAGCAGCTGCCTCCATGTTAGCAGGTGCCTCCGTGTTAGCAGGTGCCTCCCTGTTATCAGTTGCGTCCGTCTTAGCAGCTACCTCGCTATTATCAGCTGCCTCCGTGTTAGTAGCTGCCTCCATGTTAGCAGCTGCCTCCCTGTTATCTGTTGCCTCCCTGTTATCAGTTGTCTTCGTGTTAGCATCTGCCTCCGTATTATCAGCTGCCTCCATGTTATCAGCTGCCTCCCTATTATCAGCTGCCTCCTTGTTATCAGCTGCCTCCCTGTTATCTGTTGCCTCCCTGTTATCAGTTGTCTTCGTGTTAGCATCTGCCTCCGTATTATCAGCTGCCGCCGTGTTAGCACTTGCTCTATGTTATCAGTTGCCTCCCTTTTGTCAGCTGCCTCCGTGTTAGCAGCTGCCTCCCTGTTTTCAGTTGTCTTCGTGTTAGCAGCTGCCTCTATGTTAGCAGCTGCCTCCATGTTATCAGTTGCCTCCCTTTTATCATCTGCCTCCCTGTTATCAGTTGACTCCGTGTTATCAGCTGCCTCTGTGTTAGCACTTCCCTCCCTATTATCGGCTGCCTCCATGTTAGCAGCTGCCTCCCTGTTATAAGTTGTCTCCGTGTAATCATTTGTCTCCGTGTGAGCAGCTACCTCTGTGTTATCAGTTGCCTCCGTGTTAGCAGCTGCTCTACGTTATCAGTTGCCTCCCTTTTATTAGTTGCCTCCATGTTATCAGCTTCCTCCATGTTATCAGCTGCCTCTGTGTTATCAGCTGCTTCCATGTTATCAGTTGCCTCTGTGTTATCAGCTGCCTTTGTGTTAGCAGCTGCCTCCAGGTTATCAGCTGCCTCTGTGTTATCAGTTGCCTCCATTTTATCAGTTGCCTCCCTGTTATCAGCTGCCTATGTTTTAGCAGCTGTCTCCCTATTATCAGTTGCAGCCCTGTTAGCAGCTGCCTCTACGTTATCAGTGGCCTCCCTTTTATCAGTTGCCTCCGTGTTAGCTGCTGCCTCCCTATTTTCAGCTTTCTCCGTGTTAGCAGCTACCTCGGTGTTAGCAGCTGCCTCCATGTTATTAGTGGCCTCCGTGTTAGCAGCTGCCTCCCTGTTAGCAGCTGCCTCTATGTTATCAGTTGCCTCCCTGTTATCAGCTGTGTCCGTGTTAGCACCTGCCTCTGTGTTAGCAGCTGCCTCCATGTTATCAGCTGCCTCCGTGTTAGCAGGTACCTCCCTGTTATCAGCTGCCTTCGTCATAGCAGCTACCTCCCTATTATCAGCTGCCTCCGTGTTAGTAGCTGCCTCCTTGTTATCAGTTGCCTCCCTGTTATCAGTTGTCTTCGTGTTAGCATCTGCCTCCGTATTATCAGCTGCCTCCATGTTATTAGCTGCCTCCTTGTTATCAGCTGCCTCCCTGTTATCAACTGCCTCTGTGTTAGTAGCTGCCTCCCTGTTATCAGTTGCCTCCCTGTTATCAGTTGTCTTCGTGTTAGTATCTCCCTCCGTATTATCAGCTGCCGCCGTGTTAGTACTTGCTCTACGTTATCAGTTGCCTCCCGTTTTTCAGCTGCCTCCATGTTAGCAGCTGCCTCCCTGTTATCAGTTGTCTCCGTGTTAGCAGCTGCCTCCATGTTAGCAGCTGCCTCCCTGTTATCAGCTGCCTCCATGTTAGCAGTTGGCTCCCTGTTATCGGCTGCCTCCATGTTAGGAGTTGCCTCCGTTTTATCAGTTGTCTCCATGTTAGCTGCTGCCTCTGTGTTATCAGTTGCCGTCGTGTTAGCAGCTGCCTCTGTGTTATCAGTTGCCGTCGTGTTAGCAGCTGCCTCTACGTTATCAGTTGCCACCCTTTTATCAGCTGCCTCCATGTTAGCAGCTGCCTCCCTGTTATCAGCTGCCTCCGTGTTAGCAGTTGCCTCCCTATTTTCAGCTGCCTCCCTGTTATCAGTTGCCTCCGTGTAAGGAGCTGCCTCCATGTTAGCAGCTACCTCCGTGTTAGCAGTTGTCTCCATTTTATCAGCTGCCGCCGTGTTTGCAGCTGCCTCTACGTTGTCAGTTGCCTCCCTGTTATCAGCTGCCTCCGTGTTAGCAGCTACCTCCGTGTTAGCAGCTGCCTCTACGTTATCAGTTGCCTCACTGTTATCAGGTGTCTCCGTGTTAGCACCGACCTCTGTGTTAGCAGTTGCCTCCATGTTATCAGTTGCCGTCGTGTTAGCAGCTGCCTCTACGTTATCAGTTGCCACCCTTTTCTCAGCTGCCTCCATGTTAGCAGTTGCCTCCCTGTTATCAGCTACCTCCATGTTAGCAGTTGCCTCCCTGTCATCAACTGTCTTCATGTTAGCAGCTGCCTCCATGTTATCAGCTGCCTTTGTGTTAGCACTTGCCTCCATATTATCGGTTGCCTCCATGTTAGCAGCTGCCTCCCTGTTATCAGTTGTCTCCGTGTTATCAGTTGTCTCCGTGTTAGCAGCTGCCTCTGTGTTATCAGTTGCCTCCATGTTAGCAGCTGCTCTACGTTATAAGTTGCCTCCCTTTTATTAGTTGCCTCCGTGTTATCAGCTGCCTCCATGTTATCAGTTGCCTACGTGTTATCAGTTGTCTCCGTGTTAGCAGCTGCCTCTATGTTAGCAGCTGCCTCCGTGTTAGCAGCTGCCACCATTTTTTCAGTTGCCTCCATGTTATCAGCTGCCTCCTTATTAGCAGCCTCCTCTGTGTTAACAGCTGCCTCTGTGTTATCAGCTGCCTCCGTTTTATCAGCTGCCTCCGTGTTATTAGCTACCTCTGTGTTAGCAGCTGCCTCCGTGTTAGCAGCTACCTCCCTGTTATCAGCTGCCTCCGTGTTATCAGCTGTCTCCCGGTTATCAGTTGCCTCCCTGTTAGCAACTGCCTCCATTTTATCAATTGCCTCTACGTTATCAGCTGCCTCCTTATTAGCTGCTACCTCTGTGTTAGCAGCTTCCTCCATGTTAGCAGCCGCCTCCATGTTAGCAGCCGCCTCCATGTTAGCAGCCGCCTCCTTGTTAGTAGCTGCCTCCGTGTTAGCAGTTGTCTCCATGTTATCAGCTGCCGCCGTGTTTGCAGCTGCATCTACGTTATCAGTTGCCTCCCTGTTAGCAGCTGCCTCCGTGTTAGCAGCTGCCTCTACGTTATCAGTTGCCTCACTGTTATCAGGTGTCTCCGTGTTAGCACCGACCTCTGTGTTAGCAGCTGCCTCCATGTTATCAGTTGCCTCTCTGTTATCAGCTGCCTACGTGTTAGCAGCTGTCTCCCTATTATCAGTTGCAGCCCTGTTAGCAGCCGCCTCTACGTTATCAGTTGCCTCCCTATTATCAGTTGCCTCCGTGTTAGCTACTGCCTCCCTATTTTCAGCTGCCTCCGTGTTAGCAGTTGCCTCCCTGTTAGCAGCTACCTCTATGTTATCAGTTGCCTCCCTGTTATCAGTTGTCTCCGTGTTAGCAGCTGCCTCTGTGTTAGCAGCTGCCTCTGCCTCCATGTTAGCAGGTGCCTCCCTGTTATCAGCTGCCTCCGTGTTAGTAGCTACCTCCGTGTTAGCAGCTGCCTCCATGTTAGCAGCTGCCTCCCTGTTATCAGTTGCATCCCTGTTATCAGCTCTCTTCGTGTTAGCATCTGCCTCGGTATTATCAGCTGCCTCCATGTTATCAGTTGCCTCCCTGTCATTAGCTGTCTTCGTGTTAGCTGCTGCCTCCGTGTTAGCAGCTGCCTCCATGTTATCGTTTGCCTCTGTATTAGCAGTTGCCTCCCTATTATCCGTTGTCACCATGTTAGCAGCTGTATCCCTGTTATCAGCTGCCTCCGTGTTATCAGTTGTCTCCGTGTAGCAGCTGCCTCTGTGTTATCAGTTGCCGTTGTGTTAGCAGCTGCTCTACATTATCAGTTGCCTCCCTGTTATCAGCTGCCTCCGTGTTAGCAGTTGCCTCCCTGTTATTAGTTGCCTCCGTGTTAGCAGCTGCCTCCATGTTAGCAGCTGCCTCCGTGTTAGCAGTTGTCTCCATGTTATCAGCTGCCGCCGTGTTAGCAGCTGCCTCTACGTTATCAGTTGCCTCCCTGTTATCAGCTGCCTCCGTGTTAGCAGCTGCCTCCGTGTTAGCAACTGCCTCCCTGTTACTAGCAGTCTCCGTGTTAGCAGCTGCCTCTGTGTTATCAGATGTCTCCCGGTTATCAGCTGCCTCCGTGTTATCAGCTGCCTCCATGTTAGCAGCTGCCTCCCTGTTAGCAGCTGCCTCTATGTTATCAGTTGCCTCCCTGTTATCAGCTGTCTCTGTGTTAGCACCTGCCTCTGTGTTAGCAGCTGCCTCCATGTTATCATCTGCCTCCGTGTTAGCAGGTGCCTCCCTGTTATCAGCTGCCTCCGTGTTAGTAGCTGCCTCCGTGTTAGTAGCTGCCTCCAAGTTAGCAGCTGCCTCCCTGTTATCAGTTGCATCCCTGTTATCAGCCCTCTTCGTGTTAGCATCTGCCTCGGTATTATCAGCTGCCTCCATGTTAGCAGTTGCCTCCCTGTCATTAGCTGTCTTCGTGTTAGCAGTTGCCTCCATGTTATCAGCTGCCTCCATGTTATCTGCTGCCTCTGTATTAGCAGCTGCCTCCATTTTATCAGTTGCCTCTATGTTATCAGCTGCCTCCTTATTAGCTGCTGCCTCTGTGTTAGCAGCTGCCTCTGTGTTTTCAGCTGCCTCCATTTTATCAGCTGCCTCCGTGCTATTAGCTACCTCAGTGTTAGCAGCTGCCTCCGTGTTAGCAGCTGCCTCCGTGTTATCAGCTGTCTCCAGGTTATCAGTTGCCTCCCTATTAGCAGCTGCCTCCATGTTAGCAGCTGCCTCCCTGTTAGCAGCTGCCTCCGTGTTAGCAGTTGTCTCCATGTTATCAGCTACCGCCGTGTTAGGAGCTGCCTCTACGTTATCAGTTGCCTCCCTGTTATCAGGTGCCTCCGTGTTAGCAGCTGCCTCTACGTTATCAGTTGCCTCACTGTTATCAGGTGTCTCCGTGTTAGCACCGACCTCTGTGTTAGCAGCTGCCTCCATGTTATCAGTTGCCTCTCTGTTATCAGCTGCCTACGTGTTAGCAGCTGTCTCCCTATTATCAGTTGCAGCCCAGTTAGCAGGCGCCTCTACGTTATCAGTTGCCTCCCTTTTATCAGTTGCCTCCGTGTCAGCTACTGCCTCCCTATTTTCAGCTGCCTCCGTGTTAGCAGCTGCCTCCGTGTTAGCAGCTGCCTCCGTGTTAGCAGCTGCCTCTATGTTATCAGTTGCCTCCCTGTTATCCGTTGTCTCCTTGTTAGCACCTGCCTCTGTGTTAGCAGCTGCCTCCATGTTATCAGCAGCCTCCGTGTTAGCAGGTGCCTCCCTGTTATCAGCTGCCTCCGTGTTAGTAGCTGCCTCCGTGTTAGCAGCTGCTTGTCTGTGTTCAGCTGTCTCCGTGTTAGCAGCTGCCTCTATGTTAGCAGCTGCCTCCATGTTATCAGCTGCCTCCCTATTATCAGTTGCCTCTGTGTTAGCAGCTGCCTCTATGTTAGCAGTTGTTTCCATGTTATCAGCAGCCTCCCTGTTATCAGTTGCCTCCGTGTTAGCAGCAGCCTCCCTGTTAGCAGCTGCCTCTATGTTATCAGTTGCCTCCCTGTTATCAGCTGTCTCCGTGTTAGCACCTGCCTCAGTGTTAGCAGCTGCCTCCATGTTATCAGCTGCCTCCGTGTTAGCAGGTGCCTCTCTATTATCAGCTGCCTCCGTGTTAGTAGCTGCCTCCATGTTAGCAGCTGCCTTCCTGTTATCAGTTGCATCCCTGTTATCAGCCCTCTTCGTGTTAGCATCTGCCTCGGTATTATCAGCTGCCTCCATGTTATCAGTGCCTCCCTGTTATCAGCTACCTCCACGTTAGCTGTTGCCTCCCTGTCATTAGCTGTCTTCGTGTTAGCAGCTGCCTCCATGTTATCAGCTGCCTCCTTGTTATCTGCTGCCTCTGTATTAGCAGTTGCCTCCCTATTATCGGTTGCCACCATGTTTGCAGTTGTATCCCTGTTATCAGCTGCCTCCGTGTTATGAGTTGTCTCCGTGTTAGCAGCTGCCTCTGTGTTATCTGTTGCCGCCGTGTTAGCAGCTGCTCTACGTTATCAGTTGCCTCCGTGTTAGCAGCTGCGTCCCTGTGTTCAGCTGTCTCCGTGTTAGCAGCTGCCTCTATGTTAGCAGCTGCCTCTATGTTAGCAGCTGCCTCTGTGTTATCAGTTGTCTCCATGTTATCAACTGCCTCCCTATTATCAACTGCCTCCAAGTTAGCAGCTGCCTTCTTATTATCAGCTGCCTACATGTTAGCAGTTGCCTCCCTGTTATCAGTTGTCACCGTGTTAGCAACTGCCTCGTTGTTATCAGCTGTCTCCATGTTATCAGCTTCCTCTGTATTAGCAGCTGCCTCCCTATTATCGGCTAGCTCCATGTTAGCAGTTGCATCCCTGTTAACAGCTGCCTCCCTGTTATCAGTTGTCTCTGTGTTAGCAGCTGCCTCTGTGTTAGCAACTGCCTCCCTATTAACGGCTGCCTCCATGTTAGCAGCTGCCTCTGTGTTATCAGTTGCCGTCGTGTTAGCAGCTGCATCCCTATTATCAGCTCTCTCCGTGTTAGCAGTTGTCTCCCCCTTTTCAGCTGCCTCCCTGTTATCAGCTGCCTCCGTGTTATCAGTTGCCTCCCTGTTATCAGCTGTCTCCTTGTTAGCACTTGCCTTTGTGTTAGCAGCTGCCTCCATGTTATCAGCAGCCTCCGTGTTAGCAGGTGCCTCCCTGTTATCAGCTGCCTCCGTGTTAGTAGGTGCCTCCGTGTTAGCAGCTGCCTCTCTGTGTTCAGCTGTCTCCGTGTTAGCAGCTGCCTCTATGTTAGCAGCTGCCTCCATGTTATCAACTGCCTCCCTATTATCAGTTGCCTCTGTGTTAGCAGCTGCCTCTATGTTAGCAGTTGTTTCCATGTTATCAGTAGCCTCCCTGTTATCAGTTGCCTCCATGTTAGCTGCTGCCTCCCTATTACCAGCTGTCTCCGTGTTAGCAGCTGCCTCTGTGTTATCAGCTGTCTCCCGGTTATCAGCTGCCTCCGTGTTATCAGCTGCCTCCATGTTAGCAGCTGCCTCCCTGTTAGCAGCTGCCTCTATGTTATCAGTTGCCTCCATGTTATCAGTTGTCTCCGTGTTAGCACCTGCCTCAGTGTTAGCAGCTGCCTCCATGTTATCAGCTGCCTCCGTGTTAGCAGGTGCCTCCCTGTTATCAGCTGCCTCCGTGTTAGTAGCTGCCTCCATGTTAGCAGCTGCCTCCCTGTTATCAGTTGCATCCCTGTTATCAGCCCTCTTCATGTTAGCATCTGCCTCGGTATTATCAGCTGCCTCCATGTTATAAGTGCCTCCCTGTTATCAGCTGCCTCCACGTTAGTTGTTGCCTCCCTATCATTAGCTGTCTTCGTGTTAGCAGCTCCCTCCATGTTATCAGCTGCCTCCTTGTTATCTGCTGGCTCTATATTAGCAGTTGCCTCCCTATTATCGGTTGCCACCATGTTAGCAGTTGTATCCCTGTTATCAGCTGCCTCCGTGTTATCAGTTGTCTCCGTGTTAGCAGCTGCCTCTGTGTTATCTGTTGCCGCCGTGTTAGCAGCTGCTCTACGTTATCAGATGCCTCCGTGTTAGCAGCTGCGTCCCTGTGTTCAGCGGTCTCCGTGTTAGCAGCTGCCTCTATGTTAGCAGCTGCCTCCATGTTATCAGTTGCATCCCTATTATCAGTTGCCTCTGTATTAGCAGCTGCCTCTATGTTAGCAGCTGTTTCCATGTTAACAGTTGCCTCCCTGTTATCAGTTGCCTCCGTGTTAGCAGCTGCCTCCGTGTTACCAGCTGTCTCCGTGTTAGCAGCTGCCTCTGTGTTATCAGCTGTCTCCCGGTTATCAGCTGCCTCCGTGTTATCAGCTGCCTCCATGTTAGCAGTTCCCTTGTGTTATCAGTTGTCTCCATGTTAGCAGCTGCCTTTATGTTATCAGTTGCCGTCGTGTTAGCAGCTGCCTCTACGTTATCAGGTACCACCCTTTTATCAGCTGCCTCCATGTTAGCAGCTGCCTCCCTGTTATCAGCTGCCTCCGTGTTAGCAGTTGCCTCCCTGTTATTAGTTGCTTCCGTGTTAGTAGCTGCCTCCATGTTAGCAGCTGCCTCCGTGTTAGCAGTTGTCTCCATGTTATCAGCTGCCGCCGTGTTAGCAGCTGCCTCTACGTTATCAGTTGCCTCCCTGTTATCAGCTGCCTCCGTGTTAGCAGCTGCCTCCGTGTTAGCAACTGCCTCTACGTTATCAGTTGCCTCACTGTTATCAGGTGTCTCCGTGTTAGCACCGACCTCTGTGTTAGCAGCTGCCTCCATGTTATCAGTTGCCGTCGTGTTAGCAGCTGCCTCTATGTTATCAGTTGCCACCCTTTTATCAGCTGCCTCCATGTTAGCAGCTGCCTCCCTATTATCAGCTGCCTCCATGTTAGCAGTTGCCTCCCTGTCATCAACTGTTTTCGTGTTAGCAGCTGCCTCCATGTTATCAGCTGCCTTTGTGTTAGCACTTGCCTCCATATTATCGGTTGCCTCCATGTTAGCAGCTGCCTCCCTGTTATCAGTTGTCTCCGTGTTATCAGTTGTCTCCGTGTTAGCAGCTGCCTCTGTGTTATTAGTTGCCTCCATGTTAGCAGCTGCTCTACGTTATAAGTTGCCTCCCTTTTATTTGTTGCCTCCGTGTTATCAGCTACCTCCATGTTATCAGTTGCCTCCGTGTTATCAGTTGTCTCCGTGTTAGCAGCTGCCTCTATGTTAGCAGCTGCCTCCGTGTTAGCAGCTGCCACCATTTTTTCAGTTGCCTCCATGTTATCAGCTGCCTCCTTATTAGCAGCCGCCTCTGTGTTAACAGGTGCCTCTGTGTTATCAGATGCCTCCGTTTTATCAGCTGCCTCCGTGTTATTAGCTACCTCTGTGTTAGCAGCTGCCTCCGTGTTAGAAGCTACCTCCCTGTTATCAGCTGCCTCCGTGTTATCAGCTATCTCCCGGTTATCAGTTGCCTCCCTGTTAGCAGTTGCCTCCATTTTATCAGTTGCCTCTATGTTATCAGCTGCCTCCTTATTAGCTGCTGCCTCTGTGTTAGCAGCTGCCTGTGTGTTTTCAGCTGCCTCCATTTTAGCAGCTGCCTGTGTGTTTTCAGCTGCCTCCATTTTATCAGCTGCCTGTGTGTTTTAAGTTGCCTCCCTTTTATTTGTTGCCTCCGTGTTATCAGCTACCTCCATGTTATCAGTTGCCTCCGTGTTATCAGTTGCCTCCGTGTTAGCAGCTGCCTCTATGTTAGCAGCTGCCACCATTTTTTCAGTTGCCTCCATGTTATCAGCTGCCTCCTTATTAGCAGCCGCCTCTGTGTTAACAGGTGCCTCTGTGTTATCAGATGCCTCCGTTTTATCAGCTGCCTCCGTGTTATTAGCTACCTCTGTGTTAGCAGCTGCCTCCGTGTTAGAAGCTACCTCCCTGTTATCAGCTGCCTCCGTGTTATCAGCTGTCTCCCGGTTATCAGTTGCCTCCCTGTTAGCAGCTGCCTCCATTTTATCAGTTGCCTCTATGTTATCAGCTGCCTCCTTATTAGCTGCTACCTCAGTGCTAGCAGCTGCCTCCGTGTTAGCAGCTGCCTCCGTGTTATCAGCTGTCTCCCGGTTATCAGTTGCCTCCCTGTTAGCAGCTGCCTCCATGTTAGCAGCTGCCTCCCTGTTACAAGCTGCCTCCGTGTTAGCAGTTATCTCCATGTTATCAGCTACCGCCGTGTTAGCAGCTGCCTCTACGTTATCAGTTGCCTCCCTGTTATCAGGTGCCTCCGTGTTAGCAGCTGCCTTTACGTTATCAGTTGCCTCACTGTTATCAGGTGTCTCCGTGTTAGCACCGACCTCTGTGTTAGCAGCTGCCTCCATGTTATCAGTTGCCTCTCTGTTATCAGCTGCCTACGTGTTAGCAGTTGTCTCCCTATTATCAGTTGCAGCCCAGTTAGCAGTCGCCTCTACGTTATCAGTTGCCTCCCTTTTATCAGTTGCCTCCGTGCTAGCTACTGCCTCCCTATTTTCAGCTGCCTCCGTGTTAGCAGCTGCCTCCGTGTTAGCAGCTGCCTCTATGTTATCAGTTGCCTCCCTATTATCAGCTGTCTCCTTGTTAGCACCTGCCTTTGTGTTAGCAGCTGCCTCCATGTTATCAGCAGCCTCCGTGTTAGCAGGTGCCTCCCTGTTATCAGCTGCCTCCGTGTTAGTAGCTGCCTCCGTGTTAGCAGCTGCCTCTCTGTGTTCAGCTGTCTCCGTGTTAGCAGCTGCCTCTATGTTAGCAGCTGCCTCCATGTTATCAGCTGCCTCCCTATTATCAGTTGCCTCTGTGTTAGCAGCTGCCTCTATGTTAGCAGTTGTTTCCATGTTATCAGCAGCCTCCCTGTTATCAGTTGCCTCCGTGTTAGCAGCTGCCTCCCTATTACCAGCTGTCTCCGTGTTAGCAGCTGCCTCTGTGTTATCAGCTGTCTCCCGGTTATCAGCTGCCTCCATGTTATCAGCTGCCTCCATGTTAGCAGCTGCCTCCCTGTTAGCTGCTGCCTCTATGTTATCAGTTGCCTCCATGTTATCAGTTGTCTCCGTGTTAGCACCTGCCTCAGTGTTAGCAGCTGCCTCTATGTTATCAGCTGCCTCCGTGTTAGCATGTGCCTCCCTGTTATCAGCTGCCTCCGTGTTAGTAGCTGCCTCCACGTTAGCGGCTGCCTCCCTGTTATCAGTTGCATCCCTGTTATCAGCCCTCTTCGTGTTATCATCTGCCTCGGTATTATCAGCTGCCTCCATGTTATCAGTGCCTCCCTGTTATCAGCTGCCTCCACGTTAGCTGTTGCCTCCCTGTCATTAGCTGTCTTCGTGTTAGCAGCTCCCTCCATGTTATCAGCTGCCTCCTTGTTATCTGCTGCCTCTATATTAGCAGTTGCCTCCCTATTATCAGTTGCCACCATGTTAGCAGTTGTATCCCTGTTATCAGCTGCCTCCGTGTTATCAGTTGTCTCCGTGTTAGCAGCTGCCTCTGTGTTATCTGTTGCCGCCGTGTTAGCAGCAGCTCTACGTTCTCAGTTGCCTCCGTGTTAGCTGCTGCGTCCCTGTGTTCAGCGGTCTCCGTGTTAGCAGCTGCCTCTATGTTAGCAGCTGCCTCCATGTTATCAGTTGCATCCCTATTATCAGTTGCCTCTGTATTAGCAGCTGCCTCTATGTTAGCAGCTGTTTCCATGTTAACAGTTGCCTCCCTGTTATCAGTTGCCTCCGTGTTAGCAGCTGCCTCCCTGTTACCAGCTGTCTCCATGTTAGCAGCTGCCTCTGTGTTATCAGCTGTCTCCCGGTTATCAGCTGCCTCCGTGTTATCAGCTGCCTCCATGTTAGCAGCTGCCTTCCTGTTATCAGCTGCCTACGTGTTAGCAGTTGCCTCCCTATTATCAGTTGTCTCCTTGTTAGCAGCTGCCTATGTGTTAGCAGTTGCCTCCTTGTTAGCAGCTGCCTATGTGTTAGCAGCTGCCTCCTTGTTATCAGTTGTCTCCGTGTTATCAGTTGCTTCTGTGTTATCAGTTGTCTCCATGTTATCAACTGCCTCCCTATTATCGACTGCCTCCATGTTAGCAGCTGCCTTCTTATTATCAGCTGCCTACATGTTAGCAGTTGCCTCCCTGTTATCAGTTGTCTCCGTGTTAGCAACTGCCTCGTTGTTATCAGCTGTCTCCATGTTATCAGCTTTCTCTGTATTAGCAGCTGCCTCCCTATTATCGGCTAGCTCCATGTTAGCAGTTGCATCCCTGTTAACAGCTGCCTCCCTGTTATCAGTTGTCTCTGTGTTAGCAGCTGCCTCTGTGTTAGCAACTGCCTCCCTATTAACGGCTGCCTCCATGTTAGCAGCTGCCTCTGTGTTATCAGTTGCCGTCGTGTTAGCAGCTGCCTCCCTATTATCAGCTGTCTCCGTGTTAGCAGTTGTCTCCCCATTTTCAGCTGCCTCCCTGTTATCAGCTGCCTCCGTGTTAGCAGCTGCCTCCCTGTTATCAGCTGCCTCCCTTTTAGCAGTTGCCTCCCTGTCATCAACTGTCTTCGTGCTAGCAGCTGCCTCCATGTTATCAGTTGCCTCTGTGTTAGCACTTCCCTCCCTATTATCGGCTGCCTCCATGTTAGCAGCAGCCTCCCTGTTATAAGTTGTCTCCGTGTTATCAGTTGTGTCCGTGTTAGCAGCTGCCTCTGTGTTATTAGTTGCCTCCGTGTTAGCAGTTGCTCTACGTTATCAGTTGCCTCCCTTTTATTAGTTGCCTCCGTGTTATCAGCTGCCTCCATGTTATCAGGTGCCTCTGTGTTATCAGCTGCCTCCATGTTATCAGGTGCCTCTGTGTTATCAGCTGCCTCTGTGTTAGCAGCTGCCTCCATGTTATCAGCTGCCTCTGTGTTAGCAGCTGCCTCCATGTTATCAGTCGGCTCCCTGTTATCAGCTGCCTACGTGTTAGTAGCTACCTCTACGTTATCAGTTGCAGCCCTGTTAGCAGCTGCCTCTACGTTATCAGTTGCCTCCCTTTTATCAGTTGCCTCCGTGTTAGTTGTTGCCTCCCTATTTTCAGCTGTCTACGTGTTAGCAGCTACCTCGGTGTTAGCAGCTGCGTCCATGTTATCAGTTGCCTCTGTGTTAGCAGCTGCCTCCCTGTTAGCAGCTGCCGCTATGTTATCAGTTGCCTCCCTGTTATCAGCTGTGTCCGTGTTAGCACCTGCCTCTGTGTTAGCAGCTGCCTCCATGTTAGCAGGTGCCTCCGTGTTAGCAGGTGCCTCCCTGTTATCAGTTGCGTCCGTCTTAGCAGCTACCTCGCTATTATCAGCTGCCTCCGTGTTAGTAGCTGCCTCCATGTTAGCAGCTGCCTCCCTGTTATCTGTTGCCTCCCTGTTATCAGTTGTCTTCGTGTTAGCATCTGCCTCCGTATTATCAGCTGCCTCCATGTTATCAGCTGCCTCCCTATTATCAGCTGCCTCCTTGTTATCAGCTGCCTCCCTGTTATCTGTTGCCTCCCTGTTATCAGTTGTCTTCGTGTTAGCATCTGCCTCCGTATTATCAGCTGCCGCCGTGTTAGCACTTGCTCTATGTTATCAGTTGCCTCCCTTTTGTCAGCTGCCTCCGTGTTAGCAGCTGCCTCCCTGTTTTCAGTTGTCTTCGTGTTAGCAGCTGCCTCTATGTTAGCAGCTGCCTCCATGTTATCAGTTGCCTCCCTTTTATCATCTGCCTCCCTGTTATCAGTTGACTCCGTGTTATCAGCTGCCTCTGTGTTAGCACTTCCCTCCCTATTATCGGCTGCCTCCATGTTAGCAGCTGCCTCCCTGTTATAAGTTGTCTCCGTGTAATCATTTGTCTCCGTGTGAGCAGCTACCTCTGTGTTATCAGTTGCCTCCGTGTTAGCAGCTGCTCTACGTTATCAGTTGCCTCCCTTTTATTAGTTGCCTCCGTGTTATCAGCTTCCTCCATGTTATCAGCTGCCTCTGTGTTATCAGCTGCTTCCATGTTATCAGCTGCCTCTGTGTTATCAGCTGCCTTTGTGTTAGCAGCTGCCTCCAGGTTATCAGCTGCCTCTGTGTTATCAGTTGCCTCCATTTTATCAGTTTCCTCCCTGTTATCAGCTGCCTATGTTTTAGCAGCTGTCTCCCTATTATCAGTTGCAGCCCTGTTAGCAGCTGCCTCTACGTTATCAGTGGCCTCCCTTTTATCAGTTGCCTCCGTGTTAGCTGCTGCCTCCCTATTTTCAGCTTTCTCCGTGTTAGCAGCTACCTCGGTGTTAGTAGCTGCCTCCATGTTATTAGTGGCCTCCGTGTTAGCAGCTGCCTCCCTGTTAGCAGCTGCCTCTATGTTATCAGTTGCCTCCCTGTTATCAGCTGTGTCCGTGTTAGCACCTGCCTCTGTGTTAGCAGCTGCCTCCATGTTATCAGCTGCCTCCGTGTTAGCAGGTACCTCCCTGTTATCAGCTGCCTTCGTCATAGCAGCTACCTCCCTATTATCAGCTGCCTCCGTGTTAGTAGCTGCCTCCTTGTTATCAGTTGCCTCCCTGTTATCAGTTGTCTTCGTGTTAGCATCTGCCTCCGTATTATCAGCTGCCTCCATGTTATTAGCTGCCTCCTTGTTATCAGCTGCCTCCCTGTTATCAACTGCCTCTGTGTTAGTAGCTGCCTCCCTGTTATCAGTTGCCTCCCTATTATCAGTTGTCTTCGTGTTAGTATCTCCCTCCGTATTATCAGCTGCCGCCGTGTTAGTACTTGCTCTACGTTATCAGTTGCCTCCCGTTTTTCAGCTGCCTCCATGTTAGCAGCTGCCTCCCTGTTATCAGTTGTCTCCGTGTTAGCAGCTGCCTCCATGTTAGCAGCTGCCTCCCTGTTATCAGCTGCCTCCATGTTAGCAGTTGGCTCCCTGTTATCGGCTGCCTCCATGTTAGGAGTTGCCTCCGTTTTATCAGTTGTCTCCATGTTAGCTGCTGCCTCTGTGTTATCAGTTGCCGTCGTGTTAGCAGCTGCCTCTGTGTTATCAGTTGCCGTCGTGTTAGCAGCTGCCTCTACGTTATCAGTTGCCACCCTTTTATCAGCTGCCTCCATGTTAGCAGCTGCCTCCCTGTTATCAGCTGCCTCCGTGTTAGCAGTTGCCTCCCTATTTTCAGCTGCCTCCCTGTTATCAGTTGCCTCCGTGTAAGGAGCTGCCTCCATGTTAGCAGCTACCTCCGTGTTAGCAGTTGTCTCCATTTTATCAGCTGCCGCCGTGTTTGCAGCTGCCTCTACGTTATCAGTTGCCTCCCTGTTATCAGCTGCCTCCGTGTTAGCAGCTACCTCCGTGTTAGCAGCTGCCTCTACGTTATCAGTTGCCTCACTGTTATCAGGTGTCTCCGTGTTAGCACCGACCTCTGTGTTAGCAGTTGCCTCCATGTTATCAGTTGCCGTCGTGTTAGCAGCTGCCTCTACGTTATCAGTTGCCACCCTTTTCTCAGCTGCCTCCATGTTAGCAGTTGCCTCCCTGTTATCAGCTGCCTCCATGTTAGCAGTTGCCTCCCTGTCATCAACTGTCTTCATGTTAGCAGCTGCCTCCATGTTATCAGCTGCCTTTGTGTTAGCACTTGCCTCCATATTATCGGTTGCCTCCATGTTAGCAGCTGCCTCCCTGTTATCAGTTGTCTCCGTGTTATCAGTTGTCTCCGTGTTAGCAGCTGCCTCTGTGTTATCAGTTGCCTCCATGTTAGCAGCTGCTCTACGTTATAAGTTGCCTCCCTTTTATTAGTTGCCTCCGTGTTATCAGCTGCCTCCATGTTATCAGTTGCCTACGTGTTATCAGTTGTCTCCGTGTTAGCAGCTGCCTCTATGTTAGCAGCTGCCTCCGTGTTAGCAGCTGCCACCATTTTTTCAGTTGCCTCCATGTTATCAGCTGCCTCCTTATTAGCAGCCTCCTCTGTGTTAACAGCTGCCTCTGTGTTATCAGCTGCCTCCATTTTATCAGCTGCCTCCGTGTTATTAGCTACCTCTGTGTTAGCAGCTGCCTCCGTGTTAGCAGCTACCTCCCTGTTATCAGCTGCCTCCGTGTTATCAGCTGTCTCCCGGTTATCAGTTGCCTCCCTGTTAGCAACTGCCTCCATTTTATCAATTGCCTCTACGTTATCAGCTGCCTCCTTATTAGCTGCTACCTCTGTGTTAGCAGCTGCCTCCATGTTAGCAGCCGCCTCCATGTTAGCAGCCGCCTCCATGTTAGCAGCCGCCTCCTTGTTAGTAGCTGCCTCCGTGTTAGCAGTTGTCTCCATGTTATCAGCTGCCGCCGTGTTTGCAGCTGCATCTACGTTATCAGTTGCCTCCCTGTTAGCAGCTGCCTCCGTGTTAGCAGCTGCCTCCGTGTTAGCAGCTGCCTCTACGTTATCAGTTGCCTCACTGTTATCAGGTGTCTCCGTGTTAGCACCGACCTCTGTGTTAGCAGCTGCCTCCATGTTATCAGTTGCCTCTCTGTTATCAGCTGCCTACGTGTTAGCAGCTGTCTCCCTATTATCAGTTGCAGCCCTGTTAGCAGCCGCCTCTACGTTATCAGTTGCCTCCCTATTATCAGTTGCCTCCGTGTTAGCTACTGCCTCCCTATTTTCAGCTGCCTCCGTGTTAGCAGTTGCCTCCCTGTTAGCAGCTACCTCTATGTTATCAGTTGCCTCCCTGTTATCAGTTGTCTCCGTGTTAGCAGCTGCCTCTGTGTTAGCAGCTGCCTCTGCCTCCATGTTAGCAGGTGCCTCCCTGTTATCAGCTGCCTCCGTGTTAGTAGCTACCTCCGTGTTAGCAGCTGCCTCCATGTTAGCAGCTGCCTCCCTGTTATCAGTTGCATCCCTGTTATCAGCTCTCTTCGTGTTAGCATCTGCCTCGGTATTATCAGCTGCCTCCATGTTATCAGTTGCCTCCCTGTCATTAGCTGTCTTCGTGTTAGCTGTTGCCTCTGTGTTAGCAGCTGCCTCTATGTTAGCAGTTGTTTCCATGTTATCAGCAGCCTCCCTGTTATCAGTTGCCTCCGTGTTAGCAGCAGCCTCCCTGTTAGCAGCTGCCTCTATGTTATCAGTTGCCTCCCTGTTATCAGCTGTCTCCGTGTTAGCACCTGCCTCAGTGTTAGCAGCTGCCTCCATGTTATCAGCTGCCTCCGTGTTAGCAGGTGCCTCTCTATTATCAGCTGCCTCCGTGTTAGTAGCTGCCTCCATGTTAGCAGCTGCCTTCCTGTTATCAGTTGCATCCCTGTTATCAGCCCTCTTCGTGTTAGCATCTGCCTCGGTATTATCAGCTGCCTCCATGTTATCAGTGCCTCCCTGTTATCAGCTGCCTCCACGTTAGCTGTTGCCTCCCTGTCATTAGCTGTCTTCGTGTTAGCAGCTGCCTCCATGTTATCAGCTGCCTCCTTGTTATCTGCTGCCTCTGTATTAGCAGTTGCCTCCCTATTATCGGTTGCCACCATGTTTGCAGTTGTATCCCTGTTATCAGCTGCCTCCGTGTTATGAGTTGTCTCCGTGTTAGCAGCTGCCTCTGTGTTATCTGTTGCCGCCGTGTTAGCAGCTGCTCTACGTTATCAGTTGCCTCCGTGTTAGCAGCTGCGTCCCTGTGTTCAGCTGTCTCCGTGTTAGCAGCTGCCTCTATGTTAGCAGCTGCCTCTATGTTAGCTGCTGCCTCTGTGTTATCAGTTGTCTCCATGTTATCAACTGCCTCCCTATTATCAACTGCCTCCAAGTTAGCAGCTGCCTTCTTATTATCAGCTGCCTACATGTTAGCAGTTGCCTCCCTGTTATCAGTTGTCACCGTGTTAGCAACTGCCTCGTTGTTATCAGCTGTCTCCATGTTATCAGCTTCCTCTGTATTAGCAGCTGCCTCCCTATTATCGGCTAGCTCCATGTTAGCAGTTGCATCCCTGTTAACAGCTGCCTCCCTGTTATCAGTTGTCTCTGTGTTAGCAGCTGCCTCTGTGTTAGCAACTGCCTCCCTATTAACGGCTGCCTCCATGTTAGCAGCTGCCTCTGTGTTATCAGTTGCCGTCGTGTTAGCAGCTGCCTCCCTATTATCAGCTGTCTCCGTGTTAGCAGTTGTCTCCCCATTTTCAGCTGCCTCCCTGTTATCAGCTGCCTCCGTGTTAGCAGCTGCCTCCCTGTTATCAGCTGCCTCCCTGTTAGTAGTTGCCTCACTGTCATCAACTGTCTTCGTGCTAGCAGCTGCCTCCATGTTATCAGCTGCCTCTGTGTTAGCACTTCCCTCCCTATTATCGGCTGCCTCCATGTTAGCAGCAGCCTCCCTGTTATAAGTTGTCTCCATGTTATCAGTTGTGTCCGTGTTAGCAGCTGCCTCTGTGTTATCAGTTGCCTCCGTGTTAGCAGTTGCTCTACGTTATCAGTTGCCTCCCTTTTATTAGTTGCCTCCGTGTTATCAGCTGCCTCCATGTTATCAGGTGCCTCTGTGTTATCAGCTGCCTCCATGTTATCAGCTGCCTCTGTGTTATCAGCTGCCTCTGTGTTAGCAGCTGCCTCCATGTTATCAGCTGCCTCTGTGTTAGCAGCTGCCTCCATGTTATCAGTTGGCTCCCTGTTATCAGCTGCCTACGTGTTAGCAGCTGTCTCCCTATTATCAGTTGCAGCCCTGTTAGCAGCTGCCTCTACGTCATCAGTTGCCTCCCTTTTATCAGTTGCCTCCGTGTTAGCTGCTGCCTCCCTATTTTCAGCTGTCTACGTGTTAGCAGCTACCTCGGTGTTAGCAGCTGCGTCCATGTTCTCAGTTGCCTCCGTGTTAGCAGCTGCCTCCCTATTAGCAGCTGCCGCTATGTTATCAGTTGCCTCCCTGTTATCAGCTGTGTCCGTGTTAGCAGTTGCCTCTGTGTTAGCAGCTGCCTCCATGTTAGCAGGTGCCTCCGTGTTAGCAGGTGCCTCCCTATTATCAGCTGCGTCCGTCTTAGCAGCTACATCGCTATTATCAGCTGCCTCCGTGTTAGTAGCTGCCTCCATGTTAGCAGCTGCCTCCCTGTTATCAGTTGCCTCCCTGTTATCAGTTGTCTTCGTGTTAGCATCTGCCTCCGTATTATCAGCTGCTCCATGTTATCAGCTGCCTCCCTATTATCAGCTGCCTCCTTGTTATCAGCTGCCTCCCTGTTATCTGTTGCCTCCCTGTTATCAGTTGTCTTCGTGTTAGCATCTGCCTCCGTATTATCAGCTGCCGCCGTGTTAGCACTTGCTCTATGTTATCAGTTGCCTCCCTTTTGTCAGCTGCCTCCGTGTTAGCAGCTGCCTCCGTGTTAGGAGCTGCCTCCCTGTTTTCAGTTGTCTTCGTGTTAGCAGCTGCCTCTATGTTAGCAGCTGCCTCCATGTTATCAGTTGCCTCCCTTTTATCAGCTGCCTCCCTGTTATCAGTTGTCTCCGTGTTATCAGCTGCCTCTGTGTTATCACTTCCCTCTCTATTATCGGCTGCCTCCATGTTAGCAGTTGCCTCCCTGTTATAAGTTGTCTCCATGTTATCAGTTGTCTCCGTGTGAGCAGCTACCTCTGTGTTATCAGTTGCCTCCGTGGTAGCAGCTGCTCTACGTTATCAGTTGCCTCCCTTTTATCAGTTGCCTCCGTGTTATCAGCTTCCTCCATGTTATCAGCTGCCTCTGTGTTATCAGCTGCCTTTGTGTTAGCAGCTGCCTCCAGGTTATCAGCTGCCTCTGTGTTATCAGCTGCCTCCATTTTATCAGTTGCCTCCCTGTTATCAGCTGCCTACATTTTAGCAGTTGTCTCCCTATTATCAGTTGCAGCCCTGTTAGCAGCTGCCTCTACGTTATCAGTTGCCTCCCTTTTATCAGTTGCCTCCGTGTTAGCTGCTGCCTCCCTATTTTCAGCTTTCTCCGTGTTAGCAGCTACCTCGGTGTTAGCAGCTGCCTCCATGTTAGCAGTTGCCTCCGTGTTAGCAGCTGCCTCCCTGTTAGCAGCTGCCTCTATGTTATCAGTTGCCTCCCTGTTATCAGCTGTGTCCGTGTTAGCACCTGCCTCTGTGTTAGCAGCTGCCTCCATGTTATCAGCTGCCTCCGTGTTAGCAGGTGCCTCCCTGTTATCAGCTGCCTTCGTCATAGCAGCTACCTCCCTATTATCAGCTGCCTCCGTGTTAGTAGCTTCCTCCTTGTTATCAGTTGCCTCCCTGTTATCAGTTGTCTTCGTGTTAGCATCTGCCTCCGTATTATCAGCTGCCTCCATGTTATCAGCTGCCTCCTTGTTATCAGCTGCCTCCCTGTTATCAACTGCCTCTGTGTTAGTAGCTGCCTCCCTGTTATCAGTTGCCTCCCTGTTATCAGTTGTCTTCGTGTTAGTATCTCCCTCCGTATTATCAGCTGCCGCCGTGTTAGCACTTGCTCTACGTTATCGGTTGCCTCCCGTTTTTCCGCTGCCTCCCTGTTATCAGTTGTCTCCGTGTTAGCAGCTGCCTCCATGTTAGCAGCTGCCTCCCTGTTATCAGCTGCCTCCATGTTAGCAGTTGGCTCCCTGTTATCGGCTGCCTCCATGTTAGGAGTTGCCTCCGTTTTATCAGTTGTCTCCATGTTAGCCGCTGCCTCTGTGTTATCAGTTACCGTCGTGTTAGCAGCTGCCTCTGTGTTATCAGTTGCCGTCGTGTTAGCAGCTGCCTCTACGTTATCAGTTGCCACCCTTTTATCAGTTGCCTCCATGTTAGCAGCTGCCTCCCTGTTATCAGCTGCCTCCGTGTTAGCAGTTGCCTCCCTATTTTCAGCTGCCTCCTTGTTATCAGTTGTCCCCGTGTTATCAGCTGCCTCTGTGTTATCAGTTGTCTCCATGTTATCAACTGCCTCCCTATTATCAACTGCTTCCAAGTTAACAGCTGCCTTCTTATTATCAGCTGCCTACATGTTAGCAGTTGCCTCCCTGTTATCAGTTGTCTCCGTGTTAGCAACTGCCTCGTTGTTATCAGCTGTCTCCATGTTATCAGCTTCCTCTGTATTAGCAGCTGCCTCCCTATTATCGGCTAGCTCCATGTTAGCAGCTGCCTCCCTGTTAACAGCTGCCTCCCTGTTATCAGTTGTCTCTGTGTTAGCAGCTGCCTCTGTGTTAGCAACTGCCTCCCTATTAACGGCTGCCTCCATGTTAGCAGCTGCCTCTGTGTTATCAGTTGCCGTCGTGTTAGCAGCTGCCTCCCTATTATCAGCTGTCTCCGTGTTAGCAGTTGTCTCCGTGTTAGCACTTGCTCTATGTTATCAGTTGCCTCCCTTTTGTCAGCTGCCTCCGTGTTAGCAGCTGCCTCCCTGTTTTCAGTTGTCTTCGTGTTAGCAGCTGCCTCTATGTTAGCAGCTGCCTCCATGTTATCAGTTGCCTCCCTTTTATCATCTGCCTCCCTGTTATCAGTTGACTCCGTGTTATCAGCTGCCTCTGTGTTAGCACTTCCCTCCCTATTATCGGCTGCCTCCATGTTAGCAGCTGCCTCCCTGTTATAAGTTGTCTCCGTGTAATCATTTGTCTCCGTGTGAGCAGCTACCTCTGTGTTATCAGTTGCCTCCGTGTTAGCAGCTGCTCTACGTTATCAGTTGCCTCCCTTTTATTAGTTGCCTCCGTGTTATCAGCTTCCTCCATGTTATCAGCTGCCTCTGTGTTATCAGCTGCTTCCATGTTATCAGCTGCCTCTGTGTTATCAGCTGCCTTTGTGTTAGCAGCTGCCTCCAGGTTATCAGCTGCCTCTGTGTTATCAGTTGCCTCCATTTTATCAGTTGCCTCCCTGTTATCAGCTGCCTATGTTTTAGCAGCTGTCTCCCTATTATCAGTTGCAGCCCTGTTAGCAGCTGCCTCTACGTTATCAGTGGCCTCCCTTTTATCAGTTGCCTCCGTGTTAGCTGCTGCCTCCCTATTTTCAGCTTTCTCCGTGTTAGCAGCTACCTCGGTGTTAGTAGCTGCCTCCATGTTATTAGTGGCCTCCGTGTTAGCAGCTGCCTCCCTGTTAGCAGCTGCCTCTATGTTATCAGTTGCCTCCCTGTTATCAGCTGTGTCCGTGTTAGCACCTGCCTCTGTGTTAGCAGCTGCCTCCATGTTATCAGCTGCCTCCGTGTTAGCAGGTACCTCCCTGTTATCAGCTGCCTTCGTCATAGCAGCTACCTCCCTATTATCAGCTGCCTCCGTGTTAGTAGCTGCCTCCTTGTTATCAGTTGCCTCCCTGTTATCAGTTGTCTTCGTGTTAGCATCTGCCTCCGTATTATCAGCTGCCTCCATGTTATTAGCTGCCTCCTTGTTATCAGCTGCCTCCCTGTTATCAATTGCCTCTGTGTTAGTAGCTGCCTCCCTGTTATCAGTTGCCTCCCTGTTATCAGTTGTCTTCGTGTTAGTATCTCCCTCCGTATTATCAGCTGCCGCCGTGTTAGTATCTGCCTCCGTTTTATCAGTTGTCTCCATGTTAGCTGCTGCCTCTGTGTTATCAGTTGCCGTCGTGTTAGCAGCTGCCTCTGTGTTATCAGTTGCCGTCGTGTTAGCAGCTGCCTCTACGTTATCAGTTGCCACCCTTTTATCAGCTGCCTCCATGTTAGCAGCTGCCTCCCTGTTATCAGCTGCCTCCGTGTTAGCAGTTGCCTCCCTATTTTCAGCTGCCTCCCTGTTATCAGTTGCCTCCGTGTAAGGAGCTGCCTCCATGTTAGCAGCTACCTCCGTGTTAGCAGTTGTCTCCATTTTATCAGCTGCCGCCGTGTTTGCAGCTGCCTCTACGTTATCAGTTGCCTCCCTGTTATCAGCTGCCTCCGTGTTAGCAGCTACCTCCGTGTTAGCAGCTGCCTCTACGTTATCAGTTGCCTCACTGTTATCAGGTGTCTCCGTGTTAGCACCGACCTCTGTGTTAGCAGTTGCCTCCATGTTATCAGTTGCCGTCGTGTTAGCAGCTGCCTCTACGTTATCAGTTGCCACCCTTTTCTCAGCTGCCTCCATGTTAGCAGTTGCCTCCCTGTTATCAGCTGCCTCCATGTTAGCAGTTGCCTCCCTGTCATCAACTGTCTTCATGTTAGCAGCTGCCTCCATGTTATCAGCTGCCTTTGTGTTAGCACTTGCCTCCATATTATCGGTTGCCTCCATGTTAGCAGCTGCCTCCCTGTTATCAGTTGTCTCCGTGTTATCAGTTGTCTCCGTGTTAGCAGCTGCCTCTGTGTTATCAGTTGCCTCCATGTTAGCAGCTGCTCTACGTTATAAGTTGCCTCCCTTTTATTAGTTGCCTCCGTGTTATCAGCTGCCTCCATGTTATCAGTTGCCTACGTGTTATCAGTTGTCTCCGTGTTAGCAGCTGCCTCTATGTTAGCTGCTGCCTCCGTGTTAGCAGCTGCCACCATTTTTTCAGTTGCCTCCATGTTATCAGCTGCCTCCTTATTAGCAGCCTCCTCTGTGTTAACAGCTGCCTCTGTGTTATCAGCTGCCTCCATTTTATCAGCTGCCTCCGTGTTATTAGCTACCTCTGTGTTAGCAGCTGCCTCCGTGTTAGCAGCTACCTCCCTGTTATCAGCTGCCTCCGTGTTATCAGCTGTCTCCCGGTTATCAGTTGCCTCCCTGTTAGCAACTGCCTCCATTTTATCAATTGCCTCTACGTTATCAGCTGCCTCCTTATTAGCTGCTACCTCTGTGTTAGCAGCTGCCTCCATGTTAGCAGCCGCCTCCATGTTAGCAGCCGCCTCCATGTTAGCAGCCGCCTCCTTGTTAGTAGCTGCCTCCGTGTTAGCAGTTGTCTCCATGTTATCAGCTGCCGCCGTGTTTGCAGCTGCATCTACGTTATCAGTTGCCTCCCTGTTAGCAGCTGCCTCCGTGTTAGCAGCTGCCTCCGTGTTAGCAGCTGCCTCTACGTTATCAGTTGCCTCACTGTTATCAGGTGTCTCCGTGTTAGCACCGACCTCTGTGTTAGCAGCTGCCTCCATGTTATCAGTTGCCTCTCTGTTATCAGCTGCCTACGTGTTAGCAGCTGTCTCCCTATTATCAGTTGCAGCCCTGTTAGCAGCCGCCTCTACGTTATCAGTTGCCTCCCTATTATCAGTTGCCTCCGTGTTAGCTACTGCCTCCCTATTTTCAGCTGCCTCCGTGTTAGCAGTTGCCTCCCTGTTAGCAGCTACCTCTATGTTATCAGTTGCCTCCCTGTTATCAGTTGTCTCCGTGTTAGCAGCTGACTCTGTGTTAGCAGCTGCCTCTGCCTCCATGTTAGCAGGTGCCTCCCTGTTATCAGCTGCCTCCGTGTTAGTAGCTACCTCCGTGTTAGCAGCTGCCTCCATGTTAGCAGCTGCCTCCCTGTTATCAGTTGCATCCCTGTTATCAGCTCTCTTCGTGTTAGCATCTGCCTCGGTATTATCAGCTGCCTCCATGTTATCAGTTGCCTCCCTGTCATTAGCTGTCTTCGTGTTAGCTGCTGCCTCCGTGTTAGCAGCTGCCTCCATGTTATCGTTTGCCTCTGTATTAGCAGTTGCCTCCCTATTATCCGTTGTCACCATGTTAGCAGCTGTATCCCTGTTATCAGCTGCCTCCGTGTTATCAGTTGTCTCCGTGTTAGCAGCTGCCTCTGTGTTATCAGTTGCCGTTGTGTTAGCAGCTGCTCTACATTATCAGTTGCCTCCCTGTTATCAGCTGCCTCCGTGTTAGCAGTTGCCTCCCTGTTATTAGTTGCCTCCGTGTTAGCAGCTGCCTCCATGTTAGCAGCTGCCTCCGTGTTAGCAGTTGTCTCCATTTTATCAGCTGCCGCCGTGTTAGCAGCTGCCTCTACGTTATCAGTTGCCTCCCTGTTATCAGCTGCCTCCGTGTTAGCAGCTGCCTCCGTGTTAGCAACTGCCTCCCTGTTACTAGCAGTCTCCGTGTTAGCAGCTGCCTCTGTGTTATCAGATGTCTCCCGGTTATCAGCTGCCTCCGTGTTATCAGCTGCCTCCATGTTAGCAGCTGCCTCCCTGTTAGCAGCTGCCTCTATGTTATCAGTTGCCTCCCTGTTATCAGCTGTCTCTGTGTTAGCACCTGCCTCTGTGTTAGCAGCTGCCTCCATGTTATCATCTGCCTCCGCGTTAGCAGGTGCCTCCCTGTTATCAGCTGCCTCCGTGTTAGTAGCTGCCTCCGTGTTAGTAGCTGCCTCCAAGTTAGCAGCTGCCTCCCTGTTATCAGTTGCATCCCTGTTATCAGCCCTCTTCGTGTTAGCAGCTGCCTCCATGTTATCAGCTGCCTCCATGTTATCTGCTGCCTCTGTATTAGCAGCTGCCTCCATTTTATCAGTTGCCTCTATGTTATCAGCTGCCTCCTTATTAGCTGCTGCCTCTGTGTTAGCAGCTGCCTGTGTGTTTTCAGCTGCCTCCATTTTATCAGCTGCCTCCGTGCTATTAGCTACCTCAGTGTTAGCAGCTGCCTCCGTGTTAGCAGCTGCCTCCGTGTTATCAGCTGTCTCCCGGTTATCAGTTGCCTCCCTATTAGCAGCTGCCTCCATGTTAGCAGCTGCCTCCCTGTTAGCAGCTGCCTCCGTGTTAGCAGTTGTCTCCATGTTATCAGCTACCGCCGTGTTAGCAGCTGCCTCTACGTTATCAGTTGCCTCCCTGTTATCAGGTGCCTCCGTGTTAGCAGCTGCCTCTACGTTATCAGTTGCCTCACTGTTATCAGGTGTCTCCGTGTTAGCACCGACCTCTGTGTTAGCAGCTGCCTCCATGTTATCAGTTGTCTCTCTGTTATCAGCTGCCTACGTGTTAGCAGCTGTCTCCCTATTATCAGTTGCAGCCCAGTTAGCAGGCGCCTCTACGTTATCAGTTGCCTCCCTTTTATCAGTTGCCTCCGTGTCAGCTACTGCCTCCCTATTTTCAGCTGCCTCCGTGTTAGCAGCTGCCTCCGTGTTAGCAGCTGCCTCTATGTTATCAGTTGCCTCCCTGTTATCCGTTGTCTCCTTGTTAGCATCTGCCTCTGTGTTAGCAGCTGCCTCCATGTTATCAGCAGCCTCCGTGTTAGCAGGTGCCTCCCTGTTATCAGCTGCCTCCGTGTTAGTAGCTGCCTCCGTGTTAGCAGCTGCTTGTCTGTGTTCAGCTGTCTCCGTGTTAGCAGCTGCCTCTATGTTAGCAGCTGCCTCCATGTTATCAGCTGCCTCCCTATTATCAGTTGCCTCTGTGTTAGCAGCTGCCTCTATGTTAGCAGTTGTTTCCATGTTATCAGCAGCCTCCCTGTTATCAGTTGCCTCCGTGTTAGCAGCAGCCTCCCTGTTAGCAGCTGCCTCTATGTTATCAGTTGCCTCCCTGTTATCAGCTGTCTCCGTGTTAGCACCTGCCTCAGTGTTAGCAGCTGCCTCCATGTTATCAGCTGCCTCCGTGTTAGCAGGTGCCTCTCTATTATCAGCTGCCTCCGTGTTAGTAGCTGCCTCCATGTTAGCAGCTGCCTTCCTGTTATCAGTTGCATCCCTGTTATCAGCCCTCTTCGTGTTAGCATCTGCCTCGGTATTATCAGCTGCCTCCATGTTATCAGTGCCTCCCTGTTATCAGCTGCCTCCACGTTAGCTGTTGCCTCCCTGTCATTAGCTGTCTTCGTGTTAGCAGCTGCCTCCATGTTATCAGCTGCCTCCTTGTTATCTGCTGCCTCTGTATTAGCAGTTGCCTCCCTATTATCGGTTGCCACCATGTTTGCAGTTGTATCCCTGTTATCAGCTGCCTCCGTGTTATGAGTTGTCTCCGTGTTAGCAGCTGCCTCTGTGTTATCTGTTGCCGCCGTGTTAGCAGCTGCTCTACGTTATCAGTTGCCTCCGTGTTAGCAGCTGCGTCCCTGTGTTCAGCTGTCTCCGTGTTAGCAGCTGCCTCTATGTTAGCAGCTGCCTCTATGTTAGCTGCTGCCTCTGTGTTATCAGTTGTCTCCATGTTATCAACTGCCTCCCTATTATCAACTGCCTCCAAGTTAGCAGCTGCCTTCTTATTATCAGCTGCCTACATGTTAGCAGTTGCCTCCCTGTTATCAGTTGTCACCGTGTTAGCAACTGCCTCGTTGTTATCAGCTGTCTCCATGTTATCAGCTTCCTCTGTATTAGCAGCTGCCTCCCTATTATCGGCTAGCTCCATGTTAGCAGTTGCATCCCTGTTAACAGCTGCCTCCCTGTTATCAGTTGTCTCTGTGTTAGCAGCTGCCTCTGTGTTATCAGCTGCCTCTGTGTTAGCACTTCCCTCCCTATTATCGGCTGCCTCCATGTTAGCAGCAGCCTCCCTGTTATAAGTTGTCTCCATGTTATCAGTTGTGTCCGTGTTAGCAGCTGCCTCTGTGTTATCAGTTGCCTCCGTGTTAGCAGTTGCTCTACGTTATCAGTTGCCTCCCTTTTATTAGTTGCCTCCGTGTTATCAGCTGCCTCCATGTTATCAGGTGCCTCTGTGTTATCAGCTGCCTCCATGTTATCAGCTGCCTCTGTGTTATCAGCTGCCTCTGTGTTAGCAGCTGCCTCCATGTTATCAGCTGCCTCTGTGTTAGCAGCTGCCTCCATGTTATCAGTTGGCTCCCTGTTATCAGCTGCCTACGTGTTAGCAGCTGTCTCCCTATTATCAGTTGCAGCCCTGTTAGCAGCTGCCTCTACGTCATCAGTTGCCTCCCTTTTATCAGTTGCCTCCGTGTTAGCTGCTGCCTCCCTATTTTCAGCTGTCTACGTGTTAGCAGCTACCTCGGTGTTAGCAGCTGCGTCCATGTTCTCAGTTGCCTCCGTGTTAGCAGCTGCCTCCCTATTAGCAGCTGCCGCTATGTTATCAGTTGCCTCCCTGTTATCAGCTGTGTCCGTGTTAGCAGTTGCCTCTGTGTTAGCAGCTGCCTCCATGTTAGCAGGTGCCTCCGTGTTAGCAGGTGCCTCCCTATTATCAGCTGCGTCCGTCTTAGCAGCTACATCGCTATTATCAGCTGCCTCCGTGTTAGTAGCTGCCTCCATGTTAGCAGCTGCCTCCCTGTTATCAGTTGCCTCCCTGTTATCAGTTGTCTTCGTGTTAGCATCTGCCTCCGTATTATCAGCTGCTCCATGTTATCAGCTGCCTCCCTATTATCAGCTGCCTCCTTGTTATCAGCTGCCTCCCTGTTATCTGTTGCCTCCCTGTTATCAGTTGTCTTCGTGTTAGCATCTGCCTCCGTATTATCAGCTGCCGCCGTGTTAGCACTTGCTCTATGTTATCAGTTGCCTCCCTTTTGTCAGCTGCCTCCGTGTTAGCAGCTGCCTCCGTGTTAGGAGCTGCCTCCCTGTTTTCAGTTGTCTTCGTGTTAGCAGCTGCCTCTATGTTAGCAGCTGCCTCCATGTTATCAGTTGCCTCCCTTTTATCAGCTGCCTCCCTGTTATCAGTTGTCTCCGTGTTATCAGCTGCCTCTGTGTTATCACTTCCCTCCCTATTATCGGCTGCCTCCATGTTAGCAGTTGCCTCCCTGTTATAAGTTGTCTCCATGTTATCAGTTGTCTCCGTGTGAGCAGCTACCTCTGTGTTATCAGTTGCCTCCGTGGTAGCAGCTGTTCTACGTTATCAGTTGCCTCCCTTTTATCAGTTGCCTCCGTGTTATCAGCTTCCTCCATGTTATCAGCTGCCTCTGTGTTATCAGCTGCCTTTGTGTTAGCAGCTGCCTCCAGGTTATCAGCTGCCTCTGTGTTATCAGCTGCCTACATTTTAGCAGTTGTCTCCCTATTATCAGTTGCAGCCCTGTTAGCAGCTGCCTCTACGTTATCAGTTGCCTCCCTTTTATCAGTTGCCTCCGTGTTAGCTGCTGCCTCCCTATTTTCAGCTTTCTCCGTGTTAGCAGCTACCTCGGTGTTAGCAGCTGCCTCCATGTTAGCAGTTGCCTCCGTGTTAGCAGCTGCCTCCCTGTTAGCAGCTGCCTCTATGTTATCAGTTGCCTCCCTGTTATCAGCTGTGTCCGTGTTAGCACCTGCCTCTGTGTTAGCAGCTGCCTCCATGTTATCAGCTGCCTCCGTGTTAGCAGGTGCCTCCCTGTTATCAGCTGCCTTCGTCATAGCAGCTACCTCCCTATTATCAGCTGCCTCCGTGTTAGTAGCTTCCTCCTTGTTATCAGTTGCCTCCCTGTTATCAGTTGTCTTCGTGTTAGCATCTGCCTCCGTATTATCAGCTGCCTCCATGTTATCAGCTGCCTCCTTGTTATCAGCTGCCTCCCTGTTATCAACTGCCTCTGTGTTAGTAGCTGCCTCCCTGTTATCAGTTGCCTCCCTGTTATCAGTTGTCTTCGTGTTAGTATCTCCCTCCGTATTATCAGCTGCCGCCGTGTTAGCACTTGCTCTACGTTATCAGTTGCCTCCCGTTTTTCAGCTGCCTCCATGTTAGCAGCTGCCTCCCTGTTATCAGTTGTCTCCGTGTTAGCAGCTGCCTCCATGTTAGCAGCTGCCTCCCTGTTATCAGCTGCCTCCATGTTAGCAGTTGGCTCCCTGTTATCGGCTGCCTCCATGTTAGGAGTTGCCTCCGTTTTATCAGTTGTCTCCATGTTAGCCGCTGCCTCTGTGTTATCAGTTACCGTCGTGTTAGCAGCTGCCTCTGTGTTATCAGTTGCCGTCGTGTTAGCAGCTGCCTCTACGTTATCAGTTGCCACCCTTTTATCAGTTGCCTCCATGTTAGCAGCTGCCTCCCTGTTATCAGCTGCCTCCGTGTTAGCAGTTGCCTCCCTATTTTCAGCTGCCTCCTTGTTATCAGTTGTCCCCGTGTTATCAGCTGCCTCTGTGTTATCAGTTGTCTCCATGTTATCAACTGCCTCCCTATTATCAACTGCCTCCAAGTTAACAGCTGCCTTCTTATTATCAGCTGCCTACATGTTAGCAGTTGCCTCCCTGTTATCAGTTGTCTCCGTGTTAGCAACTGCCTCGTTGTTATCAGCTGTCTCCATGTTATCAGCTTCCTCTGTATTAGCAGCTGCCTCCCTATTATCGGCTAGCTCCATGTTAGCAGCTGCCTCCCTGTTAACAGCTGCCTCCCTGTTATCAGTTGTCTCTGTGTTAGCAGCTGCCTCTGTGTTAGCAACTGCCTCCCTATTAACGGCTGCCTCCATGTTAGCAGCTGCCTCTGTGTTATCAGTTGCCGTCGTGTTAGCAGCTGCCTCCCTATTATCAGCTGTCTCCGTGTTAGCAGTTGTCTCCCCATTTTCAGCTGCCTCCCTGTTATCAGCTGCCTCCGTGTTAGCAGCTGCCTCCCTGTTAGTAGTTGCCTCCCTGTCATCAACTGTCTTCGTGCTAGCAGCTGCCTCCATGTTATCAGCTGCCTCTGTCTTAGCACTTCCCTCCCTATTATCGGCTGCCTCCATGTTAGCAGCAGCCTCCCTGTTATAAGTTGTCTCCATGTTATCAGTTGTGTCCGTGTTAGCAGCTGCCTCTGTGTTATCAGTTGCCTCCGTGTTAGCAGTTGCACTACGTTATCAGTTGCCTCCCTTTTATTAGTTGCCTCCGTGTTATCAGCTGCCTCCATGTTATCAGGTGCCTCTGTATTATCAGCTGCCTCCATGTTATCAGGTGCCTCTGTGTTATAACCTGCCTCTGTGTTAGCAGCTGCCTCCATGTTATCAGCTGCCTCTGTGTTAGCAGCTGCCTCCATGTTATCAGTTGGCTCCCTGTTATCAGCTGCCTACGTGTTATCAGCTGCCTCCATGTTAGCAGGTGCCTCCGTGTTAGCAGGTGCCTCCCTATTATCAGCTGCGTCCGTCTTAGCAGCTACATCGCTATTATCAGCTGCCTCCGTGTTAGTAGCTGCCTCCATGTTAGCAGCTGCCTCCCTGTTATCAGTTGCCTCCCTGTTATCAGTTGTCTTCGTGTTAGCATCTGCCTCCGTATTATCAGCTGCTCCATGTTATCAGCTGCCTCCCTATTATCAGCTGCCTCCTTGTTATCAGCTGCCTCCCTGTTATCAGTTGTCTTCGTGTTAGCATCTGCCTCCGTATTATCAGCTGCCGCCGTGTTAGCACTTGCTCTATGTTATCAGTTGCCTCCCTTTTGTCAGCTGCCTCCGTGTTAGCAGCTGCCTCCGTGTTAGGAGCTGCCTCCCTGTTTTCAGTTGTCTTCGTGTTAGCAGCTGCCTCTATGTTAGCAGCTGCCTCCATGTTATCAGTTGCCTCCCTTTTATCAGCTGCCTCCCTGTTATCAGTTGTCTCCGTGTTATCAGCTGCCTCTGTGTTATCACTTCCCTCCCTATTATCGGCTGCCTCCATGTTAGCAGTTGCCTCCCTGTTATAAGTTGTCTCCATGTTATCAGTTGTCTCCGTGTGAGCAGCTACCTCTGTGTTATCAGTTGCCTCCGTGGTAGCAGCTGTTCTACGTTATCAGTTGCCTCCCTTTTATCAGTTGCCTCCGTGTTATCAGCTTCCTCCATGTTATCAGCTGCCTCTGTGTTATCAGCTGCCTTTGTGTTAGCAGCTGCCTCCAGGTTATCAGCTGCCTCTGTGTTATCAGCTGCCTACATTTTAGCAGTTGTCTCCCTATTATCAGTTGCAGCCCTGTTAGCAGCTGCCTCTACGTTATCAGTTGCCTCCCTTTTATCAGTTGCCTCCGTGTTAGCTGCTGCCTCCCTATTTTCAGCTTTCTCCGTGTTAGCAGCTACCTCGGTGTTAGCAGCTGCCTCCATGTTAGCAGTTGCCTCCGTGTTAGCAGCTGCCTCCCTGTTAGCAGCTGCCTCTATGTTATCAGTTGCCTCCCTGTTATCAGCTGTGTCCGTGTTAGCACCTGCCTCTGTGTTAGCAGCTGCCTCCATGTTATCAGCTGCCTCCGTGTTAGCAGGTGCCTCCCTGTTATCAGCTGCCTTCGTCATAGCAGCTACCTCCCTATTATCAGCTGCCTCCGTGTTAGTAGCTTCCTCCTTGTTATCAGTTGCCTCCCTGTTATCAGTTGTCTTCGTGTTAGCATCTGCCTCCGTATTATCAGCTGCCTCCATGTTATCAGCTGCCTCCTTGTTATCAGCTGCCTCCCTGTTATCAACTGCCTCTGTGTTAGTAGCTGCCTCCCTGTTATCAGTTGCCTCCCTGTTATCAGTTGTCTTCGTGTTAGTATCTCCCTCCGTATTATCAGCTGCCGCCGTGTTAGCACTTGCTCTACGTTATCAGTTGCCTCCCGTTTTTCAGCTGCCTCCATGTTAGCAGCTGCCTCCCTGTTATCAGTTGTCTCCGTGTTAGCAGCTGCCTCCATGTTAGCAGCTGCCTCCCTGTTATCAGCTGCCTCCATGTTAGCAGTTGGCTCCCTGTTATCGGCTGCCTCCATGTTAGGAGTTGCCTCCGTTTTATCAGTTGTCTCCATGTTAGCCGCTGCCTCTGTGTTATCAGTTACCGTCGTGTTAGCAGCTGCCTCTGTGTTATCAGTTGCCGTCGTGTTAGCAGCTGCCTCTACGTTATCAGTTGCCACCCTTTTATCAGTTGCCTCCATGTTAGCAGCTGCCTCCCTGTTATCAGCTGCCTCCGTGTTAGCAGTTGCCTCCCTATTTTCAGCTGCCTCCTTGTTATCAGTTGTCCCCGTGTTATCAGCTGCCTCTGTGTTATCAGTTGTCTCCATGTTATCAACTGCCTCCCTATTATCAACTGCCTCCAAGTTAACAGCTGCCTTCTTATTATCAGCTGCCTACATGTTAGCAGTTGCCTCCCTGTTATCAGTTGTCTCCGTGTTAGCAACTGCCTCGTTGTTATCAGCTGTCTCCATGTTATCAGCTTCCTCTGTATTAGCAGCTGCCTCCCTATTATCGGCTAGCTCCATGTTAGCAGCTGCCTCCCTGTTAACAGCTGCCTCCCTGTTATCAGTTGTCTCTGTGTTAGCAGCTGCCTCTGTGTTAGCAACTGCCTCCCTATTAACGGCTGCCTCCATGTTAGCAGCTGCCTCTGTGTTATCAGTTGCCGTCGTGTTAGCAGCTGCCTCCCTATTATCAGCTGTCTCCGTGTTAGCAGTTGTCTCCCCATTTTCAGCTGCCTCCCTGTTATCAGCTGCCTCCGTGTTAGCAGCTGCCTCCCTGTTAGTAGTTGCCTCCCTGTCATCAACTGTCTTCGTGCTAGCAGCTGCCTCCATGTTATCAGCTGCCTCTGTCTTAGCACTTCCCTCCCTATTATCGGCTGCCTCCATGTTAGCAGCAGCCTCCCTGTTATAAGTTGTCTCCATGTTATCAGTTGTGTCCGTGTTAGCAGCTGCCTCTGTGTTATCAGTTGCCTCCGTGTTAGCAGTTGCACTACGTTATCAGTTGCCTCCCTTTTATTAGTTGCCTCCGTGTTATCAGCTGCCTCCATGTTATCAGGTGCCTCTGTATTATCAGCTGCCTCCATGTTATCAGGTGCCTCTGTGTTATAACCTGCCTCTGTGTTAGCAGCTGCCTCCATGTTATCAGCTGCCTCTGTGTTAGCAGCTGCCTCCATGTTATCAGTTGGCTCCCTGTTATCAGCTGCCTACGTGTTAGCAGCTGTCTCCCTATTATCAGTTGCAGCCCTGTTAGCAGCTGCCTCTACGTTATCAGTTGCCTCCCTTTTATCAGTTGCCTCCGTGTTAGCTGTTGCCTCCCTATTTTCAGCTGTCTACGTGTTAGCAGCTACCTCGGTGTTAGCAGCTGCGTCCATGTTCTCAGTTGCCTCCGTGTTAACAGCTGCCTCTCTGTTAGCAGCTGCCGCTATGTTATCAGTTGCCTCCCTGTTATCAGCTGTGTCCGTGTTAGCACCTGCCTCTGTGTTAGCAGCTGCCTCCATGTTAGCAGGTGCCTCCGTGTTAGCAGGTACCTCCCTGTTATCAGCTGCGTCCGTCTTAGCAGCTACCTCGCTATTATCAGCTTCCTCCGTGTTAGTAGCTGCCTCCATATTAGCAGCTGCCTCCCTGTTATCAGTTGCCTCCCTGTTATCAGTTGTCTTCGTGTTAGCATCTGCCTCCGTATTATCAGCTGCCTCCATGTTATCAGCTGCCTCCCTATTATCAGCTGCCTCCTTGTTATCAGTTGCCTCCCTGTTATCTGTTGCCTCCCTGTTATCAGTTGTCTTCGTGTTAGCATCTGCCTCCGTATTATCAGCTGCCGCCGTGTTAGCACTTGCTCTATGTTATCAGTTGCCTCCCTTTTGTCAGCTGCCTCCGTGTTAGCAGCTGCCTCCGTGTTAGCAGCTGCCTCCCTGTTTTCAGTTGTCTTCGTGTTAGCAGCTGCCTCTATGTTAGCAGCAGCCTCCATGTTATCAGTTGCCTCCCTTTTATCAGCTGCCTCCCTGTTATCAGTTGTCTCCGTGTTATCAGCTGCCTCTGTGTTATCACTTCCCTCCCTATTATCGGCTGCCTCCATGTTAGCAGTTGCCTCCCTGTTATAAGTTGTCTCCGTGTTATCAGTTGTCTCCGTGTGAGCAGCTACCTCTGTGTTATCAGTTGCCTCCGTGTTAGCAGCTGCTCTACGTTATCAGTTGCCTCCCTTTTATCAGTTGCCTCCGTGTTATCAGCTTCCTCCATGTTATCAGCTGCCTCTGTGTTATCAGTTGCCTTTGTGTTAGCAGCTGCCTCCAGGTTATCAGCTGCCTCTGTGTTATCAGCTGCCTCCATTTTATCAGTTGCCTCCCTGTTATCAGCTGCCTACATTTTAGCAGTTGTCTCCCTATTATCAGTTGCAGCCCTGTTAGCAGCTGCCTCTACGTTATCAGTTGCCTCCCTTTTATCAGTTGCCTCCGTGTTAGCTGCTGCCTCCCTATTTTCAGCTTTCTCCGTGTTAGTAGCTACCTCGGTGTTAGCAGCTGCCTCCATGTTAGCGGTTGCCTCCGTGTTAGCAGCTGCCTCCCTGTTAGCAGCTGCCTCTATGTTATCAGTTGCCTCCCTGTTATCAGCTGTGTCCGTGTTAGCACCTGCCTCTGTGTTAGCAGCTGCCTCCATGTTATCAGCTGCCTCCCTGTTATCAGCTGCCTTCGTCATAACAGCTACCTCCCTATTATCAGCTGCCTCCGTGTTAGTAGCTACCTCCTTGTTATCAGTTGCCTCCCTGTTATCAGTTGTCTTCGTGTTAGCATCTGCCTCCGTATTATCAGCTGCCTCCATGTTATCAGCTGCCTCCTTGTTATCAGCTGCCTCCCTGTTATCAACTGCCTCTGTGTTAGTAGCTGCCTCCCTGTTATCAGTTGCCTCCCTGTTATCAGTTGTCTTCGTGTTAGTATCTCCCTCCGTATTATCAGCTGCCGCCGTGTTAGCACTTGCTCTACGTTATCAGTTGCCTCCCATTTTTCAGCTGCCTCCATGTTAGCAGCTGCCTCCCTGTTATCAGTTGTCTCCGTGTTAGCAGCTGCCTCCATGTTAGCAGCTGCCTCCCTGTTATCAGATGCCTCCATGTTAGCAGTTGGCTCCCTGTTATCGGCTGCCTCCATGTTAGGAGTTGCCTCCGTTTTATCAGTTGTCTCCATGTTAGCTGCTGCCTCTGTGTTATCAGTTGTCGTCGTGTTAGCAACTGCCTCTGTGTTATCAGTTGCCGTCGTGTTAGCAGCTGCCTCTACGTTATTAGTTGCCACCCTTTTATCAGCTGCCTCCATGTTAGCAGTTGCCTCCCTGTTATCAGCTGCCTCCGTGTTAGCAGTTGCCTCCCTATTTTCAGCTTTCTCCGTGTTAGCAGCTACCTCGGTGTTAGCAGCTACCTCGGTGTTAGCAGCTGCCTCCATGTTAGCAGTTGCCTCCGTGTTAGCAGCTGCCTCCCTGTTAGCAGCTGCCTCTATGTTATCAGTTGCCTCCCTGTTATCAGCTGTGTCCGTGTTAGCACCTGCCTCTGTGTTAGCAGCTGCCTCCATGTTATCAGCTGCCTCCGTGTTAGCTGGTGCCTCCCTGTTATCAGCTGCCTTCGTCATAGCAGCTACCTCCCTATTATCAGCTGCCTCCTTGTTATCAGTTGCCTCCCTGTTATCAGTTGTCTTCGTGTTAGCATCTGCCTCCGTATTATCAGCTGCCTCCATGTTATCAGCTGCCTCCTTGTTATCAGCTGCCTCCCTGTTATCAACTGCCTCTGTGTTAGTAGCTGCCTCCCTGTTATCAGTTGCCTCCCTGTTATCAGTTGTCTTCGTGTTAGTATCTCCCTCCGTATTATCAGCTGCCGCCGTGTTAGCACTTGCTCTACGTTATCAGTTGGCTCCCGTTTTTCAGCTGCCTCCATGTTAGCAGCTGCCTCCCTGTTATCAGTTGTCTCCGTGTTAGCAGCTGCCTCCATGTTAGCAGCTGCCTCCCTGTTATCAGCTGCCTCCATGTTAGCAGTTGGCTCCCTGTTATCGGCTGCCTCCATGTTAGGAGTTGCCTCCGTTTTATCAGTTGTCTCCATGTTAGCCGTTGCCTCTGTGTTATCAGTTACCGTCGTGTTAGCAGCTGCCTCTGTGTTATCAGTTGCCGTCGTGTTAGCGGCTACCTCTATGTTAGCAGCTGCCTCCATGTTAGCAGCTGCCTCCGTGTTAGCAGCTGCCTCCCTGTTGGCAGTTGCCTCCGTGTTAGCAGCTGCCTCCCTGTTAGCAGCTGCCTCTATGTTATCAGTTGCCTCCTTGTTATCAGGTGTGTCCGTGTTAGCACCTGCCTCTGTGTTAGCAGCTGCCTCCATGTTATCAGCTGCCTCCCTGTTATCAGTTGCCTTCGTCATAGCAGCTACCTCCCTATTATCAGCTGCCTCCGTGTTAGTAGCTGCCTCCTTGTTATCAGTTGCCTCCCTGTTATCAGTTGTCTTCGTGTTAGCATCTGCCTCCGTATTATCAGCTGCCTCCATGTTATCAGCTGCCTCCTTGTTATCAGCTGCCTCCCTGTTATCAACTGCCTCTGTGTTAGTAGCTGCCTCCCTGTTATCAGTTGCCTCCCTGTTATCAGTTGTCTTCGTGTTAGTATCTCCCTCCGTATTATCAGCTGCCGCCGTGTTAGCACTTGCTCTACGTTATCAGTTGCCTCCCGTTTTTCAGCTGCCTCCATGTTAGCAGCTGCCTCCCTGTTATCAGTTGTCTCCGTGTTAGCAGCTGCCTCCATGTTAGCAGCTGCCTCCCTGTTATCAGCTGCCTCCATGTTAGCAGTTGGCTCCCTGTTATCGGCTGCCTCCATGTTAGGAGTTGCCTCCATTTTATCAGTTGTCTCCATGTTAGCCGCTGCCTCTGTGTTATCAGTTGCCGTCGTGTTAGCAACTGCCTGTGTTTTCAGTTGCCGTCTTGTTAGCAGCTGCCTCTACGTTATCAGTTGCCACCCTTTTATCAGCTGCCTCCATGTTATCAGCTGCCTCCCTGTTATCAGCTGCCTCCGTGTTAGCAGTTGCCTCCCTATTTTCAGCTGCCTCCCTGTTATCAGTTGCCTCTGTGTAAGGAGCTGCCTCCATGTTAGCAGTTACCTCCGTGTTAGCAGTTGTCTCCATTTTATCAGCTGTCGGCGTGTTTGCAGCTGCCTCTACGTTATCAGTTGCCTCCCTGTTATCAGCTGCCTCCGTGTTAGCAGCTACCTCCGTGTTAGCAGCTGCCTCTACGTTATCAGTTGCCTCACTGTTATCAGGTGTCTCCGTGTTAGCACCGACCTCTGTGTTAGCAGCTGCCTCCATGTTATCAGTTGCCGTCGTGTTAGCAGCTGCCTCTACGTTATCAGTTGCCACCCTTTTCTCAGCTGCCTCCATGTTAGCAGTTGCCTCCCTGTTATCAGCTGCCTCCATGTTAGCAGTTGCCTCCCTGTCATCAACTGTCTTCATGTTAGCAGCTGCCTCCATGTTATCAGCTGCCTTTGTGTTAGCACTTGCCTCCATATTATCGGTTGCCTCCATGTTAGCAGCTGCCTCCCTGTTATCAGTTGTCTCCGTGTTATCAGTTGTCTCCGTGTTAGCAGCTGCCTCTGTGTTATCAGTTGCCTCCATGTTAGCAGCTGCTCTACGTTATAAGTTGCCTCCCTTTTATTAGTTGCCTCCGTGTTATCAGCTGCCTCCATGTTATCAGTTGCCTACGTGTTATCAGTTGTCTCCGTGTTAGCAGCTGCCTCTATGTTAGCAGCTGCCTCCGTGTTAGCAGCTGCCACAATTTTTTCAGTTGCCTCCATGTTATCAGCTGCCTCCTTATTAGCAGCCTCTTCTGTGTTAACAGCTGCCTCTGTGTTATCAGCTGCCTCCGTTTTATCAGCTGCCTCCGTGTTATTAGCTACCTCTGTGTTAGCAGCTGCCTCCGTGTTAGCAGCTACCTCCCTATTATCAGCTGCCTCCGTGTTATCAGCTGTCTCCCGGTTATCAGTTGCCTCCCTGTTAGCAACTGCCTCCATTTTATCAGTTGCCTCTATGTTATCAGCTGCCTCCTTATTAGCTGCTACCTCTGTGTTAGCAGCTGCCTCCATGTTAGCAGCCGCCTCCATGTTAGCAGCCGCCTCCATGTTAGCAGTCGCCTCCTTGTTAGTAGCTGCCTCCGTGTTAGCAGTTGTCTCCATGTTATCAGCTGCCGCCGTGTTAGCAGCTGCATCTACGTTATCAGTTGCCTCCCTGTTATCAGCTGCCTCCGTGTTAGCAGCTGCCTCTACGTTATCAGTTGCCTCACTGTTATCAGGTGTCTCCGTGTTAGCACCGACCTCTGTGTTAGCAGCTGCCTCCATGTTATCAGTTGCCTCTCTGTTATCAGCTGCCTACGTTATCAGTTGCCTCCCTATTATCAGTTGCCTCCGTGTTAGCTGCTGCCTCCCTATTTTCAGCTGCCTCCGTGTTAGCAGCTGCCTCCCTGTTAGCAGCTACCTCTATGTTATCAGTTGCCTCCCTGTTATCAGTTGTCTCCGTGTTAGCACCTGCCTCTGTGTTAGCACCTGCCTCTGTGTTAGCAGCTGCCTCTGCCTCCATGTTATCAGCTGCCTCCGTGTTAGCAGGTGCCTCCCTGTTATCAGCTGCCTCCGTGTTAGTAGCTACCTCCGTGTTAGCAGCTGCCTCCATGTTAGCAGCTGCCTCCCTGTTATCAGTTGCATCCCTATTATCAGCTCTCTTCGTGTTAGCATCTGCCTCGGTATTATCAGCTGCCTCCATGTTATCAGTTGCCTCCCTGTCATTAGCTGTCTTCGTGTTAGTTGCTGCCTCCGTGTTAGCAGCTGCCTCCATGTTATCGTTTGCCTCTGTATTAGCAGTTGCCTCCCTATTATCCGTTGTCACCATGTTAGCAGCTGTATCCCTGTTATCAGCTGCCTCCGTGTTATCAGTTGTCTCCGTGTTAGCAGCTGCCTCTGTGTTATCAGTTGCCGTCGTGTTAGCAGCTGCCTCCCTGTGTTCAGCTGTCTCCGTGTTAGCAGCTGCCTCTATGTTATCAGCTGCCTCCATGTTATCAGCTGCCTCCCTATTATCAGTTGCCTCTGTGTTAGCAGCTGCCTCTATGTTAGCAGCTGTTTCCATGTTATCAGCTGCCTCCCTGTTATCAGTTGCCTCCGTGTTAGCAGTTGCCTCCCTGTTACCAGCAGTCTCCGTGTTAGCAGCTGCCTCTGTGTTATCAGATGTCTCCCGGTTATCAGCTGCCTCCGTGTTATCAGCTGCCTCCATGTTAGCAGCTGCCTCCCTGTTATCAGCTGCCTCCGTGTTAGCAGTTGCCTCCCTATTTTCAGCTGCCTCCTTGTTTTCAGTTGTCTCTGTGTTATGAGCTGCCTCTGCGTTGTCACCATGTTAGCAGCTGTATCCCTGTTATCAGCTACCTCCGTGTTATCAGTTGTCTCCGTGTTAGCAGCTGCCTCTGTGTTATCAGTTGCCGTCGTGTTAGCAGCTGCCTCTACGTTATCAGTTGCCACCCTTTTATCAGCTGCCTCCATGTTAGCAGCTGCCTCCCTGTTATCAGCTGCCTCCGTGTTAGCAGTTGCCTCCCTATTTTCAGCTGTCTCCCTGTTATCAGTTGCCTCCGTGTTAGCAGCTGCCTCCATGTTATCAGCTGCCGCCGTGTTTGCAGCTGCCTCTACGTTATCAGTTGCCTCCCTGTTAGCAGCTGCCTCCGTGTTAGCAGCTACCTCCGTGTTAGCAGCTGCCTCTACGTTATCAGTTGCCTCACTGTTATCAGGTGTCTCCGTGTTAGCACCGACCTCTGTGTTAGCAGCTGCCTCCATGTTATCAGTTGCCGTCGTGTTAGCAGCTGCCTCTACGTTATCAGTTGCCACCCTTTTCTCAGCTGCCTCCATGTTAGCAGTTGCCTCCCTGTAATCAGCTGCCTCCATGTTAGCAGTTGCCTCCCTGTCATCAACTGTCTTCATGTTAGCAGCTGCCTCCATGTTATCAGCTGCCTTTGTGTTAGCACTTGCCTCCATATTATCGGTTGCCTCCATGTTAGCAGCTGCCTCCCTGTCATCAGTTGTCTCCGTGTTATCAGTTGTCTCCGTGTTAGCAGCTGCCGCCGTGTTATCAGCTGCCTCCATGTTAGCAGCTACCTCCCTGTTAGTAGTTGCCTCCCTGTCATCAACTGTCTTCGTGCTAGCAGCTGCCTCCATGTTATCAGCTGCCTCTGTGTTAGCACTTCCCTCCCTATTATCGGCTGCCTCCATGTTAGCAGCAGCCTCCCTGTTATAAGTTGTCTCCATGTTATCAGTTGTGTCCGTGTTAGCAGCTGCCTCTGTGTTATCAGTTGCCTCCGTGTTAGCAGTTGCACTACGTTATCAGTTGCCTCCCTTTTATTAGTTGCCTCCGTGTTATCAGCTGCCTCCATGTTATCAGGTGCCTCTGTATTATCAGCTGCCTCCATGTTATCAGGTGCCTCTGTGTTATAACCTGCCTCTGTGTTAGCAGCTGCCTCCATGTTATCAGCTGCCTCTGTGTTAGCAGCTGCCTCCATGTTATCAGTTGGCTCCCTGTTATCAGCTGCCTACGTGTTAGCAGCTGTCTCCCTATTATCAGTTGCAGCCCTGTTAGCAGCTGCCTCTACGTTATCAGTTGCCTCCCTTTTATCAGTTGCCTCCGTGTTAGCTGTTGCCTCCCTATTTTCAGCTGTCTACGTGTTAGCAGCTACCTCGGTGTTAGCAGCTGCGTCCATGTTCTCAGTTGCCTCCGTGTTAACAGCTGCCTCTCTGTTAGCAGCTGCCGCTATGTTATCAGTTGCCTCCCTGTTATCAGCTGTGTCCGTGTTAGCACCTGCCTCTGTGTTAGCAGCTGCCTCCATGTTAGCAGGTGCCTCCGTGTTAGCAGGTGCCTCCCTGTTATCAGCTGCGTCCGTCTTAGCAGCTACCTCGCTATTATCAGCTTCCTCCGTGTTAGTAGCTGCCTCCATGTTAGCAGCTGCCTCCCTGTTATCAGTTGCCTCCCTGTTATCAGTTGTCTTCGTGTTAGCATCTGCCTCCGTATTATCAGCTGCCTCCATGTTATCAGCTGCCTCCCTATTATCAGCTGCCTCCTTGTTATCAGTTGCCTCCCTGTTATCTGTTGCCTCCCTGTTATCAGTTGTCTTCGTGTTAGCATCTGCCTCCGTATTATCAGCTGCCGCCGTGTTAGCACTTGCTATATGTTATCAGTTGCCTCCCTTTTGTCAGCTGCCTCCGTGTTAGCAGCTGCCTCCGTGTTAGCAGCTGCCTCCCTGTTTTCAGTTGTCTTCGTGTTAGCAGCTGCCTCTATGTTAGCAGCAGCCTCCATGTTATCAGTTGCCTCCCTTTTATCAGCTGCCTCCCTGTTATCAGTTGTCTCCGTGTTATCAGCTGCCTCTGTGTTATCACTTCCCTCCCTATTATCGGCTGCCTCCATGTTAGCAGTTGCCTCCCTGTTATAAGTTGTCTCCGTGTTATCAGTTGTCTCCGTGTGAGCAGCTACCTCTGTGTTATCAGTTGCCTCCGTGTTAGCAGCTGCTCTACGTTATCAGTTGCCTCCCTTTTATCAGTTGCCTCCGTGTTATCAGCTTCCTCCATGTTATCAGCTGCCTCTGTGTTATCAGTTGCCTTTGTGTTAGCAGCTGCCTCCAGGTTATCAGCTGCCTCTGTGTTATCAGCTGCCTCCATTTTATCAGTTGCCTCCCTGTTATCAGCTGCCTACATTTTAGCAGTTGTCTCCCTATTATCAGTTGCAGCCCTGTTAGCAGCTGCCTCTACGTTATCAGTTGCCTCCGTGTTAGCTGCTGCCTCCCTATTTTCAGCTTTCTCCGTGTTAGTAGCTACCTCGGTGTTAGCAGCTGCCTCCATGTTAGCGGTTGCCTCCGTGTTAGCAGCTGCCTCCCTGTTAGCAGCTGCCTCTATGTTATCAGTTGCCTCCCTGTTATCAGCTGTGTCCGTGTTAGCACCTGCCTCTGTGTTAGCAGCTGCCTCCATGTTATCAGCTGCCTCCCTGTTATCAGCTGCCTTCGTCATAACAGCTACCTCCCTATTATCAGCTGCCTCCGTGTTAGTAGCTACCTCCTTGTTATCAGTTGCCTCCCTGTTATCAGTTGTCTTCGTGTTAGCATCTGCCTCCGTATTATCAGCTGCCTCCATGTTATCAGCTGCCTCCTTGTTATCAGCTACCTCCCTGTTATCAACTGCCTCTGTGTTAGTAGCTGCCTCCCTGTTATCAGTTGCCTCCCTGTTATCAGTTGTCTTCGTGTTAGTATCTCCCTCCGTATTATCAGCTGCCGCCGTGTTAGCACTTGCTCTACGTTATCAGTTGCCTCCCATTTTTCAGCTGCCTCCATGTTAGCAGCTGCCTCCTTGTTATCAGTTGTCTCCGTGTTAGCAGCTGCCTCCATGTTAGCAGCTGCCTCCCTGTTATCAGCTGCCTCCATGTTAGCAGTTGGCTCCCTGTTATCGGCTGCCTCCATGTTAGGAGTTGCCTCCGTTTTATCAGTTGTCTCCATGTTAGCTGCTGCCTCTGTGTTATCAGTTGTCGTCGTGTTAGCAACTGCCTCTGTGTTATCAGTTGCCGTCGTGTTAGCAGCTGCCTCTACGTTATTAGTTGCCACCCTTTTATCAGCTGCCTCCATGTTAGCAGTTGCCTCCCTGTTATCAGCTGCCTCCGTGTTAGCAGTTGCCTCCCTATTTTCAGCTTTCTCCGTGTTAGCAGCTACCTCGGTGTTAGCAGCTGCCTCCATGTTAGCAGTTGCCTCCGTGTTAGCAGCTGCCTCCCTGTTAGCAGCTGCCTCTATGTTATCAGTTGCCTCCCTGTTATCAGCTGTGTCCGTGTTAGCACCTGCCTCTGTGTTAGCAGCTGCCTCCATGTTATCAGCTGCCTCCGTGTTAGCTGGTGCCTCCCTGTTATCAGCTGCCTTCGTCATAGCAGCTACCTCCCTATTATCAGCTGCCTCCTTGTTATCAGTTGCCTCCCTGTTATCAGTTGTCTTCGTGTTAGCATCTGCCTCCGTATTATCAGCTGCCTCCATGTTATCAGCTGCCTCCTTGTTATCAGCTGCCTCCCTGTTATCAACTGCCTCTGTGTTAGTAGCTGCCTCCCTGTTATCAGTTGCCTCCCTGTTATCAGTTGTCTTCGTGTTAGTATCTCCCTCCGTATTATCAGCTGCCGCCGTGTTAGCACTTGCTCTACGTTATCAGTTGGCTCCCGTTTTTCAGCTGCCTCCATGTTAGCAGCTGCCTCCCTGTTATCAGTTGTCTCCGTGTTAGCAGCTGCCTCCATGTTAGCAGCTGCCTCCCTGTTATCAGCTGCCTCCATGTTAGCAGTTGGCTCCCTGTTATCGGCTGCCTCCATGTTAGGAGTTGCCTCCGTTTTATCAGTTGTCTCCATGTTAGCCGTTGCCTCTGTGTTATCAGTTACCGTCGTGTTAGCAGCTGCCTCTGTGTTATCAGTTGCCGTCGTGTTAGCGGCTACCTCTATGTTAGCAGCTGCCTCCATGTTAGCAGCTGCCTCCGTGTTAGCAGCTGCCTCCCTGTTGGCAGTTGCCTCCGTGTTAGCAGCTGCCTCCCTGTTAGCAGCTGCCTCTATGTTATCAGTTGCCTCCTTGTTATCAGGTGTGTCCGTGTTAGCACCTGCCTCTGTGTTAGCAGCTGCCTCCATGTTATCAGCTGCCTCCCTGTTATCAGTTGCCTTCGTCATAGCAGCTACCTCCCTATTATCAGCTGCCTCCGTGTTAGTAGCTGCCTCCTTGTTATCAGTTGCCTCCCTGTTATCAGTTGTCTTCGTGTTAGCATCTGCCTCCGTATTATCAGCTGCCTCCATGTTATCAGCTGCCTCCTTGTTATCAGCTGCCTCCCTGTTATCAACTGCCTCTGTGTTAGTAGCTGCCTCCCTGTTATCAGTTGCCTCCCTGTTATCAGTTGTCTTCGTGTTAGTATCTCCCTCCGTATTATCAGCTGCCGCCGTGTTAGCACTTGCTCTACGTTATCAGTTGCCTCCCGTTTTTCAGCTGCCTCCATGTTAGCAGCTGCCTCCCTGTTATCAGTTGTCTCCGTGTTAGCAGCTGCCTCCATGTTAGCAGCTGCCTCCCTGTTATCAGCTGCCTCCATGTTAGCAGTTGGCTCCCTGTTATCGGCTGCCTCCATGTTAGGAGTTGCCTCCATTTTATCAGTTGTCTCCATGTTAGCCGCTGCCTCTGTGTTATCAGTTGCCGTCGTGTTAGCAACTGCCTGTGTTTTCAGTTGCCGTCTTGTTAGCAGCTGCCTCTACGTTATCAGTTGCCACCCTTTTATCAGCTGCCTCCATGTTATCAGCTGCCTCCCTGTTATCAGCTGCCTCCGTGTTAGCAGTTGCCTCCCTATTTTCAGCTGCCTCCCTGTTATCAGTTGCCTCTGTGTAAGGAGCTGCCTCCATGTTAGCAGTTACCTCCGTGTTAGCAGTTGTCTCCATTTTATCAGCTGTCGGCGTGTTTGCAGCTGCCTCTACGTTATCAGTTGCCTCCCTGTTATCAGCTGCCTCCGTGTTAGCAGCTACCTCCGTGTTAGCAGCTGCCTCTACGTTATCAGTTGCCTCACTGTTATCAGGTGTCTCCGTGTTAGCACCGACCTCTGTGTTAGCAGCTGCCTCCATGTTATCAGTTGCCGTCGTGTTAGCAGCTGCCTCTACGTTATCAGTTGCCACCCTTTTCTCAGCTGCCTCCATGTTAGCAGTTGCCTCCCTGTTATCAGCTGCCTCCATGTTAGCAGTTGCCTCCCTGTCATCAACTGTCTTCATGTTAGCAGCTGCCTCCATGTTATCAGCTGCCTTTGTGTTAGCACTTGCCTCCATATTATCGGTTGCCTCCATGTTAGCAGCTGCCTCCCTGTTATCAGTTGTCTCCGTGTTATCAGTTGTCTCCGTGTTAGCAGCTGCCTCTGTGTTATCAGTTGCCTCCATGTTAGCAGCTGCTCTACGTTATAAGTTGCCTCCCTTTTATTAGTTGCCTCCGTGTTATCAGCTGCCTCCATGTTATCAGTTGCCTACGTGTTATCAGTTGTCTCCGTGTTAGCAGCTGCCTCTATGTTAGCAGCTGCCTCCGTGTTAGCAGCTGCCACAATTTTTTCAGTTGCCTCCATGTTATCAGCTGCCTCCTTATTAGCAGCCTCTTCTGTGTTAACAGCTGCCTCTGTGTTATCAGCTGCCTCCGTTTTATCAGCTGCCTCCGTGTTATTAGCTACCTCTGTGTTAGCAGCTGCCTCCGTGTTAGCAGCTACCTCCCTATTATCAGCTGCCTCCGTGTTATCAGCTGTCTCCCGGTTATCAGTTGCCTCCCTGTTAGCAACTGCCTCCATTTTATCAGTTGCCTCTATGTTATCAGCTGCCTCCTTATTAGCTGCTACCTCTGTGTTAGCAGCTGCCTCCATGTTAGCAGCCGCCTCCATGTTAGCAGCCGCCTCCATGTTAGCAGTCGCCTCCTTGTTAGTAGCTGCCTCCGTGTTAGCAGTTGTCTCCATGTTATCAGCTGCCGCCGTGTTAGCAGCTGCATCTACGTTATCAGTTGCCTCCCTGTTATCAGCTGCCTCCGTGTTAGCAGCTGCCTCTACGTTATCAGTTGCCTCACTGTTATCAGGTGTCTCCGTGTTAGCACCGACCTCTGTGTTAGCAGCTGCCTCCATGTTATCAGTTGCCTCTCTGTTATCAGCTGCCTACGTTATCAGTTGCCTCCCTATTATCAGTTGCCTCCGTGTTAGCTGCTGCCTCCCTATTTTCAGCTGCCTCCGTGTTAGCAGCTGCCTCCCTGTTAGCAGCTACCTCTATGTTATCAGTTGCCTCCCTGTTATCAGTTGTCTCCGTGTTAGCACCTGCCTCTGTGTTAGCACCTGCCTCTGTGTTAGCAGCTGCCTCTGCCTCCATGTTATCAGCTGCCTCCGTGTTAGCAGGTGCCTCCCTGTTATCAGCTGCCTCCGTGTTAGTAGCTACCTCCGTGTTAGCAGCTGCCTCCATGTTAGCAGCTGCCTCCCTGTTATCAGTTGCATCCCTATTATCAGCTCTCTTCGTGTTAGCATCTGCCTCGGTATTATCAGCTGCCTCCATGTTATCAGTTGCCTCCCTGTCATTAGCTGTCTTCGTGTTAGTTGCTGCCTCCGTGTTAGCAGCTGCCTCCATGTTATCGTTTGCCTCTGTATTAGCAGTTGCCTCCCTATTATCCGTTGTCACCATGTTAGCAGCTGTATCCCTGTTATCAGCTGCCTCCGTGTTATCAGTTGTCTCCGTGTTAGCAGCTGCCTCTGTGTTATCAGTTGCCGTCGTGTTAGCAGCTGCCTCCCTGTGTTCAGCTGTCTCCGTGTTAGCAGCTGCCTCTATGTTATCAGCTGCCTCCATGTTATCAGCTGCCTCCCTATTATCAGTTGCCTCTGTGTTAGCAGCTGCCTCTATGTTAGCAGCTGTTTCCATGTTATCAGCTGCCTCCCTGTTATCAGTTGCCTCCGTGTTAGCAGTTGCCTCCCTGTTACCAGCAGTCTCCGTGTTAGCAGCTGCCTCTGTGTTATCAGATGTCTCCCGGTTATCAGCTGCCTCCGTGTTATCAGCTGCCTCCATGTTAGCAGCTGCCTCCCTGTTATCAGCTGCCTCCGTGTTAGCAGTTGCCTCCCTATTTTCAGCTGCCTCCTTGTTTTCAGTTGTCTCTGTGTTATGAGCTGCCTCTGCGTTGTCACCATGTTAGCAGCTGTATCCCTGTTATCAGCTACCTCCGTGTTATCAGTTGTCTCCGTGTTAGCAGCTGCCTCTGTGTTATCAGTTGCCGTCGTGTTAGCAGCTGCCTCTACGTTATCAGTTGCCACCCTTTTATCAGCTGCCTCCATGTTAGCAGCTGCCTCCCTGTTATCAGCTGCCTCCGTGTTAGCAGTTGCCTCCCTATTTTCAGCTGTCTCCCTGTTATCAGTTGCCTCCGTGTTAGCAGCTGCCTCCATGTTATCAGCTGCCGCCGTGTTTGCAGCTGCCTCTACGTTATCAGTTGCCTCCCTGTTAGCAGCTGCCTCCGTGTTAGCAGCTACCTCCGTGTTAGCAGCTGCCTCTACGTTATCAGTTGCCTCACTGTTATCAGGTGTCTCCGTGTTAGCACCGACCTCTGTGTTAGCAGCTGCCTCCATGTTATCAGTTGCCGTCGTGTTAGCAGCTGCCTCTACGTTATCAGTTGCCACCCTTTTCTCAGCTGCCTCCATGTTAGCAGTTGCCTCCCTGTAATCAGCTGCCTCCATGTTAGCAGTTGCCTCCCTGTCATCAACTGTCTTCATGTTAGCAGCTGCCTCCATGTTATCAGCTGCCTTTGTGTTAGCACTTGCCTCCATATTATCGGTTGCCTCCATGTTAGCAGCTGCCTCCCTGTCATCAGTTGTCTCCGTGTTATCAGTTGTCTCCGTGTTAGCAGCTGCCGCCGTGTTATCAGCTGCCTCCATGTTAGCAGCTACCTCCCTGTTAGTAGTTGCCTCCCTGTCATCAACTGTCTTCGTGCTAGCAGCTGCCTCCATGTTATCAGCTGCCTCTGTGTTAGCACTTCCCTCCCTATTATCGGCTGCCTCCATGTTAGCAGCAGCCTCCCTGTTATAAGTTGTCTCCATGTTATCAGTTGTGTCCGTGTTAGCAGCTGCCTCTGTGTTATCAGTTGCCTCCGTGTTAGCAGTTGCACTACGTTATCAGTTGCCTCCCTTTTATTAGTTGCCTCCGTGTTATCAGCTGCCTCCATGTTATCAGGTGCCTCTGTATTATCAGCTGCCTCCATGTTATCAGGTGCCTCTGTGTTATAACCTGCCTCTGTGTTAGCAGCTGCCTCCATGTTATCAGCTGCCTCTGTGTTAGCAGCTGCCTCCATGTTATCAGTTGGCTCCCTGTTATCAGCTGCCTACGTGTTAGCAGCTGTCTCCCTATTATCAGTTGCAGCCCTGTTAGCAGCTGCCTCTACGTTATCAGTTGCCTCCCTTTTATCAGTTGCCTCCGTGTTAGCTGTTGCCTCCCTATTTTCAGCTGTCTACGTGTTAGCAGCTACCTCGGTGTTAGCAGCTGCGTCCATGTTCTCAGTTGCCTCCGTGTTAACAGCTGCCTCTCTGTTAGCAGCTGCCGCTATGTTATCAGTTGCCTCCCTGTTATCAGCTGTGTCCGTGTTAGCACCTGCCTCTGTGTTAGCAGCTGCCTCCATGTTAGCAGGTGCCTCCGTGTTAGCAGGTGCCTCCCTGTTATCAGCTGCGTCCGTCTTAGCAGCTACCTCGCTATTATCAGCTTCCTCCGTGTTAGTAGCTGCCTCCATGTTAGCAGCTGCCTCCCTGTTATCAGTTGCCTCCCTGTTATCAGTTGTCTTCGTGTTAGCATCTGCCTCCGTATTATCAGCTGCCTCCATGTTATCAGCTGCCTCCCTATTATCAGCTGCCTCCTTGTTATCAGTTGCCTCCCTGTTATCTGTTGCCTCCCTGTTATCAGTTGTCTTCGTGTTAGCATCTGCCTCCGTATTATCAGCTGCCGCCGTGTTAGCACTTGCTATATGTTATCAGTTGCCTCCCTTTTGTCAGCTGCCTCCGTGTTAGCAGCTGCCTCCGTGTTAGCAGCTGCCTCCCTGTTTTCAGTTGTCTTCGTGTTAGCAGCTGCCTCTATGTTAGCAGCAGCCTCCATGTTATCAGTTGCCTCCCTTTTATCAGCTGCCTCCCTGTTATCAGTTGTCTCCGTGTTATCAGCTGCCTCTGTGTTATCACTTCCCTCCCTATTATCGGCTGCCTCCATGTTAGCAGTTGCCTCCCTGTTATAAGTTGTCTCCGTGTTATCAGTTGTCTCCGTGTGAGCAGCTACCTCTGTGTTATCAGTTGCCTCCGTGTTAGCAGCTGCTCTACGTTATCAGTTGCCTCCCTTTTATCAGTTGCCTCCGTGTTATCAGCTTCCTCCATGTTATCAGCTGCCTCTGTGTTATCAGTTGCCTTTGTGTTAGCAGCTGCCTCCAGGTTATCAGCTGCCTCTGTGTTATCAGCTGCCTCCATTTTATCAGTTGCCTCCCTGTTATCAGCTGCCTACATTTTAGCAGTTGTCTCCCTATTATCAGTTGCAGCCCTGTTAGCAGCTGCCTCTACGTTATCAGTTGCCTCCGTGTTAGCTGCTGCCTCCCTATTTTCAGCTTTCTCCGTGTTAGTAGCTACCTCGGTGTTAGCAGCTGCCTCCATGTTAGCGGTTGCCTCCGTGTTAGCAGCTGCCTCCCTGTTAGCAGCTGCCTCTATGTTATCAGTTGCCTCCCTGTTATCAGCTGTGTCCGTGTTAGCACCTGCCTCTGTGTTAGCAGCTGCCTCCATGTTATCAGCTGCCTCCCTGTTATCAGCTGCCTTCGTCATAACAGCTACCTCCCTATTATCAGCTGCCTCCGTGTTAGTAGCTACCTCCTTGTTATCAGTTGCCTCCCTGTTATCAGTTGTCTTCGTGTTAGCATCTGCCTCCGTATTATCAGCTGCCTCCATGTTATCAGCTGCCTCCTTGTTATCAGCTACCTCCCTGTTATCAACTGCCTCTGTGTTAGTAGCTGCCTCCCTGTTATCAGTTGCCTCCCTGTTATCAGTTGTCTTCGTGTTAGTATCTCCCTCCGTATTATCAGCTGCCGCCGTGTTAGCACTTGCTCTACGTTATCAGTTGCCTCCCATTTTTCAGCTGCCTCCATGTTAGCAGCTGCCTCCTTGTTATCAGTTGTCTCCGTGTTAGCAGCTGCCTCCATGTTAGCAGCTGCCTCCCTGTTATCAGCTGCCTCCATGTTAGCAGTTGGCTCCCTGTTATCGGCTGCCTCCATGTTAGGAGTTGCCTCCGTTTTATCAGTTGTCTCCATGTTAGCTGCTGCCTCTGTGTTATCAGTTGTCGTCGTGTTAGCAACTGCCTCTGTGTTATCAGTTGCCGTCGTGTTAGCAGCTGCCTCTACGTTATTAGTTGCCACCCTTTTATCAGCTGCCTCCATGTTAGCAGTTGCCTCCCTGTTATCAGCTGCCTCCGTGTTAGCAGTTGCCTCCCTATTTTCAGCTTTCTCCGTGTTAGCAGCTACCTCGGTGTTAGCAGCTGCCTCCATGTTAGCAGTTGCCTCCGTGTTAGCAGCTGCCTCCCTGTTAGCAGCTGCCTCTATGTTATCAGTTGCCTCCCTGTTATCAGCTGTGTCCGTGTTAGCACCTGCCTCTGTGTTAGCAGCTGCCTCCATGTTATCAGCTGCCTCCGTGTTAGCTGGTGCCTCCCTGTTATCAGCTGCCTTCGTCATAGCAGCTACCTCCCTATTATCAGCTGCCTCCTTGTTATCAGTTGCCTCCCTGTTATCAGTTGTCTTCGTGTTAGCATCTGCCTCCGTATTATCAGCTGCCTCCATGTTATCAGCTGCCTCCTTGTTATCAGCTGCCTCCCTGTTATCAACTGCCTCTGTGTTAGTAGCTGCCTCCCTGTTATCAGTTGCCTCCCTGTTATCAGTTGTCTTCGTGTTAGTATCTCCCTCCGTATTATCAGCTGCCGCCGTGTTAGCACTTGCTCTACGTTATCAGTTGGCTCCCGTTTTTCAGCTGCCTCCATGTTAGCAGCTGCCTCCCTGTTATCAGTTGTCTCCGTGTTAGCAGCTGCCTCCATGTTAGCAGCTGCCTCCCTGTTATCAGCTGCCTCCATGTTAGCAGTTGGCTCCCTGTTATCGGCTGCCTCCATGTTAGGAGTTGCCTCCGTTTTATCAGTTGTCTCCATGTTAGCCGCTGCCTCTGTGTTATCAGTTACCGTCGTGTTAGCAGCTGCCTCTGTGTTATCAGTTGCCGTCGTGTTAGCAGCTACCTCTATGTTAGCAGCTGCCTCCATGTTAGCAGCTGCCTCCGTGTTAGCAGCTGCCTCCCTGTTGGCAGTTGCCTCCGTGTTAGCAGCTGCCTCCCTGTTAGCAGCTGCCTCTATGTTATCAGTTGCCTCCTTGTTATCAGGTGTGTCCGTGTTAGCACCTGCCTCTGTGTTAGCAGCTGCCTCCATGTTATCAGCTGCCTCCCTGTTATCAGTTGCCTTCGTCATAGCAGCTACCTCCCTATTATCAGCTGCCTCCGTGTTAGTAGCTGCCTCCTTGTTATCAGTTGCCTCCCTGTTATCAGTTGTCTTCGTGTTAGCATCTGCCTCCGTATTATCAGCTGCCTCCATGTTATCAGTTGCCTCCTTGTTATCAGCTGCCTCCCTGTTATCAACTGCCTCTGTGTTAGTAGCTGCCTCCCTGTTATCAGTTGCCTCCCTGTTATCAGTTGTCTTCGTGTTAGTATCTCCCTCCGTATTATCAGCTGCCGCCGTGTTAGCACTTGCTCTACGTTATCAGTTGCCTCCCGTTTTTCAGCTGCCTCCATGTTAGCAGCTGCCTCCCTGTTATCAGTTGTCTCCGTGTTAGCAGCTGCCTCCATGTTAGCAGCTGCCTCCCTGTTATCAGCTGCCTCCATGTTAGCAGTTGGCTCCCTGTTATCGGCTGCCTCCATGTTAGGAGTTGCCTCCGTTTTATCAGTTGTCTCCATGTTAGCCGCTGCCTCTGTGTTATCAGTTGCCGTCGTGTTAGCAACTGCCTGTGTTTTCAGTTGCCGTCTTGTTAGCAGCTGCCTCTACGTTATCAGTTGCCACCCTTTTATCAGCTGCCTCCATGTTATCAGCTGCCTCCCTGTTATCAGCTGCCTCCGTGTTAGCAGTTGCCTCCCTATTTTCAGCTGCCTCCCTGTTATCAGTTGCCTCTGTGTAAGGAGCTGCCTCCATGTTAGCAGTTACCTCCGTGTTAGCAGTTGTCTCCATTTTATCAGCTGTCGGCGTGTTTGCAGCTGCCTCTACGTTATCAGTTGCCTCCCTGTTATCAGCTGCCTCCGTGTTAGCAGCTACCTCCGTGTTAGCAGCTGCCTCTACGTTATCAGTTGCCTCACTGTTATCAGGTGTCTCCGTGTTAGCACCGACCTCTGTGTTAGCAGCTGCCTCCATGTTATCAGTTGCCGTCGTGTTAGCAGCTGCCTCTACGTTATCAGTTGCCACCCTTTTCTCAGCTGCCTCCATGTTAGCAGTTGCCTCCCTGTTATCAGCTGCCTCCATGTTAGCAGTTGCCTCCCTGTCATCAACTGTCTTCATGTTAGCAGCTGCCTCCATGTTATCAGCTGCCTTTGTGTTAGCACTTGCCTCCATATTATCGGTTGCCTCCATGTTAGCAGCTGCCTCCCTGTTATCAGTTGTCTCCGTGTTATCAGTTGTCTCCGTGTTAGCAGCTGCCTCTGTGTTATCAGTTGCCTCCATGTTAGCAGCTGCTCTACGTTATAAGTTGCCTCCCTTTTATTAGTTGCCTCCGTGTTATCAGCTGCCTCCATGTTATCAGTTGCCTACGTGTTATCAGTTGTCTCCGTGTTAGCAGCTGCCTCTATGTTAGCAGCTGCCTCCGTGTTAGCAGCTGCCACAATTTTTTCAGTTGCCTCCATGTTATCAGCTGCCTCCTTATTAGCAGCCTCTTCTGTGTTAACAGCTGCCTCTGTGTTATCAGCTGCCTCCGTTTTATCAGCTGCCTCCGTGTTATTAGCTACCTCTGTGTTAGCAGCTGCCTCCGTGTTAGCAGCTACCTCCCTATTATCAGCTGCCTCCGTGTTATCAGCTGTCTCCCGGTTATCAGTTGCCTCCCTGTTAGCAACTGCCTCCATTTTATCAGTTGCCTCTATGTTATCAGCTGCCTCCTTATTAGCTGCTACCTCTGTGTTAGCAGCTGCCTCCATGTTAGCAGCCGCCTCCATGTTAGCAGCCGCCTCCATGTTAGCAGCCGCCTCCTTGTTAGTAGCTGCCTCCGTGTTAGCAGTTGTCTCCATGTTATCAGCTGCCGCCGTGTTAGCAGCTGCATCTACGTTATCAGTTGCCTCCCTGTTATCAGCTGCCTCCGTGTTAGCAGCTGCCTCTACGTTATCAATTGCCTCACTGTTATCAGGTGTCTCCGTGTTAGCACCGACCTCTGTGTTAGCAGCTGCCTCCATGTTATCAGTTGCCTCTCTGTTATCAGCTGCCTACGTTATCAGTTGCCTCCCTATTATCAGTTGCCTCCGTGTTAGCTGCTGCCTCCCTATTTTCAGCTGCCTCCGTGTTAGCAGCTGCCTCCCTGTTAGCAGCTACCTCTATGTTATCAGTTGCCTCCCTGTTATCAGTTGTCTCCGTGTTAGCACCTGCCTCTGTGTTAGCACCTGCCTCTGTGTTAGCACCTGCCTCTGCCTCCATGTTATCAGCTGCCTCCGTGTTAGCAGGTGCCTCCCTGTTATCAGCTGCCTCCGTGTTAGTAGCTACCTCCGTGTTAGCAGCTGCCTCCATGTTAGCAGCTGCCTCCCTGTTATCAGTTGCATCCCTATTATCAGCTCTCTTCGTGTTAGCATCTGCCTCGGTATTATCAGCTGCCTCCATGTTATCAGTTGCCTCCCTGTCATTAGCTGTCTTCGTGTTAGTTGCTGCCTCCGTGTTAGCAGCTGCCTCCATGTTATCGTTTGCCTCTGTATTAGCAGTTGCCTCCCTATTATCCGTTGTCACCATGTTAGCAGCTGTATCCCTGTTATCAGCTGCCTCCGTGTTATCAGTTGTCTCCGTGTTAGCAGCTGCCTCTGTGTTATCAGTTGCCGTCGTGTTAGCAGCTGCTCTACGTTATCAGTTACCTCCCTTTTTTCAGCTGCCTCCGTGTTAGCAGCTGCCTCCCTGTGTTCAGCTGTCTCCGTGTTAGCAGCTGCCTCTATGTTATCAGCTGCCTCCATGTTATCAGCTGCCTCCCTATTATCAGTTGCCTCTGTGTTAGCAGCTGCCTCTATGTTAGCAGCTGTTTCCATGTTATCAGCTGCCTCCCTGTTATCAGTTGCCTCCGTGTTAGCAGTTGCCTCCCTGTTACCAGCAGTCTCCGTGTTAGCAGCTGCCTCTGTGTTATCAGATGTCTCCCGGTTATCAGCTGCCTCCGTGTTATCAGCTGCCTCCATGTTAGCAGCTGCCTCCCTGTTATCAGCTGCCTCCGTGTTAGCAGTTGCCTCCCTATTTTCAGCTGCCTCCTTGTTTTCAGTTGTCTCTGTGTTATGAGCTGCCTCTGCGTTGTCACCATGTTAGCAGCTGTATCCCTGTTATCAGCTACCTCCGTGTTATCAGTTGTCTCCGTGTTAGCAGCTGCCTCTGTGTTATCAGTTGCCGTCGTGTTAGCAGCTGCCTCTACGTTATCAGTTGCCACCCTTTTATCAGCTGCCTCCATGTTAGCAGCTGCCTCCCTGTTATCAGCTGCCTCCGTGTTAGCAGTTGCCTCCCTATTTTCAGCTGTCTCCCTGTTATCAGTTGCCTCCGTGTAAGGAGCTGCCTCCATGTTAGCAGCTACCTCCGTGTTAGCAGTTGTCTCCATTTTATCAGCTGCCGCCATGTTTGCAGCTGCCTCTACGTTATCAGTTGCCTCCCTGTTATCAGCTGCCTCCGTGTTAGCAGCTACCTCCGTGTTAGCAGCTGCCTCTACGTTATCAGTTGCCTCACTGTTATCAGGTGTCTCCGTGTTAGCACCGACCTCTGTGTTAGCAGCTGCCTCCATGTTATCAGTTGCCGTCGTGTTAGCAGCTGCCTCTACGTTATCAGTTGCCACCCTTTTCTCAGCTGCCTCCATGTTAGCAGTTGCCTCCCTGTAATCAGCTGCCTCCATGTTAGCAGTTGCCTCCCTGTCATCAACTGTCTTCATGTTAGCAGCTGCCTCCATGTTATCAGCTGCCTTTGTGTTAGCACTTGCCTCCATATTATCGGTTGCCTCCATGTTAGCAGCTGCCTCCCTGTTATCAGTTGTCTCCGTGTTATCAGTTGTCTCCGTGTTAGCAGCTGCCTCTGTGTTATCAGTTGCCTCCATGTTAGCAGCTGCTCTACGTTATAAGTTGCCTCCCTTTTATTAGTTGCCTCCGTGTTATCAGCTGCCTCCATGTTATCAGTTGCCTACGTGTTATCAGTTGTCTCCGTGTTAGCAGCTGCCTCTATGTTAGCAGCTGCCTCCGTGTTAGCAGCTGCCACCATTTTTTCAGTTGCCTCCATGTTATCAGCTGCCTCCTTATTAGCAGCCTCCTCTGTGTTAACAACTGCCTCTGTGTTATCAGCTGCCTCCGTTTTATCAGCTGCCTCCGTGTTATTAGCTACCTCTGTGTTAGCAGCTGCCTCCGTGTTAGCAGCTACCTCCCTGTTATCAGCTGCCTCCGTGTTATCAGCTGTCTCCCGGTTATCAGTTGCCTCCCTGTTAGCAACTGCCTCCATTTTATCAGTTGCCTCTATGTTATCAGCTGCCTCCTTATTAGCTGCTACCTCTGTGTTAGCAGCTGCCTCCATGTTAGCAGCCGCCTCCATGTTAGCAGCCGCCTCCATGTTAGAAGCCGCCTCCTTGTTAGTAGCTGCCTCCGTGTTAGCAGTTGTCTCCATGTTATCAGCTGCCGCCGTGTTAGCAGCTGCATCTACGTTATCAGTTGCCTCCCTGTTATCAGCTGCCTCCGTGTTAGCAGCTGCCTCCGTGTTAGCAGCTGCCTCTACGTTATCAGTTGCCTCCCTATTATCAGTTGCCTCCGTGTTAGCTGCTGCCTCCCTATTTTCAGCTGCCTCCGTGTTAGCAGCTGCCTCCCTGTTAGCAGCTACCTCTATGTTATCAGTTGCCTCCCTGTTATCAGTTGTCTCCGTGTTAGCACCTGCCTCTGTGTTAGCACCTGCCTCTGTGTTAGCAGCTGCCTCTGCCTCCATGTTATCAGCTGCCTCCGTGTTAGCAGGTGCCTCCCTGTTATCAGCTGCCTCCGTGTTAGTAGCTACCTCCGTGTTAGCAGCTGCCTCCATGTTAGCAGCTGCCTCCCTGTTATCAGTTGCATCCCTGTTATCAGCTCTCTTCGTGTTAGCATCTGCCTCGGTATTATCAGCTGCCTCCATGTTATCAGTTGCCTCCCTGTCATTAGCTGTCTTCGTGTTAGTTGCTGCCTCCGTGTTAGCAGCTGCCTCCATGTTATCGTTTGCCTCTGTATTAGCAGTTGCCTCCCTATTATCCGTTGTCACCATGTTAGCAGCTGTATCCCTGTTATCAGCTGCCTCCGTGTTATCAGTTGTCTCCGTGTTAGCAGCTGCCTCTGTGTTATCAGTTGCCGTCGTGTTAGCAGCTGCTCTACGTTATCAGTTACCTCCCTTTTTTCAGCTGCCTCCGTGTTAACAGCTGCCTCCCTGTGTTCAGCTGTCTCCGTGTTAGCAGCTGCCTCTATGTTAGCAGCTGCCTCCATGTTATCAGCTGCCTCCCTATTATCAGTTCCCTCTGTGTTAGCAGCTGCCTCTATGTTAGCAGCTGTTTCCATGTTAGCAGCTGCCTCCCTGTTATCAGTTGCCTCCGTGTTAGCAGTTGCCTCCCTGTTACCAGCAGTCTCCGTGTTAGCAGCTGCCTCTGTGTTATCAGATGTCTCCCGGTTATCAGCTGCCTCCGTGTTATCAGCTGCCTCCATGTTAGCAGCTGCCTCCCTGTTATCAGCTGCCTCCGTGTTAGCAGTTGCCTCCCTATTTTCAGCTGCCTCCTTGTTTTCAGTTGTCTCTGTGTTATCAGCTGCCTCTGTGTTATCAGTTGTCTCCATGTTATCAACTGCCTCCCTATTATCAACTGCCTCCAAGTTAGCAGCTGCCTTCTTATTATCAGCTGCCTACATGTTAGCAGTTGCCTCCCTGTTATCAGTTGTCTCCGTGTTAGCAACTGCCTCGTTGTTATCAGCTGTCTCCATGTTATCAGCTTCCTCTGTATTAGCAGCTGCCTCCCTATTATCGGCTAGCTCCATGTTAGCAGCTGCATCCCTGTTAACAGCTGCCTCCCTGTTATCAGTTGTCTCTGTGTTAGCAGCTGCCTCTGTGTTAGCAACTGCCTCCCTATTAACGGCTGCCTCCATGTTAGCAGCTGCCTCTGTGTTATCAGTTGCCGTCGTGTTAGCAGCTGCCTCCCTATTATCAGCTGTCTCCGTGTTAGCAGTTGTCTCCCCATTTTCAGCTGCCTCCTTGTTATCAGCTGCCTCCGTGTTATTAGCTGCCTCCCTGTTAGTAGTTGCCTCCCTGTCATCAACTGTCTTCGTGCTAGCAGCTGCCTCCATGTTAGCAGCTGCCTCCATGTTATCAGCTGCCTCCATGTTATCAGCTGCCTCCATGTTAGCAGCAGCCTCCCTGTTATAAGTTGTCTCCATGTTATCAGTTGTGTCCGTGTTAGCAGCTGCCTCTGTGTTATCAGTTGCCTCCGTGTTAGCAGTTGCTCTACGTTATCAGTTGCCTCCCTTTTATTAGTTGCCTCCGTGTTATCAGCTGCCTCCATGTTATCAGGTGCCTCTGTGTTATCAGCTGCCTCCATGTTATCAGGTGCCTCTGTGTTATCAGCTGCCTCTGTGTTAGCAGCTGCCTCCATGTTATCAGCTGCCTCTGTGTTAGCAGCTGCCTCCATGTTATCAGTTGACTCCCTGTTATCAGCTGCCTACGTGTTAGCAGCTGTCTCCCTATTATCAGTTGCAGCCCTGTTAGCAGCTGCCTCTACGTTATCAGTTGCCTCCCTTTTATCAGTTGCCTCCGTGTTAGCTGCTGCCTCCCTATTTTCAGCAGTCTACGTGTTAGCAGCTACCTCGGTGTTAGCAGCTGCGTCCATGTTCTCAGTTGCCTCCGTGTTAGCAGCTGCCTCCCTGTTAGCAGCTGCCGCTATGTTATCAGTTGCCTCCCTGTTATCAGCTGTGTCCGTGTTAGCACCTGCCTCCGTGTTAGTAGCTGCCTCCATGTTAGCAGCTGCCTCCCTGTTATCAGTTGCCTCCCTGTTATCAGTTGTCTTCGTGTTAGCATCTGCCTCCGTATTATCAGCTGCCTCCATGTTATCAGCTGCCTCCCTATTATCAGCTGCCTCCTTGTTATCAGTTGCCTCCCTGTTATCTGTTGCCTCCCTGTTATCAGTTGTCTTCGTGTTAGCATCTGCCTCCGTATTATCAGCTGCCGCCGTGTTAGCACTTGCTCTATGTTATCAGTTGCCTCCCTTTTGTCAGCTGCCTCCGTGTTAGCAGCTGCCTCCGTGTTAGCAGCTGCCTCCCTGTTTTCAGTTGTCTTCGTGTTAGCAGCTGCCTCTATGTTAGCAGCTGCCTCCATGTTATCAGTTGCCTCCCTTTTATCAGCTGTCTCCCTGTTATCAGTTGTCTCCGTGTTATCAGCTGCCTCTGTGTTATCACTTCCCTCCCTATTATCGGCTGCCTCCATGTTAGCAGTTGCCTCCCTGTTATAAGTTGTCTCCGTGTTATCAGTTGTCTCCGTGTGAGCAGCTACCTCTGTGTTATCAGTTGCCTCCGTGTTAGCAGCTGCTCTACGTTATCAGTTGCCTTCCTTTTATCAGTTGCCTCCGTGTTATCAGCTTCCTCCATGTTATCAGCTGCCTCTGTGTTATCAGCTGCCTTTGTGTTAGCAGCTGCCTCCAGGTTATCAGCTGCCTCTGTGTTATCAGCTGCCTCCATTTTATCAGTTGCCTCCCTGTTATCAGCTGCCTACATTTTAGCAGCTGTCTCCCTATTATCAGTTGCAGCCCTGTTAGCAGCTGCCTCTACATTATCAGTTGCCTCCCTTTTATCAGTTGCCTCCGTGTTAGCTGCTGCCTCCCTATTTTCAGCTTTCTCCGTGGTAGCAGCTAACTCGGTGTTAGCAGCTGCCTCCATGTTAGCAGTTGCCTCCGTGTTAGCAGCTGCCTCCCTGTTAGCAGCTGCCTCTATGTTATCAGTTGCCTCCCTGTTATCAGCTGTGTCCGTGTTAGCACCTGCCTCTGTGTTATCAGCTGCCTCCGTGTTAGCAGGTACCTCCCTGTTATCAGCTGCCTTCGTCATAGCAGCTACCTCCCTATTATCAGCTGCCTCCGTGTTAGTAGCTGCCTCCTTGTTATCAGTTGCCTCCCTGTTATCAGTTGTCTTCGTGTTAGCATCTGCCTCCGTATTATCAGCTGCCTCCATGTTATTAGCTGCCTCCTTGTTATCAGCTGCCTCCCTGTTATCAACTGCCTCTGTGTTAGTAGCTGCCTCCCTGTTATCAGTTGTCTTCGTGTTAGTATCTCCCTCCGTATTATCAGCTGCCGCCGTGTTAGCACTTGCTCTACGTTATCAGTTGCCTCCCGTTTTTCAGCTGCCTCCATGTTAGCAGCTGCCTCCCTGTTATCAGTTGTCTCCGTGTTAGCAGCTGCCTCCATGTTAGCAGCTGCCTCCCTGTTATCAGCTGCCTCCATGTTAGCAGTTGGCTCCCTGTTATCGGCTGCCTCCATGTTAGGAGTTGCCTCCGTTTTATCAGTTGTCTCCATGTTAGCTGCTGCCTCTATGTTATCAGTTGCCGTCGTGTTAGCAGATGCCTCTGTGTTATCAGTTGCCGTCGTGTTAGCAGCTGCCTCTATGTTATCAGTTGCCACCCTTTTATCAGCTGCCTCCATGTTAGCAGCTGCCTCCCTGTTATCAGCTGCCTCCGTGTTAGCAGTTGCCTCCCTATTTTCAGCTGCCTCCCTGTTATCAGTTGCCTCCGTGTAAGGAGCTGCCTCCATGTTAGCAGCTACCTCCGTGTTAGCAGTTGTCTCCATTTTATCAGCTGCCGCCGTGTTTGCAGCTGCCTCTACGTTATCAGTTGCCTCCCTGTTATCAGCTGCCTCCGTGTTAGCAGCTACCTCCGTGTTAGCAGCTGCCTCTACGTTATCAGTTGCCTCACTGTTATCAGGTGTCTCCGTGTTAGCACCGACCTCTGTGTTAGCAGCTGCCTCCATGTTATCAGTTGCCGTCGTGTTAGCAGCTGCCTCTACGTTATCAGTTGCCACCCTTTTCTCAGCTGCCTCCATGTTAGCAGTTGCCTCCCTGTCATCAACTGTCTTCATGTTAGCAGCTGCCTCCATGTTATCAGCTGCCTTTGTGTTAGCACTTGCCTCCATATTATCGGTTGCCTCCATGTTAGCAGCTGCCTCCCTGTTATCAGTTGTCTCCGTGTTATCAGTTGTCTCCGTGTTAGCAGCTGCCTCTGTGTTATCAGTTGCCTCCATGTTAGCAGCTGCTCTACGTTATAAGTTGCCTCCCTTTTATTAGTTGCCTCCGTGTTATCAGCTGCCTCCATGTTATCAGTTGCCTACGTGTTATCAGTTGTCTCCGTGTTAGCAGCTGCCTGTATGTTAGCAGCTGCCTCCGTGTTAGCAGCTGCCACCATTTTTTCAGTTGCCTCCATGTTATCAGCTGCCTCCTTATTAGCAGCCTCCTCTGTGTTAACAGCTGCCTCTGTGTTATCAGCTGCCTCCGTTTTATCAGCTGCCTCCGTGTTATTAGCTACCTCTGTGTTAGCAGCTGCCTCCGTGTTAGCAGCTACCTCCCTGTTATCAGCTGCCTCCGTGTTATCAGCTGTCTCCCGGTTATCAGTTGCCTCCCTGTTAGCAACTGCCTCCATTTTATCAGTTGCCTCTATGTTATCAGCTGCCTCCTTGTTAGCAGCTGCCACCATTTTTTCAGTTGCCTCCATGTTATCAGCTGCCTCCTTATTAGCAGCCTCCTCTGTGTTAACAGCTGCCTCTGTGTTATCAGCTGCCTCCGTTTTATCAGCTGCCTCCGTGTTATTAGCTACCTCTGTGTTAGCAGCTGCCTCCGTGTTAGCAGCTACCTCCCTATTATCAGCTGCCTCCGTGTTATCAGCTGTCTCCCGGTTATCAGTTGCCTCCCTGTTAGCAACTGCCTCCATTTTATCAGTTGCCTCTATGTTATCAGCTGCCTCCTTATTAGCTGCTACCTCTGTGTTAGCAGCTGCCTCCATGTTAGCAGCCGCCTCCATGTTAGCAGCCGCCTCCATGTTAGAAGCCGCCTCCTTGTTAGTAGCTGCCTCCGTGTTAGCAGTTGTCTCCATGTTATCAGCTGCCGCCGTGTTAGCAGCTGCATCTACGTTATCAGTTGCCTCCCTGTTATCAGCTGCCTCCGTGTTAGCAGCTGCCTCCGTGTTAGCAGCTGCCTCTACGTTATCAGTTGCCTCACTGTTATCAGGTGTCTCCGTGTTAGCACCGACCTCTGTATTAGCAGCTGCCTCCATGTTATCAGTTGCCTTTCTGTTATCAGCTGCCTACGTGTTAGCAGCTGTCTCCCTATTATCAGTTGCAGCCCTGTTAGCAGCCGCCTCTACATTATCAGTTGCCTCCCTATTATCAGTTGCCTCCGTGTTAGCTGCTGCCTCTCTATTTTCAGCTGCCTCCGTGTTAGCAGCTGCCTCCCTGTTAGCAGCTACCTCTATGTTATCAGTTGCCTCCCTATTATCAGCTGTCTCCGTGTTAGCACCTGCCTCTGTGTTAGCACCTGCCTCTATGTTAGCAGCTGCCTCTGCCTCCATGTTATCAGCTGCCTCCGTGTTAGCAGGTGCCTCTCTGTTATCAGCTGCCTCCGTGTTAGTAGCTACCTCCGTGTTAGCAGCTGCCTCCATGTTAGCAGCTGCCTCCCTGTTATCAGTTGCATCCCTGTTATCAGCTCTCTTCGTGTTAGCATCTGCCTCGGTATTATCAGCTGCCTCCATGTTATCAGTTGCCTCCCTGTCATTAGCTGTCTTCGTGTTAGCTGCTGCCTCCGTGTTAGCAGCTGCCTCCATGTTATCGTTTGCCTCTGTATTAGCAGTTGCCTCCCTATTATCCGTTGTCACCATGTTAGCAGCTGTATCCCTGTTATCAGCTACCTCCGTGTTATCAGTTGTCTCCGTGTTAGCAGCTGCCTCTGTGTTATCAGTTGCCGTCGTGTTAGCAGCTGCCTCTACGTTATCAGCTGCCACCCTTTTATCAGCTGCCTCCATGTTAGCAGCTGCCTCCCTGTTATCAGCTGCCTCCGTGTTAGCAGTTGCCTCCCTATTTTCAGCTGCCTCCCTGTTATCAGTTACCTCCGTGTAAGGAGCTGCCTCCATGTTAGCAGCTACCTCCGTGTTAGCAGTTGTCTCCATTTTATCAGCTGCCGCCGTGTTTGCAGCTGCCTCTACGTTATCAGTTGCCTCCCTGTTATCAGCTGCCTCCGTGTTAGCAGCTACCTCCGTGTTAGCAGCTGCCTCTACGTTATCAGTTGCCTCACTGTTATCAGGTGTCTCCGTGTTAGCACCGACCTCTGTGTTAGCAGCTGCCTCCATGTTATCAGTTGCCGTCGTGTTAGCAGCTGCCTCTACGTTATCAGTTGCCACCCTTTTCTCAGCTGCCTCCATGTTAGCAGTTGCCTCCCTGTTATCAGCTGCCTCCATGTTAGCAGTTGCCTCCCTGTCATCAACTGTCTTCATGTTAGCAGCTGCCTCCATGTTATCAGCTGCCTTTGTGTTAGCACTTGCCTCCATATTATCGGTTGCCTCCATGTTAGCAGCTGCCTCCCTGTTATCAGTTGTCTCCGTGTTATCAGTTGTCTCCGTGTTAGCAGCTGCCTCTGTGTTATCAGTTGCCTCCATGTTAGCAGCTGCTCTACGTTATAAGTTGCCTCCCTTTTATTAGTTGCCTCCGTGTTATCAGCTGCCTCCATGTTATCAGTTGCCTACGTGTTATCAGTTGTCTCCGTGTTAGCAGCTGCCTCTATGTTAGCAGCTGCCTCCGTGTTAGCAGCTGCCACCATTTTTTCAGTTGCCTCCATGTTATCAGCTGCCTCCTTATTAGCAGCCTCCTCTGTGTTAACAGCTGCCTCTGTGTTATCAGCTGCCTCCGTTTTATCAGCTGCCTCCGTGTTATTAGCTACCTCTGTGTTAGCAGCTGCCTCCGTGTTAGCAGCTACCTCCCTGTTATCAGCTGCCTCCGTGTTATCAGCTGTCTCCCGGTTATCAGTTGCCTCCCTGTTAGCAACTGCCTCCATTTTATCAGTTGCCTCTATGTTATCAGCTGCCTCCTTATTAGCTGCTACCTCTGTGTTAGCAGCTGCCTCCATGTTAGCAGCCGCCTCCATGTTAGCAGCCGCCTCCATGTTAGAAGCCGCCTCCTTGTTAGTAGCTGCCTCCGTGTTAGCAGTTGTCTCCATGTTATCAGTTGCCGCCGTGTTAGCAGCTGCATCTACGTTATCAGTTGCCTCCCTGTTATCAGCTGCCTCCGTGTTAGCAGCTGCCTCCGTGTTAGCTGCTGCCTCTACGTTATCAGTTGCCTCACTGTTATCAGGTGTCTCCGTGTTAGCACCGACCTCTGTATTAGCAGCTGCCTCCATGTTATCAGTTGCCTCTCTGTTATCAGCTGCCTACGTGTTAGCAGCTGTCTCCCTATTATCAGTTGCAGCCCTGTTAGCAGCCGCCTCAACGTTATCAGTTGCCTCCCTATTATCAGTTGCCTCCGTGTTAGCTGCTGCCTCTCTATTTTCAGCTGCCTCCGTGTTAGCAGCTGCCTCCCTGTTAGCAGCTACCTCTATGTTATCAGTTGCCTCCCTATTATCAGCTGTCTCCGTGTTAGCACCTACCTCTGTGTTAGCACCTGCCTCTATGTTAGCAGCTGCCTCTGCCTCCATGTTATCAGCTGCCTCCGTGTTAGCAGGTGCCTCTCTGTTATCAGCTGCCTCCGTGTTAGTAGCTACCTCCGTGTTAGCAGCTGCCTCCATGTTAGCAGCTGCCTCCCTGTTATCAGTTGCATCCCTGTTATCAGCTCTCTTCGTGTTAGCATCTGCCTCGGTATTATCAGCTGCCTCCATGTTATCAGTTGCCTCCCTGTCATTAGCTGTCTTCGTGTTAGCTGCTGCCTCCGTGTTAGCAGCTGCCTCCATGTTATCGTTTGCCTCTGTATTAGCAGTTGCCTCCCTATTATCCGTTGTCACCATGTTAGCAGCTGTATCCCTGTTATCAGCTACCTCCATGTTAGCAGCTGCCTCTGTGTTATCAGTTGCCGTCGTGTTAGCAGCTGCTCTACGTTATCAGTTGCCTCCCTTTTTTCAGCTGCCTCCGTGTTAGCAGCTGCCTCCCTGTGTTCAGCTGTCTCCGTGTTAGCTGCTGCCTCTCTATTTTCAGCTGCCTCCGTGTTAGCAGCTGCCTCCCTGTTAGCAGCTACCTCTATGTTATCAGTTGCCTCCCTATTATCAGCTGTCTCCGTGTTAGCACCTGCCTCTGTGTTAGCACCTGCCTCTATGTTAGCAGCTGCCTCTGCCTCCATGTTATCAGCTGCCTCCGTGTTAGCAGGTGCCTCTCTGTTATCAGCTGCCTCCGTGTTAGTAGCTACCTCCGTGTTAGCAGCTGCCTCCATGTTAGCAGCTGCCTCCCTGTTATCAGTTGCATCCCTGTTATCAGCTCTCTTCGTGTTAACATCTGCCTCGGTATTATCAGCTGCCTCCATGTTATCAGTTGCCTCCCTGTCATTAGCTGTCTTCGTGTTAGCTGCTGCCTCCGTGTTAGCAGCTGCCTCCATGTTATCGTTTGCCTCTGTATTAGCAGTTGCCTCCCTATTATCCGTTGTCACCATGTTAGCAGCTGTATCCCTGTTATCAGCTACCTCCGTGTTATCAGTTGTCTCCGTGTTAGCAGCTGCCTCTGTGTTATCAGTTGCCGTCGTGTTAGCAGCTGCTCTACGTTATCAGTTGCCTCCCTTTTTTCAGCTGCCTCCGTGTTAGCAGCTGCCTCCCTGTGTTCAGCTGTCTCCGTGTTAGCAGCTGCCTCTATGTTAGCAGCTGCCTCCATGTTATCAGCTGTCTCCCTATTATCAGTTGCCTCTGTGTTAGCAGCTGCCTCTATGTTAGCAGCTGTTTCCATGTTATCAGCTGCCTCCCTGTTATCAGTTGCCTCCGTGTTAGCAGTTGCCTCCCTGTTACCAGCAGTCTCCGTGTTAGCAGCTGCCTCTGTGTTATCAGATGTCTCCCGGTTATCAGCTGCCTCCGTGTTATCAGCTGCCTCCATGTTAGCAGCTGCCTCCCTGTTAGCAGTTGCCTCTATGTTATCAGTTGCCTCCCTGTTATCAGCTGTCTCTGTGTTAGCACCTGCCTCTGTGTTAGCACCTGCCTCCATGTTATCATCTGCCTTCGTGTTAGCAGGTGCCTCCCTGTTATCTGCTGCCTCCGTGTTAGTAGCTGCCTCCGTGTTAGTAGCTGCCTCCAAGTTAGCAGCTGCCTCCCTGTTATCAGTTGCATCCCCGTTATCAGCCCTCTTCGTGTTAGCATCTGCCTCGGTATTATCAGCTGCCTCCATGTTAGCAGTTGCCTCCCTGTCATTAGCTGTCTTCGTGTTAGCAGCTGCCTCCATGTTATCAGCTGCGTCCATGTTATCTGCTGCCTCTGTATTAGAAGCTGCCTCCATTTTATCAGTTGCCTCTATGTTATCAGCTGCCTCCTTATTAGCTGCTGCCTCTGTGTTAGCAGCTGCCTCTGTGTTTTCAGCTGCCTCCATTTTATCAGCTGCCTCCGTGCTATTAGCTACCTCAGTGTTAGCTGCTGCCTCCGTGTTAGCAGCTGCCTCCGTGTTATCAGCTGTCTCCCGGTTATCAGTTGCCTCCCTGTTAGCAGCTACCTCCATGTTAGCAGCTGCCTCCCTGTTAGCAGCTGCATCCGTGTTAGCAGTTGTCTCCATGTTATCAGCTACCGCCGTGTTAGCAGCTGCCTCTACGTTATCAGTTGACTCCCTGTTATCAGGTGCCTCCGTGTTAGCAGCTGCCTCTACGTTATCAGTTGCCTCACTGTTATCAGGTGTCTCCGTGTTAGCACCGACCTCTGTGTTAGCAGCTGCCTCCATGTTATCAGTTGCCTCTCTGTTATCAGCTGCCTACGTGTTAGCAGCTGTCTCCCTATTATCAGTTGCAGCCCAGTTAGCAGGCGCCTCTACGTTATCAGTTGCCTCCCTTTTAGCAGCTGCCTCCCTGTTAGCAGCTGCCTCTATTTTCAGCTGCCTCCGTGTTAGCAGCTGCCTCCCTGTTAGCAGCTGCCTCTATGTTATCAGTTGCCTCCCTGTTATCAGTTGTCTCCTTGTTAGCACCTGCCTCTGTGTTAGCAGCTGCCTCCATGTTATCAGCAGCCTCCGTGTTAGCAGGTGCCTCCCTGTTATCAGCTGCCTCCGTGTTAGTAGCTGCCTCCGTGTTAGCAGCTGCCTCCGTGTTAGCAGCTGCCACAATTTTTTCAGTTGCCTCCATGTTATCAGCTGCCTCCTTATTAGCAGCCTCTTCTGTGTTAACAGCTGCCTCTGTGTTATCAGCTGCCTCCGTTTTATCAGCTGCCTCCGTGTTATTAGCTACCTCTGTGTTAGCAGCTGCCTCCGTGTTAGCAGCTACCTCCCTATTATCAGCTGCCTCCGTGTTATCAGCTGTCTCCCGGTTATCAGTTGCCTCCCTGTTAGCAACTGCCTCCATTTTATCAGTTGCCTCTATGTTATCAGCTGCCTCCTTATTAGCTGCTACCTCTGTGTTAGCAGCTGCCTCCATGTTAGCAGCCGCCTCCATGTTAGCAGCCGTCTCCATGTTAGCAGCCGCCTCCTTGTTAGTAGCTGCCTCCGTGTTAGCAGTTGTCTCCATGTTATCAGCTGCCGCCGTGTTAGCAGCTGCATCTACGTTATCAGTTGCCTCCCTGTTATCAGCTGCCTCCGTGTTAGCAGCTGCCTCCGTGTTAGCAGCTGCCTCTACGTTATCAGTTGCCTCACTGTTATCAGGTGTCTCCGTGTTAGCACCGACCTCTGTGTTAGCAGCTGCCTCCATGTTATCAGTTGCCTCTCTGTTATCAGCTGCCTACGTTATCAGTTGCCTCCCTATTATCAGTTGCCTCCGTGTTAGCTGCTGCCTCCCTATTTTCAGCTGCCTCCGTGTTAGCAGCTGCCTCCCTGTTAGCAGCTACCTCTATGTTATCAGTTGCCTCCCTGTTATCAGTTGTCTCCGTGTTAGCACCTGCCTCTGTGTTAGCACCTGCCTCTGTGTTAGCAGCTGCCTCTGCCTCCATGTTATCAGCTGCCTCCGTGTTAGCAGGTGCCTCCCTGTTATCAGCTGCCTCCGTGTTAGTAGCTACCTCCGTGTTAGTAGCTACCTCCGTGTTAGCAGCTGCCTCCCTGTTATCAGTTGCATCCCTGTTATCAGCTCTCTTCGTGTTAGCATCTGCCTCGGTATTATCAGCTGCCTCCATGTTATCAGTTGCCTCCCTGTCATTAGCTGTCTTCGTGTTAGTTGCTGCCTCCGTGTTAGCAGCTGCCTCCATGTTATCGTTTGCCTCTATATTAGCAGTTGCCTCCCTATTATCCGTTGTCACCATGTTAGCAGCTGTATCCCTGTTATCAGCTGCCTCCGTGTTATCAGTTGTCTCCGTGTTAGCAGCTGCCTCTATGTTATCAGTTGCCGTCGTGTTAGCAGCTGCTCTACGTTATCAGTTACCTCCCTTTTTTCAGCTGCCTCCGTGTTAACAGCTGCCTCCCTGTGTTCAGCTGTCTCCGTGTTAGCAGCTGCCTCTATGTTAGCAGCTGCCTCCATGTTATCAGCTGCCTCCCTATTATCAGTTCCCTCTGTGTTAGCAGCTGCCTCTATGTTAGCAGCTGTTTCCATGTTAGCAGCTGCCTCCCTATTATCAGTTGCCTCCGTGTTAGCAGTTGCCTCCCTGTTACCAGCAGTCTCCGTGTTAGCAGTTGCCTCTGTGTTATCAGATGTCTCCCGGTTATCAGCTGCCTCCGTGTTATCAGCTGCCTCCATGTTAGCAGCTGCCTCCCTGTTATCAGCTGCCTCCGTGTTAGCAGTTGCCTCCCTATTTTCAGCTGCCTCCTTGTTTTCAGTTGTCTCTGTGTTATCAGTTGCCTCTGTGTTATCAGTTGTCTCCATGTTATCAACTGCCTCCCTATTATCAACTGCCTCCAAGTTAGCAGCTGCCTTCTTATTATCAGCTGCCTACATGTTAGCAGTTGCCTCCCTGTTATCAGTTGTCTCCGTGTTAGCAACTGCCTCGTTGTTATCAGCTGTCTCCATGTTATCAGCTTCCTCTGTATTAGCAGCTGCCTCCCTATTATCGGCTAGCTCCATGTTAGCAGCTGCATCCCTGTTAACAGCTGCCTCCCTGTTATCAGTTGTCTCTGTGTTAGCAGCTGCCTCTGTGTTAGCAACTGCCTCCCTATTAACGGCTGCCTCCATGTTAGCAGCTGCCTCTGTGTTATCAGTTGCCGTCGTGTTAGCAGCTGCCTCCCTATTATCAGCTGTCTCCGTGTTAGCAGTTGTCTCCCCATTTTCAGCTGCCTCCTTGTTATCAGCTGCCTCCGTGTTATCAGCTGCCTCCCTGTTAGTAGTTGCCTCCCTGTCATCAACTGTCTTCGTGCTAGCAGCTGCCTCCATGTTATCAGCTGCCTCTGTGTTAGCACTTCCCTCCCTATTATCGGCTGCCTCCATGTTAGCAGCAGCCTCCCTGTTATAAGTTGTATCCATGTTATCAGTTGTGTCCGTGTTAGCAGCTGCCTCTGTGTTATCAGTTGCCTCCGTGTTAGCAGTTGCTCTACGTTATCAGTTGCCTCCCTTTTATTAGTTGCCTCCGTGTTATCAGCTGCCTCCATGTTATCAGGTGCCTCTGTGTTATCAGCTGCCTCCATGTTATCAGGTGCCTCTGTGTTATCAGCTGCCTCTGTGTTAGCAGCTGCCTCCATGTTATCAGCTGCCTCTGTGTTAGCAGCTGCCTCCATGTTATCAGTTGACTCCCTGTTATCAGCTGCCTACGTGTTAGCAGCTGTCTCCCTATTATCAGTTGCAGCCCTGTTAGCAGCTGCCTCTACGTTATCAGTTGCCTCCCTTTTATCAGTTGCCTCCGTGTTAGCTGCTGCCTCCCTATTTTCAGCTGTCTACGTGTTAGCAGCTACCTCGGTGTTAGCAGCTGCGTCCATGTTCTCAGTTGCCTCCGTGTTAGCAGCTGCCTCCCTGTTAGCAGCTGCCGCTATGTTATCAGTTGCCTCCCTGTTATCAGCTGTGTCCGTGTTAGCACCTGCCTCCGTGTTAGTAGCTGCCTCCATGTTAGCAGCTGCCTCCCTGTTATCAGTTGCCTCCCTGTTATCAGTTGTCTTCGTGTTAGCATCTGCCTCCGTATTATCAGCTGCCTCCATGTTATCAGCTGCCTCCCTATTATCAGCTGCCTCCTTGTTATCAGTTGCCTCCCTGTTATCTGTTGCCTCCCTGTTATCAGTTGTCTTCGTGTTAGCATCTGCCTCCGTATTATCAGCTGCCGCCGTGTTAGCACTTGCTCTATGTTATCAGTTGCCTCCCTTTTGTCAGCTGCCTCCGTGTTAGCAGCTGCCTCCGTGTTAGCAGCTGCCTCCCTGTTTTCAGTTGTCTTCGTGTTAGCAGCTGCCTCTATGTTAGCAGCTGCCTCCATGTTATCAGTTGCCTCCCTTTTATCAGCTGTCTCCCTGTTATCAGTTGTCTCCGTGTTATCAGCTGCCTCTGTGTTATCACTTCCCTCCCTATTATCGGCTGCCTCCATGTTAGCAGTTGCCTCCCTGTTATAAGTTGTCTCCGTGTTATCAGTTGTCTCCGTGTGAGCAGCTACCTCTGTGTTATCAGTTGCCTCCGTGTTAGCAGCTGCTCTACGTTATCAGTTGCCTCCCTTTTATCAGTTGCCTCCGTGTTATCAGCTTCCTCCATGTTATCAGCTGCCTCTGTGTTATCAGCTGCCTTTGTGTTAGCAGCTGCCTCCAGGTTATCAGCTGCCTCTGTGTTATCAGCTGCCTCCATTTTATCAGTTGCCTCCCTGTTATCAGCTGCCTACATTTTAGCAGCTGTCTCCCTATTATCAGTTGCAGCCCTGTTAGCAGCTGCCTCTACATTATCAGTTGCCTCCCTTTTATCAGTTGCCTCCGTGTTAGCTGCTGCCTCCCTATTTTCAGCTTTCTCCGTGGTAGCAGCTACCTCGGTGTTAGCAGCTGCCTCCATGTTAGCAGTTGCCTCCGTGTTAGCAGCTGCCTCCCTGTTAGCAGCTGCCTCTATGTTATCAGTTGCCTCCCTGTTATCAGCTGTGTCCGTGTTAGCACCTGCCTCTGTGTTAGCAGCTGCCTCCATGTTATCAGCTGCCTCCGTGTTAGCAGGTACCTCCCTGTTATCAGCTGCCTTCGTCATAGCAGCTACCTCCCTATTATCAGCTGCCTCCGTGTTAGTAGCTGCCTCCTTGTTATCAGTTGCCTCCCTGTTATCAGTTGTCTCCGTGTTAGCAGCTGCCTCTGTGTTATCAGTTGCCTCCATGTTAGCAGCTGCTCTACGTTATAAGTTGCCTCCCTTTTATTAGTTGCCTCCGTGTTATCAGCTGCCTCCATGTTATCAGTTGCCTACGTGTTATCAGTTGTCTCCGTGTTAGCAGCTGCCTGTATGTTAGCAGCTGCCTCCGTGTTAGCAGCTGCCACCATTTTTTCAGTTGCCTCCATGTTATCAGCTGCCTCCTTATTAGCAGCCTCCTCTGTGTTAACAGCTGCCTCTGTGTTATCAGCTGCCTCCGTTTTATCAGCTGCCTCCGTGTTATTAGCTACCTCTGTGTTAGCAGCTGCCTCCGTGTTAGCAGCTACCTCCCTGTTATCAGCTGCCTCCGTGTTATCAGCTGTCTCCCGGTTATCAGTTGCCTCCCTGTTAGCAACTGCCTCCATTTTATCAGTTGCCTCTATGTTATCAGCTGCCTCCTTGTTAGCAGCTGCCACCATTTTTTCAGTTGCCTCCATGTTATCAGCTGCCTCCTTATTAGCAGCCTCCTCTGTGTTAACAGCTGCCTCTGTGTTATCAGCTGCCTCCGTTTTATCAGCTGCCTCCGTGTTATTAGCTACCTCTGTGTTAGCAGCTGCCTCCGTGTTAGCAGCTACCTCCCTATTATCAGCTGCCTCCGTGTTATCAGCTGTCTCCCGGTTATCAGTTGCCTCCCTGTTAGCAACTGCCTCCATTTTATCAGTTGCCTCTATGTTATCAGCTGCCTCCTTATTAGCTGCTACCTCTGTGTTAGCAGCTGCCTCCATGTTAGCAGCCGCCTCCATGTTAGCAGCCGCCTCCATGTTAGAAGCCGCCTCCTTGTTAGTAGCTGCCTCCGTGTTAGCAGTTGTCTCCATGTTATCAGCTGCCGCCGTGTTAGCAGCTGCATCTACGTTATCAGTTGCCTCCCTGTTATCAGCTGCCTCCGTGTTAGCAGCTGCCTCCGTGTTAGCAGCTGCCTCTACGTTATCAGTTGCCTCACTGTTATCAGGTGTCTCCGTGTTAGCACCGACCTCTGTATTAGCAGCTGCCTCCATGTTATCAGTTGCCTTTCTGTTATCAGCTGCCTACGTGTTAGCAGCTGTCTCCCTATTATCAGTTGCAGCCCTGTTAGCAGCCGCCTCTACATTATCAGTTGCCTCCCTATTATCAGTTGCCTCCGTGTTAGCTGCTGCCTCTCTATTTTCAGCTGCCTCCGTGTTAGCAGCTGCCTCCCTGTTAGCAGCTACCTCTATGTTATCAGTTGCCTCCCTATTATCAGCTGTCTCCGTGTTAGCACCTGCCTCTGTGTTAGCACCTGCCTCTATGTTAGCAGCTGCCTCTGCCTCCATGTTATCAGCTGCCTCCGTGTTAGCAGGTGCCTCTCTGTTATCAGCTGCCTCCGTGTTAGTAGCTACCTCCGTGTTAGCAGCTGCCTCCATGTTAGCAGCTGCCTCCCTGTTATCAGTTGCATCCCTGTTATCAGCTCTCTTCGTGTTAGCATCTGCCTCGGTATTATCAGCTGCCTCCATGTTATCAGTTGCCTCCCTGTCATTAGCTGTCTTCGTGTTAGCTGCTGCCTCCGTGTTAGCAGCTGCCTCCATGTTATCGTTTGCCTCTGTATTAGCAGTTGCCTCCCTATTATCCGTTGTCACCATGTTAGCAGCTGTATCCCTGTTATCAGCTTCCTCCGTGTTATCAGTTGTCTCCGTGTTAGCAGCTGCCTCTGTGTTATCAGTTGCCGTCGTGTTAGCAGCTGCCTCTACGTTATCAGCTGCCACCCTTTTATCAGCTGCCTCCATGTTAGCAGCTGCCTCCCTGTTATCAGCTGCCTCCGTGTTAGCAGTTGCCTCCCTATTTTCAGCTGCCTCCCTGTTATCAGTTACCTCCGTGTAAGGAGCTGCCTCCATGTTAGCAGCTACCTCCGTGTTAGCAGTTGTCTCCATTTTATCAGCTGCCGCCGTGTTTGCAGCTGCCTCTACGTTATCAGTTGCCTCCCTGTTATCAGCTGCCTCCGTGTTAGCAGCTACCTCCGTGTTAGCAGCTGCCTCTACGTTATCAGTTGCCTCACTGTTATCAGGTGTCTCCGTGTTAGCACCGACCTCTGTGTTAGCAGCTGCCTCCATGTTATCAGTTGCCGTCGTGTTAGCAGCTGCCTCTACGTTATCAGTTGCCACCCTTTTCTCAGCTGCCTCCATGTTAGCAGTTGCCTCCCTGTTATCAGCTGCCTCCATGTTAGCAGTTGCCTCCCTGTCATCAACTGTCTTCATGTTAGCAGCTGCCTCCATGTTATCAGCTGCCTTTGTGTTAGCACTTGCCTCCATATTATCGGTTGCCTCCATGTTAGCAGCTGCCTCCCTGTTATCAGTTGTCTCCGTGTTATCAGTTGTCTCCGTGTTAGCAGCTGCCTCTGTGTTATCAGTTGCCTCCATGTTAGCAGCTGCTCTACGTTATAAGTTGCCTCCCTTTTATTAGTTGCCTCCGTGTTATCAGCTGCCTCCATGTTATCAGTTGCCTACGTGTTATCAGTTGTCTCCGTGTTAGCAGCTGCCTCTATGTTAGCAGCTGCCTCCGTGTTAGCAGCTGCCACCATTTTTTCAGTTGCCTCCATGTTATCAGCTGCCTCCTTATTAGCAGCCTCCTCTGTGTTAACAGCTGCCTCTGTGTTATCAGCTGCCTCCGTTTTATCAGCTGCCTCCGTGTTATTAGCTACCTCTGTGTTAGCAGCTGCCTCCGTGTTAGCAGCTACCTCCCTGTTATCAGCTGCCTCCGTGTTATCAGCTGTCTCCCGGTTATCAGTTGCCTCCCTGTTAGCAACTGCCTCCATTTTATCAGTTGCCTCTATGTTATCAGCTGCCTCCTTATTAGCTGCTACCTCTGTGTTAGCAGCTGCCTCCATGTTAGCAGCCGCCTCCATGTTAGCAGCCGCCTCCATGTTAGAAGCCGCCTCCTTGTTAGTAGCTGCCTCCGTGTTAGCAGTTGTCTCCATGTTATCAGTTGCCGCCGTGTTAGCAGCTGCATCTACGTTATCAGTTGCCTCCCTGTTATCAGCTGCCTCCGTGTTAGCAGCTGCCTCCGTGTTAGCTGCTGCCTCTACGTTATCAGTTGCCTCACTGTTATCAGGTGTCTCCGTGTTAGCACCGACCTCTGTATTAGCAGCTGCCTCCATGTTATCAGTTGCCTCTCTGTTATCAGCTGCCTACGTGTTAGCAGCTGTCTCCCTATTATCAGTTGCAGCCCTGTTAGCAGCCGCCTCAACGTTATCAGTTGCCTCCCTATTATCAGTTGCCTCCGTGTTAGCTGCTGCCTCTCTATTTTCAGCTGCCTCCGTGTTAGCAGCTGCCTCCCTGTTAGCAGCTACCTCTATGTTATCAGTTGCCTCCCTATTATCAGCTGTCTCCGTGTTAGCACCTACCTCTGTGTTAGCACCTGCCTCTATGTTAGCAGCTGCCTCTGCCTCCATGTTATCAGCTGCCTCCGTGTTAGCAGGTGCCTCTCTGTTATCAGCTGCCTCCGTGTTAGTAGCTACCTCCGTGTTAGCAGCTGCCTCCATGTTAGCAGCTGCCTCCCTGTTATCAGTTGCATCCCTGTTATCAGCTCTCTTCGTGTTAGCATCTGCCTCGGTATTATCAGCTGCCTCCATGTTATCAGTTGCCTCCCTGTCATTAGCTGTCTTCGTGTTAGCTGCTGCCTCCGTGTTAGCAGCTGCCTCCATGTTATCGTTTGCCTCTGTATTAGCAGTTGCCTCCCTATTATCCGTTGTCACCATGTTAGCAGCTGTATCCCTGTTATCAGCTACCTCCATGTTAGCAGCTGCCTCTGTGTTATCAGTTGCCGTCGTGTTAGCAGCTGCTCTACGTTATCAGTTGCCTCCCTTTTTTCAGCTGCCTCCGTGTTAGCAGCTGCCTCCCTGTGTTCAGCTGTCTCCGTGTTAGCTGCTGCCTCTCTATTTTCAGCTGCCTCCGTGTTAGCAGCTGCCTCCCTGTTAGCAGCTACCTCTATGTTATCAGTTGCCTCCCTATTATCAGCTGTCTCCGTGTTAGCACCTGCCTCTGTGTTAGCACCTGCCTCTATGTTAGCAGCTGCCTCTGCCTCCATGTTATCAGCTGCCTCCGTGTTAGCAGGTGCCTCTCTGTTATCAGCTGCCTCCGTGTTAGTAGCTACCTCCGTGTTAGCAGCTGCCTCCATGTTAGCAGCTGCCTCCCTGTTATCAGTTGCATCCCTGTTATCAGCTCTCTTCGTGTTAACATCTGCCTCGGTATTATCAGCTGCCTCCATGTTATCAGTTGCCTCCCTGTCATTAGCTGTCTTCGTGTTAGCTGCTGCCTCCGTGTTAGCAGCTGCCTCCATGTTATCGTTTGCCTCTGTATTAGCAGTTGCCTCCCTATTATCCGTTGTCACCATGTTAGCAGCTGTATCCCTGTTATCAGCTACCTCCGTGTTATCAGTTGTCTCCGTGTTAGCAGCTGCCTCTGTGTTATCAGTTGCCGTCGTGTTAGCAGCTGCTCTACGTTATCAGTTGCCTCCCTTTTTTCAGCTGCCTCCGTGTTAGCAGCTGCCTCCCTGTGTTCAGCTGTCTCCGTGTTAGCAGCTGCCTCTATGTTAGCAGCTGCCTCCATGTTATCAGCTGTCTCCCTATTATCAGTTGCCTCTGTGTTAGCAGCTGCCTCTATGTTAGCAGCTGTTTCCATGTTATCAGCTGCCTCCCTGTTATCAGTTGCCTCCGTGTTAGCAGTTGCCTCCCTGTTACCAGCAGTCTCCGTGTTAGCAGCTGCCTCTGTGTTATCAGATGTCTCCCGGTTATCAGCTGCCTCCGTGTTATCAGCTGCCTCCATGTTAGCAGCTGCCTCCCTGTTAGCAGTTGCCTCTATGTTATCAGTTGCCTCCCTGTTATCAGCTGTCTCTGTGTTAGCACCTGCCTCTGTGTTAGCACCTGCCTCCATGTTATCATCTGCCTTCGTGTTAGCAGGTGCCTCCCTGTTATCTGCTGCCTCCGTGTTAGTAGCTGCCTCCGTGTTAGTAGCTGCCTCCAAGTTAGCAGCTGCCTCCCTGTTATCAGTTGCATCCCCGTTATCAGCCCTCTTCGTGTTAGCATCTGCCTCGGTATTATCAGCTGCCTCCATGTTAGCAGTTGCCTCCCTGTCATTAGCTGTCTTCGTGTTAGCAGCTGCCTCCATGTTATCAGCTGCGTCCATGTTATCTGCTGCCTCTGTATTAGCAGCTGCCTCCATTTTATCAGTTGCCTCTATGTTATCAGCTGCCTCCTTATTAGCTGCTGCCTCTGTGTTAGCAGCTGCCTCTGTGTTTTCAGCTGCCTCCATTTTATCAGCTGCCTCCGTGCTATTAGCTACCTCAGTGTTAGCTGCTGCCTCCGTGTTAGCAGCTGCCTCCGTGTTATCAGCTGTCTCCCGGTTATCAGTTGCCTCCCTGTTAGCAGCTACCTCCATGTTAGCAGCTGCCTCCCTGTTAGCAGCTGCATCCGTGTTAGCAGTTGTCTCCATGTTATCAGCTACCGCCGTGTTAGCAGCTGCCTCTACGTTATCAGTTGACTCCCTGTTATCAGGTGCCTCCGTGTTAGCAGCTGCCTCTACGTTATCAGTTGCCTCACTGTTATCAGGTGTCTCCGTGTTAGCACCGACCTCTGTGTTAGCAGCTGCCTCCATGTTATCAGTTGCCTCTCTGTTATCAGCTGCCTACGTGTTAGCAGCTGTCTCCCTATTATCAGTTGCAGCCCAGTTAGCAGGCGCCTCTACGTTATCAGTTGCCTCCCTTTTAGCAGCTGCCTCCCTGTTAGCAGCTGCCTCTATTTTCAGCTGCCTCCGTGTTAGCAGCTGCCTCCCTGTTAGCAGCTGCCTCTATGTTATCAGTTGCCTCCCTGTTATCAGTTGTCTCCTTGTTAGCACCTGCCTCTGTGTTAGCAGCTGCCTCCATGTTATCAGCAGCCTCCGTGTTAGCAGGTGCCTCCCTGTTATCAGCTGCCTCCGTGTTAGTAGCTGCCTCCGTGTTAGCAGCTGCCTCCGTGTTAGCAGCTGCCACAATTTTTTCAGTTGCCTCCATGTTATCAGCTGCCTCCTTATTAGCAGCCTCTTCTGTGTTAACAGCTGCCTCTGTGTTATCAGCTGCCTCCGTTTTATCAGCTGCCTCCGTGTTATTAGCTACCTCTGTGTTAGCAGCTGCCTCCGTGTTAGCAGCTACCTCCCTATTATCAGCTGCCTCCGTGTTATCAGCTGTCTCCCGGTTATCAGTTGCCTCCCTGTTAGCAACTGCCTCCATTTTATCAGTTGCCTCTATGTTATCAGCTGCCTCCTTATTAGCTGCTACCTCTGTGTTAGCAGCTGCCTCCATGTTAGCAGCCGCCTCCATGTTAGCAGCCGTCTCCATGTTAGCAGCCGCCTCCTTGTTAGTAGCTGCCTCCGTGTTAGCAGTTGTCTCCATGTTATCAGCTGCCGCCGTGTTAGCAGCTGCATCTACGTTATCAGTTGCCTCCCTGTTATCAGCTGCCTCCGTGTTAGCAGCTGCCTCCGTGTTAGCAGCTGCCTCTACGTTATCAGTTGCCTCACTGTTATCAGGTGTCTCCGTGTTAGCACCGACCTCTGTGTTAGCAGCTGCCTCCATGTTATCAGTTGCCTCTCTGTTATCAGCTGCCTACGTTATCAGTTGCCTCCCTATTATCAGTTGCCTCCGTGTTAGCTGCTGCCTCCCTATTTTCAGCTGCCTCCGTGTTAGCAGCTGCCTCCCTGTTAGCAGCTACCTCTATGTTATCAGTTGCCTCCCTGTTATCAGTTGTCTCCGTGTTAGCACCTGCCTCTGTGTTAGCACCTGCCTCTGTGTTAGCAGCTGCCTCTGCCTCCATGTTATCAGCTGCCTCCGTGTTAGCAGGTGCCTCCCTGTTATCAGCTGCCTCCGTGTTAGTAGCTACCTCCGTGTTAGTAGCTACCTCCGTGTTAGCAGCTGCCTCCCTGTTATCAGTTGCATCCCTGTTATCAGCTCTCTTCGTGTTAGCATCTGCCTCGGTATTATCAGCTGCCTCCATGTTATCAGTTGCCTCCCTGTCATTAGCTGTCTTCGTGTTAGTTGCTGCCTCCGTGTTAGCAGCTGCCTCCATGTTATCGTTTGCCTCTGTATTAGCAGTTGCCTCCCTATTATCCGTTGTCACCATGTTAGCAGCTGTATCCCTGTTATCAGCTGCCTCCGTGTTATCAGTTGTCTCCGTGTTAGCAGCTGCCTCTATGTTATCAGTTGCCGTCGTGTTAGCAGCTGCTCTACGTTATCAGTTACCTCCCTTTTTTCAGCTGCCTCCGTGTTAACAGCTGCCTCCCTGTGTTCAGCTGTCTCCGTGTTAGCAGCTGCCTCTATGTTAGCAGCTGCCTCCATGTTATCAGCTGCCTCCCTATTATCAGTTCCCTCTGTGTTAGCAGCTGCCTCTATGTTAGCAGCTGTTTCCATGTTAGCAGCTGCCTCCCTATTATCAGTTGCCTCCGTGTTAGCAGTTGCCTCCCTGTTACCAGCAGTCTCCGTGTTAGCAGCTGCCTCTGTGTTATCAGATGTCTCCCGGTTATCAGCTGCCTCCGTGTTATCAGCTGCCTCCATGTTAGCAGCTGCCTCCCTGTTATCAGCTGCCTCCGTGTTAGCAGTTGCCTCCCTATTTTCAGCTGCCTCCTTGTTTTCAGTTGTCTCTGTGTTATCAGTTGCCTCTGTGTTATCAGTTGTCTCCATGTTATCAACTGCCTCCCTATTATCAACTGCCTCCAAGTTAGCAGCTGCCTTCTTATTATCAGCTGCCTACATGTTAGCAGTTGCCTCCCTGTTATCAGTTGTCTCCGTGTTAGCAACTGCCTCGTTGTTATCAGCTGTCTCCATGTTATCAGCTTCCTCTGTATTAGCAGCTGCCTCCCTATTATCGGCTAGCTCCATGTTAGCAGCTGCATCCCTGTTAACAGCTGCCTCCCTGTTATCAGTTGTCTCTGTGTTAGCAGCTGCCTCTGTGTTGGCAACTGCCTCCCTATTAACGGCTGCCTCCATGTTAGCAGCTGCCTCTGTGTTATCAGTTGCCGTCGTGTTAGCAGCTGCCTCCCTATTATCAGCTGTCTCCGTGTTAGCAGTTGTCTCCCCATTTTCAGCTGCCTCCTTGTTATCAGCTGCCTCCGTGTTATCAGCTGCCTCCCTGTTAGTAGTTGCCTCCCTGTCATCAACTGTCTTCGTGCTAGCAGCTGCCTCCATGTTATCAGCTGCCTCTGTGTTAGCACTTCCCTCCCTATTATCGGCTGCCTCCATGTTAGCAGCAGCCTCCCTGTTATAAGTTGTATCCATGTTATCAGTTGTGTCCGTGTTAGCAGCTGCCTCTGTGTTATCAGTTGCCTCCGTGTTAGCAGTTGCTCTACGTTATCAGTTGCCTCCCTTTTATTAGTTGCCTCCGTGTTATCAGCTGCCTCCATGTTATCAGGTGCCTCTGTGTTATCAGCTGCCTCCATGTTATCAGGTGCCTCTGTGTTATCAGCTGCCTCTGTGTTAGCAGCTGCCTCCATGTTATCAGCTGCCTCTGTGTTAGCAGCTGCCTCCATGTTATCAGTTGACTCCCTGTTATCAGCTGCCTACGTGTTAGCAGCTGTCTCCCTATTATCAGTTGCAGCCCTGTTAGCAGCTGCCTCTACGTTATCAGTTGCCTCCCTTTTATCAGTTGCCTCCGTGTTAGCTGCTGCCTCCCTATTTTCAGCTGTCTACGTGTTAGCAGCTACCTCGGTGTTAGCAGCTGCGTCCATGTTCTCAGTTGCCTCCGTGTTAGCAGCTGCCTCCCTGTTAGCAGCTGCCGCTATGTTATCAGTTGCCTCCCTGTTATCAGCTGTGTCCGTGTTAGCACCTGCCTCCGTGTTAGTAGCTGCCTCCATGTTAGCAGCTGCCTCCCTGTTATCAGTTGCCTCCCTGTTATCAGTTGTCTTCGTGTTAGCATCTGCCTCCGTATTATCAGCTGCCTCCATGTTATCAGCTGCCTCCCTATTATCAGCTGCCTCCTTGTTATCAGTTGCCTCCCTGTTATCTGTTGCCTCCCTGTTATCAGTTGTCTTCGTGTTAGCATCTGCCTCCGTATTATCAGCTGCCGCCGTGTTAGCACTTGCTCTATGTTATCAGTTGCCTCCCTTTTGTCAGCTGCCTCCGTGTTAGCAGCTGCCTCCGTGTTAGCAGCTGCCTCCCTGTTTTCAGTTGTCTTCGTGTTAGCAGCTGCCTCTATGTTAGCAGCTGCCTCCATGTTATCAGTTGCCTCCCTTTTATCAGCTGTCTCCCTGTTATCAGTTGTCTCCGTGTTATCAGCTGCCTCTGTGTTATCACTTCCCTCCCTATTATCGGCTGCCTCCATGTTAGCAGTTGCCTCCCTGTTATAAGTTGTCTCCGTGTTATCAGTTGTCTCCGTGTGAGCAGCTACCTCTGTGTTATCAGTTGCCTCCGTGTTAGCAGCTGCTCTACGTTATCAGTTGCCTCCCTTTTATCAGTTGCCTCCGTGTTATCAGCTTCCTCCATGTTATCAGCTGCCTCTGTGTTATCAGCTGCCTTTGTGTTAGCAGCTGCCTCCAGGTTATCAGCTGCCTCTGTGTTATCAGCTGCCTCCATTTTATCAGTTGCCTCCCTGTTATCAGCTGCCTACATTTTAGCAGCTGTCTCCCTATTATCAGTTGCAGCCCTGTTAGCAGCTGCCTCTACATTATCAGTTGCCTCCCTTTTATCAGTTGCCTCCGTGTTAGCTGCTGCCTCCCTATTTTCAGCTTTCTCCGTGGTAGCAGCTACCTCGGTGTTAGCAGCTGCCTCCATGTTAGCAGTTGCCTCCGTGTTAGCAGCTGCCTCCCTGTTAGCAGCTGCCTCTATGTTATCAGTTGCCTCCCTGTTATCAGCTGTGTCCGTGTTAGCACCTGCCTCTGTGTTAGCAGCTGCCTCCATGTTATCAGCTGCCTCCGTGTTAGCAGGTACCTCCCTGTTATCAGCTGCCTTCGTCATAGCAGCTACCTCCCTATTATCAGCTGCCTCCGTGTTAGTAGCTGCCTCCTTGTTATCAGTTGCCTCCCTGTTATCAGTTGTCTTCGTGTTAGCATCTGCCTCCGTATTATCAGCTGCCTCCATGTTATTAGCTGCCTCCTTGTTATCAGCTGCCTCCCTGTTATCAACTGCCTCTGTGTTAGTAGCGGCCTCCCTGTTATCAGTTGTCTTCGTGTTAGTATCTCCCTCCGTATTATCAGCTGCCGCCGTGTTAGCACTTGCTCTACGTTATCAGTTGCCTCCCGTTTTTCAGCTGCCTCCATGTTAGCAGCTGCCTCCCTGTTATCAGTTGTCTCCGTGTTAGCAGCTGCCTCCATGTTAGCAGCTGCCTCCCTGTTATCAGCTGCCTCCATGTTAGCAGTTGGCTCCCTGTTATCGGCTGCCTCCATGTTAGGAGTTGCCTCCGTTTTATCAGTTGTCTCCATGTTAGTTGCTGCCTCTATGTTATCAGTTGCCGTTGTGTTAGCAGATGCCTCTGTGTTATCAGTTGCCGTCGTGTTAGCAGCTGCCTCTACGTTATCAGTTGCCACCCTTTTATCAGCTGCCTCCATGTTAGCAGCTGCCTCCCTGTTATCAGCTGCCTCCGTGTTAGCAGTTGCCTCCCTATTTTCAGCTGCCTCCCTGTTATCAGTTGCCTCCGTGTAAGGAGCTGCCTCCATGTTAGCAGCTACCTCCGTGTTAGCAGTTGTCTCCATTTTATCAGCTGCCGCCGTGTTTGCAGCTGCCTCTACGTTATCAGTTGCCTCCCTGTTATCAGCTGCCTCCGTGTTAGCAGCTACCTCCGTGTTAGCAGCTGCCTCTACGTTATCAGTTGCCTCACTGTTATCAGGTGTCTCCGTGTTAGCACCGACCTCTGTGTTAGCAGCTGCCTCCATGTTATCAGTTGCCGTCGTGTTAGCAGCTGCCTCTACGTTATCAGTTGCCACCCTTTTCTCAGCTGCCTCCATGTTAGCAGTTGCCTCCCTGTCATCAACTGTCTTCATGTTAGCAGCTGCCTCCATGTTATCAGCTGCCTTTGTGTTAGCACTTGCCTCCATATTATCGGTTGCCTCCATGTTAGCAGCTGCCTCCCTGTTATCAGTTGTCTCCGTGTTATCAGTTGTCTCCGTGTTAGCAGCTGCCTCTGTGTTATCAGTTGCCTCCATGTTAGCAGCTGCTCTACGTTATAAGTTGCCTCCCTTTTATTAGTTGCCTCCGTGTTATCAGCTGCCTCCATGTTATCAGTTGCCTACGTGTTATCAGTTGTCTCCGTGTTAGCAGCTGCCTGTATGTTAGCAGCTGCCTCCGTGTTAGCAGCTGCCACCATTTTTTCAGTTGCCTCCATGTTATCAGCTGCCTCCTTATTAGCAGCCTCCTCTGTGTTAACAGCTGCCTCTGTGTTATCAGCTGCCTCCGTTTTATCAGCTGCCTCCGTGTTATTAGCTACCTCTGTGTTAGCAGCTGCCTCCGTGTTAGCAGCTACCTCCCTGTTATCAGCTGCCTCCGTGTTATCAGCTGTCTCCCGGTTATCAGTTGCCTCCCTGTTAGCAACTGCCTCCATTTTATCAGTTGCCTCTATGTTATCAGCTGCCTCCTTGTTAGCAGCTGCCACCATTTTTTCAGTTGCCTCCATGTTATCAGCTGCCTCCTTATTAGCAGCCTCCTCTGTGTTAACAGCTGCCTCTGTGTTATCAGCTGCCTCCGTTTTATCAGCTGCCTCCGTGTTATTAGCTACCTCTGTGTTAGCAGCTGCCTCCGTGTTAGCAGCTACCTCCCTGTTATCAGCTGCCTCCTTGTTATCAGCTGTCTCCCGGTTATCAGTTGCCTCCCTGTTAGCAACTGCCTCCATTTTATTAGTTGCCTCTATGTTATCAGCTGCCTCCTTATTAGCTGCTACCTCTGTGTTAGCAGCTGCCTCCATGTTAGCAGCCGCCTCCATGTTAGCAGCCGCCTCCATGTTAGAAGCCGCCTCCTTGTTAGTAGCTGCCTCCGTGTTAGCAGTTGTCCCCATGTTATCAGCTGCCGCCGTGTTAGCAGCTGCATCTACGTTATCAGTTGCCTCCCTGTTATCAGCTGCCTCTGTGTTAGCAGCTGCCTCCGTGTTAGCAGCTGCCTCTACGTTATCAGTTGCCTCACTGTTATCAGGTGTCTCCGTGTTAGCACCGACCTCTGTATTAGCAGCTGCCTCCATGTTATCAGTTGCCTTTCTGTTATCAGCTGCCTACGTGTTAGCAGCTGTCTCCCTATTATCAGTTGCAGCCCTGTTAGCAGCCGCCTCTACATTATCAGTTGCCTCCCTATTATCAGTTGCCTCCGTGTTAGCTGCTGCCTCTCTATTTTCAGCTGCCTCCGTGTTAGCAGCTGCCTCCCTGTTAGCAGCTACCTCTATGTTATCAGTTGCCTCCCTATTATCAGCTGTCTCCGTGTTAGCACCTGCCTCTATGTTAGCACCTGCCTCTATGTTAGCAGCTGCCTCTGCCTCCATGTTATCAGCTGCCTCCGTGTTAGCAGGTGCCTCTCTGTTATCAGCTGCCTCCGTGTTAGTAGCTACCTCCGTGTTAGCAGCTGCCTCCATGTTAGCAGCTGCCTCCCTGTTATCAGTTGCATCCCTGTTATCAGCTCTCTTCGTGTTAGCATCTGCCTCGGTATTATCAGCTGCCTCCATGTTATCAGTTGCCTCCCTGTCATTAGCTGTCTTCGTGTTAGCTGCTGCCTCCGTGTTAGCAGCTGCCTCCATGTTATCGTTTGCCTCTGTATTAGCAGTTGCCTCCCTATTATCCGTTGTCACCATGTTAGCAGCTGTATCCCTGTTATCAGCTACCTCCGTGTTATCAGTTGTCTCCGTGTTAGCAGCTGCCTCTGTGTTATCAGTTGCCGTCGTGTTAGCAGCTGCCTCTACGTTATCAGCTGCCACCCTTTTATCAGCTGCCTCCATGTTAGCAGCTGCCTCCCTGTTATCAGCTGCCTCCGTGTTAGCAGTTGCCTCCCTATTTTCAGCTGCCTCCCTGTTATCAGTTACCTCCGTGTAAGGAGCTGCCTCCATGTTAGCAGCTACCTCCGTGTTAGCAGTTGTCTCCATTTTATCAGCTGCCGCCGTGTTTGCAGCTGCCTCTACGTTATCAGTTGCCTCCCTGTTATCAGCTGCCTCCGTGTTAGCAGCTACCTCCGTGTTAGCAGCTGCCTCTACGTTATCAGTTGCCTCACTGTTATCAGGTGTCTCCGTGTTAGCACCGACCTCTGTGTTAGCAGCTGCCTCCATGTTATCAGTTGCCGTCGTGTTAGCAGCTGCCTCTACGTTATCAGTTGCCACCCTTTTCTCAGCTGCCTCCATGTTAGCAGTTGCCTCCCTGTTATCAGCTGCCTCCATGTTAGCAGTTGCCTCCCTGTCATCAACTGTCTTCATGTTAGCAGCTGCCTCCATGTTATCAGCTGCCTTTGTGTTAGCACTTGCCTCCATATTATCGGTCGCCTCCATGTTAGCAGCTGCCTCCCTGTTATCAGTTGTCTCCGTGTTATCAGTTGTCTCCGTGTTAGCAGCTGCCTCTGTGTTATCAGTTGCCTCCATGTTAGCAGCTGCTCTACGTTATAAGTTGCCTCCCTTTTATTAGTTGCCTCCGTGTTATCAGCTGCCTCCATGTTATCAGTTGCCTACGTGTTATCAGTTGTCTCCGTGTTAGCAGCTGCCTCTATGTTAGCAGCTGCCTCCGTGTTAGCAGCTGCCACCATTTTTTCAGTTGCCTCCATGTTATCAGCTGCCTCCTTATTAGCAGCCTCTGTGTTAACAGCTGCCTCTGTGTTATCAGCTGCCTCCATTTTATCAGCTGCCTCCGTGTTATTAGCTACCTCTGTGTTAGCAGCTGCCTCCGTGTTAGCAGCTACCTCCCTGTTATCAGCTGCCTCCGTGTTATCAGCTGTCTCCCGGTTATCAGTTGCCTCCCTGTTAGCAACTGCCTCCATTTTATCAGTTGCCTCTATGTTATCAGCTGCCTCCTTATTAGCTGCTACCTCTGTGTTAGCAGCTGCCTCCATGTTAGCAGCCGCCTCCATGTTAGAAGCCGCCTCCTTGTTAGTAGCTGCTTCCGTGTTAGCAGTTGTCTCCATGTTATCAGTTGCCGCCGTGTTAGCAGCTGCATCTACGTTATCAGTTGCCTCCCTGTTATCAGCTGCCTCCGTGTTAGCAGTTGCCTCCGTGTTAGCTGCTGCCTCTACGTTATCAGTTGCCTCACTGTTATCAGGTGTCTCCGTGTTAGCACCGACCTCTGTATTAGCAGCTGCCTCCATGTTATCAGTTGCCTCTCTGTTATCAGCTGCCTACGTGTTAGCAGCTGTCTCCCTATTATCAGTTGCAGCCCTGTTAGCAGCCGCCTCAACGTTATCAGTTGCCTCCCTATTATCAGTTGCCTCCGTGTTAGCTGCTGCCTCTCTATTTTCAGCTGCCTCCGTGTTAGCAGCTGCCTCCCTGTTAGCAGCTACCTCTATGTTATCAGTTGCCTCCCTATTATCAGCTGTCTCCGTGTTAGCACCTGCCTCTGTGTTAGCACCTGCCTCTATGTTAGCAGCTGCCTTTGCCTCCATGTTATCAGCTGCCTCCGTGTTAGCAGGTGCCTCTCTGTTATCAGCTGCCTCCGTGTTAGTAGCTACCTCCGTGTTAGCAGCTGCCTCCATGTTAGCAGCTGCCTCCCTGTTATCAGTTGCATCCCTGTTATCAGCTCTCTTCGTGTTAGCATCTGCCTCGGTATTATCAGCTGCCTCCATGTTATCAGTTGCCTCCCTGTCATTAGCTGTCTTCGTGTTAGCTGCTGCCTCCGTGTTAGCAGCTGCCTCCATGTTATCGTTTGCCTCTGTATTAGCAGTTGCCTCCCTATTATCCGTTGTCACCATGTTAGCAGCTGTATCCCTGTTATCAGCTACCTCCGTGTTATCAGTTGTCTCCGTGTTAGCAGCTGCCTCTGTGTTATCAGTTGCCGTCGTGTTAGCAGCTGCTCTACGTTATCAGTTGCCTCCCTTTTTTCAGCTGCCTCCGTGTTAGCAGCTGCCTCCCTGTGTTCAGCTGTCTCCGTGTTAGCAGCTGCCTCTATGTTAGCAGCTGCCTCCATGTTATCAGCTGCCTCCCTATTATCAGTTGCCACTGTGTTAGCAGCTGCCTCTATTTTAGCAGCTGTTTCCATGTTATCAGCTGCCTCCCTGTTATCAGTTGCCTCCGTGTTAGCAGTTGCCTCCCTGTTACCAGCAGTCTCCGTGTTAGCAGCTGCCTCTGTGTTATCAGATGTCTCCCGGTTATCAGCTGCCTCCGTGTTATCAGCTGCCTCCATGTTAGCAGCTGCCTCCCTGTTAGCAGCTGCCTCTATGTTATCAGGTGCCTCCCTGTTATCAGCTGTCTCTGTGTTAGCACCTGCCTCTGTGTTAGCACCTGCCTCCATGTTATCATCTGCCTCCGTGTTAGCAGGTGCCTCCCTGTTATCAGCTGCCTCCGTGTTAGTAGCTGCCTCCGTGTTAGTAGCTGCCTCCAAGTTAGCAGCTGCCTCCCTGTTATCAGTTGCATCCCTGTTATCAGCCCTCTTCGTGTTAGCATTTGCCTCGGTATTATCAGCTGCCTCCATGTTAGCAGTTGCCTCCCTGTCATTAGCTGTCTTCGTGTTAGCAGCTGCCTCCATGTTATCAGCTGCGTCCATGTTATCTGCTGCCTCTGTATTAGCAGCTGCCTCCATTTTATCAGTTGCCTCTATGTTATCAGCTGCCTCCTTATTAGCTGCTGCCTCTGTGTTAGCAGCTGCCTCTGTGTTTTCAGCTGCCTCCATTTTATCAGCTGCCTCCGTGCTATTAGCTACCTCAGTGTTAGCAGCTGCCTCCGTGTTAGCAGCTGCCTCCGTGTTATCAGCTGTCTCCCGGTTATCAGTTGCCTCCCTGTTAGCAGCTGCCTCCATGTTAGCAGCTGCCTCCCTGTTAGCAGCTGCATCCGTGTTAGCAGTTGTCTCCATGTTATCAGCTACCGCCGTGTTAGCAGCTGCCTCTACGTTATCAGTTGACTCCCTGTTATCAGGTGCCTCCGTGTTAGCAGCTGCCTCTACGTTATCAGTTGCCTCACGGTTATCAGGTGTCTCCGTGTTAGCACCGACCTCTGTATTAGCAGCTGCCTCCATGTTATCAGTTGCCTCTCTGTTATCAGCTGCCTACGTGTTAGCAGCTGTCTCCCTATTATCAGTTGCAGCCCAGTTAGCAGGCGCCTCTACGTTATCAGTTGCCTCCCTTTTATCAGTTGCCTCCGTGTTAGCTACTGCCTCCCTATTTTCAGCTGCCTCCGTGTTAGCAGCTGCCTCCCTGTTAGCAGCTGCCTCTATGTTATCAGTTGCCTCCCTGTTATCAGTTGTCTCCTTGTTAGCACCTGCCTCTGTGTTAGCAGCTGCCTCCATGTTATCAGCAGCCTCCGTGTTAGCAGGTGCCTCCCTGTTATCAGCTGCCTCCGTGTTAGTAGCTGCCTCCGTGTTAGCAGCTGCCTGTCTGTGTTCAGCTGTCTCCGTGTTAGCAGCTGCCTCTATGTTAGCAGCTGCCTCCATGTTATCAGCTGCCTCCCTATTATCAGTTACCTCTGTGTTAGCAGCCCTCTATGTTAGCAGTTGTTTCCATGTTATCAGCAGCCTCCCTGTTATCAGTTGCCTCCGTGTTAGCAGCTGCCTCCCTATTACCAGCTGTCTCCGTGTTAGCAGCAGCCTCTGTGTTATCAGCTGTCTCTCGGTTATCAGCTGCCTCCGTGTTATCAGCTGCCTCCATGTTTGCAGCTGCCTCCCTGTTAGCAGCTGCCTCTATGTTATCAGTTGCCTCCCTGTTATCAGCTGTCTCCGTGTTAGCAGCTGCCTCCATGTTATTAGCTGCCTCCGTGTTAGCAGGTGCCTCTCTGTTATCAGCTGCCTCCGTGTTAGTAGCTGGCTCCATGTTAGCAGCTGCCTCCCTGTTATCAGTTGCATCCCTGTTATCAGCCCTCTTCGTGTTAGCATCTGCCTCGGTATTATCAGCTGCCTCCATGTTATCAGTGTCTCCCTGTTATCAGCTGCCTCCACGTTAGCTGTTGCCTCCCTGTCATTAGCTGTCTTCGTGTTAGCAGCTGCCTCCATGTTATCAGCTGCCTCCTTGTTATCTGCTGCCTCTGTATTAGCAGTTGCCTCCCTATTATCGGTTGCCACCATGTTTGCAGTTGTATCCCTATTATCAGCTGCCTCCGTGTTAGCAGTTGTCTCCGTGTTAGCAGCTGCCTCTGTGTTATCTGTTGCCGCCGTGTTAGCAGCTGCTCTACGTTATCAGTTGCCTCCGTGTTAGCAGCTGCGTCCCTGTGTTCAGCTGTCTCCGTGTTAGCAGCTGCCTCTATGTTAGCAGCTGCCCCTATGTTAGCAGCTGCCTCTGTGTTATCAGCTGCCTCCCTGTTATCAGTTGTCTCCGTGTTATCAGCTGCCTCTGTGTTATCACTTCCCTCCCTATTATCGGCTGCCTCCATGTTAGCAGTTGCCTCCCTGTTATAAGTTGTCTCCGTGTTATCAGTTGTCTCCGTGTGAGCAGCTACCTCTGTGTTATCAGTTGCCTCCGTGTTAGCAGCTGCTCTACGTTATCAGTTGCCTCCCTTTTATCAGTTGCCTCCGTGTTATCAGCTTCCTCCATGTTATCAGCTGCCTCTGTGTTATCAGTTGCCTTTGTGTTAGCAGCTACCTCCCTATTATCAGCTGCCTCCGTGTTAGTAGCTGCCTCCTTGTTATCAGTTGCCTCCCTGTTATCAGTTGTCTTCGTGTTAGCATCTGCCTCCGTATTATCAGCTGCCTCCATGTTATCAGCTGCCTCCTTGTTATCAGCTGCCTCCCTGTTATCAACTGCCTCTGTGTTAGTAGCTGCCTCCCTGTTATCAGTTGCCTCCCTGTTATCAGTTGTCTTCGTGTTAGTATCTCCCTCCGTATTATCAGTTGCCGCCGTGTTAGCACTTGCTCTACGTTATCAGTTGCCTCCCGTTTTTCAGCTGCCTCCATGTTAGCAGCTGCCTCCCTGTTATCAGTTGTCTCCGTGTTAGCAGCTGCCTCCATGTTAGCAGCTGCCTCCCTGTTATCAGCTGCCTCCATGTTAGCAGTTGGCTCCCTGTTATCGGCTGCCTCCATGTTAGGAGTTGCCTCCGTTTTATCAGTTGTCTCCATGTTAGCCGCTGCCTCTGTGTTATCAGTTACCGTCGTGTTAGCAGCTGCCTCTGTGTTATCAGTTGCCGTCGTGTTAGCAGCTGCCTCTACGTTATCAGTTGCCACCCTTTTATCAGCTTCCTCCATGTTAGCAGCTGCCTCCCTGTTATCAGCTGCCTCCGTGTTAGCAGTTGCCTCCATATTTTCAGCTGCCTCCTTGTTATCAGTTGTCTCCGTGTTATCAGCTGCCTCTGTGTTATCAGTTGTCTCCATGTTATCAACTGCCTCCCTATTATCAACTGCCTCCAAGTTAACAGCTGCCTTCTTATTATCAGCTGCCTACATGTTAGCAGTTGCCTCCCTGTTATCAGTTGTCTCCGTGTTAGCAACTGCCTCGTTGTTATCAGCTGTCTCCATGTTATCAGCTTCCTCTGTATTAGCAGCTGCCTCCCTATTATCGGCTAGCTCCATGTTAGCAGCTGCATCCCTGTTAACAGCTGCCTCCCTGTTATCAGTTGTCTCTGTGTTAGCAGCTGCCTCTGTGTTAGCAACTGCCTCCCTATTAACGGCTGCCTCCATGTTAGCAGCTGCCTCTGTGTTATCAGTTGCCGTCGTGTTAGCAGCTGCCTCCCTATTATCAGCTGTCTCCGTGTTAGCAGTTGTCTCCCAATTTTCAGCTGCCTCCCTGTTATCAGCTGCCTCCGTGTTAGCAGCTGCCTCCATGTTATCAGCTGCCTCCCTGTTAGTAGTTGCCTCCCTGTCATCAACTGTCTTCGTGCTAGCAGCTGCCTCCATGTTATCAGCTGCCTCTGTGTTAGCACTTCCCTCCCTATTATCGGCTGCCTCCATGTTAGCAGCAGCCTCCCTGTTATAAGTTGTCTCCATGTTATCAGTTGTGTCCGTGTTAGCAGCTGCCTCTGTGTTATCAGTTGCCTCCGTGTTAGCAGTTGGTCTACGTTATCAGTTGCCTCCCTTTTATTAGTTGCGTCCGTGTTATCAGTTGCCTCCATGTTATCAGGTGCCTCTGTGTTATCAGCTGCCTCCATGTTATCAGGTGCCTCTGTGTTATCAGCTGCCTCTGTGTTAGCAGCTGCCTCCATGTTATCAGCTGCCTCTGTGTTAGCAGCTGCCTCCATGTTATCAGTTGGCTCCCTATTATCAGCTGCCTACGTGTTAGCAGCTGTCTCCCTATTATCAGTTGCAGCCCTGTTAGCAGCTGCCTCTACGTTATCAGTTGCCTCCCTTTTATCAGTTGCCTCCGTGTTAGCTGCTGCCTCCCTATTTTCAGCTGTCTACGTGTTAGCAGCTACCTCGGTGTTAGCAGCTGTGTCCATGTTCTCAGTTGCCTCCGTGTTAGCAGCTGCCTCCCTGTTAGCAGCTGCCGCTATGTTATCAGTTGCCTCGCTGTTATCAGCTGTGTCCGTGTTAGCACCTGCCTCTGTGTTAGCAGCTGCCTCCATGTTAGCAGGTGCCTCCGTGTTAGCAGGTGCCTCCCTGTTATCAGCTGCGTCCGTCTTAGCAGCTACCTCGCTATTATCAGCTGCCTCCGTGTTAGTAGCTGCCTCCATGTTAGCAGCTGCCTCCCTGTTATCAGTTGCCTCCCTGTTATCAGTTGTCTTCGTGTTAGCATCTGCCTCCGTATTATCAGCTGCCTCCATGTTATCAGTTGCCTCCCTATTATCAGCTGCCTCCTTGTTATCAGTTGCCTCCCTGTTATCTGTTGCCTCCCTGTTATCAGTTGTCTTCATGTTAGCATCTGCCTCCGTATTATCAGCTGCCGCCGTGTTAGCACTTGCTCTATGTTATCAGTTGTCTCCCTTTTGTCAGCTGCCTCCGTGTTAGCAGCTGCCTCCGTGTTAGCAGCTGCCTCCCTGTTTTCAGTTGTCTTCGTGTTAGCAGCTGCCTCTATGTTAGCAGCTGCCTCCATGTTATCAGTTGCGTCCCTTTTATCAGCTGCCTCCCTGTTATCAGTTGTCTCCGTGTTATCAGCTGCCTCTGTGTTATCACTTCCCTCCCTATTATCGGCTGCCTCCATGTTAGCAGTTGCCTCCCTGTTATAAGTTGTCTCCGTGTTATCAGTTGTCTCCGTGTGAGCAGCTACCTCTGTGTTATCAGTTGCCTCCGTGTTAGCAGATGCTCTACGTTATCAGTTGCCTCCCTTTTATCAGTTGCCTCCGTGTTATCAGCTTCCTCCATGTTATCAGCTGCCTCTGTGTTATCAGCTGCCTTTGTGTTAGCAGCTGCCTCCAGGTTATCAGCTGCCTCTGTGTTATCAGCTGCCTCCATTTTATCAGTTGCCTCCCTGTTATCAGCTGCCTACATTTTAGCAGCTGTCTCCCTATTATCAGTTGCAGCCCTGTTATCAGTTGCCTCCCTGTTATCAGCTGCCTCCATTTTATCAGTTGCCTCCCTTTTATCAGTTGCCTCCGTGTTAGCTGCTGCCTCCCTATTTTCAACTTTCTCCATGTTAGCAGCTACCTCGGTGTTAGCAGCTGCCTCCATGTTAGCAGTTGCCTCCGTGTTAGCAGCTGCCTCCCTGTTAGCAGCTTCCTCTATGTTATCAGTTGCCTCCCTGTTATCAGCTGTGTCCGTGTTAGCACCTGCCTCTGTGTTAGCAGCTGCCTCCATGTTATCAGCTGCCTCCCTGTTATCAGCTGCCTTCGTCATAGCAGCTACCTCCCTATTATCAGCTGCCTCCGTGTTAGTAGCTGCCTCCTTGTTATCAGTTGCCTCCCTGTTATCAGTTGTCTTCGTGTTAGCATCTGCCTCCGTATTATCAGCTGCCTCCATGTTATCAGCTGCCTCCTTGTTATCAGCTGCCTCCCTGTTATCAACTGCCTCTGTGTTAGTAGCTGCCTCCCTGTTATCAGTTGCCTCCCTGTTATCAGTTGTCTTCGTGTTAGTATCTCCCTCCGTATTATCAGCTGCCGCCGTGTTAGCACTTGCTCTACGTTATCAGTTGCCTCCCGTTTTTCAGCTGCCTCCATGTTAGCAGCTGCCTCCCTGTTATCAGTTGTCTCCGTGTTAGCAGCTGCCTCCATGTTAGCAGCTGCCTCCCTGTTATCAGCTGCCTCCATGTTAGTAGTTGGCTCCCTGTTATCGGCTGCCTCCATGTTAGGAGTTGCCTCCGTTTTATCAGTTGTCTCCATGTTAGCCGCTGCCTCTGTGTTATCAGTTGCCGTCGTGTTAGCAACTGCCTGTGTTTTCAGTTGCCGTCGTGTTAGCAGCTGCCTCTATGTTATCAGTTGCCACCCTTTTATCAGCTGCCTCCATGTTAGCAGCTGCCTCCCTGTTATCAGCTGCCTCCGTGTTAGCAGTTGCCTCCCAATTTTCAGCTGCCTCCCTGTTATCAGTTGCCTCCGTGTAAGGAGCTGCCTCCATGTTAGCAGTTACCTCCGTGTTAGCAGTTGTCTCCATTTTATCAGCTGCCGCCGTGTTTGCAGCTGCCTCTACGTTATCAGTTGCCTCCCTGTTATCAGCTGCCTCCGTGTTAGCAGCTACCTCCGTGTTAGCAGCTGCCTCTACGTTATCAGTTGCCTCACTGTTATCAGGTGTCTCCGTGTTAGCACCGACCTCTGTGTTAGCAGCTGCCTCCATGTTATCAGTTGCCGTCGTGTTAGCAGCTGCCTATACGTTATCAGTTGCCACCCTTTTCTCAGCTGCCTCCATGTTAGCAGTTGCCTCCCTGTTATCAGCTGCCTCCATGTTAGCACTTGCCTCCCTGTCATCAACTGTCTTCATGTTATCAGCTGCCTTTGTGTTAGCACTTGCCTCCATATTATCGGTTGCCTCCATGTTAGCAGCTGCCTCCCTGTTATCAGTTGTCTCCGTGTTATCAGTTGTCTCCGTGTTAGCCGCTGCCTCTGTGTTATCAGTTGCCTCCATGTTAGCAGCTGCTCTACGTTATAAGTTGCCTCCCTTTTATTAGTTGCCTCCGTGTTATCAGCTGCCTCCATGTTATCAGTTGCCTACGTGTTATCAGTTGTCTCCGTGTTAGCAGCTGCCTCTATGTTAGCAGCTGCCTCCGTGTTAGCAGCTGCCACAATTTTTTCAGTTGCCTCCATGTTATCAGCTGCCTCCTTATTAGCAGCCTCTTCTGTGTTAACAGCTGCCTCTGTGTTATCAGCTGCCTCCGTTTTATCAGCTGCCTCCGTGTTATTAGCTACCTCTGTGTTAGCAGCTGCCTCCGTGTTAGCAGCTACCTCCCTGTTATCAGCTGCCTCCGTGTTATCAGCTGTCTCCCGGTTATCAGTTGCCTCCCTGTTAGCAACTGCCTCCATTTTATCAGTTGCCTCTATGTTATCAGTTGCCTCCTTATTAGCTGCTACCTCTATGTTAGCAGCTGCCTCCATGTTAGCAGCCGCCTCCATGTTAGCAGCCGCCTCCATGTTAGCAGCCGCCTCCTTGTTAGTAGCTGCCTCCGTGTTAGCAGTTGTCTCCATGTTATCAGTTGCCGCCGTGTTAGCAGCTGCATCTACGTTATCAGTTGCCTCCCTGTTATCAGCTGCCTCCGTGTTAGCAGCTGCCTCTACGTTATCAATTGCCTCACTGTTATCAGGTGTCTCCGTGTTAGCACCGACCTCTGTGTTAGCAGCTGCCTCCATGTTATCAGCTGCCTACGTTATCAGTTGCCTCCCTATTATCAGTTGCCTCCGTGTTAGCTGCTGCCTCCCTATTTTCAGCTGCCTCCGTGTTAGCAGCTGCCTCCCTGTTAGCAGCTACCTCTATGTTATCAGTTGCGTCCCTGTTATCAGTTGTCTCCGTGTTAGCACCTGCCTCTGTGTTAGCACCTGCCTCTGTGTTAGCAGCTGCCTCTGCCTCCATGTTATCAGCTGCCTCCGTGTTAGCAGGTGCCTCCCTGTTATCAGCTGCCTCCGTGTTAGTAGCTACCTCCGTGTTAGCAGCTGCCTCCATGTTAGCAGCTGCCTCCCTGTTCTCAGTTGCAACCCTGTTATCAGCTCTCTTCGTGTTAGCATCTGCCTCGGTATTATCAGCTGCCTCCATGTTATCAGTTGCCTCCCTGTCATTAGCTGTCTTCGTGTTAGCAGCTGCCTCCATGTTAGCAGCTGCCTCCTTGTTATCTGCTGCCTCTGTATTAGCAGTTGCCTCCCTATTATCGGTTGCCACCATGTTTGCAGTTGTATCCCTATTATCAGCTGCCTCCGTGTTAGCAGTTGTCTCCGTGTTAGCAGCTGCCTCTGTGTTATCTGTTGCCGCCGTGTTAGCAGCTGCTCTACGTTATCAGTTGCCTCCGCGTTAGCAGCTGCGTCCCTGTGTTCAGCTGTCTCCGTGTTAGCAGCTGCCTCTATGTTAGCAGCTGCCTCTATGTTAGCAGCTGCCTCTGTGTTATCAGCTGCCTCCCTGTTATCAGTTGTCTCCGTGTTATCAGCTGCCTCTGTGTTATCACTTCCCTCCCTATTATCGGCTGCCTCCATGTTAGCAGTTGCCTCCCTGTTATAAGTTGTCTCCGTGTTATCAGTTGTCTCCGTGTGAGCAGCTACCTCTGTGTTATCAGTTGCCTCCGTGTTAGCAGCTGCTCTACGTTATCAGTTGCCTCCCTTTTATCAGTTGCCTCCGTGTTATCAGCTTCCTCCATGTTATCAGCTGCCTCTGTGTTATCAGTTGCCTTTGTGTTAGCAGCTACCTCCCTATTATCAGCTGCCTCCGTGTTAGTAGCTGCCTCCTTGTTATCAGTTGCCTCCCTGTTATCAGTTGTCTTCGTGTTAGCATCTGCCTCCGTATTATCAGCTGCCTCCATGTTATCAGCTGCCTCCTTGTTATCAGCTGCCTCCCTGTTATCAACTGCCTCTGTGTTAGTAGCTGCCTCCCTGTTATCAGTTGCCTCCCTGTTATCAGTTGTCTTCGTGTTAGTATCTCCCTCCGTATTATCAGCTGCCGCCGTGTTAGCACTTGCTCTACGTTATCAGTTGCCTCCCGTTTTTCAGCTGCCTCCATGTTAGCAGCTGCCTCCCTGTTATCAGTTGTCTCCGTGTTAGCAGCTGCCTCCATGTTAGCAGCTGCCTCCCTGTTATCAGCTGCCTCCATGTTAGCAGTTGGCTCCCTGTTATCGGCTGCCTCCATGTTAGGAGTTGCCTCCGTTTTATCAGTTGTCTCCATGTTAGCCGCTGCCTCTGTGTTATCAGTTACCGTCGTGTTAGCAGCTGCCTCTGTGTTATCAGTTGCCGTCGTGTTAGCAGCTGCCTCTACGTTATCAGTTGCCACCCTTTTATCAGCTTCCTCCATGTTAGCAGCTGCCTCCCTGTTATCAGCTGCCTCCGTGTTAGCAGTTGCCTCCCTATTTTCAGCTGCCTCCTTGTTATCAGTTGTCTCCGTGTTATCAGCTGCCTCTGTGTTATCAGTTGTCTCCATGTTATCAACTGCCTCCCTATTATCAACTGCCTCCAAGTTAACAGCTGCCTTCTTATTATCAGCTGCCTACATGTTAGCAGTTGCCTCCCTGTTATCAGTTGTCTCCGTGTTAGCAACTGCCTCGTTGTTATCAGCTGTCTCCATGTTATCAGCTTCCTCTGTATTAGCAGCTGCCTCCCTATTATCGGCTAGCTCCATGTTAGCAGCTGCATCCCTGTTAACAGCTGCCTCCCTGTTATCAGTTGTCTCTGTGTTAGCAGCTGCCTCTGTGTTAGCAACTGCCTCCCTATTAACGGCTGCCTCCATGTTAGCAGCTGCCTCTGTGTTATCAGTTGCCGTCGTGTTAGCAGCTGCCTCCCTATTATCAGCTGTCTCCGTGTTAGAAGTTGTCTCCCCATTTTCAGCTGCCTCCCTGTTATCAGCTGCCTCCGTGTTAGCAGCTGCCTCCCTGTTATCAGCTGCCTCCCTGTTAGTAGTTGCCTCCCTGTCATCAACTGTCTTCGTGCTAGCAGCTGCCTCCATGTTATCAGCTGCCTCTGTGTTAGCACTTCCCTCCCTATTATCGGCTGCCTCCATGTTAGCAGCAGCCTCCCTGTTATAAGTTGTCTCCATGTTATCAGTTGCCTCCGTGTTAGCAGTTGGTCTACGTTATCAGTTGCCTCCCTTTTATTAGTTGCCTCCGTGTTATCAGTTGCCTCCATGTTATCAGGTGCCTCTGTGTTATCAGCTGCCTCCATGTTATCAGGTGCCTCTGTGTTATCAGCTGCCTCTGTGTTAGCAGCTGCCTCCATGTTATCAGCTGCCTCTGTGTTAGCAGCTGCCTCCATGTTATCAGTTGGCTCCCTATTATCAGCTGCCTACGTGTTAGCAGCTGTCTCCCTATTATCAGTTGCAGCCCTGTTAGCAGCTGCCTCTACGTTATCAGTTGCCTCCCTTTTATCAGTTGCCTCCGTGTTAGCTGCTGCCTCCCTATTTTCAGCTGTCTACGTGTTAGCAGCTACCTCGGTGTTAGCAGCTGCGTCCATGTTCTCAGTTGCCTCCGTGTTAGCAGCTGCCTCCCTGTTAGCAGCTGCCGCTATGTTATCAGTTGCCTCCCTGTTATCAGCTGTGTCCGTGTTAGCACCTGCCTCTGTGTTAGCAGCTGCCTCCATGTTAGCAGGTGCCTCCGTGTTAGCAGGTGCCTCCCTGTTATCAGCTGCGTCCGTCTTAGCAGCTACCTCGCTATTATCAGCTGCCTCCGTGTTAGTAGCTGCCTCCATGTTAGCAGCTGCCTCCCTGTTATCAGTTGCCTCCCTGTTATCAGTTGTCTTCGTGTTAGCATCTGCCTCCGTATTATCAGCTGCCTCCATGTTATCAGTTGCCTCCCTATTATCAGCTGCCTCCTTGTTATCAGTTGCCTCCCTGTTATCTGTTGCCTCCCTGTTATCAGTTGTCTTCATGTTAGCATCTGCCTCCGTATTATCAGCTGCCGCCGTGTTAGCACTTGCTCTATGTTATCAGTTGTCTCCCTTTTGTCAGCTGCCTCCGTGTTAGCAGCTGCCTCCGTGTTAGCAGCTGCCTCCCTGTTTTCAGTTGTCTTCGTGTTAGCAGCTGCCTCTATGTTAGCAGCTGCCTCCATGTTATCAGTTGCGTCCCTTTTATCAGCTGCCTCCCTGTTATCAGTTGTCTCCGTGTTATCAGCTGCCTCTGTGTTATCACTTCCCTCCCTATTATCGGCTGCCTCCATGTTAGCAGTTGCCTCCCTGTTATAAGTTGTCTCCGTGTTATCAGTTGTCTCCGTGTGAGCAGCTACCTCTGTGTTATCAGTTGCCTCCGTGTTAGTAGATGCTCTACGTTATCAGTTGCCTCCCTTTTATCAGTTGCCTCCGTGTTATCAGCTTCCTCCATGTTATCAGCTGCCTCTGTGTTATCAGCTGCCTTTGTGTTAGCAGCTGCCTCCAGGTTATCAGCTGCCTCTGTGTTATCAGCTGCCTCCATTTTATCAGTTGCCTCCCTGTTATCAGCTGCCTACATTTTAGCAGCTGTCTCCCTATTATCAGTTGCAGCCCTGTTAGCAGCTGCCTCTACGTTATCAGTTGCCTCCCTTTTATCAGTTGCCTCCGTGTTAGCTGCTGCCTCCCTATTTTCAACTTTCTCCGTGTTAGCAGCTACCTCGGTGTTAGCAGCTGCCTCCATGTTAGCAGTTGCCTCCGTGTTAGCAGCTGCCTCCCTGTTAGCAGCTGCCTCTATGTTATCAGTTGCCTCCCTGTTATCAGCTGTGTCCGTGTTAGCACCTGCCTCTGTGTTAGCAGCTGCCTCCATGTTATCAGCTGCCTCCCTGTTATCAGCTGCCTTCGTCATAGCAGCTACCTCCCTATTATCAGCTGCCTCCGTGTTAGTAGCTGCCTCCTTGTTATCAGTTGCCTCCCTGTTATCAGTTGTCTTCGTGTTAGCATCTGCCTCCGTATTATCAGCTGCCTCCATGTTATCAGCTGCCTCCTTGTTATCAGCTGCCTCCCTGTTATCAACTGCCTCTGTGTTAGTAGCTGCCTCCCTGTTATCAGTTGCCTCCCTGTTATCAGTTGTCTTCGTGTTAGTATCTCCCTCCGTATTATCAGCTGCCGCCGTGTTAGCACTTGCTCTACGTTATCAGTTGCCTCCCGTTTTTCAGCTGCCTCCATGTTAGCAGCTGCCTCCCTGTTATCAGTTGTCTCCGTGTTAGCAGCTGCCTCCATGTTAGCAGCTGCCTCCCTGTTATCAGCTGCCTCCATGTTAGTAGTTGGCTCCCTGTTATCGGCTGCCTCCATGTTAGGAGTTGCCTCCGTTTTATCAGTTGTCTCCATGTTAGCCGCTGCCTCTGTGTTATCAATTGCCGTCGTGTTAGCAACTGCCTGTGTTTTCAGTTGCCGTCGTGTTAGCAGCTGCCTCTACGTTATCAGTTGCCACCCTTTTATCAGCTGCCTCCATGTTAGCAGCTGCCTCCCTATTATCAGCTGCCTCCGTGTTAGCAGTTGCCTCCCAATTTTCAGCTGCCTCCCTGTTATCAGTTGCCTCCGTGTAAGGAGCTGCCTCCATGTTAGCAGTTACCTCCGTGTTAGCAGTTGTCTCCATTTTATCAGCTGCCGCCGTGTTTGCAGCTGCCTCTACGTTATCAGTTGCCTCCCTGTTATCAGCTGCCTCCGTGTTAGCAGCTACCTCCGTGTTAGCAGCTGCCTCTACGTTATCAGTTGCCTCACTGTTATCAGGTGTCTCCGTGTTAGCACCGACCTCTGTGTTAGCAGCTGCCTCCATGTTATCAGTTGCCGTCGTGTTAGCAGCTGCCTCTACGTTATCAGTTGCCACCCTTTTCTCAGCTGCCTCCATGTTAGCAGTTGCCTCCCTGTTATCAGCTGCCTCCATGTTAGCACTTGCCTCCCTGTCATCAACTGTCTTCATGTTATCAGCTGCCTTTGTGTTAGCACTTGCCTCCATATTATCGGTTGCCTCCATGTTAGCAGCTGCCTCCCTGTTATCAGTTGTCTCCGTGTTATCAGTTGTCTCCGTGTTAGCCGCTGCCTCTGTGTTATCAGTTGCCTCCATGTTAGCAGCTGCTCTACGTTATAAGTTGCCTCCCTTTTATTAGTTGCCTCCGTGTTATCAGCTGCCTCCATGTTATCAGTTGCCTACGTGTTATCAGTTGTCTCCGTGTTAGCAGCTGCCTCTATGTTAGCAGCTGCCTCCGTGTTAGCAGCTGCCACAATTTTTTCAGTTGCCTCCATGTTATCAGCTGCCTCCTTATTAGCAGCCTCTTCTGTGTTAACAGCTGCCTCTGTGTTATCAGCTGCCTCCGTTTTATCAGCTGCCTCCGTGTTATTAGCTACCTCTGTGTTAGCAGCTGCCTCCGTGTTAGCAGCTACCTCCCTGTTATCAGCTGCCTCTGTGTTATCAGCTGTCTCCCGGTTATCAGTTGCCTCCCTGTTAGCAACTGCCTCCATTTTATCAGTTGCCTCTATGTTATCAGCTGCCTCCTTATTAGCTGCTACCTCTATGTTAGCAGCTGCCTCCATGTTAGCAGCCGCCTCCATGTTAGCAGCCGCCTCCATGTTAGCAGCCGCCTCCTTGTTAGTAGCTGCCTCCGTGTTAGCAGCCGCCTCCTTGTTAGTAGCTGCCTCCGTGTTAGCAGTTGTCTCCATGTTATCAGCTGCCGCCGTGTTAGCAGCTGCATCTACGTTATCAGTTGCCTCCCTGTTATCAGCTGCCTCCGTGTTAGCAGCTGCCTCTACGTTATCAGTTGCCTCACTGTTATCAGGTGTCTCCGTGTTAGCACCGACCTCTGTGTTAGCAGCTGCCTCCATGTTATCAGCTGCCTACGTTATCAGTTGCCTCCCTATTATAAGTTGCCTCCGTGTTAGCTGCTGCCTCCCTATTTTCAGCTGCCTCCGTGTTAGCAGCTGCCTCCCTGTTAGCAGCTACCTCTATGTTATCAGTTGCGTCCCTGTTATCAGTTGTCTCCGTGTTAGCACCTGCCTCTGTGTTAGCACCTGCCTCTGTGTTAGCAGCTGCCTCTGCCTCCATGTTATCAGCTGCCTCCGTGTTAGCAGGTGCCTCCCTGTTATCAGCTGCCTCCGTGTTAGTAGCTACCTCCGTGTTAGCAGCTGCCTCCATGTTAGCAGCTGCCTCCCTGTTATCAGTTGCAACCCTGTTATCAGCTCTCTTCGTGTTAGCATCTGCCTCGGTATTATCAGCTGCCTCCATGTTATCAGTTGCCTCCCTGTCATTAGCTGTCTTCGTGTTAGTTGCTGCCTCCGTGTTAGCAGCTGCCTCCATGTTATCGTTTGCCTCTGTATTAGCAGTTGCCTCCCTATTATCCGTTGTCACCATGTTAGCAGCTGTATCCCTGTTATCAGCTGCCTCCGTGTTATCAGTTGTCTTCGTGTTAGCAGCTGCCTCTGTGTTATCAGTTGCCGTCGTGTTAGCAGCTGCTCTACGTTATCAGTTACCTCCCTTTTTTCAGCTGCCTCCGTGTTAGCAGCTGCCTCCCTGTGTTCAGCTGTCTCCGTCTTAGCAGCTGCCTCTATGTTAGCAGCTGCCTCCATGTTATCAGCTGCCTCCCTATTATCAGTTGCCTCTGTGTTACCAGCTGCCTCTATGTTAGCAGCTGTTTCCATGTTATCAGCTGCCTCCCTGTTATCAGTTGCCTCCGTGTTAGCAGTTGCCTCCCTGTTACCAGCAGTCTCCGTGTTAGCAGCTGCCTCTGTGTTATCAGATGTCTCCCGGTTATCAGCTGCCTCCGTGTTATCAGCTGCCTCCATGTTAGCAGCTGCCTCCCTGTTATCAGCTGCCTCCGTGTTAGCAGTTGCCTCCCTATTTTCAGCTGCCTCCTTGTTTTCAGTTGTCTCTGTGTTATCAGCTGCCTCTGTGTTATCAGTTGTCTCCATGTTATCAACTGCCTCCCTATTATCAACTGCCTCCAAGTTAGCAGCTGCCTTCTTATTATCAGCTGCCTACATGTTAGCAGTTGCCTCCCTGTTATCAGTTGTCTCCGTGTTAGTAACTGCCTCGTTGTTATCAGCTGTCTCCATGTTATCAGCTTCCTCTGTATTAGCAGCTGCCTCCCTATTATCGGCTAGCTCCATGTTAGCAGCTGCATCCCTGTTAACAGCTGCCTCCCTGTTATCAGTTGTCTCTGTGTTAGCAGCTGCCTCTGTGTTAGCAACTGCCTCCCTATTAACGGCTGCCTCCATGTTAGCAGCTGCCTCTGTGTTATCAGTTGCCGTCGTGTTAGCAGCTGCCTCCCTATTATCAGCTGTCTCCGTGTTAGCAGTTGTCTCCCCATTTTCAGCTGCCTCCCTGTTATCAGCTGCCTCCGTGTTATCAGCTGCCTCCCTGTTAGTAGTTGCCTCCCTGTCATCAACTGTCTTCGTGCTAGCAGCTGCCTCCATGTTATCAGCTGCCTCTGTGTTAGCACTTCCCTCCCTATTATCGGCTGCGTCCATGTTAGCAGCAGCCTCCCTGTTATAAGTTGTCTCCATGTTATCAGTTGTGTCCGTGTTAGCAGCTGCCTCTGTGTTATCAGTTGCCTCCGTGTTAGCAGTTGCTCTACGTTATCAGTTGCCTCCCTTTTATTAGTTGCCTCCGTGTTATCAGCTGCCTCCATGTTATCAGGTGCCTCTGTGTTATCAGCTGCCTCCATGTTATCAGGTGCCTCTGTGTTATCAGTTGCCTCTGTGTTAGCAGCTGCCTCCATGTTATCAGCTGCCTCTGTGTTAGCAGCTGCCTCCATGTTATCAGTTGGCTCCCTGTTATCAGCTGCCTACGTGTTAGCAGCTGTCTCCCTATTATCAGTTGCAGCCCTGTTAGCAGCTGCCTCTACGTTATCAGTTGCCTCCCTTTTATCAGTTGCCTCCGTGTTAGCTGCTGCCTCCCTATTTTCAGCTGTCTACGTGTTAGCAGCTACCTCGGTGTTAGCAGCTGCGTCCATGTTCTCAGTTGCCTCCGTGTTAGCAGCTGCCTCCCTGTTAGCAGCTGCCGCTATGTTATCAGTTGCCTCCCTGTTATCAGCTGTGTCCGTGTTAGCACCTGCCTCCGTGTTAGTAGCTGCCTCCATGTTAGCAGTTGCCTCCCTGTTATCAGTTGCCTCCCTGTTATCAGTTGTCTTCGTGTTAGCATCTGCCTCCGTATTATCAGCTGCCTCCATGTTATCAGCTGCCTCCCTATTATCAGCTGCCTCCTTGTTATCAGCTGCCTCCATGTTATCTGTTGCCTCCCTGTTATCAGTTGTCTTCGTGTTAGCATCTGCCTCCATATTATCAGCTGCCGCCGTGTTAGCACTTGCTCTATGTTATCAGTTGCCTCCCTTTTGTCAGCTGCCTCCGTGTTAGCAGCTGCCTCCGTGTTAGCAGCTGCCTCCCTGTTTTCAGTTGTCTTCGTGTTAGCAGCTGCCTCTATGTTAGCAGCTGCCTCCATGTTATCAGTTGCCTCCCTTTTATCAGCTGCCTCCCTGTTATCAGTTGTCTCCGTGTTATCAGCTGCCTCTGTGTTATCACTTCCCTCCCTATTATCGGCTGCCTCCATGTTAGCAGTTGCCTCCCTGTTATAAGTTGTCTCCGTGTTATCAGTTGTCTCCGTGTGAGCAGCTACCTCTGTGTTATCAGTTGCCTCCGTGTTAGCAGCTGCTCTACGTTATCAATTGCCTCCCTTTTATCAGTTGCCTCCGTGTTATCAGCTTCCTCCATGTTATCAGCTGCCTCTGTGTTATCAGCTGCCTTTGTGTTAGCAGCTGCCTCCAGGTTATCAGCTGCCTCTGTGTTATCAGCTGCCTCCATTTTATCAGTTGCCTCCCTGTTATCAGCTGCCTACATTTTAGCAGCTGTCTCCCTATTATCAGTTGCAGCCCTGTTAGCAGCTGCCTCTACGTTATCAGTTGCCTCCCTTTTATCAGTTGCCTCCGTGTTAGCTGCTGCCTCCCTATTTTCAGCTTTCTCCGTGTTAGCAGCTACCTCGGTGTTAGCAGCTGCCTCCATGTTAGCAGTTGCCTCCGTGTTAGCAGCTGCCTCCGTGTTAGCAGCTGCCTCTATGTTATCAGTTGCCTCCCTGTTATCAGCTGTGTCCGTGTTAGTACCTGCCTCTGTGTTAGCAGCTGCCTCCATGTTATCAGCTGCCTCCGTGTTAGCAGGTACCTCCCTGTTATCAGCTGCCTTCGTCATAGCAGCTACCTCCCTATTATCAGCTGCCTCCGTGTTAGTAGCTGCCTCCTTGTTATCAGTTGCCTCCCTGTTATCAGTTGTCTTCGTGTTAGCATCTGCCTCCGTATTATCAGCTGCCTCCATGTTATTAGCTGCCTCCTTGTTATCAGCTGCCTCCCTGTTATCAACTGCCTCTGTGTTAGTAGCTGCCTCCCTGTTATCAGTTGTCTTCGTGTTAGTATCTCCCTCCGTATTATCAGCTGCCGCCGTGTTAGCACTTGCTCTACGTTATCAGTTGCCTCCCGTTTTTCAGCTGCCTCCATGTTAGCAGCTGCCTCCCTGTTATCAGTTGTCTCCGTGTTAGCAGCTGCCTCCATGTTAACAGCTGCCTCCCTGTTATCAGCTGCCTCCATGTTAGCAGTTGGCTCCCTGTTATCGGCTGCCTCCATGTTAGGAGTTGCCTCCGTTTTATCAGTTGTCTCCATGTTAGCTGCTGCCTCTGTGTTATCAGTTGCCGTCGTGTTAGCAGCTGCCTCTGTGTTATCAGTTGCCGTCGTGTTAGCAGCTGCCTCTACGTTATCAGTTGCCACCCTTTTATCAGCTGCCTCCATGTTAGCAGCTGCCTCCCTGTTATCAGCTGCCTCCGTGTTAGCAGTTGCCTCCCTATTTTCAGCTGCCTCCCTGTTATCAGTTGCCTCCGTGTAAGGAGCTGCCTCCATGTTAGCAGCTACCTCCGTGTTAGCAGTTGTCTCCATTTTATCAGCTGCCGCCGTGTTTGCAGCTGCCTCTACGTTATCAGTTGCCTCCCTGTTATCAGCTGCCTCCGTGTTAGCAGCTACCTCCGTGTTAGCAGCTGCCTCTACGTTATCAGTTGCCTCACTGTTATCAGGTGTCTCCGTGTTAGCACCGACCTCTGTGTTAGCAGCTGCCTCCATGTTATCAGTTGCCGTCGTGTTAGCAGCTGCCTCTACGTTATCAGTTGCCACCCTTTTCTCAGCTGCCTCCATGTTAGCAGTTGCCTCCCTGTTATCAGCTGCCTCCATGTTAGCAGTTGCCTCCCTGTCATCAACTGTCTTCATGTTAGCAGCTGCCTCCATGTTATCAGCTGCCTTTGTGTTAGCACTTGCCTCCATATTATCGGTTGCCTCCATGTTAGCAGCTGCCTCCCTGTTATCAGTTGTCTCCGTGTTATCAGTTGTCTCCGTGTTAGCAGCTGCCTCTGTGTTATCAGTTGCCTCCATGTTAGCAGCTGCTCTACGTTATAAGTTGCCTCCCTTTTATTAGTTGCCTCCGTGTTATCGGCTGCCTCCATGTTATCAGTTGCCTACGTGTTATCAGTTGTCTCCGTGTTAGCAGCTGCCTCTATGTTAGCAGCTGCCTCCGTGTTAGCAGCTGCCACCATTTTTTCAGTTGCCTCCATGTTATCAGCTGCCTCCTTATTAGCAGCCTCCTCTGTGTTAACAGCTGCCTCTGTGTTATCAGCTGCCTCCGTTTTATCAGCTGCCTCCGTGTTATTAGCTACCTCTGTGTTAGCAGCTGCGTCCGTGTTAGCAGCTACCTCCCTGTTATCAGCTGCCTCCGTGTTATCAGCTGTCTCTCGGTTATCAGTTGCCTCCCTGTTAGCAACTGCCTCCATTTTATCAGTTGCCTCTATGTTATCAGCTGCCTCCTTATTAGCTGCTACCTCTGTGTTAGCAGCTGCCTCCATGTTAGCAGCCGCCTCCATGTTAGCAGCCGCCTCCATGTTAGAAGCCGCCTCCTTGTTAGTAGCTGCCTCCGTGTTAGCAGTTGTCTCCATGTTATCAGCTGCCGCCGTGTTAGCAGCTGCATCTACGTTATCAGTTGCCTCCCTGTTATCAGCTGCCTCCGTGTTAGCAGCTGCCTCGACGTTATCAGTTGCCTCACTGTTATCAGGTGTCTCCGTGTTAGCACCGACCTCTGTATTAGCAGCTGCCTCCATGTTATCAGTTGCCTCTCTGTTATCAGCTGCCTACGTGTTAGCAGCTGTCTCCCTATTATCAGTTGCAGCCCTGTTAGCAGCCGCCTCTACGTTATCAGTTGCCTCCCTATTATCAGTTGCCTCCGTGTTAGCTGCTGCCTCTCTATTTTCAGCTGCCTCCGTGTTAGCAGCTGCCTCCCTGTTAGCAGCTACCTATATGTTATCAGTTGCCTCCCTATTATCAGCTGTCTCCGTGTTAGCACCTGCCTCTGTGTTAGCACCTGCCTCTGTGTTAGCAGCTGCCTCTGCCTCCATGTTATCAGCTGCCTCCGTGTTAGCAGGTGCCTCTCTGTTATCAGCTGCCTCCGTGTTAGTAGCTACCTCCGTGTTAGCAGCTGCCTCCATGTTAGCAGCTGCCTCCCTGTTATCAGTTGCATCCCTGTTATCAGCTCTCTTCGTGTTAGCATCTGCCTCGGTATTATCAGCTGCCTCCATGTTATCAGTTGCCTCCCTGTCATTAGCTGTCTTCGTGTTAGCTGCTGCCTCCGTGTTAGCAGCTGCCTCCATGTTATCGTTTGCCTCTGTATTAGCAGTTGCCTCCCTATTATCCGTTGTCACCATGTTAGCAGCTGTATCCCTGTTATCAGCTACCTCCGTGTTATCAGTTGTCTCCGTGTTAGCAGCTGCCTCTGTGTTATCAGTTGCCGTCGTGTTAGCAGCTGCTCTACGTTATCAGTTGCCTCCCTTTTTTCAGCTGCCTCAGTGTTAGCAGCTGCCTCCCTGTGTTCAGCTGTCTCCGTGTTAGCAGCTGCCTCTATGTTAGCAGCTGCCTCCATGTTATCAGCTGCCTCCCTATTATCAGTTGCCTCTGTGTTAGCAGCTGCCTCTATGTTAGCAGCTGTTTCCATGTTATCAGCTGCCTCCCTGTTATCAGTTGCCTCCGTGTTAGCAGTTGCCTCCCTGTTACCAGCAGTCTCCGTGTTAGCAGCTGCCTCTGTGTTATCAGATGTCTCCCGGTTATCAGCTGCCTCCGTGATATCAGCTGCCTCCATGTTAGCAGCTGCCTCCCTGTTAGCAGCTGCCTCTATGTTATCAGTTGCCTCCCTGTTATCAGCTGTCTCTGTGTTAGCACCTGCCTCTGTGTTAGCACCTGCCTCCATGTTATCATCTGCCTCCGTGTTAGCAGGTGCCTCCCTGTTATCAGCTGCCTCCGTGTTAGTAGCTGCCTCCGTGTTAGTAGCTGCCTCCAAGTTAGCAGCTGCCTCCCTGTTATCAGTTGCATCCCTGTTATCAGCCCTCTTCGTGTTAGCATCTGCCTCGGTATTATCAGCTGCCTCCATGTTAGCAGTTGCCTCCCTGTCATTAGCTGTCTTCGTGTTAGCAGCTGCCTCCATGTTATCAGCTGCCTCTGTATTAGCAGCTGCCTCCATTTTATCAGTTGCCTCTATGTTATCAGCTGCCTCCTTATTAGCTGCTGCCTCTGTGTTAGCAGCTGCCTCCATTTTATCAGTTGCCTCTATGTTATCAGCTGCCTCCTTATTAGCTACTGCCTCTGTGTTAGCAGCTGCCTCTGTGTTTTCAGCTGCCTCCATTTTATCAGCTGCCTCCGTGCTATTAGCTACCTCAGTGTTAGCAGCTGCCTCCGTGTTAGCAGCTGCCTCCGTGTTATCAGCTGTCTCCCGGTTATCAGTTGCCTCCCTGTTAGCAGCTGCCTCCATGTTAGCAGCTGCCTCCCTGTTAGCAGCTGCATCCGTGTTAGCAGTTGTCTCCATGTTATCAGCTACCGCCGTGTTAGCAGCTGCCTCTACGTTATCAGTTGCCTCCCTGTTATCAGGTGCCTCCGTGTTAGCAGCTGCCTCTACGTTATCAGTTGCCTCACTGTTATCAGGTGTCTCCGTGTTAGCACCGACCTCTGTGTTAGCAGCTGCCTCCATGTTATCAGTTGCCTCTCTGTTATCAGCTGCCTACGTGTTAGCAGCTGTCTCCCTATTATCAGTTGCAGCCCAGTTAGCAGGCGCCTCTACGTTATCAGTTGCCTCCCTTTTATCAGTTGCCTCCGTGTTAGCTACTGCCTCCCTATTTTCAGCTGCCTCCGTGTTAGCAGCTGCCTCCCTGTTAGCAGCTGCCTCTATGTTATCAGTTGCATCCCTGTTATCAGTTGTCTCCTTGTTAGCACCTGCCTCTGTGTTAGCAGCTGCCTCCATGTTATCAGCAGCCTCCGTGTTAGCAGGTGCCTCCCTGTTATCAGCTGCCTCCGTGTTAGTAGCTGCCTCCGTGTTAGCAGCTGCCTGTCTGTGTTCAGCTGTCTCCGTGTTAGCAGCTGCCTCTATGTTAGCAGCTGCCTCCATGTTATCAGCTGCCTCCCTATTATCAGTTGCCTCTGTGTTAGCAGCCCTCTATGTTAGCAGTTGTTTCCATGTTATCAGCAGCCTCCCTGTTATCAGTTGCCTCCGTGTTAGCAGCTGCCTCCCTATTACCAGCTGTCTCCGTGTTAGCAGCTGCCTCTGTGTTATCAGCTGTCTCTCGGTTATCAGCTGCCTCCGTGTTATCAGCTGCCTCCATGTTAGCAGCTGCCTCCCTGTTAGCAGCTGCCTCTATGTTATCAGTTGCCTCCCTGTTATCAGCTGCCTCCGTGTTAGCAGGTGCCTCTCTGTTATCAGCTGCCTCCGTGTTAGTAGCTGCCTCCATGTTAGCAGCTGCCTCCCTGTTATCAGTTGCATCCCTGTTATCAGCCCTCTTCGTGTTAGCATCTGCCTCGGTATTATCAGCTGCCTCCATGTTATCAGTGCCTCCCTGTTATCAGCTGCCTCCACGTTAGCTGTTGCCTCCCTGTCATTAGCTGTCTTCGTGTTAGCAGCTGCCTCCATGTTATCAGCTGCCTCCTTGTTATCTGCTGCCTCTGTATTAGCAGTTGCCTCCCTATTATCGGTTGCCACCATGTTTGCAGTTGTATCCCTATTATCAGCTGCCTCCGTGTTAGCAGTTGTCTCCGTGTTAGCAGCTGCCTCTGTGTTATCTGTTGCCGCCGTGTTAGCAGCTGCTCTACGTTATCAGTTGCCTCCGTGTTAGCAGCTGCGTCCCTGTGTTCAGCTGTCTCCGTGTTAGCAGCTGCCTCTATGTTAGCAGCTGCCTCTATGTTAGCAGCTGCCTCTGTGTTATCAGCTGCCTCCCTATTATCAGTTGTCTCCGTGTTATCAGCTGCCTCTGTGTTATCACTTCCCTCCCTATTATCGGCTGCCTCCATGTTAGCAGTTGCCTCCCTGTTATAAGTTGTCTCCGTGTTATCAGTTGTCTCCGTGTGAGCAGCTACCTCTGTGTTATCAGTTGCCTCCGTGTTAGCAGCTGCTCTACGTTATCAGTTGCCTCCCTTTTATCAGTTGCCTCCGTGTTATCAGCTTCCTCCATGTTATCAGCTGCCTCTGTGTTATCAGTTGCCTTTGTGTTAGCAGCTGCCTCCAGGTTATCAGCTGCCTCTGTGTTATCAGCTGCCTCCATTTTATCAGTTGCCTCCCTGTTATCAGCTGCCTACATTTTAGCAGCTGTCTCCCTATTATCAGTTGCAGCCCTGTTAGCAGCTGCCTCTACGTTATCAGTTGCCTCCCTTTTATCAGTTGCCTCCGTGTTAGCTGCTGCCTCCCTATTTTCAGCTTTCTCCGTGTTAGCAGCTACCTCGGTGTTAGCAGCTGCCTCCATGTTAGCAGTTGCCTCCGTGTTAGCAGCTGCCTCCCTGTTAGCAGCTGCCTCTATGTTATCAGTTGCCTCCCTGTTATCAGCTGTGTCCGTGTTAGCACCTGCCTCTGTGTTAGCAGCTGCGTCCATGTTATCAGCTGCCTCCGTGTTAGCAGGTACCTCCCTGTTATCAGCTGCCTTCGTCATAGCAGCTACCTCCCTATTATCAGCTGCCTCCGTGTTAGTAGCTGCCTCCTTGTTATCAGTTGCCTCCCTGTTATCAGTTGTCTTCGTGTTAGCATCTGCCTCCGTATTATCAGCTGCCTCCATGTTATTAGCTGCCTCCTTGTTATCAGCTGCCTCCCTGTTATCAACTGCCTCTGTGTTAGTAGCTGCTTCCCTGTTATCAGTTGCCTCCCTGTTATCAGTTGTCTTCGTGTTAGTATCTCCCTCCGTATTATCAGTTGCCGCCGTGTTAGCACTTGCTCTACGTTATCAGTTGCCTCCCGTTTTTCAGCTGCCTCCATGTTAGCAGCTGCCTCCCTGTTATCAGTTGTCTCCGTGTTAGCAGCTGCCTCCATGTTAGCAGCTGCCTCCCTGTTATCAGCAGCCTCCATGTTAGCAGTTGGCTCCCTGTTATCGGCTGCCTCCATGTTAGGAGTTGCCTCCGTTTTATCAGTTGTCTCCATGTTAGCTGCTGCCTCTGTGTTATCAGTTGCCGTCGTGTTAGCAGCTGCCTCTGTGTTATCAGTTGCCGTCGTGTTAGCAGCTGCCTCTACGTTATCAGTTGCCACCCTTTTATCAGCTGCCTCCATGTTAGCAGCTGCCTCCCTGTTATCAGCTGCCTCCGTGTTAGCAGTTGCCTCCCTATTTTCAGCTGCCTCCCTGTTATCAGTTGCCTCCGTGTAAGGAGCTGCCTCCATGTTAGCAGCTACCTCCGTGTTAGCAGTTGTCTCCATTTTATCAGCTGCCGCCGTGTTTGCAGCTGCCTCTACGTTATCAGTTGCCTCCCTGTTATCAGCTGCCTCCGTGTTAGCAGCTACCTCCGTGTTAGCAGCTGCCTCTACGTTATCAGTTGCCTCACTGTTATCAGGTGTCTCCGTGTTAGCACCGACCTCTGTGTTAGCAGCTGCCTCCATGTTATCAGTTGCCGTCGTGTTAGCAGCTGCCTCTACGTTATCAGTTGCCACCCTTTTCTCAGCTGCCTCCATGTTAGCAGTTGCCTCCTTGTTATCAGCTGCCTCCATGTTAGCAGTTGCCTCCCTGTCATCAACTGTCTTCATGTTAGCAGCTGCCTCCATGTTATCAGCTGCCTTTGTGTTAGCACTTGCCTCCATATTATCGGTTGCCTCCATGTTAGCAGCTGCCTCCCTGTTATCAGTTGTCTCCGTGTTATCAGTTGTCTCCGTGTTAGCAGCTGCCTCTGTGTTATCAGTTGCCTCCATGTTAGCAGCTGCTCTACGTTATAAGTTGCCTCCCTTTTATTAGTTGCCTCCGTGTTATCAGCTGCCTCCATGTTATCAGTTGCCTACGTGTTATCAGTTGTCTCCGTGTTAGCAGCTGCCTCTATGTTAGCAGCTGCCTCCGTGTTAGCAGCTGCCACCATTTTTTCAGTTGCCTCCATGTTATCAGCTGCCTCCTTATTAGCAGCCTCCTCTGTGTTAACAGCTGCCTCTGTGTTATCAGCTGCCTCCGTTTTATCAGCTGCCTCCGTGTTATTAGCTACCTCTGTGTTAGCAGCTGCCTCCGTGTTAGCAGCTACCTCCCTGTTATCAGCTGCCTCCGTGTTATCAGCTGTCTCCCGGTTATCAGTTGCCTCCCTGTTAGCAACTGCCTCCATTTTATCAGTTGCCTCTATGTTATCAGCTGCCTCCTTATTAGCTGCTACCTCTGTGTTAGCAGCTGCCTCCATGTTAGCAGCCGCCTCCATGTTAGCAGCCGCCTCCATGTTAGAAGCCGCCTCCTTGTTAGTAGCTGCCTCCGTGTTAGCAGTTGTCTCCATGTTATCAGCTGCCGCCGTGTTAGCAGCTGCATCTACGTTATCAGTTGCCTCCATGTTATCAGCTGCCTCCGTGTTAGCAGCTGCCTCCGTGTTAGCAGCTGCCTCTACGTTATCAGCTGCCTCACTGTTATCAGGTGTCTCCGTGTTAGCACCGACCTCTGTATTAGCAGCTGCCTCCATGTTATCAGTTGCCTCTCTGTTATTAGCTGCCTACGTGTTAGCAGCTGTCTCCCTATTATCAGTTGCAGCCCTGTTAGCAGCCGCCTCTACGTTATCAGTTGCCTCCCTATTATCAGTTGCCTCCGTGTTAGCTGCTGCCTCTCTATTTTCAGCTGCCTACGTGTTAGCAGCTGCCTCCCTGTTAGCAGCTACCTCTATGTTATCAGTTGCCTCCCTGTTATCAGCTGTCTCCGTGTTAGCACCTGCCTCTGTGTTAGCACCTGCCTCTGTGTTAGCAGCTGCCTCTGCCTCCATGTTATCAGCTGCCTCCGTGTTAGCAGGTGCCTCTCTGTTATCAGCTGCCTCCGTGTTAGTAGCTACCTCCGTGTTAGCAGCTGCCTCCATGTTAGCAGCTGCCTCCCTGTTATCAGTTGCATCCCTGTTATCAGCTCTCTTCGTGTTAGCATCTGCCTCGGTATTATCAGCTGCCTCCATGTTATCAGTTGCCTCCCTGTCATTAGCTGTCTTCGTGTTAGCTGCTGCCTCCGTGTTAGCAGCTGCCTCCATGTTATCGTTTGCCTCTGTATTAGCAGTTGCCTCCCTATTATCCGTTGTCACCATGTTAGCAGCTGTATCCCTGTTATCAGCTGCCTCCGTGTTATCAGTTGTCTCCGTGTTAGCAGCTGCCTCTGTGTTATCAGTTGCCGTCGTGTTAGCAGCTGCTCTACGTTATCAGTTGCCTCCCTTTTTTCAGCTGCCTCCGTGTTAGCAGCTGCCTCCCTGTGTTCAGCTGTCTCCGTGTTAGCAGCTGCCTCTATGTTAGCAGCTGCCTCCATGTTATCAGCTGCCTCCCTATTATCAGTTGCCTCTGTGTTAGCAGCTGCCTCTATGTTAGCAGCTGTTTCCATGTTATCAGCTGCCTCCGTGTTATCAGTTGCCTCCGTGTTAGCAGTTGCCTCCCTGTTACCAGCAGTCTCCGTGTTAGCAGCTGCCTCTGTGTTATCAGATGTCTCCCGGTTATCAGCTGCCTCCGTGTTATCAGCTGCCTCCATGTTAGCAGCTGCCTCCCTGTTAGCAGCTGCCTCTATGTTATCAGTTGCCTCCCTGTTATCAGCTGTCTCTGTGTTAGCACCTGCCTCTGTGTTAGCACCTGCCTCCATGTTATCATCTGCCTCCGTGTTAGCAGGTGCCTCCCTGTTATCAGCTGCCTCCGTGTTAGTAGCTGCCTCTGTGTTAGTAGCTGCCTCCAAGTTAGCAGCTGCCTCCCTGTTATCAGTTGCATCCCTGTTATCAGCCCTCTTCGTGTTAGCATCTGCCTCGGTATTATCAGCTGCCTCCATGTTAGCAGTTGCCTCCCTGTCATTAGCTGTCTTCGTGTTAGCAGCTGCCTCCATGTTATCAGCTGCGTCCATGTTATCAGCTGCCTCAATGTTATCAGCTGCCTCCATGTTATCAGCTGCCTCCATGTTATTTGCTGCCTCTGTATTAGCAGCTGCCTCCATTTTATCAGTTGCCTCTATGTTATCAGCTGCCTCCTTATTAGCTGCTGCCTCTGTGTTAGCAGCTGCCTCTGTGTTTTCAGCTGCCTCCATTTTATCAGCTGCCTCCGTGCTATTAGCTACCTCAGTGTTAGCAGCTGCCTCCGTGTTAGCAGCTGCCTCCGTGTTATCAGCTGTCTCCCGGTTATCAGTTGCCTCCCTGTTAGCAGCTGCCTCCATGTTAGCAGCTGCCTCCCTGTTAGCAGCTGCATCCGTGTTAGCAGTTGTCTCTATGTTATCAGCTACCGCCGTGTTAGCAGCTGCCTCTACGTTATCAGTTGCCTCCCTCTTATCAGGTGCCTCCGTGTTAGCAGTTGCCTCTACGTTATCAGTTGCCTCACTGTTATCAGGTGTCTCCGTGTTAGCACCGACCTCTGTGTTAGCAGCTGCCTCCATGTTATCAGTTGCCTCTCTGTTATCAGCTGCCTACGTGTTAGCAGCTGTCTCCCTATTATCAGTTGCAGCCCAGTTAGCAGGCGCCTCTACGTTATCAGTTGCCTCCCTTTTATCAGTTGCCTCCGTGTTAGCTACTGCCTCCCTATTTTCAGCTGCCTCCGTGTTAGCAGCTGCCTCCCTGTTAGCAGCTACCTCTATGTTATCAGTTGCCTCCCTGTTATCAGTTGTCTCCTTGTTAGCACCTGCCTCTGTGTTAGCAGCTGCCTCCATGTTATCAGCAGCCTCCGTGTTAGCAGGTGCCTCCCTGTTATCAGCTGCCTCCGTGTTAGTAGCTGCCTCCGTGTTAGCAGCTGCCTGTCTGTGTTCAGCTGTCTCCGTGTTAGCAGCTGCCTCTATGTTAGCAGCTGCCTCCATGTTATCAGCTGCCTCCCTATTATCAGTTGCCTCTGTGTTAGCAGCCCTCTATGTTAGCAGTTGTTTCCATGTTATCAGCAGCCTCCCTGTTATCAGTTGCCTCCGTGTTAGCAGCTGCCTCCCTATTACCAGCTGTCTCCGTGTTAGCAGCTGCCTCTGTGTTATCAGCTGTCTCTCGGTTATCAGCTGCCTCCGTGTTATCAGCTGCCTCCATGTCAGCAGCTGCCTCCCTGTTAGCAGCTGCCTCTATGTTATCAGTTGCCTCCCTGTTATCAGCTGTCTCCGTGTTAGCACCTGCCTCAGTGTTAGCAGCTGCCTCCATGTTATCAGCTGCCTCCGTGTTAGCAGGTGCCTCTCTGTTATCAGCTGCCTCCGTGTTAGTAGCTGCCTCCATGTTAGCAGCTGCCTCCCTGTTATCAGTTGCATCCCTGTTATCAGCCCTCTTCGTGTTAGCATCTGCCTCGGTATTATCAGCTGCCTCCATGTTATCAGTGCCTCCCTGTTATCAGCTGCCTCCACGTTAGCTGTTGCCTCCCTGTCATTAGCTGTCTTCGTGTTAGCAGCTGCCTCCATGTTATCAGCTGCCTCCTTGTTATCTGCTGCCTCTGTATTAGCAGTTGCCTCCCTATTATCGGTTGCCACCATGTTTGCAGTTGTATCCCTATTATCAGCTGCCTCCGTGTTATCAGTTGTCTCCGTGTTAGCAGCTGCCTCTGTGTTATCTGTTGCCGCCGTGTTAGCAGCTGCTCTACGTTATCAGTTGCCTCCGTGTTAGCAGCTGCGTCCCTGTGTTCAGCTGTCTCCGTGTTAGCAGCTGCCTCTATGTTAGCAGCTGCCTCTATGTTAGCAGCTGCCTCTGTGTTATCTGTTGCCGCCGTGTTAGCAGCTGCCTCCATGTTATCAGTTGCCTCCGTGTTAGCAGCTGCCTCCCTGTTACCAGCTGTCTCCGTGTTAGCAGCTGCCTCTGTGTTATCAGCTGTCTCCCGGTTATCAGCTGCCTCCGTGTTATCAGCTGCCTCCATGTTAGCAGCTGCCTTCCTGTTATCAGCTGCCTACGTGTTAGCAGTTGCCTCCCTATTATCAGTTGTCTCCTTGTTAGCAGCTGCCTATGTGTTAGCAGTTGCCTCTGTGTTATCAGTTGTCTCTGTGTTAGCAGCTGCCTCCTTGTTATCAGTTGTCTCCGTGTTATCAGTTGTCTCCATGTTATCAACTGCCTCCCTATTATCAACTGCCTCCAAGTTAGCAGCTGCCTTCTTATTATCAGCTGCGTACATGTTAGCAGTTGCCTCCCTGTTATCAGTTGTCTCCGTGTTAGCAACTGCCTCGTTGTTATCAGCTGTCTCCATGTTATCAGCTTCCTCTGTATTAGCAGCTGCCTCCCTATTATCGGCTAGCTCCATGTTAGCAGTTGCATCCCTGTTAACAGCTGCCTCCCTGTTATCAGTTGTCTCTGTGTTAGCAGCTGCCTCTGTGTTAGCAACTGCCTCCCTATTAACGGCTGCCTCCATGTTAGCAGTTGCCTCTGTGTTATCAGTTGCCGTCGTGTTAGCAGCTGCCTCCCTATTATCAGCTGTCTCCCTGTTAGCAGTTGTCTCCCCATTTTCAGCTGCCTCCCTGTTATCAGCTGCCTCCGTGTTAGCAGCTGCCTCCTTGTTATCAGTTGTCTCCCTGTTAGTAGTTGCCTCCCTATCATCAACTGTCTTCGTGCTAGCAGCTGCCTCCATGTTATCAGCTGCCTCTGTGTTAGCACTTCCCTCCCTATTATCGGCTGCCTCCATGTTAGCAGCAGCCTCCCTGTTATAAGTTGTCTCCATGTTATCAGTTGTTTCCGTGTTAGCAGCTGCCTCTGTGTTATCAGTTGCCTCCGTGTTAGCAGTTGCTCTACGTTATCAGTTACCTCCCTTTTATTAGTTGCCTCCGTGTTATCAGCTGCCTCCATGTTATCAGGTGCCTCTGTGTTATCAGCTGCCTCCATGTTATCAGGTGCCTCTGTGTTATCAGCTGCCTCTGTGTTAGCAGCTGCCTCCATGTTATCAGCTGCCTCTGTGTTAGCAGCTGCCTCCATGTTAGCAGTTGCCTCCCTGTTATCAGCTGCCTACGTGTTAGCAGCTGTCTCCCTATTATCAGTTGCAGCCCTGTTAGCAGCTGCCTCTACGTTATCAGTTGCCTCCCTTTTATCAGTTGCCTCCGTGTTAGCTGCTGCCTCCCTATTTTCAGCTGTTTACGTGTTAGCAGCTACCTCGGTGTTAGCAGCTGCGTCCATGTTCTCAGTTGCCTCCGTGTTAGCAGCTGCCTCCCTGTTAGCAGCTGCCGCTATGTTATTAGTTGCCTCCCTGTTATCAGCTGTGTCCGTGTTAGCACCTGCCTCTGTGTTAGCAGCTGCCTCCATGTTAGCAGGTGCCTCCGTGTTAGCAGGTGCCTCCCTGTTATCAGCTGCGTCCGTCTTAGCAGCTACCTCGCTATTATCAGCTGCCTCCGTGTTAGTAGCTGCCTCCATGTTAGCAGCTGCCTCCCTGTTATCAGTTGCCTCCCTGTTATCAGTTGTCTTCGTGTTAGCATCTGCCTCCGTATTATCAGCTGCCTCCATGTTATCAGCTGCCTCCCTATTATCAGCTGCCTCCTTGTTATCAGCTGCCTCCCTGTTATCTGTTGCCTCCCTGTTATCAGTTGTCTTCGTGTTAGCATCTGCCTCCGTATTATCAGCTGCCGCCGTGTTAGCACTTGCTCTATGTTATCAGTTGCCTCCCTTTTGTCAGCTGCCTCCGTGTTAGCAGCTGCCTCCATGTTAGCAGCTGCCTCCCTGTTTTCAGTTGTCTTCGTGTTAGCAGCTGCCTCTATGTTAGCAGCTGCCTCCATGTTATCAGTTGCCTCCCTTTTATCAGCTGCCTCCCTGTTATCAGTTGTCTCCGTGTTATCAGCTGCCTCTGTGTTATCACTTCCCTCGCTATTATCGGCTGCCTCCATGTTAGCAGTTGCCTCCCTGTTATAAGTTGTCTCCGTGTTATCAGTTGTCTCCGTGTGAGCAGCTACCTCTGTGTTATCAGTTGCCTCCGTGTTAGCAGCTGCTCTACGTTATCAGTTGCCTCCCTTTTATCAGTTGCCTCCGTGTTATCAGCTTCCTCCATGTGATCAGCTGCCTCTGTGTTATCAGCTGCCTTTGTGTTAGCAGCTGCCTCCAGGTTATCAGCTGTCTCTGTGTTATCAGCTGCCTCCATTTTATCAGTTGCCTCCCTGTTATCAGCTGCCTACATTTTAGCAGCTGTCTCCCTATTATCAGTTGCAGCCCTGTTAGCAGCTGCCTCTACGTTATCAGTTGCCTCCTTTTTATCAGTTGCCTCCGTGTTAGCTGCTGCCTCCCTATTTTCAGCTTTCTCCGTGTTAGCAGCTACCTCGGTGTTAGCATCTGCCTCCATGTTAGCAGTTGCCTCCGTGTTAGCAGCTGCCTCCCTGTTAGCCGCTGCCTCTATGTTATCAGTTGCCTCCCTGTTATCAGCTGTGTCCGTGCTAGCACCTGCCTCTGTGTTAGCAGCTGCCTCCATGTTATCAGCTGCCTCCGTGTTAGCAGCTGCCTCCCTGTTACCAGCTGTCTTCGTGTTAGCAGCTGCCTCTGTGTTATCAGCTGTCTCCCGGTTATCAGCTGCCTCCGTGTTATCAGCTGCCTCCATGTTAGCAGCTGCCTTCCTGTTATCAGCTGCCTACGTGTTAGCAGTTGCCTCCCTATTATCAGTTGTCTCCTTGTTAGCAGCTGGCTATGTGTTAGCAGTTGCCTCTGTGTTATCAGTTGTCTCTGTGTTAGCAGCTGCCTCCTTGTTATCAGTTGTCTCCGTGTTATCAGCTGCCTCTGTGTTATCAGTTGTCTCCATGTTATCAACTGCCTCCCTATTATCAACTGCCTCCAAGTTAGCAGCTGCCTTCTTATTATCAGCTGCGTACATGTTAGCAGTTGCCTCCCTGTTATCAGTTGTCTCCGTGTTAGCAACTGCCTCGTTGTTATCAGCTGTCTCCATGTTATCAGCTTCCTCTGTATTAGCAGTTGCCTCCCTATTATCGGCTAGCTCCATGTTAGCAGCTGCATCCCTGTTAACAGCTGCCTCCCTGTTATCAGTTGTCTCTGTGTTAGCAGCTGCCTCTGTGTTAGCAACTGCCTCCCTATTAACGGCTGCCTCCATGTTAGCAGCTGCCTCTGTGTTATCAGTTGCCGTCGTGTTAGCAGCTGCCTCCCTATTATCAGCTGTCTCCCTGTTAGCAGTTGTCTCCCCATTTTCAGCTGCCTCCCTGTTATCAGCTGCCTCCATGTTAGCAGCTGCCTCCTTGTTATCAGCTGTCTCCCTGTTAGTAGTTGCCTCCCTGTCATCAACTGTCTTCGTGCTAGCAGCTGCCTCCATGTTATCAGCTGCCTCTGTGTTAGCACTTCCCTCCCTATTATCGGCTGCCTCCATGTTAGCAGCAGCCTCCCTGTTATAAGTTGTCTCCATGTTATCAGTTGTTTCCGTGTTAGCAGCTGCCTCTGTGTTATCAGTTGCCTCCGTGTTAGCAGTTGCTCTACGTTATCAGTTGCCTCCCTTTTATTAGTTGCCTCCGTGTTATCAGCTGCCTCCATGTTATCAGGTGCCTCTGTGTTATCAGCTGCCTCCATGTTATCAGGTGCCTCTGTGTTATCAGCTGCCTCTGTGTTAGCAGCTGCCTCCATGTTATCAGCTGCCTCTGTGTTAGCAGCTGCCTCCATGTTAGCAGTTGCCTCCCTGTTATCAGCTGCCTACGTGTTAGCAGCTGTCTCCCTATTATCAGTTGCAGCCCTGTTAGCAGCTGCCTCTACGTTATCAGTTGCCTCCCTTTTATCAGTTGCCTCCGTGTTAGCTGCTGCCTCCCTATTTTCAGCTGTTTACGTGTTAGCAGCTACCTCGGTGTTAGCAGCTGCGTCCATGTTCTCAGTTGCCTCCGTGTTAGCAGCTGCCTCCCTGTTAGCAGCTGCCGCTATGTTATTAGTTGCCTCCCTGTTATCAGCTGTGTCCGTGTTAGCACCTGCCTCTGTGTTAGCAGCTGCCTCCATGTTAGCAGGTGCCTCCGTGTTAGCAGGTGCCTCCCTGTTATCAGCTGCGTCCGTCTTAGCAGCTACCTCGCTATTATCAGCTGCCTCCGTGTTAGTAGCTGCCTCCATGTTAGCAGCTGCCTCCCTGTTATCAGTTGCCTCCCTGTTATCAGTTGTCTTCGTGTTAGCATCTGCCTCCGTATTATCAGCTGCCTCCATGTTATCAGCTGCCTCCCTATTATCAGCTGCCTCCTTGTTATCAGCTGCCTCCCTGTTATCTGTTGCCTCCCTGTTATCAGTTGTCTTCGTGTTAGCATCTGCCTCCGTATTATCAGCTGCCGCCGTGTTAGCACTTGCTCTATGTTATCAGTTGCCTCCCTTTTGTCAGCTGCCTCCGTGTTAGCAGCTGCCTCCATGTTAGCAGCTGCCTCCCTGTTTTCAGTTGTCTTCGTGTTAGCAGCTGCCTCTATGTTAGCAGCTGCCTCCATGTTATCAGTTGCCTCCCTTTTATCAGCTGCCTCCCTGTTATCAGTTGTCTCCGTGTTATCAGCTGCCTCTGTGTTATCACTTCCCTCGCTATTATCGGCTGCCTCCATGTTAGCAGTTGCCTCCCTGTTATAAGTTGTCTCCGTGTTATCAGTTGTCTCCGTGTGAGCAGCTACCTCTGTGTTATCAGTTGCCTCCGTGTTAGCAGCTGCTCTACGTTATCAGTTGCCTCCCTTTTATCAGTTGCCTCCGTGTTATCAGCTTCCTCCATGTGATCAGCTGCCTCTGTGTTATCAGCTGCCTTTGTGTTAGCAGCTGCCTCCAGGTTATCAGCTGTCTCTGTGTTATCAGCTGCCTCCATTTTATCAGTTGCCTCCCTGTTATCAGCTGCCTACATTTTAGCAGCTGTCTCCCTATTATCAGTTGCAGCCCTGTTAGCAGCTGCCTCTACGTTATCAGTTGCCTCCTTTTTATCAGTTGCCTCCGTGTTAGCTGCTGCCTCCCTATTTTCAGCTTTCTCCGTGTTAGCAGCTACCTCGGTGTTAGCATCTGCCTCCATGTTAGCAGTTGCCTCCGTGTTAGCAGCTGCCTCCCTGTTAGCCGCTGCCTCTATGTTATCAGTTGCCTCCCTGTTATCAGCTGTGTCCGTGTTAGCACCTGCCTCTGTGTTAGCAGCTGCCTCCATGTTATCAGCTGCCTCCGTGTTAGCAGGTGCCTCCCTGTTATCAGCTGCCTTCATCATAGCAGCTACCTCCCTATTATCAGTTGCCTCCGTGTTAGTAGCTGCCTCCGTGTTAGTAGTTGCCTCCTTGTTATCAGTTGCCTCCTTGTTATCAGTTGTCTTTGTGTTAGCATCTGCCTCCGTATTATCAGCTGCCTCCATGTTATCAACTGCCTCCTTGTTATCAGCTGCCTCCCTGTTATCAGTTGCCTCCCTGTTATCAGTTGTCTTCGTGTTAGTATCTCCCTCTGTATTATCAGCTGCCGCCGTGTTAGCACTTGCTCTACGTTATCAGTTGCCTCCCGTTTTTCAGCTGCCACCATGTTAGCAGCTACCTCCCAGTTATCAGTTGTCTCCGTGTTAGCAGCTGCCTCCATGTTAGCAGTTGTCTCCGTGTTAGCAGCTGCCTCCATGTTAGCAGTTGCCTCCCTGTTATCAGCTGCCTCCATGTTAGCAGTTGGCTCCCTGTTATCGGCTGCCTCCATGTTAGGAGTTGCCTCCGTTTTATCAGTTGTCTCCATGTTAGCCGCTGCCTCTGTGTTATCAGTTGCCGTCGTGTTAGCAGCTGCCTCTACGTTATCAGTTGCCACCCTTTTATCAGCTGCCTCCATGTTAGCAGCTGCCTCCCTGTTATCAGCTGCCTCCGTGTTAGCAGTTGCCTCCCTATTTTCAGCTGCCTCCCTGTTATCAGTTGCCTCCGTGTAAGGAGCTGCCTCCATGTTAGCAGCTACCTCCGTGTTAGCAGTTGTCTCCATTTTATCAGCTGCCGCCGTATTTGCAGCTGCCTCTACGTTATCAGTTGCCTCCCTGTTATCAGCTGCCTCCGTGTTAGCAGCTACCTCCGTGTTAGCAGCTGCCTCTACGTTATCAGTTGCCTCACTGTTATCAGGTGTCTCCGTGTTAGCACTGACCTCTGTGTTAGCAGCTGCCTCCATGTTATCAGTTGCCGTCGTGTTAGCAGCTGCCTCTACGTTATCAGTTGCCACCCTTTTATCAGCTGCCTCCATGTTAGCAGTTGCCTCCCTGTTATCAGCTGCCTCCATGTTAGCAGTTGCCTCCCTGTCATCAACTGTCTTCGTGTTAGAAGCTGCCTCCACGTTATCAGCTGCCTTTGTGTTAGCACTTGCCTCCATATTATCGGTTGCCTCCATGTTAGCAGCTGCCTCCCTGTTATCAGTTGTCTACGTGTTATCAGTTGTCTCCGTGTTAGCAACTGCCTCTGTGTTATCAGTTGCCTCCATGTTAGCAGCTGCTCTACGTTATAAGTTGCCTCCCTTTTATTAGTTGCCTCCGTGTTATCAGCTGCCTCCATGTTATCAGTTGCCTACGTGTTATCAGTTGTCTCCGTGTTAGCAGCTGCCTCTATGTTAGCAGCTGCCTCCGTGTTAGCAGCTGCCACCATTTTTTCAGTTGCCTCCATGTTATCAGCTGCCTCCTTATTAGCAGCCGCCTCTGTGTTAACAGCTGCCTCTGTGTTATCAGCTGCCTCCATTTTATCAGCTGCCTCCGTGTTATTAGCTACCTCTGTGTTAGCAGCTACCTCCCTGTTATCAGCTGCCTCCGTGTTATCAGCTGTCTCCCGGTTATCAGTTGCCTCCCTGTTAGCAGCTGCCTCCATTTTATCAGTTGGCTCTATGTTATCAGCTGCCTCCTTATTAGCTGCTGCCTCTGTGTTAGCAGCTGCCTGTGTGTTATAAGCTGCCTCCATTTTATCAGCTGCCTCCGTGCTATTAGCTACCTCAATGTTAGCAGCTGCCTCCGTGTTAGCAGCTGCCTCCGTGTTATCAGCTGTCTCCCGGTTATCAGTTGCCTCCCTGTTAGCAGCTGCCTCCATGTTACCAGCCGCCTCCTTGTTAGTAGGTGCCTCCGTGTTAGCAGTTGTCTCCATGTTATCAGCTGCCGCCGTGTTAGCAGCTGCCTCTACGTTATCAGTTGCCTCCCTGTTATCAGCTGCCTCCGTGTTAGCAGCTGCCTCCGTGATAGCAGCTGCCTCTACGTTATCAGTTGCCTCACAGTTATCAGGTGTCTCCGTGTTAGCACTGACCTCTGTGTTAGCAGCTGCCTCCATGTTATCAGTTGCCTCTCTGTTAGCAGCTGCCTACGTGTTAGCAGCTGTCTCCCTATTATCAGTTGCAGCCCTGTTAGCAGCCGCCTCTACGTTATCAGTTGCCTCCGTGTTAGCTGCTGCCTCCCTATTTTCAGCTGCCTCCGTGTTAGCACCTGCCTCCCTGTTAGCAGCTACCTCTATGTTATCAGTTGCCTCCCTGTTATCAGCTGTCTCCGTGTTAGCACCTGCCTCTGTGTTAGCACCTACCTCTGTGTTAGCAGCTGCCTCCATGTTAGTAGTTGCCTCCGTGTTAGGAGCTGCCTCCGTGTTAGTAGCTGCCTCCGTGTTAGCAGCTGCCTCCGTGTTAGGAGCTGCCTCCGTGTTAGTAGCTGCCTCCGTGTTAGCAGCTGCCTCCGTGTTAGTAGCTGCCTCCGTGTTAGCAGCTGCCTCCGTGTTAGTAGCTGCCTCCGTGTTAGCCTCTGCCTCCATGTTAACAGCTGCCTCCGTGTTAGCAGGGCCTCTGCCTCCATGTTAACAGCTGCCTCCGTGTTAGCAGGTGCCTCCCTGTTATCAGCTGCCTCCGTGTTAGTAGCGGCCTCCGTGTTAGCAGCTGCCTCCATGTTAGCAGCTGCCTCCCTGTTATCAGTTGCATCCCTGTTATCATCTCTCTTCGTGTTAGCATCTGCCTCGGTATTATCAGCTGCCTCCATGTTATCAGTTGCCTCCATGTTAGCAGTTGCCTCCCTGTCATTAGCTGTCTTCGTGTTAGCTGCTGCCTCCGTGTTAGCAGCTGCCTCCATGTTATCTGCTGCCTCTGTATTAGCAGTTGCCTCCCTATTATCCACTGCCACCATGTTAGCAGCTGTATCCCTGTTATCAGCTGCCTCCGTGTTATCAGTTGTCTCCGTGTTAGCAGCTGCCTCTGTGTTATCAGTTGCCGTCGTGTTAGCAGCTGCTCTACGTTATCAGTTGCCTCCCTTTTTTCAGCTGCGTCCGTGTTAGCAGCTGCCTCCCTGTGTTCAGCTGTCTCCGTGTTAGCAGCTGCCTCTATGTTAGCAGCTGCCTCCATGTTATCAGCTGCCTCCCTATTATCAGTTGCCTCTGTGTTAGCAGCTGCCTCTATGTTAGCAGCTGTTTCCATGTTATCAGCTGCCTCCCTGTTATCAGTTGCCTCCGTGTTAGCAGTTGCCTCCCTGTTACCAGCTGTCTCCGTGTTAGCAGCTGCCTCTGTGTTATCAGTTGTCTCCCGGTTATCAGCTGCCTCCGTGTTATCAGCTGCCTCCATGTTAGCAGCTGCCTCCCTGTTAGCAGCTGCCTCTATGTTATCAGTTGCCTCCCTGTTATCAGTTGTCTCTGTGTTAGCACCTGCCTCTGTGTTAGCAGCTGCCTCCATGTTATCATCTGCCTCCGTGTTAGCAGGTGCCTCCCTGTTAGCAGCTGCCTCCGTGTTAGTAGCTGCCTCCGTGTTAGTAGTTGCCTCCAAGTTAGCAGCTGCCTCCCTGTTATCAGTTGCATCCCTGTTATCAGCCCTCTTCGTGTTAGCATCTGCCTCGGTATTATCAGTTGCCTCCATGTTATCAGTTGCCTCCATGTTATCTGCTGCCTCTGTATTAGCTGTTGCCTCCCTATTATCGGCTGCCACCATGTTAGCAGCTGTATCCCTGTTATCAGCTACCTCCGTGTTATCAGTTGTCTCCGTGTTAGCAGCTGCCTCTGTGTTATCAGTTGCCGCCGTGTTAGCAGCTGCTCTACGTTATCAGTTGCCTCCGTGTTAGCAGCTGCCTCCCTGTGTTTAGCTGTCTCCGTGTTAGCAGCTGCCTCCATGTTATCAGTTGCATCCCTATTATCAGTTGCCTCTGTATTAGCAGCTGCCTCTATGTTAGCAGCTGTTTCCATGTTATCTGTTGCCTCCGTGTTAGCAGCTGCCTCCCTGTTACCAGCTGTCTCCGTGGTAGCAGCTGCCTCTGGGTTATCAGCTGTCTCCCGGTTATCAGCTGCCTCCATGTTATCAGCTGCCTCCATGTTATCAGCTGCCTCTATGTTATCAGCTGCCTCCGTGTTATCAGTTGCCTTCCTGTTATCAGCTGCCTACGTGTTAGCAGTTGCCTCCCTATTATCAGTTGTCTCCTTGTTAGCAGCTGCCTACGTGTTAGCAGTTGCCTCCCTGTTATCAGTTGTCTCTGTGTTAGAAGCTGCCTCCTTGTTATCAGTTGTCTCCGTGTTATCAGCTGCCTCTGTGTTATCAGTTGTCTCCATGTTATCAACTGCCTCCCTATTATCGACTGCCTCCATGTTAGCAGCTGCCTCCTTATGATCAGCTGCCTACATGTTAGCAGTTGCCTCCCTGTTATCAGTTGTCTCCGTGTTAGCAGCTGCCTAGTTGTTATCAGCTGTCTCCATGTTATCAGCTTCCTCTGTGTTAGCAGCTGCCTCCCTATTATCGGCTACCTCCATGTTAACAGCTGCCTCCCTGTTATCAGTTGTCTCCGTGTTAGCTGCTGCCTCTGTGTTAGCAACTGCCTCCCTATTAACGGCTGCCTCCATGTTAGCAGCTGCCTCCGTGTTATCAGTTGTCTCCGTGTTAGCAGCTGTCTCCCCATTTTCAGCTGCCTGCCTGTTATCAGTTGTCTCCGTGTTAGCAGCTGCCTCCATGTTAGCAGTTGCCTCACTGTTATCAGCTGCCTCCCTGTTAGCAGTTGCCTCCCTGTCATCAACTGGCTTCGTGTTAGCAGCTGCCTCCATGTTATCAGCTGCCTCTGTGTTAGCACTTCCCTCCCTATTATCGGCTGCCTCCATGTTAGCAGCTGGCTCCCTATTATAAGTTGTCTCCATGTTATCAGTTGTCTCCGTGTTAGCACCTGCCTCTGTGTTATCAGTTGCCTCCGTGTTAGCAGTTGCTCTACGTTATCAGTTGCCTCCCTTTTATTAGTTGCCTCCGTGTTATCAGCTGCCTTCATGTTATCAGCTGCCTCTGTGTTATCAGGTGCCTCCATGTTATCAGGTGCCTCTGTGTTATCAGCTGCCTCTGTGTTAGCAGCTGCCTCCATGTTATCAGTTGCCTCTGTGTTAGCAGCTGCCTCCATGTTATCAGTTGGCTCCCTGTTATCAGCTGCCTACGTGTTAGCAGCTGTCTCCCTATTATCAGTTGCAGCCCTGTTAGCAGCTGCCTATACGTTATCAGTTGCCACCCTTTTATCAGTTGCCTCCGTGTTAGCTGCTGCCTCCCTATTTTCAACTGTCTCCGTGTTAGCAGCTACCTCGGTGTTAGCAGCTGCCTCCCTGTTAGCAGCTGCCGCTATGTTATCAGTTGCCTCCCTGTTATCAGCTGTGTCCGTGTTAGCACCTGCCTCTGTGTTAGCAGCTGCCTCCATGTTATCAGCTGCCTCCGTCTTAGCAGCTACCTCCCTATTATCAGCTGCCTCCATGTTAGTAGCTGCCTCTATGTTAGCAGCTGCCTCTCTGTTATCAGTTGCCTCCCTGTTATCAGTTGTCTTCGTGTTAGCATCTGCCTCCGTATTATCAGCTGCCTCCATGTTATCAGCTGCCTCCCTATTATCAGCTGCCTCCTTGTTATCAGCTTCCTCCCTGTTATCAGTTGCCTCCCTTTTATCAGTTGTCTTCGTGTTAGCATCTGCCTCCGTATTATCCGTTGCCGCCGTGTTAGCACTTGCTCTATGTTATCAGTTACCTCCCTTTTGTCAGCTGCCTCCGTGTTAGCAGCTGCCTCCCTGTTTTCAGTTGTCTTCGTGTTAGTAGCTGCCTCTATGTTAGCAGCTGCCTCCATGTTATCAGTTGCCTGCCTTTTATCAGCTGCCTCCATGTTAGCAGCTGCCTCCCTAATATCAGTTGTCTCCGTGTTATCAGTTGCCTCTGTGTTAGCACTTCCCTCCCTAATATCGGCTGCCTCCATGTTAGCAGCTTCCTCCCTGTTATAAGTTGTCTCCGTGTTATCAGTTGTCTCCGTGTGAGCAGTTGCCTCTGTGTTATCAGTTGCCTCCGTGTTAGCAGCTGCTCTACGTTATCAGTTGCCTCCCTTTTATTAGTTGCCTCCGTGTTATCACCTTCCTCCATGTTATCAGCTGCCTCTGTGTTATCAGCTGCTTCCTTGTTATCAGCTGCCTCTGTGTTATCAGCTGCCTCTGTGTTAGCAGCTGCCTCCAGGTTATCAGCTGCCTCGGTGTTATCAGCTGCCTCCATTTTATCAGTTGCCTCCCTGTTATCAGCTGCCTACGTTTTAGCAGCTGTCTCCCTATTATCAGTTGCAGCCCTGTTAGCAGCTGCCTCTACGTTATCAGTTGCCTCCCTTTTATCAGTTGCTTCCGTGTTAGCTGCTGCCTCCCTATTTTCAGCTTTCTCCGTGTTAGCAGCTACCTCGGTGTTAGCAGCTGTCTCCGTGTTAGTAGCTACCTCGGTGTTAGCAGCTGCCTCCCTGTTAGCAGCTGCCGATATGTTATCAGTTGCCTCCCTGTTATCAGTTGTGTCCGTGTTAGCACCTGCCTCTGTGTTAGCAGCTGCCTCCATGTTATCAGCTGCCTCCGTGTTAGCAGGTGCCTCCCTGTTATCAGCTGCCTCCGTCTTAGCAGCTACCTCCATATCATCAGCTGCCTCCGTGTTAGTAGCTGCCTCCATGTTAGTAGCTGCCTCCTTGTTATCAGTTGCCTCCCTGTTCTCAGTTGTCTTCGTGTTAGCATCTGCCTCCGTATTATCAGCTGCCTCCATGTTATCAGCTGCCTCCCTGTTATCAGCTGCCTCCTTGTTATCAGCAGCCTCCCTGTTATCAACTGCCTCTGTGTTAGTAGCTGCCTCCCTGTTATCAGTTGCCTCCCTGTTATCAGTTGTCTTCGTGTTAGCATCTGCCTCCGTATTATCAGCTGCCTCCCTGTTATCAGTTGTCTCTGTGTTAGCAGCTGCGTCCTTGTTATCAGTTGTCTCCGTGTTATCAGCTGCCTCTGTGTTATCAGTTGTCTCCATGTTATCAGCTGCCTCCGTGTTAGCAGGTGCCTCCCTGTTATCAGCTGCCTCCGTCTTAGCAGCTACCTCCCTATTATCAGCATCTCCGTGTTTGTAGCTGCCTCTATGTTAGCAGCTGCCTCCCTGTTATCAGTTGCCTCCCTGTTATCAGTTGTCTTCGTGTTAGCATCTGCCTCCGTATTATCAGCTGCCTCCAGGTTATCAGCTGCCTCCCTATTATCAGCTGCCTCCTTGTTATCAGCTTCCTCCCTGTTATCAGTTGCCTCCCTGTTATCAGTTGTCTTCGTGTTAACGTCTGCCTCCGTATTATCCGTTGCCGCCGTGTTAGCACTTGCTCTACGTTATCAGTTACCTCCCTTTTGTCAGCTGCCTCCGTGTTAGCAGCTGCCTCCCTGTTTTCAGTTGTCTTCGTGTTAGTAGCTGCCTCTATGTTAGCAGCTGCCTCCATGTTATCAGTTGCCTCCCTTTTATCAGCTGCCTCCATGTTAGCAGCTGCCTCCCTAATATCAGTTGTCTCCGTGTTATCAGCTGCCTCTGTGTTAGCACTTCCCTCCCTAATATCGGCTGCCTCCATGTTAGCAGCTTCCTCCCTGTTATAAGTTGTCTCCGTGTTATCAGTTGTCTCCGTGTGAGCAGTTGCCTCTGTGTTATCAGTTGCCTCCGTGTTAGCAGCTGCTCTACGTTATCAGTTGCCTCCCTTTTATTAGTTGCCTCCGTGTTATCACCTTCCTCCATGTTATCAGCTGCCTCTGTGTTATCAGTTGCTTCCTTGTTATCAGCTGCCTCTGTGTTATCAGCTGCCTCTGTGTTAGCAGCTGCCTCCAGGTTATCAGCTGCCTCGGTGTTATCAGCTGCCTCCATTTTATCAGTTGCCTCCCTGTTATCAGCTGCCTACGTTTTAGCAGCTGTCTCCCTATTATCAGTTGCAGCCCTGTTAGCAGCTGCCTCTACGTTATCAGTTGCCTCCCTTTTATCAGTTGCTTCCGTGTTAGCTGCTGCCTCCCTATTTTCAGCTTTCTCCGTGTTAGCAGCTACCTCGGTGTTAGCAGCTGTCTCCGTGTTAGCTGCTACCTCGGTGTTAGCAGCTGCCTCCCTGTTAGCAGCTGCCGCTATGTTATCAGTTGCCTCCCTGTTATCAGCTGTGTCCGTGTTAGCAGCTGCCTCTGTGTTAGCAGCTGCCTCCATGTTATCAGCTGCCTCCGTGTTAGCAGGTGCCTCCCTGTTATCAGCTGCCTCCGTCTTAGCAGCTACCTCCATACTATCAGCTGCCTCCGTGTTAGTAGCTTCCTCCATGTTAGTAGCTGCCTCCCTGTTATCAGTTGCCTCCCTGTTATCAGGTGTCTTCGTGTTAGCATCTGACTCCGTATTATCAGCTGCCTCCATGTTATCAGCTGCCTCCCTGTTATCAGCTGCCTCCTTGTTATCAGCTGCCTCCCTGTTATCAACTGCCTCTGTGTTAGTAGCTGCCTCCCTGTTATCAGTTGCCTCCCTGTTATCAGTTGTCTTCGTGTTAGTATCTGCCTCCGTATTATTAGCTGCCGCCGTGTTAGCACTTGCTCTACGTTATCAGTTGCCTCCCGTTTTTCAGCTGCCTCCGTGTTACCAGCTTCCTCCCTGTTTTCAGCTGTCTTCGTGTTAGCAAATGCCTCTATGTTAGCAGCTGCCTCCATGTTATCAGTTGCCTCCCTTTTATCAGCTGCCTCCATGTTAGCAGCTGCCTCCCTGTTATTTGTTGTCTCCGTGTTAGCAGCTGCCTCCATGTTAGCAGCTGCCTCCCTGTTATCAGCTGCCTCCATGTTTGTTGTTGGCTCCCTGTTATCGGCTGCCTCCATGTTAGCAGTTGCCTCCGTGTTATCAGTTGTCTCCATGTTAGCCGCTGCCTCTGTGTTATCAGTTGCCGTCGTGTTAGCAGCTGCCTCTACGTTATCAGTTGCCACCCTTTTATCAGCTGCCTCCATGTTAGCAGCTGCCTCCCTGTTATCAGCTGCCTCCGTGTTAGCAGTTGCCTCCCTATTTTCAGCTCCCTCCCTGTTATCAGTTGCCTCCGTGTTAGCAGCTGCCTCCATGTTAGCAGTTGCCTCCGTGTTAGCAGTTGACTCCATGTTATCAGCTGCCGCCGTGTTAGCAGCTGCCTCTACGTTATCAGTTGCCTCCCTATTATCAGCTGCCTCCGTGTTAGCAGCTGCGTCCGTATTAGCAGCTGCCTCTACGTTATCAGTTGCCTCACTGTTATCAGGTGTCTCCGTGTTAGCACCGACCTCTGTGTTAGCAGCTTCCTCCATGTGATCAGTTGCCGTCGTGTTAGCAACTGCCTCTACGTTATCAGTTGCCACCCTTTTATCAGCTGCCTCCATGTTAGCAGCTGCCTCCCTGTTATCAGCAGCCTCCATGTTAGCAGGTTCCTCCCTGTCATCAACTGTCTTCGTGTTAGCAGCTGCCTCCATGTTATCAGCTGCCTTTGTGTTAGCACTTGCCACCATATTATCGGTTGCCTCCATGTTAGCAGCTGCATCCCTGTTATCAGTTGTCTCCGTGTTATCAGTTGTCTCCGTGTTAGCAGCCGCCTCTGTGTTATCAGTTGCCTCCATGTTAGCAGCTACTCTACGTTATAAGTTGCCTCCCTTTTATTAGTTGCCTCCGTGTTATCAGCTGCCTCCATGTTATCAGTTGCCTCCGTGTTATCAGTTGTCTCCGTGTTAGCAGCTGCCTCTATGTTAGCAGCTGCCTCGGTGTTAGCAGCTGCCACCAATTTTTTCAGTTGCCTCCATGTTATCAGCTGCCTCCTTATTAGCAGCCGCCTCTGTGTTAACAGCTGCCTCTGTGTTATCAGCTGCCTCCGTTTTATCAGCTGCCTCTGTGTTATTAGCTACCTCTGTGTTAGCAGTTGCCTCCCTATTATCAGCTGCCTACGTTTTAGCAGCTGTCTCCCTATTATCAGTTGCAGCCCTGTTAGCAGCTGCCTCTACGTTATCAGTTGCCTCCCTTTTATCAGTTGCTTCCGTGTTAGCTGCTGCCTCCCACATTTTCAGCTTTCTCCGTGTTAGCAGCTACCTCGGTGTTAGCAGCTGTCTCCGTGTTAGCAGCTACCTCGGTGTTAGCAGCTGCCTCCCTGTTAGCAGCTGCCGCTATGTTATCAGTTGCCTCCTTGTTATCAGCTGCCTCCCTGTTATCAGCTGCCTCCCTGTTATCAGCAGCCTCCTTGTTATCAGCTGCCTCCCTATTATCAACTGCCTCTGTGTTAGTAGCTGCCTCCCTGTTATCAGTTGCCTCCCGGTTATCAGTTGTCTTCGTGTTAGTATCTGCCTCCGTATTATTAGCTGCCGCCGTGTTAGCACTTGCTCTACGTTATCAGTTGCCTCCCGTTTTTCAGCTGCCTCCGTGTTAGCAGTTTCCTCCCTGTTTTCAGCTGTCTTCGTGTTAGCAAATGCCTCTATGTTAGCAGCTGCCTCCATGTTATCAGTTGCCTCCCTGTTAGCAGGTGCCGCTATGTTATCAGTTGCCTCCCTGTTATCAGCTGTGTCCGTGTTAGCACCTGCCTCTGTGTTAGCAGCTGCCTCCATGTTATCAGCTGCCTCCGTGTTAGCAGGTGCCTCCTTGTTATCAGCTGCCTCCGTCTTAGCAGCTACCTCCATATTATCAGCTGCCTCCGTGTTAGTAGCTTCCTCCATGTTAGTAGCTGCCTCCCTGTTATCAGTTGCCTCCCTGTTATCAGGTGTCTTCGTGTTAGCATCTGACTCCGTATTATCAGCTGCCTCCATGTTATCAGCTGCCTCCCTGTTATCAGCTGCCTCCTTGTTATCAGCTGCCTCCCTGTTATCAACTGCCTCTGTGTTAGTAGCTGCGTCCCTGTTATCAGTTGCCTCCCTGTTATCAGTTGTCTTCGTGTTAGTATCTGCCTCCGTATTATTAGCTGCCGCCGTGTTAGCACTTGCTCTACGTTATCAGTTGCCTCCCGTTTTTCAGCTGCCTCCGTGTTACCAGCTTCCTCCCTGTTTTCAGCTGTCTTCGTGTTAGCAAATGCCTCTATGTTAGCAGCTGCCTCCATGTTATCAGTTGCCTCCTTTTTATCAGCTGCCTCCATGTTAGCAGCTGCCTCCCTGTTATTTGTTGTCTCCGTGTTAGCAGCTGCCTCCATGTTAGCAGCTGCCTCCCTGTTATCAGCTGCCTCCATGTTTGTTGTTGGCTCCCTGTTATCTGCTGCCTCCATGTTAGCAGTTGCCTCCGTGTTATCAGTTGTCTCCATGTTAGCCGCTGCCTCTGTGTTATCAGTTGCCGTCGTGTTAGCAGCTGCCTCTACGTTATCAGTTGCCACCCTTTTATCAGCTGCCTCCATGTTAGCAGCTGCCTCCCTGTTATCAGCTGCCTCCGTGTTAGCAGTTGCCTCCCTATTTTCAGCTCCCTCCCAGTTATCAGTTGCCTCCGTGTTTGCAGCTGCCTCCATGTTAGCAGTTGCCTCCGTGTTAGCAGTTGTCTCCATGTTATCAGCTGCCGCCGTGTTAGCAGCTGCCTCTACGTTATCAGTTGCCTCCCTATTATCAGCTGCCTCCGTGTTAGCTGCTGCGTCCGTGTTAGCAGCTGCCTCTACGTTATCAGTTGCCTCACTGTTATCAGGTGTCTCCGTGTTAGCACCGACCTCTGTGTTAGCAGCTTCCTCCATGTTATCAGTTGCCGTCGTGTTAGCAACTGCCTCTACGTTATCAGTTGCCACCCTTTTATCAGCTGCCTCCATGTTAGCAGCTGCCTCCCTGTTATCAGCAGCCTCCATGTTAGCAGGTTCCTCCCTGTCATCAACTGTCTTCGTGTTAGCAGCTGCCTCCATGTTATCAGCTGCCTTTGTGTTAGCACTTGCCTCCATATTATCGGTTGCCTCCATGTTAGCAGCTGCCTCCCTGTTATCAGTTGTCTCCGTGTTATCAGTTGTCTCCGTGTTAGCAGCCGCCTCTGTGTTATCAGTTGCCTCCATGTTAGCAGCTACTCTACGTTATAAGTTGCCTCCCTTTTATTAGTTGCCTCCGTGTTATCAGCTGCCTCCATGTTATCAGTTGCCTCCGTGTTATCAGTTGTCTCCGTGTTAGCAGCTGCCTCTATGTTAGCAGCTGCCTCGGTGTTAGCAGCTGCCACCATTTTTTCAGTTGCGTCCATGTTATCAGCTGCGTCCTTATTAGCAGCCGCCTCTGTGTTAGCAGCCGCCTCTGTGTTAGCAGCTGCCTCCATGTTAGCAGTTGCCTCCCTGTTATCAGCTGCCTCCCTGTTAGCAGTTGCCTCCCTGTCATCAACTGGCTTCGTGTTAGCAGCTGCCTCCATGTTATCAGCTGCCTCTGTGTTAGCACTTCCCTCCCTATTATCGGCTGCCTCCATGTTAGCAGCTGGCTCCCTATTATAAGTTGTCTCCATGTTAGCAGCTGTCTCCGTGTTAGCACCTGCCTCTGTGTTATCAGTTGCCTCCGTGTTAGCAGTTGCTCTACGTTATCAGTTGCCTCCCTTTTATTAGTTGCCTCCGTGTTATCAGCTGCCTTCATGTTATCAGCTGCCTCTGTGTTATCAGGTGCCTCCATGTTATCAGGTGCCTCTGTGTTATCAGCTGCCTCTGTGTTAGCAGCTGCCTCCATGTTATCAGTTGCCTCTGTGTTAGCAGCTGCCTCCATGTTATCAGTTGGCTCCCTGTTATCAGCTGCCTACGTGTTAGCAGCTGTCTCCCTATTATCAGTTGCAGCCCTGTTAGCAGCTGCCTATACGTTATCAGTTGCCACCCTTTTATCAGCTGCCTCCGTGTTAGCTGCTGCCTCCCTATTTTCAACTGTCTCCGTGTTAGCAGCTACCTCGGTGTTAGCAGCTGCCTCCCTGTTAGCAGCTGCCGCTATGTTATCAGTTGCCTCCCTGTTATCAGCTGTGTCCGTGTTAGCACCTGCCTCTGTGTTAGCAGCTGCCTCCATGTTATCAGCTGCCTCCGTCTTAGCAGCTACCTCCCTATTATCAGCTGCCTCCATGTTAGTAGCTGCCTCTATGTTAGCAGCTGCCTCTCTGTTATCAGTTGCCTCCCTGTTATCAGTTGTCTTCGTGTTAGCATCTGCCTCCGTATTATCAGCTGCCTCCATGTTATCAGCTGCCTCCCTATTATCAGCTGCCTCCTTGTTATCAGCTTCCTCCCTGTTATCAGTTGCCTCCCTTTTATCAGTTGTCTTCGTGTTAGCATCTGCCTCCGTATTATCCGTTGCCGCCGTGTTAGCACTTGCTCTATGTTATCAGTTACCTCCCTTTTGTCAGCTGCCTCCGTGTTAGCAGCTGCCTCCCTGTTTTCAGTTGTCTTCGTGTTAGTAGCTGCCTCTATGTTAGCAGCTGCCTCCATGTTATCAGTTGCCTCCCTTTTATCAGCTGCCTCCATGTTAGCAGCTGCCTCCCTAATATCAGTTGTCTCCGTGTTATCAGCTGCCTCTGTGTTAGCACTTCCCTCCCTAATATCGGCTGCCTCCATGTTAGCAGCTTCCTCCCTGTTATAAGTTGTCTCCGTGTTATCAGTTGTCTCCGTGTGAGCAGCTGCCTCTGTGTTATCAGTTGCCTCCGTGTTAGCAGCTGCTCTACGTTATCAGTTGCCTCCCTTTTATTAGTTGCCTCCGTGTTATCACCTTCCTCCATGTTATCAGCTGCCTCTGTGTTATCAGCTGCTTCCTTGTTATCAGCTGCCTCTGTGTTATCAGCTGCCTCTGTGTTAGCAGCTGCCTCCAGGTTATCAGCTGCCTCGGTGTTATCAGCTGCCTCCATTTTATCAGTTGCCTCCCTGTTATCATCTGCCTACGTTTTAGCAGCTGTCTCCCTATTATCAGTTGCAGCCCTGTTAGCAGCTGCCTCTACGTTATCAGTTGCCTCCCTTTTATCAGTTGCTTCCGTGTTAGCTGCTGCCTCCCTATTTTCAGCTTTCTCCGTGTTAGCAGCTACCTCGGTGTTAGCAGCTGTCTCCGTGTTAGCTGCTACCTCGGTGTTAGCAGCTGCCTCCCTGTTAGCAGCTGCCGCTATGTTATCAGTTGCCTCCCTGTTATCAGCTGTGTCCGTGTTAGCAGCTGCCTCTGTGTTAGCAGCTGCCTCCATGTTATCAGCTGCCTCCGTGTTAGCAGGTGCCTCCCTGTTATCAGCTGCCTCCGTCTTAGCAGCTACCTCCATACTATCAGCTGCCTCCGTGTTAGTAGCTTCCTCCATGTTAGTAGCTGCCTCCCTGTTATCAGTTGCCTCCCTGTTATCAGGTGTCTTCGTGTTAGCATCTGACTCCGTATTATCAGCTGCCTCCATGTTATCAGCTGCCTCCCTGTTATCAGCTGCCTCCTTGTTATCAGCTGCCTCCCTGTTATCAACTGCCTCTGTGTTAGTAGCTGCCTCCCTGTTATCAGTTGCCTCCCTGTTATCAGTTGTCTTCGTGTTAGTATCTGCCTCCGTATTATTAGCTGCCGCCGTGTTAGCACTTGCTCTACGTTATCAGTTGCCTCCCGTTTTTCAGCTGCCTCCGTGTTACCAGCTTCCTCCCTGTTTTCAGCTGTCTTCGTGTTAGCAAATGCCTCTATGTTAGCAGCTGCCTCCATGTTATCAGTTGCCTCCCTTTTATCAGCTGCCTCCATGTTAGCAGCTGCCTCCCTGTTATTTGTTGTCTCCGTGTTAGCAGCTGCCTCCATGTTAGCAGCTGCCTCCCTGTTATCAGCTGCCTCCATGTTTGTTGTTGGCTCCCTGTTATCGGCTGCCTCCATGTTAGCAGTTGCCTCCGTGTTATAAGTTGTCTCCATGTTAGCCGCTGCCTCTGTGTTATCAGTTGCCGTCGTGTTAGCAGCTGCCTCTACGTTATCAGTTGCCACCCTTTTATCAGCTGCCTCCATGTTAGCAGCTGCCTCCCTGTTATCAGCTGCCTCCGTGTTAGCAGTTGCGTCCCTATTTTCAGCTCCCTCCCTGTTATCAGTTGCCTCCGTGTTAGCAGCTGCCTCCATGTTAGCAGTTGCCTCCGTGTTAGCAGTTGACTCCATGTTATCAGCTGCCGCCGTGTTAGCAGCTGCCTCTACGTTATCAGTTGCCTCCCTATTATCAGCTGCCTCCGTGTTAGCAGCTGCGTCCGTATTAGCAGCTGCCTCTACGTTATCAGTTGCCTCACTGTTATCAGGTGTCTCCGTGTTAGCACCGACCTCTGTGTTAGCAGCTTCCTCCATGTGATCAGTTGCCGTCGTGTTAGCAACTGCCTCTACGTTATCAGTTGCCACCCTTTTATCAGCTGCCTCCATGTTAGCAGCTGCCTCCCTGTTATCAGCAGCCTCCATGTTAGCAGGTTCCTCCCTGTCATCAACTGTCTTCGTGTTAGCAGCTGCCTCCATGTTATCAGCTGCCTTTGTGTTAGCACTTGCCTCCATATTATCGGTTGCCTCCATGTTAGCAGCTGCATCCCTGTTATCAGTTGTCTCCGTGTTATCAGTTGTCTCCGTGTTAGCAGCCGCCTCTGTGTTATCAGTTGCCTCCATGTTAGCAGCTACTCTACGTTATAAGTTGCCTCCCTTTTATTAGTTGCCTCCGTGTTATCAGCTGCCTCCATGTTATCAGTTGCCTCCGTGTTATCAGTTGTCTCCGTGTTAGCAGCTGCCTCTATGTTAGCAGCTGCCTCGGTGTTAGCAGCTGCCACCATTTTTTCAGTTGCCTCCATGTTATCAGCTGCCTCCTTATTAGCAGCCGCCTCTGTGTTAACAGCTGCCTCTGTGTTATCAGCTGCCTCCGTTTTATCAGCTGCCTCTGTGTTATTAGCTACCTCTGTGTTAGCAGTTGCCTCCCTATTATCAGCTGCCTACGTTTTAGCAGCTGTCTCCCTATTATCAGTTGCAGCCCTGTTAGCAGCTGCCTCTACGTTATCAGTTGCCTCCCTTTTATCAGTTGCTTCCGTGTTAGCTGCTGCCTCCCACATTTTCAGCTTTCTCCGTGTTAGCAGCTACCTCGGTGTTAGCAGCTGTCTCCGTGTTAGCAGCTACCTCGGTGTTAGCAGCTGCCTCCCTGTTAGCAGCTGCCGCTATGTTATCAGTTGCCTCCTTGTTATCAGCTGCGTCCCAGTTATCAGTTGCCTCCCTGTTATCAGCAGCCTCCTTGTTATCAGCTGCCTCCCTATTATCAACTGCCTCTGTGTTAGTAGCTGCCTCCCTGTTATCAGTTGCCTCCCGGTTATCAGTTGTCTTCGTGTTAGTATCTGCCTCCGTATTATTAGCTGCCGCCGTGTTAGCACTTGCTCTACGTTATCAGTTGCCTCCCGTTTTTCAGCTGCCTCCGTGTTAGCAGTTTCCTCCCTGTTTTCAGCTGTCTTCGTGTTAGCAAATGCCTCTATGTTAGCAGCTGCCTCCATGTTATCAGTTGCCTCCCTGTTAGCAGGTGCCGCTATGTTATCAGTTGCCTCCCTGTTATCAGCTGTGTCCGTGTTAGCACCTGCCTCTGTGTTAGCAGCTGCCTCCATGTTATCAGCTGCCTCCGTGTTAGCAGGTGCCTCCCTGTTATCAGCTGCCTCCGTCTTAGCAGCTACCTCCATATTATCAGCTGCCTCCGTGTTAGTAGCTTCCTCCATGTTAGTAGCTGCCTCCCTGTTATCAGTTGCCTCCCTGTTATCAGGTGTCTTCGTGTTAGCATCTGACTCCGTATTATCGGCTGCCTCCATGTTATCAGCTGCCTCCCTGTTATCAGCTGCCTCCTTGTTATCAGCTGCCTCCCTGTTATCAACTGCCTCTGTGTTAGTAGCTGCGTCCCTGTTATCAGTTGCCTCCCTGTTATCAGTTGTCTTCGTGTTAGTATCTGCCTCCGTATTATTAGCTGCCGCCGTGTTAGCACTTGCTCTACGTTATCAGTTGCCTCCCGTTTTTCAGCTGCCTCCGTGTTACCAGCTTCCTCCCTGTTTTCAGCTGTCTTCGTGTTAGCAAATGCCTCTATGTTAGCAGCTGCCTCCATGTTATCAGTTGCCTCCCTTTTATCAGCTGTCTCCATGTTAGCAGCTGCCTCCCTGTTATTTGTTGTCTCCGTGTTAGCAGCTGCCTCCATGTTAGCAGCTGCCTCCCTGTTATCAGCTGCCTCCATGTTTGTTGTTGGCTCCCTGTTATCTGCTGCCTCCATGTTAGCAGTTGCCTCCGTGTTATCAGTTGTCTCCATGTTAGCCGCTGCCTCTGTGTTATCAGTTGCCGTCGTGTTAGCAGCTGCCTCTACGTTATCAGTTGCCACCCTTTTATCAGCTGCCTCCATGTTAGCAGCTGCCTCCCTGTTATCAGCTGCCTCCGTGTTAGCAGTTGCCTCCCTATTTTCAGCTCCCTCCCAGTTATCAGTTGCCTCCGTGTTTGCAGCTGCCTCCATGTTAGCAGTTGCCTCCGTGTTAGCAGTTGTCTCCATGTTATCAGCTGCCGCCGTGTTAGCAGCTGCCTCTACGTTATCAGTTGCCTCCCTATTATCAGCTGCCTCCGTGTTAGCTGCTGCGTCCGTGTTAGCAGCTGCCTCTACGTTATCAGTTGCCTCACTGTTATCAGGTGTCTCCGTGTTAGCACCGACCTCTGTGTTAGCAGCTTCCTCCATGTTATCAGTTGCCGTCGTGTTAGCAACTGCCTCTACGTTATCAGTTGCCACCCTTTTATCAGCTGCCTCCATGTTAGCAGCTGCCTCCCTGTTATCAGCAGCCTCCATGTTAGCAGGTTCCTCCCTGTCATCAACTGTCTTCGTGTTAGCAGCTGCCTCCATGTTATCAGCTGCCTTTGTGTTAGCACTTGCCTCCATATTATCGGTTGCCTCCATGTTAGCAGCTGCCTCCCTGTTATCAGTTGTCTCCGTGTTATCAGTTGTCTCCGTGTTAGCAGCCGCCTCTGTGTTATCAGTTGCCTCCATGTTAGCAGCTACTCTACGTTATAAGTTGCCTCCCTTTTATTAGTTGCCTCCGTGTTATCAGCTGCCTCCATGTTATCAGTTGCCTCCGTGTTATCAGTTGTCTCCGTGTTAGCAGCTGCCTCTATGTTAGCAGCTGCCTCGGTGTTAGCAGCTGCCACCATTTTTTCAGTTGCGTCCATGTTATCAGCTGCCTCCTTATTAGCAGCCGCCTCTGTGTTAACAGCTGCCTCTGTGTTATCAGCTGCCTCCGTTTTATCAGCTGCCTCTGTGTTATTAGCTACCTCTGTGTTAGCAGTTGCCTCCCTGTTATCAGCTGCCAACGTTTTAGCAGCTGTCTCCCTATTATCAGTTGCAGCCCTGTTAGCAGCTGCCTCTACGTTATCAGTTGCCTCCCTTTTATCAGTTGCTTCCGTGTTAGCTGCTGCCTCCCACATTTTCAGCTTTCTCCGTGTTAGCAGCTACCTCGGTGTTAGCAGCTGTCTCCATGTTAGCAGCTACCTCGGTGTTAGCAGCTGTCTCCCTGTTAGCAGCTACCTCGGTGTTAGCAGCTGCCTCCCTGTTATCAGCTGCTTCCATGTTAGCACCTGCCTCTGTGTTAGCAGCTGCCTCCATGTTATCAGCTGCCTCCGTGTTAGCAGGTGCCTCCCTGTTATCAGCTGCCTCCGTCTTAGCAGCTACCTCCATATTATCAGCTGCCTCCGTGTTAGTAGCTTCCTCCATGTTAGTAGCTGCCTCCCTGTTATCAGTTGCCTCCCTGTTATCAGGTGTCTTCGTGTTAGCATCTGACTCCGTATTATCAGCTGCCTCCATGTTATCAGCTGCCTCCCTGTTATCAGCAGCCTCCTTGTTATCAGCTGCCTCCCTATTATCAACTGCCTCTGTGTTAGTAGCTGCCTCCCTGTTATCAGTTGCCTCCCTGTTATCAGTTGTCTTCGTGTTAGTATCTGCCTCCGTATTATTAGCTGCCGCCGTGTTAGCACTTGCTCTACGTTATCAGTTGCCTCCCGTTTTTCAGCTGCCTCCGTGTTACCAGCTTCCTCCCTGTTTTCAGCTGTCTTCGTGTTAGCAAATGCCTCTATGTTAGCAGCTGCCTCCATGTTATCAGTTGCCTCCCTGTTAGCAGCTGCCGCTATGTTATCAGTTGCCTCCCTGTTATCAGCTGTGTCCGTGTTAGCACCTGCCTCTGTGTTAGCAGCTGCCTCCATGTTATCAGCTGCCTCCGTGTTAGCAGGTGCCTCCCTGTTATCAGCTGCCTCCGTCTTAGCAGCTACCTCCATATTATCAGCTGCCTCCGTGTTAGTAGCTTCCTCCATGTTAGTAGCTGCCTCCCTGTTATCAGTTGCCTCCCTGTTATCAGGTGTCTTCGTGTTAGCATCTGACTCCGTATTATCAGCTGCCTCCATGTTATCAGCTGCCTCCCTGTTATCAGCTGCCTCCTTGTTATCAGCTGCCTCCCTGTTATCAACTGCCTCTGTGTTAGTAGCTGCCTCCCTGTTATCAGTTGCCTCCCTGTTATCAGTTGTCTTCGTGTTAGTATCTGCCTCCGTATTATTAGCTGCCGCCGTGTTAGCACTTGCTCTACGTTATCAGTTGCCTCCCGTTTTTCAGCTGCCTCCGTGTTACCAGCTTCCTCCCTGTTTTCAGCTGTCTTCGTGTTAGCAAATGCCTCTATGTTAGCAGCTGCCTCCATGTTATCAGTTGCCTCCTTGTTAGCAGCTGCCTCCCTGTTATTTGTTGTCTCCGTGTTAGCAGCTGCCTCCATGTTAGCAGCTGCCTCCCTGTTATCAGCTGCCTCCATGTTTGTTGTTGGCTCCCTGTTATCTGCTGCCTCCATGTTAGCAGTTGCCTCCGTGTTATCAGTTGTCTCCATGTTAGCCGCTGCCTCTGTGTTATCAGTTGCCGTCGTGTTAGCAGCTGCCTCTACGTTATCAGTTGCCACCCTTTTATCAGCTGCCTCCATGTTAGCAGCTGCCTCCCTGTTATCAGCTGCCTCCGTGTTAGCAGTTGCCTCCCTATTTTCAGCTCCCTCCCAGTTATCAGTTGCCTCCGTGTTTGCAGCTGCCTCCATGTTAGCAGTTGCCTCCGTGTTAGCAGTTGTCTCCATGTTATCAGCTGCCGCCGTGTTAGCAGCTGCCTCTACGTTATCAGTTGCCTCCCTATTATCAGCTGCCTCCGTGTTAGCTGCTGCGTCCGTGTTAGCAGCTGCCTCTACGTTATCAGTTGCCTCACTGTTATCAGGTGTCTTCGTGTTAGCACCGACCTCTGTGTTAGCAGCTTCCTCCATGTTATCAGTTGCCGTCGTGTTAGCAACTGCCTCTACGTTATCAGTTGCCACCCTTTTATCAGCTGCCTCCATGTTAGCAGCTGCCTCCCTGTTATCAGCAGCCTCCATGTTAGCAGGTTCCTCCCTGTCATCAACTGTCTTCGTGTTAGCAGCTGCCTCCATGTTATCAGCTGCCTTTGTGTTAGCACTTGCCTCCATATTATCGGTTGCCTCCATGTTAGCAGCTGCCTCCCTGTTATCAGTTGTCTCCGTGTTATCAGTTGTCTCCGTGTTAGCAGCCGCCTCTGTGTTATCAGTTGCCTCCATGTTAGCAGCTACTCTACGTTATAAGTTGCCTCCCTTTTATTAGTTGCCTCCGTGTTATCAGCTGCCTCCATGTTATCAGTTGCCTCCGTGTTATCAGTTGTCTCTGTGTTAGCAGCTGCCTCTATGTTAGCAACTGCCTCGGTGTTAGCAGCTGCCACCATTTTTTCAGTTGCGTCCATGTTATCAGCTGCCTCCTTATTAGCAGCCGCCTCTGTGTTAACAGCTGCCTCTGTGTTATCAGCTGCCTCCGTTTTATCAGCTGCCTCTGTGTTATTAGCTACCTCTGTGTTAGCAGTTGCCTCCCTGTTATCAGCTGCCTACGTTTTAGCAGCTGTCTCCCTATTATCAGTTGCAGCCCTGTTAGCAGCTGCCTCTACGTTATCAGTTGCCTCCCTTTTATCAGTTGCTTCCGTGTTAGCTGCTGCCTCCCACATTTTCAGCTTTCTCCGTGTTAGCAGCTACCTCGGTGTTAGCAGCTGTCTCCATGTTAGCAGCTACCTCGGTGTTAGCAGCTGTCTCCCTGTTAGCAGCTACCTCGGTGTTAGCAGCTGCCTCCCTGTTATCAGCTGCTTCCATGTTAGCACCTGCCTCTGTGTTAGCAGCTGCCTCCATGTTATCAGCTGCCTCCGTGTTAGCAGGTGCCTCCCTGTTATCAGCTGCCTCCGTCTTAGCAGCTACCTCCATATTATCAGCTGCCTCCGTGTTAGTAGCTTCCTCCATGTTAGTAGCTGCCTCCCTGTTATCAGTTGCCTCCCTGTTATCAAGTGTCTTCGTGTTAGCATCTGACTCCGTATTATCAGCTGCCTCCATGTTATCAGCTGCCTCCCTGTTATCAGCAGCCTCCTTGTTATCAGCTGCCTCCCTATTATCAACTGCCTCTGTGTTAGTAGCTGCCTCCCTGTTATCAGTTGCCTCCCTGTTATCAGTTGTCTTCGTGTTAGTATCTGCCTCCGTATTATTAGCTGCCGCCGTGTTAGCACTTGCTCTACGTTATCAGTTGCCTCCCGTTTTTCAGCTGCCTCCGTGTTACCAGCTTCCTCCCTGTTTTCAGCTGTCTTCGTGTTAGCAAATGCCTCTATGTTAGCAGCTGCCTCCATGTTATCAGTTGCCTCCCTGTTAGCAGCTGCCGCTATGTTATCAGTTGCCTCCCTGTTATCAGCTGTGTCCGTGTTAGCACCTGCCTCTGTGTTAGCAGCTGCCTCCATGTTATCAGCTGCCTCCGTGTTAGCAGGTGCCTCCCTGTTATCAGCTGCCTCCGTCTTAGCAGCTACCTCCATATTATCAGCTGCCTCCGTGTTAGTAGCTTCCTCCATGTTAGTAGCTGCCTCCCTGTTATCAGTTGCCTCCCTGTTATCAGGTGTCTTCGTGTTAGCATCTGACTCCGTATTATCAGCTGCCTCCATGTTATCAGCTGCCTCCGTGTTATCAGTTGCCTCCCTGTTATCAGCTGCCTCCGTCTTAGCAGCTACCTCCATATTATCAGCTGCCTCCGTGTTAGTAGCTTCCTCCATGTTAGTAGCTTCCTCCCTGTTATCAGTTGCCTCCCTGTTATCAGGTGTCTTCGTGTTAGCATCTGACTCCGTATTATCAGCTGCCTCCATGTTATCAGCTGCCTCCCTGTTATCAGCTGCCTCCTTGTTATCAGCAGCCTCCCTATTATCAACTGCCTCTGTGTTGGTAGCTGCCTCCCTGTTATCAGTTGCCTCCCTGTTATCAGTTGTCTTCGTGTTAGTATCTGCCTCCGTATTATTAGCTGCCGCCGTGTTAGCACTTGCTCTACGTTATCAGTTGCCTCCCGTTTTTCAGCTGCCTCCGTGTTACCAGCTTCCTCCCTGTTTTCAGCTGTCTTCGTGTTAGCAAATGCCTCTATGTTAGCAGCTGCCTCCATGTTATCAGTTGCCTCCCTTTTATCAGCTGCCTCCATGTTAGCAGCTGCCTCCCTGTTATTTGTTGTCTCCGTGTTAGCAGCTGCCTCCATGTTAGCAGCTCCCTCCCTGTTATCAGCTGCCTCCATGTTTGTTGTTGGCTCCCTGTTATCGGCTGCCTCCATGTTAGCAGTTGCCTCCGTGTTATCAGTTGTCTCCATGTTAGCCGCTGCCTCTGTGTTATCAGTTGCCGTCGTGTTAGCAGCTGCCTCTACGCTATCAGTTGCCACCCTTTTATCAGCTACCTCCATGTTAGCAGCTGCCTCCGTGTTAGCAGTTGCCTCCCTATTTTCAGCTCCCTCCCTGTTAGCAGCTGCCTCCGTGTTAGCAGCTACCGCCCTGTTATCAGCTGCCTCCGTGTTATCAGCTGTCTCCCGGTTATCAGTTGCCTCCCAGTTAGCAGCTGCCTCCGTGTTAGCAGTTGTCTCCATGTTATCAGCTGCCGCCGTGTTATCAGCTGCCTCTGTTTTAGCAGCTGCCTCTACGTTATCAGTTGCCTCACTGTTATCAGGTGTCTCCGTGTTAGCACCGACCTCTGTGTTAGCAGCTTCCTCCATGTTATCAGTTGCCGTCGTGTTAGCAACTGCCTCCCTGTTATCAGCTGCCTCCATGTTAGCAGTTGCCTCCCTGTCATCAAATGTCTTCGTGTTAGCAGCTGCCTCCATGTTATCAGCTGCCTTTGTGTTAACACTTGCCTCCATATTATCGGTTGCCTCCATGTTAGCAGTTGCCTCCCTGTTATCAGTTGTCTCCGTGTTATCAGTTGTCTCCGTGTTAGCAGCCGCCTCTGTGTTATCAGTTGCCTCCATGTTAGCAGCTACTCTACGTTATAAGTTGCCTCCCTTTTATTAGTTGCCTCCGTGTTATCAGCTGCCTCCATGTTATCAGTTGCCTCGGTGTTATCAGTTGTCTCCGTGTTAGCTGCTGCCTCCCTGTTATCAGCTGCCTCCATGTTAGCAGTTGCCTCCCTGTCATCAAATGTCTTCGTGTTAGCAGCTGCCTCCATGTTATCAGCTGCCTTTGTGTTAACACTTGCCTCCATATTATCGGTTGCCTCCATGTTAGAAGCTGTCTCCCTGTTATCAGTTGTCTCCGTGTTATCAGTTGTCTCCGTGTTAGCAGCCGCCTCTGTGTTATCAGTTGCCTCCATGTTAGCAGCTACTCTACGTTATAAGTTGCCTCCCTTTTATTAGTTGCCTCCGTGTTATCAGCTGCCTCCATGTTATCAGTTGCCTCCGTGTTATCAGTTGTCTCCGTGTTAGCAGCTGCCTCTATGTTAGCAGCTGCCTCGGTGTTAGCAGCTGCCACCATTTTTTCAGTTGCCTCCAAGTTATCAGCTGCCTCCATGTTTGTTGTTGGCTCCCTGTTATCGGCTGCCTCCATGTTAGCAGTTGCCTCCGTGTTATCAGTTGTCTCCATGTTAGCCGCTGCCTCTGTGTTATCAGTTGCCGTCGTGTTAGCAGCTGCCTCTACGTTATCAGTTGCCACCCTTTTATCAGCTACCTCCATGTTAGCAGCTGCCTCCCTGTTATCAGCTGCCTCCGTGTTAGCAGTTGCCTCCCTATTTTCAGCTCCCTCCCTGTTATCAGTTGCCTCCGTGTTAGCAGCTGCCTCCATGTTAGCAGTTGCCTCCGTGTTAGCAGTTGTCTCCATGTTATCACCTGCCGCCGTGTTAGCAGCTGCCTCTACGTTATCAGTTGCCTCCCTGTTATCAGCTGCCTCCGTGTTAGCAGCTGCGTCCGTGTTAGCAGCTGCCTCTACGTTATCAGTTGCCTCACTGTTATCAGGTGTCTCCGTGTTAGCACCGACCTCTGTGTTAGCAGCTTCCTCCATGTTATCAGTTGCCGTCGTGTTAGCAACTGCCTCCCTGTTATCAGCTGCCTCCATGTTAGCAGTTGCCTCCCTGTCATCAAATGTCTTCGTGTTAGCAGCTGCCTCCATGTTATCAGCTGCCTTTGTGTTAACACTTGCCTCCATATTATCGGTTGCCTCCATGTTAGCAGTTGCCTCCCTGTTATCAGTTGTCTCCGTGTTATCAGTTGTCTCCGTGTTAGCAGCCGCCTCTGTGTTATCAGTTGCCTCCATGTTAGCAGCTACTCTACGTTATAAGTTGCCTCCCTTTTATTAGTTGCCTCCGTGTTATCAGCTGCCTCCATGTTATCAGTTGCCTCCGTGTTATCAGTTGTCTCCGTGTTAGCTGCTGCCTCCCTGTTATCAGCTGCCTCCATGTTAGCAGTTGCCTCCCTGTCATCAAATGTCTTCGTGTTAGCAGCTGCCTCCATGTTATCAGCTGCCTTTGTGTTAACACTTGCCTCCATATTATCGGTTGCCTCCATGTTAGAAGCTGCCTCCCTGTTATCAGTTGTCTCCGTGTTATCAGTTGTCTCCGTGTTAGCAGCCGCCTCTGTGTTATCAGTTGCCTCCATGTTAGCAGCTACTCTACGTTATAAGTTGCCTCCCTTTTATTAGTTGCCTCCGTGTTATCAGCTGCCTCCATGTTATCAGTTGCCTCCGTGTTATCAGTTGTCTCCGTGTTAGCAGCTGCCTCTATGTTAGCAGCTGCCTCGGTGTTAGCAGCTGCCACCATTTTTTCAGTTGCCTCCAAGTTATCAGCAGCCTCCTTATTAGCAGCCGCCTCTGTGTTAACAGCTGCCTCTGTGTTATCAGCTGCCTCCGTTTTATCAGCTGCCTCTGTGTTATTAGCTACCTCTGTGTTAGCAGCTGCCTCCGTGTTAGCAGCTACCGCCCTGTTATCAGCTGCCTCCGTGTTATCAGCTGTCTCCCGGTTATCAGTTGCCTCCCAGTTAGCAGCTGCCTCCGTGTTAGCAGTTGTCTCCATGTTATCAGCTGCCGCCGTGTTATCAGCTGCCTCTGTTTTAGCAGCTGCCTCTACGTTATCAGTTGCTTCACTGTTATCAGGTGTCTCCGTGTTAGCACCGACCTCTTTGTTAGCAGCTGCCTCCATGTTATTAGTTGCCTCTCTGTTATCAGCTGCCTACGTGTTAGCAGCTGTCTCCCTATTATCAGTTGCAGCCCTGTTAGCAGCCGCCTCTACGTTATCAGTTGCCTCCCTTTTATCAGTTGCCTCCGTGTTAGCTGCTGCCTCCCTATTTTCAGCTGTCTCCTTGTTATCAGCTGCCTCCCTATTAGCAGCTGCCTCTATGTTATCAGTTGTCTCCCTGTTATCAGTTGTGTCCGTGTTAGCACCTGCCTCTGTGTTAGCAGTTGCCTCCATGTTATCAGCTGCCTCCGTGTTAGCAGGTGCCTCCCTGTTATCAGCTGCCTCCGTCTTAGCAGCTAGCTCCCTATTATCAGCTGCCTCCGTGTTAGTAGCTGCCTCCATGTTAGCAGCTGCCTCCCTGTTATCAGTTGCCTCCCTGTTATCAGTTATCTTCGTTTTAGCATCTGCCTCCGTATTATCAGCTGCCTCCATGTTATCAGCCGCCTCCCTGTTATCAGCTGCCTCCGTGTTATTAGTTGGCTCCGTGTTAGCAGCTGCCTCCATGTTATCAGCTGCCTCCCTATTAGCAGCCTCCTTGTTATCAGCAGCCTCCATGTTATCAGCTGCCTCCCTATTAGCAGCTGCCTCTATGTTATCAGTTGTCTCCCTGTTATCAGTTGTGTCCGTGTTAGCACCTGCCTCTGTGTTAGCAGTTGCCTCCATGTTATCAGCTGCCTCCGTGTTAGCAGGTGCCTCCCTGTTATCAGCTGCCTCCGTCTTAGCAGCTACCTCCCTATTATCAGCTGCCTCCGTGTTAGTAGCTGCCTCCATGTTATCAGCTGTTATCAGTTGCCTCCCTTTTATCAGCTGTCTCCATGTTAGCAGCTGCCTCCATGTTATCATTTTCCTCTGTGTTAGCACTTGCCTCCCTATTATCGGCTGCCTCCATGTTAGCAGCTGCCTCCCTGTTATCAGTTGTCTCCGTGTTAGCAGCTGCCTCCATGTTATCAGTTGCCTCCCTGTTATCAGCTGCCTACGAGTTAGCAGCTGTCTCTCTATTATCAGCTACCGCCGTGTTAGCAGCTGCCTCTACGTTATCAGTTGCCTCCCTTTTATCAGTTGCCTCCGTGTTAGCTGCTGCCTCCCTATTTTCAGCTGTCTCCGTGTTAGCAGCTGCCTCCATGTTATCAGCTGCCTCCGTGTTAGCAGCTGTCTCCTAGTTAGCAGCTGCCTCCTAATTAGCAGCTGCCTCTTAGTTAGCAGCTGCCTCTATGTTATCAGTTGCCTCCCTGTTATCAGGTGCCTCCCTGTTATCAGCTGCCTCCGTGTTATCAGCTGCCTCCATGTTAGTAGTTGCCTCCCTGTTATGAGTTGTCTCCGTGTTAGCAACTTCCTCTATGTTATTAGCTGCCTCTGTGTTAGCAGCTGCCTCCGTGGGAGCAGCTGCCTCCGTGTTAGCAGTTGTCTCCCTGTTGTCAGCTGCCTCCCTGTTAGCAGCTGCCTCTATGTTAGCAGCTGCCCCCTTGTTATCAGTTGCCTCCCTGTTATCAGCCGCCTCCGTGTTAGCAGCTTCCTCTATGTTATCAGTTGCCTCCCTCTTATCATCTGCCTCCGTGTTAGGAGCTGCCTCCCGGTTATCAGTTGTCTCCTTGGTAGCACCAGCCTTTGTGTTAGCAGCTGCCTCCATGTTGTCAGCTACCTCCGTGTTAGGAGTTGCCTCCCTATTATCAGCTGCCTCCGTGTTAACAGCTGCCTCCATATTAGCAGCTGCCTCCCTATTATCAGCAGCCTCCGCGTTAGCAGCTGCCTCCCTATTTTCAGCTACCTCCATGTTATCAGCTGCCTCTGTGTTAGCAGCTGCCTCCCTATTATCAGCTGCCTCAGTGTTCGCAGCTGGCTCCCTATTTTCAGCTGCCTCCATGTTATCAGCTACCTCTTTGTTAGCAACTGCCTCCCTATTAACGGCTGCCTCCATGTTAGCAGCTGGCTCCGTGTTATCAGTTGTCTCCATGTTAGCAGTTGCCTCTGTGTTATCAGTTGCCGTCGTGTTAGCAGCTGCCTCCCTATTATCAGCTGTCTCCGTGTTAGCAGTTGTCTCCCCATTTTCAGCTGCCTCCCTGTTATCAGCTGCCTCCGTGTTAGCAGCTGCCTCCATGTTAGCAGCTGCCTCCCTGTTATCAGCTGCCTCCCTGTTAGCAGTTGCCTCCCTGTCATCAACTGTCTTCATGTTAGCAGCTGCCTCCACGTTATCAGCTGCCTCTGTGTTAGCACTTCCCTCCCTATTATAGGCTGCCTCCATGTTAGCAGTTGCCTCCCTGTTATAAGTTGTCTCCGTGTTATCAGTTGTCTCCGTGTTAGCAGTTGCCTCCGTGTCAGCAGTTGCTCTACGTTATCAGTTGCCTCCCTTTTATTAGTTGCCTCTGTGTTATCAGCTGCCTCCATGTTATCAGATGCCTCTGTGTTATCAGCTGCCTCTATGTTAGCAGCTGCCTCCATGTTATCAGCTGCCTCTGTGTTAGCAGCTGCCTCCATGTTATCAGTTGGCTCTCTGTTATCAGCTGCCTACGTGTTAGCAGTTGTCTCCCTATTATCAGTTGCAGCCCTGTTAGCAGCTGCCTCTACGTTATCAGTTGCCTCCGTGTTAGCTGCTGCCTCCCTATTTTCAGCTGTCTCCGTGTTAGCAGCTACCTCGGTGTTAGCACCTCCGTCCATGTTATCAGTTGCCTCCGTGTTAGCAACTGCCTCCCTGTTAGCAGCTGCCGCTATGTTATCAGTTGCCTCCCTGTTATCAGCTGTGTCCGTGTTAGCACCTGCCTCTGTGTTAGCAGCTGCGTCCATGTTATCAGCTGCCTCCGTGTTAGCAGGTGCCTCCCTGTTATCAGCTGCCTCCGTCTTAGCAGCTACCTCTCTATTATCAGCTGCCTCCGTGTTAGTAGCTGCCTCCATGTTAGCAGCTGCCTCCCTGTTATTAGTTGCCTCCCTGTTATCAGTTTTCTTCGTGTTAGCATCTGCCTCCGTATTATCAGCTGCCTCCCTGTTATCAGTTGCCTCCCTGTTATCAGTTGTCTTCGTGTTAGCATCTGCCTCCGTATTATCAGTTGCCGTCGTGTTAGCACTTGCTCTACGTTATCAGTTGCCTCCCTTTTGTCAGCTGCCTCCGTGTTAGCAGCTGCCTCCCTGTTTTTAGTTGTCTTCGTGTTAGTAGCTGCCTCTATGTTAGCAGCTGCCTCCATGTTATCAGTTGCCTCCCTTTTATCAGCTGCCTCCATGTTAGCAGCTGTCTCCCTATTATCAGTTGCAGCCCTGTAAGCAGCTGCCTCTACGTTATCAGTTGCCTCCCTTTTATCAGTTACCTCCGTGTTAGCTGCTGCCTCCCTATTTTCAGCTTTCTCCGTGTTAGCAGCTACCTCGGTGTTAGCAGCTGCCTCCATGTTATCAGTTGCCTCCGTCTTAGCAGCTGCCTCCCTGTTAGCAGCTGCCTCTATGTTATCAGTTGCCTCCCTGTTATCAGCTGTGTCCGTGTTAGCACCTGCCTCTGTGTTAGCAGCTGCCTCCATGTTATCAGCTGCCTCCGTGTTACCAGGTGCCTCCCTGTTATCAGTTGCCTCCGTCTTATTAGCTACCTCCATATTATCAGCTGCCTCCGTGTTAGTAGCTGCCTCCATGTTAGTAGTTGCCTCCTTGTTATCAGTTGCCTCGCTGTTATTAGTTGTCTTCGTGTTAGCATCTGCCTCCGTATTATCAGCTGCCTCCATGTTATCAGCTGCCTCCCTGTTATCAGCTGCCTCCCTGTTATCACCTTCCTCCATGTTATCAGCTGCCTCTGTGTTATCAGCTGCTTCCATGTTATCAGCTGCCTCTGTGTTATCAGCTGCCTCTGTGTTAGCAGCTGCCTCCAGGTTATCAGCTGCCTCTGTGTTATCAGCTGCCTCCATTTTATCAGTTGCCTCCCTGTTATCAGCTGCCTACGTTTTAGCAGCTGTCTCCCTATTATCAGTTGCAGCCCTGTTAGCAGCTGCCTCTACGTTATCAGTTGCCTCCCTTTTATCAGTTGCTTCCGTGTTAGCTGCTGCCTACCTATTTTCAGCTTTCTCCGTGTTAGCAGCTACCTCGGTGTTAGCAGCTGCCTCCATGTTATCAGTTGCCTCCGTGTTAGCAGCTGCCTACCTGTTAGCAGCTGCCTCTATGTTATCAGTTGCCTCCCTGTTATCAGCTGTGTCCGTGTTAGCACCTGCCTCTGTGTTAGCAGCTGCCTCCATGTTATCAGTTGGCTCCGTGTTAGCAGGTGCCTCCCTGTTATCAGTTGCCTCCGTCTTAGCAGCTACCTCCATATTATCAGCTGCCTCCGTGTTAGTAGCTGCCTCCATGTTAGTAGCTGCCTCCTTGTTATCACTTGCCTCCCTGTTATCTGTTGTCTTCGTGTTAGCATCTGCCTCCGTATTATCAGCTGCCTCCATGTTATCAGCTGCCTCCCTGTTATCACCTTCCTCCATGTTATCAGCTGCCTCTGTGTTATCAGGTGCTTCCATGTTATCAACTGCCTCTGTGTTAGCAGCTGCCTCCAGGTTATCAGCTGCCTCTGTGTTATCAGCTGCCTCCATGTTATCAGCTGCCTCCCTGTTATCAGCTGCCTCCCTGTTATCACCTTCCTCCATGTTATCAGCTGCCTCTGTGTTATCAGCTGCTTCCATGTTATCAGCTGCCTCTGTGTTAGCACCTGCTTCTGTGTTAGCAGCTGCCTCCATGTTATCAGCTGCCTCCGTGTTAGCAGGTGCCTCCCTGTTATCAGCTGCCTCCGTCTTAGCAGCTACCTCCATATTATCAGCTGCCTCCGTGTTAGTAGCTGCCTCCATGTTAGTAGCTGCCTCCTTGTTATCAGTTGCCTCCCTGTTATCAGTTGTCTTCGTGTTAGCATCTGCCTCCGTATTATCAGCTGCCTCCATGTTATCAGCTGCCTCCCTGTTATCAGCTGCCTCCTTGTTATCAGCTGCCTCCCTGTTATCAACTGCCTCTGTGTTAGTAGCTGCCTCCCTGTTATCAGTTGCCTCCCTGTTATCAGTTGTCTTCGTGTTAGTATCTGCCTCCGTATTATCAGCTGCCGCCGTGTTAGCACTTGCTCTACGTTATCAGTTGCCTCCCGTTTTTCAGCTGCCTCCGTGTTACCAGCTTCCTCCCTGTTTTCAGCTGTCTTCGTGTTAGCAAATGCCTCTATGTTAGCAGCTGCCTCCATGTTATCAGTTGCCTCCCTTTTATCAACTGCCTCCATGTTAGCTGCTGCCTCCCTGTTATTTGTTGTCTCCGTGTTAGCAGCTGCCTCCATGTTAGCAGCTGCCTCCCTGTTATCAGCTGCCTCCATGTTAGCAGTTGGCTCCCTGTTATCGGCTGCCTCCATGTTAGCAGTTGCCTCCGTGTTATCAGTTGTCTCCATGTTAGCCGCTGCCTCTGTGTTATCAGTTGCCGTCGTGTTAGCAGCTGCCTCTACGTTATCAGTTGCCACCCTTTTATCAGCTGCCTCCATGTTAGCAGCTGGCTCCCTGTTATCAGCTGCCTCCGTGTTAGCAGTTGCCTCCCTATTTTCAGCTCCCTCCCAGTTATCAGTTGCCTCCGTGTTAGCAGCTGCCTCCATGTTAGCAGTTGCCTCCGTGTTAGCAGTTGTCTCCATGTTATCAGCTGCCGTCGTGTTAGCAGTTGCCTCTACGTTATCAGTTGCCTCCCTGTTATCAGCTGCCTCCGTGTTAGCAGCTGCCTCCGTGTTAGCACCTGCCTCTACGTTATCAGTTGCCTCACTGTTATCAGGTGTCTCCGTGTTAGCACCGACCTCTGTGTTAGCAGCTGCCTCCATGTTATCAGTTGCCGTCGTGTTAGCAGCTGCCTCTACGTTATCAGTTGCAACCCTTTTATCAGCTGCCTCCATGTTAGCAGCTGCCTCCCTGTTATCAGCTGCCTCCATGTTAGCAGTTGCCTCCCTGTCATCAACTGTCTTCGTGTTAGCAGCTGCCTCCATATTATCGGTTGCCTCCATGTTAGCAGCTGCCTCCCTGTTATCAGTTGTCTCCGTGTTATCAGCTGTCTCCGTGTTAGCAGCCGCCTCTGTGTTATCAGTTGCCTCCTTGTTAGCAGCTGCTCTACGTTATAAGGTACCTCCCTTTTATTAGTTGCCTCCGTGTTATCAGCTGCCTCCATGTTATCAGTTGCCTCCGTGTTATCAGTTGTCTCCCTGTTGTCAGCTGCCTCTATGTTAGCAGCTGCCTCCGTGTTAGCAGTTGTCTCCCTGTTGTCAGCTGCCTCCCTGTTAGCAGCTGCCTCTATGTTAGCAGTTGCCTCCTTGTTATCAGTTGCCTCCCTGTTATCAGCCGCCTCCGTGTTAGCAGCTTCCTCTATGTTATCAGTTGCCTCCCTCTTATCATCTGCCTCCGTGTTAGGAGCTGCCTCCCGGTTATCAGTTGTCTCCTTGGTAGCACCAGCCTTTGTGTTAGCAGCTGCCTCCATGTTGTCAGCTACCTCCGTGTTAGGAGTTGCCTCCCTATTATCAGCTGCCTCCGTGTTAACAGCTGCCTCCATATTAGCAGCTGCCTCCCTATTATCAGCAGCCTCCGCGTTAGCAGCTGCCTCCCTATTTTCAGCTACCTCCATGTTATCAGCTGCCTCTGTGTTAGCTGCTGCCTCCCTATTATCAGCTGCCTCCGTGTTCGCAGCTGCCTCCCTATTTTCAGCTGCCTCCATGTTATCAGCTACCTCTTTGTTAGCAACTGCCTCCCTATTAACGGCTGCCTCCATGTTAGCAGCTGGCTCCGTGTTATCAGTTGTCTCCATGTTAGCAGTTGCCTCTGTGTTATCAGTTGCCGTCGTGTTAGCAGCTGCCTCCCTATTATCAGCTGTCTCCGTGTTAGCAGTTGTCTCCCCATTTTCAGCTGCCTCCCTGTTATCAGCTGCCTCCGTGTTAGCAGCTGCCTCCGTGTTAGCAGCTGCCTCCCTGTTATCAGCTGCCTCCCTGTTAGCAGTTGCCTCCCTGTCATCAACTGTCTTCATGTTAGCAGCTGCCTCCATGTTATCAGCTGCCTCTGTGTTAGCACTTCCCTCCCTATTATAGGCTGCCTCCATGTTAGCAGTTGCCTCCCTGTTATAAGTTGTCTCCGTGTTATCAGTTGTCTCCGTGTTAGCAGTTGCCTCCGTGTCAGCAGTTGCTCTACGTTATCAGTTGCCTCCCTTTTATTAGTTGCCTCCGTGTTATCAGCTGCCTCCATGTTATCAGCTGCCTCTGTGTTATCAGCTGCCTCCATGTTATCAGGTGCCTCTGTGTTATCAGCTGCCTCTATGTTAGCAGCTGCCTCCATGTTATCAGCTGCCTCTATGTTAGCAGCTGCCTCCATGTTATCAGTTGGCTCTCTGTTATCAGCTGCCTACGTGTTAGCAGTTGTCCCCCTATTATCAGTTGCAGCCCTGTTAGCAGCTGCCTCTACGTTATCAGTTGCCTCCGTGTTAGCTGCTGCCTCCCTATTTTCAGCTGTCTCCGTGTTAGCAGCTACCTCGGTGTTAGCACCTCCGTCCATGTTATCAGTTGCCTCCGTGTTAGCAACTGCCTCCCTGTTAGCAGCTGCCGCTATGTTATCAGTTGCCTCCCTGTTATCAGCTGTGTCCGTGTTAGCACCTGCCTCTGTGTTAGCAGCTGCCTCCATGTTATCAGCTGCCTCCGTGTTAGCAGGTGCCTCCCTGTTATCAGCTGCCTCCGTCTTAGCAGCTACCTCTCTATTATCAGCTGCCTCCGTGTTAGTAGCTGCCTCCATGTTAGCAGTTGCCTCCCTGTTATCAGTTGCCTCCCTGTTATCAGTTTTCTTCGTGTTAGCATCTGCCTCCGTATTATCAGCTGCCTCCCTGTTATCAGTTGCCTCCCTGTTATCAGTTGTCTTCGTGTTAGCATCTGCCTCCGTATTATCAGTTGCCGCCGTGTTAGCACTTGCTCTACGTTATCAGTTGCCTCCCTTTTGTCAGCTGCCTCCGTGTTAGCAGCTGCCTCCCTGTTTTTAGTTGTCTTCGTGTTAGTAGCTGCCTCTATGTTAGCAGCTGCCTCCATGTTATCAGTTGCCTCCCTTTTATCAGCTGCCTCCATGTTAGCAGCTGTCTCCCTATTATCAGTTGCAGCCCTGTTAGCAGCTGCCTCTACGTTATCAGTTGCCTCCCTTTTATCAGTTGCCTCCGTGTTAGCTGCTGCCTCCCTATTTTCAGCTTTCTCCGTGTTAGCAGCTACCTCGGTGTTAGCAGCTGCCTCCATGTTATCAGTTGCCTCCGTCTTAGCAGCTGCCTCCCTGTTAGCAGCTGCCTCTATGTTATCAGTTGCCTCCCTGTTATCAGCTGTGTCCGTGTTAGCACCTGCCTCTGTGTTAGCAGCTGCCTCCATGTTATCAGCTGCCTCCGTGTTACCAGGTGCCTCCCTGTTATCAGTTGCCTCCGTCTTAGCAGCTACCTCCATATTATCAGCTGCCTCCGTGTTAGTAGCTGCCTCCATGTTAGTAGCTGCCTCCTTGTTATCAGTTGCCTCGCTGTTATTAGTTGTCTTCGTGTTAGCATCTGCCTCCGTATTATCAGCTGCCTCCATGTTATCAGCTGCCTCCCTGTTATCAGCTGCCTCCCTGTTATCACCTTCCTCCATGTTATCAGCTGCCTCTGTGTTATCAGCTGCCTCTGTGTTAGCAGCTGCCTCCAGGTTATCAGCTGCCTCTGTGTTATCAGCTGCATCCATTTTATCAGTTGCCTCCCTGTTATCAGCTGCCTACGTTTTAGCAGCTGTCTCCCTATTATCAGTTGCAGCCCTGTTAGCAGCTGCCTCTACGTTATCAGTTGCCTCCCTTTTATCAGTTGCTTCCGTGTTAGCTGCTGCCTCCCTATTTTCAGCTTTCTCCGTGTTAGCAGCTACCTCGGTGTTAGCAGCTGCCTCCATGTTATCAGTTGCCTCCGTGTTAGCAGCTGCCTACCTGTTAGCAGCTGCCTCTATGTTATCAGTTGCCTCCCTGTTATCAGCTGTGTCCGTGTTAGCACCTGCCTCTGTGTTAGCAGCTGCCTCCATGTTATCAGTTGGCTCCGTGTTAGCAGGTGCCTCCCTGTTATCAGTTGCCTCCGTCTTAGCAGCTACCTCCATATTATCAGCTGCCTCCGTGTTAGTAGCTGCCTCCATGTTAGTAGCTGCCTCCTTGTTATCAGTTGCCTCCCTGTTATCTGTTGTCTTCGTGTTAGCATCTGCCTCCGTATTATCAGCTGCCTCCATGTTATCAGCTGCCTCCCTGTTATCACCTTCCTCCATGTTATCAGCTGCCTCTGTGTTATCAGGTGCTTCCATGTTATCAACTGCCTCTGTGTTATCAGCTGCCTCTGTGTTAGCAGCTGCCTCCAGGTTATCAGCTGCCTCTGTGTTATCAGCTGCCTCCATGTTATCAGCTGCCTCCCTGTTATCAGCTGCCTCCCTGTTATCACCTTCCTCCATGTTATCAGCTGCCTCTGTGTTATCAGCTGCTTCCATGTTATCAGCTGCCTCTGTGTTAGCACCTGCCTCTGTGTTAGCAGCTGCCTCCATGTTATCAGCTGCCTCCGTGTTAGCAGGTGCCTCCCTGTTATCAGCTGCCTCCGTCTTAGCAGCTACCTCCATATTATCAGCTGCCTCCGTGTTAGTAGCTGCCTCCATGTTAGTAGCTGCCTCCTTGTTATCAGTTGCCTCCCTGTTATCAGTTGTCTTCGTGTTAGCATCTGCCTCCGTATTATCAGCTGCCTCCATGTTATCAGCTGCCTCCCTGTTATCAGTTGCCTCCTTGTTATCAGCTGCCTCCCTGTTATCAACTGCCTCTGTGTTAGTAGCTGCCTCCCTGTTATCAGTTGCCTCCCTGTTATCAGTTGTCTTCGTGTTAGTATCTGCCTCCGTATTATCAGCTGCCGCCGTGTTAGCACTTGCTCTACGTTATCAGTTGCCTCCCATTTTTCAGCTGCCTCCGTGTTACCAGCTTCCTCCCTGTTTTCAGCTGTCTTCGTGTTAGCAAATGCCTCTATGTTAGCAGCTGCCTCCATGTTATCAGTTGCCTCCCTTTTATCAACTGCCTCCATGTTAGCAGCTGCCTCCCTGTTATTTGTTGTCTCCGTGTTAGCAGCTGCCTCCATGTTAGCAGCTGCCTCCCTGTTATCAGCTGCCTCCATGTTAGCAGTTGGCTCCCTGTTATCGGCTGCCTCCATGTTAGCAGTTGCCTCCGTGTTATCAGTTGTCTCCATGTTAGCCGCTGCCTCTGTGTTATCAGTTGCCGTCGTGTTAGCAGCTGCCTCTACGTTATCAGTTGCCACCCTTTTATCAGCTGCCTCCATGTTAGCAGCTGGCTCCCTGTTATCAGCTGCCTCTGTGTTAGCAGTTGCCTCCCTATTTTCAGCTCCCTCCCAGTTATCAGTTGCCTCCGTGTTAGCAGCTGCCTCCATGTTAGCAGTTGCCTCCGTGTTAGCAGTTGTCTCCATGTTATCAGCTGCCGTCGTGTTAGCAGTTGCCTCTACGTTATCAGTTGCCTCCCTGTTATCAGCTGCCTCCGTGTTAGCAGCTGCCTCCGTGTTAGCACCTGCCTCTACGTTATCAGTTGCCTCACTGTTATCAGGTGTCTCCGTGTTAGCACCGACCTCTGTGTTAGCAGCTGCCTCCATGTTATCAGTTGCCGTCGTGTTAGCAGCTGCCTCTACGTTATCAGTTGCAACCCTTTTATCAGCTGCCTCCATGTTAGCAGCTGCCTCCCTGTTATCAGCTGCCTCCATGTTAGCAGTTGCCTCCCTGTCATCAACTGTCTTCGTGTTAGCAGCTGCCTCCATATTATCGGTTGCCTCCATGTTAGCAGCTGCCTCCCTGTTATCAGTTGTCTCCGTGTTATCAGCTGTCTCCGTGTTAGCAGCCGCCTCTGTGTTATCAGTTGCCTCCTTGTTAGCAGCTGCTCTACGTTATAAGGTACCTCCCTTTTATTAGTTGCCTCCGTGTTATCAGCTGCCTCCATGTTATCAGTTGCCTCCGTGTTATCAGTTGTCTCCCTGTTGTCAGCTGCCTCTATGTTAGCAGCTGCCTCCGTGTTAGCAGTTGTCTCCCTGTTGTCAGCTGCCTCCCTGTTAGCAGCTGCCTCTATGTTAGCAGTTGCCTCCTTGTTATCAGTTGCCTCCCTGTTATCAGCCGCCTCCGTGTTAGCAGCTTCCTCTATGTTATCAGTTACCTCCCTCTTATCATCTGCCTCCGTGTTAGGAGCTGCCTCCCGGTTATCAGTTGTCTCCTTGGTAGCACCAGCCTTTGTGTTAGCAGCTGCCTCCATGTTGTCAGCTACCTCCGTGTTAGGAGTTGCCTCCCTATTATCAGCTGCCTCCGTGTTAACAGCTGCCTCCATATTAGCAGCTGCCTCCCTATTATCAGCAGCCTCCGCGTTAGCAGCTGCCTCCCTATTTTCAGCTACCTCCATGTTATCAGCTGCCTCTGTGTTAGCTGCTGCCTCCCTATTATCAGCTGCCTCCGTGTTCGCAGCTGCCTCCCTATTTTCAGCTGCCTCCATGTTATCAGCTACCTCTTTGTTAGCAACTGCCTCCCTATTAACGGCTGCCTCCATGTTAGCAGCTGGCTCCGTGTTATCAGTTGTCTCCATGTTAGCAGTTGCCTCTGTGTTATCAGTTGCCGTCGTGTTAGCAGCTGCCTCCCTATTATCAGCTGTCTCCGTGTTAGCAGTTGTCTCCCCATTTTCAGCTGCCTCCCTGTTATCAGCTGCCTCCGTGTTAGCAGCTGCCTCCGTGTTAGCAGCTGCCTCCCTGTTATCAGCTGCCTCCCTGTTAGCAGTTGCCTCCCTGTCATCAACTGTCTTCATGTTAGCAGCTGCCTCCATGTTATCAGCTGCCTCTGTGTTAGCACTTCCCTCCCTATTATAGGCTGCCTCCATGTTAGCAGTTGCCTCCCTGTTATAAGTTGTCTCCGTGTTATCAGTTGTCTCCGTGTTAGCAGTTGCCTCCGTGTCAGCAGTTGCTCTACGTTATCAGTTGCCTCCCTTTTATTAGTTGCCTCCGTGTTATCAGCTGCCTCCATGTTATCAGCTGCCTCTGTGTTATCAGCTGCCTCCATGTTATCAGGTGCCTCTGTGTTATCAGCTGCCTCTATGTTAGCAGCTGCCTCCATGTTATCAGCTGCCTCTGTGTTAGCAGCTGCCTCCATGTTATCAGTTGGCTCTCTGTTATCAGCTGCCTACGTGTTAGCAGTTGTCCCCCTATTATCAGTTGCAGCCCTGTTAGCAGCTGCCTCTACGTTATCAGTTGCCTCCGTGTTAGCTGCTGCCTCCCTATTTTCAGCTGTCTCCGTGTTAGCAGCTACCTCGGTGTTAGCACCTCCGTCCATGTTATCAGTTGCCTCCGTGTTAGCAACTGCCTCCCTGTTAGCAGCTGCCGCTATGTTATCAGTTGCCTCCCTGTTATCAGCTGTATCCGTGTTAGCACCTGCCTCTGTGTTAGCAGCTGCCTCCATGTTATCAGCTGCCTCCGTGTTAGCAGGTACCTCCCTGTTATCAGCTGCCTCCGTCTTAGCAGCTACCTCTCTATTATCAGCTGCCTCCGTGTTAGTAGCTGCCTCCATGTTAGCAGCTGCCTCCCTGTTATCAGTTGCCTCCCTGTTATCAGTTTTCTTCGTGTTAGCATCTGCCTCCGTATTATCAGCTGCCTCCCTGTTATCAGTTGCCTCCCTGTTATCAGTTGTCTTCGTGTTAGCATCTGCCTCCGTATTATCAGTTGCCGCCGTGTTAGCACTTGCTCTACGTTATCAGTTGCCTCCCTTTTGTCAGCTGCCTCCGTGTTAGCAGCTGCCTCCCTGTTTTTAGTTGTCTTCGTGTTAGTAGCTGCCTCTATGTTAGCAGCTGCCTCCATGTTATCAGTTGCCTCCCTTTTATCAGCTGCCTCCATGTTAGCAGCTGTCTCCCTATTATCAGTTGCAGCCCTGTTAGCAGCTGCCTCTACGTTATCAGTTGCCTCCCTTTTATCAGTTGCCTCCGTGTTAGCTGCTGCCTCCCTATTTTCAGCTTTCTCCGTGTTAGCAGCTACCTCGGTGTTAGCAGCTGCCTCCATGTTATCAGTTGCCTCCGTCTTAGCAGCTGCCTCCCTGTTAGCAGCTGCCTCTATGTTATCAGTTGCCTCCCTGTTATCAGCTGTGTCCGTGTTAGCACCTGCCTCTGTGTTAGCAGCTGCCTCCATGTTATCAGCTGCCTCCGTGTTACCAGGTGCCTCCCTGTTATCAGTTGCCTCCGTCTTAGCAGCTACCTCCATATTATCAGCTGCCTCCGTGTTAGTAGCTGCCTCCATGTTAGTAGCTGCCTCCTTGTTATCAGTTGCCTCGCTGTTATTAGTTGTCTTCGTGTTAGCATCTGCCTCCGTATTATCAGCTGCCTCCATGTTATCAGCTGCCTCCCTGTTATCAGCTGCCTCCCTGTTATCACCTTCCTCCATGTTATCAGCTGCCTCTGTGTTATCAGCTGCTTCCATGTTATCAGCTGCCTCTGTGTTATCAGCTGCCTCTGTGTTAGCAGCTGCCTCCAGGTTATCAGCTGCCTCTGTGTTATCAGCTGCCTCCATTTTATCAGTTGCCTCCCTGTTATCAGCTGCCTACGTTTTAGCAGCTGTCTCCCTATTATCAGTTGCAGCCCTGTTAGCAGCTGCCTCTACGTTATCAGTTGCCTCCCTTTTATCAGTTGCTTCCGTGTTAGCTGCTGCCTCCCTATTTTCAGCTTTCTCCGTGTTAGCAGCTACCTCGGTGTTAGCAGCTGCCTCCATGTTATCAGTTGCCTCCGTGTTAGCAGCTGCCTACCTGTTAGCAGCTGCCTCTATGTTATCAGTTGCCTCCCTGTTATCAGCTGTGTCCGTGTTAGCACCTGCCTCTGTGTTAGCAGCTGCATCCATGTTATCAGTTGGCTCCGTGTTAGCAGGTGCCTCCCTGTTATCAGTTGCCTCCGTCTTAGCAGCTACCTCCATATTATCAGTTGCCTCCGTGTTAGTAGCTGCCTCCATGTTAGTAGCTGCCTCCTTGTTATCAGTTGCCTCCCTGTTATCTGTTGTCTTCGTGTTAGCATCTGCCTCCGTATTATCAGCTGCCTCCATGTTATCAGCTGCCTCCCTGTTATCACCTTCCTCCATGTTATCAGCTGCCTCTGTGTTATCAGGTGCTTCCATGTTATCAACTGCCTCTGTGTTATCAGCTGCCTCTGTGTTAGCAGCTGCCTCCAGGTTATCAGCTGCCTCCCTGTTATCACCTTCCTCCATGTTATCAGCTGCCTCTGTGTTATCAGCTGCTTCCATGTTATCAGCTGCCTCTGTGTTAGCACCTGCCTCTGTGTTAGCAGCTGCCTCCATGTTATCAGCTGCCTCCGTGTTAGCAGGTGCCTCCCTGTTATCAGCTGCCTCCGTGTTAGTAGCTGCCTCCATGTTAGTAGCTGCCTCCTTGTTATCAGTTGCCTCCCTGTTATCAGTTGTCTTCGTGTTAGCATCTGCCTCCGTATTATCAGCTGCCTCCATGTTATCAGCTGCCTCCCTGTTATCAGCTGCCTCCTTGTTATCAGCTGCCTCCCTGTTATCAACTGCCTCTGTGTTAGTAGCTGCCTCCCTGTTATCAGTTGCCTCCCTGTTTATCAGTTGTCTTCGTGTTAGTATCTGCCTCCGTATTATCAGCTGCCGCCGTGTTAGCACTTGCTCTACGTTATCAGTTGCCTCCCGTTTTTCAGCTGCCTCCGTGTTACCAGCTTCCTCCCTGTTTTCAGCTGTCTTCGTGTTAGCAAATGCCTCTATGTTAGCAGCTGCCTCCATGTTATCAGTTGCCTCCCTTTTATCAACTGCCTCCATGTTAGCAGCTGCCTCCCTGTTATTTGTTGTCTCCGTGTTAGCAGCTGCCTCCATGTTAGCAGCTGCCTCCCTGTTATCAGCTGCCTCCATGTTAGCAGTTGGCTCCCTGTTATCGGCTGCCTCCATGTTAGCAGTTGCCTCCGTGTTATCAGTTGTCTCCATGTTAGTCGCTGCCTCTGTGTTATCAGTTGCCGTCGTGTTAGCAGCTGCCTCTACGTTATCAGTTGCCACCCTTTTATCAGCTGCCTCCATGTTAGCAGCTGGCTCCCTGTTATCAGCTGCCTCCGTGTTAGCAGTTGCCTCCCTATTTTCAGCTCCCTCCCAGTTCTCAGTTGCCTCCGTGTTAGCAGCTGCCTCCATGTTAGCAGTTGCCTCCGTGTTAGCAGTTGTCTCCATGTTATCAGCTGCCGTCGTGTTAGCAGTTGCCTCTACGTTATCAGTTGCCTCCCTGTTATCAGCTGCCTCCGTGTTAGCAGCTGCCTCCGTGTTAGCAGCTGCCTCTACGTTATCAGTTGCCTCACTGTTATCAGGTGTCTCCGTGTTAGCACCGACCTCTGTGTTAGCAGCTGCCTCCATGTTATCAGTTGCCGTCGTGTTAGCAGCTGCCTCTACGTTATCAGTTGCAACCCTTTTATCAGCTGCCTCCATGTTAGCAGCTGCCTCCCTGTTATCAGCTGCCTCCATGTTAGCAGTTGCCTCCCTGTCATCAACTGTCTTCGTGTTAGCAGCTGCCTCCATATTATCGGTTGCCTCCATGTTAGCAGCTGCCTCCCTGTTATCAGTTGTCTCCGTGTTATCAGCTGTCTCCGTGTTAGCAGCCGCCTCTGTGTTATCAGTTGCCTCCTTGTTAGCAGCTGCTCTACGTTATAAGGTACCTCCCTTTTATTAGTTGCCTCCGTGTTATCAGCTGCCTCCATGTTATCAGTTGCCTCCGTGTTATCAGTTGTCTCCCTGTTGTCAGCTGCCTCTATGTTAGCAGCTGCCTCCGTGTTAGCAGTTGTCTCCCTGTTGTCAGCTGCCTCCCTGTTAGCAGCTGCCTCTATGTTAGCAGCTGCCTCCTTGTTATCAGTTGCCTCCCTGTTATCAGCCGCCTCCGTGTTAGCAGCTTCCTCTATGTTATCAGTTGCCTCCCTCTTATCATCTGCCTCCGTGTTAGGAGCTGCCTCCCGGTTATCAGTTGTCTCCTTGGTAGCACCAGCCTTTGTGTTAGCAGCTGCCTCCATGTTGTCAGCTACCTCCGTGTTAGGAGTTGCCTCCCTATTATCAGCTGCCTCCGTGTTAACAGCTGCCTCCATATTAGCAGCTGCCTCCCTATTATCAGCAGCCTCCGCGTTAGCAGCTGCCTCCCTATTTTCAGCTACCTCCATGTTATCAGTTGCCTCTGTGTTAGCAGCTGCCTCCCTATTATCAGCTGCCTCCGTGTTCGCAGCTGCCTCCCTATTTTCAGCTGCCTCCATGTTATCAGCTACCTCTTTGTTAGCAACTGCCTCCCTATTAACGGCTGCCTCCATGTTAGCAGCTGGCTCCGTGTTATCAGTTGTCTCCATGTTAGCAGTTGCCTCTGTGTTATCAGTTGCCGTCGTGTTAGCAGCTGCCTCCCTATTATCAGCTGTCTCCGTGTTAGCAGTTGTCTCCCCATTTTCAGCTGCCTCCCTGTTATCAGCTGCCTCCGTGTTAGCAGCTGCCTCCATGTTAGCAGCTGCCTCCCTGTTATCAGCTGCCTCCCTGTTAGCAGTTGCCTCCCTGTCATCAACTGTCTTCATGTTAGCAGCTGCCTCCATGTTATCAGCTGCCTCTGTGTTAGCACTTCCCTCCCTATTATAGGCTGCCTCCATGTTAGCAGTTGCCTCCCTGTTATAAGTTGTCTCCGTGTTATCAGTTGTCTCCGTGTTAGCAGTTGCCTCCGTGTCAGCAGTTGCTCTACGTTATCAGTTGCCTCCCTTTTATTAGTTGCCTCCGTGCTATCAGCTGCCTCCATGTTATCAGCTGCCTCTGTGTTATCAGCTGCCTCCATGTTATCAGGTGCCTCTGTGTTATCAGCTGCCTCTATGTTAGCAGCTGCCTCCATGTTATCAGCTGCCTCTGTGTTAGCAGCTGCCTCCATGTTATCAGTTGGCTCTCTGTTATCAGCTGCCTACGTGTTAGCAGTTGTCTCCCTATTATCAGTTGCAGCCCTGTTAGCAGCTGCCTCTACGTTATCAGTTGCCTCCGTGTTAGCTGCTGCCTCCCTATTTTCAGCTGTCTCCGTGTTAGCAGCTACCTAGGTGTTAGCACCTCCGTCCATGTTATCAGTTGCCTCCGTGTTAGCAACTGCCTCCCTGTTAGCAGCTGCCGCTATGTTATCAGTTGCCTCCCTGTTATCAGCTGTGTCCGTGTTAGCACCTGCCTCTGTGTTAGCAGCTGCCTCCATGTTATCAGCTGCCTCCGTGTTAGCAGGTGCCTCCCTGTTATCAGCTGCCTCCGTCTTAGCAGCTACCTCTCTATTATCAGCTGCCTCCGTGTTAGTAGCTGCCTCCATGTTAGCAGCTGCCTCCCTGTTATCAGTTGCCTCCCTGTTATCAGTTTTCTTCGTGTTAGCATCTGCCTCCGTATTATCAGCTGCCTCCCTGTTATCAGTTGCCTCCCTGTTATCAGTTGTCTTCGTGTTAGCATCTGCCTCCGTATTATCAGTTGCCGCCGTGTTAGCACTTGCTCTACGTTATCAGTTGCCTCCCTTTTGTCAGCTGCCTCCGTGTTAGCAGCTGCCTCCCTGTTTTTAGTTGTCTTCGTGTTAGTAGCTGCCTCTATGTTAGCAGCTGCCTCCATGTTATCAGTTGCCTCCCTTTTATCAGCTGCCTCCATGTTAGCAGCTGTCTCCCTATTATCAGTTGCAGCCCTGTTAGCAGCTGCCTCTACGTTATCAGTTGCCTCCCTTTTATCAGTTGCCTCCGTGTTAGCTGCTGCCTCCCTATTTTCAGCTTTCTCCGTGTTAGCAGCTACCTCGGTGTTAGCAGCTGCCTCCATGTTATCAGTTGCCTCCGTCTTAGCAGCTGCCTCCCTGTTAGCAGCTGCCTCTATGTTATCAGTTGCCTCCCTGTTATCAGCTGTGTCCGTGTTAGCACCTGCCTCTGTGTTAGCAGCTGCCTCCATGTTATCAGCTGCCTCCGTGTTACCAGGTGCCTCCCTGTTATCAGTTGCCTCCGTCTTAGCAGCTACCTCCATATTATCAGCTGCCTCCGTGTTAGTAGCTGCCTCCATGTTAGTAGCTGCCTCCTTGTTATCAGTTGCCTCGCTGTTATTAGTTGTCTTCGTGTTAGCATCTGCCTCCGTATTATCAGCTGCCTCCATGTTATCAGCTGCCTCCCTGTTATCAGCTGCCTCCCTGTTATCACCTTCCTCCATGTTATCAGCTGCCTCTGTGTTATCAGCTGCTTCCATGTTATCAGCTGCCTCTGTGTTATCAGCTGCCTCTGTGTTAGCAGCTGCCTCCAGGTTATCAGCTGCCTCTGTGTTATCAGCTGCCTCCATTTTATCAGTTGCCTCCCTGTTATCAGCTGCCTACGTTTTAGCAGCTGTCTCCCTATTATCAGTTGCAGCCCTGTTAGCAGCTGCCTCTACGTTATCAGTTGCCTCCCTTTTATCAGTTGCTTCCGTGTTAGCTGCTGCCTCCCTATTTTCAGCTTTCTCCGTGTTAGCAGCTACCTCGGTGTTAGCAGCTGCCTCCATGTTATCAGTTGCCTCCGTGTTAGCAGCTGCCTACCTGTTAGCAGCTGCCTCTATGTTATCAGTTGCCTCCCTGTTATCAGCTGTGTCCGTGTTAGCACCTGCCTCTGTGTTAGCAGCTGCCTCCATGTTATCAGTTGGCTCCGTGTTAGCAGGTGCCTCCCTGTTATCAGTTGCCTCCGTCTTAGCAGCTACCTCCATATTATCAGCTGCCTCCGTGTTAGTAGCTGCCTCCATGTTAGTAGCTGCCTCCTTGTTATCAGTTGCCTCCCTGTTATCTGTTGTCTTCGTGTTAGCATCTGCCTCCGTATTATCAGCTGCCTCCATGTTATCAGCTGCCTCCCTGTTATCAGCTGCCTCCCTGTTATCACCTTCCTCCATGTTATCAGCTGCCTCTGTGTTATCAGCTGCTTCCATGTTATCAACTGCCTCTGTGTTATCAGCTGCCTCTGTGTTAGCAGCTGCCTCCAGGTTATCAGCTGCCTCTGTGTTATCAGCTGCCTCCATGTTATCAGCTGCCTCCCTGTTATCAGCTGCCTCCCTGTTATCACCTTCCTCCATGTTATCAGCTGCCTCTGTGTTATCAGCTGCTTCCATGTTATCAGCTGCCTCTGTGTTAGCACCTGCCTCTGTGTTAGCAGCTGCCTCCATGTTATCAGCTGCCTCCGTGTTAGCAGGTGCCTCCCTGTTATCAGCTGCCTCCGTCTTAGCAGCTACCTCCATATTATCAGCTGCCTCCGTGTTAGTAGCTGCCTCCATGTTAGTAGCTGCCTCCTTGTTATCAGTTGCCTCCCTGTTATCAGTTGTCTTCGTGTTAGCATCTGCCTCCGTATTATCAGCTGCCTCCATGTTATCAGCTGCCTCCCTGTTATCAGCTGCCTCCTTGTTATCAGCTGCCTCCCTGTTATCAACTGCCTCTGTGTTAGCAGCTGCCTCCCTGTTATCAGTTGTCTTCGTGTTAGTATCTGCCTCCGTATTATCAGCTGCCGCCGTGTTAGCACTTGCTCTACGTTATCAGTTGCCTCCCGTTTTTCAGCTGCCTCCGTGTTACCAGCTTCCTCCCTGTTTTCAGCTGTCTTCGTGTTAGCAAATGCCTCTATGTTAGCAGCTGCCTCCATGTTATCAGTTGCCTCCCTTTTATCAACTGCCTCCATGTTAGCAGCTGCCTCCCTGTTATTTGTTGTCTCCGTGTTAGCAGCTGCCTCCATATTAGCAGCTGCCTCCCTATTATCAGCAGCCTCCGCGTTAGCAGCTGCCTCCCTATTTTCAGCTACCTCCATGTTATCAGCTGCCTCTGTGTTAGCAGCTGCCTCCCTATTATCAGCTGCCTCCGTGTTCGCAGGTGCCTCCCTATTTTCAGCTGCCTCCATGTTATCAGCTACCTCTTTGTTAGCAACTGCCTCCCTATTAACGGCTGCCTCCATGTTAGCAGGTGGCTCCGTGTTATCAGTTGTCTCCATGTTAGCAGTTGCCTCTGTGTTATCAGTTGCCGTCGTGTTAGCAGCTGCCTCCCTATTATCAGCTGTCTCCGTGTTAGCAGTTGTCTCCCCATTTTCAGCTGCCTCCCTGTTATCAGCTGCCTCCGTGTTAGCAGCTGCCTCCATGTTAGCAGCTGCCTCCCTGTTATCAGCTGCCTCCCAGTTAGCAGTTGCCTCCCTGTCATCAACTGTCTTCATGTTAGCAGCTGCCTCCATGTTATCAGCTGCCTCTGTGTTAGCACTTCCCTCCCTATTATAGGCTGCCTCCATGTTAGCAGTTGCCTCCCTGTTATAAGTTGTCTCCGTGTTATCAGTTGTCTCCGTGTTAGCAGTTGCCTCCGTGTCAGCAGTTGCTCTACGTTATCAGTTGCCTCCCTTTTATTAGTTGCCTCCGTGTTATCAGCTGCCTCCATGTTATCAGCTGCCTCTGTGTTATCAGCTGCCTCCATGTTATCAGGTGCCTCTGTGTTATCAGCTGCCTCTATGTTGGCAGCTGCCTCCATGTTATCAGCTGCCTCTGTGTTAGCAGCTGCCTCCATGTTATCAGTTGGCTCTCTGTTATCAGCTGCCTACGTGTTAGCAGTTGTCTCCCTATTATCAGTTGCAGCCCTGTTAGCAGCTGCCTCTACGTTATCAGTTGCCTCCGTGTTAGCTGCTGCCTCCCTATTTTCAGCTGTCTCCGTGTTAGCAGCTACCTCGGTGTTAGCACCTCCGTCCATGTTATCAGTTGCCTCCGTGTTAGCAACTGCCTCCCTGTTAGCAGCTGCCGCTATGTTATCAGTTGCCTCCCTGTTATCAGCTGTGTCCGTGTTAGCACCTGCCTCTGTGTTAGCAGCTGTCTCCATGTTATCAGCTGCCTCCGTGTTAGCAGGTGCCTCCCTGTTATCAGCTGCCTCCGTCTTAGCAGCTACCTCTCTATTATCAGCTGCCTCCGTGTTAGTAGCTGCCTCCATGTTAGCAGCTGCCTCCCTGTTATTAGTTGCCTCCCTGTTATCGGTTTTCTTCGTGTTAGCATCTGCCTCCGTATTATCAGCTGCCTCCCTGTTATCAGTTGGCTCCCTGTTATCAGTTGTCTTCGTGTTAGCATCTGCCTCCGTATTATCAGTTGCCGCCGTGTTAGCACTTGCTCTACGTTATCAGTTGCCTCCCTTTTGTCAGCTGCCTCCGTGTTAGCAGCTGCCTCCCTGTTTTTAGTTGTCTTCGTGTTAGTAGTTGCCTCTATGTTAGCAGCTGCCTCCATGTTATCAGTTGCCTCCCTTTTATCAGCTGCCTCCATGTTAGCAGCTGTCTCCCTATTATCAGTTGCAGCCCTGTTAGCAGCTGCCTCTACGTTATCAGTTGCCTCCCTTTTATCAGTTGCCTCCGTGTTAGCTGCTGCCTCCCTATTTTCAGCTTTCTCCGTGTTAGCAGCTACCTCGGTGTTAGCAGCTGCCTCCATGTTATCAGTTGCCTCCGTCTTAGCAGCTGCCTCCCTGTTAGCAGCTGCCTCTATGTTATCAGTTGCCTCCCTGTTATCAGCTGTGTCCGTGTTAGCACCTGCCTCTGTGTTAGCAGCTGCCTCCATGTTATCAGCTGCCTCCGTGTTACCAGGTGCCTCCCTGTTATCAGTTGCCTCCGTCTTAGCAGCTACCTCCATATTATCAGCTGCCTCCGTGTTAGTAGCTGCCTCCATGTTAGTAGCTGCCTCCTTGTTATCAGTTGCCTCGCTGTTATTAGTTGTCTTCGTGTTAGCATCTGCCTCCTTATTATCAGCTGCCTCCATGTTATCAGCTGCCTCCCTGTTATCAGCTGCCTCCCTGTTATCACCTTCCTCCATGTTATCAGCTGCCTCTGTGTTATCAGCTGCTTCCATGTTATCAGCTGCCTCTGTGTTATCAGCTGCCTCTGTGTTAGCAGCTGCCTCCAGGTTATCAGCTGCCTCTGTGTTATCAGCTGCCTCCATTTTATCAGTTGCCTCCCTGTTATCAGCTGCCAACGTTTTAGCAGCTGTCTCCCTATTATCAGTTGCAGCCCTGTTAGCAGCTGCCTCTACGTTATCAGTTGCCTCCCTTTTATCAGTTGCTTCCGTGTTAGCTGCTGCCTCCCTATTTTCAGCTTTCTCCGTGTTAGCAGCTACCTCGGTGTTAGCAGCTGCCTCCATGTTATCAGTTGCCTCCGTGTTAGCAGCTGCCTACCTGTTAGCAGCTGCCTCTATGTTATTAGTTGCCTCCCTGTTATCAGCTGTGTCCGTGTTAGCACCTGCCTCTGTGTTAGCAGCTGCCTCCATGTTATCAGTTGGCTCCGTGTTAGCAGGTGCCTCCCTGTTATCAGTTGCCTCCGTCTTAGCAGCTACCTCCATATTATCAGCTGCCTCCGTGTTAGTAGCTGCCTCCATGTTAGTAGCTGCCTCCTTGTTATCAGTTGCCTCCCTGTTATCTGTTGTCTTCGTGTTAGCATCTGCCTCCGTATTATCAGCTGCCTCCATGTTATCAGCTGCCTCCCTGTTATCACCTTCCTCCATGTTATCAGCTGCCTCTGTGTTATCAGGTGCTTCCATGTTATCAACTGCCTCTGTGTTATCAGCTGCCTCTGTGTTAGCAGCTGCCTTCAGGTTATCAGCTGCCTCTGTGTTATCAGCTGCCTCCATGTTATCAGCTGCCTCCCTGTTATCAGCTGCCTCCCTGTTATCACCTTCCTCCATGTTATCAGCTGCCTCTGTGTTATCAGCTGCTTCCATGTTATCAGCTTCCTCTGTGTTAGCACCTGCCTCTGTGTTAGCAGCTGCCTCCATGTTATCAGCTGCCTCCGTGTTAGCAGGTGCCTCCCTGTTATCAGCTGCCTCCGTCTTAGCAGCTACCTCCATATTATCAGCTGCCTCCGTGTTAGTAGCGGCCTCCATGTTAGTAGCTGCCTCCTTGTTATCAGTTGCCTCCCTGTTATCAGTTGTCTTCGTGTTAGCATCTGCCTCCGTATTATCAGCTGCCTCCATGTTATCAGCTGCCTCCCTGTTATCAGCTGCCTCCTTGTTATCAGCTGCCTCCCTGTTATCAACTGCCTCTGTGTTAGTAGCTGCCTCCCTGTTATCAGTTGCCTCCCTGTTATCAGTTGTCTTCGTGTTAGTATCTGCCTCCGTATTATCAGTTGCCGCCGTGTTAGCACTTGCTCTACGTTATCAGTTGCCTCCCGTTTTTCAGCTGCCTCCGTGTTACCAGCTTCCTCCCTGTTTTCAGCTGTCTTCGTGTTAGCAAATGCCTCTATGTTAGCAGCTGCCTCCATGTTATCAGTTGCCTCCCTTTTATCAACTGCCTCCATGTTAGCAGCTGCCTCCCTGTTATTTGTTGTCTCCGTGTTAGCAGCTGCCTCCATGTTAGCAGCTGCCTCCCTGTTATCAGCTGCCTCCATGTTAGCAGTTGGCTCCCTGTTATCGGCTGCCTCCATGTTAGCAGTTGCCTCCGTGTTATCAGTTGTCTCCATGTTAGCCGCTGCCTCTGTGTTATCAGTTGCCGTCGTGTTAGCAGCTGCCTCTACGTTATCAGTTGCCACCCTTTTATCAGCTGCCTCCATGTTAGCAGCTGGCTCCCTGTTATCAGCTGCCTCCGTGTTAGCAGTTGCCTCCCTATTTTCAGCTCCCTCCCAGTTATCAGTTGCCTCCGTGTTAGCAGCTGCCTCCATGTTAGCAGTTGCCTCCGTGTTAGCAGTTGTCTCCATGTTATCAGCTGCCGTCGTGTTAGCAGTTGCCTCTACGTTATCAGTTGCCTCCCTGTTATCAGCTGCCTCCGTGTTAGCAGCTGCCTCCGTGTTAGCAGCTGCCTCTACGTTATCAGTTGCCTCACTGTTATCAGGTGTCTCCGTGCTAGCACCGACCTCAGTGTTAGCAGCTGCCTCCATGTTATCAGTTGCCGTCGTATTAGCAGCTGCCTCTACGTTATCAGTTGCAACCCTTTTATCAGCTGCCTCCATGTTAGCAGCTGCCTCCCTGTTATCAGCTGCCTCCATGTTAGCAGTTGCCTCCCTGTCATCAACTGTCTTCGTGTTAGCAGCTGCCTCCATATTATCGGTTGCCTCCATGTTAGCAGCTGCCTCCCTGTTATCAGTTGTCTCCGTGTTATCAGCTGTCTCCGTGTTAGCAGCCGCCTCTGTGTTATCAGTTGCCTCCTTGTTAGCAGCTGCTCTACGTTATAAGGTACCTCCCTTTTATTAGTTGCCTCCGTGTTATCAGCTCCCTCCATGTTATCAGTTGCCTCCGTGTTATCAGTTGTCTCCCTGTTGTCAGCTGCCTCTATGTTAGCACCTGCCTCCGTGTTAGCAGTTGTCTCCCTGTTGTCAGCTGCCTCCCTGTTAGCAGCTGCCTCTATGTTAGCAGCTGCCTCCTTGTTATCAGTTGCCTCCCTGTTATCAGCCGCCTCCGTGTTAGCAGCTTCCTCTATGTTATCAGTTGCCTCCCTCTTATCATCTGCCTCCGTGTTAGGAGCTGCCTCCCGGTTATCAGTTGTCTCCTTGGTAGCACCAGCCTTTGTATTAGCAGCTGCCTCCATGTTGTCAGCTACCTCCGTGTTAGGAGTTGCCTCCCTATTATCAGCTGCCTCCGTGTTAACAGCTGCCTACATATTAGCAGCTGCCTCCCTATTATCAGCAGCCTCCGCGTTAGCAGCTGCCTCCCTATTTTCAGCTACCTCCATGTTATCAGCTGCCTCTGTGTTAGCAGCTGCCTCCCTATTATCAGCTGCCTCCGTGTTCGCAGCTGCCTCCCTATTTTCAGCTGCCTCCATGTTATCAGCTACCTCTTTGTTAGCAACTGCCTCCCTATTAACGGCTGCCTCCATGTTAGCAGCTGGCTCCGTGTTATCAGTTGTCTCCATGTTAGCAGTTGCCTCTGTGTTATCAGTTGCCGTCGTGTTAGCAGCTGCCTCCCTATTATCAGCTGTCTCCGTGTTAGCAGTTGTCTCCCCATTTTCAGCTGCCTCCCTGTTATCAGCTGCCTCCGTGTTAGCAGCTGCCTCCATGTTAGCAGCTGCCTCCCTGTTATCAGCTGCCTCCCAGTTAGCAGTTGCCTCCCTGTCATCAACTGTCTTCATGTTAGCAGCTGCCTCCATGTTATCAGCTGCCTCTGTGTTAGCACTTCCCTCCCTATTATAGGCTGCCTCCATGTTAGCAGTTGCCTCCCTGTTATAAGTTGTCTCCGTGTTATCAGTTGTCTCCGTGTTAGCAGTTGCCTCCGTGTCAGCAGTTGCTCTACGTTATCAGTTGCCTCCCTTTTATTAGTTGCCTCCGTGTTATCAGCTGCCTCCATGTTATCAGCTGCCTCTGTGTTATCAGCTGCCTCCATGTTATCAGATGCCTCTGTGTTATCAGCTGCCTCTATGTTAGCAGCTTCCTCCATGTTATCAGCTGCCTCTGTGTTAGCAGCTGCCTCCATGTTATCAGTTGGCTCTCTGTTATCAGCTGCCTACGTGTTAGCAGTTGTCTCCCTATTATCAGTTGCAGCCCTGTTAGCAGCTGCCTCTACATTATCAGTTGCCTCCGTATTAGCTGCTGCCTCCCTATTTTCAGCTGTCTCCGTGTTAGCAGCTACCTAGGTGTTAGCACCTCCGTCCATGTTATCAGTTGCCTCCGTGTTAGCAACTGCCTCCCTGTTAGCAGCTGCCGCTATGTTATCAGTTGCCTCCCTGTTATCAGCTGTGTCCGTGTTAGCACCTGCCTCTGTGTTAGCAGCTGCCTCCATGTTATCAGCTGCCTCTGTGTTAGCACCTGCCTCTGTGTTAGCAGTTGCCTCCATGTTATCAGCTGCCTCCGTGTTAGCAGGTGCCTCCCTGTTATCAGCTGCCTCCGTCTTAGCAGCTACCTCCATATTATCAGTTGCCTCTGTGTTAGTAGCTGCCTCCCTGTTATCAGTTGCCTCCCTGTTATCAGTTGTCTTCGTGTTAGTATCTGCCTCCGTATTATCAGCTGCCGCCGTGTTAGCACTTGCTCTACGTTATCAGTTGCCTCCCGTTTTTCAGCTGCCTCCGTGTTACCAGCTTCCTCCCTGTTTTCAGCTGTCTTCGTGTTAGCAAATGCCTCTATGTTAGCAGCTGCCTCCATGTTATCAGTTGCCTCCCTTTTATCAACTGCCTCCATGTTAGCAGCTGCCTCCCTGTTATTTGTTGTCTCCGTGTTAGCAGCTGCCTCCATGTTAGCAGCTGCCTCCCTGTTATCAGCTGCCTCCATGTTAGCAGTTGGCTCCCTGTTATCGGCTGCCTCCATGTTAGCAGTTGCCTCCGTGTTATCAGTTGTCTCCATGTTAGCCGCTGCCTCTGTGTTATCAGTTGCCGTCGTGTTAGCAGCTGCCTCTACGTTATCAGTTGCCACCCTTTTATCAGCTGCCTCCATGTTAGCAGCTGGCTCCCTGTTATCAGCTGCCTCCGTGTTAGCAGTTGCCTCCCTATTTTCAGCTCCCTCCCAGTTATCAGTTGCCTCCGTGTTAGCAGCTGCCTCCATGTTAGCAGTTGCCTCCGTGTTAGCAGTTGTCTCCATGTTATCAGCTGCCGTCGTGTTAGCAGTTGCCTCTACGTTATCAGTTGCCTCCCTGTTATCAGCTGCCTCCGTGTTAGCAGCTGCCTCCGTGTTAGCAGCTGCCTCTACGTTATCAGTTGCCTCACTGTTATCAGGTGTCTCCTTGTTAGCACCGACCTCAGTGTTAGCAGCTGCCTCCATATTATCGGTTGCCTCCATGTTAGCAGCTGCCTCCCTGTTATCAGTTGTCTCCGTGTTATCAGCTGTCTCCGTGTTAGCAGCCGCCTCTGTGTTATCAGTTGCCTCCTTGTTAGCAGCTGCTCTACGTTATAAGGTACCTCCCTTTTATTAGTTGCCTCCGTGTTATCAGCTGCCTCCATGTTATCAGTTGCCTCCGTGTTATCAGTTGTCTCCCTGTTGTCAGCTGCCTCTATGTTAGCAGCTGCCTCCGTGTTAGCAGTTGTCTCCCTGTTGTCAGCTGCCTCCCTGTTAGCAGCTGCCTCTATGTTAGCAGCTGCCTCCTTGTTATCAGTTGCCTCCCTGTTATCAGCCGCCTCCGTGTTAGCAGCTTCCTCTATGTTATCAGTTGCCTCCCTCTTATCATCTGCCTCCGTGTTAGGAGCTGCCTCCCGGTTATCAGTTGTCTCCTTGGTAGCACCAGCCTTTGTGTTAGCAGCTGCCTCCATGTTGTCAGCTACCTCCGTGTTAGGAGTTGCCTCCCTATTATCAGCTGCCTCCGTGTTAACAGCTGCCTCCATATTAGCAGCTGCCTCCCTATTATCAGCAGCCTCCGCGTTAGCAGCTGCCTCCCTATTTTCAGCTACCTCCATGTTATCAGCTGCCTCTGTGTTAGCAGCTGCCTCCCTATTATCAGCTGCCTCCGTGTTCGCAGCTGCCTCCCTATTTTCAGCTGCCTCCATGTTATCAGCTACCTCTTTGTTAGCAACTGCCTCCCTATTAACGGCTGCCTCCATGTTAGCAGCTGGCTCCGTGTTATCAGTTGTCTCCATGTTAGCAGTTGCCTCTGTGTTATCAGTTGCCGTCGTGTTAGCAGCTGCCTCCCTATTATCAGCTGTCTCCGTGTTAGCAGTTGTCTCCCCATTTTCAGCTGCCTCCCTGTTATCAGCTGCCTCCCTGTTAGCAGTTGCCTCCCTGTCATCAACTGTCTTCATGTTAGCAGCTGCCTCCATGTTATCAGCTGCCTCTGTGTTAGCACTTCCCTCCCTATTATAGGCAGCCTCCATGTTAGCAGTTGCCTCCCTGTTATAAGTTGTCTCCGTGTTATCAGTTGTCTCCGTGTTAGCAGTTGCCTCCGTGTCAGCAGTTGCTCTACGTTATCAGTTGCCTCCCTTTTATTAGTTGCCTCCGTGTTATCAGCTGCCTCCATGTTATCAGCTGCCTCTGTGTTATCAGCTGCCTCCATGTTATCAGGTGCCTCTGTGTTATCAGCTGCCTCTATGTTAGCAGCTGCCTCCATGTTATCAGCTGCCTCTGTGTTAGCAGCTGCCTCCATGTTATCAGTTGGCTCTCTGTTATCAGCTGCCTACGTGTTAGCAGTTGTCTCCCTATTATCAGTTGCAGCCCTGTTAGCAGCTGCCTCTACGTTATCAGTTGCCTCCGTGTTAGCTGCTGCCTCCCTATTTTCAGCTGTCTCCGTGTTAGCAGCTACCTAGGTGTTAGCACCTCCGTCCATGTTATCAGTTGCCTCCGTGTTAGCAACTGCCTCCCTGTTAGCAGCTGCCGCTATGTTATCAGTTGCCTCCCTGTTATCAGCTGTGTCCGTGTTAGCACCTGCCTCTGTGTTAGCAGCTGCCTCCATGTTATCAGCTGCCTCCGTGTTAGCAGGTGCCTCCCTGTTAGCAACTGCCTCCCTGTTAGCAGCTGCCGCTATGTTATCAGTTGCCTCCCTGTTATCAGCTGTGTCCCTGTTAGCACCTGCCTCTGTGTTAGCAGCTGCCTCCATGTTATCAGCTGCCTCCGTGTTAGCAAGTGCCTCCCTGTTATCAGCTGCCTCCGTCTTAGCAGCTACCTCTCTATTATCAGCTGCCTCCGTGTTAGTAGCTGCCTCCATGTTAGCAGCTGCCTCCCTGTTATCAGTTGCCTCCCTGTTATCAGTTTTCTTCGTGTTAGCATCTGCCTCCGTATTATCAGTTGCCTCCCTGTTATCAGTTGCCTCCCTGTTATCTGTTGTCTTCGTGTTAGCATCTGCCTCCGTATTATCAGCTGCCTCCATGTTATCAGCTGCCTCCCTGTTATCACCTTCCTCCATGTTATCAGCTGCCTCTGTGTTATCAGGTGCTTCCATGTTATCAACTGCCTCTGTGTTATCAGCTGCCTCTGTGTTAGCAGCTGCCTCCAGGTTATCAGCTGCCTCTGTGTTATCAGCTGCCTCCATGTTATCAGCTGCCTCCCTGTTATCAGCTGCCTCCCTGTTATCACCTTCCTCCATGTTATCAGCTGCCTCTGTGTTATCAGCTGCTTCCATGTTATCAGCTGCCTCTGTGTTAGCACCTGCCTCTGTGTTAGCAGCTGCCTCCATGTTATCAGCTGCCTCCGTGTTCGCAGCTGCCTCCCTATTTTCAGCTGCCTCCATGTTATCAGCTACCTCTTTGTTAGCAACTGCCTCCCTATTAACGGCTGCCTCCATGTTAGCAGCTGGCTCCGTGTTATCAGTTGTCTCCATGTTAGCAGTTGCCTCTGTGTTATCAGTTGCCGTCGTGTTAGCAGCTGCCTCCCTATTATCAGCTGTCTCCGTGTTAGCAGTTGTCTCCCCATTTTCAGCTGCCTCCCTGTTATCAGCTGCCTCCGTGTTAGCAGCTGCCTCCATGTTAGCAGCTGCCTCCCTGTTATCAGCTGCCTCCCTGTTAGCAGTTGCCTCCCTGTCATCAACTGTCTTCATGTTAGCAGCTGCCTCCATGTTATCAGCTGCCTCTGTGTTAGCACTTCCCTCCCTATTATAGGCTGCCTCCATGTTAGCAGTTGCCTCCCTGTTATAAGTTGTCTCCGTGTTATCAGTTGTCTCCGTGTTAGCAGTTGCCTCCGTGTCAGCAGTTGCTCTACGTTATCAGTTGCCTCCCTTTTATTAGTTGCCTCCGTGTTATCAGCTGCCTCCATGTTATCAGCTGCCTCTGTGTTATCAGCTGCCTCCATGTTATCAGGTGCCTCTGTGTTATCAGCTGCCTCTATGTTAGCAGCTGCCTCCATGTTATCAGCTGCCTCTGTGTTAGCAGCTGCCTCCATGTTATCAGTTGGCTCTCTGTTATCAGCTGCCTACGTGTTAGCAGTTGTCTCCCTATTATCAGTTGCAGCCCTGTTAGCAGCTGCCTCTACGTTATCAGTTGCCTCCGTGTTAGCTGCTGCCTCCCTATTTTCAGCTGTCTCCGTGTTAGCAGCTACCTAGGTGTTAGCACCTCCGTCCATGTTATCAGTTGCCTCCGTGTTAGCAACTGCCTCCCTGTTAGCAGCTGCCGCTATGTTATCAGTTGCCTCCCTGTTATCAGCTGTGTCCGTGTTAGCACCTGCCTCTGTGTTAGCAGCTGCCTCCATGTTATCAGCTGCCTCCGTGTTAGCAGGTGCCTCCCTGTTAGCAACTGCCTCCCTGTTAGCAGCTGCCGCTATGTTATCAGTTGCCTCCCTGTTATCAGCTGTGTCCCTGTTAGCACCTGCCTCTGTGTTAGCAGCTGCCTCCATGTTATCAGCTGCCTCCGTGTTAGCAAGTGCCTCCCTGTTATCAGCTGCCTCCGTCTTAGCAGCTACCTCTCTATTATCAGCTGCCTCCGTGTTAGTAGCTGCCTCCATGTTAGCAGCTGCCTCCCTGTTATCAGTTGCCTCCCTGTTATCAGTTTTCTTCGTGTTAGCATCTGCCTCCGTATTATCAGTTGCCTCCCTGTTATCAGTTGCCTCCCTGTTATCTGTTGTCTTCGTGTTAGCATCTGCCTCCGTATTATCAGCTGCCTCCATGTTATCAGCTGCCTCCCTGGTATCACCTTCCTCCATGTTATCAGCTGCCTCTGTGTTATCAGGTGCTTCCATGTTATCAACTGCCTCTGTGTTATCAGCTGCCTCTGTGTTAGCAGCTGCCTCCAGGTTATCAGCTGCCTCTGTGTTATCAGCTGCCTCCATGTTATCAGCTGCCTCCCTGTTATCAGCTGCCTCCCTGTTATCACCTTCCTCCATGTTATCAGCTGCCTCTGTGTTATCAGCTGCTTCCATGTTATCAGCTGCCTCTGTGTTAGCACCTGCCTCTGTGTTAGCAGCTGCCTCCATGTTATCAGCTGCCTCCGTGTTCGCAGCTGCCTCCCTATTTTCAGCTGCCTCCATGTTATCAGCTACCTCTTTGTTAGCAACTGCCTCCCTATTAACGGCTGCCTCCATGTTAGCAGCTGGCTCCGTGTTATCAGTTGTCTCCATGTTAGCAGTTGCCTCTGTGTTATCAGTTGCCGTCGTGTTAGCAGCTGCCTCCCTATTATCAGCTGTCTCCGTGTTAGCAGTTGTCTCCCCATTTTCAGCTGCCTCCCTGTTATCAGCTGCCTCCGTGTTAGCAGCTGCCTCCATGTTAGCAGCTGCCTCCCTGTTATCAGCTGCCTCCCTGTTAGCAGTTGCCTCCCTGTCATCAACTGTCTTCATGTTAGCAGCTGCCTCCATGTTATCAGCTGCCTCTGTGTTAGCACTTCCCTCCCTATTATAGGCTGCCTCCATGTTAGCAGTTGCCTCCCTGTTATAAGTTGTCTCCGTGTTATCAGTTGTCTCCGTGTTAGCAGTTGCCTCCGTGTCAGCAGTTGCTCTACGTTATCAGTTGCCTCCCTTTTATTAGTTGCCTCCGTGTTATCAGCTGCCTCCATGTTATCAGCTGCCTCTGTGTTATCAGCTGCCTCCATGTTATCAGGTGCCTCTGTGTTATCAGCTGCCTCTATGTTAGCAGCTGCCTCCATGTTATCAGCTGCCTCTGTGTTAGCAGCTGCCTCCATGTTATCAGTTGGCTCTCTGTTATCAGCTGCCTACGTGTTAGCAGTTGTCTCCCTATTATCAGTTGCAGCCCTGTTAGCAGCTGCCTCTACGTTATCAGTTGCCTCCGTGTTAGCTGCTGCCTCCCTATTTTCAGCTGTCTCCGTGTTAGCAGCTACCTAGGTGTTAGCACCTCCGTCCATGTTATCAGTTGCCTCCGTGTTAGCAACTGCCTCCCTGTTAGCAGCTGCCGCTATGTTATCAGTTGCCTCCCTGTTATCAGCTGTGTCCGTGTTAGCACCTGCCTCTGTGTTAGCAGCTGCCTCCATGTTATCAGCTGCCTCCGTGTTAGCAGGTGCCTCCCTGTTATCAGCTGCCTCCGTCTTAGCAGCTACCTCTCTATTATCAGCTGCCTCCGTGTTAGTAGCTGCCTCCATGTTAGCAGCTGCCTCCCTGTTATCAGTTGCCTCCCTGTTATCAGTTTTCTTCGTGTTAGCATCTGCCTCCGTATTATCAGCTGCCTCCCTGTTATCAGTTGCCTCCCTGTTATCAGTTGTCTTCGTGTTAGCATCTGCCTCCGTATTATCAGTTGCCGCCGTGTTAGCACTTGCTCTACGTTATCAGTTGCCTCCCTTTTGTCAGCTGCCTCCGTGTTAGCAGCTGCCTCCCTGTTTTTAGTTGTCTTCGTGTTAGTAGCTGCCTCTATGTTAGCAGCTGCCTCCATGTTATCAGTTGCCTCCCTTTTATCAGCTGCCTCCATGTTAGCAGCTGTCTCCCTATTATCAGTTGCAGCCCTGTTAGCAGCTGCCTCTACGTTATCAGTTGCCTCCCTTTTATCAGTTGCCTCCGTGTTAGCTGCTGCCTCCCTATTTTCAGCTTTCTCCGTGTTAGCAGCTACCTCGGTGTTAGCAGCTGCCTCCATGTTATCAGTTGCCTCCGTCTTAGCAGCTGCCTCCCTGTTAGCAGCTGCCTCTATGTTATCAGTTGCCTCCCTGTTATCAGCTGTGTCCGTGTTAGCACCTGCCTCTGTGTTAGCAGCTGCCTCCATGTTATCAGCTGCCTCCGTGTTACCAGGTGCCTCCCTGTTATCAGTTGCCTCCGTCTTAGCAGCTACCTCCATATTATCAGCTGCCTCCGTGTTAGTAGCTGCCTCCATGTTAGTAGCTGCCTCCTTGTTATCAGTTGCCTCGCTGTTATTAGTTGTCTTCGTGTTAGCATCTGCCTCCGTATTATCAGCTGCCTTCATGTTATCAGCTGCCTCCCTGTTATCAGCTGCCTCCCTGTTATCACCTTCCTCCATGTTATCAGCTGCCTCTGTGTTATCAGCTGCTTCCATGTTATCAGCTGCCTCTGTGTTATCAGCTGCCTCTGTGTTAGCAGCTGCCTCCAGGTTATCAGCTGCCTCTGTGTTATCAGCTGCCTCCATTTTATCAGTTGCCTCCCTGTTATCAGCTGCCTACGTTTTAGCAGCTGTCTCCCTATTATCAGTTGCAGCCCTGTTAGCAGCTGCCTCTACGTTATCAGTTGCCTCCCTTTTATCAGTTGCTTCCGTGTTAGCTGCTGCCTCCCTATTTTCAGCTTTCTCCGTGTTAGCAGCTACCTCGGTGTTAGCAGCTGCCTCCATGTTATCAGTTGCCTCCGTGTTAGCAGCTGCCTACCTGTTAGCAGCTGCCTCTATGTTATCAGTTGCCTCCCTGTTATCAGCTGTGTCCGTGTTAGCACCTGCCTCTGTGTTAGCAGCTGCCTCCATGTTATCAGTTGGCTCCGTGTTAGCAGGTGCCTCCCTGTTATCAGTTGCCTCCGTCTTAGCAGCTACCTCCATATTATCAGCTGCCTCCGTGTTAGTAGCTGCCTCCATGTTAGTAGCTGCCTCCTTGTTATCAGTTGCCTCCCTGTTATCTGTTGTCTTCGTGTTAGCATCTGCCTCCGTATTATCAGCTGCCTCCATGTTATCAGCTGCCTCCCTGTTATCAGCTGCCTCCCTGTTATCACCTTCCTCCATGTTATCAGCTGCCTCTGTGTTATCAGCTGCTTCCATGTTATCAACTGCCTCTGTGTTATCAGCTGCCTCTGTGTTAGCAGCTGCCTCCAGGTTATCAGCTGCCTCTGTGTTATCAGCTGCCTCCATGTTATCAGCTGCCTCCCTGTTATCAGCTGCCTCCCTGTTATCACCTTCCTCCATGTTATCAGCTGCCTCTGTGTTATCAGCTGCTTCCATGTTATCAGCTGCCTCTGTGTTAGCACCTGCCTCTGTGTTAGCACCTGCCTCCATGTTATCAGCTGCCTCCGTGTTAGCAGGTGCCTCCCTGTTATCAGCTGCCTCCGTCTTAGCAGCTACCTCCATATTATCAGCTGCCTCCGTGTTAGTAGCTGCCTCCATGTTAGTAGCTGCCTCCTTGTTATCAGTTGCCTCCCTGTTATCAGTTGTCTTCGTGTTAGCATCTGCCTCCGTATTATCAGCTGCCTCCATGTTATCAGCTGCCTCCCTGTTATCAGCTGCCTCCTTGTTATCAGCTGCCTCCCTGTTATCAACTGCCTCTGTGTTAGTAGCTGCCTCCCTGTTATCAGTTGTCTTCGTGTTAGTATCTGCCTCCGTATTATCAGCTGCCGCCGTGTTAGCACTTGCTCTACGTTATCAGTTGCCTCCCGTTTTTCAGCTGCCTCCGTGTTACCAGCTTCCTCCCTGTTTTCAGCTGTCTTCGTGTTAGCAAATGCCTCTATGTTAGCAGCTGCCTCCATGTTATCAGTTGCCTCCCTTTTATCAACTGCCTCCATGTTAGCAGCTGCCTCCCTGTTATTTGTTGTCTCCGTGTTAGCAGCTGCCTCCATGTTAGCAGCTGCCTCCCTGTTATCAGCTGCCTCCATGTTAGCAGTTGGCTCCCTGTTATTGGCTGCCTCCATGTTAGCAGTTGCCTCCGTGTTATCAGTTGTCTCCATGTTAGCCGCTGCCTCTGTGTTATCAGTTGCCGTCGTGTTAGCAGCTGCCTCTACGTTATCAGTTGCCACCCTTTTATCAGCTGCCTCCATGTTAGCAGCTGGCTCCCTGTTATCAGCTGCCTCCGTGTTAGCAGTTGCCTCCCTATTTTCAGCTCCCTCCCTGTTATCAGTTGCCTCCGTGTTAGCAGCTGCCTCCATGTTAGCAGTTGCCTCCGTGTTAGCAGTTGTCTCCATGTTATCAGCTGCCGTCGTGTTAGCAGTTGCCTCTACGTTCTCAGTTGCCTCCCTGTTATTAGCTGCCTCCGTGTTAGCAGCTGCCTCTACGTTATCAGTTGCCTCACTGTTATCAGGTGTCTCCGTGTTAGCACCGACCTCTGTGTTAGCAGCTGCCTCCATGTTATCAGTTGCCGTCGTGTTAGCAGCTGCCTCTACGTTATCAGTTGCAACCCTTTTATCAGCTGCCTCCATGTTAGCAGCTGCCTCCCTGTTATCAGCTGCCTCCATGTTAGCAGTTGCCTCCCTGTCATCAACTGTCTTCGTGTTAGCAGCTGCCTCCATATTATCGGTTGCCTCCATGTTAGCAGCTGCCTCCCTGTTATCAGTTGTCTCCGTGTTATCAGCTGTCTCCGTGTTAGCAGCCGCCTCTGTGTTATCAGTTGCCTCCTTGTTAGCAGCTGCTCTACGTTATAAGGTACCTCCCTTTTATTAGTTGCCTCCGTGTTATCAGCTGCCTCCATGTTATCAGTTGCCTCCGTGTTATCAGTTGTCTCCCTGTTGTCAGCTGCCTCTATGTTAGCAGCTGCCTCCGTGTTAGCAGTTGTCTCCCTGTTGTCAGCTGCCTCCCTGTTAGCAGCTGCCTCTATGTTAGCAGCTGCCTCCTTGTTATCAGTTGCCTCCCTGTTATCAGCCGCCTCCGTGTTAGCAGCTTCCTCTATGTTATCAGTTGCCTCCCTCTTATCATCTGCCTCCGTGTTAGGAGCTGCCTCCCGGTTATCAGTTGTCTCCTTGGTAGCACCAGCCTTTGTGTTAGCAGCTGCCTCCATGTTGTCAGCTACCTCCGTGTTAGGAGTTGCCTCCCTATTATCAGCTGCCTCCGTGTTAACAGCTGCCTCCATATTAGCAGCTGCCTCCCTATTATCAGCAGCCTCCGCGTTAGCAGCTGCCTCCCTATTTTCAGCTACCTCCATGTTATCAGCTGCCTCTGTGTTAGCAGCTGCCTCCCTATTATCTGCTGCCTCCGTGTTCGCAGCTGCCTCCCTATTTTCAGCTGCCTCCATGTTATCAGCTACCTCTTTGTTAGCAACTGCCTCCCTATTAACGGCTGCCTCCATGTTAGCAGCTGGCTCCGTGTTATCAGTTGTCTCCATGTTAGCAGTTGCCTCTGTGTTATCAGTTGCCGTCGTGTTAGCAGCTGCCTCCCTATTATCAGCTGTCTCCGTGTTAGCAGTTGTCTCCCCATTTTCAGCTGCCTCCCTGTTATCAGCTGCCTCCGTGTTAGCAGCTGCCTCCATGTTAGCAGCTGCCTCCCTGTTATCAGCTGCCTCCCTGTTAGCAGTTGCCTCCCTGTCATCAACTGTCTTCATGTTAGCAGCTGCCTCCATGTTATCAGCTGCCTCTGTGTTAGCACTTCCCTCCCTATTATAGGCTGCCTCCATGTTAGCAGTTGCCTCCCTGTTATAAGTTGTCTCCGTGTTATCAGTTGTCTCCGTGTTAGCAGTTGCCTCCGTGTCAGCAGTTGCTCTACGTTATCAGTTGCCTCCCTTTTATTAGTTGCCTCCGTGTTATCAGCTGCCTCCATGTTATCAGCTGCCTCTGTGTTACCAGCTGCCTCCATGTTATCAGCTGCCTCTGTGTTATCAGCTGCCTCTATGTTAGCAGCTGCCTCCATGTTATCAGCTGCCTCTGTGTTAGCAGCTGCCTCCATGTTATCAGTTGGCTCTCTGTTATCAGCTGCCTACGTGTTAGCAGTTGTCTCCCTATTATCAGTTGCAGCCCTGTTAGCAGCTGCCTCTACGTTATCAGTTGCCTCCGTGTTAGCTGATGCCTCCCTATTTTCAGCTGTCTCCGTGTTAGCAGCTACCTAGGTGTTAGCACCTCCGTCCATGTTATCAGTTGCCTCCGTGTTAGCAACTGCCTCCCTGTTAGCAGCTGCCGCTATGTTATCAGTTGCCTCCCTGTTATCAGCTGTGTCCGTGTTAGCACCTGCCTCTGTGTTAGCAGCTGCCTCCATGTTATCAGCTGCCTCCGTGTTAGCAGGTGCCTCCCTGTTATCAGCTGCCTCCGTCTTAGCAGCTACCTCTCTATTATCAGCTGCCTCCGTGTTAGTAGCTGCCTCCATGTTAGCAGCTGCCTCCCTGTTATCAGTTGCCTCCCTGTTATCAGTTTTCTTCGTGTTAGCATCTGCCTCCGTATTATCAGCTGCCTCCCTGTTATCAGTTGCCTCCCTGTTATCAGTTGTCTTCGTGTTAGCATCTGCCTCCGTATTATCAGTTGCCGCCGTGTTAGCACTTGCTCTACGTTATCAGTTGCCTCCCTTTTGTCAGCTGCCTCCGTGTTAGCAGCTGCCTCCCTGTTTTTAGTTGTCTTCGTGTTAGTAGCTGCCTCTATGTTAGCAGCTGCCTCCATGTTATCAGTTGCCTCCCTTTTATCAGCTGCCTCCATGTTAGCAGCTGTCTCCCTATTATCAGTTGCAGCCCTGTTAGCAGCTGCCTCTACGTTATCAGTTGCCTCCCTTTTATCAGTTGCCTCCGTGTTAGCTGCTGCCTCCCTATTTTCAGCTTTCTCCGTGTTAGCAGCTACCTCGGTGTTAGCAGCTGCCTCCATGTTATCAGTTGCCTCCGTCTTAGCAGCTGCCTTCCTGTTAGCAGCTGCCTCTATGTTATCAGTTGCCTCCCTGTTATCAGCTGTGTCCGTGTTAGCACCTGCCTCTGTGTTAGCAGCTGCCTCCATGTTATCAGCTGCCTCCGTGTTACCAGGTGCCTCCCTGTTATCAGTTGCCTCCGTCTTAGCAGCTACCTCCATATTGTCAGCTGCCTCCGTGTTAGTAGCTGCCTCCATGTTAGTAGCTGCCTTCTTGTTATCAGTTGCCTCGCTGTTATTAGTTGTCTTCGTGTTAGCATCTGCCTCCGTATTATCAGCTGCCTCCATGTTATCAGCTGCCTCCTTGTTATCAGCTGCCTCCCTGTTATCACCTTCCTCCATGTTATCAGCTGCCTCTGTGTTATCAGCTGCTTCCATGTTATCAGCTGCCTCTGTGTTATCAGCTGCCTCTGTGTTAGCAGCTGCCTCCAGGTTATCAGCTGCCTCTGTGTTATCAGCTGCCTCCATTTTATCAGTTGCCTCCCTGTTATCAGCTGCCTACGTTTTAGCAGCTGTCTCCCTATTATCAGTTGCAGCCCTGTTAGCAGCTGCCTCTACGTTATCAGTTGCCTCCCTTTTATCAGTTGCTTCCGTGTTAGCTGCTGCCTCCCTATTTTCAGCTTTCTCCGTGTTAGCAGCTACCTCGGTGTTAGCAGCTGCCTCCATGTTATCAGTTGCCTCCGTGTTAGCAGCTGCCTACCTGTTAGCAGCTGCCTCTATGTTATCAGTTGCCTCCCTGTTATCAGCTGTGTCCGTGTTAGCACCTGCCTCTGTGTTAGCAGCTGCCTCCATGTTATCAGTTGCCTCCGTGTTAGCAGGTGCCTCCCTGTTATCAGTTGCCTCCGTCTTAGCAGCTACCTCCATATTATCAGCTGCCTCCGTGTTAGTAGCTGCCTCCGTGTTAGTAGCTGCCTCCTTGTTATCAGTTGCCTCCCTGTTATCTGTTGTCTTCGTGTTAGCATCTGCCTCCGTATTATCAGCTGCCTCCATGTTATCAGCTGCCTCCCTGTTATCAGCTGCCTCCCTGTTATCACCTTCCTCCATGTTATCAGCTGCCTCTGTGTTATCAGCTGCTTCCATGTTATCAACTGCCTCTGTGTTATCAGCTGCCTCTGTGTTAGCAGCTGCCTCCAGGTTATCAGCTGCCTCTGTGTTATCAGCTGCCTCCATGTTATCAGCTGCCTCCCTGTTATCAGCTGCCTCCCTGTTATCACCTTCCTCCATGTTATCAGCTGCCTCTGTGTTATCAGCTGCTTCCATGTTATCAGTTGCCTCTGTGTTAGCACCTGCCTCTGTGTTAGCAGCTGCCTCCAAGTTATCAGCTGCCTCCGTGTTAGCAGGTGCCTCCCTGTTATCAGCTGCCTCCGTCTTAGCAGCTACCTCCATATTATCAGCTGCCTCCGTGTTAGTAGCTGCCTCCATGTTAGTAGCTGCCTCCTTGTTATCAGTTGCCTCCCTGTTATCAGTTGTCTTCGTGTTAGCATCTGCCTCCGTATTATCAGCTGCCTCCATGTTATCAGCTGCCTCCCTGTTATCAGTTGCCTCCTTGTTATCAGCTGCCTCCCTGTTATCAACTGCCTCTGTGTTAGTAACTGCCTCCCTGTTATCAGTTGCCTCCCTGTTATCAGTTGTCTTCGTGTTAGTATCTGCCTCCGTATTATCAGCTGCCGCCGTGTTAGCACTTGCTCTACGTTATCAGTTGCCTCCCGTTTTTTAGCTGCCTCCGTGTTACCAGCTTCCTCCCTGTTTTCAGCTGTCTTCGTGTTAGCAAATGCCTCTATGTTAGCAGCTGCCTCCATGTTATCAGTTGCCTCCCTTTTATGAACTGCCTCCATGTTAGCAGCTGCCTCCCTGTTATTTGTTGTCTCCGTGTTAGCAGCTGCCTCCATGTTAGCAGCTGCCTCCCTGTTATCAGCTGCCTCCATGTTAGCAGTTGGCTCCCTGTTATCGGCTGCCTCCATGTTAGCAGTTGCCTCCGTGTTATCAGTTGTCTCCATGTTAGCCGCTGCCTCTGTGTTATCAGTTGCCGTCGTGTTAGCAGCTGCCTCTACGTTATCAGTTGCCACCCTTTTATCAGCTGCCTCCATGTTAGCAGCTGGCTCCCTGTTATCAGCTGCCTCCGTGTTAGCAGTTGCCTCCCTATTTTCAGCTCCCTCCCTATTATCAGTTGCCTCCGTGTTAGCAGCTGCCTCCATGTTAGCAGTTGCCTCCGTGTTAGCAGTTGTCTCCATGTTATCAGCTGCCGTCATGTTAGCAGTTGCCTCTACGTTATCAGTTGCCTCCCTGTTATCAGCTGCCTCCGTGTTAGCAGCTGCCTCCGTGTTAGCAGCTGCCTCTACGTTATCAGTTGCCTCACTGTTATCAGGTGTCTCCGTGTTAGCACCGACCTCTGTGTTAGCAGCTGCCTCCATGTTATCAGTTGCCGTCGTGTTAGCAGCTGCCTCTACGTTATCAGTTGCAACCCTTTTATCAGCTGCCTCCATGTTAGCAGCTGCCTCCCTGTTATCAGCTGCCTCCATGTTAGCAGTTGCCTCCCTGTCATCAACTGTCTTCGTGTTAGCAGCTGCCTCCATATTATCGGTTGCCTCCATGTTAGCAGCTGCCTCCCTGTTATCAGTTGTCTCCGTGTTATCAGCTGTCTCCGTGTTAGCAGCCGCCTCTGTGTTATCAGTTGCCTCCTTGTAAGCAGCTGCTCTACGTTATAAGGTACCTCCCTTTTATTAGTTGCCTCCGTGTTATCAGCTGCCTCCATGTTATCAGTTGCCTCCGTGTTATCAGTAGTCTCCCTGTTGTCAGCTGCCTCTATGTTAGCAGCTGCCTCCGTGTTAGCAGTTGTCTCCCTGTTGTCAGCTGCCTCCCTGTTAGCAGCTGCCTCTATGTTAGCAGCTGCCTCCTTGTTATCAGTTGCCTCCCTGTTATCAGCCACCTCCGTGTTAGCAGCTTCCTCTATGTTATCAGTTGCCTCCCTCTTATCATCTGCCTCCGTCTTAGGAGCTGCCTCCCGGTTATCAGTTGTCTCCTTGGTAGCACCAGCCTTTGTGTTAGCAGCTGCCTCCATGTTGTCAGCTACCTCCGTGTTAGGAGTTGCCTCCCTATTATCAGCTGCCTCCGTGTTAACAGCTGCCTCCATGTTAGCAGCTGCCTCCCTATTATCAGTAGCCTCCGCGTTAGCAGCTACCTCCCTATTTTCAGCTACCTCCATGTTATCAGCTGCCTCTGTGTTAGCAGCTGCCTCCCTATTATCAGCTGCCTCCGTGTTCGCAGCTGCCTCCCTATTTTCAGCTGCCTCCATGTTATCAGCTACCTCTTTGTTAGCAACTGCCTCCCTATTAACGGCTGCCTCCATGTTAGCAGCTGGCTCCGTGTTATCAGTTGTCTCCATGTTAGCAGTTGCCTCTGTGTTATCAGTTGCCGTCGTGTTAGCAGCTGCCTCCCTATTATCAGCTGTCTCCGTGTTAGCAGTTGTCTCCCCATTTTCAGCTGCCTCCCTGTTATCAGCTGCCTCCGTGTTAGCAGCTGCGTCCATGTTAGCAGCTGCCTCCCTGTTATCAGCTGCCTCCCTGTTAGCAGTTGCCTCCCTGTCATCAACTGTCTTCATGTTAGCAGCTGCCTCCATGTTATCAGCTGCCTCTGTGTTAGCACTTCCCTCCCTATTATCGGCTGCCTCCATGTTAGCAGCTGCCTCCCTGTTATAAGTTGTCTCCGTGTTATCAGTTGTCTCCGTGTTAGCAGCTGCCTCTGTGTTATCAGTTGCCTCCGTGTCAGCAGTTGCTCTACGTTATCAGTTGCCTCCCTTTTATTAGTTGCCTCCGTGTTATCAGCTGCCTCCATGTTATCAGCTGCCTCTGTGTTATCAGCTGCCTCCATGTTATCAGGTGCCTCTGTGTTATCAGCTGCCTCTATGTTAGCAGCTGCCTCCATGTTATCAGCTGCCTCTGTGTTAGCAGCTGCCTCCATGTTATCAGTTGGCTCCCTGTTATCAGCTGCCTACGTGTTAGCAGCTGTCTCCCTATTATCAGTTGCAGCCCTGTTAGCAGCTGCCTCTACGTTATCAGTTGCCTCCGTGTTAGCAGCTGCCTCCCTATTTTCAGCTGTCTCCGTGTTAGCAGCTACCTCGGTGTTAGCACCTCCGTCCATGTTATCAGTTGCCTCCGTGTTAGCAGCTGCCTCCCTGTTAGCAACTGCCGCTATGTTATCAGTTGCCTCCCTGTTATCATCTGTGTCCGTGTTAGACCCTGCCTCTGTGTTAGCAGCTGCCTCCATGTTATCAGCTGCCTCCGTGTTAGCAGGTGCCTCCCTGTTATCAGCTGCCTCCGTCTTAGCAGCTACCTATCTATTATCAGCTGCCTCCGTGTTAGTAGCTGCCTCCATGTTAGCAGCTGCCTCCCTGTTATCAGTTGCCTCCCTGTTATCAGTTTTCTTCGTGTTAGCATCTGCCTCCGTATTATCAGCTGCCTCCCTATTATCAGTTGCCTCCCTGTTATCAGTTGTCTTCGTGTTAGCATCTGCCTCCGTATTATCAGTTGCCGCCGTGTTAGCACTTGCTCTACGTTATCAGTTGCCTCCCTTTTGTCAGCTGCCTCCGTGTTAGCAGCTGCCTCCCTATTTTTAGTTGTCTTCGTGTTAGTAGTTGCCTCTATGTTAGCAGCTGCCTCCATGTTATCAGTTGCCTCCCTTTTATCAGCTGCCTCCATGTTAGCAGCTGTCTCCCTATTATCAGATGCAGCCCTGTTAGCAGCTGCCTCTACGTTATCAGTTGCCTCCCTTTTATCAGTTGCCTCCGTGTTAGCTGCTGCCTCCCTATTTTCAGCTTTCTCCGTGTTAGCAGCTACCTCGGTGTTAGCAGCTGCCTCCATGTTATCAGTTGCCTCCGTCTTAGCAGCTGCCTCCCTGTTAGCAGCTGCCTCTATGTTATCAGTTGCCTCCCTGTTATCAGCTGTGTCCGTGTTAGCACCTGCCTCTGTGTTAGCAGCTGCCTCCATGTTATCAGCTGCCTCCGTGTTAGCAGGTGCCTCCCTGTTATCAGTTGCCTCCGTCTTAGCAGCTACCTCCATATTATCAGCTGCCTCCGTGTTAGTAGCTGCCTCCATGTTAGTAGCTGCCTCCTTGTTATCAGTTGCCTCCCTGTTATATGTTGTCTTCGTGTTAGCATCTGCCTCCGTATTATCAGTTGCCGCCGTGTTAGCACTTGCTCTACGTTATCAGTTGCCTCCCTTTTGTCAGCTGCCTCCGTGTTAGCAGCTGCCTCCCTATTTTTAGTTGTCTTCGTGTTAGCAGCTGCCTCCATGTTATCAGTTGCCTCCCTTTTATCAGCTGCCTCCATGTTAGCAGCTGTCTCCCTATTATCAGATGCAGCCCTGTTAGCAGCTGCCTCTACGTTATCAGTTGCCTCCCTTTTATCAGTTGCCTCCGTGTTAGCTGCTGCCTCCCTATTTTCAGCTTTCTCCGTGTTAGCAGCTACCTCGGTGTTAGCAGCTGCCTCCATGTTATCAGTTGCCTCCGTCTTAGCAGCTGCCTCCCTGTTAGCAGCTGCCTCTATGTTATCAGTTGCCTCCCTGTTATCAGCTGTGTCCGTGTTAGCACATGCCTCTGTGTTAGCAGCTGCCTCCATGTTATCAGCTGCCTCCGTGTTAGCAGGTGCCTCCCTGTTATCAGTTGCCTCCGTCTTAGCAGCTACCTCCATATTATCAGCTGCCTCCGTGTTAGTAGCTGCCTCCATGTTAGTAGCTGCCTCCTTGTTATCAGTTGCCTCCCTGTTATCTGTTGTCTTCGTGTTAGCATCTGCCTCCGTATTATCAGCTGCCTCCATGTTATCAGCTGCCTCCCTGTTATCAGCTGCCTCCCTGTTATCACCTTCCTCCATGTTATCAGCTGCCTCTGTGTTATCAGCTGCTTCCATGTTATCAACTGCCTCTGTGTTATCAGCTGCCTCTGTGTTAGCAGCTGCCTCCAGGTTATCAGCTGCCTCTGTGTTATCAGCTGCCTCCATGTTATCAGCTGCCTCCCTGTTATCAGCTGCCTCCCTGTTATCACCTTCCTCCATGTTATCAGTTGCCTCTGTGTTATCAGCTGCTTCCATGTTATCAGCTGCCTCTGTGTTAGCACCTGCCTCTGTGTTAGCAGCTGCCTCCATGTTATCAGCTGCCTCCGTGTTAGCAGGTGCCTCCCTGTTATCAGCTGCCTCCGTCTTAGCAGCTACCTCCATATTATCAGCTGCCTCCGGGTTAGTAGCTGCCTCCATGTTAGTAGCTGCCTCCTTGTTATCAGTTGCCTCCCTGTTATCAGTTGTCTTCGTGTTAGCATCTGCCTCCGTATTATCAGCTGCCTCCATGTTATCAGCTGCCTCCCTGTTATCAGCTGCCTCCTTGTTATCAGCTGCCTCCCTGTTATCAACTGCCTCTGTGTTAGTAGCTGCCTCCCTGTTATCAGTTGCCTCCCTGTTATCAGTTGTCTTCGTGTTAGTATCTGCCTCCGTATTATCAGCTGCCGCCGTGTTAGCACTTGCTCTACGTTATCAGTTGCCTCCCGTTTTTCAGCTGCCTCCGTGTTACCAGCTTCCTCCCTGTTTTCAGCTGTCTTCGTGTTAGCAAATGCTCTATGTTAGCAGCTGCCTCCATGTTATCAGTTGCCTCCCTTTTATCAACTGCGTCCATGTTAGCAGCTGCCTCCCTGTTATTTGTTGTCTCCGTGTTAGCAGCTGCCTCCATGTTAGCAGCTGCCTCCCTGTTATCAGCTGCCTCCATGTTAGCAGTTGGCTCCCTGTTATCGGCTGCCTCCATGTTAGCAGTTGCCTCCGTGTTATCAGTTGTCTCCATGTTAGCCGCTGCCTCTGTGTTATCAGTTGCCGTCGTGTTAGCAGCTGCCTCTACGTTATCAGTTGCCACCCTTTTATCAGTTGCCTCCATGTTAGCAGCTGGCTCCCTGTTATCAGCTGCCTCCGTGTTAGCAGTTGCCTCCCTATTTTCAGCTCCCTCCCTGTTATCAGTTGCCTCCGTGTTAGCAGCTGCCTCCATGTTAGCAGTTGCCTCCGTGTTAGCAGTTGTCTCCATGTTATCAGCTGCCGTCGTGTTAGCAGTTGCCTCTACGTTATCAGTTGCCTCCCTGTTATCAGCTGCCTCCGTGTTAGCAGCTGCCTCCGTGTTAGCAGCTGCCTCTACGTTATCAGTTGCCTCACTGTTATCAGGTGTCTCCGTGTTAGCACCGACCTCTGTGTTAGCAGCTGCCTCCATGTTATCAGTTGCCGTCGTGTTAGCAGCTGCCTCTACGTTATCAGTTGCAACCCTTTTATCAGCTGCCTCCATGTTAGCAGCTGCCTCCCTGTTATCAGCTGCCTCCATGTTAGCAGTTGCCTCCCTGTCATCAACTGTCTTCGTGTTAGCAGCTGCCTCCATGTTATCAGCTGCCTTTGTGTTAGCACTTGCCTCCATATTATCGGTTGCCTCCATGTTAGCAGCTGCCTCCCTGTTATCAGTTGTCTCCGTGTTATCAGCTGTCTCCGTGTTAGCAGCCGCCTCTGTGTTATCAGTTGCCTCCTTGTTAGCAGCTGCTCTACGTTATAAGTTACCTCCCTTTTATTAGTTGCCTCCGTGTTATCAGCTGCCTCCATGTTATCAGTTGCCTCCGTGTTATCAGTTGTCTCCCTGTTGTCAGCTGCCTCTATGTTAGCAGCTGCCTCCGTGTTAGCAGTTGTCTCCCTGTTGTCAGCTGCCTCCCTGTTAGCAGCTGCCTCTATGTTAGCAGCTGCCTCCTTGTTATCAGTTGCCTCCCTGTTATCAGCCACCTCCGTGTTAGCAGCTTCCTCTATGTTATCAGTTGCCTCCCTCTTATCATCTGCCTCCGTCTTAGGAGCTGCCTCCTGGTTATCAGTTGTCTCCTTGGTAGCACCAGCCTTTGTGTTAGCAGCTGCCTCCATGTTGTCAGCTACCTCCGTGTTAGGAGTTGCCTCCCTATTATCAGCTGCCTCCGTGTTAACAGCTGCCTCCATGTTAGCAGCTGCCTCCCTATTATCAGTAGCCTCCGCGTTAGCAGCTTCCTCCCTATTTTCAGCTACCTCCATGTTATCAACTGCCTCTGTGTTAGCAGCTGCCTCCCTATTATCAGCTGCCTCCGTGTTAGCAGTTGTCTCCCCATTTTCAGCTGCCTCCCTGTTATCAGCTGCCTCCGTGTTAGCAGCTGCCTCCATGTTAGCAGCTGCCTCCCTGTTATCAGCTGCCTCCCTGTTAGCAGTTGCCTCCCTGTCATCAACTGTCTTCATGTTAGCAGCTGCCTCCATGTTATCAGCTGCCTCCGTCTTAGCAGCTACCTCCATATTATCAGCTGCCTCCGGGTTAGTAGCTGCCTCCATGTTAGTAGCTGCCTCCTTGTTATCAGTTGCCTCCCTGTTATATGTTGTCTTCGTGTTAGCATCTGCCTCCGTATTATCAGTTGCCGCCGTGTTAGCACTTGCTCTACGTTATCAGTTGCCTCCCTTTTGTCAGCTGCCTCCGTGTTAGCAGCTGCCTCCCTATTTTTAGTTGTCTTCGTGTTAGTAGTTGCCTCTATGTTAGCAGCTGCCTCCATGTTATCAGTTGCCTCCCTTTTATCAGCTGCCTCCATGTTAGCAGCTGTCTCCCTATTATCAGATGCAGCCCTGTTAGCAGCTGCCTCTACGTTATCAGTTGCCTCCCTTTTATCAGTTGCCTCCGTGTTAGCTGCTGCCTCCCTATTTTCAGCTTTCTCCGTGTTAGCAGCTACCTCGGTGTTAGCAGCTGCCTCCATGTTATCAGTTGCCTCCGTCTTAGCAGCTGCCTCCCTGTTAGCAGCTGCCTCTATGTTATCAGTTGCCTCCCTGTTATCAGCTGTGTCCGTGTTAGCACCTGCCTCTGTGTTAGCAGCTGCCTCCATGTTATCAGCTGCCTCCGTGTTAGCAGGTGCCTCCCTGTTATCAGTTGCCTCCGTCTTAGCAGCTACCTCCATATTATCAGCTGCCTCCGTGTTAGTAGCTGCCTCCATGTTAGTAGCTGCCTCCTTGTTATCAGTTGCCTCCCTGTTATCTGTTGTCTTCGTGTTAGCATCTGCCTCCGTATTATCAGCTGCCTCCATGTTATCAGCTGCCTCCCTGTTATCAGCTGCCTCCCTGTTATCACCTTCCTCCATGTTATCAGCTGCCTCTGTGTTATCAGCTGCTTCCATGTTATCAACTGCCTCTGTGTTATCAGCTGCCTCTGTGTTAGCAGCTGCCTCCAGGTTATCAGTTGCCTCTGTGTTATCAGCTGCCTCCATGTTATCAGCTGCCTCCCTGTTATCAGCTGCCTCCCTGTTATCACCTTCCTCCATGTTATCAGTTGCCTCTGTGTTATCAGCTGCTTCCATGTTATCAGCTGCCTCTGTGTTAGCACCTGCCTCTGTGTTAGCAGCTGCCTCCATGTTATCAGCTGCCTCCGTGTTAGCAGGTGCCTCCCTGTTATCAGCTGCCTCCGTCTTAGCAGCTACCTCCATATTATCAGCTGCCTCCGGGTTAGTAGCTGCCTCCATGTTAGTAGCTGCCTCCTTGTTATCAGTTGCCTCCCTGTTATCAGTTGTCTTCGTGTTAGCATCTGCCTCCGTATTATCAGCTGCCTCCATGTTATCAGCTGCCTCCCTGTTATCAGCTGCCTCCTTGTTATCAGCTGCCTCCCTGTTATCAACTGCCTCTGTGTTAGTAGCTGCCTCCCTGTTATCAGTTGCCTCCCTGTTATCAGTTGTCTTCGTGTTAGTATCTGCCTCCGTATTATCAGCTGCCGCCGTGTTAGCACTTGCTCTACGTTATCAGTTGCCTCCCGTTTTTCAGCTGCCTCCGTGTTACCAGCTTCCTCCCTGTTTTCAGCTGTCTTCGTGTTAGCAAATGCTCTATGTTAGCAGCTGCCTCCATGTTATCAGTTGCCTCCCTTTTATCAACTGCGTCCATGTTAGCAGCTGCCTCCCTGTTATTTGTTGTCTCCGTGTTAGCAGCTGCCTCCATGTTAGCAGCTGCCTCCCTGTTATCAGCTGCCTCCATGTTAGCAGTTGGCTCCCTGTTATCGGCTGCCTCCATGTTAGCAGTTGCCTCCGTGTTATCAGTTGTCTCCATGTTAGCCGCTGCCTCTGTGTTATCAGTTGCCGTCGTGTTAGCAGCTGCCTCTACGTTATCAGTTGCCACCCTTTTATCAGTTGCCTCCATGTTAGCAGCTGGCTCCCTGTTATCAGCTGCCTCCGTGTTAGCAGTTGCCTCCCTATTTTCAGCTCCCTCCCTGTTATCAGTTGCCTCCGTGTTAGCAGCTGCCTCCATGTTAGCAGTTGCCTCCGTGTTAGCAGTTGTCTCCATGTTATCAGCTGCCGTCGTGTTAGCAGTTGCCTCTACGTTATCAGTTGCCTCCCTGTTATCAGCTGCCTCCGTGTTAGCAGCTGCCTCCGTGTTAGCAGCTGCCTCTACGTTATCAGTTGCCTCACTGTTATCAGGTGTCTCCGTGTTAGCACCGACCTCTGTGTTAGCAGCTGCCTCCATGTTATCAGTTGCCGTCGTGTTAGCAGCTGCCTCTACGTTATCAGTTGCAACCCTTTTATCAGCTGCCTCCATGTTAGCAGCTGCCTCCCTGTTATCAGCTGCCTCCATGTTAGCAGTTGCCTCCCTGTCATCAACTGTCTTCGTGTTAGCAGCTGCCTCCATGTTATCAGCTGCCTTTGTGTTAGCACTTGCCTCCATATTATCGGTTGCCTCCATGTTAGCAGCTGCCTCCCTGTTATCAGTTGTCTCCGTGTTATCAGCTGTCTCCGTGTTAGCAGCCGCCTCTGTGTTATCAGTTGCCTCCTTGTTAGCAGCTGCTCTACGTTATAAGTTACCTCCCTTTTATTAGTTGCCTCCGTGTTATCAGCTGCCTCCATGTTATCAGTTGCCTCCGTGTTATCAGTTGTCTCCCTGTTGTCAGCTGCCTCTATGTTAGCAGCTGCCTCCGTGTTAGCAGTTGTCTCCCTGTTGTCAGCTGCCTCCCTGTTAGCAGCTGCCTCTATGTTAGCAGCTGCCTCCTTGTTATCAGTTGCCTCCCTGTTATCAGCCACCTCCGTGTTAGCAGCTTCCTCTATGTTATCAGTTGCCTCCCTCTTATCATCTGCCTCCGTCTTAGGAGCTGCCTCCTGGTTATCAGTTGTCTCCTTGGTAGCACCAGCCTTTGTGTTAGCAGCTGCCTCCATGTTGTCAGCTACCTCCGTGTTAGGAGTTGCCTCCCTATTATCAGCTGCCTCCGTGTTAACAGCTGCCTCCATGTTAGCAGCTGCCTCCCTATTATCAGTAGCCTCCGCGTTAGCAGCTTCCTCCCTATTTTCAGCTACCTCCATGTTATCAACTGCCTCTGTGTTAGCAGCTGCCTCCCTATTATCAGCTGCCTCCGTGTTAGCAGTTGTCTCCCCATTTTCAGCTGCCTCCCTGTTATCAGCTGCCTCCGTGTTAGCAGCTGCCTCCATGTTAGCAGCTGCCTCCCTGTTATCAGCTGCCTCCCTGTTAGCAGTTGCCTCCCTGTCATCAACTGTCTTCATGTTAGCAGCTGCCTCCATGTTATCAGCTGCCTCTGTGTTAGCACTTCCCTCCCTATTATCGGCTGCCTCCATGTTAGCAGCTGCCGCCGTGTTAGCACTTGCTCTACGTTATCAGTTGCCTCCCGTTTTTCAGCTGCCTCCGTGTTACCAGCTTCGTCCCTGTTTTCAGCTGTCTTCGTGTTAGCAAATGCCTCTATGTTAGCAGCTGCCTCCATGTTATCAGTTGCCTCCCTTTTATCAACTGCCTCCATGTTAGCAGCTGCCTCCCTATTATTTGTTGTCTCCGTGTTAGCAGCTGCCTCCATGTTAGCAGCTGCCTCCCTGTTATCTGCTGCCTCCATGTTAGCAGTTGGCTCCCTGTTATCGGCTGCCTCCATGTTAGCAGTTGCCTCCGTGTTATCAGTTGTCTCCATGTTAGCCGCTGCCTCTGTGTTATCAGTTGCCGTCGTGTTAGCAGCTGCCTCTACGTTATCAGTTGTCACCCTTTTATCAGCTGCCTCCATGTTAGCAGCTGGCTCCCTGTTATCAGCTGCCTCCGTGTTAGCAGTTGCCTCCCTATTTTCAGCTCCCTCCCTGTTATCAGTTGCCTCCGTGTTAGCAGCTGCCTCCATGTTAGCAGTTGCCTCCGTGTTAGCAGTTGTCTCCATGTTATCAGCTGCCGTCGTGTTAGCAGTTGCCTCTACGTTATCAGTTGCCTCCCTGTTATCAGCTGCCTCCGTGTTAGCAGCTGCCTCCGTGTTAGCAGCTGCCTCTACGTTATCAGTTGCCTCACTGTTATCAGGTGTCTCCGTGTTAGCACCGACCTCTGTGTTAGCAGCTGCCTCCATGTTATCAGTTGCTGTCGTGTTAGCAGCTGCCTCTACGTTATCAGTTGCAACCCTTTTTATCAGCTGCCTCCATGTTAGCAGCTGCCTCCCTGTTATCAGCTGCCTCCATGTTAGCAGTTGCCTCCCTGTCATCAACTGTCTTCGTGTTAGCAGCTGCCTCCATGTTATCAGCTGCCTTTGTGTTAGCACTTGCCTCCATATTATCGGTTGCCTCCATGTTAGCAGCTGCCTCCCTGTTATCAGTTGTCTCCGTGTTATCAGCTGTCTCCGTGTTAGCAGCCGCCTCTGTGTTATCAGTTGCCTCCTTGTTAGCAGCTGCTCTACGTTATAAGTTACCTCCCTTTTATTAGTTGCCTCCGTGTTATCAGCTGCCTCCATGTTATCAGTTGCCTCCGTGTTATCAGTTGTCTCCCTGTTGTCAGCTGCCTCTATGTTAGCAGCTGCCTCCGTGTTAGCAGTTGTCTCCCTGTTGTCAGCTGCCTCCCTGTTAGCAGCTGCCTCTATGTTAGCAGCTGCCTCCTTGTTATCAGTTGCCTCCCTGTTATCAGCCACCTCCGTGTTAGCAGCTTCCTCTATGTTATCAGTTGCCTCCCTCTTATCATCTGCCTCCGTCTTAGGAGCTGCCTCCTGGTTATCAGTTGTCTCCTTGGTAGCACCAGCCTTTGTGTTAGCAGCTGCCTCCATGTTGTCAGCTACCTCCGTGTTAGGAGTTGCCTCCCTATTATCAGCTGCCTCCGTGTTAACAGCTGCCTCCATGTTAGCAGCTGCCTCCCTATTATCAGTAGCCTCCGCGTTAGCAGCTTCCTCCCTATTTTCAGCTACCTCCATGTTATCAACTGCCTCTGTGTTAGCAGCTGCCTCCCTATTATCAGCTGCCTCCGTGTTAGCAGTTGTCTCCCCATTTTCAGCTGCCTCCCTGTTATCAGCTGCCTCCGTGTTAGCAGCTGCCTCCATGTTAGCAGCTGCCTCCCTGTTATCAGCTGCCTCCCTGTTAGCAGTTGCCTCCCTGTCATCAACTGTCTTCATGTTAGCAGCTGCCTCCATGTTATCAGCTGCCTCTGTGTTAGCACTTCCCTCCCTATTATCGGCTGCCTCCATGTTAGCAGCTGCCGCCGTGTTAGCACTTGCTCTACGTTATCAGTTGCCTCCCGTTTTTCAGCTGCCTCCGTGTTACCAGCTTCGTCCCTGTTTTCAGCTGTCTTCGTGTTAGCAAATGTCTCTATGTTAGCAGCTGCCTCCATGTTATCAGTTGCCTCCCTTTTATCAACTGCCTCCATGTTAGCAGCTGCCTCCCTATTATTTGTTGTCTCCGTGTTAGCAGCTGCCTCCATGTTAGCAGCTGCCTCCCTGTTATCTGCTGCCTCCATGTTAGCAGTTGGCTCCCTGTTATCGGCTGCCTCCATGTTAGCAGTTGCCTCCGTGTTATCAGTTGTCTCCATGTTAGCCGCTGCCTCTGTGTTATCAGTTGCCGTCGTGTTAGCAGCTGCCTCTACGTTATCAGTTGTCACCCTTTTATCAGCTGCCTCCATGTTAGCAGCTGGCTCCCTGTTATCAGCTGCCTCCGTGTTAGCAGTTGCCTCCCTATTTTCAGCTCCCTCCCTGTTATCAGTTGCCTCCGTGTTAGCAGCTGCCTCCATGTTAGCAGTTGCCTCCGTGTTAGCAGTTGTCTCCATGTTATCAGCTGCCGTCGTGTTAGCAGTTGCCTCTACGTTATCAGTTGCCTCCCTGTTATCAGCTGCCTCAGTGTTAGCAGCTGCCTCCGTATTAGCAGCTGCCTCTACGTTATCAGTTGCCTCACTGTTATCAGGTGTCTCCGTGTTAGCACCGACCTCTGTGTTAGCAGCTGCCTCCATGTTATCAGTTGCTGTCGTGTTAGCAGCTGCCTCTACGTTATCAGTTGCAACCCTTTTTATCAGCTGCCTCCATGTTAGCAGCTGCCTCCCTGTTATCAGCTGCCTCCATGTTAGCAGTTGCCTCCCTGTCATCAACTGTCTTCGTGTTAGCAGCTGCCTCCATGTTATCAGCTGCCTTTGTGTTAGCACTTGCCTCCATATTATCGGTTGCCTCCATGTTAGCAGCTGCCTCCCTGTTATCAGTTGTCTCCGTGTTATCAGCTGTCTCCGTGTTAGCAGCCGCCTCTGTGTTATCAGTTGCCTCCTTGTTAGCAGCTGCTCTACGTTATAAGTTACCTCCCTTTTATTAGTTGCCTCCGTGTTATCAGCTGCCTCCATGTTATCAGTTGCCTCCGTGTTATCAGTTGTCTCCCTGTTGTCAGCTGCCTCTATGTTAGCAGCTGCCTCCGTGTTAGCAGTTGTCTCCCTGTTGTCAGCTGCCTCCCTGTTAGCAGCTGCCTCTATGTTAGCAGCTGCCTCCTTGTTATCAGTTGCCTCCCTGTTATCAGCCACCTCCGTGTTAGCAGCTTCCTCTATGTTATCAGTTGCCTCCCTCTTATCATCTGCCTCCGTCTTAGGAGCTGCCTCCTGGTTATCAGTTGTCTCCTTGGTAGCACCAGCCTTTGTGTTAGCAGCTACCTCCATGTTGTCAGCTACCTCCGTGTTAGGAGTTGCCTCCCTATTATCAGCTGCCTCCGTGTTAACAGCTGCCTCCATGTTAGCAGCTGCCTCCCTATTATCAGTAGCCTCCGCGTTAGCAGCTGCCTCCCTATTTTCAGCTACCTCCATGTTATCAGCTGCCTCTGTGTTAGCAGCTGCCTCCCTATTATCAGCTGCCTCCGTGTTCGCAGCTGCCTCCCTATTTTCAGCTGCCTCCATGTTATCAGCTACCTCTTTGTTAGCAACTGCCTCCCTATTAACGGCTGCCTCCATGTTAGCAGCTGGCTCCGTGTTATCAGTTGTCTCCATGTTAGCAGTTGCCTCTGTGTTATCAGTTGCCGTCGTGTTAGCAGCTGCCTCCCTATTATCAGCTGTCTCCGTGTTAGCAGTTGTCTCCCTATTTTCAGCTGCCTCCCTGTTATCAGCTGCCTCCGTGTTAGCAGCTGCCTCAATGTTAGCAGCTGCCTCCCTGTTATCAGCTGCCTCCCTGTTAGCAGTTGCCTCCCTGTCATCAACTGTCTTCATGTTAGCAGCTGCCTCCATGTTATCAGCTGCCTCTGTGTTAACACTTCCCTCCCTATTATCGGCTGCCTCCATGTTAGCAGCTGCCTCCCTGTTATAAGTTGTCTCCGTGTTATCAGTTGTCTCCGTGTTAGCAGCTGCCTCTGTGTTATCAGTTGCCTCCGTGTCAGCAGTTGCTCTACGTTATCAGTTGCCTCCGTGTTATCAGCTGCCTCCATGTTATCAGCTGCCTCTGTGTTATCAGCTGCCTCCATGTTATCAGGTGCCTCTGTGTTATCAGCTGCCTCTATGTTAGCAGTTGCCTCCATGTTATCAGCTGCCTCCGTGTTAGCAGCTGCCTCCATGTTATCAGTTGGCTCCCTGTTATCAGCTGCCTACGTGTTAGCAGCTGTCTCCCTATTATCAGTTGCAGCCCTGTTAGCAGCTGCCTCTACGTTATCAGTTGCCTCCGTGTTAGCTGCTGCCTCCCTATTTTCAGTTGTCTCCGTGTTAGCAGCTACCTCGGTGTTAGCACCTCCGTCCATGTTATCAGTTGCCTCCGTGTTAGCAGCTGCCTCCCTGTTAGCAACTGCCGCTATGTTATCAGTTGCCTCCCTGTTATCAGCTGTGTCCGTGTTAGCACCTGCCTCTGTGTTAGCAGCTGCCTCCATGTTATCAGCTGCCTCCGTGTTAGCAGGTGCCTCCCTGTTATCAGCTGCCTCCGTCTTAGCAGCTACCTATCTATTATCAGCTGCCTCCGTGTTAGTAGCTGCCTCCATGTTAGCAGCTGCCTCCCTATTATCAGCTGCCTCCGTGTTAGTAGCTGCCTCCATGTTAGCAGCTGCCTCCCTGTTATCAGTTGCCTCCCTGTTATCAGTTTTCTTCGTGTTAGCATCTGCCTCCGTATTATCAGCTGCCTCCCTATTATCAGTTGCCTCCCTGTTATCAGTTGTCTTCGTGTTAGCATCTGCCTCCGTATTATCAGTTGCCGCCGTGTTAGCACTTGCTCTACGTTATCAGTTGCCTCCCTTTTATCAGCTGCCTCCGTGTTAGCAGCTGCCTCCCTATTTTTAGTTGTCTTCGTGTTAGTAGTTGCCTCTATGTTAGCAGCTGCCTCCATGTTATCAGTTGCCTCCCTTTTATCAGCTGCCTCCATGTTAGCAGCTGTCTCCCTATTATCAGATGCAGCCCTGTTAGCAGCTGCCTCTACGTTATCAGTTGCCTCCCTTTTATCAGTTGCCTCCGTGTTAGCTGCTGCCTCCCTATTTTCAGCTTTCTCCGTGTTAGCAGCTACCTCGGTGTTAGCAGCTGCCTCCATGTTATCAGCTGCCTCCGTGTTAGCAGGTGCCTCCCTGTTATCAGCTGCCTCCGTCTTAGCAGCTACCTCCATATTATCAGCTGCCTCCGGGTTAGTAGCTGCCTCCATGTTAGTAGCTGCCTCCTTGTTATCAGTTGCCTCCCTGTTATCAGTTGTCTTCGTGTTAGCATCTGCTTCCGTATTATCAGCTGCCTCCATGTTATCAGCTGCCTCCCTGTTATCAGCTGCCTCCTTGTTATCAGCTGCCTCCCTGTTATCAACTGCCTCTGTGTTAGTAGCTGCCTCCCTGTTATCAGTTGCCTCCCTGTTATCAGTTGTCTTCGTGTTAGTATCTGCCTCCGTATTATCAGCTGCCGCCGTGTTAGCACTTGCTCTACGTTATCAGTTGCCTCCCGTTTTTCAGCTGCCTCCGTGTTACCAGCTTCGTCCCTGTTTTCAGCTGTCTTCGTGTTAGCAAATGCCTCTATGTTAGCAGCTGCCTCCATGTTATCAGTTGCCTCCCTTTTATCAACTGCCTCCATGTTAGCAGCTGCCTCCCTGTTATTTGTTGTCTCCGTGTTAGCAGCTGCCTCCATGTTAGCAGCTGCCTCCCTGTTATCAGCTGCCTCCATGTTAGCAGTTGGCTCCATGTTATCGGCTGCCTCCATATTAGCAGTTGCCTCCGTGTTATCAGTTGTCTCCATGTTAGCCGCTGCCTCTGTGTTATCAGTTGCCGTCGTGTTAGCAGCTGCCTCTACGTTATCAGTTGCCACCCTTTTATCAGCTGCCTCCATGTTAGCAGCTACCTCCCTGTTATCAGCTGCCTCCGTGTTTGCAGTTGCCTCCCTATTTTCAGCTCCCTCCCTGTTATCAGTTGCCTCCGTGTTAGCAGCTGCCTCCATGTTAGCAGTTGCCTCCGTGTTAGCAGTTGTCTCCATGTTATCAGCTGCCGCCGTGTTAGCAGTTGCCTCTACGTTATCAGTTGCCTCCCTGTTATCAGCTGCCTCCGTGTTAGCAGCTGCCTCCGTGTTAGCAGCTGCCTCTACGTTATCAGTTGCCTCACTGTTATCAGGTGTCTCCGTGTTAGCACCGACCTCTGTGTTAGCAGCTGCCTCCATGTTATCAGTTGCCGTCGTGTTAGCAGCTGCCTCTACATTATCAGTTGCAACCCTTTTATCAGCTGCCTCCATGTTAGCAGCTGCCTCCTTGTTATCAGCTGCCTCCATGTTAGCAGTTGCCTCCCTGTCATCAACTGTCTTCGTGTTAGCAGCTGCCTCCATGTTATCAGCTGCCATTGTGTTAGCACTTGCCTCCATATTATCGGTTGCCTCCATGTTAGCAGCTGCCTCCCTGTTATCAGTTGTCTCCGTGTTATCAGTTGTCTCCGTGTTAGCAGCCGCCTCTGTGTTATCAGTTGCCTCCTTGTTAGCAGCTGCTCTACGTTATAAGTTACCTCCCTTTTATTAGTTGCCTCCGTGTTATCAGCTGCCTCCATGTTATCAGTTGCCTCCGTGTTATCAGTTGTCTCCCTGTTGTCAGCTGCCTCTATGTTAGCAGCTGCCTCCGTGTTAGCAGTTGTCTCCCTGTTGTCAGCTGCCTCCCTGTTAGCAGCTGCCTCCCTGTTAGCAGCTGCCTCCTTGTTATCAGTTGCCTCCCTGTTATCAGCCGCCTCCGTGTTAGCAGCTTCCTCTATGTTATCAGTTGCCTCCCTCTTATCATCTGCCTCCGTGTTAGGAGCTGCCTCCCGGTTATCAGTTGTCTCCTTGGTAGCACCAGCCTTTGTGTTAGCAGCTGCCTCCATGTTGTCAGCTACCTCCGTGTTAGGAGTTGCCTCCCTATTATCAGCTGCCTCCGTGTTAACAGCTGCCTCCATGTTAGCAACAGCCTCCCTATTATCAGCAGCCTCCGCGTTAGCAGCTGCCTCCCTATTTTCAGCTACCTCCATGTTATCAGCTGCCTCTGTGTTAGCAGCTGCCTCCCTATTATCAGCTGCCTCCGTGTTCGCAGCTGCCTCCCTATTTTCAGCTGCCTCCATGTTATCAGCTACCTCTTTGTTAGCAACTGCCTCCCTATTAACGGCTGCCTCCATGTTAGCAGCTGGCTCCGTGTTATCAGTTGTCTCCATGTTAGCAGTTGCCTCTGTGTTATCAGTTGCCGTCGTGTTAGCAGCTGCCTCCCTATTATCAGCTGTCTCCGTGTTAGCAGTTGTCTCCCCATTTTCAGCTGCCTCCCTATTATCAGCTGCCTCCGTGTTAGCAGCTGCCTCCATGTTAGCCGCAGCCTCCCTGTTATCAGCTGCCTCCCTGTTAGCAGTTGCCTCCCTGTCATCAACTGTCTTCATGTTAGCAGCTGCCTCCATGTTATCAGTTGCCTCTGTGTTAGCACTTCCCTCCCTATTATCGGCTGCCTCCATGTTAGCAGCTGCCTCCCTGTTATAAGTTGTCTCCGTGTTATCAGTTGTCTCCGTGTTAGCAGCTGCCTCTGTGTTATCAGTTGCCTCCGTGTCAGCAGTTGCTCTACGTTATCAGTTGCCTCCCTTTTATTAGTTGCCTCCGTGTTATCAGCTGCCTCCATGTTATCAGCTGCCTCTGTGTTATCAGCTGCCTCTATGTTAGCAGCTGCCTCCATGTTATCAGCTGCCTCTGTGTTAGCAGCTGCCTCCATGTTATCAGTTGGCTCCCTGTTATCAGCTACCTACGTGTTAGCAGCTGTCTCCCTATTATCAGTTGCAGCCCTGTTAGCAGCTGCCTCTACGTTATCAGTTGCCTCCGTGTTAGCTGCTGCCTCCCTATTTTCAGTTGTCTCCGTGTTAGCAGCTACCTCGGTGTTAGCACCTCCGTCCATGTTATAAGTTGCCTCCGTGTAAGCAGCTGCCTCCCTGTTAGCAGCTGCCGCTATGTTATCAGTTGCCTCCCTGTTATCAGCTGTGTCCGTGTTAGCACCTACCTCTGTGTTAGCAGCTGCCTCCATGTTATCAGCTGCCTCCGTGTTAGCAGGTGCCTCCCTGTTATCAGCTGCCTCCGTCTTAGCAGCTACCTCTCTATTATCAGCTGCATCCGTATTATCAGCTGCCTCCGTATTATCAGCTACCTCTCTGTTAGCATCTGCCTCCGTATTATCAGCTGCCTCCTTGTTATCAGTTGCCTCCCTGTTATCAGTTGTCTTCGTGTTAGCATCTGCCTCCGTATTATCAGTTGCCGCCGTGTTAGCACTTGCTCTACGTTATCAGTTGCCTCCCTTTTGTCAGCTGCCTCCGTGTTAGCAGCTGCCTCCCTGTTTTTAGTTGTCTTCGTGTTAGTAGCTACATCTATCTTAGCAGCTGCCTCCATGTTATCAGTTGCCTCCCTTTTATCAGCTGCTTCCATGTTAGCAGTTGTCTCCCTATTATCAAATGCAGTCCTGTTAGCAGCTGCCTCTACGTTATCAGTTGCCTCCCTTTTATCAGTTGCCTCCGTGTTAGCTGCTGCCTCCCTATTTTCAGCTTTCTCCGTGTTAGCAGCTACCTCGGTGTTAGCAGCTACCTCCATGTTATCAGTTGCCTCCGTCTTAGCAGCTGCCTCCCTGTTATCAGCTGCCTCTATGTTATCAGTTGCCTCCCTGTTATCAGATGTGTCCGTGTTAGCACCTGCCTCTGTGTAAGCAGCTGCCTCCATGTTATCAGCTGCCTCCGTGTTAGCAGGTGCCTCCCTGTTAGTAGCTGCCTCCTTGTTATCAGTTGCCTCCATGTTATCAGCTGTGTCCGTGTTAGCACCTGCCTCTGTGTTAGCAGCTGCCTCCATGTTATCAGCTGCCTCCGTGTTAGCAGGTGCCTCCCTGTTATCAGCTGCCTCCGTCGTAGCAGCTACCTCCATATTATCAGCTGCCTCCGTGTTAGTAGCTGCCTCCATGTTAGTAGCTGCCTCCTTGTTATCAGTTGCCTCCCTGTTATCAGTTGTCTTCGTGTTAGCATCTGCCTCCGTATTATCAGCTGCCTCTATGTTATCAGCTGCCTCCCTGTTATCAGCTGCCTCCCTATTATCAGCTGCCTCCATGTTATCAGCTGCCTCTATGTTATCAGTTGCCTACGTTTTAGGAGCTGTCTCCCTATTTTCAGCTTTCTCTGTGTTAGCAGCTGCCTCTATATTATCAGTTGCTTCCGTGTTAGCTGCTGCCTCCCTATTTTCAGCTTTCTCCGTGTTAGCAGGTACCTCGGTGCTAGCAGCTGCCGCCATGTTATCAGTTGCCTCCGTGTTAGCAGCTGCCTCCCTGTTAGCAGCTGCCTCTATGTTATCAGTTGCCTCCCTGTTATCAGCTGTGTCCGTCTTAGCAGCTACCTCCATATTATCAGCTGCCTCCGTGTTAGTAGCTGCCTCCATGTTAGTAGCTGCCTCCTTGTTATCAGTTGCCTCCCTGTTATCAGTTGTCTTCGTGTTAGCATCTGCCTCCGTATTATCAGCTGCCTCCATGTTATCAGTTGCCTCCCTGTTATCAGCTGCCTCCCTGTTATCACCTTCCTCCATGTTATCAGCTGCCTCTGTGTTATCAGCTGCTTCCATGTTATCAGCTGCCTCTGTGTTATCAGCTGCCTCTGTGTTAGCAGCTGCCTTCAGGTTATCAGCTGCCTCTGTGTTATCAGCTACCTCCATTTTATCAGTTGCCTCCCTGTTATCAGCTGCCTACGTTTTAGCAGCTGTCTCCCTATTATCAGTTGCAGCCCTGTTAGCAGCTGCCTCTACGTTATCAGTTGCCTCCCTTTTATCAGTTGCTTCCGTGTTAGCTGCTGCCTCCCTATTTTCAGCTTTCTCCGTGTTAGCAGCTACCTCGGTGTTAGCAGCTGCATCTATGTTATCAGTTGCCTCCGTGTTAGCAGCTGCCTCCCTGTTAGCAGCTGCCTCTATGTTATCAGTTGCCTCCCTGTTATCAGCTGTGTCCGTGTTAGCACCTGCCTCTGTGTTAGCAGCTGCCTCCATGTTATCAGCTGCCTCCGTGTTAGCAGGTGCCTCCCTGTTATCAGCTGCCTCCGTCTTAGCAGCTACCTCCATATTATCAGCTGCCTCCGTGTTAGTAGCTGCCTCCATGTTAGTAGCTGCCTCCTTGTTATCAGTTGCCTCCCTGTTATCAGTTGTCTTCGTGCTAGCATCTGCCTCCGTATTATCAGCTGCCTCCATGTTATCAGCTGCCTCCCTGTTATCAGCTGCCTCCTTGTTATCAGCTGCCTCCCTGTTATCAACTGCCTCTGTGTTAGTAGCTGCCTCCCTGTTATCAGTTGCCTCCCTGTTATCAGTTGTCTTCGTGTTAGTATCTGCCTCCGTATTATCAGCTGCCGCCGTGTTAGCACTTGCTCTACGTTATCAGTTACCTCCCGTTTTTCTGCTGCCTCCGTGTTACCAGCTTCCTCCCTGTTTTCAGCTGTCTTCGTGTTAGCAAATGCCTCTATGTTAGCAGCTGCCTCCATGTTATCAGTTGCCTCCCTTTTATCAACTGCCTCCATGTTAGCAGCTGCCTCCCTGTTATTTGTTGTCTCCGTGTTAGCAGCTGCCTCCATGTTAGCAGCTGCCTCCCTGTTATCAGCTGCCTCCATGTTAGCTGTTGGCTCCCTGTTATCGGCTGCCTCCATGTTAGCAGTTGCCTCCGTGTTATCAGTTGTCTCCATGTCAGCCGCTGCCTTTGTGTTATCAGTTGCCGTCGTGTTAGCAGCTGCCTCTACGTTATCAGTTGCCACCCTTTATTCAGCTGCCTCCATGTTAGCAGCTGCCTCCCTGTTATCAGCTGCCTCCGTGTTAGCAGTTGCCTCCCTATTTTCAGCTCCCTCCCTGTTATCAGTTGCCTCCGTGTTAGCAGCTGCCTCCATGTTAGCAGTTGCCTCCGTGTTAGCAGTTGTCTCCATGTTATCAGCTGCCGCCGTGTTAGCAGTTGCCTCTACGTTATCAGTTGCCTCCCTGTTATCAGCTGCCTCCGTGTTAGCAGCTGCCTCCCTGTTATCAGCTGCCTCTGTGTTAGTAGCTGCCTCCGTGTTAGCAGCTGCCTCTACGTTATCAGTTGCCTCACTGTTATTAGGTGTCTCCGTGTTAGCACCGACCTCTTTGTTAGCAGCTGCCTCCATGTTATCAGTTGCCTCTCTGTTATCAGCTGCCTCCATGTTATCAGCTGCCTCCCTGTTATCAGCTGCCTCCTTGTTATCAGCTGCCTCCCTGTTATCAACTGCCTCTGTGTTAGTAGCTGCCTCCCTGTTATCAGTTGCCTCCCTGTTATCAGTTGTCTTCGTGTTAGTATCTGCCTCCGTATTATCAGTTGCCGCCGTGTTAGCACTTGCTCTACGTTATCAGTTACCTCCCGTTTTTCAGCTGCCTCCGTGTTACCAGCTTCCTCCCTGTTTTCAGCTGTCTTCGTGTTAGCAAATGCCTCTATGTTAGCAGCTGCCTCCATGTTATCAGTTGCCTCCCTTTTATCAACTGCCTCCATGTTAGCAGCTGCCTCCCTGTTATTTGTTGCCTCCGTGTTAGCAGCTGCCTCCATGTTAGCAGCTGCCTCCCTGTTATCAGCTGCCTCCATGTTAGCTGTTGGCTCCCTGTTATCGGCTGCCTCCATGTTAGCAGTTGCCTCCGTGTTATCAGTTGTCTGCATGTTAGCCGCTGCCTCTGTGTTATCAGTTGCCGTCGTGTTAGCAGCTGCCTCTACGTTATCAGTTGCCACCCTTTATTCAGCTGCCTCCATGTTAGCAGCTGCCTCCCTGTTATCAGCTGCCTCCGTGTTAGCAGTTGCCTCCCTATTTTCAGCTCCCTCCCTGTTATCAGTTGCCTCCGTGTTAGCAGTTGCCTCCATGTTAGCAGTTGCCTCCGTGTTAGCAGTTGTCTCCATGTTATCAGCTGCCGCCGTGTTAGCAGTTGCCTCTACGTTATCAGTTGCCTCCCTGTTATCAGCTGCCTCCGTGTTAGCAGCTGCCTCCCTGTTATCAGCTGCCTCTGTGTTAGTAGCTGCCTCCGTGTTAGCAGCTGCCTCTACGTTATCAGTTGCCTCACTGTTATTAGGTGTCTCCGTGTTAGCACCGACCTCTTTGTTAGCAGCTGCCTCCATGTTATCAGTTGCCTCTCTGTTATCAGCTGCCTACGTGTTAGCAACTGTCTCCCTATTATCAGTTGCAGCCCTGTTAGCAGCCGCCTCTACGTTATCAGTTGCCTCCCTTTTATCAGTTGCCTCCGTGTTAGCTGCTGCCTCCTTATTTTCAGCTGTCTCCGTGTTAGCAGCTGCCTCCTTATTAGCAGCTGCCTCTATGTTATCAGTTGTCTCCCTGTTATCAGCTGTGTCCGTGTTAGCACCTGCCTCTGTGTTAGCAGTTGCCTCCATGTTATCAGCTGCCTCCGTGTTAGCAGGTGCCTCCCTGTTAGCAGTTGCCTCCCTGTTATTTGTTGCCTCCGTGTTAGCAGCTGCCTCCATGTTAGCAGCTGCCTCCCTGTTATCAGCTGCCTCCATGTTAGCAGTTGGCTCCCTGTTATCGGCTGCCTCCATGTTAGCAGTTGCCTCCGTGTTATCAGTTGTCTCCATGTTAGCCGCTGCCTCTGTGTTATCAGTTGCCGTTGTGTTAGCAGCTGCCTCTACGTTATCAGTTGCCACCCTTTTATCAGCTGCCTCCATGTTAGCAGCTGCCTCCCTGTTATCATCTGCCTCCGTGTTTGCAGTTGCCTCCCTATTTTCAGCTCCCTCCCTGTTATCAGTTGCCTCCGTGTTAGCAGCTGCCTCCATGTTAGCAGTTGCCTCCGTGTTAGCAGTTGTCTCCATGTTATCAGCTGCCGCCGTGTTAGCAGTTGCCTCTACGTTATCAGTTGCCTCCCTGTTATCAGCTGCCTCCGTGTTAGCAGCTGCCTCCGTGTTAGCAGCTGCCTCTACGTTATCAGTTGCCTCACTGTTATCAGGTGTCTCCGTGTTAGCACCGACCTCTGTGTTAGCAGCTGCCTCCATGTTATCAGTTGCCGTCGTGTTAGCAGCTGCCTCTACATTATCAGTTGCAACCCTTTTATCAGCTGCCTCCATGTTAGCAGCTGCCTCCTTGTTATCAGCTGCCTCCATGTTAGCAGTTGCCTCCCTGTCATCAACTGTCTTCGTGTTAGCAGCTGCCTCCATGTTATCAGCTGCCATTGTGTTAGCACTTGCCTCCATATTATCGGTTGCCTCCATGTTAGCAGCTGCCTCCCTGTTATCAGTTGTCTCCGTGTTATCAGTTGTCTCCGTGTTAGCAGCCGCCTCTGTGTTATCAGTTGCCTCCTTGTTAGCAGCTGCTCTACGTTATAAGTTACCTCCCTTTTATTAGTTGCCTCCGTGTTATCAGCTGCCTCCATGTTATCAGTTGCCTCCGTGTTATCAGTTGTCTCCCTGTTGTCAGCTGCCTCTATGTTAGCAGCTGCCTCCGTGTTAGCAGTTGTCTCCCTGTTGTCAGCTGCCTCCCTGTTAGCAGCTGCCTCCCTGTTAGCAGCTGCCTCCTTGTTATCAGTTGCCTCCCTGTTATCAGCCGCCTCCGTGTTAGCAGCTTCCTCTATGTTATCAGTTGCCTCCCTCTTATCATCTGCCTCCGTGTTAGGAGCTGCCTCCCGGTTATCAGTTGTCTCCTTGGTAGCACCAGCCTTTGTGTTAGCAGCTGCCTCCATGTTGTCAGCTACCTCCGTGTTAGGAGTTGCCTCCCTATTATCAGCTGCCTCCGTGTTAACAGCTGCCTCCATGTTAGCAACAGCCTCCCTATTATCAGCAGCCTCCGCGTTAGCAGCTGCCTCCCTATTTTCAGCTACCTCCATGTTATCAGCTGCCTCTGTGTTAGCAGCTGCCTCCATGTTAGCAGCTGCCTCCCTGTTATCAGCTGCCTCCCTGTTAGCAGTTGCCTCCCTGTCATCAACTGTCTTCATGTTAGCAGCTGCCTCCATGTTATCAGCTGCCTCTGTGTTAGCACTTCCCTCCCTATTATCGGCTGCCTCCATGTTAGCAGCTGCCGCCGTGTTAGCACTTGCTCTACGTTATCAGTTGCCTCCCGTTTTTCAGCTGCCTCCGTGTTACCAGCTTCGTCCCTGTTTTCAGCTGTCTTCGTGTTAGCAAATGTCTCTATGTTAGCAGCTGCCTCCATGTTATCAGTTGCCTCCCTTTTATCAACTGCCTCCATGTTAGCAGCTGCCTCCCTATTATTTGTTGTCTCCGTGTTAGCAGCTGCCTCCATGTTAGCAGCTGCCTCCCTGTTATCTGCTGCCTCCATGTTAGCAGTTGGCTCCCTGTTATCGGCTGCCTCCATGTTAGCAGTTGCCTCCGTGTTATCAGTTGTCTCCATGTTAGCCGCTGCCTCTGTGTTATCAGTTGCCGTCGTGTTAGCAGCTGCCTCTACGTTATCAGTTGTCACCCTTTTATCAGCTGCCTCCATGTTAGCAGCTGGCTCCCTGTTATCAGCTGCCTCCGTGTTAGCAGTTGCCTCCCTATTTTCAGCTCCCTCCCTGTTATCAGTTGCCTCCGTGTTAGCAGCTGCCTCCATGTTAGCAGTTGCCTCCGTGTTAGCAGTTGTCTCCATGTTATCAGCTGCCGTCGTGTTAGCAGTTGCCTCTACGTTATCAGTTGCCTCCCTGTTATCAGCTGCCTCCGTGTTAGCAGCTGCCTCCGTATTAGCAGCTGCCTCTACGTTATCAGTTGCCTCACTGTTATCAGGTGTCTCCGTGTTAGCACCGACCTCTGTGTTAGCAGCTGCCTCCATGTTATCAGTTGCTGTCGTGTTAGCAGCTGCCTCTACGTTATCAGTTGCAACCCTTTTTATCAGCTGCCTCCATGTTAGCAGCTGCCTCCCTGTTATCAGCTGCCTCCATGTTAGCAGTTGCCTCCCTGTCATCAGCTGCCTCCGTGTTATCAGTTGCCTCCTTGTTAGCAGCTGCTCTACGTTATAAGTTACCTCCCTTTTATTAGTTGCCTCCGTGTTATCAGCTGCCTCCATGTTATCAGTTGCCTCCGTGTTATCAGTTGTCTCCCTGTTGTCAGCTGCCTCTATGTTAGCAGCTGCCTCCGTGTTAGCAGTTGTCTCCCTGTTGTCAGCTGCCTCCCTGTTAGCAGCTGCCTCTATGTTAGCAGCTGCCTCCTTGTTATCAGTTGCCTCCCTGTTATCAGCCACCTCCGTGTTAGCAGCTTCCTCTATGTTATCAGTTGCCTCCCTCTTATCATCTGCCTCCGTCTTAGGAGCTGCCTCCTGGTTATCAGTTGTCTCCTTGGTAGCACCAGCCTTTGTGTTAGCAGCTGCCTCCATGTTGTCAGCTACCTCCGTGTTAGGAGTTGCCTCCCTATTATCAGCTGCCTCCGTGTTAACAGCTGCCTCCATGTTAGCAGCTGCCTCCCTATTATCAGTAGCCTCCGCGTTAGCAGCTGCCTCCCTATTTTCAGCTACCTCCATGTTATCAGCTGCCTCTGTGTTAGCAGCTGCCTCCCTATTATCAGCTGCCTCCGTGTTCGCAGCTGCCTCCCTATTTTCAGCTGCCTCCATGTTATCAGCTACCTCTTTGTTAGCAACTGCCTCCCTATTAACGGCTGCCTCCATGTTAGCAGCTGGCTCCGTGTTATCAGTTGTCTCCATGTTAGCAGTTGCCTCTGTGTTATCAGTTGCCGTCGTGTTAGCAGCTGCCTCCCTATTATCAGCTGTCTCCGTGTTAGCAGTTGTCTCCCTATTTTCAGCTGCCTCCCTGTTATCAGCTGCCTCCGTGTTAGCAGCTGCCTCAATGTTAGCAGCTGCCTCCCTGTTATCAGCTGCCTCCCTGTTAGCAGTTGCCTCCCTGTTATCAGCTGCCTCCATGTTATCAGCTGCCTCCATGTTATCAGCTGCCTCCGTGTTATCAGTTGCCTCCTTGTTAGCAGCTGCTCTACGTTATAAGTTACCTCCCTTTTATTAGTTGCCTCCGTGTTATCAGCTGCCTCCATGTTATCAGTTGCCTCCGTGTTATCAGTTGTCTCCCTGTTGTCAGCTGCCTCTATGTTAGCAGCTGCCTCCGTGTTAGCAGTTGTCTCCCTGTTGTCAGCTGCCTCCCTGTTAGCAGCTGCCTCTATGTTAGCAGCTGCCTCCTTGTTATCAGTTGCCTCCCTGTTATCAGCCACCTCCGTGTTAGCAGCTTCCTCTATGTTATCAGTTGCCTCCCTCTTATCATCTGCCTCCGTCTTAGGAGCTGCCTCCTGGTTATCAGTTGTCTCCTTGGTAGCACCAGCCTTTGTGTTAGCAGCTGCCTCCATGTTGTCAGCTACCTCCGTGTTAGGAGTTGCCTCCCTATTATCAGCTGCCTCCGTGTTAACAGCTGCCTCCATGTTAGCAGCTGCCTCCCTATTATCAGTAGCCTCCGCGTTAGCAGCTGCCTCCCTATTTTCAGCTACCTCCATGTTATCAGCTGCCTCTGTGTTAGCAGCTGCCTCCCTATTATCAGCTGCCTCCGTGTTCGCAGCTGCCTCCCTATTTTCAGCTGCCTCCATGTTATCAGCTACCTCTTTGTTAGCAACTGCCTCCCTATTAACGGCTGCCTCCATGTTAGCAGCTGGCTCCATGTTATCAGTTGTCTCCATGTTAGCAGTTGCCTCTGTGTTATCAGTTGCCGTCGTGTTAGCAGCTGCCTCCCTATTATCAGCTGTCTCCGTGTTAGCAGTTGTCTCCCTATTTTCAGCTGCCTCCCTGTTATCAGCTGCCTCCGTGTTAGCAGCTGCCTCAATGTTAGCAGCTGCCTCCCTGTTATCAGCTGCCTCCCTGTTAGCAGTTGCCTCCCTGTCATCAACTGTCTTCATGTTAGCAGCTGCCTCCATGTTATCAGCTGCCTCTGTGTTAGCACTTCCCTCCCTATTATCGGCTGCCTCCATGTTAGCAGCTGCCTCCCTGTTATAAGTTGTCTCCGTGTTATCAGTTGTCTCCGTGTTAGCAGCTGCCTCTGTGTTATCAGTTGCCTCCGTGTCAGCAGTTGCTCTACGTTATCAGTTGCCTCCGTGTTATCAGCTGCCTCCATGTTATCAGCTGCCTCTGTGTTATCAGCTGCCTCCATGTTATCAGGTGCCTCTGTGTTATCAGCTGCCTCTATGTTAGCAGTTGCCTCCATGTTATCAGCTGCCTCCGTGTTAGCAGCTGCCTCCATGTTATCAGTTGGCTCCCTGTTATCAGCTGCCTACGTGTTAGCAGCTGTCTCCCTATTATCAGTTGCAGCCCTGTTAGCAGCTGCCTCTACGTTATCAGTTGCCTCCGTGTTAGCTGCTGCCTCCCTATTTTCAGTTGTCTCCGTGTTAGCAGCTACCTCGGTGTTAGCACCTCCGTCCATGTTATCAGTTGCCTCCGTGTTAGCAGCTGCCTCCCTGTTAGCAACTGCCGCTATGTTATCAGTTGCCTCCCTGTTATCAGCTGTGTCCGTGTTAGCACCTGCCTCTGTGTTAGCAGCTGCCTCCATGTTATCAGCTGCCTCCGTGTTAGCAGGTGCCTCCCTGTTATCAGCTGCCTCCGTCTTAGCAGCTACCTATCTATTATCAGCTGCCTCCGTGTTAGTAGCTGCCTCCATGTTAGCAGCTGCCTCCCTGTTATCAGTTGCCTCCCTGTTATCAGTTTTCTTCGTGTTAGCATCTGCCTCCGTATTATCAGCTGCCTCCCTATTATCAGTTGCCTCCCTGTTATCAGTTGTCTTCGTGTTAGCATCTGCCTCCGTATTATCAGTTGCCGCCGTGTTAGCACTTGCTCTACGTTATCAGTTGCCTCCCTTTTATCAGCTGCCTCCGTGTTAGCAGCTGCCTCCCTATTTTTAGTTGTCTTCGTGTTAGTAGTTGCCTCTATGTTAGCAGCTGCCTCCATGTTATCAGTTGCCTCCCTTTTATCAGCTGCCTCCATGTTAGCAGCTGTCTCCCTATTATCAGATGCAGCCCTGTTAGCAGCTGCCTCTACGTTATCAGTTGCCTCCCTTTTATCAGTTGCCTCCGTGTTAGCTGCTGCCTCCCTATTTTCAGCTTTCTCCGTGTTAGCAGCTACCTCGGTGTTAGCAGCTGCCTCCATGTTATCAGCTGCCTCCGTGTTAGCAGGTGCCTCCCTGTTATCAGCTGCCTCCGTCTTAGCAGCTACCTCCATATTATCAGCTGCCTCCGGGTTAGTAGCTGCCTCCATGTTAGTAGCTGCCTCCTTGTTATCAGTTGCCTCCCTGTTATCAGTTGTCTTCGTGTTAGCATCTGCTTCCGTATTATCAGCTGCCTCCATGTTATCAGCTGCCTCCCTGTTATCAGCTGCCTCCTTGTTATCAGCTGCCTCCCTGTTATCAACTGCCTCTGTGTTAGTAGCTGCCTCCCTGTTATCAGTTGCCTCCCTGTTATCAGTTGTCTTCGTGTTAGTATCTGCCTCCGTATTATCAGCTGCCGCCGTGTTAGCACTTGCTCTACGTTATCAGTTGCCTCCCGTTTTTCAGCTGCCTCCGTGTTACCAGCTTCGTCCCTGTTTTCAGCTGTCTTCGTGTTAGCAAATGCCTCTATGTTAGCAGCTGCCTCCATGTTATCAGTTGCCTCCCTTTTATCAACTGCCTCCATGTTAGCAGCTGCCTCCCTGTTATTTGTTGTCTCCGTGTTAGCAGCTGCCTCCATGTTAGCAGCTGCCTCCCTGTTATCAGCTGCCTCCATGTTAGCAGTTGGCTCCATGTTATCGGCTGCCTCCATATTAGCAGTTGCCTCCGTGTTATCAGTTGTCTCCATGTTAGCCGCTGCCTCTGTGTTATCAGTTGCCGTCGTGTTAGCAGCTGCCTCTACGTTATCAGTTGCCACCCTTTTATCAGCTGCCTCCATGTTAGCAGCTACCTCCCTGTTATCAGCTGCCTCCGTGTTTGCAGTTGCCTCCCTATTTTCAGCTCCCTCCCTGTTATCAGTTGCCTCCGTGTTAGCAGCTGCCTCCATGTTAGCAGTTGCCTCCGTGTTAGCAGTTGTCTCCATGTTATCAGCTGCCGCCGTGTTAGCAGTTGCCTCTACGTTATCAGTTGCCTCCCTGTTATCAGCTGCCTCCGTGTTAGCAGCTGCCTCTACGTTATCAGTTGCCTCACTGTTATCAGGTGTCTCCGTGTTAGCACCGACCTCTGTGTTAGCAGCTGCCTCCATGTTATCAGTTGCCGTCGTGTTAGCAGCTGCCTCTACATTATCAGTTGCAACCCTTTTATCAGCTGCCTCCATGTTAGCAGCTGCCTCCTTGTTATCAGCTGCCTCCATGTTAGCAGTTGCCTCCCTGTCATCAACTGTCTTCGTGTTAGCAGCTGCCTCCATGTTATCAGCTGCCATTGTGTTAGCACTTGCCTCCATATTATCGGTTGCCTCCATGTTAGCAGCTGCCTCCCTGTTATCAGTTGTCTCCGTGTTATCAGTTGTCTCCGTGTTAGCAGCCGCCTCTGTGTTATCAGTTGCCTCCTTGTTAGCAGCTGCTCTACGTTATAAGTTACCTCCCTTTTATTAGTTGCCTCCGTGTTATCAGCTGCCTCCATGTTATCAGTTGCCTCCGTGTTATCAGTTGTCTCCCTGTTGTCAGCTGCCTCTATGTTAGCAGCTGCCTCCGTGTTAGCAGTTGTCTCCCTGTTGTCAGCTGCCTCCCTGTTAGCAGCTGCCTCCCTGTTAGCAGCTGCCTCCTTGTTATCAGTTGCCTCCCTGTTATCAGCCGCCTCCGTGTTAGCAGCTTCCTCTATGTTATCAGTTGCCTCCCTCTTATCATCTGCCTCCGTGTTAGGAGCTGCCTCCCGGTTATCAGTTGTCTCCTTGGTAGCACCAGCCTTTGTGTTAGCAGCTGCCTCCATGTTGTCAGCTACCTCCGTGTTAGGAGTTGCCTCCCTATTATCAGCTGCCTCCGTGTTAACAGCTGCCTCCATGTTAGCAACAGCCTCCCTATTATCAGCAGCCTCCGCGTTAGCAGCTGCCTCCCTATTTTCAGCTACCTCCATGTTATCAGCTGCCTCTGTGTTAGCAGCTGCCTCCCTATTATCAGCTGCCTCCGTGTTCGCAGCTGCCTCCCTATTTTCAGCTGCCTCCATGTTATCAGCTACCTCTTTGTTAGCAACTGCCTCCCTATTAACGGCTGCCTCCATGTTAGCAGCTGGCTCCGTGTTATCAGTTGTCTCCATGTTAGCAGTTGCCTCTGTGTTATCAGTTGCCGTCGTGTTAGCAGCTGCCTCCCTATTATCAGCTGTCTCCGTGTTAGCAGTTGTCTCCCCATTTTCAGCTGCCTCCCTATTATCAGCTGCCTCCGTGTTAGCAGCTGCCTCCATGTTAGCCGCAGCCTCCCTGTTATCAGCTGCCTCCCTGTTAGCAGTTGCCTCCCTGTCATCAACTGTCTTCATGTTAGCAGCTGCCTCCATGTTATCAGTTGCCTCTGTGTTAGCACTTCCCTCCCTATTATCGGCTGCCTCCATGTTAGCAGCTGCCTCCCTGTTATAAGTTGTCTCCGTGTTATCAGTTGTCTCCGTGTTAGCAGCTGCCTCTGTGTTATCAGTTGCCTCCGTGTCAGCAGTTGCTCTACGTTATCAGTTGCCTCCCTTTTATTAGTTGCCTCCGTGTTATCAGCTGCCTCCATGTTATCAGCTGCCTCTGTGTTATCAGCTGCCTCTATGTTAGCAGCTGCCTCCATGTTATCAGCTGCCTCTGTGTTAGCAGCTGCCTCCATGTTATCAGTTGGCTCCCTGTTATCAGCTACCTACGTGTTAGCAGCTGTCTCCCTATTATCAGTTGCAGCCCTGTTAGCAGCTGCCTCTACGTTATCAGTTGCCTCCGTGTTAGCTGCTGCCTCCCTATTTTCAGTTGTCTCCGTGTTAGCAGCTACCTCGGTGTTAGCACCTCCGTCCATGTTATAAGTTGCCTCCGTGTAAGCAGCTGCCTCCCTGTTAGCAGCTGCCGCTATGTTATCAGTTGCCTCCCTGTTATCAGCTGTGTCCGTGTTAGCACCTGCCTCTGTGTTAGCAGCTGCCTCCATGTTATCAGCTGCCTCCGTGTTAGCAGGTGCCTCCCTGTTATCAGCTGCCTCCGTCTTAGCAGCTACCTCTCTATTATCAGCTGCATCCGTATTATCAGCTGCCTCCGTATTATCAGCTACCTCTCTGTTAGCATCTGCCTCCGTATTATCAGCTGCCTCCTTGTTATCAGTTGCCTCCCTGTTATCAGTTGTCTTCGTGTTAGCATCTGCCTCCGTATTATCAGTTGCCGCCGTGTTAGCACTTGCTCTACGTTATCAGTTGCCTCCCTTTTGTCAGCTGCCTCCGTGTTAGCAGCTGCCTCCCTGTTTTTAGTTGTCTTCGTGTTAGTAGCTACATCTATCTTAGCAGCTGCCTCCATGTTATCAGTTGCCTCCCTTTTATCAGCTGCTTCCATGTTAGCAGTTGTCTCCCTATTATCAAATGCAGTCCTGTTAGCAGCTGCCTCTACGTTATCAGTTGCCTCCCTTTTATCAGTTGCCTCCGTGTTAGTTGCTGCCTCCCTATTTTCAGCTTTCTCCGTGTTAGCAGCTACCTCGGTGTTAGCAGCTACCTCCATGTTATCAGTTGCCTCCGTCTTAGCAGCTGCCTCCCTGTTATCAGCTGCCTCTATGTTATCAGTTGCCTCCCTGTTATCAGATGTGTCCGTGTTAGCACCTGCCTCTGTGTAAGCAGCTGCCTCCATGTTATCAGCTGCCTCCGTGTTAGCAGGTGCCTCCCTGTTAGTAGCTGCCTCCTTGTTATCAGTTGCCTCCATGTTATCAGCTGTGTCCGTGTTAGCACCTGCCTCTGTGTTAGCAGCTGCCTCCATGTTATCAGCTGCCTCCGTGTTAGCAGGTGCCTCCCTGTTTTCAGCTGCCTCCGTCGTAGCAGCTACCTCCATATTATCAGCTGCCTCCGTGTTAGTAGCTGCCTCCATGTTAGTAGCTGCCTCCTTGTTATCAGTTGCCTCCCTGTTATCAGTTGTCTTCGTGTTAGCATCTGCCTCCGTATTATCAGCTGCCTCTATGTTATCAGCTGCCTCCCTGTTATCAGCTGCCTCCCTATTATCAGCTGCCTCCATGTTATCAGCTGCCTCTATGTTATCAGTTGCCTACGTTTTAGGAGCTGTCTCCCTATTTTCAGCTTTCTCTGTGTTAGCAGCTGCCTCTATATTATCAGTTGCTTCCGTGTTAGCTGCTGCCTCCCTATTTTCAGCTTTCTCCGTGTTAGCAGGTACCTCGGTGCTAGCAGCTGCCGCCATGTTATCAGTTGCCTCCGTGTTAGCAGCTGCCTCCCTGTTAGCAGCTGCCTCTATGTTATCAGTTGCCTCCCTGTTATCAGCTGTGTCCGTCTTAGCAGCTACCTCCATATTATCAGCTGCCTCCGTGTTAGTAGCTGCCTCCATGTTAGTAGCTGCCTCCTTGTTATCAGTTGCCTCCCTGTTATCAGTTGTCTTCGTGTTAGCATCTGCCTCCGTATTATCAGCTGCCTCCATGTTATCAGTTGCCTCCCTGTTATCAGCTGCCTCCCTGTTATCACCTTCCTCCATGTTATCAGCTGCCTCTGTGTTATCAGCTGCTTCCATGTTATCAGCTGCCTCTGTGTTATCAGCTGCCTCTGTGTTAGCAGCTGCCTTCAGGTTATCAGCTGCCTCTGTGTTATCAGCTACCTCCATTTTATCAGTTGCCTCCCTGTTATCAGCTGCCTACGTTTTAGCAGCTGTCTCCCTATTATCAGTTGCAGCCCTGTTAGCAGCTGCCTCTACGTTATCAGTTGCCTCCCTTTTATCAGTTGCTTCCGTGTTAGCTGCTGCCTCCCTATTTTCAGCTTTCTCCGTGTTAGCAGCTACCTCGGTGTTAGCAGCTGCATCTATGTTATCAGTTGCCTCCGTGTTAGCAGCTGCCTCCCTGTTAGCAGCTGCCTCTATGTTATCAGTTGCCTCCCTGTTATCAGCTGTGTCCGTGTTAGCACCTGCCTCTGTGTTAGCAGCTGCCTCCATGTTATTAGCTGCCTCCGTGTTAGCAGGTGCCTCCCTGTTATCAGCTGCCTCCGTCTTAGCAGCTACCTCCATATTATCAGCTGCCTCCGTGTTAGTAGCTGCCTCCATGTTAGTAGCTGCCTCCTTGTTATCAGTTGCCTCCCTGTTATCAGTTGTCTTCGTGTTAGCATCTGCCTCCGTATTATCAGCTGCCTCCATGTTATCAGTTGCCTCCCTGTTATCAGCTGCCTCCCTGTTATCACCTTCCTCCATGTTATCAGCTGCCTCTGTGTTATCAGCTGCTTCCATGTTATCAGCTGCCTCTGTGTTATCAGCTGCCTCTGTGTTAGCAGCTGCCTTCAGGTTATCAGCTGCCTCTGTGTTATCAGCTACCTCCATTTTATCAGTTGCCTCCCTGTTATCAGCTGCCTACGTTTTAGCAGCTGTCTCCCTATTATCAGTTGCAGCCCTGTTAGCAGCTGCCTCTACGTTATCAGTTGCCTCCCTTTTATCAGTTGCTTCCGTGTTAGCTGCTGCCTCCCTATTTTCAGCTTTCTCCGTGTTAGCAGCTACCTCGGTGTTAGCAGCTGCATCTATGTTATCAGTTGCCTCCGTGTTAGCAGCTGCCTCCCTGTTAGCAGCTGCCTCTATGTTATCAGTTGCCTCCCTGTTATCAGCTGTGTCCGTGTTAGCACCTGCCTCTGTGTTAGCAGCTGCCTCCATGTTATCAGCTGCCTCCGTGTTAGCAGGTGCCTCCCTGTTATCAGCTGCCTCCGTCTTAGCAGCTACCTCCATATTATCAGCTGCCTCCGTGTTAGTAGCTGCCTCCATGTTAGTAGCTGCCTCCTTGTTATCAGTTGCCTCCCTGTTATCAGTTGTCTTCGTGCTAGCATCTGCCTCCGTATTATCAGCTGCCTCCATGTTATCAGCTGCCTCCCTGTTATCAGCTGCCTCCTTGTTATCAGCTGCCTCCCTGTTATCAACTGCCTCTGTGTTAGTAGCTGCCTCCCTGTTATCAGTTGCCTCCCTGTTATCAGTTGTCTTCGTGTTAGTATCTGCCTCCGTATTATCAGCTGCCGCCGTGTTAGCACTTGCTCTACGTTATCAGTTACCTCCCGTTTTTCTGCTGCCTCCGTGTTACGAGCTTCCTCCCTGTTTTCAGCTGTCTTCGTGTTAGCAAATGCCTCTATGTTAGCAGCTGCCTCCATGTTATCAGTTGCCTCCCTTTTATCAACTGCCTCCATGTTAGCAGCTGCCTCCCTGTTATTTGTTGTCTCCGTGTTAGCAGCTGCCTCCATGTTAGCAGCTGCCTCCCTGTTATCAGCTGCCTCCATGTTAGCTGTTGGCTCCCTGTTATCGGCTGCCTCCATGTTAGCAGTTGCCTCCGTGTTATCAGTTGTCTCCATGTCAGCCGCTGCCTCTGTGTTATCAGTTGCCGTCGTGTTAGCAGCTGCCTCTACGTTATCAGTTGCCACCCTTTATTCAGCTGCCTCCATGTTAGCAGCTGCCTCCCTGTTATCAGCTGCCTCCGTGTTAGCAGTTGCCTCCCTATTTTCAGCTCCCTCCCTGTTATCAGTTGCCTCCGTGTTAGCAGCTGCCTCCATGTTAGCAGTTGCCTCCGTGTTAGCAGTTGTCTCCATGTTATCAGCTGCCGCCGTGTTAGCAGTTGCCTCTACGTTATCAGTTGCCTCCCTGTTATCAGCTGCCTCCGTGTTAGCAGCTGCCTCCCTGTTATCAGCTGCCTCTGTGTTAGTAGCTGCCTCCGTGTTAGCAGCTGCCTCTACGTTATCAGTTGCCTCACTGTTATTAGGTGTCTCCGTGTTAGCACCGACCTCTTTGTTAGCAGCTGCCTCCATGTTATCAGTTGCCTCTCTGTTATCAGCTGCCTCCATGTTATCAGCTGCCTCCCTGTTATCAGCTGCCTCCTTGTTATCAGCTGCCTCCCTGTTATCAACTGCCTCTGTGTTAGTAGCTGCCTCCCTGTTATCAGTTGCCTCCCTGTTATCAGTTGTCTTCGTGTTAGTATCTGCCTCCGTATTATCAGTTGCCGCCGTGTTAGCACTTGCTCTACGTTATCAGTTACCTCCCGTTTTTCAGCTGCCTCCGTGTTACCAGCTTCCTCCCTGTTTTCAGCTGTCTTCGTGTTAGCAAATGCCTCTATGTTAGCAGCTGCCTCCATGTTATCAGTTGCCTCCCTTTTATCAACTGCCTCCATGTTAGCAGCTGCCTCCCTGTTATTTGTTGTCTCCGTGTTAGCAGCTGCCTCCATGTTAGCAGCTGCCTCCCTGTTATCAGCTGCCTCCATGTTAGCTGTTGGCTCCCTGTTATCGGCTGCCTCCATGTTAGCAGTTGCCTCCGTGTTATCAGTTGTCTGCATGTTAGCCGCTGCCTCTGTGTTATCAGTTGCCGTCGTGTTAGCAGCTGCCTCTACGTTATCAGTTGCCACCCTTTATTCAGCTGCCTCCATGTTAGCAGCTGCCTCCCTGTTATCAGCTGCCTCCGTGTTAGCAGTTGCCTCCCTATTTTCAGCTCCCTCCCTGTTATCAGTTGCCTCCGTGTTAGCAGCTGCCTCCACGTTAGCAGTTGCCTCCGTGTTAGCAGTTGTCTCCATGTTATCAGCTGCCGCCGTGTTAGCAGTTGCCTCTACGTTATCAGTTGCCTCCCTGTTATCAGCTGCCTCCGTGTTAGCAGCTGCCTCCCTGTTATCAGCTGCCTCTGTGTTAGTAGCTGCCTCCGTGTTAGCAGCTGCCTCTACGTTATCAGTTGCCTCACTGTTATTAGGTGTCTCCGTGTTAGCACCGACCTCTTTGTTAGCAGCTGCCTCCATGTTATCAGTTGCCTCTCTGTTATCAGCTGCCTACGTGTTAGCAACTGTCTCCCTATTATCAGTTGCAGCCCTGTTAGCAGCCGCCTCTACGTTATCAGTTGCCTCCCTTTTATCAGTTGCCTCCGTGTTAGCTGCTGCCTCCCTATTTTCAGCTGTCTCCGTGTTAGCAGCTGCCTCCTTATTAGCAGCTGCCTCTATGTTATCAGTTGTCTCCCTGTTATCAGCTGTGTCCGTGTTAGCACCTGCCTCTGTGTTAGCAGTTGCCTCCATGTTATCAGCTGCCTCCGTGTTAGCAGGTGCCTCCCTGTTAGCAGTTGCCTCCCTGTTATTTGTTGCCTCCGTGTTAGCAGCTGCCTCCATGTTAGCAGCTGCCTCCCTGTTATCAGCTGCCTCCATGTTAGCAGTTGGCTCCCTGTTATCGGCTGCCTCCATGTTAGCAGTTGCCTCCGTGTTATCAGTTGTCTCCATGTTAGCCGCTGCCTCTGTGTTATCAGTTGCCGTTGTGTTAGCAGCTGCCTCTACGTTATCAGTTGCCACCCTTTTATCAGCTGCCTCCATGTTAGCAGCTGCCTCCCTGTTATCATCTGCCTCCGTGTTAGCAGTTGCCTCCCTATTTTCAGCTCCCTCCCTGTTATCAGTTGCCTCCGTGTTAGCAGCTGCCTCCATGTTAGCAGTTGCCTCCGTGTTAGCAGTTGTCTCCATGTTATCAGCTGCCGCCGTGTTAGCAGTTGCCTCTACGTTATCAGGTGCCTCCCTGTTATCAGCTGCCTCCGTGTTAGCAGCTGCCTCCCTGTTATCAGCTGCCTCTGTGTTAGTAGCGGCCTCCGTGTTAGCAGCTGCCTCTACGTTATCAGTTGCCTCACTGTTATCAGGTGTCTCCGTGTTAGCACCGACCTCTTTGTTAGCAGCTGCCTCCATGTTTTCAGTTGCCTCTCTGTTATCAGCTGCCTACGTGTTAGCAGCTGTCTCCCTATTATCAGTTGCAGCCCTGTTAGCAGCCGCCTCTACGTTATCAGTTGCCTCCCTTTTATCAGTTGCCTCCGTGTTAGCTGCTGCCTCCCTATTTTCAGTTGTCTCCGTGTTAGCAGCTGCCTCCCTATTAGCAGCTGCCTCTACGTTATCAGTTGCCTCCCTGTTATCAGCTGCCTCTGTGTTAGCAGTTGCCTCCGTGTTAGCAGCCGCCTCTACGTTATCAGTTGCCTCCCTTTTATCAGTTGCCTCCGTGTTAGCTGCTGCCTCCCTATTTTCAGCTGTCTCCGTGTTAGCAGCTGCCTCCCTATTAGCAGCTGCCTCTATGTTATCAGTTGTCTCCCTATTATCAGCTGTGTCCGTGTTAGCACCTGCCTCTGTATTAGCAGTTGCCTCCATGTTATCAGCTGCCTCCGTGTTAGCAGGTTCCTCCGTGTTATCAGCTGCCTCCGTCTTAGCAGCTACCTCCCTATTATCAGCTGCCTCCGTGTTAGTAGCTGCCTCGATGTTAGCAGCTGCCTCCCTGTTATCAGTTGCCTCCCTGTTATCAGTTATTTCGTTTTAGCATCTGCCTCCGTATTATCAGCTGCCTCCATGTTATCAGTCGCCTCCTTGTTATCAGCTGCCTCTGTGTTATCAGTTGTCTCCGTGTTAGCAGTTGCCTACATGTTATCAACTGCCTCCCTGTTATCAGCTGCCTCCTTGTTATCAGCTGCCTTCCTGTTATCAGCTGCCTCCGTGTTAGCAGCTGCCTCCCTGTTTTCAACTGTCTTCGTGTTAGCAGCTGCCTCAATGTAAGCAGCTGCCTCCATGTTATCAGTTGCCTCCCTTTTATCAGTTGTCTCCATGTTAGCAGCTGCCTCCATGTTATCAGCTGCCTCTATGTTAGCACTTGCCTCCCTATTATCGGCTGCCTCCATGTTAGCAGCTGCCTCCCTGTTATCAGTTGTCTCCGTGTTAGCAGCTGCCTCCATGTTATCAGTTGCCTCCCTGTTATCAGCTGCCTACGTGTTAGCAGCTGTCTCTCTATTATCAGCTACCGCCGTGCTAGCAGCTGCCTCTACGTTATCAGTTGCCTCCCTTTTATCAGTTGCCTCCGTGTTAGCTGCTGCCTCCCTATTTTCAGCTGTCACCGTGTTAGCAGCTTCCTCGGTGTTAGCAGCTGCCTCCATGTTATCAGCTGCCTCCGTGTTAGCAGCTGTCTGCTAGTTAGCAGCTGCCTCCTAATTAGCAGCTGCCTCTTAGTTAGCAGCTGCCTCTATGTTATCAGTTGCCTCCCTATTATCAGGTGCTTCCCTGTTATTAGTTGCCTCCCTGTTATCAGCTGCCTCCGTGTTATCAGCTGCCTCCATGTTAGTAGTTGCCTCCCTGTTATGAGTTGTCTCCGTGTTAGCAACTTCCTCTATGTTATTAGCTGCCTCTGTGTTAGCAGCTGCCTCCGTGTGAGCAGCTGCCTCCGTGTTAGCAGTTGTCTCCCTGTTGTCAGCTGCCTCCCTGTTATCAGCTGCCTCCCTGTTAGCAGTTGCCTCCCTGTCATCAACTGTCTTCATGTTAGCAGCTGCCTCCATGTTATCAGCTGCCTCTGTGTTAGCACTTCCCTCCCTATTATCGGCTGCCTCCATGTTAGCAGCTGCCTCCCTGTTATAAGTTGTCTCCGTGTTATCAGTTGTCTCTGTGTTAACAGCTGCCTCTGTGTTATCAGTTGCCTCCGTGTCAGCAGTTGCTCTACGTTATCAGTTGCCTCCCTTTTATTAGTTGCCTCCGTGTTATCAGCTGCCTCCATGTTATCAGCTGCCTCTGTGTTATCAGCTGCCTCCATGTTATCAGGTGCCTCTGTGTTATCAGCTGCCTCTATGTTAGCAGCTGCCTCCATGTTATCAGCTGCCTCTGTGTTAGCAGCTGCCTCCATGTTATCAGTTGGCTCCCTGTTATCAGCTGCCTACGTGTTAGCAGCTGCCTCCCTATTATCAGTTGCAGCCCTGTTAGCAGCTGCCTCTACGTTATCAGTTGCCTCCGTGTTAGCTGCTGCCTCCCTATTTTCAGTTGTCTCCGTGTTAGCAGCTACCTCGGTGTTAGCACCTCCGTCCATGTTATAAGTTGCCTCCGTGTTAGCAGCTGCCTCCCTGTTAGCAGCTGCCGCTATGTTATCAGTTGCCTCCCTGTTATCAGCTGTGTCCGTGTTAGCACCTGCCTCTGTGTTAGCAGCTGCCTCCATGTTATCAGCTGCCTCTGTGTTATCAGCTGCCTCCATGTTATCAGGTGCCTCTGTGTTATCAGCTGCCTCTATGTTAGCAGCTGCCTCCATGTTATCAGCTGCCTCTGTGTTAGCAGCTGCCTCCATGTTATCAGTTGGCTCCCTGTTATCAGCTGCCTACGTGTTAGCAGCTGCCTCCCTATTATCAGTTGCAGCCCTGTTAGCAGCTGCCTCTACGTTATCAGTTGCCTCCGTGTTAGCTGCTGCCTCCCTATTTTCAGTTGTCTCCGTGTTAGCAGCTACCTCGGTGTTAGCACCTCCGTCCATGTTATAAGTTGCCTCCGTGTTAGCAGCTGCCTCCCTGTTAGCAGCTGCCGCTATGTTATCAGTTGCCTCCCTGTTATCAGCTGTGTCCGTGTTAGCACCTGCCTCTGTGTTAGCAGCTGCCTCCATGTTATCAGCTGCCTCCGTGTTAGCAGGTGCCTCCCTGTTATCAGCTGCCTCCGTCTTAGCAGCTACCTCTCTATTATCAGCTGCCTCCGTGTTAGTAGCTGCCTCCATGTTAGCAGCTGCCTCCCTGTTATCAGTTGCCTCCCTGTTATCAGTTTTCTTCGTGTTAGCATCTGCCTCCGTATTATCAGCTGCCTCCCTGTTATCAGTTGCCTCCATGTTATCAGTTGCCTCCGTATTAGCAGCTGCCTCCATGTTATCAGTTGCCTCCGTCTTAGCAGCTGCCTCCCTGTTAGCAGCTGCCTCTATGTTATCAGTTGCCTCCCTGTTATCAGATGTGTCCGTGTTAGCACCTGCCTCTGTGTAAGCAGCTGCCTCCATGTTATCAGCTGCCTCCGTGTTAGCAGGTGCCTCCCTGTTAGTAGCTGCCTCCTTGTTATCAGTTGCCTCCCTGTTATCAGCTGTGTCCGTGTTAGCACCTGCCTCTGTGTTAGCAGCTGCCTCCATGTTATCAGCTGCCTCCGTGTTAGCAGGTGCCTCCCTGTTATCAGCTGCCTCCGTCGTAGCAGCTACCTCCATATTATCAGCTGCCTCCGTGTTAGTAGCTGCCTCCATGTTAGTAGCTGCCTCCTTGTTATCAGTTGCCTCCCTGTTATCAGTTGTCTTCGTGTTAGCATCTGCCTCCGTATTATCAGCTGCCTCCATGTTATCAGCTGCCTCCCTGTTATCAGCTGCCTCCCTGTTATCAGCTGCCTCCATGTTATCAGCTGCCTCTATGTTATCAGTTGCCTACGTTTTAGCAGCTGTCTCCCTATTATCAGTTGCAGCCCTTTAGCAGCTGCCTCTATGTTATCAGTTGCTTCCGTGTTAGCTGCTGCCTCCCTATTTTTAGCTTTCTCCGTGTTAGCAGCTACCTCGGTGCTAGCAGCTGCCGCCATGTTATCAGTTGCCTCCGTGTTAGCAGCTGCCTCCCTGTTAGCAGCTGCCTCTATGTTATCAGTTGCCTCCCTGTTATCAGCTGTGTCCGTCTTAGCAGCTACCTCCATATTATCAGCTGCCTCCGTGTTAGTAGCTGCCTCCATGTTAGTAGCTGCCTCCTTGTTATCAGTTGCCTCCCTGTTATCAGTTGTCTTCGTGTTAGCATCTGCCTCCGTATTATCAGCTGCCTCCATGTTATCAGTTGCCTCCCTGTTATCAGCTGCCTCCCTGTTATCACCTTCCTCCATGTTATCAGCTGCCTCTGTGTTATCAGCTGCTTCCATGTTATCAGCTGCCTCTGTGTTATCAGCTGCCTCTGTGTTAGCAGCTGCCTTCAGGTTATCAGCTGCCTCTGTGTTATCAGCTGCCTCCATTTTATCAGTTGCCTCCCTGTTATCAGCTGCCTACGTTTTAGCAGCTGTCTCCCTATTATCAGTTGCAGCCCTGTTAGCAGCTGCCTCTACGTTATCAGTTGCCTCCCTTTTATCAGTTGCTTCCGTGTTAGCTGCTGCCTCCCTATTTTCAGCTTTCTCCGTGTTAGCAGCTACCTCGGTGTTAGCAGCTGCCTCCATGTTATCAGTTGCCTCCGTGTTAGCAGCTGCCTCCCTGTTAGCAGCTGCCTCTATGTTATCAGTTGCCTCCCTGTTATCAGCTGCCTCTATGTTATCAGTTGCCTCCCTGTTATCAGCTGCCTACGTTTTAGCAGCTGTCTCCCTATTATCAGTTGCAGCCCTGTTAGCAGCTGCCTCTACGTTATCAGTTGCCTCCCTTTTATCAGTTGCTTCCGTGTTAGCTGCTGCCTCCCTATTTTCAGCTTTCTCCGTGTTAGCAGCTACCTCGGTGTTAGCAGCTGCCTCCATGTTATCAGTTGCCTCCGTGTTAGCAGCTGCCTCCGTGTTAGCAGCTGCCTCTATGTTATCAGTTGCCTCCCTGTTATCAGCTGTGTCCGTGTTAGCACCTGCCTCTGTGTTAGCAGCTGCCTCCATGTTATCAGCTGCCTCCGTGTTAGCAGGTGCCTCCATGTTATCAGCTGCCTCCGTCTTAACAGCTACCTCCATATTATCAGCTGCCTCCGTGTTAGTAGCTGCCTCCATGTTAGTAGCTGCCTCCTTGTTATCAGTTGCCTCCCTGTTATCAGTTGTCTTCGTGTTAGCATCTGCCTCCGTATTATCAGCTGCCTCCATGTTATCAGCTGCCTCCCTGTTATCAGCTGCCTCCTTGTTATCAGTTGTCTTCGTGTTAGCATCTGCCTCCGTATTATCAGCTGCCTCCATGTTATCAGCTGCCTCCCTGTTATCAGCTGCCTCCTTGTTATCAGCTGCCTCCCTGTTATCAACTGCCTCTGTGTTAGTAGCTGCCTCCCTGTTATCAGTTGCCTCCCTGTTATCAGTTGTCTTCGTGTTAGTATCTGCCTCCGTATTATCAGCTGCCGCCGTGTTAGCACTTGCTCTACGTTATCAGTTACCTCCCGTTTTTCTGCTGCCTCCGTGTTACCAGCTTCCTCCCTGTTTTCAGCTGTCTTCGTGTTAGCAAATGCCTCTATGTTAGCAGCTGCCTCCATGTTATCAGTTGCCTCCCTTTTATCAACTGCCTCCATGTTAGCAGCTGCCTCCCTGTTATTTGTTGTCTCCGTGTTAGCAGCTGCCTCCATGTTAGCAGCTGCCTCCCTGTTATCAGCTGCCTCCATGTTAGCTGTTGGCTCCCTGTTATCGGCTGCCTCCATGTTAGCAGTTGCCTCCGTGTTATCAGTTGTCTCCATGTCAGCCGCTGCCTCTGTGTTATCAGTTGCCGTCGTGTTAGCAGCTGCCTCTACGTTATCAGTTGCCACCCTTTATTCAGCTGCCTCCATGTTAGCAGCTGCCTCCCTGTTATCAGCTGCCTCCGTGTTAGCAGTTGCCTCCCTATTTTCAGCTCCCTCCCTGTTATCAGTTGCCTCCGTGTTAGCAGCTGCCTCCATGTTAGCAGTTGCCTCCGTGTTAGCAGTTGTCTCCATGTTATCAGCTGCCGCCGTGTTAGCAGTTGCCTCTACGTTATCAGTTGCCTCCCTGTTATCAGCTGCCTCCGTGTTAGCAGCTGCCTCCCTGTTATCAGCTGCCTCTGTGTTAGTAGCTGCCTCCGTGTTAGCAGCTGCCTCTACGTTATCAGTTGCCTCACTGTTATTAGGTGTCTCCGTGTTAGCACCGACCTCTTTGTTAGCAGCTGCCTCCATGTTATCAGTTGCCTCTCTGTTATCAGCTGCCTCCATGTTATCAGCTGCCTCCCTGTTATCAGCTGCCTCCTTGTTATCAGCTGCCTCCCTGTTATCAACTGCCTCTGTGTTAGTAGCTGCCTCCCTGTTATCAGTTGCCTCCCTGTTATCAGTTGTCTTCGTGTTAGTATCTGCCTCCGTATTATCAGTTGCCGCCGTGTTAGCACTTGCTCTACGTTATCAGTTACCTCCCGTTTTTCAGCTGCCTCCGTGTTACCAGCTTCCTCCCTGTTTTCAGCTGTCTTCGTGTTAGCAAATGCCTCTATGTTAGCAGCTGCCTCCATGTTATCAGTTGCCTCCCTTTTATCAACTGCCTCCATGTTAGCAGCTGCCTCCCTGTTATTTGTTGTCTCCGTGTTAGCAGCTGCCTCCATGTTAGCAGCTGCCTCCCTGTTATCAGCTGCCTCCATGTTAGCTGTTGGCTCCCTGTTATCGGCTGCCTCCATGTTAGCAGTTGCCTCCGTGTTATCAGTTGTCTGCATGTTAGCCGCTGCCTCTGTGTTATCAGTTGCCGTCGTGTTAGCAGCTGCCTCTACGTTATCAGTTGCCACCCTTTATTCAGCTGCCTCCATGTTAGCAGCTGCCTCCCTGTTATCAGCTGCCTCCGTGTTAGCAGTTGCCTCCCTATTTTCAGCTCCCTCCCTGTTATCAGTTGCCTCCGTGTTAGCAGCTGCCTCCACGTTAGCAGTTGCCTCCGTGTTAGCAGTTGTCTCCATGTTATCAGCTGCCGCCGTGTTAGCAGTTGCCTCTACGTTATCAGTTGCCTCCCTGTTATCAGCTGCCTCCGTGTTAGCAGCTGCCTCCCTGTTATCAGCTGCCTCTGTGTTAGTAGCTGCCTCCGTGTTAGCAGCTGCCTCTACGTTATCAGTTGCCTCACTGTTATTAGGTGTCTCCGTGTTAGCACCGACCTCTTTGTTAGCAGCTGCCTCCATGTTATCAGTTGCCTCTCTGTTATCAGCTGCCTACGTGTTAGCAACTGTCTCCCTATTATCAGTTGCAGCCCTGTTAGCAGCCGCCTCTACGTTATCAGTTGCCTCCCTTTTATCAGTTGCCTCCGTGTTAGCTGCTGCCTCCCTATTTTCAGCTGTCTCCGTGTTAGCAGCTGCCTCCTTATTAGCAGCTGCCTCTATGTTATCAGTTGTCTCCCTGTTATCAGCTGTGTCCGTGTTAGCACCTGCCTCTGTGTTAGCAGTTGCCTCCATGTTATCAGCTGCCTCCGTGTTAGCAGGTGCCTCCCTGTTAGCAGTTGCCTCCCTGTTATTTGTTGCCTCCGTGTTAGCAGCTGCCTCCATGTTAGCAGCTGCCTCCCTGTTATCAGCTGCCTCCATGTTAGCAGTTGGCTCCCTGTTATCGGCTGCCTCCATGTTAGCAGTTGCCTCCGTGTTATCAGTTGTCTCCATGTTAGCCGCTGCCTCTGTGTTATCAGTTGCCGTTGTGTTAGCAGCTGCCTCTACGTTATCAGTTGCCACCCTTTTATCAGCTGCCTCCATGTTAGCAGCTGCCTCCCTGTTATCATCTGCCTCCGTGTTAGCAGTTGCCTCCCTATTTTCAGCTCCCTCCCTGTTATCAGTTGCCTCCGTGTTAGCAGCTGCCTCCATGTTAGCAGTTGCCTCCGTGTTAGCAGTTGTCTCCATGTTATCAGCTGCCGCCGTGTTAGCAGTTGCCTCTACGTTATCAGGTGCCTCCCTGTTATCAGCTGCCTCCGTGTTAGCAGCTGCCTCCCTGTTATCAGCTGCCTCTGTGTTAGTAGCGGCCTCCGTGTTAGCAGCTGCCTCTACGTTATCAGTTGCCTCACTGTTATCAGGTGTCTCCGTGTTAGCACCGACCTCTTTGTTAGCAGCTGCCTCCATGTTTTCAGTTGCCTCTCTGTTATCAGCTGCCTACGTGTTAGCAGCTGTCTCCCTATTATCAGTTGCAGCCCTGTTAGCAGCCGCCTCTACGTTATCAGTTGCCTCCCTTTTATCAGTTGCCTCCGTGTTAGCTGCTGCCTCCCTATTTTCAGTTGTCTCCGTGTTAGCAGCTGCCTCCCTATTAGCAGCTGCCTCTACGTTATCAGTTGCCTCCCTGTTATCAGCTGCCTCTGTGTTAGCAGTTGCCTCCGTGTTAGCAGCTGCCTCTACGTTATCAGTTGCCTCACTGTTATCAGGTGTCTCCGTGTTAGCACCGACCTCTTTGTTAGCAGCTGCCTCCATGTTATCAGTTGCCTCTCTGTTATCAGCTGCCTACGTGTTAGTAGCTGTCTCCTTATTATCAGTTGCTGCCCTGTTAGCAGCCGCCTCTACGTTATCAGTTGCCTCCCTTTTATCAGTTGCCTCCGTGTTAGCTGCTGCCTCCCTATTTTCAGCTGTCTCCGTGTTAGCAGCTGCCTCCCTATTAGCAGCTGCCTCTACGTTATCAGTTGCCTCCCTGTTATCAGCTGCCTCTGTGTTAGCAGCTGCCTCCGTGTTAGCAGCTGCCTCTACGTTATCAGTTGCCTCACTGTTATCAGGTGTCTCCGTGTTAGCACCGACCTCTTTGTTAGCAGCTGCCTCCATGTTATCAGTTGTCTCTCTGTTATCAGCTGCCTACGTGTTAGCAGCTATCTCCCTATTATCAGTTGCAGCCCTGTTAGCAGCCGCCTCTACGTTATCAGTTGCCTCCCTTTTATCAGTTGCCTCCGTGTTAGCTGCTGCCTCCCTATTTTCAGCTGTCTCCGTGTTAGCAGCTGCCTCCCTATTAGCAGTTGCCTCTATGTTATCAGTTGTCTCCCTATTATCAGCTGTGTCCGTGTTAGCACCTGCCTCTGTGTTAGCAGTTGCCTCCATGTTATCAGCTGCCTCCGTGTTAGCAGGTGCCTCCCTGTTATCAGCTGCCTCCGTCTTAGCAGCTACCTCCCTATTATCAGCTGCCTCCGTGTTAGTAGCTGCCTCGGTGTTAGCAGGTGCCTCCCTGTTATCAGTTGCCTCCCTGTTATCAGTTATCTTCGTTTTAGCATCTGCCTCCGTATTATCAGCTGCCTCCATGTTATCAGCCGCCTCCCTGTTATCAGCTGCCTCTGTGTTATCAGTTGTCTCCGTGTTAGCAGTTGCCTACATGTTATCAACTGCCTCCCTGTTATCAGCTGCCTCCTTGTTATCAGCTGTCTTCCTGTTATCAGCTGCCTCCGTGTTAGCAGCTGCCTCCCTGTTTTCAGCTGTCTTCGTGTTAGCAGCTGCCTCTATGTAAGCAGCTGCCTCCATGTTATCAGTTGCCTCCCTTTTATCAGTTGTCTCCATGTTAGCAGCTGCCTCCATGTTATCAGCTGCCTCTGTGTTAGCACTTGCCTCCCTATTATCGGCTGCCTCCATGTTAGCAGCTGCCTCCCTGTTATCAGTTGTCTCCGTGTTAGCAGCTGCCTCCATGTTATCAGTTGCCTCCCTGTTATCAGCTGCCTACGTGTTAGCAGCTGTCTCTCTATTATCAGCTACCGCCGTGTTAGCAGCTGCCTCTACGTTATCAGTTGCCTCCCTTTTATCAGTTGCCTCCGTGTTAGCTGTTGCCTCCCTATTTTCAGCTGTCACCGTGTTAGCAGCTTCCTCGGTGTTAGCAGCTGCCTCCATGTTATCAGCTGCCTCCGTGTTAGCAGTTGTCTGCTAGTTAGCAGCTGCCTCCTAATTAGCAGCTGCCTCTTAGTTAGCAGCTGCCTCTATGTTATCAGTTGCCTCTCTATTATCAGGTGCCTCCCTGTTATTAGTTGCCTCTCTGTTATCAGCTGCCTCCGTGTTATCAGCTGCCTCCATGTTAGTAGTTGCCTCCCTGTTATGAGTTGTCTCCGTGTTAGCAACTTCCTCTATGTTATTAGCTGCCTCTGTGTTAGCAGCTGCCTCCGTGTGAGCAGCTGCCTCCGTGTTAGCAGTTGTCTCCCTGTTGTCAGCTGCCTCCCTGTTAGCAGCTGCCTCTATGTTAGCAGCTGCCTCCTTGTTATCAGTTGCCTCCCTGTTATCAGCCGCCTCCGTGTTAGCAGCTTCCTCTATGTTATCAGTTGCCTCCCTCTTATCATCTGCCTCCGTGTTAGGAGCTGCCTCCCGGTTATCAGTTGTCTCCTTGGTAGCACCAGCCTTTGTGTTAGCAGCTGCCTCTATGTTGTCAGCTACCTCCGTGTTAGGAGTTGGCTCCCTATTATCAGCTGCCTCCGTGTTAACAGCTGCCTCCATGTTAGCAGCTGCCTCCCTATTATCAGTAGCGTCCGCGTTAGCAGCTGCCTCCCTATTTTCAGCTACCTCCATGTTATCAGCTGCCTCTGTGTTAGCAGCTGCCTCCCTATTATCAGTTGCCTCCGTGTTCGCAGCTGCCTCCCTATTTTCAGCTGCCTCCATGTTATCAGCTACCTCTTTGTTGGCAACTGCATCCCTATTAACGGCTGCCTCCATGTTAGCAGCTGGCTCCGTGTTATCAGTTGTCTCCATGTTAGCAGTTGCCTCTGTGTTATCAGTTGCCGTCGTGGTAGCAGCTGCCTCCCTATTATCAGCTGTCTCCGGGTTAGCAGTTGTCTCCCCATTTTCAGCTGCCTCCCTGTTATCAGCTGCCTCCGTGTTAGCAGTTGCCTCCATGTTAGCAGCTGCCACCCTGTTATCAGCTGCCTCCCTGTTAGCAGTTGCCTCCCTGTCATCAACTGTCTTCATGTTAGCAGCTGCCTCCATGTTATCAGCTGCCTCTGTGTTAGCACTTCCCTCCCTATTATCGGCTGCCTCCATGTTAGCAGCTGCCTCCCTGTTATAACTTGTCTCCGTGTTATCAGTTGTCTCCGTGTTAGCAGCTGCCTCTGTGTTAGCAGTTGCCTCCGTGTCAGCAGTTGCTCTACGTTATCAGTTGCCTCCCTTTTATTAGTTGCCTCCGTGTTATCAGCTGCCTCCATGTTATCAGCTGCCTCTGTGTTATCAGCTGCCTCCATGTTATCAGGTGCCTCTGTGTTATCAGGTGCCTCTATATTAGTAGCTGCCTCCATGTTATCAGCTGCCTCTGTGTTAGTAGCTGCCTCCATGTTATCAGTTGGCTCCCTGTTATCAGCTGCCTACGTGTTAGCAGCTGTCTCCCTATTATCAGTTGCAGCCCTGTTAGCAGCTGCCTCTACGTTATCAGTTGCCTCCGTGTTAGCTGCTGCCTCCCTGTTAGCAGCTGCCTCTATGTTATCAGTTGCCTCCCTGTTATCAGCTGTGTCCGTGTTAGCACCTCCCTCTGTGTTAGCAGCTGCCTCCATGTTATCAGCTGCCTCCGTGTTAGCAGGTGCCTCCCAGTTATCAGCTGCCTCCGTCTTAGCAGCTACCTCCATATTATCAGCTGCCTCCGTGTTAGTAGCTGCCTCCATGTTAGTAGCTGCCTCCTTGTTATCAGTTGCCTCCCTGTTATCAGTTGTCTCCGTGTTAGCAGCTGCCTCCATGTTAGCAGCTGCCTCCCTGTTATCAGCTGCCTCCATGTTAGCTGTTGGCTCCCTGTTATCGGCTGCCTCCATGTTAGCAGTTGCCTCCGTGTTATCAGTTGTCTCCATGTTAGCCGTTGCCTCTGTGTTATCAGTTGCCGTCGTGTTAGCAGCTGCCTCTACGTTATCAGTTGCCACCCTTTTATCAGCTGCCTCCATGTTAGCAGCTGCCTCCCTGTTATCAGCTGTCTCCGTGTTAGCAGTTGCCTCCCTATTTTCAGCTCCCTCCCTTTTATCAGTTGCCTCCTTGTTAGCAGCTGCCTCCATGTTAGCAGTTGCCTCCGTGTTAGCAGTTGTCTCCATGTTATCAGCTGCCGCCGTGTTAGCAGTTGCCTCTACGTTATCAATTGCCTCCCTGTTATCAGCTGCCTCCGTGTTAGCAGCTGCCTCCCTGTTATCAGCTGCCTCTGTGTTAGTAGCTGCCTCCGTGTTAGCAGCTGCCTCTACGTTATCAGTTGCCTCACTGTTATCAGGTGTCTCCGTGTTAGCACCGACCTCTTTGTTAGCAGCTGCCTCCATGTTATCAGTTGCCTCTCTGTTATCAGCTGCCTACGTGTTAGCAACTGTCTCCCTATTATCAGTTGCAGCCCTGTTAGCAGCCGCCTCTACGTTATCAGTTGCCTCCCTTTTATCAGTTGCCTCCGTGTTAGCTGCTGCCTCCCTATTTTCAGCTGTTTCCGTGTTAGCAGCTGCCTCCTTATTAGCAGCTGCCTCTATGTTATCAGTTGTCTCCCTGTTATCAGCTGTGTCCGTGTTAGCACCTGCCTCTGTGTTAGCAGTTGCCTCCATGTTATCAGCTGCCTCCGTGTTAGCAGGTGCCTCCCTGTTAGCAGCTGCCTCCCTGTTATTTGTTGCCTCCGTGTTAGCAGCTGCCTCCATGTTAGCAGCTGCCTCCCTGTTATCAGCTGCCTCCATGTTAGCAGTTGGCTCCCTGTTATCGGCTGCCTCCATGTTAGCAGTTGCCTCCGTGTTATCAGTTGTCTCCATGTTAGCCGCTGCCTCTGTGTTATCAGTTGCCGTTGTGTTAGCAGCTGCCTCTACGTTATCAGTTGCCACCATTTTATCAGCTGCCTCCATGTTAGCAGCTGCCTCCCTGTTATCCGCTGCCTCCGTGTTAGCAGTTGCCTCCCTATTTTCAGCTCCCTCCCTGTTATCAGTTGCCTCCGTGTTAGCAGCTGCCTCCATGTTAGCAGTTGCCTCCGTGTTAGCAGTTGTCTCCATGTTATCAGCTGCCGCCGTGTTAGCAGTTGCCTCTACGTTATCAGGTGCCTCCCTGTTATCAGCTGCCTCCGTGTTAGCAGCTGCCTCCCTGTTATCAGCTGCCTCTGTGTTAGTAGCTGCCTCCGTGTTAGCAGCTGCCTCTACGTTATCAGTTGCCTCACTGTTATCAGGTGTCTCCGTGTTAGCACCGACCTCTTTGTTAGCAGCTGCCTCCATGTTTTCAGTTGCCTCTCTGTTATCAGCTGCCTACGTGTTAGCAGTCGTCACCCTATTATCAGTTGCAGCCCTGTTAGCAGCCGCCTCTACGTTATCAGTTGCCTCCCTTTTATCAGTTGCCTCCGTGTTAGCTGCTGCCTCCCTATTTTCAGTTGTCTCCGTGTTAGCAGCTGCCTCCCTATTAGCAGCTGCCTCTACGTTATCAGTTGCCTCCCTGTTATCAGCTGCCTCTGTGTTAGCAGCTGCCTCCGTGTTAGCAGCTGCCTCTACGTTATCAGTTGCCTCACTGTTATCAGGTGTCTCCGTGTTAGCACCGACCTCTTTGTTAGCAGCTGCCTCCATGTTATCAGTTGCCTCTCTGTTATCAGCTGCCTACGTCTTAGCAGCTATCTCCCTATTATCAGTTGCAGCCCTGTTAGCAGCCGCCTCTACGTTATCAGTTGCCTCCCTTTTATCAGCTGCCTCCGTGTTAGCTGCTGCCTCCCTATTTTCAGCTGTCTCCGTGTTAGCAGCTGCCTCCCTATTAGCAGTTGCCTCTATGTTATCAGTTGTCTCCCTATTATCAGCTGTGTCCGTGTTAGCACCTGCCTCTGTGTTAGCAGTTGCCTCCATGTTATCAGCTGCCTCCGTGTTAGCAGGTGCCTCCCTGTTATCAGCTGCCTCCGTCTTAGCAGCTACCTCCCTATTATCAGCTGCCTCCGTGTTAGTAGCTGCCTCGGTGTTAGCAGGTGCCTCCCTGTTATCAGTTGCCTCCCTGTTATCAGTTATCTTCGTTTTAGCATCTGCCTCCGTATTATCAGCTGCCTCCATGTTATCAGCCGCCTCCCTGTTATCAGCTGCCTCTGTGTTATCAGTTGTCTCCGTGTTAGCAGTTGCCTACATGTTATCAACTGCCTCCCTGTTATCAGCTGCCTCCTTGTTATCAGCTGTCTTCCTGTTATCAGCTGCCTCCGTGTTAGCAGCTGCCTCCCTGTTTTCAGCTGTCTTCGTGTTAGCAGCTGCCTCTATGTAAGCAGCTGCCTCCATGTTATCAGTTGCCTCCCTTTTATCAGTTTTCTCCATGTTAGCAGCTGCCTCCATGTTATCAGCTGCCTCTGTGTTAGCACTTGCCTCCCTATTATCGGCTGCCTCCATGTTAGCAGCTGCCTCCCTGTTATCAGTTGTCTCCGTGTTAGCAGCTGCCTCCATGTTATCAGTTGCCTCCCTGTTATCAGCTGCCTACGTGTTAGCAGCTGTCTCTCTATTATCAGCTACCGCCGTGTTAGCAGCTGCCTCTACGTTATCAGTTTCCTCCCTTTTATCAGTTGCCTCCGTGTTAGCTGTTGCCTCCCTATTTTCAGCTGTCACCGTGTTAGCAGCTTCCTCGGTGTTAGCAGCTGCCTCCATGTTATCAGCTGCCTCCGTGTTAGCAGCTGTCTGCTAGTTAGCAGCTGCCTCCTAATTAGCAGCTGCCTCTTAGTTAGCAGCTGCCTCTATGTTATCAGTTGCCTCCCTATTATCAGGTGCCTCCCTGTTATTAGTTGCCTCTCTGTTATCAGCTGCCTCCGTGTTATCAGCTGCCTCCATGTTAGTAGTTGCCTCCCTGTTATGAGTTGTCTCCGTGTTAGCAACTTCCTCTATGTTATTAGCTGCCTCTGTGTTAGCAGCTGCCTCCGTGTGAGCAGCTGCCTCCGTGTTAGCAGTTGTCTCCCTGTTGTCAGCTGCCTCCCTGTTAGCAGCTGCCTCTATGTTAGCAGCTGCCTCCTTGTTATCAGTTGCCTCCCTGTTATCAGCCGCCTCCGTGTTAGCAGCTTCCTCTATGTTATCAGTTGCCTCCCTCTTATCATCTGCCTCCGTGTTAGGAGCTGCCTCCCGGTTATCAGTTGTCTCCTTGGTAGCACCAGCCTTTGTGTTAGCAGCTGCCTCCATGTTGTCAGCTACCTCCGTGTTAGGAGTTGGCTCCCTATTATCAGCTGCCTCCGTGTTAACAGCTGCCTCCATGTTAGCAGCTGCCTCCCTATTATCAGCAGCGTCCGCGTTAGCAGCTGCCTCCCTATTTTCAGCTACCTCCATGTTATCAGCTGCCTCTGTGTTAGCAGCTGCCTCCCTATTATCAGTTGCCTCCGTGTTCGCAGCTGCCTCCCTATTTTCAGCTGCCTCCATGTTATCAGCTACCTCTTTGTTGGCAACTGCATCCCTATTAACGGCTGCCTCCATGTTAGCAGCTGGCTCCGTGTTATCAGTTGTCTCCATGTTAGCAGTTGCCTCTGTGTTATCAGTTGCCGTCGTGGTAGCAGCTGCCTCCCTATTATCAGCTGTCTCCGGGTTAGCAGTTGTCTCCCCATTTTCAGCTGCCTCCCTGTTATCAGCTGCCTCCGTGTTAGCAGTTGCCTCCATGTTAGCAGCTGCCACCCTGTTATCAGCTGCCTCCCTGTTAGCAGTTGCCTCCCTGTCATCAACTGTCTTCATGTTAGCAGCTGCCTCCATGTTATCAGCTGCCTCTGTGTTAGCACTTCCCTCCCTATTATCGGCTGCCTCCATGTTAGCAGCTGCCTCCCTGTTATAACTTGTCTCCGTGTTATCAGTTGTCTCCGTGTTAGCAGCTGCCTCTGTGTTAGCAGTTGCCTCCGTGTCAGCAGTTGCTCTACGTTATCAGTTGCCTCCCTTTTATTAGTTGCCTCCGTGTTATCAGCTGCCTCCATGTTATCAGCTGCCTCTGTGTTATCAGCTGCCTCCATGTTATCAGGTGCCTCTGTGTTATCAGGTGCCTCTATATTAGTAGCTGCCTCCATGTTATCAGCTGCCTCTGTGTTAGTAGCTGCCTCCATGTTATCAGTTGGCTCCCTGTTATCAGCTGCCTACGTGTTAGCAGCTGTCTCCCTATTATCAGTTGCAGCCCTGTTAGCAGCTGCCTCTACGTTATCAGTTGCCTCCGTGTTAGCTGCTGCCTCCCTGTTAGCAGCTGCCTCTATGTTATCAGTTGCCTCCCTGTTATCAGCTGTGTCCGTGTTAGCACCTGCCTCTGTGTTAGCAGCTGCCTCCATGTTATCAGCTGCCTCCGTGTTAGCAGGTGCCTCCCAGTTATCAGCTGCCTCCGTCTTAGCAGCTACCTCCATATTATCAGCTGCCTCCGTGTTAGTAGCTGCCTCCATGTTAGTAGCTGCCTCCTTGTTATCAGTTGCCTCCCTGTTATCAGTTGTCTCCGTGTTAGCAGCTGCCTCCATGTTAGCAGCTGCCTCCCTGTTATCAGCTGCCTCCATGTTAGCTGTTGGCTCCCTGTTATCGGCTGCCTCCATGTTAGCAGTTGCCTCCGTGTTATCAGTTGTCTCCATGTTAGCCGTTGCCTCTGTGTTATCAGTTGCCGTCGTGTTAGCAGCTGCCTCTACGTTATCAGTTGCCACCCTTTTATCAGCTGCCTCCATGTTAGCAGCTGCCTCCCTGTTATCAGCTGTCTCCGTGTTAGCAGTTGCCTCCCTATTTTCAGCTCCCTCCCTTTTATCAGTTGCCTCCTTGTTAGCAGCTGCCTCCATGTTAGCAGTTGCCTCCGTGTTAGCAGTTGTCTCCATGTTATCAGCTGCCGCCGTGTTAGCAGTTGCCTCTACGTTATCAATTGCCTCCCTGTTATCAGCTGCCTCCGTGTTAGCAGCTGCCTCCCTGTTATCAGCTGCCTCTGTGTTAGTAGCTGCCTCCGTGTTAGCAGTTGCCTCTACGTTATCAGTTGCCTCACTGTTATCAGGTGTCTCCGTGTTAGCACCGACCTCTTTGTTAGCAGCTGCCTCCATGTTATCAGTTGCCTCTCTGTTATCAGCTGCCTACGTGTTAGCAACTGTCTCCCTATTATCAGTTGCAGCCCTGTTAGCAGCCGCCTCTACGTTATCAGTTGCCTCCCTTTTATCAGTTGCCTCCGTGTTAGCTGCTGCCTCCCTATTTTCAGCTGTTTCCGTGTTAGCAGCTGCCTCCTTATTAGCAGCTGCCTCTATGTTATCAGTTGTCTCCCTGTTATCAGCTGTGTCCGTGTTAGCACCTGCCTCTGTGTTAGCAGTTGCCTCCATGTTATCAGCTGCCTCCGTGTTAGCAGGTGCCTCCCTGTTAGCAGCTGCCTCCCTGTTATTTGTTGCCTCCGTGTTAGCAGCTGCCTCCATGTTAGCAGCTGCCTCCCTGTTATCAGCTGCCTCCATGTTAGCAGTTGGCTCCCTGTTATCGGCTGCCTCCATGTTAGCAGTTGCCTCCGTGTTATCAGTTGTCTCCATGTTAGCCGCTGCCTCTGTGTTATCAGTTGCCGTTGTGTTAGCAGCTGCCTCTACGTTATCAGTTGCCACCATTTTATCAGCTGCCTCCATGTTAGCAGCTGCCTCCCTGTTATCCGCTGCCTCCGTGTTACCAGTTGCCTCCCTATTTTCAGCTCCCTCCCTGTTATCAGTTGCCTCCGTGTTAGCAGCTGCCTCCATGTTAGCAGTTGCCTCCGTGTTAGCAGTTGTCTCCATGTTATCAGCTGCCGCCGTGTTAGCAGTTGCCTCTACGTTATCAGGTGCCTCCCTGTTATCAGCTGCCTCCGTGTTAGCAGCTGCCTCCCTGTTATCAGCTGCCTCTGTGTTAGTAGCTGCCTCCGTGTTAGCAGCTGCCTCTACGTTATCAGTTGCCTCACTGTTATCAGGTGTCTCCGTGTTAGCACCGACCTCTTTGTTAGCAGCTGCCTCCATGTTTTCAGTTGCCTCTCTGTTATCAGCTGCCTACGTGTTAGCAGTCGTCTCCCTATTATCAGTTGCAGCCCTGTTAGCAGCCGCCTCTACGTTATCAGTTGCCTCCCTTTTATCAGTTGCCTCCGTGTTAGCTGCTGCCTCCCTATTTTCAGTTGTCTCCGTGTTAGCAGCTGCCTCCCTATTAGCAGCTGCCTCTACGTTATCAGTTGCCTCCCTGTTATCAGCTGCCTCTGTGTTAGCAGCTGCCTCCGTGTTAGCAGCTGCCTCTACGTTATCAGTTGCCTCACTGTTATCAGGTGTCTCCGTGTTAGCACCGACCTCTTTGTTAGCAGCTGCCTCCATGTTATCAGTTGCCTCTCTGTTATCAGCTGCCTACGTGTTAGCAGCTATCTCCCTATTATCAGTTGCAGCCCTGTTAGCAGCCGCCTCTACGTTATCAGTTGCCTCCCTTTTATCAGTTGCCTCCGTGTTAGCTGCTGCCTCCCTATTTTCAGCTGTCTCCGTGTTAGCAGCTGCCTCCCTATTAGCAGTTGCCTCTATGTTATCAGTTGTCTCCCTATTATCAGCTGTGTCCGTGTTAGCACCTGCCTCTGTGTTAGCAGTTGCCTCCATGTTATCAGCTGCCTCCGTGTTAGCAGGTGCCTCCCTGTTATCAGCTGCCTCCGTCTTAGCAGCTACCTCCCTATTATCAGCTGCCTCCGTGTTAGTAGCTGCCTCGGTGTTAGCAGGTGCCTCCCTGTTATCAGTTGCCTCCCTGTTATCAGTTATCTTCGTTTTAGCATCTGCCTCCGTATTATCAGCTGCCTCCATGTTATCAGCCGCCTCCCTGTTATCAGCTGCCTCTGTGTTATCAGTTGTCTCCGTGTTAGCAGTTGCCTACATGTTATCAACTGCCTCCCTGTTATCAGCTGCCTCCTTGTTATCAGCTGTCTTCCTGTTATCAGCTGCCTCCGTGTTAGCAGCTGCCTCCCTGTTTTCAGCTGTCTTCGTGTTAGCAGCTGCCTCTATGTAAGCAGCTGCCTCCATGTTATCAGTTGCCTCCCTTTTATCAGTTGTCTCCATGTTAGCAGCTGCCTCCATGTTATCAGCTGCCTCTGTGTTAGCACTTGCCTCCCTATTATCGGCTGCCTCCATGTTAGCAGCTGCCTCCCTGTTATCAGTTGTCTCCGTGTTAGCAGCTGCCTCCATGTTATCAGTTGCCTCCCTGTTATCAGCTGCCTACGTGTTAGCAGCTGTCTCTCTATTATCAGCTACCGCCGTGTTAGCAGCTGCCTCTACGTTATCAGTTGCCTCCCTTTTATCAGTTGCCTCCGTGTTAGCTGTTGCCTCCCTATTTTCAGCTGTCACCGTGTTAGCAGCTTCCTCGGTGTTAGCAGCTGCCTCCATGTTATCAGCTGCCTCCGTGTTAGCAGTTGTCTGCTAGTTAGCAGCTGCCTCCTAATTAGCAGCTGCCTCTTAGTTAGCAGCTGCCTCTATGTTATCAGTTGCCTCCCTATTATCAGGTGCCTCCCTGTTATTAGTTGCCTCTCTGTTATCAGCTGCCTCCGTGTTATCAGCTGCCTCCATGTTAGTAGTTGCCTCCCTGTTATGAGTTGTCTCCGTGTTAGCAACTTCCTCTATGTTATTAGCTGCCTCTGTGTTAGCAGCTGCCTCCGTGTGAGCAGCTGCCTCCGTGTTAGCAGTTGTCTCCCTGTTGTCAGCTGCCTCCCTGTTAGCAGCTGCCTCTATGTTAGCAGCTGCCTCCTTGTTATCAGTTGCCTCCCTGTTATCAGCCGCCTCCGTGTTAGCAGCTTCCTCTATGTTATCAGTTGCCTCCCTCTTATCATCTGCCTCCGTGTTAGGAGCTGCCTCCCGGTTATCAGTTGTCTCCTTGGTAGCACCAGCCTTTGTGTTAGCAGCTGCCTCTATGTTGTCAGCTACCTCCGTGTTAGGAGTTGGCTCCCTATTATCAGCTGCCTCCGTGTTAACAGCTGCCTCCATGTTAGCAGCTGCCTCCCTATTATCAGCAGCGTCCGCGTTAGCAGCTGCCTCCCTATTTTCAGCTACCTCCATGTTATCAGCTGCCTCTGTGTTAGCAGCTGCCTCCCTATTATCAGTTGCCTCCGTGTTCGCAGCTGCCTCCCTATTTTCAGCTGCCTCCATGTTATCAGCTACCTCTTTGTTGGCAACTGCATCCCTATTAACGGCTGCCTCCATGTTAGCAGCTGGCTCCGTGTTATCAGTTGTCTCCATGTTAGCAGTTGCCTCTGTGTTATCAGTTGCCGTCGTGGTAGCAGCTGCCTCCCTATTATCAGCTGTCTCCGGGTTAGCAGTTGTCTCCCCATTTTCAGCTGCCTCCCTGTTATCAGCTGCCTCCGTGTTAGCAGTTGCCTCCATGTTAGCAGCTGCCACCCTGTTATCAGCTGCCTCCCTGTTAGCAGTTGCCTCCCTGTCATCAACTGTCTTCATGTTAGCAGCTGCCTCCATGTTATCAGCTGCCTCTGTGTTAGCACTTCCCTCCCTATTATCGGCTGCCTCCATGTTAGCAGCTGCCTCCCTGTTATAACTTGTCTCCGTGTTATCAGTTGTCTCCGTGTTAGCAGCTGCCTCTGTGTTAGCAGTTGCCTCCGTGTCAGCAGTTGCTCTACGTTATCAGTTGCCTCCCTTTTATTAGTTGCCTCCGTGTTATCAGCTGCCTCCATGTTATCAGCTGCCTCTGTGTTATCAGCTGCCTCCATGTTATCAGGTGCCTCTGTGTTATCAGGTGCCTCTATATTAGTAGCTGCCTCCATGTTATCAGCTGCCTCTGTGTTAGTAGCTGCCTCCATGTTATCAGTTGGCTCCCTGTTATCAGCTGCCTACGTGTTAGCAGCTGTCTCCCTATTATCAGTTGCAGCCCTGTTAGCAGCTGCCTCTACGTTATCAGTTGCCTCCGTGTTAGCTGCTGCCTCCCTGTTAGCAGCTGCCTCTATGTTATCAGTTGCCTCCCTGTTATCAGCTGTGTCCGTGTTAGCACCTGCCTCTGTGTTAGCAGCTGCCTCCATGTTATCAGCTGCCTCCGTGTTAGCAGGTGCCTCCCAGTTATCAGCTGCCTCCGTCTTAGCAGCTACCTCCATATTATCAGCTGCCTCCGTGTTAGTAGCTGCCTCCATGTTAGTAGCTGCCTCCTTGTTATCAGTTGCCTCCCTGTTATCAGTTGTCTCCGTGTTAGCAGCTGCCTCCATGTTAGCAGCTGCCTCCCTGTTATCAGCTGCCTCCATGTTAGCTGTTGGCTCCCTGTTATCGGCTGCCTCCATGTTAGCAGTTGCCTCCGTGTTATCAGTTGTCTCCATGTTAGCCGTTGCCTCTGTGTTATCAGTTGCCGTCGTGTTAGCAGCTGCCTCTACGTTATCAGTTGCCACCCTTTTATCAGCTGCCTCCATGTTAGCAGCTGCCTCCCTGTTATCAGCTGTCTCCGTGTTAGCAGTTGCCTCCCTATTTTCAGCTCCCTCCCTTTTATCAGTTGCCTCCTTGTTAGCAGCTGCCTCCATGTTAGCAGTTGCCTCCGTGTTAGCAGTTGTCTCCATGTTATCAGCTGCCGCCGTGTTAGCAGTTGCCTCTACGTTATCAATTGCCTCCCTGTTATCAGCTGCCTCCGTGTTAGCAGCTGCCTCCCTGTTATCAGCTGCCTCTGTGTTAGTAGCTGCCTCCGTGTTAGCAGCTGCCTCTACGTTATCAGTTGCCTCACTGTTATCAGGTGTCTCCGTGTTAGCACCGACCTCTTTGTTAGCAGCTGCCTCCATGTTATCAGTTGCCTCTCTGTTATCAGCTGCCTACGTGTTAGCAACTGTCTCCCTATTATCAGTTGCAGCCCTGTTAGCAGCCGCCTCTACGTTATCAGTTGCCTCCCTTTTATCAGTTGCCTCCGTGTTAGCTGCTGCCTCCCTATTTTCAGCTGTTTCCGTGTTAGCAGCTGCCTCCTTATTAGCAGCTGCCTCTATGTTATCAGTTGTCTCCCTGTTATCAGCTGTGTCCGTGTTAGCACCTGCCTCTGTGTTAGCAGTTGCCTCCATGTTATCAGTTGCCTCCGTGTTAGCAGGTGCCTCCCTGTTAGCAGCTGCCTCCCTGTTATTTGTTGCCTCCGTGTTAGCAGCTGCCTCCATGTTAGCAGCTGCCTCCCTGTTATCAGCTGCCTCCATGTTAGCAGTTGGCTCCCTGTTATCGGCTGCCTCCATGTTAGCAGTTGCCTCCGTGTTATCAGTTGTCTCCATGTTAGCCGCTGCCTCTGTGTTATCAGTTGCCGTTGTGTTAGCAGCTGCCTCTACGTTATCAGTTGCCACCATTTTATCAGCTGCCTCCATGTTAGCAGCTGCCTCCCTGTTATCCGCTGCCTCCGTGTTAGCAGTTGCCTCCCTATTTTCAGCTCCCTCCCTGTTATCAGTTGCCTCCGTGTTAGCAGCTGCCTCCATGTTAGCAGTTGCCTCCGTGTTAGCAGTTGTCTCCATGTTATCAGTTGCCGCCGTGTTAGCAGTTGCCTCTACGTTATCAGGTGCCTCCCTGTTATCAGCTGCCTCCGTGTTAGCAGCTGCCTCCCTGTTATCAGCTGCCTCTGTGTTAGTAGCTGCCTCCGTGTTAGCAGCTGCCTCTACGTTATCAGTTGCCTCACTGTTATCAGGTGTCTCCGTGTTAGCACCGACCTCTTTGTTAGCAGCTGCCTCCATGTTTTCAGTTGCCTCTCTGTTATCAGCTGCCTACGTGTTAGCAGTCGTCTCCCTATTATCAGTTGCAGCCCTGTTAGCAGCCGCCTCTACGTTATCAGTTGCCTCCCTTTTATCAGTTGCCTCCGTGTTAGCTGCTGCCTCCCTATTTTCAGTTGTCTCCGTGTTAGCAGCTGCCTCCCTATTAGCAGCTGCCTCTACGTTATCAGTTGCCTCCCTGTTATCAGCTGCCTCTGTGTTAGCAGCTGCCTCCGTGTTAGTAGCTGCCTCTACGTTATCAGTTGCCTCACTGTTATCAGGTGTCTCCGTGTTAGCACCGACCTCTTTGTTAGCAGCTGCCTCCATGTTATCAGTTGCCTCTCTGTTATCAGCTGCCTACGTGTTAGCAGCTATCTCCCTATTATCAGTTGCAGCCCTGTTAGCAGCCGCCTCTACGTTATCAGTTGCCTCCCTTTTATCAGTTGCCTCCGTGTTAGCTGCTGCCTCCCTATTTTCAGCTGTCTCCGTGTTAGCAGCTGCCTCCCTATTAGCAGTTGCCTCTATGTTATCAGTTGTCTCCCTATTATCAGCTGTGTCCGTGTTAGCACCTGCCTCTGTGTTAGCAGTTGCCTCCATGTTATCAGCTGCCTCCGTGTTAGCAGGTGCCTCCCTGTTATCAGCTGCCTCCGTCTTAGCAGCTACCTCCCTATTATCAGCTGCCTCCGTGTTAGTAGCTGCCTCGGTGTTAGCAGGTGCCTCCCTGTTATCAGTTGCCTCCCTGTTATCAGTTATCTTCGTTTTAGCATCTGCCTCCGTATTATCAGCTGCCTCCATGTTATCAGCCGCCTCCCTGTTATCAGCTGCCTCTGTGTTATCAGTTGTCTCCGTGTTAGCAGTTGCCTACATGTTATCAACTGCCTCCCTGTTATCAGCTGCCTCCTTGTTATCAGCTGTCTTCCTGTTATCAGCTGCCTCCGTGTTAGCAGCTGCCTCCCTGTTTTCAGCTGTCTTCGTGTTAGCAGCTGCCTCTATGTAAGCAGCTGCCTCCATGTTATCAGTTGCCTCCCTTTTATCAGTTGTCTCCATGTTAGCAGCTGCCTCCATGTTATCAGCTGCCTCTGTGTTAGCACTTGCCTCCCTATTATCGGCTGCCTCCATGTTAGCAGCTGCCTCCCTGTTATCAGTTGTCTCCGTGTTAGCAGCTGCCTCCATGTTATCAGTTGCCTCCCTGTTATCAGCTGCCTACGTGTTAGCAGCTGTCTCTCTATTATCAGCTACCGCCGTGTTAGCAGTTGCCTCTACGTTATCAGTTTCCTCCCTTTTATCAGTTGCCTCCGTGTTAGCTGTTGCCTCCCTATTTTCAGCTGTCACCGTGTTAGCAGCTTCCTCGGTGTTAGCAGCTGCCTCCATGTTATCAGCTGCCTCCGTGTTAGCAGCTGTCTGCTAGTTAGCAGCTGCCTCCTAATTAGCAGCTGCCTCTTAGTTAGCAGCTGCCTCTATGTTATCAGTTGCCTCCCTATTATCAGGTGCCTCCCTGTTATTAGTTGCCTCTCTGTTATCAGCTGCCTCCGTGTTATCAGCTGCCTCCATGTTAGTAGTTGCCTCCCTGTTATGAGTTGTCTCCGTGTTAGCAACTTCCTCTATGTTATTAGCTGCCTCTGTGTTAGCAGCTGCCTCCGTGTGAGCAGCTGCCTCCGTGTTAGCAGTTGTCTCCCTGTTGTCAGCTGCCTCCCTGTTAGCAGCTGCCTCTATGTTAGCAGCTGCCTCCTTGTTATCAGTTGCCTCCCTGTTATCAGCCGCCTCCGTGTTAGCAGCTTCCTCTATGTTATCAGTTGCCTCCCTCTTATCATCTGCCTCCGTGTTAGGAGCTGCCTCCCGGTTATCAGTTGTCTCCTTGGTAGCACCAGCCTTTGTGTTAGCAGCTGCCTCCATGTTGTCAGCTACCTCCGTGTTAGGAGTTGGCTCCCTATTATCAGCTGCCTCCGTGTTAACAGCTGCCTCCATGTTAGCAGCTGCCTCCCTATTATCAGCAGCGTCCGCGTTAGCAGCTGCCTCCCTATTTTCAGCTACCTCCATGTTATCAGCTGCCTCTGTGTTAGCAGCTGCCTCCCTATTATCAGTTGCCTCCGTGTTCGCAGCTGCCTCCCTATTTTCAGCTGCCTCCATGTTATCAGCTACCTCTTTGTTGGCAACTGCATCCCTATTAACGGCTGCCTCCATGTTAGCAGCTGGCTCCGTGTTATCAGTTGTCTCCATGTTAGCAGTTGCCTCTGTGTTATCAGTTGCCGTCGTGGTAGCAGCTGCCTCCCTATTATCAGCTGTCTCCGGGTTAGCAGTTGTCTCCCCATTTTCAGCTGCCTCCCTGTTATCAGCTGCCTCCGTGTTAGCAGTTGCCTCCATGTTAGCAGCTGCCACCCTGTTATCAGCTGCCTCCCTGTTAGCAGTTGCCTCCCTGTCATCAACTGTCTTCATGTTAGCAGCTGCCTCCATGTTATCAGCTGCCTCTGTGTTAGCACTTCCCTCCCTATTATCGGCTGCCTCCATGTTAGCAGCTGCCTCCCTGTTATAACTTGTCTCCGTGTTATCAGTTGTCTCCGTGTTAGCAGCTGCCTCTGTGTTAGCAGTTGCCTCCGTGTCAGCAGTTGCTCTACGTTATCAGTTGCCTCCCTTTTATTAGTTGCCTCCGTGTTATCAGCTGCCTCCATGTTATCAGCTGCCTCTGTGTTATCAGCTGCCTCCATGTTATCAGGTGCCTCTGTGTTATCAGGTGCCTCTATATTAGTAGCTGCCTCCATGTTATCAGCTGCCTCTGTGTTAGTAGCTGCCTCCATGTTATCAGTTGGCTCCCTGTTATCAGCTGCCTACGTGTTAGCAGCTGTCTCCCTATTATCAGTTGCAGCCCTGTTAGCAGCTGCCTCTACGTTATCAGTTGCCTCCGTGTTAGCTGCTGCCTCCCTGTTAGCAGCTGCCTCTATGTTATCAGTTGCCTCCCTGTTATCAGCTGTGTCCGTGTTAGCACCTGCCTCTGTGTTAGCAGCTGCCTCCATGTTATCAGCTGCCTCCGTGTTAGCAGGTGCCTCCCAGTTATCAGCTGCCTCCGTCTTAGCAGCTACCTCCATATTATCAGCTGCCTCCGTGTTAGTAGCTGCCTCCATGTTAGTAGCTGCCTCCTTGTTATCAGTTGCCTCCCTGTTATCAGTTGTCTCCGTGTTAGCAGCTGCCTCCATGTTAGCAGCTGCCTCCCTGTTATCAGCTGCCTCCATGTTAGCTGTTGGCTCCCTGTTATCGGCTGCCTCCATGTTAGCAGTTGCCTCCGTGTTATCAGTTGTCTCCATGTTAGCCGTTGCCTCTGTGTTATCAGTTGCCGTCGTGTTAGCAGCTGCCTCTACGTTATCAGTTGCCACCCTTTTATCAGCTGCCTCCATGTTAGCAGCTGCCTCCCTGTTATCAGCTGTCTCCGTGTTAGCAGTTGCCTCCCTATTTTCAGCTCCCTCCCTTTTATCAGTTGCCTCCTTGTTAGCAGCTGCCTCCATGTTAGCAGTTGCCTCCGTGTTAGCAGTTGTCTCCATGTTATCAGCTGCCGCCGTGTTAGCAGTTGCCTCTACGTTATCAATTGCCTCCCTGTTATCAGCTGCCTCCGTGTTAGCAGCTGCCTCCCTGTTATCAGCTGCCTCTGTGTTAGTAGCTGCCTCCGTGTTAGCAGCTGCCTCTACGTTATCAGTTGCCTCACTGTTATCAGGTGTCTCCGTGTTAGCACCGACCTCTTTGTTAGCAGCTGCCTCCATGTTATCAGTTGCCTCTCTGTTATCAGCTGCCTACGTGTTAGCAACTGTCTCCCTATTATCAGTTGCAGCCCTGTTAGCAGCCGCCTCTACGTTATCAGTTGCCTCCCTTTTATCAGTTGCCTCTGTGTTAGCTGCTGCCTCCCTATTTTCAGCTGTTTCCGTGTTAGCAGCTGCCTCCTTATTAGCAGCTGCCTCTATGTTATCAGTTGTCTCCCTGTTATCAGCTGTGTCCGTGTTAGCACCTGCCTCTGTGTTAGCAGTTGCCTCCATGTTATCAGCTGCCTCCGTGTTAGCAGGTGCCTCCCTGTTAGCAGCTGCCTCCCTGTTATTTGTTGCCTCCGTGTTAGCAGCTGCCTCCATGTTAGCAGCTGCCTCCCTGTTATCAGCTGCCTCCATGTTAGCAGTTGGCTCCCTGTTATCGGCTGCCTCCATGTTAGCAGTTGCCTCCGTGTTATCAGTTGTCTCCATGTTAGCCGCTGCCTCTGTGTTATCAGTTGCCGTTGTGTTAGCAGCTGCCTCTACGTTATCAGTTGCCACCATTTTATCAGCTGCCTCCATGTTAGCAGCTGCCTCCCTGTTATCCGCTGCCTCCGTGTTAGCAGTTGCCTCCCTATTTTCAGCTCCCTCCCTGTTATCAGTTGCCTCCGTGTTAGCAGCTGCCTCCATGTTAGCAGTTGCCTCCGTGTTAGCAGTTGTCTCCATGTTATCAGCTGCCGCCGTGTTAGCAGTTGCCTCTACGTTATCAGGTGCCTCCCTGTTATCAGCTGCCTCCGTGTTAGCAGCTGCCTCCCTGTTATCAGCTGCCTCTGTGTTAGTAGCTGCCTCCGTGTTAGCAGCTGCCTCTACGTTATCAGTTGCCTCACTGTTATCAGGTGTCTCCGTGTTAGCACCGACCTCTTTGTTAGCAGCTGCCTCCATGTTTTCAGTTGCCTCTCTGTTATCAGCTGCCTACGTGTTAGCAGTCGTCTCCCTATTATCAGTTGCAGCCCTGTTAGCAGCCGCCTCTACGTTATCAGTTGCCTCCCTTTTATCAGTTGCCTCCGTGTTAGCTGCTGCCTCCCTATTTTCAGTTGTCTCCGTGTTAGCAGCTGCCTCCCTATTAGCAGCTGCCTCTACGTTATCAGTTGCCTCCCTGTTATCAGCTGCCTCTGTGTTAGCAGCTGCCTCCGTGTTAGCAGCTGCCTCTACGTTATCAGTTGCCTCACTGTTATCAGGTGTCTCCGTGTTAGCACCGACCTCTTTGTTAGCAGCTGCCTCCATGTTATCAGTTGCCTCTCTGTTATCAGCTGCCTACGTGTTAGTAGCTATCTCCCTATTATCAGTTGCAGCCCTGTTAGCAGCCGCCTCTACGTTATCAGTTGCCTCCCTTTTATCAGTTGCCTCCGTGTTAGCTGCTGCCTCCCTATTTTCAGCTGTCTCCGTGTTAGCAGCTGCCTCCCTATTAGCAGTTGCCTCTATGTTATCAGTTGTCTCCCTATTATCAGCTGTGTCCGTGTTAGCACCTGCCTCTGTGTTAGCAGTTGCCTCCATGTTATCAGCTGCCTCCGTGTTAGCAGGTGCCTCCCTGTTATCAGCTGCCTCCGTCTTAGCAGCTACCTCCCTATTATCAGCTGCCTCCGTGTTAGTAGCTGCCTCGGTGTTAGCAGGTGCCTCCCTGTTATCAGTTGCCTCCCTGTTATCAGTTATCTTCGTTTTAGCATCTGCCTCCGTATTATCAGCTGCCTCCATGTTATCAGCCGCCTCCCTGTTATCAGCTGCCTCTGTGTTATCAGTTGTCTCCGTGTTAGCAGTTGCCTACATGTTATCAACTGCCTCCCTGTTATCAGCTGCCTCCTTGTTATCAGCTGTCTTCCTGTTATCAGCTGCCTCCGTGTTAGCAGTTGCCTCCCTGTTTTCAGCTGTCTTCGTGTTAGCAGCTGCCTCTATGTAAGCAGCTGCCTCCATGTTATCAGTTGCCTCCCTTTTATCAGTTGTCTCCATGTTAGCAGCTGCCTCCATGTTATCAGCTGCCTCTGTGTTAGCACTTGCCTCCCTATTATCGGCTGCCTCCATGTTAGCAGCTGCCTCCCTGTTATCAGTTGTCTCCGTGTTAGCAGCTGCCTCCATGTTATCAGTTGCCTCCCTGTTATCAGCTGCCTACGTGTTAGCAGCTGTCTCTCTATTATCAGCTACCGCCGTGTTAGCAGCTGCCTCTACGTTATCAGTTGCCTCCCTTTTATCAGTTGCCTCCGTGTTAGCTGTTGCCTCCCTATTTTCAGCTGTCACCGTGTTAGCAGCTTCCTCGGTGTTAGCAGCTGCCTCCATGTTATCAGCTGCCTCCGTGTTAGCAGCTGTCTGCTAGTTAGCAGCTGCCTCCTAATTAGCAGCTGCCTCTTAGTTAGCAGCTGCCTCTATGTTATCAGTTGCCTCCCTATTATCAGGTGCCTCCCTGTTATTAGTTGCCTCTCTGTTATCAGCTGCCTCCGTGTTATCAGCTGCCTCCATGTTAGTAGTTGCCTCCCTGTTATGAGTTGTCTCCGTGTTAGCAACTTCCTCTATGTTATTAGCTGCCTCTGTGTTAGCAGCTGCCTCCGTGTGAGCAGCTGCCTCCGTGTTAGCAGTTGTCTCCCTGTTGTCAGCTGCCTCCCTGTTAGCAGCTGCCTCTATGTTAGCAGCTGCCTCCTTGTTATCAGTTGCCTCCCTGTTATCAGCCGCCTCCGTGTTAGCAGCTTCCTCTATGTTATCAGTTGCCTCCCTCTTATCATCTGCCTCCGTGTTAGGAGCTGCCTCCCGGTTATCAGTTGTCTCCTTGGTAGCACCAGCCTTTGTGTTAGCAGCTGCCTCCATGTTGTCAGCTACCTCCGTGTTAGGAGTTGGCTCCCTATTATCAGCTGCCTCCGTGTTAACAGCTGCCTCCATGTTAGCAGCTGCCTCCCTATTATCAGCAGCGTCCGCGTTAGCAGCTGCCTCCCTATTTTCAGCTACCTCCATGTTATCAGCTGCCTCTGTGTTAGCAGCTGCCTCCCTATTATCAGTTGCCTCCGTGTTCGCAGCTGCCTCCCTATTTTCAGCTGCCTCCATGTTATCAGCTACCTCTTTGTTGGCAACTGCATCCCTATTAACGGCTGCCTCCATGTTAGCAGCTGGCTCCGTGTTATCAGTTGTCTCCATGTTAGCAGTTGCCTCTGTGTTATCAGTTGCCGTCGTGGTAGCAGCTGCCTCCCTATTATCAGCTGTCTCCGGGTTAGCAGTTGTCTCCCCATTTTCAGCTGCCTCCATGTTATCAGTTGGCTCCCTGTTAGCAGCTGCCTCCATGTTAGCAGCTGCCACCCTGTTATCAGCTGCCTCCCTGTTAGCAGTTGCCTCCCTGTCATCAACTGTCTTCATGTTAGCAGCTGCCTCCATGTTATCAGCTGCCTCTGTGTTAGCACTTCCCTCCCTATTATCGGCTGCCTCCATGTTAGCAGCTGCCTCCCTGTTATAACTTGTCTCCGTGTTATCAGTTGTCTCCGTGTTAGCAGCTGCCTCTGTGTTAGCAGTTGCCTCCGTGTCAGCAGTTGCTCTACGTTATCAGTTGCCTCCCTTTTATTAGTTGCCTCCGTGTTATCAGCTGCCTCCATGTTATCAGCTGCCTCTGTGTTATCAGCTGCCTCCATGTTATCAGGTGCCTCTGTGTTATCAGGTGCCTCTATATTAGTAGCTGCCTCCATGTTATCAGCTGCCTCTGTGTTAGTAGCTGCCTCCATGTTATCAGTTGGCTCCCTGTTATCAGCTGCCTACGTGTTAGCAGTTGTCTCCCTATTATCAGTTGCAGCCCTGTTAGCAGCTGCCTCTACGTTATCAGTTGCCTCCGTGTTAGCTGCTGCCTCCCTATTTTCAGCTGTCTCCGTGTTAGCAGCTACCTCGGTGTTAGCAGCTACCTCGGTGTTAGCAGTTGCCTCTACGTTATCAGTTGCCTCCCTATTATCAGCTGCCTCCGTGTTAGCAGCTGCCTCCCTTTTATGAGCTGCCTCCATGTGAGCAGCTGCCTCTGTGTTAGCAGCGGACTCCATGTTATCAGCTGCCTCCCTATTTTCAGTTGCCTCCATGTTATCAGCTACCTCTTTGTTGGCAACTGCATCCCTATTAACGGCTGCCTCCATGTTAGCAGCTGGCTCTTTGTTGGCAACTGCATCCCTATTAACGGCTGCCTCCATGTTAGCAGCTGGCTCCGTGTTATCAGTTGTCTCCATGTTAGCAGTTGCCTCTGTGTTATCAGTTGCCGTCGTGTTAGCAGCTGCCTCCCTATTATCAGCTGTCTCCGGGTTAGCAGTTGTCTCCCCATTTTCAGCTGCCTCCCTGTTATCAGCTGCCTCCGTGTTAGCAGCTGCCTCCATGTTAGCAGCTGCCACCCTGTTATCAGCTGCCTCCCTGTTAGCAGTTGCCTCCCTGTCATCAACTGTCTTCATGTTAGCAGCTGCCTCCATGTTATCAGCTGCCTCTGTGTTAGCACTTCCCTCCCTATTATCGGCTGCCTCCATGTTAGCAGCTGCCTCCCTATTATAACTTGTCTCCGTGTTATCAGTTGTCTCCGTGTTAGCAGCTGCCTCTGTGTTAGCAGTTGCCTCCGTGTCAGCAGTTGCTCTACGTTATCAGTTGCCTCCCTTTTATTAGTTGCCTCCGTGTTATCAGCTGCCTCCATGTTATCAGCTGCCTCTGTGTTATCAGGTGCCTCTGTGTTATCAGGTGCCTCTATATTAGTAGCTGCCTCCATGTTATCAGCTGCCTCTGTGTTAGTAGCTGCCTCCATGTTATCAGTTGGCTCCCTGTTATCAGCTGCCTACGTGTTAGCAGCTGTCTCCCTATTATCAGTTGCAGCCCTGTTAGCAGCTGCCTCTACGTTATCAGTTGCCTCCGTGTTAGCTGCTGCCTCCCTATTTTCAGCTGTCTCCGTGTTAGCAGCTACCTCGGTGTTAGCAGCTACCTCGGTGTTAGCAGTTGCCTCTACGTTATCAGTTGCCTCCCTATTATCAGCTGCCTCCGTGTTAGCAGCTGCCTCCCTTTTATGAGCTGCCTCCATGTGAGCAGCTGCCTCTGTGTTAGCAGCGGACTCCATGTTATCAGCTGCCTCCCTATTATTAGCTGCCTCTGTGTTAGCAGCTGCCTCCGTGTGAGCAGCTGCCTCCGTGTTAGCAGTTGTCTCCCTGTTTTCAGCTGCCTCCCTGTTAGCAGCTGCGTCTATGTTAGCAGCTGCCCCCCCTGTTATCAGCTGCCTCCTTGTTATCAGCTGTCTCCGTGTTAGCAGCTGCCTCTACGTTATCAGTTGCCTCCGTGTTAGCTGCTGCCTCCCTATTTTCAGCTGTCTCCGTGTTAGCAGCTACCTCGGTGTTAGCAGCTACCTCGGTGTTAGCAGTTGCCTCTACGTTATCAGTTGCCTCCCTATTATCAGCTGCCTCCGTGTTAGCAGCTGCCTCCCTTTTATGAGCTGCCTCCATGTGAGCAGCTGCCTCTGTGTTAGCAGCGGACTCCATGTTATCAGCTGCCTCCCTATTATTAGCTGCCTCTGTGTTAGCAGCTGCCTCCGTGTGAGCAGCTGCCTCCGTGTTAGCAGTTGTCTCCCTGTTTTCAGCTGCCTCCCTGTTAGCAGCTGCGTCTATGTTAGCAGCTGCCCCCCCTGTTATCAGCTGCCTCCTTGTTATCAACTGTCTCCGTGTTAGCAGCTGCCTCTATGTTAGCAGCTGCCTCCATTTTATCAGCTGCCTCCCTATTATCAGTTGCCTCTGTGTTAGGAGCTGCCTCTCTGTTACCAGCAGTCTCCGTGTTAGCAGCTACCTCGGTGTTAGCAGCTGCCTCTTTGTTATAAGCTGCCTCCGTGTTAGCAGCTGCCTCCATGTTAGTAGCTGCCTCCCTGTTATCAGCTGCCTCCATGTTAGCAGCTGCCTCCGTGTTATCAGCTGCCTCCATGTTATCAGCTGCCTCTGTGTTAGCAGTTGCCTCTACGTTATCAGTTGCCTCCCTATTATCAGCTGCCTCCGTGTTAGCAGCTGCCTCCCTTTTATGAGCTGCCTCCATGTGAGCAGCTGCCTCTGTGTTACAGCGGACTCCATGTTATCAGCTGCCTCCCTATTATTAGCTGCCTCTGTGTTAGCAGCTGCCTCCGTGTGAGCAGCTGCCTCCGTGTTAGCAGTTGTCTCCCTGTTTTCAGCTGCCTCCCTGTTAGCAGCTGCCTCTATGTTAGCAGCTGCCCCCCCTGTTATCAGCCGCCTCCGTGTTAGCAGCTTCCTCTATGTTATCAGTTGCCTCCCTCTAATCATCTGCCTCCGTGTTTGGAGCTGCCTCCCTGTTATCAGTTGTCTCCTTGTTAGCACCAGCCTTTGTGTTAGCAGCTGACTCCATGTTGTCAGCTACCTCCGTGTTACTAGTTGCCTCCCTATTATCAGCTGGCTCCGTGTTACTAGCTGCCTCCATGTTAGCAGCTGCCTCCCTATTATCAGCAGCCTCCGTGTTAGCAGTTGTCTCCCTGTTTTCAGCTGCCTCCCTGTTAGCAGCTGCCTCTATGTTAGCAGCTGCCTCCCTGTTATCAGCCGCCTCCGTGTTAGCAGCTTCGTCTATGTTATCAGTTGCCTCCCTCTAATCATCTGCCTCCGTGTTTGGAGCTGCCTCCCTGTTATCAGTTGTCTCCTTGTTAGCACCAGCCTTTGTGTTAGCAGCTGACTCCATGTTGTCAGCTACCTCCGTGTTAGTAGTTGCCTCCCTATTATCAGCTGGCTCCGTGTTAACAGCTGCCTCCATGTTAGCAGTTGCCTCCCTATTATCAGCAGCCTCCATGTTAGCAGCTGCCTCCCTATTATCAGCAGCCTCCGTGTTAGCAGTTGTCTCCCTGTTTTCAGCTGCCTCCCTGTTAGCAGCTGCCTCTATGTTAGCAGCTGCCTCCCTGTTAGCAGCCGCCTCTGTGTTAGCAGCTTCCTCTATGTTATCAGTTGCCTCCCTCTAATCATCTGCCTCCGTGTTTGGAGCTGCCTCCCTATTATCAGTTGTCACCTTGTTAGCACCAGCCTTTGTGTTAGCAGCTGACTCCATGTTGTCAGCTACCTCCGTGTTAGTAGTTGCCTCCCTATTTTCAGCTACCGCCCTGTTATCAGCTGCCTCCGTGTTATCAGCTGTCTCCCGGTTATCAGTTGCCTCCCTGTTAGCAGCTGCCTCCATTTTATCAGTTGCCTCTATGTTATCAGCTGCCTCCTTATTAGCTGCTGCCTCTGTGTTAGCAGCTGCCTGTGTGTTATCAGCTGCCTCCATTTTATCAGCTGCCTCCGTGCTATTAGCTACCTCAGTGTTAGCAGCTGCCTTTGTGTTATCAGCTGTCTCCCGGTTATCAGTTGCCTCCTTGTTAGAAGCTGCCTCCATGTTAGCAGCTGCCTCCCAGTTAGCAGCTGCCTCCGTGTTAGCAGTTGTCTCCTTGTTATCAGCTGCCACCGTGTTAGCAGCTGCCTCTACGTTATCAGTTGCCTCCCTGTTATCAGCTGCCTCCGTGTTAGCAACTGCCTCTACGTTATCAGTTGCCTCCCTGTTATCAGCTGCCTCCGTGTTAGCAGCTACCTCTACGTTATCAGTTGCCTCACTGTTATCAGGTGTCTCTGTGTTAGCACCGACCTCTGTGTTAGCAGCTGCCTCCATGTTATCAGTTGTCTCTCTGTTATCAGCTGCCTACGTGTTAGCAGCTGTCTCCCTATTATCAGTTGCAGCCCTATTAGCAGCCGCCTCTACGTTATCAGTTGCCTCCCTTTTATCAGTTGAATCCGTGTTAGCTGCTGCCTCCCTATTTTCAGCTGTCTCCGTGTTAGCAGCTGCCTCCCTGTTAGCAGCTGCCTCTATGTTATCAGTTGCCTCCCTGTTATCAGCTGTGTCCGTGTTAGCACCTGCCTCTGTGTTAGCAATTGCCTCCATGTTATCAGCTGCCTCCGTGTTAGCAGGTGCCTCCCTGTTATCAGCTGCCTCCGTCTTAGCAGCTACCTCCCTATTATCAGCTGCCTCCGTGTTAGTAGCTGCCTCTATGTTAGCAGTTGCCTCCCTGTTATCAGTTGCCTCCCTGTTATCAGTTGTCTTCGTGTTAGCATCTGCCTCCGTATTATCAGCTGCCTCCCTGTTAGCAGCTGCCTCTATGTTATCAGTTGCCTCCCTGTTATCAGCTGTGTCCGTGTTAGCGCCTGCCTCTGTGTTAGCAGTTGCCTCCATGTTATCAGCTGCCTCCGTGTTAGCAGGTGCCTCCCTGTTATCAGCTGCCTCCGTCTTAGCAGCTACCTCCCTATTATCAGCTGCCTTCGTGTTATCAGTTGTCTCCGTGTTAGCAGTTGCCTACATGTTATCAGCTGCCTCCCTGTTATCAGCTGCCTCCTTGTTAGCAGTTGTCTCCCTGTTGTTAGCTGCCTCCCTGTTAGCAGCTGCCTCTATGTTAGCAGCTGCCTCCTTGTTATCAGTTGCCTCCCTGTTATCAGCCGCCTCCGTGTTAGCAGCTTCCTCTATGTTATCAGTTGCCTCCCTCTTATCATCTGCCTCCGTGTTAGGAGCTGCCTCCCGGTTATCAGTTGTCTCCTTGGTAGCACCAGCCTTTGTGTTAGCAGCTGCCTCCATGTTGTCAGCTACCTCCGTGTTAGGAGTTGGCTCCCTATTATCAGCTGCCTCCGTGTTAACAGCTGCCTCCATGTTAGCAGCTGCCTCCCTATTATCAGCAGCGTCCGCGTTAGCAGCTGCCTCCCTATTTTCAGCTACCTCCATGTTATCAGCTGCCTCTGTGTTAGCAGCTGCCTCCCTATTATCAGTTGCCTCCGTGTTCGTAGCTGCCTCCCTATTTTCAGCTGCCTCCATGTTATCAGCTACCTCTTTGTTGGCAACTGCATCCCTATTAACGGCTGCCTCCATGTTAGCAGCTGGCTCCGTGTTATCAGTTGTCTCCATGTTAGCAGTTGCCTCTGTGTTATCAGTTGCCGTCGTGTTAGCAGCTGCCTCCCTATTATCAGCTGTCTCCGGGTTAGCAGTTGTCTCCCCATTTTCAGCTGCCTCCCTGTTATCAGCTGCCTCCGTGTTAGCAGCTGCCTCCATGTTAGCAGCTGCCACCCTGTTATCAGCTGCCTCCCTGTTAGCAGTTGCCTCCCTGTCATCAACTGTCTTCATGTTAGCAGCTGCCTCCATGTTATCAGCTGCCTCTGTGTTAGCACTTCCCTCCCTATTATCGGCTGCCTCCATGTTAGCAGCTGCCTCCCTGTTATAACTTGTCTCCGTGTTATCAGTTGTCTCCGTGTTAGCAGCTGCCTCTGTGTTAGCAGTTGCCTCCGTGTCAGCAGTTGCTCTACGTTATCAGTTGCCTCCCTTTTATTAGTTGCCTCCGTGTTATCAGCTGCCTCCATGTTATCAGCTGCCTCTGTGTTATCAGCTGCCTCCATGTTATCAGGTGCCTCTGTGTTATCAGGTGCCTCTATATTAGTAGCTGCCTCCATGTTATCAGCTGCCTCTGTGTTAGTAGCTGCCTCCATGTTATCAGTTGGCTCCCTGTTATCAGCTGCCTACGTGTTAGCAGCTGTCTCCCTATTATCAGTTGCAGCCCTGTTAGCAGCTGCCTCTACGTTATCAGTTGCCTCCGTGTTAGCTGCTGCCTCCCTATTTTCAGCTGTCTCCGTGTTAGCAGCTACCTCGGTGTTAGCAGCTACCTCGGTGTTAGCAGTTGCCTCTACGTTATCAGTTGCCTCCCTATTATCAGCTGCCTCCGTGTTAGCAGCTGCCTCCCTTTTATGAGCTGCCTCCATGTGAGCAGCTGCCTCTGTGTTAGCAGCGGACTCCATGTTATCAGCTGCCTCCCTATTATTAGCTGCCTCTGTGTTAGCAGCTGCCTCCGTGTGAGCAGCTGCCTCCGTGTTAGCAGTTGTCTCCCTGTTTTCAGCTGCCTCCCTGTTAGCAGCTGCGTCTATGTTAGCAGCTGCCCCCCCTGTTATCAGCTGCCTCCTTGTTATCAGCTGTCTCCGTGTTAGCAGCTGCCTCTACGTTATCAGTTGCCTCCGTGTTAGCTGCTGCCTCCCTATTTTCAGTTGTCTCCGTGTTAGCAGCTACCTCGGTGTTAGCAGCTACCTCGGTGTTAGCAGTTGCCTCTACGTTATCAGTTGCCTCCCTATTATCAGCTGCCTCCGTGTTAGCAGCTGCCTCCCTTTTATGAGCTGCCTCCATGTGAGCAGCTGCCTCTGTGTTAGCAGCGGACTCCATGTTATCAGCTGCCTCCCTATTATTAGCTGCCTCTGTGTTAGCAGCTGCCTCCGTGTGAGCAGCTGCCTCCGTGTTAGCAGTTGTCTCCCTGTTTTCAGCTGCCTCCCTGTTAGCAGCTGCGTCTATGTTAGCAGCTGCCCCCCCTGTTATCAGCTGCCTCCTTGTTATCAACTGTCTCCGTGTTAGCAGCTGCCTCTATGTTAGCAGCTGCCTCCATTTTATCAGCTGCCTCCCTATTATCAGTTGCCTCTGTGTTAGGAGCTGCCTCTCTGTTACCAGCAGTCTCCGTGTTAGCAGCTACCTCGGTGTTAGCAGCTGCCTCTTTGTTATAAGCTGCCTCCGTGTTAGCAGCTGCCTCCATGTTAGTAGCTGCCTCCCTGTTATCAGCTGCCTCCATGTTAGCAGCTGCCTCCGTGTTATCAGCTGCCTCCATGTTATCAGCTGCCTCTGTGTTAGCAGTTGCCTCTACGTTATCAGTTGCCTCCCTATTATCAGCTGCCTCCGTGTTAGCAGCTGCCTCCCTTTTATGAGCTGCCTCCATGTGAGCAGCTGCCTCTGTGTTAGCAGCGGACTCCATGTTATCAGCTGCCTCCCTATTATTAGCTGCCTCTGTGTTAGCAGCTGCCTCCGTGTGAGCAGCTGCCTCCGTGTTAGCAGTTGTCTCCCTGTTTTCAGCTGCCTCCCTGTTAGCAGCTGCCTCTATGTTAGCAGCTGCCCCCCCTGTTATCAGCCGCCTCCGTGTTAGCAGCTTCCTCTATGTTATCAGTTGCCTCCCTCTAATCATCTGCCTCCGTGTTTGGAGCTGCCTCCCTGTTATCAGTTGTCTCCTTGTTAGCACCAGCCTTTGTGTTAGCAGCTGACTCCATGTTGTCAGCTACCTCCGTGTTACTAGTTGCCTCCCTATTATCAGCTGGCTCCGTGTTAACAGCTGCCTCCATGTTAGCAGCTGCCTCCCTATTATCAGCAGCCTCCGTGTTAGCAGTTGTCTCCCTGTTTTCAGCTGCCTCCCTGTTAGCAGCTGCCTCTATGTTAGCAGCTGCCTCCCTGTTATCAGCCGCCTCCGTGTTAGCAGCTTCGTCTATGTTATCAGTTGCCTCCCTCTAATCATCTGCCTCCGTGTTTGGAGCTGCCTCCCTGTTATCAGTTGTCTCCTTGTTAGCACCAGCCTTTGTGTTAGCAGCTGACTCCATGTTGTCAGCTACCTCCGTGTTAGTAGTTGCCTCCCTATTATCAGCTGGCTCCGTGTTAACAGCTGCCTCCATGTTAGCAGTTGCCTCCCTATTATCAGCAGCCTCCATGTTAGCAGCTGCCTCCCTATTATCAGCAGCCTCCGTGTTAGCAGTTGTCTCCCTGTTTTCAGCTGCCTCCCTGTTAGCAGCTGCCTCTATGTTAGCGGCTGCCTCCCTGTTAGCAGCCGCCTCTGTGTTAGCAGCTTCCTCTATGTTATCAGTTGCCTCCCTCTAATCATCTGCCTCCGTGTTTGGAGCTGCCTCCCTATTATCAGTTGTCACCTTGTTAGCACCAGCCTTTGTGTTAGCAGCTGACTCCATGTTGTCAGCTACCTCCGTGTTAGTAGTTGCCTCCCTATTTTCAGCTACCGCCCTGTTATCAGCTGCCTCCGTGTTATCAGCTGTCTCCCGGTTATCAGTTGCCTCCCTGTTAGCAGCTGCCTCCATTTTATCAGTTGCCTCTATGTTATCAGCTGCCTCCTTATTAGCTGCTGCCTCTGTGTTAGCAGCTGCCTGTGTGTTATCAGCTGCCTCCATTTTATCAGCTGCCTCCGTGCTATTAGCTACCTCAGTGTTAGCAGCTGCCTTTGTGTTATCAGCTGTCTCCCGGTTATCAGTTGCCTCCTTGTTAGAAGCTGCCTCCATGTTAGCAGCTGCCTCCCAGTTAGCAGCTGCCTCCGTGTTAGCAGTTGTCTCCTTGTTATCAGCTGCCACCGTGTTAGCAGCTGCCTCTACGTTATCAGTTGCCTCCCTGTTATCAGCTGCCTCCGTGTTAGCAACTGCCTCTACGTTATCAGTTGCCTCCCTGTTATCAGCTGCCTCCGTGTTAGCAGCTACCTCTACGTTATCAGTTGCCTCACTGTTATCAGGTGTCTCTGTGTTAGCACCGACCTCTATGTTAGCAGCTGCCTCCATGTTATCAGTTGTCTCTCTGTTATCAGCTGCCTACGTGTTAGCAGCTGTCTCCCTATTATCAGTTGCAGCCCTATTAGCAGCCGCCTCTACGTTATCAGTTGCCTCCCTTTTATCAGTTGAATCCGTGTTAGCTGCTGCCTCCCTATTTTCAGCTGTCTCCGTGTTAGCAGCTGCCTCCCTGTTAGCAGCTGCCTCTATGTTATCAGTTGCCTCCCTGTTATCAGCTGTGTCCGTGTTAGCACCTGCCTCTGTGTTAGCAATTGCCTCCATGTTATCAGCTGCCTCCGTGTTAGCAGGTGCCTCCCTGTTATCAGCTGCCTCCGTCTTAGCAGCTACCTCCCTATTATCAGCTGCCTCCGTGTTAGTAGCTGCCTCTATGTTAGCAGTTGCCTCCCTGTTATCAGTTGCCTCCCTGTTATCAGTTGTCTTCGTGTTAGCATCTGCCTCCGTATTATCAGCTGCCTCCCTGTTAGCAGCTGCCTCTATGTTATCAGTTGCCTCCCTGTTATCAGCTGTGTCCGTGTTAGCGCCTGCCTCTGTGTTAGCAGTTGCCTCCATGTTATCAGCTGCCTCCGTGTTAGCAGGTGCCTCCCTGTTATCAGCTGCCTCCGTCTTAGCAGCTACCTCCCTATTATCAGCTGCCTTCGTGTTATCAGTTGTCTCCGTGTTAGCAGTTGCCTACATGTTATCAGCTGCCTCCCTGTTATCAGCTGCCTCCTTGTTAGCAGTTGTCTCCCTGTTGTTAGCTGCCTCCCTGTTAGCAGCTGCCTCTATGTTAGCAGCTGCCTCCTTGTTATCAGTTGCCTCCCTGTTATCAGCCGCCTCCGTGTTAGCAGCTTCCTCTATGTTATCAGTTGCCTCCCTCTTATCATCTGCCTCCGTGTTAGGAGCTGCCTCCCGGTTATCAGTTGTCTCCTTGGTAGCACCAGCCTTTGTGTTAGCAGCTGCCTCCATGTTGTCAGCTACCTCCGTGTTAGGAGTTGGCTCCCTATTATCAGCTGCCTCCGTGTTAACAGCTGCCTCCATGTTAGCAGCTGCCTCCCTATTATCAGCAGCGTCCGCGTTAGCAGCTGCCTCCCTATTTTCAGCTACCTCCATGTTATCAGCTGCCTCTGTGTTAGCAGCTGCCTCCCTATTATCAGTTGCCTCCGTGTTCGTAGCTGCCTCCCTATTTTCAGCTGCCTCCATGTTATCAGCTACCTCTTTGTTGGCAACTGCATCCCTATTAACGGCTGCCTCCATGTTAGCAGCTGGCTCCGTGTTATCAGTTGTCTCCATGTTAGCAGTTGCCTCTGTGTTATCAGTTGCCGTCGTGTTAGCAGCTGCCTCCCTATTATCAGCTGTCTCCGGGTTAGCAGTTGTCTCCCCATTTTCAGCTGCCTCCCTGTTATCAGCTGCCTCCGTGTTAGCAGCTGCCTCCATGTTAGCAGCTGCCACCCTGTTATCAGCTGCCTCCCTGTTAGCAGTTGCCTCCCTGTCATCAACTGTCTTCATGTTAGCAGCTGCCTCCATGTTATCAGCTGCCTCTGTGTTAGCACTTCCCTCCCTATTATCGGCTGCCTCCATGTTAGCAGCTGCCTCCCTGTTATAACTTGTCTCCGTGTTATCAGTTGTCTCCGTGTTAGCAGCTGCCTCTGTGTTAGCAGTTGCCTCCGTGTCAGCAGTTGCTCTACGTTATCAGTTGCCTCCCTTTTATTAGTTGCCTCCGTGTTATCAGCTGCCTCCATGTTATCAGCTGCCTCTGTGTTATCAGCTGCCTCCATGTTATCAGGTGCCTCTGTGTTATCAGGTGCCTCTATATTAGTAGCTGCCTCCATGTTATCAGCTGCCTCTGTGTTAGTAGCTGCCTCCATGTTATCAGTTGGCTCCCTGTTATCAGCTGCCTACGTGTTAGCAGCTGTCTCCCTATTATCAGTTGCAGCCCTGTTAGCAGCTGCCTCTACGTTATCAGTTGCCTCCGTGTTAGCTGCTGCCTCCCTATTTTCAGCTGTCTCCGTGTTAGCAGCTACCTCGGTGTTAGCAGCTACCTCGGTGTTAGCAGTTGCCTCTACGTTATCAGTTGCCTCCCTATTATCAGCTGCCTCCGTGTTAGCAGCTGCCTCCCTTTTATGAGCTGCCTCCATGTGAGCAGCTGCCTCTGTGTTAGCAGCGGACTCCATGTTATCAGCTGCCTCCCTATTATTAGCTGCCTCTGTGTTAGCAGCTGCCTCCGTGTGAGCAGCTGCCTCCGTGTTAGCAGTTGTCTCCCTGTTTTCAGCTGCCTCCCTGTTAGCAGCTGCGTCTATGTTAGCAGCTGCCCCCCCTGTTATCAGCTGCCTCCTTGTTATCAGCTGTCTCCGTGTTAGCAGCTGCCTCTATGTTAGCAGCTGCCTCCATTTTATCAGCTGCCTCCCTATTATCAGTTGCCTCTGTGTTAGGAGCTGCCTCTCTGTTACCAGCAGTCTCCGTGTTAGCAGCTACCTCGGTGTTAGCAGCTGCCTCTTTGTTATAAGCTGCCTCCGTGTTAGCAGCTGCCTCCATGTTAGTAGCTGCCTCCCTGTTATCAGCTGCCTCCATGTTAGCAGCTGCCTCCGTGTTATCAGCTGCCTCCATGTTATCAGCTACCTCTGTGTTAGCAGTTGCCTCTACGTTATCAGTTGCCTCCCTATTATCAGCTGCCTCCGTGTTAGCAGCTGCCTCCCTTTTATGAGCTGCCTCCATGTGAGCAGCTGCCTCTGTGTTAGCAGCGGACTCCATGTTATCAGCTGCCTCCCTATTATTAGCTGCCTCTGTGTTAGCAGCTGCCTCCGTGTGAGCAGCTGCCTCCGTGTTAGCAGTTGTCTCCCTGTTTTCAGCTGCCTCCCTGTTAGCAGCTGCCTCTATGTTAGCAGCTGCCCCCCCTGTTATCAGCCGCCTCCGTGTTAGCAGCTTCCTCTATGTTATCAGTTGCCTCCCTCTAATCATCTGCCTCCGTGTTTGGAGCTGCCTCCCTGTTATCAGTTGTCTCCTTGTTAGCACCAGCCTTTGTGTTAGCAGCTGACTCCATGTTGTCAGCTACCTCCGTGTTACTAGTTGCCTCCCTATTATCAGCTGGCTCCGTGTTACTAGCTGCCTCCATGTTAGCAGCTGCCTCCCTATTATCAGCAGCCTCCGTGTTAGCAGTTGTCTCCCTGTTATCAGCTGCCTCCCTGTTAGCAGCTGCCTCTATGTTAGCAGCTGCCTCCCTGTTATCAGCCGCCTCCGTGTTAGCAGCTTCGTCTATGTTATCAGTTGCCTCCCTCTAATCATCTGCCTCCGTGTTTGGAGCTGCCTCCCTGTTATCAGTTGTCTCCTTGTTAGCACCAGCCTTTGTGTTAGCAGCTGACTCCATGTTGTCAGCTACCTCCGTGTTAGTAGTTGCCTCCCTATTATCAGCTGGCTCCGTGTTAACAGCTGCCTCCATGTTAGCAGTTGCCTCCCTATTATCAGCAGCCTCCATGTTAGCAGCTGCCTCCCTATTATCAGCAGCCTCCGTGTTAGCAGTTGTCTCCCTGTTTTCAGCTGCCTCCCTGTTAGCAGCTGCCTCTATGTTAGCAGCTGCCTCCCTGTTAGCAGCCGCCTCTGTGTTAGCAGCTTCCTCTATGTTATCAGTTGCCTCCCTCTAATCATCTGCCTCCGTGTTTGGAGCTGCCTCCCTATTATCAGTTGTCACCTTGTTAGCACCAGCCTTTGTGTTAGCAGCTGACTCCATGTTGTCAGCTACCTCCGTGTTAGTAGTTGCCTCCCTATTTTCAGCTACCGCCCTGTTATCAGCTGCCTCCGTGTTATCAGCTGTCTCCCGGTTATCAGTTGCCTCCCTGTTAGCAGCTGCCTCCATTTTATCAGTTGCCTCTATGTTATCAGCTGCCTCCTTATTAGCTGCTGCCTCTGTGTTAGCAGCTGCCTGTGTGTTATCAGCTGCCTCCATTTTATCAGCTGCCTCCGTGCTATTAGCTACCTCAGTGTTAGCAGCTGCCTTTGTGTTATCAGCTGTCTCCCGGTTATCTGTTGCCTCCTTGTTAGAAGCTGCCTCCATGTTAGCAGCTGCCTCCCAGTTAGCAGCTGCCTCCGTGTTAGCAGTTGTCTCCTTGTTATCAGCTGCCACCGTGTTAGCAGCTGCCTCTACGTTATCAGTTGCCTCCCTGTTATCAGCTGCCTCCGTGTTAGCAACTGCCTCTACGTTATCAGTTGCCTCCCTGTTATCAGCTGCCTCCGTGTTAGCAGCTACCTCTACGTTATCAGTTGCCTCACTGTTATCAGGTGTCTCTGTGTTAGCACCGACCTCTGTGTTAGCAGCTGCCTCCATGTTATCAGTTGTCTCTCTGTTATCAGCTGCCTACGTGTTAGCAGCTGTCTCCCTATTATCAGTTGCAGCCCTATTAGCAGCCGCCTCTACGTTATCAGTTGCCTCCCTTTTATCAGTTGAATCCGTGTTAGCTGCTGCCTCCCTATTTTCAGCTGTCTCCGTGTTAGCAGCTGCCTCCCTGTTAGCAGCTGCCTCTATGTTATCAGTTGCCTCCCTGTTATCAGCTGTGTCCGTGTTAGCACCTGCCTCTGTGTTAGCAATTGCCTCCATGTTATCAGCTGCCTCCGTGTTAGCAGGTGCCTCCCTATTATCAGCTGCCTCCGTCTTAGCAGCTACCTCCCTATTATCAGCTGCCTCCGTGTTAGTAGCTGCCTCTATGTTAGCAGTTGCCTCCCTGTTATCAGTTGCCTCCCTGTTATCAGTTGTCTTCGTGTTAGCATCTGCCTCCGTATTATCAGCTGCCTCCCTGTTAGCAGCTGCCTCTATGTTATCAGTTGCCTCCCTGTTATCAGCTGTGTCCGTGTTAGCGCCTGCCTCTGTGTTAGCAGTTGCCTCCATGTTATCAGCTGCCTCCGTGTTAGCAGGTGCCTCCCTGTTATCAGCTGCCTCCGTCTTAGCAGCTACCTCCCTATTATCAGCTGCCTTCGTGTTATCAGTTGTCTCCGTGTTAGCAGTTGCCTACATGTTATCAGCTGCCTCCCTGTTATCAGCTGCCTCCTTGTTAGCAGTTGTCTCCCTGTTGTCAGCTGCCTCCCTGTTAGCAGCTGCCTCTATGTTAGCAGCTGCCTCCTTGTTATCAGTTGCCTCCCTGTTATCAGCCGCCTCCGTGTTAGCAGCTTCCTCTATGTTATCAGTTGCCTCCCTATTATCATCTGCCTCCGTGTTAGGAGCTGCCTCCCGGTTATCAGTTGTCTCCTTGGTAGCACCAGCCTTTGTGTTAGCAGCTGCCTCCATGTTGTCAGCTACCTCCGTGTTAGGAGTTGGCTCCCTATTATCAGCTGCCTCCGTGTTAACAGCTGCCTCCATGTTAGCAGCTGCCTCCCTATTATCAGCAGCGTCCGCGTTAGCAGCTGCCTCCCTATTTTCAGCTACCTCCATGTTATCAGCTGCCTCTGTGTTAGCAGCTGCCTCCCTATTATCAGTTGCCTCCGTGTTCGTAGCTGCCTCCCTATTTTCAGCTGCCTCCATGTTATCAGCTACCTCTTTGTTGGCAACTGCATCCCTATTAACGGCTGCCTCCATGTTAGCAGCTGGCTCCGTGTTATCAGTTGTCTCCATGTTAGCAGTTGCCTCTGTGTTATCAGTTGCCGTCGTGTTAGCAGCTGCCTCCCTATTATCAGCTGTCTCCGGGTTAGCAGTTGTCTCCCCATTTTCAGCTGCCTCCCTGTTATCAGCTGCCTCCGTGTTAGCAGCTGCCTCCATGTTAGCAGCTGCCACCCTGTTATCAGCTGCCTCCCTGTTAGCAGTTGCCTCCCTGTCATCAACTGTCTTCATGTTAGCAGCTGCCTCCATGTTATCAGCTGCCTCTGTGTTAGCACTTCCCTCCCTATTATCGGCTGCCTCCATGTTAGCAGCTGCCTCCCTGTTATAACTTGTCTCCGTGTTATCAGTTGTCTCCGTGTTAGCAGCTGCCTCTGTGTTAGCAGTTGCCTCCGTGTCAGCAGTTGCTCTACGTTATCAGTTGCCTCCCTTTTATTAGTTGCCTCCGTGTTATCAGCTGCCTCCATGTTATCAGCTGCCTCTGTGTTATCAGCTGCCTCCATGTTATCAGGTGCCTCTGTGTTATCAGGTGCCTCTATATTAGTAGCTGCCTCCATGTTATCAGCTGCCTCTGTGTTAGTAGCTGCCTCCATGTTATCAGTTGGCTCCCTGTTATCAGCTGCCTACGTGTTAGCAGCTGTCTCCCTATTATCAGTTGCAGCCCTGTTAGCAGCTGCCTCTACGTTATCAGTTGCCTCCGTGTTAGCTGCTGCCTCCCTATTTTCAGCTGTCTCCGTGTTAGCAGCTACCTCGGTGTTAGCAGCTACCTCGGTGTTAGCAGTTGCCTCTACGTTATCAGTTGCCTCCCTATTATCAGCTGCCTCCGTGTTAGCAGCTGCCTCCCTTTTATGAGCTGCCTCCATGTGAGCAGCTGCCTCTGTGTTAGCAGCGGACTCCATGTTATCAGCTGCCTCCCTATTATTAGCTGCCTCTGTGTTAGCAGCTGCCTCCGTGTGAGCAGCTGCCTCCGTGTTAGCAGTTGTCTCCCTGTTTTCAGCTGCCTCCCTGTTAGCAGCTGCGTCTATGTTAGCAGCTGCCCCCCCTGTTATCAGCTGCCTCCTTGTTATCAGCTGTCTCCGTGTTAGCAGCTGCCTCTATGTTAGCAGCTGCCTCCATTTTATCAGCTGCCTCCCTATTATCAGTTGCCTCTGTGTTAGGAGCTGCCTCTCTGTTACCAGCAGTCTCCGTGTTAGCAGCTACCTCGGTGTTAGCAGCTGCCTCTTTGTTATAAGCTGCCTCCGTGTTAGCAGCTGCCTCCATGTTAGTAGCTGCCTCCCTGTTATCAGCTGCCTCCATGTTAGCAGCTGCCTCCGTGTTATCAGCTGCCTCCATGTTATCAGCTGCCTCTGTGTTAGCAGTTGCCTCTACGTTATCAGTTGCCTCCCTATTATCAGCTGCCTCCGTGTTAGCAGCTGCCTCCCTTTTATGAGCTGCCTCCATGTGAGCAGCTGCCTCTGTGTTAGCAGCGGACTCCATGTTATCAGCTGCCTCCCTATTATTAGCTGCCTCTGTGTTAGCAGCTGCCTCCGTGTGAGCAGCTGCCTCCGTGTTAGCAGTTGTCTCCCTGTTTTCAGCTGCCTCCCTGTTAGCAGCTGCCTCTATGTTAGCAGCTGCCCCCCCTGTTATCAGCCGCCTCCGTGTTAGCAGCTTCCTCTATGTTATCAGTTGCCTCCCTCTAATCATCTGCCTCCGTGTTTGGAGCTGCCTCCCTGTTATCAGTTGTCTCCTTGTTAGCACCAACCTTTGTGTTAGCAGCTGACTCCATGTTGTCAGCCACCTCCGTGTTACTAGTTGCCTCCCTATTATCAGCTGGCTCCGTGTTAACAGCTGCCTCCATGTTAGCAGCTGCCTCCCTATTATCAGCAGCCTCCGTGTTAGCAGTTGTCTCCCTGTTTTCAGCTGCCTCCCTGTTAGCAGCTGCCTCTATGTTAGCAGCTGCCTCCCTGTTATCAGCCGCCTCCGTATTAGCAGCTTCCTATATGTTATCAGTTGCCTCCCTCTAATCATCTGGCTCCGTGTTTGGAGCTGCCTCCCTGTTATCAGTTGTCTCCTTGTTAGCACCAGCCTTTGTGTTAGCAGCTGACTCCATGTTGTCAGCTACCTCCGTGTTAGTAGTTGCCTCCCTATTATCAGCTGGCTCCGTGTTAACAGCTGCCTCCATGTTAGCAGTTGCCTCCCTATTATCAGCAGCCTCCATGTTAGCAGCTGCCTCCCTATTATCAGCAGCCTCCGTGTTAGCAGTTGTCTCCCTGTTTTCAGCTGCCTCCCTGTTAGCAGCTGCCTCTATGTTAGCAGCTGCCTCCCTGTTAGCAGCCGCCTCTGTGTTAGCAGCTTCCTCTATGTTATCAGTTGCCTCCCTCTAATCATCTGCCTCCGTGTTTGGAGCTGCCTCCCTGTTATCAGTTGTCACCTTATTAGCACCAGCCTTTGTGTTAGCAGCTGACTCCATGTTGTCAGCTACCTCCGTGTTAGTAGTTGCCTCCCTATTTTCAGCTACCGCCCTGTTATCAGCTGCCTCAGTGTTATCAGCTGTCTCCCGGTTATCAGTTGCCTCCCTGTTAGCAGCTGCCTCCATTTTATCAGTTGCCTCTATGTTATCAGCTGCCTCCTTATTAGCTGCTGCCTCTGTGTTAGCAGCTGCCTGTGTGTTATCAGCTGCCTCCATTTTATCAGCTGCCTCCGTGCTATTAGCTACCTCAGTGTTAGCAGCTGCCTTTGTGTTATCAGCTGTCTCCCGGTTATCAGTTGCCTCCTTGTTAGAAGCTGCCTCCATGTTAGCAGCTGCCTCCCAGTTAGCAGCTGCCTCCGTGTTAGCAGTTGTCTCCTTGTTATCAGCTGCCACCGTGTTAGCAGCTGCCTCTACGTTATCAGTTGCCTCCCTGTTATCAGCTGCCTCCGTGTTAGCAACTGCCTCTACGTTATCAGTTGCCTCCCTGTTATCAGCTGCCTCCGTGTTAGCAGCTACCTCTACGTTATCAGTTGCCTCACTGTTATCAGGTGTCTCTGTGTTAGCACCGACCTCTGTGTTAGCAGCTGCCTCCATGTTATCAGTTGTCTCTCTGTTATCAGCTGCCTACGTGTTAGCAGCTGTCTCCCTATTATCAGTTGCAGCCCTATTAGCAGCCGCCTCTACGTTATCAGTTGCCTCCCTTTTATCAGTTGAATCCGTGTTAGCTGCTGCCTCCCTATTTTCAGCTGTCTCCGTGTTAGCAGCTGCCTCCCTGTTAGCAGCTGCCTCTATGTTATCAGTTGCCTCCCTGTTATCAGCTGTGTCCGTGTTAGCACCTGCCTCTGTGTTAGCAATTGCCTCCATGTTATCAGCTGCCTCCGTGTTAGCAGGTGCCTCCCTGTTATCAGCTGCCTCCGTCTTAGCAGCTACCTCCCTATTATCAGCTGCCTCCGTGTTAGTAGCTGCCTCTATGTTAGCAGTTGCCTCCCTGTTATCAGTTGCCTCCCTGTTATCAGCTGCCTCCGTCTTAGCAGCTACCTCCCTATTATCAGCTGCCTCTATGTTAGCAGTTGCCTCTATGTTATCAGTTGCCTCCCTGTTATCAGCTGTGTCCGTGTTAGCACCTGCCTCTGTGTTAGCAGTTGCCTCCATGTTATCAGCTGCCTCCGTGTTAGCAGGTGCCTCCCTGTTATCAGCTGCCTCCGTCTTAGCAGCTACCTCCCTATTATCAGCTGCCTTCGTGTTATCAGTTGTCTCCGTGTTAGCAGTTGCCTACATGTTATCAGCTGCCTCCCTGTTATCAGCTGCCTCCTTGTTAGCAGTTGTCTCCCTGTTGTCAGCTGCCTCCCTGTTAGCAGCTGCCTCTATGTTAGCAGCTGCCTCCTTGTTATCAGTTGCCTCCCTGTTATCAGCCGCCTCCGTGTTAGCAGCTTCCTCTATGTTATCAGTTGCCTCCCTATTATCATCTGCCTCCGTGTTAGGAGCTGCCTCCCGGTTATCAGTTGTCTCCTTGGTAGCACCAGCCTTTGTGTTAGCAGCTGCCTCCATGTTGTCAGCTACCTCCGTGTTAGGAGTTGGCTCCCTATTATCAGCTGCCTCCGTGTTAACAGCTGCCTCCATGTTAGCAGCTGCCTCCCTATTATCAGCAGCGTCCGCGTTAGCAGCTGCCTCCCTATTTTCAGCTACCTCCATGTTATCAGCTGCCTCTGTGTTAGCAGCTGCCTCCCTATTATCAGTTGCCTCCGTGTTCGTAGCTGCCTCCCTATTTTCAGCTGCCTCCATGTTATCAGCTACCTCTTTGTTGGCAACTGCATCCCTATTAACGGCTGCCTCCATGTTAGCAGCTGGCTCCGTGTTATCAGTTGTCTCCATGTTAGCAGTTGCCTCTGTGTTATCAGTTGCCGTCGTGTTAGCAGCTGCCTCCCTATTATCAGCTGTCTCCGGGTTAGCAGTTGTCTCCCCATTTTCAGCTGCCTCCCTGTTATCAGCTGCCTCCGTGTTAGCAGCTGCCTCCATGTTAGCAGCTGCCACCCTGTTATCAGCTGCCTCCCTGTTAGCAGTTGCCTCCCTGTCATCAACTGTCTTCATGTTAGCAGCTGCCTCCATGTTATCAGCTGCCTCTGTGTTAGCACTTCCCTCCCTATTATCGGCTGCCTCCATGTTAGCAGCTGCCTCCCTGTTATAACTTGTCTCCGTGTTATCAGTTGTCTCCGTGTTAGCAGCTGCCTCTGTGTTAGCAGTTGCCTCCGTGTCAGCAGTTGCTCTACGTTATCAGTTGCCTCCCTTTTATTAGTTGCCTCCGTGTTATCAGCTGCCTCCATGTTATCAGCTGCCTCTGTGTTATCAGCTGCCTCCATGTTATCAGGTGCCTCTGTGTTATCAGGTGCCTCTATATTAGTAGCTGCCTCCATGTTATCAGCTGCCTCTGTGTTAGTAGCTGCCTCCATGTTATCAGTTGGCTCCCTGTTATCAGCTGCCTACGTGTTAGCAGCTGTCTCCCTATTATCAGTTGCAGCCCTGTTAGCAGCTGCCTCTACGTTATCAGTTGCCTCCGTGTTAGCTGCTGCCTCCCTATTTTCAGCTGTCTCCGTGTTAGCAGCTACCTCGGTGTTAGCAGCTACCTCGGTGTTAGCAGTTGCCTCTACGTTATCAGTTGCCTCCCTATTATCAGCTGCCTCCGTGTTAGCAGCTGCCTCCCTTTTATGAGCTGCCTCCATGTGAGCAGCTGCCTCTGTGTTAGCAGCGGACTCCATGTTATCAGCTGCCTCCCTATTATTAGCTGCCTCTGTGTTAGCAGCTGCCTCCGTGTGAGCAGCTGCCTCCGTGTTAGCAGTTGTCTCCCTGTTTTCAGCTGCCTCCCTGTTAGCAGCTGCGTCTATGTTAGCAGCTGCCCCCCCTGTTATCAGCTGCCTCCTTGTTATCAGCTGTCTCCGTGTTAGCAGCTGCCTCTATGTTAGCAGCTGCCTCCATTTTATCAGCTGCCTCCCTATTATCAGTTGCCTCTGTGTTAGGAGCTGCCTCTCTGTTACCAGCAGTCTCCGTGTTAGCAGCTACCTCGGTGTTAGCAGCTGCCTCTTTGTTATAAGCTGCCTCCGTGTTAGCAGCTGCCTCCATGTTAGTAGCTGCCTCCCTGTTATCAGCTGCCTCCATGTTAGCAGCTGCCTCCGTGTTATCAGCTGCCTCCATGTTATCAGCTGCCTCTGTGTTAGCAGTTGCCTCTACGTTATCAGTTGCCTCCCTATTATCAGCTGCCTCCGTGTTAGCAGCTGCCTCCATGTGAGCAGCTGCCTCTGTGTTAGCAGCGGACTCCATGTTATCAGCTGCCTCTGTGTTAGCAGTTGCCTCTACGTTATCAGTTGCCTCCCTATTATCAGCTGCCTCCGTGTTAGCAGCTGCCTCCATGTGAGCAGCTGCCTCTGTGTTAGCAGCGGACTCCATGTTATCAGCTGCCTCCCTATTATTAGCTGCCTCTGTGTTAGCAGCTGCCTCCGTGTGAGCAGCTGCCTCCGTGTTAGCAGTTGTCTCCCTGTTTTCAGCTGCCTCCCTGTTAGCAGCTGCCTCTATGTTAGCAGCTGCCCCCCCTGTTATCAGCCGCCTCCGTGTTAGCAGCTTCCTCTATGTTATCAGTTGCCTCCCTCTAATCATCTGCCTCCGTGTTTGGAGCTGCCTCCCTGTTATCAGTTGTCTCCTTGTTAGCACCAACCTTTGTGTTAGCAGCTGACTCCATGTTGTCAGCTACCTCCGTGTTAACAGCTGCCTCCATGTTAGCAGCTGCCTCCCTATTATCAGCAGCCTCCGTGTTAGCAGTTGTCTCCCTGTTGTCAGCTGCCTCCCTGTTAGCAGCTGCCTCTATGTTAGCAGCTGCCTCCTTGTTATCAGTTGCCTCCCTGTTATCAGCCGCCTCCGTGTTAGCAGCTTCCTCTATGTTATCAGTTGCCTCCCTCTTATCATCTGCCTCCGTGTTAGGAGCTGCCTCCCGGTTATCAGTTGTCTCCTTGGTAGCACCAGCCTTTGTGTTAGCAGCTGCCTCCATGTTGTCAGCTACCTCCGTGTTAGGAGTTGGCTCCCTATTATCAGCTGCCTCCGTGTTAACAGCTGCCTCCATGTTAGCAGCTGCCTCCCTATTATCAGCAGCGTCCGCGTTAGCAGCTGCCTCCCTATTTTCAGCTACCTCCATGTTATCAGCTGCCTCTGTGTTAGCAGCTGCCTCCCTATTATCAGTTGCCTCCGTGTTCGTAGCTGCCTCCCTATTTTCAGCTGCCTCCATGTTATCAGCTACCTCTTTGTTGGCAACTGCATCCCTATTAACGGCTGCCTCCATGTTAGCAGCTGGCTCCGTGTTATCAGTTGTCTCCATGTTAGCAGTTGCCTCTGTGTTATCAGTTGCCGTCGTGTTAGCAGCTGCCTCCCTATTATCAGCTGTCTCCGGGTTAGCAGTTGTCTCCCCATTTTCAGCTGCCTCCCTGTTATCAGCTGCCTCCGTGTTAGCAGCTGCCTCCATGTTAGCAGCTGCCACCCTGTTATCAGCTGCCTCCCTGTTAGCAGTTGCCTCCCTGTCATCAACTGTCTTCATGTTAGCAGCTGCCTCCATGTTATCAGCTGCCTCTGTGTTAGCACTTCCCTCCCTATTATCGGCTGCCTCCATGTTAGCAGCTGCCTCCCTGTTATAACTTGTCTCCGTGTTATCAGTTGTCTCCGTGTTAGCAGCTGCCTCTGTGTTAGCAGTTGCCTCCGTGTCAGCAGTTGCTCTACGTTATCAGTTGCCTCCCTTTTATTAGTTGCCTCCGTGTTATCAGCTGCCTCCATGTTATCAGCTGCCTCTGTGTTATCAGCTGCCTCCATGTTATCAGGTGCCTCTGTGTTATCAGGTGCCTCTATATTAGTAGCTGCCTCCATGTTATCAGCTGCCTCTGTGTTAGTAGCTGCCTCCATGTTATCAGTTGGCTCCCTGTTATCAGCTGCCTACGTGTTAGCAGCTGTCTCCCTATTATCAGTTGCAGCCCTGTTAGCAGCTGCCTCTACGTTATCAGTTGCCTCCGTGTTAGCTGCTGCCTCCCTATTTTCAGCTGTCTCCGTGTTAGCAGCTACCTCGGTGTTAGCAGCTACCTCGGTGTTAGCAGTTGCCTCTACGTTATCAGTTGCCTCCCTATTATCAGCTGCCTCCGTGTTAGCAGCTGCCTCCCTTTTATGAGCTGCCTCCATGTGAGCAGCTGCCTCTGTGTTAGCAGCGGACTCCATGTTATCAGCTGCCTCCCTATTATTAGCTGCCTCTGTGTTAGCAGCTGCCTCCGTGTGAGCAGCTGCCTCCGTGTTAGCAGTTGTCTCCCTGTTTTCAGCTGCCTCCCTGTTAGCAGCTGCGTCTATGTTAGCAGCTGCCCCCCCTGTTATCAGCTGCCTCCTTGTTATCAGCTGTCTCCGTGTTAGCAGCTGCCTCTATGTTAGCAGCTGCCTCCATTTTATCAGCTGCCTCCCTATTATCAGTTGCCTCTGTGTTAGGAGCTGCCTCTCTGTTACCAGCAGTCTCCGTGTTAGCAGCTACCTCGGTGTTAGCAGCTGCCTCTTTGTTATAAGCTGCCTCCGTGTTAGCAGCTGCCTCCATGTTAGTAGCTGCCTCCCTGTTATCAGCTGCCTCCATGTTAGCAGCTGCCTCCGTGTTATCAGCTGCCTCCATGTTATCAGCTGCCTCTGTGTTAGCAGTTGCCTCTACGTTATCAGTTGCCTCCCTATTATCAGCTGCCTCCGTGTTAGCAGCTGCCTCCCTTTTATGAGCTGCCTCCATGTGAGCAGCTGCCTCTGTGTTAGCAGCGGACTCCATGTTATCAGCTGCCTCCCTATTATTAGCTGCCTCTGTGTTAGCAGCTGCCTCCGTGTGAGCAGCTGCCTCCGTGTTAGCAGTTGTCTCCCTGTTTTCAGCTGCCTCCCTGTTAGCAGCTGCCTCTATGTTAGCAGCTGCCCCCCCTGTTATCAGCCGCCTCCGTGTTAGCAGCTTCCTCTATGTTATCAGTTGCCTCCCTCTAATCATCTGCCTCCGTGTTTCGAGCTGCCTCCCTGTTATCAGTTGTCTCCTTGTTAGCACCAGCCTTTGTGTTAGCAGCTGACTCCATGTTGTCAGCTACCTCCGTGTTACTAGTTGCCTCCCTATTATCAGCTGGCTCCGTGTTAACAGCTGCCTCCATGTTAGCAGCTGCCTCCCTATTATCAGCAGCCTCCGTGTTAGCAGTTGTCTCCCTGTTTTCAGCTGCCTCCCTGTTAGCAGCTGCCTCTATGTTAGCAGCTGCCTCCCTGTTATCAGTCGCCTCCGTGTTAGCAGCTTCGTCTATGTTATCAGTTGCCTCCCTCTAATCATCTGCCTCCGTGTTTGGAGCTGCCTCCCTGTTATCAGTTGTCTCCTTGTTAGCACCAGCCTTTGTGTTAGCAGCTGACTCCATGTTGTCAGCTACCTCCGTGTTAGTAGTTGCCTCCCTATTATCAGCTGGCTCCGTGTTAACAGCTGCCTCCATGTTAGCAGTTGCCTCCCTATTATCAGCAGCCTCCATGTTAGTAGCTGCCTCCCTATTATCAGCAGCCTCCGTGTTAGCAGTTGTCTCCCTGTTTTCAGCTGCCTCCCTGTTAGCAGCTGCCTCTATGTTAGCAGCTGCCTCCCTGTTAGCAGCCGCCTCTGTGTTAGCAGCTTCCTCTATGTTATCAGTTGCCTCCCTCTAATCATCTGCCTCCGTGTTTGGAGCTGCCTCCCTATTATCAGTTGTCACCTTGTTAGCACCAGCCTTTGTGTTAGCAGCTGACTCCATGTTGTCAGCTACCTCCGTGTTAGTAGTTGCCTCCCTATTTTCAGCTACCGCCCTGTTATCAGCTGCCTCCGTGTTATCAGCTGTCTCCCGGTTATCAGTTGCCTCCCTGTTAGCAGCTGCCTCCATTTTATCAGTTGCCTCTATGTTATCAGCTGCCTCCTTATTAGTTGCTGCCTCTGTGTTAGCAGCTGCCTGTGTGTTATCAGCTGCCTCCATTTTATCAGCTGCCTCCATGCTATTAGCTACCTCAGTGTTAGCAGCTGCCTTTGTGTTATCAGCTGTCTCCCGGTTATCAGTTGCCTCCTTGTTAGAAGCTGCCTCCATGTTAGCAGCTGCCTCCCAGTTAGCAGCTGCCTCCGTGTTAGCAGTTGTCTCCTTGTTATCAGCTGCCACCGTGTTAGCAGCTGCCTCTACATTATCAGTTGCCTCCCTGTTATCAGCTGCCTCCGTGTTAGCAACTGCCTCTACGTTATCAGTTGCCTCCCTGTTATCAGCTGCCTCCGTGTTAGCAGCTACCTCTACGTTATCAGTTGCCTCACTGTTATCAGGTGTCTCTGTGTTAGCACCGACCTCTGTGTTAGCAGCTGCCTCCATGTTATCAGTTGTCTCTCTGTTATCAGCTGCCTACGTGTTAGCAGCTGTCTCCCTATTATCAGTTGCAGCCCTATTAGCAGCCGCCTCTACGTTATCAGTTGCCTCCCTTTTATCAGTTGAATCCGTGTTAGCTGCTGCCTCCCTATTTTCAGCTGTCTCCGTGTTAGCAGCTGCCTCCCTGTTAGCAGCTGCCTCTATGTTATCAGTTGCCTCCCTGTTATCAGCTGTGTCCGTGTTAGCACCTGCCTCTGTGTTAGCAATTGCCTCCATGTTATCAGCTGCCTCCGTGTTAGCAGGTGCCTCCCTGTTATCAGCTGCCTCCGTCTTAGCAGCTACCTCCCTATTATCAGCTGCCTCCGTGTTAGTAGCTGCCTCTATGTTAGCAGTTGCCTCCCTGTTATCAGTTGTCTTCGTGTTAGCATCTGCCTCCGTATTATCAGCTGCCTCCCTGTTAGCAGCTGCCTCTATGTTATCAGTTGCCTCCCTGTTATCAGCTGTGTCCGTGTTAGCGCCTGCCTCTGTGTTAGCAGTTGCCTCCATGTTATCAGCTGCCTCCGTGTTAGCAGGTGCCTCCCTGTTATCAGCTGCCTCCGTCTTAGCAGCTACCTCCCTATTATCAGCTGCCTTCGTGTTATCAGTTGTCTCCGTGTTAGCAGTTGCCTACATGTTATCAGCTGCCTCCCTGTTATCAGCTGCCTCCTTGTTAGCAGTTGTCTCCCTGTTGTCAGCTGCCTCCCTGTTAGCAGCTGCCTCTATGTTAGCAGCTGCCTCCTTGTTATCAGTTGCCTCCCTGTTATCAGCCGCCTCCGTGTTAGCAGCTTCCTCTATGTTATCAGTTGCCTCCCTCTTATCATCTGCCTCCGTGTTAGGAGCTGCCTCCCGGTTATCAGTTGTCTCCTTGGTAGCACCAGCCTTTGTGTTAGCAGCTGCGTCCATGTTGTCAGCTACCTCCGTGTTAGGAGTTGGCTCCCTATTATCAGCTGCCTCCGTGTTAACAGCTGCCTCCATGTTAGCAGCTGCCTCCCTATTATCAGCAGCGTCCGCGTTAGCAGCTGCCTCCCTATTTTCAGCTACCTCCATGTTATCAGCTGCCTCTGTGTTAGCAGCTGCCTCCCTATTATCAGTTGCCTCCGTGTTCGTAGCTGCCTCCCTATTTTCAGCTGCCTCCATGTTATCAGCTACCTCTTTGTTGGCAACTGCATCCCTATTAACGGCTGCCTCCATGTTAGCAGCTGGCTCCGTGTTATCAGTTGTCTCCATGTTAGCAGTTGCCTCTGTGTTATCAGTTGCCGTCGTGTTAGCAGCTGCCTCCCTATTATCAGCTGTCTCCGGGTTAGCAGTTGTCTCCCCATTTTCAGCTGCCTCCCTGTTATCAGCTGCCTCCGTGTTAGCAGCTGCCTCCATGTTAGCAGCTGCCACCCTGTTATCAGCTGCCTCCCTGTTAGCAGTTGCCTCCCTGTCATCAACTGTCTTCATGTTAGCAGCTGCCTCCATGTTATCAGCTGCCTCTGTGTTAGCACTTCCCTCCCTATTATCGGCTGCCTCCATGTTAGCAGCTGCCTCCCTGTTATAACTTGTCTCCGTGTTATCAGTTGTCTCCGTGTTAGCAGCTGCCTCTGTGTTAGCAGTTGCCTCCGTGTCAGCAGTTGCTCTACGTTATCAGTTGCCTCCCTTTTATTAGTTGCCTCCGTGTTATCAGCTGCCTCCATGTTATCAGCTGCCTCTGTGTTATCAGCTGCCTCCATGTTATCAGGTGCCTCTGTGTTATCAGGTGCCTCTATATTAGTAGCTGCCTCCATGTTATCAGCTGCCTCTGTGTTAGTAGCTGCCTCCATGTTATCAGTTGGCTCCCTGTTATCAGCTGCCTACGTGTTAGCAGCTGTCTCCCTATTATCAGTTGCAGCCCTGTTAGCAGCTGCCTCTACGTTATCAGTTGCCTCCGTGTTAGCTGCTGCCTCCCTATTTTCAGCTGTCTCCGTGTTAGCAGCTACCTCGGTGTTAGCAGCTACCTCGGTGTTAGCAGTTGCCTCTACGTTATCAGTTGCCTCCCTATTATCAGCTGCCTCCGTGTTAGCAGCTGCCTCCCTTTTATGAGCTGCCTCCATGTGAGCAGCTGCCTCTGTGTTAGCAGCGGACTCCATGTTATCAGCTGCCTCCCTATTATTAGCTGCCTCTGTGTTAGCAGCTGCCTCCGTGTGAGCAGCTGCCTCCGTGTTAGCAGTTGTCTCCCTGTTTTCAGCTGCCTCCCTGTTAGCAGCTGCGTCTATGTTAGCAGCTGCCCCCCCTGTTATCAGCTGCCTCCTTGTTATCAGCTGTCTCCGTGTTAGCAGCTGCCTCTATGTTAGCAGCTGCCTCCATTTTATCAGCTGCCTCCCTATTATCAGTTGCCTCTGTGTTAGGAGCTGCCTCTCTGTTACCAGCAGTCTCCGTGTTAGCAGCTACCTCGGTGTTAGCAGCTGCCTCTTTGTTATAAGCTGCCTCCGTGTTAGCAGCTGCCTCCATGTTAGTAGCTGCCTCCCTGTTATCAGCTGCCTCCATGTTAGCAGCTGCCTCCGTGTTATCAGCTGCCTCCATGTTATCAGCTGCCTCTGTGTTAGCAGTTGCCTCTACGTTATCAGTTGCCTCCCTATTATCAGCTGCCTCCGTGTTAGCAGCTGCCTCCCTTTTATGAGCTGCCTCCATGTGAGCAGCTGCCTCTGTGTTAGCAGCGGACTCCATGTTATCAGCTGCCTCCCTATTATTAGCTGCCTCTGTGTTAGCAGCTGCCTCCGTGTGAGCAGCTGCCTCCGTGTTAGCAGTTGTCTCCCTGTTTTCAGCTGCCTCCCTGTTAGCAGCTGCCTCTATGTTAGCAGCTGCCCCCCCTGTTATCAGCCGCCTCCGTGTTAGCAGCTTCCTCTATGTTATCAGTTGCCTCCCTCTAATCATCTGCCTCCGTGTTTGGAGCTGCCTCCCTGTTATCAGTTGTCTCCTTGTTAGCACCAGCCTTTGTGTTAGCAGCTGACTCCATGTTGTCAGCTACCTCCGTGTTACTAGTTGCCTCCCTATTATCAGCTGGCTCCGTGTTAACAGCTGCCTCCATGTTAGCAGCTGCCTCCCTATTATCAGCAGCCTCCGTGTTAGCAGTTGTCTCCCTGTTTTCAGCTGCCTCCCTGTTAGCAGCTGCCTCTATGTTAGCAGCTGCCTCCCTGTTATCAGCCGCCTCCGTGTTAGCAGCTTCGTCTATGTTATCAGTTGCCTCCCTCTAATCATCTGCCTCCGTGTTTGGAGCTGCCTCCCTGTTATCAGTTGTCTCCTTGTTAGCACCAGCCTTTGTGTTAGCAGCTGACTCCATGTTGTCAGCTACCTCCGTGTTAGTAGTTGCCTCCCTATTATCAGCTGGCTCCGTGTTAACAGCTGCCTCCATGTTAGCAGTTGCCTCCCTATTATCAGCAGCCTCCATGTTAGTAGCTGCCTCCCTATTATCAGCAGCCTCCGTGTTAGCAGTTGTCTCCCTGTTTTCAGCTGCCTCCCTGTTAGCAGCTGCCTCCCTGTTAGCAGCCGCCTCTGTGTTAGCAGCTTCCTCTATGTTATCAGTTGCCTCCCTCTAATCATCTGCCTCCGTGTTTGGAGCTGCCTCCCTATTATCAGTTGTCACCTTGTTAGCACCAGCCTTTGTGTTAGCAGCTGACTCCATGTTGTCAGCTACCTCCGTGTTAGTAGTTGCCTCCCTATTTTCAGCTACCGCCCTGTTATCAGCTGCCTCCGTGTTATCAGCTGTCTCCCGGTTATCAGTTGCCTCCCTGTTAGCAGCTGCCTCCATTTTATCAGTTGCCTCTATGTTATCAGCTGCCTCCTTATTAGCTGCTGCCTCTGTGTTAGCAGCTGCCTGTGTGTTATCAGCTGCCTCCATTTTATCAGCTGCCTCCGTGCTATTAGCTACCTCAGTGTTAGCAGCTGCCTTTGTGTTATCAGCTGTCTCCCGGTTATCAGTTGCCTCCTTGTTAGAAGCTGCCTCCATGTTAGCAGCTGCCTCCCAGTTAGCAGCTGCCTCCGTGTTAGCAGTTGTCTCCTTGTTATCAGCTGCCACCGTGTTAGCAGCTGCCTCTACATTATCAGTTGCCTCCCTGTTATCAGCTGCCTCCGTGTTAGCAACTGCCTCTACGTTATCAGTTGCCTCCCTGTTATCAGCTGCCTCCGTGTTAGCAGCTACCTCTACGTTATCAGTTGCCTCACTGTTATCAGGTGTCTCTGTGTTAGCACCGACCTCTGTGTTAGCAGCTGCCTCCATGTTATCAGTTGTCTCTCTGTTATCAGCTGCCTACATGTTAGCAGCTGTCTCCCTATTATCAGTTGCAGCCCTATTAGCAGCCGCCTCTACGTTATCAGTTGCCTCCCTTTTATCAGTTGAATCCGTGTTAGCTGCTGCCTCCCTATTTTCAGCTGTCTCCGTGTTAGCAGCTGCCTCCCTGTTAGCAGCTGCCTCTATGTTATCAGTTGCCTCCCTGTTATCAGCTGTGTCCGTGTTAGCACCTGCCTCTGTGTTAGCAATTGCCTCCATGTTATCAGCTGCCTCCGTGTTAGCAGGTGCCTCCCTGTTATCAGCTGCCTCCGTCTTAGCAGCTACCTCCCTATTATCAGCTGCCTCCGTGTTAGTAGCTGCCTCTATGTTAGCAGTTGCCTCCCTGTTATCAGTTGTCTTCGTGTTAGCATCTGCCTCCGTATTATCAGCTGCCTCCCTGTTAGCAGCTGCCTCTATGTTATCAGTTGCCTCCCTGTTATCAGCTGTGTCCGTGTTAGCGCCTGCCTCTGTGTTAGCAGTTGCCTCCATGTTATCAGCTGCCTCCGTGTTAGCAGGTGCCTCCCTGTTATCAGCTGCCTCCGTCTTAGCAGCTACCTCCCTATTATCAGCTGCCTTCGTGTTATCAGTTGTCTCCGTGTTAGCAGTTGCCTACATGTTATCAGCTGCCTCCCTGTTATCAGCTGCCTCCTTGTTAGCAGTTGTCTCCCTGTTGTCAGCTGCCTCCCTGTTAGCAGCTGCCTCTATGTTAGCAGCTGCCTCCTTGTTATCAGTTGCCTCCCTGTTATCAGCCGCCTCCGTGTTAGCAGCTTCCTCTATGTTATCAGTTGCCTCCCTCTTATCATCTGCCTCCGTGTTAGGAGCTGCCTCCCGGTTATCAGTTGTCTCCTTGGTAGCACCAGCCTTTGTGTTAGCAGCTGCCTCCATGTTGTCAGCTACCTCCGTGTTTGGAGTTGGCTCCCTATTATCAGCTGCCTCCGTGTTAACAGCTGCCTCCATGTTAGCAGCTGCCTCCCTATTATCAGCAGCGTCCGCGTTAGCAGCTGCCTCCCTATTTTCAGCTACCTCCATGTTATCAGCTGCCTCTGTGTTAGCAGCTGCCTCCCTATTATCAGTTGCCTCCGTGTTCGTAGCTGCCTCCCTATTTTCAGCTGCCTCCATGTTATCAGCTACCTCTTTGTTGGCAACTGCATCCCTATTAACGGCTGCCTCCATGTTAGCAGCTGGCTCCGTGTTATCAGTTGTCTCCATGTTAGCAGTTGCCTCTGTGTTATCAGTTGCCGTCGTGTTAGCAGCTGCCTCCCTATTATCAGCTGTCTCCGGGTTAGCAGTTGTCTCCCCATTTTCAGCTGCCTCCCTGTTATCAGCTGCCTCCGTGTTAGCAGCTGCCTCCATGTTAGCAGCTGCCACCCTGTTATCAGCTGCCTCCCTGTTAGCAGTTGCCTCCCTGTCATCAACTGTCTTCATGTTAGCAGCTGCCTCCATGTTATCAGCTGCCTCTGTGTTAGCACTTCCCTCCCTATTATCGGCTGCCTCCATGTTAGCAGCTGCCTCCCTGTTATAACTTGTCTCCGTGTTATCAGTTGTCTCCGTGTTAGCAGCTGCCTCTGTGTTAGCAGTTGCCTCCGTGTCAGCAGTTGCTCTACGTTATCAGTTGCCTCCCTTTTATTAGTTGCCTCCGTGTTATCAGCTGCCTCCATGTTATCAGCTGCCTCTGTGTTATCAGCTGCCTCCATGTTATCAGGTGCCTCTGTGTTATCAGGTGCCTCTATATTAGTAGCTGCCTCCATGTTATCAGCTGCCTCTGTGTTAGTAGCTGCCTCCATGTTATCAGTTGGCTCCCTGTTATCAGCTGCCTACGTGTTAGCAGCTGTCTCCCTATTATCAGTTGCAGCCCTGTTAGCAGCTGCCTCTACGTTATCAGTTGCCTCCGTGTTAGCTGCTGCCTCCCTATTTTCAGCTGTCTCCGTGTTAGCAGCTACCTCGGTGTTAGCAGCTACCTCGGTGTTAGCAGTTGCCTCTACGTTATCAGTTGCCTCCCTATTATCAGCTGCCTCCGTGTTAGCAGCTGCCTCCCTTTTATGAGCTGCCTCCATGTGAGCAGCTGCCTCTGTGTTAGCAGCGGACTCCATGTTATCAGCTGCCTCCCTATTATTAGCTGCCTCTGTGTTAGCAGCTGCCTCCGTGTGAGCAGCTGCCTCCGTGTTAGCAGTTGTCTCCCTGTTTTCAGCTGCCTCCCTGTTAGCAGCTGCGTCTATGTTAGCAGCTGCCCCCCCTGTTATCAGCTGCCTCCTTGTTATCAGCTGTCTCCGTGTTAGCAGCTGCCTCTATGTTAGCAGCTGCCTCCATTTTATCAGCTGCCTCCCTATTATCAGTTGCCTCTGTGTTAGGAGCTGCCTCTCTGTTACCAGCAGTCTCCGTGTTAGCAGCTACCTCGGTGTTAGCAGCTGCCTCTTTGTTATAAGCTGCCTCCGTGTTAGCAGCTGCCTCCATGTTAGTAGCTGCCTCCCTGTTATCAGCTGCCTCCATGTTAGCAGCTGCCTCCGTGTTATCAGCTGCCTCCATGTTATCAGCTGCCTCTGTGTTAGCAGTTGCCTCTACGTTATCAGTTGCCTCCCTATTATCAGCTGCCTCCGTGTTAGCAGCTGCCTCCCTTTTATGAGCTGCCTCCATGTGAGCAGCTGCCTCTGTGTTAGCAGCGGACTCCATGTTATCAGCTGCCTCCCTATTATTAGCTGCCTCTGTGTTAGCAGCTGCCTCCGTGTGAGCAGCTGCCTCCGTGTTAGCAGTTGTCTCCCTGTTTTCAGCTGCCTCCCTGTTAGCAGCTGCCTCTATGTTAGCAGCTGCCCCTCCTGTTATCAGCCGCCTCCGTGTTAGCAGCTTCCTCTATGTTATCAGTTGCCTCCCTCTAATCATCTGCCTCCGTGTTTGGAGCTGCCTCCCTGTTATCAGTTGTCTCCTTGTTAGCACCAACCTTTGTGTTAGCAGCTGACTCCATGTTGTCAGCTACCTCCGTGTTACTAGTTGCCTCCCTATTATCAGCTGGCTCCGTGTTAACAGCTGCCTCCATGTTAGCAGCTGCCTCCCTATTATCAGCAGCCTCCGTGTTAGCAGTTGTCTCCCTGTTTTCAGCTGCCTCCCTGTTAGCAGCTGCCTCTATGTTAGCAGCTGCCTCCCTGTTATCAGCCGCCTCCGTGTTAGCAGCTTCCTATATGTTATCAGTTGCCTCCCTCTAATCATCTGCCTCCGTGTTTGGAGCTGCCTCCCTGTTATCAGTTGTCTCCTTGTTAGCACCAGCCTTTGTGTTAGCAGCTGACTCCATGTTGTCAGCTACCTCCGTGTTAGTAGTTGCCTCCCTATTATCAGCTGGCTCCGTGTTAACAGCTGCCTCCATGTTAGCAGTTGCCTCCCTATTATCAGCAGCGTCCATGTTAGCAGCTGCCTCCCTATTATCAGCAGCCTCCGTGTTAGCAGTTGTCTCCCTGTTTTCAGCTGCCTCCCTGTTAGCAGCTGCCTCTATGTTAGCAGCTGCCTCCCTGTTAGCAGCCGCCTCTGTGTTAGCAGCTTCCTCTATGTTATCAGTTGCCTCCCTCTAATCATCTGCCTCCGTGTTTGGAGCTGCCTCCCTGTTATCAGTTGTCACCTTATTAGCACCAGCCTTTGTGTTAGCAGCTGACTCCATGTTGTCAGCTACCTCCGTGTTAGTAGTTGCCTCCCTATTTTCAGCTACCGCCCTGTTATCAGCTGCCTCCGTGTTATCAGCTGTCTCCCGGTTATCAGTTGCCTCCCTGTTAGCAGCTGCCTCCATTTTATCAGTTGCCTCTATGTTATCAGCTGCCTCCTTATTAGCTGCTGCCTCTGTGTTAGCAGCTGCCTGTGTGTTATCAGCTGCCTCCATTTTATCAGCTGCCTCCGTGCTATTAGCTACCTCAGTGTTAGCAGCTGCCTTTGTGTTATCAGCTGTCTCCCGGTTATCAGTTGCCTCCTTGTTAGAAGCTGCCTCCATGTTAGCAGCTGCCTCCCAGTTAGCAGCTGCCTCCGTGTTAGCAGTTGTCTCCTTGTTATCAGCTGCCACCGTGTTAGCAGCTGCCTCTACGTTATCAGTTGCCTCCCTGTTATCAGCTGCCTCCGTGTTAGCAACTGCCTCTACGTTATCAGTTGCCTCCCTGTTATCAGCTGCCTCCGTGTTAGCAGCTACCTCTACGTTATCAGTTGCCTCACTGTTATCAGGTGTCTCTGTGTTAGCACCGACCTCTGTGTTAGCAGCTGCCTCCATGTTATCAGTTGTCTCTCTGTTATCAGCTGCCTACGTGTTAGCAGCTGTCTCCCTATTATCAGTTGCAGCACTATTAGCAGCCGCCTCTACGTTATCAGTTGCCTCCCTTTTATCAGTTGAATCCGTGTTAGCTGCTGCCTCCCTATTTTCAGCTGTCTCCGTGTTAGCAGCTGCCTCCCTGTTAGCAGCTGCCTCTATGTTATCAGTTGCCTCCCTGTTATCAGCTGTGTCCGTGTTAGCACCTGCCTCTGTGTTAGCAATTGCCTCCATGTTATCAGCTGCCTCCGTGTTAGCAGGTGCCTCCCTGTTATCAGCTGCCTCCGTCTTAGCAGCTACCTCCCTATTATCAGCTGCCTCCGTGTTAGTAGCTGCCTCTATGTTAGCAGTTGCCTCCCTGTTATCAGTTGCCTCCCTGTTATCAGCTGCCTCCGTCTTAGCAGCTACCTCCCTATTATCAGCTGCCTCTATGTTAGCAGTTGCCTCTATGTTATCAGTTGCCTCCCTGTTATCAGCTGTGTCCGTGTTAGCACCTGCCTCTGTGTTAGCAGTTGCCTCCATGTTATCAGCTGCCTCCGTGTTAGCAGGTGCCTCCCTGTTATCAGCTGCCTCCGTCTTAGCAGCTACCTCCCTATTATCAGCTGCCTTCGTGTTATCAGTTGTCTCCGTGTTAGCAGTTGCCTACATGTTATCAGCTGCCTCCCTGTTATCAGCTGCCTCCTTGTTAGCAGTTGTCTCCCTGTTGTCAGCTGCCTCCCTGTTAGCAGCTGCCTCTATGTTAGCAGCTGCCTCCTTGTTATCAGTTGCCTCCCTGTTATCAGCCGCCTCCGTGTTAGCAGCTTCCTCTATGTTATCAGTTGCCTCCCTCTTATCATCTGCCTCCGTGTTAGGAGCTGCCTCCCGGTTATCAGTTGTCTCCTTGGTAGCACCAGCCTTTGTGTTAGCAGCTGCCTCCATGTTGTCAGCTACCTCCGTGTTAGGAGTTGGCTCCCTATTATCAGCTGCCTCCGTGTTAACAGCTGCCTCCATGTTAGCAGCTGCCTCCCTATTATCAGCAGCGTCCGCGTTAGCAGCTGCCTCCCCATTTTCAGCTACCTCCATGTTATCAGCTGCCTCTGTGTTAGCAGCTGCCTCCCTATTATCAGTTGCCTCCGTGTTCGTAGCTGCCTCCCTATTTTCAGCTGCCTCCATGTTATCAGCTACCTCTTTGTTGGCAACTGCATCCCTATTAACGGCTGCCTCCATGTTAGCAGCTGGCTCCGTGTTATCAGTTGTCTCCATGTTAGCAGTTGCCTCTGTGTTATCAGTTGCCGTCGTGTTAGCAGCTGCCTCCCTATTATCAGCTGTCTCCGGGTTAGCAGTTGTCTCCCCATTTTCAGCTGCCTCCCTGTTATCAGCTGCCTCCGTGTTAGCAGCTGCCTCCATGTTAGCAGCTGCCACCCTGTTATCAGCTACCTCCCTGTTAGCAGTTGCCTCCCTGTCATCAACTGTCTTCATGTTAGCAGCTGCCTCCATGTTATCAGCTGCCTCTGTGTTAGCACTTCCCTCCCTATTATCGGCTGCCTCCATGTTAGCAGCTGCCTCCCTGTTATAACTTGTCTCCGTGTTATCAGTTGTCTCCGTGTTAGCAGCTGCCTCTGTGTTAGCAGTTGCCTCCGTGTCAGCAGTTGCTCTACGTTATCAGTTGCCTCCCTTTTATTAGTTGCCTCCGTGTTATCAGCTGCCTCCATGTTATCAGCTGCCTCTGTGTTATCAGCTGCCTCCATGTTATCAGGTGCCTCTGTGTTATCAGGTGCCTCTATATTAGTAGCTGCCTCCATGTTATCAGCTGCCTCTGTGTTAGTAGCTGCGTCCATGTTATCAGTTGGCTCCCTGTTATCAGCTGCCTACGTGTTAGCAGCTGTCTCCCTATTATCAGTTGCAGCCCTGTTAGCAGCTGCCTCTACGTTATCAGTTGCCTCCGTGTTAGCTGCTGCCTCCCTATTTTCAGCTGTCTCCGTGTTAGCAGCTACCTCGGTGTTAGCAGCTACCTCGGTGTTAGCAGTTGCCTCTACGTTATCAGTTGCCTCCCTATTATCAGCTGCCTCCGTGTTAGCAGCTGCCTCCCTTTTATGAGCTGCCTCCATGTGAGCAGCTGCCTCTGTGTTAGCAGCGGACTCCATGTTATCAGCTGCCTCCCTATTATTAGCTGCCTCTGTGTTAGCAGCTGCCTCCGTGTGAGCAGCTGCCTCCGTGTTAGCAGTTGTCTCCCTGTTTTCAGCTGCCTCCCTGTTAGCAGCTGCGTCTATGTTAGCAGCTGCCCCCCCTGTTATCAGCTGCCTCCTTGTTATCAGCTGTCTCCGTGTTAGCAGCTGCCTCTATGTTAGCAGCTGCCTCCATTTTATCAGCTGCCTCCCTATTATCAGTTGCCTCTGTGTTAGGAGCTGCCTCTCTGTTACCAACAGTCTCCGTGTTAGCAGCTACCTCGGTGTTAGCAGCTGCCTCTTTGTTATAAGCTGCCTCCGTGTTAGCAGCTGCCTCCATGTTAGTAGCTGCCTCCCTGTTATCAGCTGCCTCCATGTTAGCAGCTGCCTCCGTGTTATCAGCTGCCTCCATGTTATCAGCTGCCTCTGTGTTAGCAGTTGCCTCTACGTTATCAGTTGCCTCCCTATTATCAGCTGCCTCCGTGTTAGCAGCTGTCTCCCTTTTATGAGCTGCCTCCATGTGAGCAGCTGCCTCTGTGTTAGCAGCGGACTCCATGTTATCAGCTGCCTCCCTATTATTAGCTGCCTCTGTGTTAGCAGCTGCCTCCGTGTGAGCAGCTGCCTCCGTGTTAGCAGTTGTCTCCCTGTTTTCAGCTGCCTCCCTGTTAGCAGCTGCCTCTATGTTAGCAGCTGCCCCCCCTGTTATCAGCCGCCTCCGTGTTAGCAGCTTCCTCTATGTTATCAGTTGCCTCCCTCTAATCATCTGCCTCCGTGTTTGGAGCTGCCTCCCTGTTATCAGTTGTCTCCTTGTTAGCACCAACCTTTGTGTTAGCAGCTGACTCCATGTTGTCAGCTACCTCCGTGTTACTAGTTGCCTCCCTATTATCAGCTGGCTCCGTGTTAACAGCTGCCTCCATGTTAGCAGCTGCCTCCCTATTATCAGCAGCCTCCGTGTTAGCAGTTGTCTCCCTGTTGTCAGCTGCCTCCCTGTTAGCAGCTGCCTCTATGTTAGCAGCTGCCTCCTTGTTATCAGTTGCCTCCCTGTTATCAGCCGCCTCCGTGTTAGCAGCTTCCTCTATGTTATCAGTTGCCTCCCTCTTATCATCTGCATCCGTGTTAGGAGCTGCCTCCCGGTTATCAGTTGTCTCCTTGGTAGCACCAGCCTTTGTGTTAGCAGCTGCCTCCATGTTGTCAGCTACCTCCGTGTTAGGAGTTGGCTCCCTATTATCAGCTGCCTCCGTGTTAACAGCTGCCTCCATGTTAGCAGCTGCCTCCCTATTATCAGCAGCGTCCGCGTTAGCAGCTGCCTCCCTATTTTCAGCTACCTCCATGTTATCAGCTGCCTCTGTGTTAGCAGCTGCCTCCCTATTATCAGTTGCCTCCGTGTTCGTAGCTGCCTCCCTATTTTCAGCTGCCTCCATGTTATCAGCTACCTCTTTGTTGGCAACTGCATCCCTATTAACGGCTGCCTCCATGTTAGTAGCTGGCTCCGTGTTATCAGTTGTCTCCATGTTAGCAGTTGCCTCTGTGTTATCAGTTGCCGTCGTGTTAGCAGCTGCCTCCCTATTATCAGCTGTCTCCGGGTTAGCAGTTGTCTCCCCATTTTCAGCTGCCTCCCTGTTATCAGCTGCCTCCGTGTTAGCAGCTGCCTCCATGTTAGCAGCTGCCACCCTGTTATCAGCTGCCTCCCTGTTAGCAGTTGCCTCCCTGTCATCAACTGTCTTCATGTTAGCAGCTGCCTCCATGTTATCAGCTGCCTCTGTGTTAGCACTTCCCTCCCTATTATCGGCTGCCTCCATGTTAGCAGCTGCCTCCCTGTTATAACTTGTCTCCGTGTTATCAGTTGTCTCCGTGTTAGCAGCTGCCTCTGTGTTAGCAGTTGCCTCCGTGTCAGCAGTTGCTCTACGTTATCAGTTGCCTCCCTTTTATTAGTTGCCTCCGTGTTATCAGCTGCCTCCATGTTATCAGCTGCCTCTGTGTTATCAGCTGCCTCCATGTTATCAGGTGCCTCTGTGTTATCAGGTGCCTCTATATTAGTAGCTGCCTCCATGTTATCAGCTGCCTCTGTGTTAGTAGCTGCCTCCATGTTATCAGTTGGCTCCCTGTTATCAGCTGCCTACGTGTTAGCAGCTGTCTCCCTATTATCAGTTGCAGCCCTGTTAGCAGCTGCCTCTACGTTATCAGTTGCCTCCGTGTTAGCTGCTGCCTCCCTATTTTCAGCTGTCTCCGTGTTAGCAGCTACCTCGGTGTTAGCAGCTACCTCGGTGTTAGCAGTTGCCTCTACGTTATCAGTTGCCTCCCTATTATCAGCTGCCTCCGTGTTAGCAGCTGCCTCCCTTTTATGAGCTGCCTCCATGTGAGCAGCTGCCTCTGTGTTAGCAGCGGACTCCATGTTATCAGCTGCCTCCCTATTATTAGCTGCCTCTGTGTTAGCAGCTGCCTCCGTGTGAGCAGCTGCCTCCGTGTTAGCAGTTGTCTCCCTGTTTTCAGCTGCCTCCCTGTTAGCAGCTGCGTCTATGTTAGCAGCTGCCCCCCCTGTTATCAGCTGCCTCCTTGTTATCAGCTGTCTCCGTGTTAGCAGCTGCCTCTATGTTAGCAGCTGCCTCCATTTTATCAGCTGCCTCCCTATTATCAGTTGCCTCTGTGTTAGGAGCTGCCTCTCTGTTACCAGCAGTCTCCGTGTTAGCAGCTACCTCGGTGTTAGCAGCTGCCTCTTTGTTATAAGCTGCCTCCGTGTTAGCAGCTGCCTCCATGTTAGTAGCTGCCTCCCTGTTATCAGCTGCCTCCATGTTAGCAGCTGCCTCCGTGTTATCAGCTGCCTCCATGTTATCAGCTGCCTCTGTGTTAGCAGTTGCCTCTACGTTATCAGTTGCCTCCCTATTATCAGCTGCCTCCGTGTTAGCAGCTGCCTCCCTTTTATGAGCTGCCTCCATGTGAGCAGCTGCCTCTGTGTTAGCAGCGGACTCCATGTTATCAGCTGCCTCCCTATTATTAGCTGCCTCTGTGTTAGCAGCTGCCTCCGTGTGAGCAGCTGCCTCCGTGTTAGCAGTTGTCTCCCTGTTTTCAGCTGCCTCCCTGTTAGCAGCTGCCTCTATGTTAGCAGCTGCCCCCCCTGTTATCAGCCGCCTCCGTGTTAGCAGCTTCCTCTATGTTATCAGTTGCCTCCCTCTAATCATCTGCCTCCGTGTTTGGAGCTGCCTCCCTGTTATCAGTTGTCTCCTTGTTAGCACCAGCCTTTGTGTTAGCAGCTGACTCCATGTTGTCAGCTACCTCCGTGTTACTAGTTGCCTCCCTATTATCAGCTGGCTCCGTGTTAACAGCTGCCTCCATGTTAGCAGCTGCCTCCCTATTATCAGCAGCCTCCGTGTTAGCAGTTGTCTCCCTGTTTTCAGCTGCCTCCCTGTTAGCAGCTGCCTCTATGTTAGCAGCTGCCTCCCTGTTATCAGCCGCCTCCGTGTTAGCAGCTTCGTCTATGTTATCAGTTGCCTCCCTCTAATCATCTGCCTCCGTGTTTGGAGCTGCCTCCCTGTTATCAGTTGTCTCCTTGTTAGCACCAGCCTTTGTGTTAGCAGCTGACTCCATGTTGTCAGCTACCTCCGTGTTAGTAGTTGCCTCCCTATTATCAGCTGGCTCCGTGTTAACAGCTGCCTCCATGTTAGCAGTTGCCTCCCTATTATCAGCAGCCTCCATGTTAGCAGCTGCCTCCCTATTATCAGCAGCCTCCGTGTTAGCAGTTGTCTCCCTGTTTTCAGCTGCCTCCCTGTTAGCAGCTGCCTCTCTGTTAGCAGCTGCCTCCCTGTTAGCAGCCGCCTCTGTGTTAGCAGCTTCCTCTATGTTATCAGTTGCCTCCCTCTAATCATCTGCCTCCGTGTTTGGAGCTGCCTCCCTATTATCAGTTGTCACCTTGTTAGCACCAGCCTTTGTGTTAGCAGCTGACTCCATGTTGTCAGCTACCTCCGTGTTAGTAGTTGCCTCCCTATTTTCAGCTACCGCCCTGTTATCAGCTGCCTCCGTGTTATCAGCTGTCTCCCGGTTATCAGTTGCCTCCCTGTTAGCAGCTGCCTCCATTTTATCAGTTGCCTCTATGTTATCAGCTGCCTCCTTATTAGCTGCTGCCTCTGTGTTAGCAGCTGCCTGTGTGTTATCAGCTGCCTCCATTTTATCAGCTGCCTCCGTGCTATTAGCTACCTCAGTGTTAGCAGCTGCCTTTGTGTTATCAGCTGTCTCCCGGTTATCAGTTGCCTCCTTGTTAGAAGCTGCCTCCATGTTAGCAGCTGCCTCCCAGTTAGCAGCTGCCTCCGTGTTAGCAGTTGTCTCCTTGTTATCAGCTGCCACCGTGTTAGCAGCTGCCTCTACGTTATCAGTTGCCTCCCTGTTATCAGCTGCCTCCGTGTTAGCAACTGCCTCTACGTTATCAGTTGCCTCCCTGTTATCAGCTGCCTCCGTGTTAGCAGCTACCTCTACGTTATCAGTTGCCTCACTGTTATCAGGTGTCTCTGTGTTAGCACCGACCTCTGTGTTAGCAGCTGCCTCCATGTTATCAGTTGTCTCTCTGTTATCAGCTGCCTACGTGTTAGCAGCTGTCTCCCTATTATCAGTTGCAGCCCTATTAGCAGCCGCCTCTACGTTATCAGTTGCCTCCCTTTTATCAGTTGAATCCGTGTTAGCTGCTGCCTCCCTATTTTCAGCTGTCTCCGTGTTAGCAGCTGCCTCCCTGTTAGCAGCTGCCTCTATGTTATCAGTTGCCTCCCTGTTATCAGCTGTGTCCGTGTTAGCACCTGCCTCTGTGTTAGCAATTGCCTCCATGTTATCAGCTGCCTCCGTGTTAGCAGGTGCCTCCCTGTTATCAGCTGCCTCCGTCTTAGCAGCTACCTCCCTATTATCAGCTGCCTCCGTGTTAGTAGCTGCCTCTATGTTAGCAGTTGCCTCCCTGTTATCAGTTGTCTTCGTGTTAGCATCTGCCTCCGTATTATCAGCTGCCTCCCTGTTAGCAGCTGCCTCTATGTTATCAGTTGCCTCCCTGTTATCAGCTGTGTCCGTGTTAGCGCCTGCCTCTGTGTTAGCAGTTGCCTCCATGTTATCAGCTGCCTCCGTGTTAGCAGGTGCCTCCCTGTTATCAGCTGCCTCCGTCTTAGCAGCTACCTCCCTATTATCAGCTGCCTTCGTGTTATCAGTTGTCTCCGTGTTAGCAGTTGCCTACATGTTATCAGCTGCCTCCCTGTTATCAGCTGCCTCCTTGTTAGCAGTTGTCTCCCTGTTGTCAGCTGCCTCCCTGTTAGCAGCTGCCTCTATGTTAGCAGCTGCCTCCTTGTTATCAGTTGCCTCCCTGTTATCAGCCGCCTCCGTGTTAGCAGCTTCCTGTATGTTATCAGTTGCCTCCCTCTTATCATCTGCCTCCGTGTTAGGAGCTGCCTCCCGGTTATCAGTTGTCTCCTTGGTAGCACCAGCCTTTGTGTTAGCAGCTGCCTCCATGTTGTCAGCTACCTCCGTGTTAGGAGTTGGCTCCCTATTATCAGCTGCCTCCGTGTTAACAGCTGCCTCCATGTTAGCAGCTGCCTCCCTATTATCAGCAGCGTCCGCGTTAGCAGCTGCCTCCCCATTTTCAGCTACCTCCATGTTATCAGCTGCCTCTGTGTTAGCAGCTGCCTCCCTATTATCAGTTGCCTCCGTGTTCGTAGCTGCCTCCCTATTTTCAGCTGCCTCCATGTTATCAGCTACCTCTTTGTTGGCAACTGCATCCCTATTAACGGCTGCCTCCATGTTAGCAGCTGGCTCCGTGTTATCAGTTGTCTCCATGTTAGCAGTTGCCTCTGTGTTATCAGTTGCCGTCGTGTTAGCAGCTGCCTCCCTATTATCAGCTGTCTCCGGGTTAGCAGTTGTCTCCCCATTTTCAGCTGCCTCCCTGTTATCAGCTGCCTCCGTGTTAGCAGCTGCCTCCATGTTAGCAGCTGCCACCCTGTTATCAGCTACCTCCCTGTTAGCAGTTGCCTCCCTGTCATCAACTGTCTTCATGTTAGCAGCTGCCTCCATGTTATCAGCTGCCTCTGTGTTAGCACTTCCCTCCCTATTATCGGCTGCCTCCATGTTAGCAGCTGCCTCCCTGTTATAACTTGTCTCCGTGTTATCAGTTGTCTCCGTGTTAGCAGCTGCCTCTGTGTTAGCAGTTGCCTCCGTGTCAGCAGTTGCTCTACGTTATCAGTTGCCTCCCTTTTATTAGTTGCCTCCGTGTTATCAGCTGCCTCCATGTTATCAGCTGCCTCTGTGTTATCAGCTGCCTCCATGTTATCAGGTGCCTCTGTGTTATCAGGTGCCTCTATATTAGTAGCTGCCTCCATGTTATCAGCTGCCTCTGTGTTAGTAGCTGCGTCCATGTTATCAGTTGGCTCCCTGTTATCAGCTGCCTACGTGTTAGCAGCTGTCTCCCTATTATCAGTTGCAGCCCTGTTAGCAGCTGCCTCTACGTTATCAGTTGCCTCCGTGTTAGCTGCTGCCTCCCTATTTTCAGCTGTCTCCGTGTTAGCAGCTACCTCGGTGTTAGCAGCTACCTCGGTGTTAGCAGTTGCCTCTACGTTATCAGTTGCCTCCCTATTATCAGCTGCCTCCGTGTTAGCAGCTGCCTCCCTTTTATGAGCTGCCTCCATGTGAGCAGCTGCCTCTGTGTTAGCAGCGGACTCCATGTTATCAGCTGCCTCCCTATTATTAGCTGCCTCTGTGTTAGCAGCTGCCTCCGTGTGAGCAGCTGCCTCCGTGTTAGCAGTTGTCTCCCTGTTTTCAGCTGCCTCCCTGTTAGCAGCTGCGTCTATGTTAGCAGCTGCCCCCCCTGTTATCAGCTGCCTCCTTGTTATCAGCTGTCTCCGTGTTAGCAGCTGCCTCTATGTTAGCAGCTGCCTCCATTTTATCAGCTGCCTCCCTATTATCAGTTGCCTCTGTGTTAGGAGCTGCCTCTCTGTTACCAACAGTCTCCGTGTTAGCAGCTACCTCGGTGTTAGCAGCTGCCTCTTTGTTATAAGCTGCCTCCGTGTTAGCAGCTGCCTCCATGTTAGTAGCTGCCTCCCTGTTATCAGCTGCCTCCATGTTAGCAGCTGCCTCCGTGTTATCAGCTGCCTCCATGTTATCAGCTGCCTCTGTGTTAGCAGTTGCCTCTACGTTATCAGTTGCCTCCCTATTATCAGCTGCCTCCGTGTTAGCAGCTGTCTCCCTTTTATGAGCTGCCTCCATGTGAGCAGCTGCCTCTGTGTTAGCAGCGGACTCCATGTTATCAGCTGCCTCCCTATTATTAGCTGCCTCTGTGTTAGCAGCTGCCTCCGTGTGAGCAGCTGCCTCCGTGTTAGCAGTTGTCTCCCTGTTTTCAGCTGCCTCCCTGTTAGCAGCTGCCTCTATGTTAGCAGCTGCCCCCCCTGTTATCAGCCGCCTCCGTGTTAGCAGCTTCCTCTATGTTATCAGTTGCCTCCCTCTAATCATCTGCCTCCGTGTTTGGAGCTGCCTCCCTGTTATCAGTTGTCTCCTTGTTAGCACCAACCTTTGTGTTAGCAGCTGACTCCATGTTGTCAGCTACCTCCGTGTTACTAGTTGCCTCCCTATTATCAGCTGGCTCCGTGTTAACAGCTGCCTCCATGTTAGCAGCTGCCTCCCTATTATCAGCAGCCTCCGTGTTAGCAGTTGTCTCCCTGTTGTCAGCTGCCTCCCTGTTAGCAGCTGCCTCTATGTTAGCAGCTGCCTCCTTGTTATCAGTTGCCTCCCTGTTATCAGCCGCCTCCGTGTTAGCAGCTTCCTCTATGTTATCAGTTGCCTCCCTCTTATCATCTGCATCCGTGTTAGGAGCTGCCTCCCGGTTATCAGTTGTCTCCTTGGTAGCACCAGCCTTTGTGTTAGCAGCTGCCTCCATGTTGTCAGCTACCTCCGTGTTAGGAGTTGGCTCCCTATTATCAGCTGCCTCCGTGTTAACAGCTGCCTCCATGTTAGCAGCTGCCTCCCTATTATCAGCAGCGTCCGCGTTAGCAGCTGCCTCCCTATTTTCAGCTACCTCCATGTTATCAGCTGCCTCTGTGTTAGCAGCTGCCTCCCTATTATCAGTTGCCTCCGTGTTCGTAGCTGCCTCCCTATTTTCAGCTGCCTCCATGTTATCAGCTACCTCTTTGTTGGCAACTGCATCCCTATTAACGGCTGCCTCCATGTTAGTAGCTGGCTCCGTGTTATCAGTTGTCTCCATGTTAGCAGTTGCCTCTGTGTTATCAGTTGCCGTCGTGTTAGCAGCTGCCTCCCTATTATCAGCTGTCTCCGGGTTAGCAGTTGTCTCCCCATTTTCAGCTGCCTCCCTGTTATCAGCTGCCTCCGTGTTAGCAGCTGCCTCCATGTTAGCAGCTGCCACCCTGTTATCAGCTGCCTCCCTGTTAGCAGTTGCCTCCCTGTCATCAACTGTCTTCATGTTAGCAGCTGCCTCCATGTTATCAGCTGCCTCTGTTTTAGCACTTCCCTCCCTATTATCGGCTGCCTCCATGTTAGCAGCTGCCTCCCTGTTATAACTTGTCTCCGTGTTATCAGTTGTCTCCGTGTTAGCAGCTGCCTCTGTGTTAGCAGTTGCCTCCGTGTCAGCAGTTGCTCTACGTTATCAGTTGCCTCCCTTTTATTAGTTGCCTCCGTGTTATCAGCTGCCTCCATGTTATCAGCTGCCTCTGTGTTATCAGCTGCCTCCATGTTATCAGGTGCCTCTGTGTTATCAGGTGCCTCTATATTAGTAGCTGCCTCCATGTTATCAGCTGCCTCTGTGTTAGTAGCTGCCTCCATGTTATCAGTTGGCTCCCTGTTATCAGCTGCCTACGTGTTAGCAGCTGTCTCCCTATTATCAGTTGCAGCCCTGTTAGCAGCTGCCTCTACGTTATCAGTTGCCTCCGTGTTAGCTGCTGCCTCCCTATTTTCAGCTGTCTCCGTGTTAGCAGCTACCTCGGTGTTAGCAGCTACCTCGGTGTTAGCAGTTGCCTCTACGTTATCAGTTGCCTCCCTATTATCAGCTGCCTCCGTGTTAGCAGCTGCCTCCCTTTTATGAGCTGCCTCCATGTGAGCAGCTGCCTCTGTGTTAGCAGCGGACTCCATGTTATCAGCTGCCTCCCTATTATTAGCTGCCTCTGTGTTAGCAGCTGCCTCCGTGTGAGCAGCTGCCTCCGTGTTAGCAGTTGTCTCCCTGTTTTCAGCTGCCTCCCTGTTAGCAGCTGCGTCTATGTTAGCAGCTGCCCCCCCTGTTATCAGCTGCCTCCTTGTTATCAGCTGTCTCCGTGTTAGCAGCTGCCTCTATGTTAGCAGCTGCCTCCATTTTATCAGCTGCCTCCCTATTATCAGTTGCCTCTGTGTTAGGAGCTGCCTCTCTGTTACCAGCAGTCTCCGTGTTAGCAGCTACCTCGGTGTTAGCAGCTGCCTCTTTGTTATAAGCTGCCTCCGTGTTAGCAGCTGCCTCCATGTTAGTAGCTGCCTCCCTGTTATCAGCTGCCTCCATGTTAGCAGCTGCCTCCGTGTTATCAGCTGCCTCCATGTTATCAGCTGCCTCTGTGTTAGCAGTTGCCTCTACGTTATCAGTTGCCTCCCTATTATCAGCTGCCTCCGTGTTAGCAGCTGCCTCCCTTTTATGAGCTGCCTCCATGTGAGCAGCTGCCTCTGTGTTAGCAGCGGACTCCATGTTATCAGCTGCCTCCCTATTATTAGCTGCCTCTGTGTTAGCAGCTGCCTCCGTGTGAGCAGCTGCCTCCGTGTTAGCAGTTGTCTCCCTGTTTTCAGCTGCCTCCCTGTTAGCAGCTGCCTCTATGTTAGCAGCTGCCCCCCCTGTTATCAGCCGCCTCCGTGTTAGCAGCTTCCTCTATGTTATCAGTTGCCTCCCTCTAATCATCTGCCTCCGTGTTTGGAGCTGCCTCCCTGTTATCAGTTGTCTCCTTGTTAGCACCAGCCTTTGTGTTAGCAGCTGACTCCATGTTGTCAGCTACCTCCGTGTTACTAGTTGCCTCCCTATTATCAGCTGGCTCCGTGTTAACAGCTGCCTCCATGTTAGCAGCTGCCTCCCTATTATCAGCAGCCTCCGTGTTAGCAGTTGTCTCCCTGTTTTCAGCTGCCTCCCTGTTAGCAGCTGCCTCTATGTTAGCAGCTGCCTCCCTGTTATCAGCCGCCTCCGTGTTAGCAGCTTCGTCTATGTTATCAGTTGCCTCCCTCTAATCATCTGCCTCCGTGTTTGGAGCTGCCTCCCTGTTATCAGTTGTCTCCTTGTTAGCACCAGCCTTTGTGTTAGCAGCTGACTCCATGTTGTCAGCTACCTCCGTGTTAGTAGTTGCCTCCCTATTATCAGCTGGCTCCGTGTTAACAGCTGCCTCCATGTTAGCAGTTGCCTCCCTATTATCAGCAGCCTCCATGTTAGCAGCTGCCTCCCTATTATCAGCAGCCTCCGTGTTAGCAGTTGTCTCCCTGTTTTCAGCTGCCTCCCTGTTAGCAGCTGCCTCTCTGTTAGCAGCTGCCTCCCTGTTAGCAGCCGCCTCTGTGTTAGCAGCTTCCTCTATGTTATCAGTTGCCTCCCTCTAATCATCTGCCTCCGTGTTTGGAGCTGCCTCCCTATTATCAGTTGTCACCTTGTTAGCACCAGCCTTTGTGTTAGCAGCTGACTCCATGTTGTCAGCTACCTCCGTGTTAGTAGTTGCCTCCCTATTTTCAGCTACCGCCCTGTTATCAGCTGCCTCCGTGTTATCAGCTGTCTCCCGGTTATCAGTTGCCTCCCTGTTAGCAGCTGCCTCCATTTTATCAGTTGCCTCTATGTTATCAGCTGCCTCCTTATTAGCTGCTGCCTCTGTGTTAGCAGCTGCCTGTGTGTTATCAGCTGCCTCCATTTTATCAGCTGCCTCCGTGCTATTAGCTACCTCAGTGTTAGCAGCTGCCTTTGTGTTATCAGCTGTCTCCCGGTTATCAGTTGCCTCCTTGTTAGAAGCTGCCTCCATGTTAGCAGCTGCCTCCCAGTTAGCAGCTGCCTCCGTGTTAGCAGTTGTCTCCTTGTTATCAGCTGCCACCGTGTTAGCAGCTGCCTCTACGTTATCAGTTGCCTCCCTGTTATCAGCTGCCTCCGTGTTAGCAACTGCCTCTACGTTATCAGTTGCCTCCCTGTTATCAGCTGCCTCCGTGTTAGCAGCTACCTCTACGTTATCAGTTGCCTCACTGTTATCAGGTGTCTCTGTGTTAGCACCGACCTCTGTGTTAGCAGCTGCCTCCATGTTATCAGTTGTCTCTCTGTTATCAGCTGCCTACGTGTTAGCAACTGTCTCCCTATTATCAGTTGCAGCCCTATTAGCAGCCGCCTCTACGTTATCAGTTGCCTCCCTTTTATCAGTTGAATCCGTGTTAGCTGCTGCCTCCCTATTTTCAGCTGTCTCCGTGTTAGCAGCTGCCTCCCTGTTAGCAGCTGCCTCTATGTTATCAGTTGCCTCCCTGTTATCAGCTGTGTCCGTGTTAGCACCTGCCTCTGTGTTAGCAATTGCCTCCATGTTATCAGCTGCCTCCGTGTTAGCAGGTGCCTCCCTGTTATCAGCTGCCTCCGTCTTAGCAGCTACCTCCCTATTATCAGCTGCCTCCGTGTTAGTAGCTGCCTCTATGTTAGCAGTTGCCTCCCTGTTATCAGTTGTCTTCGTGTTAGCATCTGCCTCCGTATTATCAGCTGCCTCCCTGTTAGCAGCTGCCTCTATGTTATCAGTTGCCTCCCTGTTATCAGCTGTGTCCGTGTTAGCGCCTGCCTCTGTGTTAGCAGTTGCCTCCATGTTATCAGCTGCCTCCGTGTTAGCAGGTGCCTCCCTGTTATCAGCTGCCTCCGTCTTAGCAGCTACCTCCCTATTATCAGCTGCCTTCGTGTTATCAGTTGTCTCCGTGTTAGCAGTTGCCTACATGTTATCAGCTGCCTCCCTGTTATCAGCTGCCTCCTTGTTAGCAGTTGTCTCCCTGTTGTCAGCTGCCTCCCTGTTAGCAGCTGCCTCTATGTTAGCAGCTGCCTCCTTGTTATCAGTTGCCTCCCTGTTATCAGCCGCCTCCGTGTTAGCAGCTTCCTGTATGTTATCAGTTGCCTCCCTCTTATCATCTGCCTCCGTGTTAGGAGCTGCCTCCCGGTTATCAGTTGTCTCCTTGGTAGCACCAGCCTTTGTGTTAGCAGCTGCCTCCATGTTGTCAGCTACCTCCGTGTTAGGAGTTGGCTCCCTATTATCAGCTGCCTCCGTGTTAACAGCTGCCTCCATGTTAGCAGCTGCCTCCCTATTATCAGCAGCGTCCGCGTTAGCAGCTGCCTCCCTATTTTCAGCTACCTCCATGTTATCAGCTGCCTCTGTGTTAGCAGCTGCCTCCCTATTATCAGTTGCCTCCGTGTTCGTAGCTGCCTCCCTATTTTCAGCTGCCTCCATGTTATCAGCTACCTCTTTGTTGGCAACTGCATCCCTATTAACGGCTGCCTCCATGTTAGCAGCTGGCTCCGTGTTATCAGTTGTCTCCATGTTAGCAGTTGCCTCTGTGTTATCAGTTGCCGTCGTGTTAGCAGCTGCCTCCCTATTATCAGCTGTCTCCGGGTTAGCAGTTGTCTCCCCATTTTCAGCTGCCTCCCTGTTATCAGCTGCCTCCGTGTTAGCAGCTGCCTCCATGTTAGCAGCTGCCACCCTGTTATCAGCTGCCTCCCTGTTAGCAGTTGCCTCCCTGTCATCAACTGTCTTCATGTTAGCAGCTGCCTCCATGTTATCAGCTGCCTCTGTGTTAGCACTTCCCTCCCTATTATCGGCTGCCTCCATGTTAGCAGCTGCCTCCCTGTTATAACTTGTCTCCGTGTTATCAGTTGTCTCCGTGTTAGCAGCTGCCTCTGTGTTAGCAGTTGCCTCCGTGTCAGCAGTTGCTCTACGTTATCAGTTGCCTCCCTTTTATTAGTTGCCTCCGTGTTATCAGCTGCCTCCATGTTATCAGCTGCCTCTGTGTTATCAGCTGCCTCCATGTTATCAGGTGCCTCTGTGTTATCAGGTGCCTCTATATTAGTAGCTGCCTCCATGTTATCAGCTGCCTCTGTGTTAGTAGCTGCCTCCATGTTATCAGTTGGCTCCCTGTTATCAGCTGCCTACGTGTTAGCAGCTGTCTCCCTATTATCAGTTGCAGCCCTGTTAGCAGCTGCCTCTACGTTATCAGTTGCCTCCGTGTTAGCTGCTGCCTCCCTATTTTCAGCTGTCTCCGTGTTAGCAGCTACCTCGGTGTTAGCAGCTACCTCGGTGTTAGCAGTTGCCTCTACGTTATCAGTTGCCTCCCTATTATCAGCTGCCTCCGTGTTAGCAGCTGCCTCCCTTTTATGAGCTGCCTCCATGTGAGCAGCTGCCTCTGTGTTAGCAGCGGACTCCATGTTATCAGCTGCCTCCCTATTATTAGCTGCCTCTGTGTTAGCAGCTGCCTCCGTGTGAGCAGCTGCCTCCGTGTTAGCAGTTGTCTCCCTGTTTTCAGCTGCCTCCCTGTTAGCAGCTGCGTCTATGTTAGCAGCTGCCCCCCCTGTTATCAGCTGCCTCCTTGTTATCAGCTGTCTCCGTGTTAGCAGCTGCCTCTATGTTAGCAGCTGCCTCCATTTTATCAGCTGCCTCCCTATTATCAGTTGCCTCTGTGTTAGGAGCTGCCTCTCTGTTACCAGCAGTCTCCGTGTTAGCAGCTACCTCGGTGTTAGCAGCTGCCTCTTTGTTATAAGCTGCCTCCGTGTTAGCAGCTGCCTCCATGTTAGTAGCTGCCTCCCTGTTATCAGCTGCCTCCATGTTAGCAGCTGCCTCCGTGTTATCAGCTGCCTCTGTGTTAGCAGTTGCCTCTACGTTATCAGTTGCCTCCCTATTATCAGCTGCCTCCGTGTTAGCAGCTGCCTCCCTTTTATGAGCTGCCTCCATGTGAGCAGCTGCCTCTGTGTTAGCAGCGGACTCCATGTTATCAGCTGCCTCCCTATTATTAGCTGCCTCTGTGTTAGCAGCTGCCTCCGTGTTAGCAGCTGCCTCCGTGTTAGCAGTTGTCTCCCTGTTTTCAGCTGCCTCCCTGTTAGCAGCTGCCTCTATGTTAGCAGCTGCCCCTCCTGTTATCAGCCGCCTCCGTGTTAGCAGCTTCCTCTATGTTATCAGTTGCCTCCCTCTAATCATCTGCCTCCGTGTTTGGAGCTGCCTCCCTGTTATCAGTTGTCTCCTTGTTAGCACCAACCTTTGTGTTAGCAGCTGACTCCATGTTGTCAGCTACCTCCGTGTTACTAGTTGCCTCCCTATTATCAGCTGGCTCCGTGTTAACAGCTGCCTCCATGTTAGCAGCTGCCTCCCTATTATCAGCAGCCTACGTGTTAGCAGTTGTCTCCCTGTTTTCAGCTGCCTCCCTGTTAGCAGCTGCCTCTATGTTAGCAGCTGCCTCCCTGTTATCAGCCGCCTCCGTGTTAGCAGCTTCCTATATGTTATCAGTTGCCTCCCTCTAATCATCTGCCTCCGTGTTTGGAGCTGCCTCCCTGTTATCAGTTGTCTCCTTGTTAGCACCAGCCTTTGTGTTAGCAGCTGACTCCATGTTGTCAGCTACCTCCGTGTTAGTAGTTGCCTCCCTATTATCAGCTGGCTCCGTGTTAACAGCTGCCTCCATGTTAGCAGTTGCCTCCCTATTATCAGCAGCCTCCATGTTAGCAGCTGCCTCCCTATTATCTGCAGCCTCCGTGTTAGCAGTTGTCTCCCTGTTTTCAGCTGCCTCCCTGTTAGCACCTGCCTCTATGTTAGCAGCTGCCTCCCTGTTAGCAGCCGCCTCTGTGTTAGCAGCTTCCTCTATGTTATCAGTTGCCTCCCTCTAATCATCTGCCTCCGTGTTTGGAGCTGCCTCCCTGTTATCAGTTGTCACCTTATTAGCACCAGCCTTTGTGTTAGCAGCTGACTCCATGTTGTCAGCTACCTCCGTGTTAGTAGTTGCCTCCCTATTTTCAGCTACCGCCCTGTTATCAGCTGCCTCCGTGTTATCAGCTGTCTCCCGGTTATCAGTTGCCTCCCTGTTAGCAGCTGCCTCCATTTTATCAGTTGCCTCTATGTTATCAGCTGCCTCCTTATTAGCTGCTGCCTCTGTGTTAGCAGCTGCCTGTGTGTTATCAGCTGCCTCCATTTTATCAGCTGCCTCCGTGCTATTAGCTACCTCAGTGTTAGCAGCTGCCTTTGTGTTATCAGCTGTCTCCCGGTTATCAGTTGCCTCCTTGTTAGAAGCTGCCTCCATGTTAGCAGCTGCCTCCCAGTTAGCAGCTGCCTCCGTGTTAGCAGTTGTCTCCTTGTTATCAGCTGCCACCGTGTTAGCAGCTGCCTCTACGTTATCAGTTGCCTCCCTGTTATCAGCTGCCTCCGTGTTAGCAACTGCCTCTACGTTATCAGTTGCCTCCCTGTTATCAGCTGCCTCCGTGTTAGCAGCTACCTCTACGTTATCAGTTGCCTCACTGTTATCAGGTGTCTCTGTGTTAGCACCGACCTCTGTGTTAGCAGCTGCCTCCATGTTATCAGTTGTCTCTCTGTTATCAGCTGCCTACGTGTTAGCAGCTGTCTCCCTATTATCAGTTGCAGCCCTATTAGCAGCCGCCTCTACGTTATCAGTTGCCTCCCTTTTATCAGTTGAATCCGTGTTAGCTGCTGCCTCCCTATTTTCAGCTGTCTCCGTGTTAGCAGCTGCCTCCCTGTTAGCAGCTGCCTCTATGTTATCAGTTGCCTCCCTGTTATCAGCTGTGTCCGTGTTAGCACCTGCCTCTGTGTTAGCAATTGCCTCCATGTTATCAGCTGCCTCCGTGTTAGCAGGTGCCTCCCTGTTATCAGCTGCCTCCGTCTTAGCAGCTACCTCCCTATTATCAGCTGCCTCCGTGTTAGTAGCTGCCTCTATGTTAGCAGTTGCCTCCCTGTTATCAGTTGCCTCCCTGTTATCAGCTGCCTCCGTCTTAGCAGCTACCTCCCTATTATCAGCTGCCTCTATGTTAGCAGTTGCCTCTATGTTATCAGTTGCCTCCCTGTTATCAGCTGTGTCCGTGTTAGCACCTGCCTCTGTGTTAGCAGTTGCCTCCATGTTATCAGCTGCCTCCGTGTTAGCAGGTGCCTCCCTGTTATCAGCTGCCTCCGTCTTAGCAGCTACCTCCCTATTATCAGCTGCCTTCGTGTTATCAGTTGTCTCCGTGTTAGCAGTTGCCTACATGTTATCAGCTGCCTCCCTGTTATCAGCTGCCTCCTTGTTAGCAGTTGTCTCCCTGTTGTCAGCTGCCTCCCTGTTAGCAGCTGCCTCTATGTTAGCAGCTGCCTCCTTGTTATCAGTTGCCTCCCTGTTATCAGCCGCCTCCGTGTTAGCAGCTTCCTCTATGTTATCAGTTGCCTCCCTCTTATCATCTGCCTCCGTGTTAGGAGCTGCCTCCCGGTTATCAGTTGTCTCCTTGGTAGCACCAGCCTTTGTGTTAGCAGCTGCCTCCATGTTGTCAGCTACCTCCGTGTTAGGAGTTGGCTCCCTATTATCAGCTGCCTCCGTGTTAACAGCTGCCTCCATGTTAGCAGCTGCCTCCCTATTATCAGCAGCGTCCGCGTTAGCAGCTGCCTCCCTATTTTCAGCTACCTCCATGTTATCAGCTGCCTCTGTGTTAGCAGCTGCCTCCCTATTATCAGTTGCCTCCGTGTTCGTAGCTGCCTCCCTATTTTCAGCTGCCTCCATGTTATCAGCTACCTCTTTGTTGGCAACTGCATCCCTATTAACGGCTGCCTCCATGTTAGCAGCTGGCTCCGTGTTATCAGTTGTCTCCATGTTAGCAGTTGCCTCTGTGTTATCAGTTGCCGTCGTGTTAGCAGCTGCCTCCCTATTATCAGCTGTCTCCGGGTTAGCAGTTGTCTCCCCATTTTCAGCTGCCTCCCTGTTATCAGCTGCCTCCGTGTTAGCAGCTGCCTCCATGTTAGCAGCTGCCACCCTGTTATCAGCTGCCTCCCTGTTAGCAGTTACCTCCCTGTCATCAACTGTCTTCATGTTAGCAGCTGCCTCCATGTTATCAGCTGCCTCTGTGTTAGCACTTCCCTCCCTATTATCGGCTGCCTCCATGTTAGCAGCTGCCTCCCTGTTATAACTTGTCTCCGTGTTATCAGTTGTCTCCGTGTTAGCAGCTGCCTCTGTGTTAGCAGTTGCCTCCGTGTCAGCAGTTGCTCTACGTTATCAGTTGCCTCCCTTTTATTAGTTGCCTCCGTGTTATCAGCTGCCTCCATGTTATCAGCTGCCTCTGTGTTATCAGCTGCCTCCATGTTATCAGGTGCCTCTGTGTTATCAGGTGCCTCTATATTAGTAGCTGCCTCCATGTTATCAGCTGCCTCTGTGTTAGTAGCTGCCTCCATGTTATCAGTTGGCTCCCTGTTATCAGCTGCCTACGTGTTAGCAGCTGTCTCCCTATTATCAGTTGCAGCCCTGTTAGCAGCTGCCTCTACGTTATCAGTTGCCTCCGTGTTAGCTGCTGCCTCCCTATTTTCAGCTGTCTCCGTGTTAGCAGCTACCTCGGTGTTAGCAGCTACCTCGGTGTTAGCAGTTGCCTCTACGTTATCAGTTGCCTCCCTATTATCAGCTGCCTCCGTGTTAGCAGCTGCCTCCCTTTTATGAGCTGCCTCCATGTGAGCAGCTGCCTCTGTGTTAGCAGCGGACTCCATGTTATCAGCTGCCTCCCTATTATTAGCTGCCTCTGTGTTAGCAGCTGCCTCCGTGTGAGCAGCTGCCTCCGTGTTAGCAGTTGTCTCCCTGTTTTCAGCTGCCTCCCTGTTAGCAGCTGCGTCTATGTTAGCAGCTGCCCCCCCTGTTATCAGCTGCCTCCTTGTTATCAGCTGTCTCCGTGTTAGCAGCTGCTTCTATGTTAGCAGCTGCCTCCATTTTATCAGCTGCCTCCCTATTATCAGTTGCCTCTGTGTTAGGAGCTGCCTCTCTGTTACCAGCAGTCTCCGTGTTAGCAGCTACCTCGGTGTTAGCAGCTGCCTCTTTGTTATAAGCTGCCTCCGTGTTAGCAGCTACCTCGGTGTTAGCAGCTGCCTCTTTGTTATAAGCTGCCTCCGTGTTAGCAGCTGCCTCCATGTTAGTAGCTGCCTCCCTGTTATCAGCTGCCTCCATGTTAGCAGCTGCCTCCGTGTTATCAGCTGCCTCCATGTTATCAGCTGCCTCTGTGTTAGCAGTTGCCTCTACGTTATCAGTTGCCTCCCTATTATCAGCTGCCTCCGTGTTAGCAGCTGCCTCCCTTTTATGAGCTGCCTCCATGTGAGCAGCTGCCTCTGTGTTAGCAGCGGACTCCATGTTATCAGCTGCCTCCCTATTATTAGCTGCCTCTGTGTTAGCAGCTGCCTCCGTGTGAGCAGCTGCCTCCGTGTTAGCAGTTGTCTCCCTGTTTTCAGCTGCCTCCCTGTTAGCAGCTGCCTCTATGTTAGCAGCTGCCCCTCCTGTTATCAGCCGCCTCCGTGTTAGCAGCTTCCTCTATGTTATCAGTTGCCTCCCTCTAATCATCTGCCTCCGTGTTTGGAGCTGCCTCCCTGTTATCAGTTGTCTCCTTGTTAGCACCAACCTTTGTGTTAGCAGCTGACTCCATGTTGTCAGCTACCTCCGTGTTACTAGTTGCCTCCCTATTATCAGCTGGCTCCGTGTTAACAGCTGCCTCCATGTTAGCAGCTGCCTCCCTATTATCAGCAGCCTCCGTGTTAGCAGTTGTCTCCCTGTTTTCAGCTGCCTCCCTGTTAGCAGCTGCCTCTATGTTAGCAGCTGCCTCCCTGTTATCAGCCGCCTCCGTGTTAGCAGCTTCCTATATGTTATCAGTTGCCTCCCTCTAATCATCTGCCTCCGTGTTTGGAGCTGCCTCCCTGTTATCAGTTGTCTCCTTGTTAGCACCAGCCTTTGTGTTAGCAGCTGACTCCATGTTGTCAGCTACCTCCGTGTTAGTAGTTGCCTCCCTATTATCAGCTGGCTCCGTGTTAACAGCTGCCTCCATGTTAGCAGTTGCCTCCCTATTATCAGCAGCGTCCATGTTAGCAGCTGCCTCCCTATTATCAGCAGCCTCCGTGTTAGCAGTTGTCTCCCTGTTTTCAGCTGCCTCCCTGTTAGCAGCTGCCTCTATGTTAGCAGCTGCCTCCCTGTTAGCAGCCGCCTCTGTGTTAGCAGCTTCCTCTATGTTATCAGTTGCCTCCCTCTAATCATCTGCCTCCGTGTTTGGAGCTGCCTCCCTGTTATCAGTTGTCACCTTATTAGCACCAGCCTTTGTGTTAGCAGCTGACTCCATGTTGTCAGCTACCTCCGTGTTAGTAGTTGCCTCCCTATTTTCAGCTACCGCCCTGTTATCAGCTGCCTCCGTGTTATCAGCTGTCTCCCGGTTATCAGTTGCCTCCCTGTTAGCAGCTGCCTCCATTTTATCAGTTGCCTCTATGTTATCAGCTGCCTCCTTATTAGCTGCTGCCTCTGTGTTAGCAGCTGCCTGTGTGTTATCAGCTGCCTCCATTTTATCAGCTGCCTCCGTGCTATTAGCTACCTCAGTGTTAGCAGCTGCCTTTGTGTTATCAGCTGTCTCCCGGTTATCAGTTGCCTCCTTGTTAGAAGCTGCCTCCATGTTAGCAGCTGCCTCCCAGTTAGCAGCTGCCTCCGTGTTAGCAGTTGTCTCCTTGTTATCAGCTGCCACCGTGTTAGCAGCTGCCTCTACGTTATCAGTTGCCTCCCTGTTATCAGCTGCCTCCGTGTTAGCAACTGCCTCTACGTTATCAGTTGCCTCCCTGTTATCAGCTGCCTCCGTGTTAGCAGCTACCTCTACGTTATCAGTTGCCTCACTGTTATCAGGTGTCTCTGTGTTAGCACCGACCTCTGTGTTAGCAGCTGCCTCCATGTTATCAGTTGTCTCTCTGTTATCAGCTGCCTACGTGTTAGCAGCTGTCTCCCTATTATCAGTTGCAGCCCTATTAGCAGCCGCCTCTACGTTATCAGTTGCCTCCCTTTTATCAGTTGAATCCGTGTTAGCTGCTGCCTCCCTATTTTCAGCTGTCTCCGTGTTAGCAGCTGCCTCCCTGTTAGCAGCTGCCTCTATGTTATCAGTTGCCTCCCTGTTATCAGCTGTGTCCGTGTTAGCACCTGCCTCTGTGTTAGCAATTGCCTCCATGTTATCAGCTGCCTCCGTGTTAGCAGGTGCCTCCCTGTTATCAGCTGCCTCCGTCTTAGCAGCTACCTCCCTATTATCAGCTGCCTCCGTGTTAGTAGCTGCCTCTATGTTAGCAGTTGCCTCCCTGTTATCAGTTGTCTTCGTGTTAGCATCTGCCTCCGTATTATCAGCTGCCTCCCTGTTAGCAGCTGCCTCTATGTTATCAGTTGCCTCCCTGTTATCAGCTGTGTCCGTGTTAGCGCCTGCCTCTGTGTTAGCAGTTGCCTCCATGTTATCAGCTGCCTCCGTGTTAGCAGGTGCCTCCCTGTTATCAGCTGCCTCCGTCTTAGCAGCTACCTCCCTATTATCAGCTGCCTTCGTGTTATCAGTTGTCTCCGTGTTAGCAGTTGCCTACATGTTATCAGCTGCCTCCCTGTTATCAGCTGCCTCCTTGTTAGCAGTTGTCTCCCTGTTGTCAGCTGCCTCCCTGTTAGCAGCTGCCTCTATGTTAGCAGCTGCCTCCTTGTTATCAGTTGCCTCCCTGTTATCAGCCGCCTCCGTGTTAGCAGCTTCCTGTATGTTATCAGTTGCCTCCCTCTTATCATCTGCCTCCGTGTTAGGAGCTGCCTCCCGGTTATCAGTTGTCTCCTTGGTAGCACCAGCCTTTGTGTTAGCAGCTGCCTCCATGTTGTCAGCTACCTCCGTGTTAGGAGTTGGCTCCCTATTATCAGCTGCCTCCGTGTTAACAGCTGCCTCCATGTTAGCAGCTGCCTCCCTATTATCAGCAGCGTCCGCGTTAGCAGCTGCCTCCCTATTTTCAGCTACCTCCATGTTATCAGCTGCCTCTGTGTTAGCAGCTGCCTCCCTATTATCAGTTGCCTCCGTGTTCGTAGCTGCCTCCCTATTTTCAGCTGCCTCCATGTTATCAGCTACCTCTTTGTTGGCAACTGCATCCCTATTAACGGCTGCCTCCATGTTAGCAGCTGGCTCCGTGTTATCAGTTGTCTCCATGTTAGCAGTTGCCTCTGTGTTATCAGTTGCCGTCGTGTTAGCAGCTGCCTCCCTATTATCAGCTGTCTCCGGGTTAGCAGTTGTCTCCCCATTTTCAGCTGCCTCCCTGTTATCAGCTGCCTCCGTGTTAGCAGCTGCCTCCATGTTAGCAGCTGCCACCCTGTTATCAGCTGCCTCCCTGTTAGCAGTTGCCTCCCTGTCATCAACTGTCTTCATGTTAGCAGCTGCCTCCATGTTATCAGCTGCCTCTGTGTTAGCACTTCCCTCCCTATTATCGGCTGCCTCCATGTTAGCAGCTGCCTCCCTGTTATAACTTGTCTCCGTGTTATCAGTTGTCTCCGTGTTAGCAGCTGCCTCTGTGTTAGCAGTTGCCTCCGTGTCAGCAGTTGCTCTACGTTATCAGTTGCCTCCCTTTTATTAGTTGCCTCCGTGTTATCAGCTGCCTCCATGTTATCAGCTGCCTCTGTGTTATCAGCTGCCTCCATGTTATCAGGTGCCTCTGTGTTATCAGGTGCCTCTATATTAGTAGCTGCCTCCATGTTATCAGCTGCCTCTGTGTTAGTAGCTGCCTCCATGTTATCAGTTGGCTCCCTGTTATCAGCTGCCTACGTGTTAGCAGCTGTCTCCCTATTATCAGTTGCAGCCCTGTTAGCAGCTGCCTCTACGTTATCAGTTGCCTCCGTGTTAGCTGCTGCCTCCCTATTTTCAGCTGTCTCCGTGTTAGCAGCTACCTCGGTGTTAGCAGCTACCTCGGTGTTAGCAGTTGCCTCTACGTTATCAGTTGCCTCCCTATTATCAGCTGCCTCCGTGTTAGCAGCTGCCTCCCTTTTATGAGCTGCCTCCATGTGAGCAGCTGCCTCTGTGTTAGCAGCGGACTCCATGTTATCAGCTGCCTCCCTATTATTAGCTGCCTCTGTGTTAGCAGCTGCCTCCGTGTGAGCAGCTGCCTCCGTGTTAGCAGTTGTCTCCCTGTTTTCAGCTGCCTCCCTGTTAGCAGCTGCGTCTATGTTAGCAGCTGCCCCCCCTGTTATCAGCTGCCTCCTTGTTATCAGCTGTCTCCGTGTTAGCAGCTGCCTCTATGTTAGCAGCTGCCTCCATTTTATCAGCTGCCTCCCTATTATCAGTTGCCTCTGTGTTAGGAGCTGCCTCTCTGTTACCAGCAGTCTCCGTGTTAGCAGCTACCTCGGTGTTAGCAGCTGCCTCTTTGTTATAAGCTGCCTCCGTGTTAGCAGCTGCCTCCATGTTAGTAGCTGCCTCCCTGTTATCAGCTGCCTCCATGTTAGCAGCTGCCTCCGTGTTATCAGCTGCCTCTGTGTTAGCAGTTGCCTCTACGTTATCAGTTGCCTCCCTATTATCAGCTGCCTCCGTGTTAGCAGCTGCCTCCCTTTTATGAGCTGCCTCCATGTGAGCAGCTGCCTCTGTGTTAGCAGCGGACTCCATGTTATCAGCTGCCTCCCTATTATTAGCTGCCTCTGTGTTAGCAGCTGCCTCCGTGTTAGCAGCTGCCTCCGTGTTAGCAGTTGTCTCCCTGTTTTCAGCTGCCTCCCTGTTAGCAGCTGCCTCTATGTTAGCAGCTGCCCCTCCTGTTATCAGCCGCCTCCGTGTTAGCAGCTTCCTCTATGTTATCAGTTGCCTCCCTCTAATCATCTGCCTCCGTGTTTGGAGCTGCCTCCCTGTTATCAGTTGTCTCCTTGTTAGCACCAACCTTTGTGTTAGCAGCTGACTCCATGTTGTCAGCTACCTCCGTGTTACTAGTTGCCTCCCTATTATCAGCTGGCTCCGTGTTAACAGCTGCCTCCATGTTAGCAGCTGCCTCCCTATTATCAGCAGCCTACGTGTTAGCAGTTGTCTCCCTGTTTTCAGCTGCCTCCCTGTTAGCAGCTGCCTCTATGTTAGCAGCTGCCTCCCTGTTATCAGCCGCCTCCGTGTTAGCAGCTTCCTATATGTTATCAGTTGCCTCCCTCTAATCATCTGCCTCCGTGTTTGGAGCTGCCTCCCTGTTATCAGTTGTCTCCTTGTTAGCACCAGCCTTTGTGTTAGCAGCTGACTCCATGTTGTCAGCTACCTCCGTGTTAGTAGTTGCCTCCCTATTATCAGCTGGCTCCGTGTTAACAGCTGCCTCCATGTTAGCAGTTGCCTCCCTATTATCAGCAGCCTCCATGTTAGCAGCTGCCTCCCTATTATCTGCAGCCTCCGTGTTAGCAGTTGTCTCCCTGTTTTCAGCTGCCTCCCTGTTAGCACCTGCCTCTATGTTAGCAGCTGCCTCCCTGTTAGCAGCCGCCTCTGTGTTAGCAGCTTCCTCTATGTTATCAGTTGCCTCCCTCTAATCATCTGCCTCCGTGTTTGGAGCTGCCTCCCTGTTATCAGTTGTCACCTTATTAGCACCAGCCTTTGTGTTAGCAGCTGACTCCATGTTGTCAGCTACCTCCGTGTTAGTAGTTGCCTCCCTATTTTCAGCTACCGCCCTGTTATCAGCTGCCTCCGTGTTATCAGCTGTCTCCCGGTTATCAGTTGCCTCCCTGTTAGCAGCTGCCTCCATTTTATCAGTTGCCTCTATGTTATCAGCTGCCTCCTTATTAGCTGCTGCCTCTGTGTTAGCAGCTGCCTGTGTGTTATCAGCTGCCTCCATTTTATCAGCTGCCTCCGTGCTATTAGCTACCTCAGTGTTAGCAGCTGCCTTTGTGTTATCAGCTGTCTCCCGGTTATCAGTTGCCTCCTTGTTAGAAGCTGCCTCCATGTTAGCAGCTGCCTCCCAGTTAGCAGCTGCCTCCGTGTTAGCAGTTGTCTCCTTGTTATCAGCTGCCACCGTGTTAGCAGCTGCCTCTACGTTATCAGTTGCCTCCCTGTTATCAGCTGCCTCCGTGTTAGCAACTGCCTCTACGTTATCAGTTGCCTCCCTGTTATCAGCTGCCTCCGTGTTAGCAGCTACCTCTACGTTATCAGTTGCCTCACTGTTATCAGGTGTCTCTGTGTTAGCACCGACCTCTGTGTTAGCAGCTGCCTCCATGTTATCAGTTGTCTCTCTGTTATCAGCTGCCTACGTGTTAGCAGCTGTCTCCCTATTATCAGTTGCAGCCCTATTAGCAGCCGCCTCTACGTTATCAGTTGCCTCCCTTTTATCAGTTGAATCCGTGTTAGCTGCTGCCTCCCTATTTTCAGCTGTCTCCGTGTTAGCAGCTGCCTCCCTGTTAGCAGCTGCCTCTATGTTATCAGTTGCCTCCCTGTTATCAGCTGTGTCCGTGTTAGCACCTGCCTCTGTGTTAGCAATTGCCTCCATGTTATCAGCTGCCTCCGTGTTAGCAGGTGCCTCCCTGTTATCAGCTGCCTCCGTCTTAGCAGCTACCTCCCTATTATCAGCTGCCTCCGTGTTAGTAGCTGCCTCTATGTTAGCAGTTGCCTCCCTGTTATCAGTTGCCTCCCTGTTATCAGCTGCCTCCGTCTTAGCAGCTACCTCCCTATTATCAGCTGCCTCTATGTTAGCAGTTGCCTCTATGTTATCAGTTGCCTCCCTGTTATCAGCTGTGTCCGTGTTAGCACCTGCCTCTGTGTTAGCAGTTGCCTCCATGTTATCAGCTGCCTCCGTGTTAGCAGGTGCCTCCCTGTTATCAGCTGCCTCCGTCTTAGCAGCTACCTCCCTATTATCAGCTGCCTTCGTGTTATCAGTTGTCTCCGTGTTAGCAGTTGCCTACATGTTATCAGCTGCCTCCCTGTTATCAGCTGCCTCCTTGTTAGCAGTTGTCTCCCTGTTGTCAGCTGCCTCCCTGTTAGCAGCTGCCTCTATGTTAGCAGCTGCCTCCTTGTTATCAGTTGCCTCCCTGTTATCAGCCGCCTCCGTGTTAGCAGCTTCCTCTATGTTATCAGTTGCCTCCCTCTTATCATCTGCCTCCGTGTTAGGAGCTGCCTCCCGGTTATCAGTTGTCTCCTTGGTAGCACCAGCCTTTGTGTTAGCAGCTGCCTCCATGTTGTCAGCTACCTCCGTGTTAGGAGTTGGCTCCCTATTATCAGCTGCCTCCGTGTTAACAGCTGCCTCCATGTTAGCAGCTGCCTCCCTATTATCAGCAGCGTCCGCGTTAGCAGCTGCCTCCCTATTTTCAGCTACCTCCATGTTATCAGCTGCCTCTGTGTTAGCAGCTGCCTCCCTATTATCAGTTGCCTCCGTGTTCGTAGCTGCCTCCCTATTTTCAGCTGCCTCCATGTTATCAGCTACCTCTTTGTTGGCAACTGCATCCCTATTAACGGCTGCCTCCATGTTAGCAGCTGGCTCCGTGTTATCAGTTGTCTCCATGTTAGCAGTTGCCTCTGTGTTATCAGTTGCCGTCGTGTTAGCAGCTGCCTCCCTATTATCAGCTGTCTCCGGGTTAGCAGTTGTCTCCCCATTTTCAGCTGCCTCCCTGTTATCAGCTGCCTCCGTGTTAGCAGCTGCCTCCATGTTAGCAGCTGCCACCCTGTTATCAGCTGCCTCCCTGTTAGCAGTTACCTCCCTGTCATCAACTGTCTTCATGTTAGCAGCTGCCTCCATGTTATCAGCTGCCTCTGTGTTAGCACTTCCCTCCCTATTATCGGCTGCCTCCATGTTAGCAGCTGCCTCCCTGTTATAACTTGTCTCCGTGTAATCAGTTGTCTCCGTGTTAGCAGCTGCCTCTGTGTTAGCAGTTGCCTCCGTGTCAGCAGTTGCTCTACGTTATCAGTTGCCTCCCTTTTATTAGTTGCCTCCGTGTTATCAGCTGCCTCCATGTTATCAGCTGCCTCTGTGTTATCAGCTGCCTCCATGTTATCAGGTGCCTCTGTGTTATCAGGTGCCTCTATATTAGTAGCTGCCTCCATGTTATCAGCTGCCTCTGTGTTAGTAGCTGCCTCCATGTTATCAGTTGGCTCCCTGTTATCAGCTGCCTACGTGTTAGCAGCTGTCTCCCTATTATCAGTTGCAGCCCTGTTAGCAGCTGCCTCTACGTTATCAGTTGCCTCCGTGTTAGCTGCTGCCTCCCTATTTTCAGCTGTCTCCGTGTTAGCAGCTACCTCGGTGTTAGCAGCTACCTCGGTGTTAGCAGTTGCCTCTACGTTATCAGTTGCCTCCCTATTATCAGCTGCCTCCGTGTTAGCAGCTGCCTCCCTTTTATGAGCTGCCTCCATGTGAGCAGCTGCCTCTGTGTTAGCAGCGGACTCCATGTTATCAGCTGCCTCCCTATTATTAGCTGCCTCTGTGTTAGCAGCTGCCTCCGTGTGAGCAGCTGCCTCCGTGTTAGCAGTTGTCTCCCTGTTTTCAGCTGCCTCCCTGTTAGCAGCTGCGTCTATGTTAGCAGCTGCCCCCCCTGTTATCAGCTGCCTCCTTGTTATCAGCTGTCTCCGTGTTAGCAGCTGCTTCTATGTTAGCAGCTGCCTCCATTTTATCAGCTGCCTCCCTATTATCAGTTGCCTCTGTGTTAGGAGCTGCCTCTCTGTTACCAGCAGTCTCCGTGTTAGCAGCTACCTCGGTGTTAGCAGCTGCCTCTTTGTTATAAGCTGCCTCCGTGTTAGCAGCTACCTCGGTGTTAGCAGCTGCCTCTTTGTTATAAGCTGCCTCCGTGTTAGCAGCTGCCTCCATGTTAGTAGCTGCCTCCCTGTTATCAGCTGCCTCCATGTTAGCAGCTGCCTCCGTGTTATCAGCTGCCTCCATGTTATCAGCTGCCTCTGTGTTAGCAGTTGCCTCTACGTTATCAGTTGCCTCCCTATTATCAGCTGCCTCCGTGTTAGCAGCTGCCTCCCTTTTATGAGCTGCCTCCATGTGAGCAGCTGCCTCTGTGTTAGCAGCGGACTCCATGTTATCAGCTGCCTCCCTATTATTAGCTGCCTCTGTGTTAGCAGCTGCCTCCGTGTGAGCAGCTGCCTCCGTGTTAGCAGTTGTCTCCCTGTTTTCAGCTGCCTCCCTGTTAGCAGCTGCCTCTATGTTAGCAGCTGCCCCTCCTGTTATCAGCCGCCTCCGTGTTAGCAGCTTCCTCTATGTTATCAGTTGCCTCCCTCTAATCATCTGCCTCCGTGTTTGGAGCTGCCTCCCTGTTATCAGTTGTCTCCTTGTTAGCACCAACCTTTGTGTTAGCAGCTGACTCCATGTTGTCAGCTACCTCCGTGTTACTAGTTGCCTCCCTATTATCAGCTGGCTCCGTGTTAACAGCTGCCTCCATGTTAGCAGCTGCCTCCCTATTATCAGCAGCCTCCGTGTTAGCAGTTGTCTCCCTGTTTTCAGCTGCCTCCCTGTTAGCAGCTGCCTCTATGTTAGCAGCTGCCTCCCTGTTATCAGCCGCCTCCGTGTTAGCAGCTTCCTATATGTTATCAGTTGCCTCCCTCTAATCATCTGCCTCCGTGTTTGGAGCTGCCTCCCTGTTATCAGTTGTCTCCTTGTTAGCACCAGCCTTTGTGTTAGCAGCTGACTCCATGTTGTCAGCTACCTCCGTGTTAGTAGTTGCCTCCCTATTATCAGCTGGCTCCGTGTTAACAGCTGCCTCCATGTTAGCAGTTGCCTCCCTATTATCAGCAGCGTCCATGTTAGCAGCTGCCTCCCTATTATCAGCAGCCTCCGTGTTAGCAGTTGTCTCCCTGTTTTCAGTTGCCTCCCTGTTAGCAGCTGCCTCTATGTTAGCAGCTGCCTCCCTGTTAGCAGCCGCCTCTGTGTTAGCAGCTTCCTCTATGTTATCAGTTGCCTCCCTCTAATCATCTGCCTCCGTGTTTGGAGCTGCCTCCCTGTTATCAGTTGTCACCTTATTAGCACCAGCCTTTGTGTTAGCAGCTGACTCCATGTTGTCAGCTACCTCCGTGTTAGTAGTTGCCTCCCTATTTTCAGCTACCGCCCTGTTATCAGCTGCCTCCGTGTTATCAGCTGTCTCCCGGTTATCAGTTGCCTCCCTGTTAGCAGCTGCCTCCATTTTATCAGTTGCCTCTATGTTATCAGCTGCCTCCTTATTAGCTGCTGCCTCTGTGTTAGCAGCTGCCTGTGTGTTATCAGCTGCCTCCATTTTATCAGCTGCCTCCGTGCTATTAGCTACCTCAGTGTTAGCAGCTGCCTTTGTGTTATCAGCTGTCTCCCGGTTATCAGTTGCCTCCTTGTTAGAAGCTGCCTCCATGTTAGCAGCTGCCTCCCAGTTAGCAGCTGCCTCCGTGTTAGCAGTTGTCTCCTTGTTATCAGCTGCCACCGTGTTAGCAGCTGCCTCTACGTTATCAGTTGCCTCCCTGTTATCAGCTGCCTCCGTGTTAGCAACTGCCTCTACGTTATCAGTTGCCTCCCTGTTATCAGCTGCCTCCGTGTTAGCAGCTACCTCTACGTTATCAGTTGCCTCACTGTTATCAGGTGTCTCTGTGTTAGCACCGACCTCTGTGTTAGCAGCTGCCTCCATGTTATCAGTTGTCTCTCTGTTATCAGCTGCCTACGTGTTAGCAGCTGTCTCCCTATTATCAGTTGCAGCCCTATTAGCAGCCGCCTCTACGTTATCAGTTGCCTCCCTTTTATCAGTTGAATCCGTGTTAGCTGCTGCCTCCCTATTTTCAGCTGTCTCCGTGTTAGCAGCTGCCTCCCTGTTAGCAGCTGCCTCTATGTTATCAGTTGCCTCCCTGTTATCAGCTGTGTCCGTGTTAGCACCTGCCTCTGTGTTAGCAATTGCCTCCATGTTATCAGCTGCCTCCGTGTTAGCAGGTGCCTCCCTGTTATCAGCTGCCTCCGTCTTAGCAGCTACCTCCCTATTATCAGCTGCCTCCGTGTTAGTAGCTGCCTCTATGTTAGCAGTTGCCTCCCTGTTATCAGTTGTCTTCGTGTTAGCATCTGCCTCCGTATTATCAGCTGCCTCCCTGTTAGCAGCTGCCTCTATGTTATCAGTTGCCTCCCTGTTATCAGCTGTGTCCGTGTTAGCGCCTGCCTCTGTGTTAGCAGTTGCCTCCATGTTATCAGCTGCCTCCGTGTTAGCAGGTGCCTCCCTGTTATCAGCTGCCTCCGTCTTAGCAGCTACCTCCCTATTATCAGCTGCCTTCGTGTTATCAGTTGTCTCCGTGTTAGCAGTTGCCTACATGTTATCAGCTGCCTCCCTGTTATCAGCTGCCTCCTTGTTAGCAGTTGTCTCCCTGTTGTCAGCTGCCTCCCTGTTAGCAGCTGCCTCTATGTTAGCAGCTGCCTCCTTGTTATCAGTTGCCTCCCTGTTATCAGCCGCCTCCGTGTTAGCAGCTTCCTGTATGTTATCAGTTGCCTCCCTCTTATCATCTGCCTCCGTGTTAGGAGCTGCCTCCCGGTTATCAGTTGTCTCCTTGGTAGCACCAGCCTTTGTGTTAGCAGCTGCCTCCATGTTGTCAGCTACCTCCGTGTTAGGAGTTGGCTCCCTATTATCAGCTGCCTCCGTGTTAACAGCTGCCTCCATGTTAGCAGCTGCCTCCCTATTATCAGCAGCGTCCGCGTTAGCAGCTGCCTCCCTATTTTCAGCTACCTCCATGTTATCAGCTGCCTCTGTGTTAGCAGCTGCCTCCCTATTATCAGTTGCCTCCGTGTTCGTAGCTGCCTCCCTATTTTCAGCTGCCTCCATGTTATCAGCTACCTCTTTGTTGGCAACTGCATCCCTATTAACGGCTGCCTCCATGTTAGCAGCTGGCTCCGTGTTATCAGTTGTCTCCATGTTAGCAGTTGCCTCTGTGTTATCAGTTGCCGTCGTGTTAGCAGCTGCCTCCCTATTATCAGCTGTCTCCGGGTTAGCAGTTGTCTCCCCATTTTCAGCTGCCTCCCTGTTATCAGCTGCCTCCGTGTTAGCAGCTGCCTCCATGTTAGCAGCTGCCACCCTGTTATCAGCTGCCTCCCTGTTAGCAGTTGCCTCCCTGTCATCAACTGTCTTCATGTTAGCAGCTGCCTCCATGTTATCAGCTGCCTCTGTGTTAGCACTTCCCTCCCTATTATCGGCTGCCTCCATGTTAGCAGCTGCCTCCCTGTTATAACTTGTCTCCGTGTTATCAGTTGTCTCCGTGTTAGCAGCTGCCTCTGTGTTAGCAGTTGCCTCCGTGTCAGCAGTTGCTCTACGTTATCAGTTGCCTCCCTTTTATTAGTTGCCTCCGTGTTATCAGCTGCCTCCATGTTATCAGCTGCCTCTGTGTTATCAGCTGCCTCCATGTTATCAGGTGCCTCTGTGTTATCAGGTGCCTCTATATTAGTAGCTGCCTCCATGTTATCAGCTGCCTCTGTGTTAGTAGCTGCGTCCATGTTATCAGTTGGCTCCCTGTTATCAGCTGCCTACGTGTTAGCAGCTGTCTCCCTATTATCAGTTGCAGCCCTGTTAGCAGCTGCCTCTACGTTATCAGTTGCCTCCGTGTTAGCTGCTGCCTCCCTATTTTCAGCTGTCTCCGTGTTAGCAGCTACCTCGGTGTTAGCAGCTACCTCGGTGTTAGCAGTTGCCTCTACGTTATCAGTTGCCTCCCTATTATCAGCTGCCTCCGTGTTAGCAGCTGCCTCCCTTTTATGAGCTGCCTCCATGTGAGCAGCTGCCTCTGTGTTAGCAGCGGACTCCATGTTATCAGCTGCCTCCCTATTATTAGCTGCCTCTGTGTTAGCAGCTGCCTCCGTGTGAGCAGCTGCCTCCGTGTTAGCAGTTGTCTCCCTGTTTTCAGCTGCCTCCCTGTTAGCAGCTGCGTCTATGTTAGCAGCTGCCCCCCCTGTTATCAGCTGCCTCCTTGTTATCAGCTGTCTCCGTGTTAGCAGCTGCCTCTATGTTAGCAGCTGCCTCCATTTTATCAGCTGCCTCCCTATTATCAGTTGCCTCTGTGTTAGGAGCTGCCTCTCTGTTACCAGCAGTCTCCGTGTTAGCAGCTACCTCGGTGTTAGCAGCTGCCTCTTTGTTATAAGCTGCCTCCGTGTTAGCAGCTGCCTCCATGTTAGTAGCTGCCTCCCTGTTATCAGCTGCCTCCATGTTAGCAGCTGCCTCCGTGTTATCAGCTGCCTCTGTGTTAGCAGTTGCCTCTACGTTATCAGTTGCCTCCCTATTATCAGCTGCCTCCGTGTTAGCAGCTGCCTCCCTTTTATGAGCTGCCTCCATGTGAGCAGCTGCCTCTGTGTTAGCAGCGGACTCCATGTTATCAGCTGCCTCCCTATTATTAGCTGCCTCTGTGTTAGCAGCTGCCTCCGTGTTAGCAGCTGCCTCCGTGTTAGCAGTTGTCTCCCTGTTTTCAGCTGCCTCCCTGTTAGCAGCTGCCTCTATGTTAGCAGCTGCCCCTCCTGTTATCAGCCGCCTCCGTGTTAGCAGCTTCCTCTATGTTATCAGTTGCCTCCCTCTAATCATCTGCCTCCGTGTTTGGAGCTGCCTCCCTGTTATCAGTTGTCTCCTTGTTAGCACCAACCTTTGTGTTAGCAGCTGACTCCATGTTGTCAGCTACCTCCGTGTTACTAGTTGCCTCCCTATTATCAGCTGGCTCCGTGTTAACAGCTGCCTCCATGTTAGCAGCTGCCTCCCTATTATCAGCAGCCTCCGTGTTAGCAGTTGTCTCCCTGTTTTCAGCTGCCTCCCTGTTAGCAGCTGCCTCTATGTTAGCAGCTGCCTCCCTGTTATCAGCCGCCTCCGTGTTAGCAGCTTCCTATATGTTATCAGTTGCCTCCCTCTAATCATCTGCCTCCGTGTTTGGAGCTGCCTCCCTGTTATCAGTTGTCTCCTTGTTAGCACCAGCCTTTGTGTTAGCAGCTGACTCCATGTTGTCAGCTACCTCCGTGTTAGTAGTTGCCTCCCTATTATCAGCTGGCTCCGTGTTAACAGCTGCCTCCATGTTAGCAGTTGCCTCCCTATTATCAGCAGCCTCCATGTTAGCAGCTGCCTCCCTATTATCTGCAGCCTCCGTGTTAGCAGTTGTCTCCCTGTTTTCAGCTGCCTCCCTGTTAGCACCTGCCTCTATGTTAGCAGCTGCCTCCCTGTTAGCAGCCGCCTCTGTGTTAGCAGCTTCCTCTATGTTATCAGTTGCCTCCCTCTAATCATCTGCCTCCGTGTTTGGAGCTGCCTCCCTGTTATCAGTTGTCACCTTATTAGCACCAGCCTTTGTGTTAGCAGCTGACTCCATGTTGTCAGCTACCTCCGTGTTAGTAGTTGCCTCCCTATTTTCAGCTACCGCCCTGTTATCAGCTGCCTCCGTGTTATCAGCTGTCTCCCGGTTATCAGTTGCCTCCCTGTTAGCAGCTGCCTCCATTTTATCAGTTGCCTCTATGTTATCAGCTGCCTCCTTATTAGCTGCTGCCTCTGTGTTAGCAGCTGCCTGTGTGTTATCAGCTGCCTCCATTTTATCAGCTGCCTCCGTGCTATTAGCTACCTCAGTGTTAGCAGCTGCCTTTGTGTTATCAGCTGTCTCCCGGTTATCAGTTGCCTCCTTGTTAGAAGCTGCCTCCATGTTAGCAGCTGCCTCCCAGTTAGCAGCTGCCTCCGTGTTAGCAGTTGTCTCCTTGTTATCAGCTGCCACCGTGTTAGCAGCTGCCTCTACGTTATCAGTTGCCTCCCTGTTATCAGCTGCCTCCGTGTTAGCAACTGCCTCTACGTTATCAGTTGCCTCCCTGTTATCAGCTGCCTCCGTGTTAGCAGCTACCTCTACGTTATCAGTTGCCTCACTGTTATCAGGTGTCTCTGTGTTAGCACCGACCTCTGTGTTAGCAGCTGCCTCCATGTTATCAGTTGTCTCTCTGTTATCAGCTGCCTACGTGTTAGCAGCTGTCTCCCTATTATCAGTTGCAGCCCTATTAGCAGCCGCCTCTACGTTATCAGTTGCCTCCCTTTTATCAGTTGAATCCGTGTTAGCTGCTGCCTCCCTATTTTCAGCTGTCTCCGTGTTAGCAGCTGCCTCCCTGTTAGCAGCTGCCTCTATGTTATCAGTTGCCTCCCTGTTATCAGCTGTGTCCGTGTTAGCACCTGCCTCTGTGTTAGCAATTGCCTCCATGTTATCAGCTGCCTCCGTGTTAGCAGGTGCCTCCCTGTTATCAGCTGCCTCCGTCTTAGCAGCTACCTCCCTATTATCAGCTGCCTCCGTGTTAGTAGCTGCCTCTATGTTAGCAGTTGCCTCCCTGTTATCAGTTGCCTCCCTGTTATCAGCTGCCTCCGTCTTAGCAGCTACCTCCCTATTATCAGCTGCCTCTATGTTAGCAGTTGCCTCTATGTTATCAGTTGCCTCCCTGTTATCAGCTGTGTCCGTGTTAGCACCTGCCTCTGTGTTAGCAGTTGCCTCCATGTTATCAGCTGCCTCCGTGTTAGCAGGTGCCTCCCTGTTATCAGCTGCCTCCGTCTTAGCAGCTACCTCCCTATTATCAGCTGCCTTCGTGTTATCAGTTGTCTCCGTGTTAGCAGTTGCCTACATGTTATCAGCTGCCTCCCTGTTATCAGCTGCCTCCTTGTTAGCAGTTGTCTCCCTGTTGTCAGCTGCCTCCCTGTTAGCAGCTGCCTCTATGTTAGCAGCTGCCTCCTTGTTATCAGTTGCCTCCCTGTTATCAGCCGCCTCCGTGTTAGCAGCTTCCTCTATGTTATCAGTTGCCTCCCTCTTATCATCTGCCTCCGTGTTAGGAGCTGCCTCCCGGTTATCAGTTGTCTCCTTGGTAGCACCAGCCTTTGTGTTAGCAGCTGCCTCCATGTTGTCAGCTACCTCCGTGTTAGGAGTTGGCTCCCTATTATCAGCTGCCTCCGTGTTAACAGCTGCCTCCATGTTAGCAGCTGCCTCCCTATTATCAGCAGCGTCCGCGTTAGCAGCTGCCTCCCTATTTTCAGCTACCTCCATGTTATCAGCTGCCTCTGTGTTAGCAGCTGCCTCCCTATTATCAGTTGCCTCCGTGTTCGTAGCTGCCTCCCTATTTTCAGCTGCCTCCATGTTATCAGCTACCTCTTTGTTGGCAACTGCATCCCTATTAACGGCTGCCTCCATGTTAGCAGCTGGCTCCGTGTTATCAGTTGTCTCCATGTTAGCAGTTGCCTCTGTGTTATCAGTTGCCGTCGTGTTAGCAGCTGCCTCCCTATTATCAGCTGTCTCCGGGTTAGCAGTTGTCTCCCCATTTTCAGCTGCCTCCCTGTTATCAGCTGCCTCCGTGTTAGCAGCTGCCTCCATGTTAGCAGCTGCCACCCTGTTATCAGCTGCCTCCCTGTTAGCAGTTACCTCCCTGTCATCAACTGTCTTCATGTTAGCAGCTGCCTCCATGTTATCAGCTGCCTCTGTGTTAGCACTTCCCTCCCTATTATCGGCTGCCTCCATGTTAGCAGCTGCCTCCCTGTTATAACTTGTCTCCGTGTAATCAGTTGTCTCCGTGTTAGCAGCTGCCTCTGTGTTAGCAGTTGCCTCCGTGTCAGCAGTTGCTCTACGTTATCAGTTGCCTCCCTTTTATTAGTTGCCTCCGTGTTATCAGCTGCCTCCATGTTATCAGCTGCCTCTGTGTTATCAGCTGCCTCCATGTTATCAGGTGCCTCTGTGTTATCAGGTGCCTCTATATTAGTAGCTGCCTCCATGTTATCAGCTGCCTCTGTGTTAGTAGCTGCCTCCATGTTATCAGTTGGCTCCCTGTTATCAGCTGCCTACGTGTTAGCAGCTGTCTCCCTATTATCAGTTGCAGCCCTGTTAGCAGCTGCCTCTACGTTATCAGTTGCCTCCGTGTTAGCTGCTGCCTCCCTATTTTCAGCTGTCTCCGTGTTAGCAGCTACCTCGGTGTTAGCAGCTACCTCGGTGTTAGCAGTTGCCTCTACGTTATCAGTTGCCTCCCTATTATCAGCTGCCTCCGTGTTAGCAGCTGCCTCCCTTTTATGAGCTGCCTCCATGTGAGCAGCTGCCTCTGTGTTAGCAGCGGACTCCATGTTATCAGCTGCCTCCCTATTATTAGCTGCCTCTGTGTTAGCAGCTGCCTCCGTGTGAGCAGCTGCCTCCGTGTTAGCAGTTGTCTCCCTGTTTTCAGCTGCCTCCCTGTTAGCAGCTGCGTCTATGTTAGCAGCTGCCCCCCCTGTTATCAGCTGCCTCCTTGTTATCAGCTGTCTCCGTGTTAGCAGCTGCTTCTATGTTAGCAGCTGCCTCCATTTTATCAGCTGCCTCCCTATTATCAGTTGCCTCTGTGTTAGGAGCTGCCTCTCTGTTACCAGCAGTCTCCGTGTTAGCAGCTACCTCGGTGTTAGCAGCTGCCTCTTTGTTATAAGCTGCCTCCGTGTTAGCAGCTACCTCGGTGTTAGCAGCTGCCTCTTTGTTATAAGCTGCCTCCGTGTTAGCAGCTGCCTCCATGTTAGTAGCTGCCTCCCTGTTATCAGCTGCCTCCATGTTAGCAGCTGCCTCCGTGTTATCAGCTGCCTCCATGTTATCAGCTGCCTCTGTGTTAGCAGTTGCCTCTACGTTATCAGTTGCCTCCCTATTATCAGCTGCCTCCGTGTTAGCAGCTGCCTCCCTTTTATGAGCTGCCTCCATGTGAGCAGCTGCCTCTGTGTTAGCAGCGGACTCCATGTTATCAGCTGCCTCCCTATTATTAGCTGCCTCTGTGTTAGCAGCTGCCTCCGTGTGAGCAGCTGCCTCCGTGTTAGCAGTTGTCTCCCTGTTTTCAGCTGCCTCCCTGTTAGCAGCTGCCTCTATGTTAGCAGCTGCCCCTCCTGTTATCAGCCGCCTCCGTGTTAGCAGCTTCCTCTATGTTATCAGTTGCCTCCCTCTAATCATCTGCCTCCGTGTTTGGAGCTGCCTCCCTGTTATCAGTTGTCTCCTTGTTAGCACCAACCTTTGTGTTAGCAGCTGACTCCATGTTGTCAGCTACCTCCGTGTTACTAGTTGCCTCCCTATTATCAGCTGGCTCCGTGTTAACAGCTGCCTCCATGTTAGCAGCTGCCTCCCTATTATCAGCAGCCTCCGTGTTAGCAGTTGTCTCCCTGTTTTCAGCTGCCTCCCTGTTAGCAGCTGCCTCTATGTTAGCAGCTGCCTCCCTGTTATCAGCCGCCTCCGTGTTAGCAGCTTCCTATATGTTATCAGTTGCCTCCCTCTAATCATCTGCCTCCGTGTTTGGAGCTGCCTCCCTGTTATCAGTTGTCTCCTTGTTAGCACCAGCCTTTGTGTTAGCAGCTGACTCCATGTTGTCAGCTACCTCCGTGTTAGTAGTTGCCTCCCTATTATCAGCTGGCTCCGTGTTAACAGCTGCCTCCATGTTAGCAGTTGCCTCCCTATTATCAGCAGCGTCCATGTTAGCAGCTGCCTCCCTATTATCAGCAGCCTCCGTGTTAGCAGTTGTCTCCCTGTTTTCAGTTGCCTCCCTGTTAGCAGCTGCCTCTATGTTAGCAGCTGCCTCCCTGTTAGCAGCCGCCTCTGTGTTAGCAGCTTCCTCTATGTTATCAGTTGCCTCCCTCTAATCATCTGCCTCCGTGTTTGGAGCTGCCTCCCTGTTATCAGTTGTCACCTTATTAGCACCAGCCTTTGTGTTAGCAGCTGACTCCATGTTGTCAGCTACCTCCGTGTTAGTAGTTGCCTCCCTATTTTCAGCTACCGCCCTGTTATCAGCTGCCTCCGTGTTATCAGCTGTCTCCCGGTTATCAGTTGCCTCCCTGTTAGCAGCTGCCTCCATTTTATCAGTTGCCTCTATGTTATCAGCTGCCTCCTTATTAGCTGCTGCCTCTGTGTTAGCAGCTGCCTGTGTGTTATCAGCTGCCTCCATTTTATCAGCTGCCTCCGTGCTATTAGCTACCTCAGTGTTAGCAGCTGCCTTTGTGTTATCAGCTGTCTCCCGGTTATCAGTTGCCTCCTTGTTAGAAGCTGCCTCCATGTTAGCAGCTGCCTCCCAGTTAGCAGCTGCCTCCGTGTTAGCAGTTGTCTCCTTGTTATCAGCTGCCACCGTGTTAGCAGCTGCCTCTACGTTATCAGTTGCCTCCCTGTTATCAGCTGCCTCCGTGTTAGCAACTGCCTCTACGTTATCAGTTGCCTCCCTGTTATCAGCTGCCTCCGTGTTAGCAGCTACCTCTACGTTATCAGTTGCCTCACTGTTATCAGGTGTCTCTGTGTTAGCACCGACCTCTGTGTTAGCAGCTGCCTCCATGTTATCAGTTGTCTCTCTGTTATCAGCTGCCTACGTGTTAGCAGCTGTCTCCCTATTATCAGTTGCAGCCCTATTAGCAGCCGCCTCTACGTTATCAGTTGCCTCCCTTTTATCAGTTGAATCCGTGTTAGCTGCTGCCTCCCTATTTTCAGCTGTCTCCGTGTTAGCAGCTGCCTCCCTGTTAGCAGCTGCCTCTATGTTATCAGTTGCCTCCCTGTTATCAGCTGTGTCCGTGTTAGCACCTGCCTCTGTGTTAGCAATTGCCTCCATGTTATCAGCTGCCTCCGTGTTAGCAGGTGCCTCCCTGTTATCAGCTGCCTCCGTCTTAGCAGCTACCTCCCTATTATCAGCTGCCTCCGTGTTAGTAGCTGCCTCTATGTTAGCAGTTGCCTCCCTGTTATCAGTTGTCTTCGTGTTAGCATCTGCCTCCGTATTATCAGCTGCCTCCCTGTTAGCAGCTGCCTCTATGTTATCAGTTGCCTCCCTGTTATCAGCTGTGTCCGTGTTAGCGCCTGCCTCTGTGTTAGCAGTTGCCTCCATGTTATCAGCTGCCTCCGTGTTAGCAGGTGCCTCCCTGTTATCAGCTGCCTCCGTCTTAGCAGCTACCTCCCTATTATCAGCTGCCTTCGTGTTATCAGTTGTCTCCGTGTTAGCAGTTGCCTACATGTTATCAGCTGCCTCCCTGTTATCAGCTGCCTCCTTGTTAGCAGTTGTCTCCCTGTTGTCAGCTGCCTCCCTGTTAGCAGCTGCCTCTATGTTAGCAGCTGCCTCCTTGTTATCAGTTGCCTCCCTGTTATCAGCCGCCTCCGTGTTAGCAGCTTCCTGTATGTTATCAGTTGCCTCCCTCTTATCATCTGCCTCCGTGTTAGGAGCTGCCTCCCGGTTATCAGTTGTCTCCTTGGTAGCACCAGCCTTTGTGTTAGCAGCTGCCTCCATGTTGTCAGCTACCTCCGTGTTAGGAGTTGGCTCCCTATTATCAGCTGCCTCCGTGTTAACAGCTGCCTCCATGTTAGCAGCTGCCTCCCTATTATCAGCAGCGTCCGCGTTAGCAGCTGCCTCCCTATTTTCAGCTACCTCCATGTTATCAGCTGCCTCTGTGTTAGCAGCTGCCTCCCTATTATCAGTTGCCTCCGTGTTCGTAGCTGCCTCCCTATTTTCAGCTGCCTCCATGTTATCAGCTACCTCTTTGTTGGCAACTGCATCCCTATTAACGGCTGCCTCCATGTTAGCAGCTGGCTCCGTGTTATCAGTTGTCTCCATGTTAGCAGTTGCCTCTGTGTTATCAGTTGCCGTCGTGTTAGCAGCTGCCTCCCTATTATCAGCTGTCTCCGGGTTAGCAGTTGTCTCCCCATTTTCAGCTGCCTCCCTGTTATCAGCTGCCTCCGTGTTAGCAGCTGCCTCCATGTTAGCAGCTGCCACCCTGTTATCAGCTGCCTCCCTGTTAGCAGTTGCCTCCCTGTCATCAACTGTCTTCATGTTAGCAGCTGCCTCCATGTTATCAGCTGCCTCTGTGTTAGCACTTCCCTCCCTATTATCGGCTGCCTCCATGTTAGCAGCTGCCTCCCTGTTATAACTTGTCTCCGTGTTATCAGTTGTCTCCGTGTTAGCAGCTGCCTCTGTGTTAGCAGTTGCCTCCGTGTCAGCAGTTGCTCTACGTTATCAGTTGCCTCCCTTTTATTAGTTGCCTCCGTGTTATCAGCTGCCTCCATGTTATCAGCTGCCTCTGTGTTATCAGCTGCCTCCATGTTATCAGGTGCCTCTGTGTTATCAGGTGCCTCTATATTAGTAGCTGCCTCCATGTTATCAGCTGCCTCTGTGTTAGTAGCTGCGTCCATGTTATCAGTTGGCTCCCTGTTATCAGCTGCCTACGTGTTAGCAGCTGTCTCCCTATTATCAGTTGCAGCCCTGTTAGCAGCTGCCTCTACGTTATCAGTTGCCTCCGTGTTAGCTGCTGCCTCCCTATTTTCAGCTGTCTCCGTGTTAGCAGCTACCTCGGTGTTAGCAGCTACCTCGGTGTTAGCAGTTGCCTCTACGTTATCAGTTGCCTCCCTATTATCAGCTGCCTCCGTGTTAGCAGCTGCCTCCCTTTTATGAGCTGCCTCCATGTGAGCAGCTGCCTCTGTGTTAGCAGCGGACTCCATGTTATCAGCTGCCTCCCTATTATTAGCTGCCTCTGTGTTAGCAGCTGCCTCCGTGTGAGCAGCTGCCTCCGTGTTAGCAGTTGTCTCCCTGTTTTCAGCTGCCTCCCTGTTAGCAGCTGCGTCTATGTTAGCAGCTGCCCCCCCTGTTATCAGCTGCCTCCTTGTTATCAGCTGTCTCCGTGTTAGCAGCTGCCTCTATGTTAGCAGCTGCCTCCATTTTATCAGCTGCCTCCCTATTATCAGTTGCCTCTGTGTTAGGAGCTGCCTCTCTGTTACCAGCAGTCTCCGTGTTAGCAGCTACCTCGGTGTTAGCAGCTGCCTCTTTGTTATAAGCTGCCTCCGTGTTAGCAGCTGCCTCCATGTTAGTAGCTGCCTCCCTGTTATCAGCTGCCTCCATGTTAGCAGCTGCCTCCGTGTTATCAGCTGCCTCTGTGTTAGCAGTTGCCTCTACGTTATCAGTTGCCTCCCTATTATCAGCTGCCTCCGTGTTAGCAGCTGCCTCCCTTTTATGAGCTGCCTCCATGTGAGCAGCTGCCTCTGTGTTAGCAGCGGACTCCATGTTATCAGCTGCCTCCCTATTATTAGCTGCCTCTGTGTTAGCAGCTGCCTCCGTGTTAGCAGCTGCCTCCGTGTTAGCAGTTGTCTCCCTGTTTTCAGCTGCCTCCCTGTTAGCAGCTGCCTCTATGTTAGCAGCTGCCCCTCCTGTTATCAGCCGCCTCCGTGTTAGCAGCTTCCTCTATGTTATCAGTTGCCTCCCTCTAATCATCTGCCTCCGTGTTTGGAGCTGCCTCCCTGTTATCAGTTGTCTCCTTGTTAGCACCAACCTTTGTGTTAGCAGCTGACTCCATGTTGTCAGCTACCTCCGTGTTACTAGTTGCCTCCCTATTATCAGCTGGCTCCGTGTTAACAGCTGCCTCCATGTTAGCAGCTGCCTCCCTATTATCAGCAGCCTCCGTGTTAGCAGTTGTCTCCCTGTTTTCAGCTGCCTCCCTGTTAGCAGCTGCCTCTATGTTAGCAGCTGCCTCCCTGTTATCAGCCGCCTCCGTGTTAGCAGCTTCCTATATGTTATCAGTTGCCTCCCTCTAATCATCTGCCTCCGTGTTTGGAGCTGCCTCCCTGTTATCAGTTGTCTCCTTGTTAGCACCAGCCTTTGTGTTAGCAGCTGACTCCATGTTGTCAGCTACCTCCGTGTTAGTAGTTGCCTCCCTATTATCAGCTGGCTCCGTGTTAACAGCTGCCTCCATGTTAGCAGTTGCCTCCCTATTATCAGCAGCCTCCATGTTAGCAGCTGCCTCCCTATTATCTGCAGCCTCCGTGTTAGCAGTTGTCTCCCTGTTTTCAGCTGCCTCCCTGTTAGCACCTGCCTCTATGTTAGCAGCTGCCTCCCTGTTAGCAGCCGCCTCTGTGTTAGCAGCTTCCTCTATGTTATCAGTTGCCTCCCTCTAATCATCTGCCTCCGTGTTTGGAGCTGCCTCCCTGTTATCAGTTGTCACCTTATTAGCACCAGCCTTTGTGTTAGCAGCTGACTCCATGTTGTCAGCTACCTCCGTGTTAGTAGTTGCCTCCCTATTTTCAGCTACCGCCCTGTTATCAGCTGCCTCCGTGTTATCAGCTGTCTCCCGGTTATCAGTTGCCTCCCTGTTAGCAGCTGCCTCCATTTTATCAGTTGCCTCTATGTTATCAGCTGCCTCCTTATTAGCTGCTGCCTCTGTGTTAGCAGCTGCCTGTGTGTTATCAGCTGCCTCCATTTTATCAGCTGCCTCCGTGCTATTAGCTACCTCAGTGTTAGCAGCTGCCTTTGTGTTATCAGCTGTCTCCCGGTTATCAGTTGCCTCCTTGTTAGAAGCTGCCTCCATGTTAGCAGCTGCCTCCCAGTTAGCAGCTGCCTCCGTGTTAGCAGTTGTCTCCTTGTTATCAGCTGCCACCGTGTTAGCAGCTGCCTCTACGTTATCAGTTGCCTCCCTGTTATCAGCTGCCTCCGTGTTAGCAACTGCCTCTACGTTATCAGTTGCCTCCCTGTTATCAGCTGCCTCCGTGTTAGCAGCTACCTCTACGTTATCAGTTGCCTCACTGTTATCAGGTGTCTCTGTGTTAGCACCGACCTCTGTGTTAGCAGCTGCCTCCATGTTATCAGTTGTCTCTCTGTTATCAGCTGCCTACGTGTTAGCAGCTGTCTCCCTATTATCAGTTGCAGCCCTATTAGCAGCCGCCTCTACGTTATCAGTTGCCTCCCTTTTATCAGTTGAATCCGTGTTAGCTGCTGCCTCCCTATTTTCAGCTGTCTCCGTGTTAGCAGCTGCCTCCCTGTTAGCAGCTGCCTCTATGTTATCAGTTGCCTCCCTGTTATCAGCTGTGTCCGTGTTAGCACCTGCCTCTGTGTTAGCAATTGCCTCCATGTTATCAGCTGCCTCCGTGTTAGCAGGTGCCTCCCTGTTATCAGCTGCCTCCGTCTTAGCAGCTACCTCCCTATTATCAGCTGCCTCCGTGTTAGTAGCTGCCTCTATGTTAGCAGTTGCCTCCCTGTTATCAGTTGCCTCCCTGTTATCAGCTGCCTCCGTCTTAGCAGCTACCTCCCTATTATCAGCTGCCTCTATGTTAGCAGTTGCCTCTATGTTATCAGTTGCCTCCCTGTTATCAGCTGTGTCCGTGTTAGCACCTGCCTCTGTGTTAGCAGTTGCCTCCATGTTATCAGCTGCCTCCGTGTTAGCAGGTGCCTCCCTGTTATCAGCTGCCTCCGTCTTAGCAGCTACCTCCCTATTATCAGCTGCCTTCGTGTTATCAGTTGTCTCCGTGTTAGCAGTTGCCTACATGTTATCAGCTGCCTCCCTGTTATCAGCTGCCTCCTTGTTAGCAGTTGTCTCCCTGTTGTCAGCTGCCTCCCTGTTAGCAGCTGCCTCTATGTTAGCAGCTGCCTCCTTGTTATCAGTTGCCTCCCTGTTATCAGCCGCCTCCGTGTTAGCAGCTTCCTCTATGTTATCAGTTGCCTCCCTCTTATCATCTGCCTCCGTGTTAGGAGCTGCCTCCCGGTTATCAGTTGTCTCCTTGGTAGCACCAGCCTTTGTGTTAGCAGCTGCCTCCATGTTGTCAGCTACCTCCGTGTTAGGAGTTGGCTCCCTATTATCAGCTGCCTCCGTGTTAACAGCTGCCTCCATGTTAGCAGCTGCCTCCCTATTATCAGCAGCGTCCGCGTTAGCAGCTGCCTCCCTATTTTCAGCTACCTCCATGTTATCAGCTGCCTCTGTGTTAGCAGCTGCCTCCCTATTATCAGTTGCCTCCGTGTTCGTAGCTGCCTCCCTATTTTCAGCTGCCTCCATGTTATCAGCTACCTCTTTGTTGGCAACTGCATCCCTATTAACGGCTGCCTCCATGTTAGCAGCTGGCTCCGTGTTATCAGTTGTCTCCATGTTAGCAGTTGCCTCTGTGTTATCAGTTGCCGTCGTGTTAGCAGCTGCCTCCCTATTATCAGCTGTCTCCGGGTTAGCAGTTGTCTCCCCATTTTCAGCTGCCTCCCTGTTATCAGCTGCCTCCGTGTTAGCAGCTGCCTCCATGTTAGCAGCTGCCACCCTGTTATCAGCTGCCTCCCTGTTAGCAGTTACCTCCCTGTCATCAACTGTCTTCATGTTAGCAGCTGCCTCCATGTTATCAGCTGCCTCTGTGTTAGCACTTCCCTCCCTATTATCGGCTGCCTCCATGTTAGCAGCTGCCTCCCTGTTATAACTTGTCTCCGTGTTATCAGTTGTCTCCGTGTTAGCAGCTGCCTCTGTGTTAGCAGTTGCCTCCGTGTCAGCAGTTGCTCTACGTTATCAGTTGCCTCCCTTTTATTAGTTGCCTCCGTGTTATCAGCTGCCTCCATGTTATCAGCTGCCTCTGTGTTATCAGCTGCCTCCATGTTATCAGGTGCCTCTGTGTTATCAGGTGCCTCTATATTAGTAGCTGCCTCCATGTTATCAGCTGCCTCTGTGTTAGTAGCTGCCTCCATGTTATCAGTTGGCTCCCTGTTATCAGCTGCCTACGTGTTAGCAGCTGTCTCCCTATTATCAGTTGCAGCCCTGTTAGCAGCTGCCTCTACGTTATCAGTTGCCTCCGTGTTAGCTGCTGCCTCCCTATTTTCAGCTGTCTCCGTGTTAGCAGCTACCTCGGTGTTAGCAGCTACCTCGGTGTTAGCAGTTGCCTCTACGTTATCAGTTGCCTCCCTATTATCAGCTGCCTCCGTGTTAGCAGCTGCCTCCCTTTTATGAGCTGCCTCCATGTGAGCAGCTGCCTCTGTGTTAGCAGCGGACTCCATGTTATCAGCTGCCTCCCTATTATTAGCTGCCTCTGTGTTAGCAGCTGCCTCCGTGTGAGCAGCTGCCTCCGTGTTAGCAGTTGTCTCCCTGTTTTCAGCTGCCTCCCTGTTAGCAGCTGCGTCTATGTTAGCAGCTGCCCCCCCTGTTATCAGCTGCCTCCTTGTTATCAGCTGTCTCCGTGTTAGCAGCTGCTTCTATGTTAGCAGCTGCCTCCATTTTATCAGCTGCCTCCCTATTATCAGTTGCCTCTGTGTTAGGAGCTGCCTCTCTGTTACCAGCAGTCTCCGTGTTAGCAGCTACCTCGGTGTTAGCAGCTGCCTCTTTGTTATAAGCTGCCTCCGTGTTAGCAGCTGCCTCCATGTTAGTAGCTGCCTCCCTGTTATCAGCTGCCTCCATGTTAGCAGCTGCCTCCGTGTTATCAGCTGCCTCCATGTTATCAGCTGCCTCTGTGTTAGCAGTTGCCTCTACGTTATCAGTTGCCTCCCTATTATCAGCTGCCTCCGTGTTAGCAGCTGCCTCCCTTTTATGAGCTGCCTCCATGTGAGCAGCTGCCTCTGTGTTAGCAGCGGACTCCATGTTATCAGCTGCCTCCCTATTATTAGCTGCCTCTGTGTTAGCAGCTGCCTCCGTGTGAGCAGCTGCCTCCGTGTTAGCAGTTGTCTCCCTGTTTTCAGCTGCCTCCCTGTTAGCAGCTGCCTCTATGTTAGCAGCTGCCCCTCCTGTTATCAGCCGCCTCCGTGTTAGCAGCTTCCTCTATGTTATCAGTTGCCTCCCTCTAATCATCTGCCTCCGTGTTTGGAGCTGCCTCCCTGTTATCAGTTGTCTCCTTGTTAGCACCAACCTTTGTGTTAGCAGCTGACTCCATGTTGTCAGCTACCTCCGTGTTACTAGTTGCCTCCCTATTATCAGCTGGCTCCGTGTTAACAGCTGCCTCCATGTTAGCAGCTGCCTCCCTATTATCAGCAGCCTCCGTGTTAGCAGTTGTCTCCCTGTTTTCAGCTGCCTCCCTGTTAGCAGCTGCCTCTATGTTAGCAGCTGCCTCCCTGTTATCAGCCGCCTCCGTGTTAGCAGCTTCCTATATGTTATCAGTTGCCTCCCTCTAATCATTTGCCTCCGTGTTTGGAGCTGCCTCCCTGTTATCAGTTGTCTCCTTGTTAGCACCAGCCTTTGTGTTAGCAGCTGACTCCATGTTGTCAGCTACCTCCGTGTTAGTAGTTGCCTCCCTATTATCAGCTGGCTCCGTGTTAACAGCTGCCTCCATGTTAGCAGTTGCCTCCCTATTATCAGCAGCGTCCATGTTAGCAGCTGCCTCCCTATTATCAGCAGCCTCCGTGTTAGCAGTTGTCTCCCTGTTTTCAGCTGCCTCCCTGTTAGCAGCTGCCTCTATGTTAGCAGCTGCCTCCCTGTTAGCAGCCGCCTCTGTGTTAGCAGCTTCCTCTATGTTATCAGTTGCCTCCCTCTAATCATCTGCCTCCGTGTTTGGAGCTGCCTCCCTGTTATCAGTTGTCACCTTATTAGCACCAGCCTTTGTGTTAGCAGCTGACTCCATGTTGTCAGCTACCTCCGTGTTAGTAGTTGCCTCCCTATTTTCAGCTACCGCCCTGTTATCAGCTGCCTCCGTGTTATCAGCTGTCTCCCGGTTATCAGTTGCCTCCCTGTTAGCAGCTGCCTCCATTTTATCAGTTGCCTCTATGTTATCAGCTGCCTCCTTATTAGCTGCTGCCTCTGTGTTAGCAGCTGCCTGTGTGTTATCAGCTGCCTCCATTTTATCAGCTGCCTCCGTGCTATTAGCTACCTCAGTGTTAGCAGCTGCCTTTGTGTTATCAGCTGTCTCCCGGTTATCAGTTGCCTCCTTGTTAGAAGCTGCCTCCATGTTAGCAGCTGCCTCCCAGTTAGCAGCTGCCTCCGTGTTAGCAGTTGTCTCCTTGTTATCAGCTGCCACCGTGTTAGCAGCTGCCTCTACGTTATCAGTTGCCTCCCTGTTATCAGCTGCCTCCGTGTTAGCAACTGCCTCTACGTTATCAGTTGCCTCCCTGTTATCAGCTGCCTCCGTGTTAGCAGCTACCTCTACGTTATCAGTTGCCTCACTGTTATCAGGTGTCTCTGTGTTAGCACCGACCTCTGTGTTAGCAGCTGCCTCCATGTTATCAGTTGTCTCTCTGTTATCAGCTGCCTACGTGTTAGCAGCTGTCTCCCTATTATCAGTTGCAGCCCTATTAGCAGCCGCCTCTACGTTATCAGTTGCCTCCCTTTTATCAGTTGAATCCGTGTTAGCTGCTGCCTCCCTATTTTCAGCTGTCTCCGTGTTAGCAGCTGCCTCCCTGTTAGCAGCTGCCTCTATGTTATCAGTTGCCTCCCTGTTATCAGCTGTGTCCGTGTTAGCACCTGCCTCTGTGTTAGCAATTGCCTCCATGTTATCAGCTGCCTCCGTGTTAGCAGGTGCCTCCCTGTTATCAGCTGCCTCCGTCTTAGCAGCTACCTCCCTATTATCAGCTGCCTCCGTGTTAGTAGCTGCCTCTATGTTAGCAGTTGCCTCCCTGTTATCAGTTGCCTCCCTGTTATCAGCTGCCTCCGTCTTAGCAGCTACCTCCCTATTATCAGCTGCCTCTATGTTAGCAGTTGCCTCTATGTTATCAGTTGCCTCCCTGTTATCAGCTGTGTCCGTGTTAGCACCTGCCTCTGTGTTAGCAGTTGCCTCCATGTTATCAGCTGCCTCCGTGTTAGCAGGTGCCTCCCTGTTATCAGCTGCCTCCGTCTTAGCAGCTACCTCCCTATTATCAGCTGCCTTCGTGTTATCAGTTGTCTCCGTGTTAGCAGTTGCCTACATGTTATCAGCTGCCTCCCTGTTATCAGCTGCCTCCTTGTTAGCAGTTGTCTCCCTGTTGTCAGCTGCCTCCCTGTTAGCAGCTGCCTCTATGTTAGCAGCTGCCTCCTTGTTATCAGTTGCCTCCCTGTTATCAGCCGCCTCCGTGTTAGCAGCTTCCTCTATGTTATCAGTTGCCTCCCTCTTATCATCTGCCTCCGTGTTAGGAGCTGCCTCCCGGTTATCAGTTGTCTCCTTGGTAGCACCAGCCTTTGTGTTAGCAGCTGCTTCCATGTTGTCAGCTACCTCCGTGTTAGGAGTTGGCTCCCTATTATCAGCTGCCTCCGTGTTAACAGCTGCCTCCATGTTAGCAGCTGCCTCCCTATTATCAGCAGCGTCCGCGTTAGCAGCTGCCTCCCTATTTTCAGCTACCTCCATGTTATCAGCTGCCTCTGTGTTAGCAGCTGCCTCCCTATTATCAGTTGCCTCCGTGTTCGTAGCTGCCTCCCTATTTTCAGCTGCCTCCATGTTATCAGCTACCTCTTTGTTGGCAACTGCATCCCTATTAACGGATGCCTCCATGTTAGCAGCTGGCTCCGTGTTATCAGTTGTCTCCATGTTAGCAGTTGCCTCTGTGTTATCAGTTGCCGTCGTGTTAGCAGCTGCCTCCCTATTATCAGCTGTCTCCGGGTTAGCTGTTGTCTCCCCATTTTCAGCTGCCTCCCTGTTATCAGCTGCCTCCGTGTTAGCAGCTGCCTCCATGTTAGCAGCTGCCACCCTGTTATCAGCTACCTCCCTGTTAGCAGTTGCCTCCCTGTCATCAACTGTCTTCATGTTAGCAGCTGCCTCCATGTTATCAGCTGCCTCTGTGTTAGCACTTCCCTCCCTATTATCGGCTGCCTCCATGTTAGCAGCTGCCTCCCTGTTATAACTTGTCTCCGTGTTATCAGTTGTCTCCGTGTTAGCAGCTGCCTCTGTGTTAGCAGTTGCCTCCGTGTCAGCAGTTGCTCTACGTTATTAGTTGCCTCCCTTTTATTAGTTGCCTCCGTGTTATCAGCTGCCTCCATGTTATCAGCTGCCTCTGTGTTATCAGCTGCCTCCATGTTATCAGGTGCCTCTGTGTTATCAGGTGCCTCTATATTAGTAGCTGCCTCCATGTTATCAGCTGCCTCTGTGTTAGTAGCTGCCTCCATGTTATCAGTTGGCTCCCTGTTATCAGCTGCCTACGTGTTAGCAGCTGTCTCCCTATTATCAGTTGCAGCCCTGTTAGCAGCTGCCTCTACGTTATCAGTTGCCTCCGTGTTAGCTGCTGCCTCCCTATTTTCAGCTGTCTCCGTGTTAGCAGCTACCTCGGTGTTAGCAGCTACCTCGGTGTTAGCAGTTGCCTCTACGTTATCAGTTGCCTCCCTATTATCAGCTGCCTCCGTGTTAGCAGCTGCCTCCCTTTTATGAGCTGCCTCCATGTGAGCAGCTGCCTCTGTGTTAGCAGCGGACTCCATGTTATCAGCTGCCTCCCTATTATTAGCTGCCTCTGTGTTAGCAGCTGCCTCCGTGTGAGCAGCTGCCTCCGTGTTAGCAGTTGTCTCCCTGTTTTCAGCTGCCTCCCTGTTAGCAGCTGCGTCTATGTTAGCAGCTGCCCCCCCTGTTATCAGCTGCCTCCTTGTTATCAGCTGTCTCCGTGTTAGCAGCTGCCTCTATGTTAGCAGCTGCCTCCATTTTATCAGCTGCCTCCCTATTATCAGTTGCCTCTGTGTTAGGAGCTGCCTCTCTGTTACCAGCAGTCTCCGTGTTAGCAGCTACCTCGGTGTTAGCAGCTGCCTCTTTGTTATAAGCTGCCTCCGTGTTAGCAGCTGCCTCCATGTTAGTAGCTGCCTCCCTGTTATCAGCTGCCTCCATGTTAGCAGCTGCCTCCGTGTTATCAGCTGCCTCCATGTTATCAGCTGCCTCTGTGTTAGCAGTTGCCTCTACGTTATCAGTTGCCTCCCTATTATCAGCTGCCTCCGTGTTAGCAGCTGCCTCCCTTTTATGAGCTGCCTCCATGTGAGCAGCTGCCTCTGTGTTAGCAGCGGACTCCATGTTATCAGCTGCCTCCCTATTATTAGCTGCCTCTGTGTTAGCAGCTGCCTCCGTGTGAGCAGCTGCCTCCGTGTTAGCAGTTGTCTCCCTGTTTTCAGCTGCCTCCCTGTTAGCAGCTGCCTCTATGTTAGCAGCTGCCCCCCCTGTTATCAGCCGCCTCCGTGTTAGCAGCTTCCTCTATGTTATCAGTTGCCTCCCTCTAATCATCTGCCTCCGTGTTTGGAGCTGCCTCCCTGTTATCAGTTGTCTCCTTGTTAGCACCAACCTTTGTGTTAGCAGCTGACTCCATGTTGTCAGCTACCTCCGTGTTACTAGTTGCCTCCCTATTATCAGCTGGCTCCGTGTTAACAGCTGCCTCCATGTTAGCAGCTGCCTCCCTATTATCAGCAGCCTCCGTGTTAGCAGTTGTCTCCCTGTTGTCAGCTGCCTCCCTGTTAGCAGCTGCCTCTATGTTAGCAGCTGCCTCCTTGTTATCAGTTGCCTCCCTGTTATCAGCCGCCTCCGTGTTAGCAGCTTCCTCTATGTTATCAGTTGCCTCCCTCTTATCATCTGCCTCCGTGTTAGGAGCTGCCTCCCGGTTATCAGTTGTCTCCTTGGTAGCACCAGCCTTTGTGTTAGCAGCTGCCTCCATGTTGTCAGCTACCTCCGTGTTAGGAGTTGGCTCCCTATTATCAGCTGCCTCCGTGTTAACAGCTGCCTCCATGTTAGCAGCTGCCTCCCTATTATCAGCAGCGTCCGCGTTAGCAGCTGCCTCCCTATTTTCAGCTACCTCCATGTTATCAGCTGCCTCTGTGTTAGCAGCTGCCTCCCTATTATCAGTTGCCTCCGTGTTCGTAGCTGCCTCCCTATTTTCAGCTGCCTCCATGTTATCAGCTACCTCTTTGTTGGCAACTGCATCCCTATTAACGGCTGCCTCCATGTTAGTAGCTGGCTCCGTGTTATCAGTTGTCTCCATGTTAGCAGTTGCCTCTGTGTTATCAGTTGCCGTCGTGTTAGCAGCTGCCTCCCTATTATCAGCTGTCTCCGGGTTAGCAGTTGTCTCCCCATTTTCAGCTGCCTCCCTGTTATCAGCTGCCTCCGTGTTAGCAGCTGCCTCCATGTTAGCAGCTGCCACCCTGTTATCAGCTGCCTCCCTGTTAGCAGTTGCCTCCCTGTCATCAACTGTCTTCATGTTAGCAGCTGCCTCCATGTTATCAGCTGCCTCTGTGTTAGCACTTCCCTCCCTATTATCGGCTGCCTCCATGTTAGCAGCTGCCTCCCTGTTATAACTTGTCTCCGTGTTATCAGTTGTCTCCGTGTTAGCAGCTGCCTCTGTGTTAGCAGTTGCCTCCGTGTCAGCAGTTGCTCTACGTTATCAGTTGCCTCCCTTTTATTAGTTGCCTCCGTGTTATCAGCTGCCTCCATGTTATCAGCTGCCTCTGTGTTATCAGCTGCCTCCATGTTATCAGGTGCCTCTGTGTTATCAGGTGCCTCTATATTAGTAGCTGCCTCCATGTTATCAGCTGCCTCTGTGTTAGTAGCTGCCTCCATGTTATCAGTTGGCTCCCTGTTATCAGCTGCCTACGTGTTAGCAGCTGTCTCCCTATTATCAGTTGCAGCCCTGTTAGCAGCTGCCTCTACGTTATCAGTTGCCTCCGTGTTAGCTGCTGCCTCCCTATTTTCAGCTGTCTCCGTGTTAGCAGCTACCTCGGTGTTAGCAGCTACCTCGGTGTTAGCAGTTGCCTCTACGTTATCAGTTGCCTCCCTATTATCAGCTGCCTCCGTGTTAGCAGCTGCCTCCCTTTTATGAGCTGCCTCCATGTGAGCAGCTGCCTCTGTGTTAGCAGCGGACTCCATGTTATCAGCTGCCTCCCTATTATTAGCTGCCTCTGTGTTAGCAGCTGCCTCCGTGTGAGCAGCTGCCTCCGTGTTAGCAGTTGTCTCCCTGTTTTCAGCTGCCTCCCTGTTAGCAGCTGCGTCTATGTTAGCAGCTGCCCCCCCTGTTATCAGCTGCCTCCTTGTTATCAGCTGTCTCCGTGTTAGCAGCTGCCTCTATGTTAGCAGCTGCCTCCATTTTATCAGCTGCCTCCCTATTATCAGTTGCCTCTGTGTTAGGAGCTGCCTCTCTGTTACCAGCAGTCTCCGTGTTAGCAGCTACCTCGGTGTTAGCAGCTGCCTCTTTGTTATAAGCTGCCTCCGTGTTAGCAGCTGCCTCCATGTTAGTAGCTGCCTCCCTGTTATCAGCTGCCTCCATGTTAGCAGCTGCCTCCGTGTTATCAGCTGCCTCCATGTTATCAGCTGCCTCTGTGTTAGCAGTTGCCTCTACGTTATCAGTTGCCTCCCTATTATCAGCTGCCTCCGTGTTAGCAGCTGCCTCCCTTTTATGAGCTGCCTCCATGTGAGCAGCTGCCTCTGTGTTAGCAGCGGACTCCATGTTATCAGCTGCCTCCCTATTATTAGCTGCCTCTGTGTTAGCAGCTGCCTCCGTGTGAGCAGCTGCCTCCGTGTTAGCAGTTGTCTCCCTGTTTTCAGCTGCCTCCCTGTTAGCAGCTGCCTCTATGTTAGCAGCTGCCCCCCCTGTTATCAGCCGCCTCCGTGTTAGCAGCTTCCTCTATGTTATCAGTTGCCTCCCTCTAATCATCTGCCTCCGTGTTTGGAGCTGCCTCCCTGTTATCAGTTGTCTCCTTGTTAGCACCAACCTTTGTGTTAGCAGCTGACTCCATGTTGTCAGCTACCTCCGTGTTACTAGTTGCCTCCCTATTATCAGCTGGCTCCGTGTTAACAGCTGCCTCCATGTTAGCAGCTGCCTCCCTATTATCAGCAGCCTCCGTGTTAGCAGTTGTCTCCCTGTTGTCAGCTGCCTCCCTGTTAGCAGCTGCCTCTATGTTAGCAGCTGCCTCCTTGTTATCAGTTGCCTCCCTGTTATCAGCCGCCTCCGTGTTAGCAGCTTCCTCTATGTTATCAGTTGCCTCCCTCTTATCATCTGCCTCCGTGTTAGGAGCTGCCTCCCGGTTATCAGTTGTCTCATTGGTAGCACCAGCCTTTGTGTTAGCAGCTGCCTCCATGTTGTCAGCTACCTCCGTGTTAGGAGTTGGCTCCCTATTATCAGCTGCCTCCGTGTTAACAGCTGCCTCCATGTTAGCAGCTGCCTCCCTATTATCAGCAGCGTCCGCGTTAGCAGCTGCCTCCCTATTTTCAGCTACCTCCATGTTATCAGCTGCCTCTGTGTTAGCAGCTGCCTCCCTATTATCAGTTGCCTCCGTGTTCGTAGCTGCCTCCCTATTTTCAGCTGCCTCCATGTTATCAGCTACCTCTTTGTTGGCAACTGCATCCCTATTAACGGCTGCCTCCATGTTAGTAGCTGGCTCCGTGTTATCAGTTGTCTCCATGTTAGCAGTTGCCTCTGTGTTATCAGTTGCCGTCGTGTTAGCAGCTGCCTCTCTATTATCAGCTGTCTCCGGGTTAGCAGTTGTCTCCCCATTTTCAGCTGCCTCCCTGTTATCAGCTGCCTCCGTGTTAGCAGCTGCCTCCATGTTAGCAGCTGCCACCCTGTTATCAGCTGCCTCCCTGTTAGCAGTTGCCTCCCTGTCATCAACTGTCTTCATGTTAGCAGCTGCCTCCATGTTATCAGCTGCCTCTGTGTTAGCACTTCCCTCCCTATTATCGGCTGCCTCCATGTTAGCAGCTGCCTCCCTGTTATAACTTGTCTCCGTGTTATCAGTTGTCTCCGTGTTAGCAGCTGCCTCTGTGTTAGCAGTTGCCTCCGTGTCAGCAGTTGCTCTACGTTATCAGTTGCCTCCCTTTTATTAGTTGCCTCCGTGTTATCAGCTGCCTCCATGTTATCAGCTGCCTCTGTGTTATCAGCTGCCTCCATGTTATCAGGTGCCTCTGTGTTATCAGGTGCCTCTATATTAGTAGCTGCCTCCATGTTATCAGCTGCCTCTGTGTTAGTAGCTGCCTCCATGTTATCAGTTGGCTCCCTGTTATCAGCTGCCTACGTGTTAGCAGCTGTCTCCCTATTATCAGTTGCAGCCCTGTTAGCAGCTGCCTCTACGTTATCAGTTGCCTCCGTGTTAGCTGCTGCCTCCCTATTTTCAGCTGTCTCCGTGTTAGCAGCTACCTCGGTGTTAGCAGCTACCTCGGTGTTAGCAGTTGCCTCTACGTTATCAGTTGCCTCCCTATTATCAGCTGCCTCCGTGTTAGCAGCTGCCTCCCTTTTATGAGCTGCCTCCATGTGAGCAGCTGCCTCTGTGTTAGCAGCGGACTCCATGTTATCAGCTGCCTCCCTATTATTAGCTGCCTCTGTGTTAGCAGCTGCCTCCGTGTGAGCAGCTGCCTCCGTGTTAGCTGTTGTCTCCCTGTTTTCAGCTGCCTCCCTGTTAGCAGCTGCGTCTATGTTAGCAGCTGCCCCCCCTGTTATCAGCTGCCTCCTTGTTATCAGCTGTCTCCGTGTTAGCAGCTGCCTCTATGTTAGCAGCTGCCTCCATTTTATCAGCTGCCTCCCTATTATCAGTTGCCTCTGTGTTAGGAGCTGCCTCTCTGTTACCAGCAGTCTCCGTGTTAGCAGCTACCTCGGTGTTAGCAGCTGCCTCTTTGTTATAAGCTGCCTCCGTGTTAGCAGCTGCCTCCATGTTAGTAGCTGCCTCCCTGTTATCAGCTGCCTCCATGTTAGCAGCTGCCTCCGTGTTATCAGCTGCCTCCATGTTATCAGCTGCCTCTGTGTTAGCAGTTGCCTCTACGTTATCAGTTGCCTCCCTATTATCAGCTGCCTCCGTGTTAGCAGCTGCCTCCCTTTTATGAGCTGCCTCCATGTGAGCAGCTGCCTCTGTGTTAGCAGCGGACTCCATGTTATCAGCTGCCTCCCTATTATTAGCTGCCTCTGTGTTAGCAGCTGCCTCCGTGTGAGCAGCTGCCTCCGTGTTAGCAGTTGTCTCCCTGTTTTCAGCTGCCTCCCTGTTAGCAGCTGCCTCTATGTTAGCAGCTGCCCCCCCTGTTATCAGCCGCCTCCGTGTTAGCAGCTTCCTCTATGTTATCAGTTGCCTCCCTCTAATCATCTGCCTCCGTGTTTGGAGCTGCCTCCCTGTTATCAGTTGTCTCCTTGTTAGCACCAACCTTTGTGTTAGCAGCTGACTCCATGTTGTCAGCTACCTCCGTGTTACTAGTTGCCTCCCTATTATCAGCTGGCTCCGTGTTAACAGCTGCCTCCATGTTAGCAGCTGCCTCCCTATTATCAGCAGCCTCCGTGTTAGCAGTTGTCTCCCTGTTGTCAGCTGCCTCCCTGTTAGCAGCTGCCTCTATGTTAGCAGCTGCCTCCTTGTTATCAGTTGCCTCCCTGTTATCAGCCGCCTCCGTGTTAGCAGCTTCCTCTATGTTATCAGTTGCCTCCCTCTTATCATCTGCCTCCGTGTTAGGAGCTGCCTCCCGGTTATCAGTTGTCTCCTTGGTAGCACCAGCCTTTGTGTTAGCAGCTGCCTCCATGTTGTCAGCTACCTCCGTGTTAGGAGTTGGCTCCCTATTATCAGCTGCCTCCGTGTTAACAGCTGCCTCCATGTTAGCAGCTGCCTCCCTATTATCAGCAGCGTCCGCGTTAGCAGCTGCCTCCCTATTTTCAGCTACCTCCATGTTATCAGCTGCCTCTGTGTTAGCAGCTGCCTCCCTATTATCAGTTGCCTCCGTGTTCGTAGCTGCCTCCCTATTTTCAGCTGCCTCCATGTTATCAGCTACCTCTTTGTTGGCAACTGCATCCCTATTAACGGCTGCCTCCATGTTAGTAGCTGGCTCCGTGTTATCAGTTGTCTCCATGTTAGCAGTTGCCTCTGTGTTATCAGTTGCCGTCGTGTTAGCAGCTGCCTCCCTATTATCAGCTGTCTCCGGGTTAGCAGTTGTCTCCCCATTTTCAGCTGCCTCCCTGTTATCAGCTGCCTCCGTGTTAGCAGCTGCCTCCATGTTAGCAGCTGCCACCCTGTTATCAGCTGCCTCCCTGTTAGCAGTTGCCTCCCTGTCATCAACTGTCTTCATGTTAGCAGCTGCCTCCATGTTATCAGCTGCCTCTGTGTTAGCACTTCCCTCCCTATTATCGGCTGCCTCCATGTTAGCAGCTGCCTCCCTGTTATAACTTGTCTCCGTGTTATCAGTTGTCTCCGTGTTAGCAGCTGCCTCTGTGTTAGCAGTTGCCTCCGTGTCAGCAGTTGCTCTACGTTATCAGTTGCCTCCCTTTTATTAGTTGCCTCCGTGTTATCAGCTGCCTCCATGTTATCAGCTGCCTCTGTGTTATCAGCTGCCTCCATGTTATCAGGTGCCTCTGTGTTATCAGGTGCCTCTATATTAGTAGCTGCCTCCATGTTATCAGCTGCCTCTGTGTTAGTAGCTGCCTCCATGTTATCAGTTAGCTCCCTGTTATCAGCTGCCTACGTGTTAGCAGCTGTCTCCCTATTATCAGTTGCAGCCCTGTTAGCAGCTGCCTCTACGTTATCAGTTGCCTCCGTGTTAGCTGCTGCCTCCCTATTTTCAGCTGTCTCCGTGTTAGCAGCTACCTCGGTGTTAGCAGCTACCTCGGTGTTAGCAGTTGCCTCTACGTTATCAGTTGCCTCCCTATTATCAGCTGCCTCCGTGTTAGCAGCTGCCTCCCTTTTATGAGCTGCCTCCATGTGAGCAGCTGCCTCTGTGTTAGCAGCGGACTCCATGTTATCAGCTGCCTCCCTATTATTAGCTGCCTCTGTGTTAGCAGCTGCCTCCGTGTGAGCAGCTGCCTCCGTGTTAGCAGTTGTCTCCCTGTTTTCAGCTGCCTCCCTGTTAGCAGCTGCGTCTATGTTAGCAGCTGCCCCCCCTGTTATCAGCTGCCTCCTTGTTATCAGCTGTCTCCGTGTTAGCAGCTGCCTCTATGTTAGCAGCTGCCTCCATTTTATCAGCTGCCTCCCTATTATCAGTTGCCTCTGTGTTAGGAGCTGCCTCTCTGTTACCAGCAGTCTCCGTGTTAGCAGCTACCTCGGTGTTAGCAGCTGCCTCTTTGTTATAAGCTGCCTCCGTGTTAGCAGCTGCCTCCATGTTAGTAGCTGCCTCCCTGTTATCAGCTGCCTCCATGTTAGCAGCTGCCTCCGTGTTATCAGCTGCCTCCATGTTATCAGCTGCCTCTGTGTTAGCAGTTGCCTCTACGTTATCAGTTGCCTCCCTATTATCAGCTGCCTCCGTGTTAGCAGCTGCCTCCCTTTTATGAGCTGCCTCCATGTGAGCAGCTGCCTCTGTGTTAGCAGCGGACTCCATGTTATCAGCTGCCTCCCTATTATTAGCTGCCTCTGTGTTAGCAGCTGCCTCCGTGTGAGCAGCTGCCTCCGTGTTAGCAGTTGTCTCCCTGTTTTCAGCTGCCTCCCTGTTAGCAGCTGCCTCTATGTTAGCAGCTGCCCCCCTGTTATCAGCCGCCTCCGTGTTAGCAGCTTCCTCTATGTTATCAGTTGCGTCCCTCTAATCATCTGCCTCCGTGTTTGGAGCTGCCTCCCTGTTATCAGTTGTCTCCTTGTTAGCACCAGCCTTTGTGTTAGCAGCTGACTCCATGTTGTCAGCTACCTCCGTGTTACTAGTTGCCTCCCTATTATCAGCTGGCTCCGTGTTAACAGCTGCCTCCATGTTAGCAGCTGCCTCCCTATTATCAGCAGCCTCCGTGTTAGCAGTTGTCTCCCTGTTTTCAGCTGCCTCCCTGTTAGCAGCTGCCTCTATGTTAGCAGCTGCCTCCCTGTTATCAGCCGCCTCCGTGTTAGCAGCTTCGTCTATGTTATCAGTTGCCTCCCTCTAATCATCTGCCTCCGTGTTTGGAGCTGCCTCCCGGTTATCAGTTGTCACCTTGTTAGCACCAGCCATTGTGTTAGCAGCTGACTCCATGTTGTCAGCTACCTCCGTGTTAGTAGTTGCCTCCCTATTTTCAGCTACCGCCCTGTTATCAGCTGCCTCCGTGTTATCAGCTGTCTCCCGGTTATCAGTTGCCTCCCTGTTAGCAGCTGCCTCCATTTTATCAGTTGCCTCTATGTTATCAGCTGCCTCCTTATTAGCTGCTGCCTCTGTGTTAGCAGCTGCCTGTGTGTTATCAGCTGCCTCCATTTTATCAGCTGCCTCCGTGCTATTAGCTACCTCAGTGTTAGCAGCTGCCTTTGTGTTATCAGCTGTCTCCCGGTTATCAGTTGCCTCCTTGTTAGAAGCTGCCTCCATGTTAGCAGCTGCCTCCCAGTTAGCAGCTGCCTCCGTGTTAGCAGTTGTCTCCTTGTTATCAGCTGCCACCGTGTTAGCAGCTGCCTCTACGTTATCAGTTGCCTCCCTGTTATCAGCTGCCTCCGTGTTAGCAACTGCCTCTACGTTATCAGTTGCCTCCCTGTTATCAGCTGCCTCCGTGTTAGCAGCTACCTCTACGTTATCAGTTGCCTCACTGTTATCAGGTGTCTCTGTGTTAGCACCGACCTCTGTGTTAGCAGCTGCCTCCATGTTATCAGTTGTCTCTCTGTTATCAGCTGCCTACGTGTTAGCAGCTGTCTCCCTATTATCAGTTGCAGCCCTATTAGCAGCCGCCTCTACGTTATCAGTTGCCTCCCTTTTATCAGTTGAATCCGTGTTAGCTGCTGCCTCCCTATTTTCAGCTGTCTCCGTGTTAGCAGCTGCCTCCCTGTTAGCAGCTGCCTCTATGTTATCAGTTGCCTCCCTGTTATCAGCTGTGTCCGTGTTAGCACCTGCCTCTGTGTTAGCAATTGCCTCCATGTTATCAGCTGCCTCCGTGTTAGCAGGTGCCTCCCTGTTATCAGCTGCCTCCGTCTTAGCAGCTACCTCCCTATTATCAGCTGCCTCCGTGTTAGTAGCTGCCTCTATGTTAGCAGTTGCCTCCCTGTTATCAGTTGTCTTCGTGTTAGCATCTGCCTCCGTATTATCAGCTGCCTCCCTGTTAGCAGCTGCCTCTATGTTATCAGTTGCCTCCCTGTTATCAGCTGTGTCCGTGTTAGCGCCTGCCTCTGTGTTAGCAGTTGCCTCCATGTTATCAGCTGCCTCCGTGTTAGCAGGTGCCTCCCTGTTATCAGCTGCCTCCGTCTTAGCAGCTACCTCCCTATTATCAGCTGCCTTCGTGTTATCAGTTGTCTCCGTGTTAGCAGTTGCCTACATGTTATCAGCTGCCTCCCTGTTATCAGCTGCCTCCTTGTTAGCAGTTGTCTCCCTGTTGTCAGCTGCCTCCCTGTTAGCAGCTGCCTCTATGTTAGCAGCTGCCTCCTTGTTATCAGTTGCCTCCCTGTTATCAGCCGCCTCCGTGTTAGCAGCTTCCTCTATGTTATCAGTTGCCTCCCTCTTATCATCTGCCTCCGTGTTAGGAGCTGCCTCCCGGTTATCAGTTGTCTCCTTGGTAGCACCAGCCTTTGTGTTAGCAGCTGCCTCCATGTTGTCAGCTACCTCCGTGTTAGGAGTTGGCTCCCTATTATCAGCTGCCTCCGTGTTAACAGCTGCCTCCATGTTAGCAGCTGCCTCCCTATTATCAGCAGCGTCCGCGTTAGCAGCTGCCTCCCTATTTTCAGCTACCTCCATGTTATCAGCTGCCTCTGTGTTAGCAGCTGCCTCCCTATTATCAGTTGCCTCCGTGTTCGTAGCTGCCTCCCTATTTTCAGCTGCCTCCATGTTATCAGCTACCTCTTTGTTGGCAACTGCATCCCTATTAACGGCTGCCTCCATGTTAGCAGCTGGCTCCGTGTTATCAGTTGTCTCCATGTTAGCAGTTGCCTCTGTGTTATCAGTTGCCGTCGTGTTAGCAGCTGCCTCCCTATTATCAGCTGTCTCCGGGTTAGCAGTTGTCTCCCCATTTTCAGCTGCCTCCCTGTTATCAGCTGCCTCCGTGTTAGCAGCTGCCTCCATGTTAGCAGCTGCCACCCTGTTATCAGCTGCCTCCCTGTTAGCAGTTGCCTCCCTGTCATCAACTGTCTTCATGTTAGCAGCTGCCTCCATGTTATCAGCTGCCTCTGTGTTAGCACTTCCCTCCCTATTATCGGCTGCCTCCATGTTAGCAGCTGCCTCCCTGTTATAACTTGTCTCCGTGTTATCAGTTGTCTCCGTGTTAGCAGCTGCCTCTGTGTTAGCAGTTGCCTCCGTGTCAGCAGTTGCTCTACGTTATCAGTTGCCTCCCTTTTATTAGTTGCCTCCGTGTTATCAGCTGCCTCCATGTTATCAGCTGCCTCTGTGTTATCAGCTGCCTCCATGTTATCAGGTGCCTCTGTGTTATCAGGTGCCTCTATATTAGTAGCTGCCTCCATGTTATCAGCTGCCTCTGTGTTAGTAGCTGCCTCCATGTTATCAGTTGGCTCCCTGTTATCAGCTGCCTACGTGTTAGCAGCTGTCTCCCTATTATCAGTTGCAGCCCTGTTAGCAGCTGCCTCTACGTTATCAGTTGCCTCCGTGTTAGCTGCTGCCTCCCTATTTTCAGCTGTCTCCGTGTTAGCAGCTACCTCGGTGTTAGCAGCTACCTCGGTGTTAGCAGTTGCCTCTACGTTATCAGTTGCCTCCCTATTATCAGCTGCCTCCGTGTTAGCAGCTGCCTCCCTTTTATGAGCTGCCTCCATGTGAGCAGCTGCCTCTGTGTTAGCAGCGGACTCCATGTTATCAGCTGCCTCCCTATTATTAGCTGCCTCTGTGTTAGCAGCTGCCTCCGTGTGAGCAGCTGCCTCCGTGTTAGCAGTTGTCTCCCTGTTTTCAGCTGCCTCCCTGTTAGCAGCTGCGTCTATGTTAGCAGCTGCCCCCCCTGTTATCAGCTGCCTCCTTGTTATCAACTGTCTCCGTGTTAGCAGCTGCCTCTATGTTAGCAGCTGCCTCCATTTTATCAGCTGCCTCCCTATTATCAGTTGCCTCTGTGTTAGGAGCTGCCTCTCTGTTACCAGCAGTCTCCGTGTTAGCAGCTACCTCGGTGTTAGCAGCTGCCTCTTTGTTATAAGCTGCCTCCGTGTTAGCAGCTGCCTCCATGTTAGTAGCTGCCTCCCTGTTATCAGCTGCCTCCATGTTAGCAGCTGCCTCCGTGTTATCAGCTGCCTCTGTGTTAGCAGTTGCCTCTACGTTATCATTTGCCTCCCTATTATCAGCTGCCTCCGTGTTAGCAGCTGCCTCCCTTTTATGAGCTGCCTCCATGTGAGCAGCTGCCTCTGTGTTAGCAGCGGACTCCATGTTATCAGCTGCCTCCCTATTATTAGCTGCCTCTGTGTTAGCAGCTGCCTCCGTGTTAGCAGCTGCCTCCGTGTTAGCAGTTGTCTCCCTGTTTTCAGCTGCCTCCCTGTTAGCAGCTGCCTCTATGTTAGCAGCTGCCCCTCCTGTTATCAGCCGCCTCCGTGTTAGCAGCTTCCTCTATGTTATCAGTTGCCTCCCTCTAATCATCTGCCTCCGTGTTTGGAGCTGCCTCCCTGTTATCAGTTGTCTCCTTGTTAGCACCAACCTTTGTGTTAGCAGCTGACTCCATGTTGTCAGCTACCTCCGTGTTACTAGTTGCCTCCCTATTATCAGCTGGCTCCGTGTTAACAGCTGCCTCCATGTTAGCAGCTGCCTCCCTATTATCAGCAGCCTCCGTGTTAGCAGTTGTCTCCCTGTTTTCAGCTGCCTCCCTGTTAGCAGCTGCCTCTATGTTAGCAGCTGCCTCCCTGTTATCAGCCGCCTCCGTGTTAGCAGCTTCCTATATGTTATCAGTTGCCTCCCTCTAATCATCTGCCTCCGTGTTTGGAGCTGCCTCCCTGTTATCAGTTGTCTCCTTGTTAGCACCAGCCTTTGTGTTAGCAGCTGACTCCATGTTGTCAGCTACCTCCGTGTTAGTAGTTGCCTCCCTATTATCAGCTGGCTCCGTGTTAACAGCTGCCTCCATGTTAGCAGTTGCCTCCCTATTATCAGCAGCCTCCATGTTAGCAGCTGCCTCCCTATTATCTGCAGCCTCCGTGTTAGCAGTTGTCTCCCTGTTTTCAGCTGCCTCCCTGTTAGCAGCTGCCTCTATGTTAGCAGCTGCCTCCCTGTTAGCAGCCGCCTCTGTGTTAGCAGCTTCCTCTATGTTATCAGTTGCCTCCCTCTAATCATCTGCCTCCGTGTTTGGAGCTGCCTCCCTGTTATCAGTTGTCACCTTATTAGCACCAGCCTTTGTGTTAGCAGCTGACTCCATGTTGTCAGCTACCTCCGTGTTAGTAGTTGCCTCCCTATTTTCAGCTACCGCCCTGTTATCAGCTGCCTCCGTGTTATCAGCTGTCTCCCGGTTATCAGTTGCCTCCCTGTTAGCAGCTGCCTCCATTTTATCAGTTGCCTCTATGTTATCAGCTGCCTCCTTATTAGCTGCTGCCTCTGTGTTAGCAGCTGCCTGTGTGTTATCAGCTGCCTCCATTTTATCAGCTGCCTCCGTGCTATTAGCTACCTCAGTGTTAGCAGCTGCCTTTGTGTTATCAGCTGTCTCCCGGTTATCAGTTGCCTCCTTGTTAGAAGCTGCCTCCATGTTAGCAGCTGCCTCCCAGTTAGCAGCTGCCTCCGTGTTAGCAGTTGTCTCCTTGTTATCAGCTGCCACCGTGTTAGCAGCTGCCTCTACGTTATCAGTTGCCTCCCTGTTATCAGCTGCCTCCGTGTTAGCAACTGCCTCTACGTTATCAGTTGCCTCCCTGTTATCAGCTGCCTCCGTGTTAGCAGCTACCTCTACGTTATCAGTTGCCTCACTGTTATCAGGTGTCTCTGTGTTAGCACCGACCTCTGTGTTAGCAGCTGCCTCCATGTTATCAGTTGTCTCTCTGTTATCAGCTGCCTACGTGTTAGCAGCTGTCTCCCTATTATCAGTTGCAGCCCTATTAGCAGCCGCCTCTACGTTATCAGTTGCCTCCCTTTTATCAGTTGAATCCGTGTTAGCTGCTGCCTCCCTATTTTCAGCTGTCTCCGTGTTAGCAGCTGCCTCCCTGTTAGCAGCTGCCTCTATGTTATCAGTTGCCTCCCTGTTATCAGCTGTGTCCGTGTTAGCACCTGCCTCTGTGTTAGCAATTGCCTCCATGTTATCAGCTGCCTCCGTGTTAGCAGGTGCCTCCCTGTTATCAGCTGCCTCCGTCTTAGCAGCTACCTCCCTATTATCAGCTGCCTCCGTGTTAGTAGCTGCCTCTATGTTAGCAGTTGCCTCCCTGTTATCAGTTGCCTCCCTGTTATCAGCTGCCTCCGTCTTAGCAGCTACCTCCTTATTATCAGCTGCCTCTATGTTAGCAGTTGCCTCTATGTTATCAGTTGCCTCCCTGTTATCAGCTGTGTCCGTGTTAGCACCTGCCTCTGTGTTAGCAGTTGCCTCCATGTTATCAGCTGCCTCCGTGTTAGCAGGTGCCTCCCTGTTATCAGCTGCCTCCGTCTTAGCAGCTACCTCCCTATTATCAGCTGCCTTCGTGTTATCAGTTGTCTCCGTGTTAGCAGTTGCCTACATGTTATCAGCTGCCTCCCTGTTATCAGCTGCCTCCTTGTTAGCAGTTGTCTCCCTGTTGTCAGCTGCCTCCCTGTTAGCAGCTGCCTCTATGTTAGCAGCTGCCTCCTTGTTATCAGTTGCCTCCCTGTTATCAGCCGCCTCCGTGTTAGCAGCTTCCTCTATGTTATCAGTTGCCTCCCTCTTATCATCTGCCTCCGTGTTAGGAGCTGCCTCCCGGTTATCAGTTGTCTCCTTGGTAGCACCAGCCTTTGTGTTAGCAGCTGCCTCCATGTTGTCAGCTACCTCCGTGTTAGGAGTTGGCTCCCTATTATCAGCTGCCTCCGTGTTAACAGCTGCCTCCATGTTAGCAGCTGCCTCCCTATTATCAGCAGCGTCCGCGTTAGCAGCTGCCTCCCTATTTTCAGCTACCTCTATGTTATCAGCTGCCTCTGTGTTAGCAGTTGCCTCCCTATTATCAGTTGCCTCCGTGTTCGTAGCTGCCTCCCTATTTTCAGCTGCCTCCATGTTATCAGCTACCTCTTTGTTGGCAACTGCATCCCTATTAACGGCTGCCTCCATGTTAGCAGCTGGCTCCGTGTTATCAGTTGTCTCCATGTTAGCAGTTGCCTCTGTGTTATCAGTTGCCGTCGTGTTAGCAGCTGCCTCCCTATTATCAGCTGTCTCCGGGTTAGCAGTTGTCTCCCCATTTTCAGCTGCCTCCCTGTTATCAGCTGCCTCCGTGTTAGCAGCTGCCTCCATGTTAGCAGCTGCCACCCTGTTATCAGCTGCCTCCCTGTTAGCAGTTACCTCCCTGTCATCAACTGTCTTCATGTTAGCAGCTGCCTCCATGTTATCAGCTGCCTCTGTGTTAGCACTTCCCTCCCTATTATCGGCTGCCTCCATGTTAGCAGCTGCCTCCCTGTTATAACTTGTCTCCGTGTTATCAGTTGTCTCCGTGTTAGCAGCTGCCTCTGTGTTAGCAGTTGCCTCCGTGTCAGCAGTTGCTCTACGTTATCAGTTGCCTCCCTTTTATTAGTTGCCTCCGTGTTATCAGCTGCCTCCATGTTATCAGCTGCCTCTGTGTTATCAGCTGCCTCCATGTTATCAGGTGCCTCTGTGTTATCAGGTGCCTCTATATTAGTAGCTGCCTCCATGTTATCAGCTGCCTCTGTGTTAGTAGCTGCCTCCATGTTATCAGTTGGCTCCCTGTTATCAGCTGCCTACGTGTTAGCAGCTGTCTCCCTATTATCAGTTGCAGCCCTGTTAGCAGCTGCCTCTACGTTATCAGTTGCCTCCGTGTTAGCTGCTGCCTCCCTATTTTCAGCTGTCTCCGTGTTAGCAGCTACCTCGGTGTTAGCAGCTACCTCGGTGTTAGCAGTTGCCTCTACGTTATCAGTTGCCTCCCTATTATCAGCTGCCTCCGTGTTAGCAGCTGCCTCCCTTTTATGAGCTGCCTCCATGTGAGCAGCTGCCTCTGTGTTAGCAGCGGACTCCATGTTATCAGCTGCCTCCCTATTATTAGCTGCCTCTGTGTTAGCAGCTGCCTCCGTGTGAGCAGCTGCCCCCGTGTTAGCAGTTGTCTCCCTGTTTTCAGCTGCCTCCCTGTTAGCAGCTGCGTCTATGTTAGCAGCTGCCCCCCCTGTTATCAGCTGCCTCCTTGTTATCAGTTGTCTCCGTGTTAGCAGCTGCCTCTATGTTAGCAGCTGCCTCCATTTTATCAGCTGCCTCCCTATTATCAGTTGCCTCTGTGTTAGGAGCTGCCTCTCTGTTACCAGCAGTCTCCGTGTTAGCAGCTACCTCGGTGTTAGCAGCTGCCTCTTTGTTATAAGCTGCCTCCGTGTTAGCAGCTGCCTCCATGTTAGTAGCTGCCTCCCTGTTATCAGCTGCCTCCATGTTAGCAGCTGCCTCCGTGTTATCAGCTGCCTCCATGTTATCAGCTGCCTCTGTGTTAGCAGTTGCCTCTACGTTATCAGTTGCCTCCCTATTATCAGCTGCCTCCGTGTTAGCAGCTGCCTCCCTTTTATGAGCTGCCTCCATGTGAGCAGCTGCCTCTGTGTTAGCAGCGGACTCCATGTTATCAGCTGCCTCCCTATTATTAGCTGCCTCTGTGTTAGCAGCTGCCTCCGTGTGAGCAGCTGCCTCCGTGTTAGCAGTTGTCTCCCTGTTTTCAGCTGCCTCCCTGTTAGCAGCTGCCTCTATGTTAGCAGCTGCCCCCCCTGTTATCAGCCGCCTCCGTGTTAGCAGCTTCCTCTATGTTATCAGTTGCCTCCCTCTAATCATCTGCCTCCGTGTTTGGAGCTGCCTCCCTGTTATCAGTTGTCTCCTTGTTAGCACCAACCTTTGTGTTAGCAGCTGACTCCATGTTGTCAGCTACCTCCGTGTTACTAGTTGCCTCCCTATTATCAGCTGGCTCCGTGTTAACAGCTGCCTCCATGTTAGCAGCTGCCTCCCTATTATCAGCAGCCTCCGTGTTAGCAGTTGTCTCCCTGTTTTCAGCTGCCTCCCTGTTAGCAGCTGCCTCTATGTTAGCAGCTGCCTCCCTGTTATCAGCCGCCTCCGTGTTAGCAGCTTCCTATATGTTATCAGTTGCCTCCCTCTAATCATCTGCCTCCGTGTTTGGAGCTGCCTCCCTGTTATCAGTTGTCTCCTTGTTAGCACCAGCCTTTGTGTTAGCAGCTGACTCCATGTTGTCAGCTACCTCCGTGTTAGTAGTTGCCTCCCTATTATCAGCTGGCTCCGTGTTAACAGCTGCCTCCATGTTAGCAGTTGCCTCCCTATTATCAGCAGCCTCCATGTTAGCAGCTGCCTCCCTATTATCAGCAGCCTCCGTGTTAGCAGTTGTCTCCCTGTTTTCAGCTGCCTCCCTGTTAGCAGCTGCCTCTATGTTAGCAGCTGCCTCCCTGTTAGCAGCCGCCTCTGTGTTAGCAGCTTCCTCTATGTTATCAGTTGCCTCCCTCTAATCATCTGCCTCCGTGTTTGGAGCTGCCTCCCTGTTATCAGTTGTCACCTTATTAGCACCAGCCTTTGTGTTAGCAGCTGACTCCATGTTGTCAGCTACCTCCGTGTTAGTAGTTGCCTCCCTATTTTCAGCTACCGCCCTGTTATCAGCTGCCTCCGTGTTATCAGCTGTCTCCCGGTTATCAGTTGCCTCCCTGTTAGCAGCTGCCTCCATTTTATCAGTTGCCTCTATGTTATCAGCTGCCTCCTTATTAGCTGCTGCCTCTGTGTTAGCAGCTGCCTGTGTGTTATCAGCTGCCTCCATTTTATCAGCTGCCTCCGTGCTATTAGCTACCTCAGTGTTAGCAGCTGCCTTTGTGTTATCAGCTGTCTCCCGGTTATCAGTTGCCTCCTTGTTAGAAGCTGCCTCCATGTTAGCAGCTGCCTCCGTGTTAGCAGTTGTCTCCTTGTTATCAGCTGCCACCGTGTTAGCAGCTGCCTCTACGTTATCAGTTGCCTCCCTGTTATCAGCTGCCTCCGTGTTAGCAACTGCCTCTACGTTATCAGTTGCCTCCCTGTTATCAGCTGCCTCCGTGTTAGCAGCTACCTCTACGTTATCAGTTGCCTCACTGTTATCAGGTGTCTCTGTGTTAGCACCGACCTCTGTGTTAGCAGCTGCCTCCATGTTATCAGTTGTCTCTCTGTTATCAGCTGCCTACGTGTTAGCAGCTGTCTCCCTATTATCAGTTGCAGCCCTATTAGCAGCCGCCTCTACGTTATCAGTTGCCTCCCTTTTATCAGTTGAATCCGTGTTAGCTGCTGCCTCCCTATTTTCAGCTGTCTCCGTGTTAGCAGCTGCCTCCCTGTTAGCAGCTGCCTCTATGTTATCAGTTGCCTCCCTGTTATCAGCTGTGTCCGTGTTAGCACCTGCCTCTGTGTTAGCAATTGCCTCCATGTTATCAGCTGCCTCCGTGTTAGCAGGTGCCTCCCTGTTATCAGCTGCCTCCGTCTTAGCAGCTACCTCCCTATTATCAGCTGCCTCCGTGTTAGTAGCTGCCTCTATGTTAGCAGTTGCCTCCCTGTTATCAGTTGCCTCCCTGTTATCAGCTGCCTCCGTCTTAGCAGCTACCTCCCTATTATCAGCTGCCTCTATGTTAGCAGTTGCCTCTATGTTATCAGTTGCCTCCCTGTTATCAGCTGTGTCCGTGTTAGCACCTGCCTCTGTGTTAGCAGTTGCCTCCATGTTATCAGCTGCCTCCGTGTTAGCAGGTGCCTCCCTGTTATCAGCTGCCTCCGTCTTAGCAGCTACCTCCCTATTATCAGCTGCCTTCGTGTTATCAGTTGTCTCCGTGTTAGCAGTTGCCTACATGTTATCAGCTGCCTCCCTGTTATCAGCTGCCTCCTTGTTAGCAGTTGTCTCCCTGTTGTCAGCTGCCTCCCTGTTAGCAGCTGCCTCTATGTTAGCAGTTGCCTCCTTGTTATCAGTTGCCTCCCTGTTATCAGCCGCCTCCGTGTTAGCAGCTTCCTCTATGTTATCAGTTGCCTCCCTCTTATCATCTGCCTCCGTGTTAGGAGCTGCCTCCCGGTTATCAGTTGTCTCCTTGGTAGCACCAGCCTTTGTGTTAGCAGCTGCCTCCATGTTGTCAGCTACCTCCGTGTTAGGAGTTGGCTCCCTATTATCAGCTGCCTCCGTGTTAACAGCTGCCTCCATGTTAGCAGCTGCCTCCCTATTATCAGCAGCGTCCGCGTTAGCAGCTGCCTCCCTATTTTCAGCTACCTCCATGTTATCAGCTGCCTCTGTGTTAGCAGCTGCCTCCCTATTATCAGTTGCCTCCGTGTTCGTAGCTGCCTCCCTATTTTCAGCTGCCTCCATGTTATCAGCTACCTCTTTGTTGGCAACTGCATCCCTATTAACGGCTGCCTCCATGTTAGCAGCTGGCTCCGTGTTATCAGTTGTCTCCATGTTAGCAGTTGCCTCTGTGTTATCAGTTGCCGTCGTGTTAGCAGCTGCCTCCCTATTATCAGCTGTCTCCGGGTTAGCAGTTGTCTCCCCATTTTCAGCTGCCTCCCTGTTATCAGCTGCCTCCGTGTTAGCAGCTGCCTCCATGTTAGCAGCTGCCACCCTGTTATCAGCTGCCTCCCTGTTAGCAGTTACCTCCCTGTCATCAACTGTCTTCATGTTAGCAGCTGCCTCCATGTTATCAGCTGCCTCTGTGTTAGCACTTCCCTCCCTATTATCGGCTGCCTCCATGTTAGCAGCTGCCTCCCTGTTATAACTTGTCTCCGTGTTATCAGTTGTCTCCGTGTTAGCAGCTGCCTCTGTGTTAGCAGTTGCCTCCGTGTCAGCAGTTGCTCTACGTTATCAGTTGCCTCCCTTTTATTAGTTGCCTCCGTGTTATCAGCTGCCTCCATGTTATCAGCTGCCTCTGTGTTAGTAGCTGCCTCCATGTTATCAGTTGGCTCCCTGTTATCAGCTGCCTACGTGTTAGCAGCTGTCTCCCTATTATCAGTTGCAGCCCTGTTAGCAGCTGCCTCTACGTTATCAGTTGCCTCCGTGTTAGCTGCTGCCTCCCTATTTTCAGCTGTCTCCGTGTTAGCAGCTACCTCGGTGTTAGCAGCTACCTCGGTGTTAGCAGTTGCCTCTACGTTATCAGTTGCCTCCCTATTATCAGCTGCCTCCGTGTTAGCAGCTGCCTCCCTTTTATGAGCTGCCTCCATGTGAGCAGCTGCCTCTGTGTTAGCAGCGGACTCCATGTTATCAGCTGCCTCCCTATTATTAGCTGCCTCTGTGTTAGCAGCTGCCTCCGTGTGAGCAGCTGCCTCCGTGTTAGCAGTTGTCTCCCTGTTTTCAGCTGCCTCCCTGTTAGCAGCTGCGTCTATGTTAGCAGCTGCCCCCCCTGTTATCAGCTGCCTCCTTGTTATCAGCTGTCTCCGTGTTAGCAGCTGCCTCTATGTTAGCAGCTGCCTCCATTTTATCAGCTGCCTCCCTATTATCAGTTGCCTCTGTGTTAGGAGCTGCCTCTCTGTTACCAGCAGTCTCCGTGTTAGCAGCTACCTCGGTGTTAGCAGCTGCCTCTTTGTTATAAGCTGCCTCCGTGTTAGCAGCTGCCTCCATGTTAGTAGCTGCCTCCCTGTTATCAGCTGCCTCCATGTTAGCAGCTGCCTCCGTGTTATCAGCTGCCTCCATGTTATCAGCTGCCTCTGTGTTAGCAGTTGCCTCTACGTTATCAGTTGCCTCCCTATTATCAGCTGCCTCCGTGTTAGCAGCTGCCTCCCTTTTATGAGCTGCCTCCATGTGAGCAGCTGCCTCTGTGTTAGCAGCGGACTCCATGTTATCAGCTGCCTCCCTATTATTAGCTGCCTCTGTGTTAGCAGCTGCCTCCGTGTGAGCAGCTGCCTCCGTGTTAGCAGTTGTCTCCCTGTTTTCAGCTGCCTCCCTGTTAGCAGCTGCCTCTATGTTAGCAGCTGCCCCCCCTGTTATCAGCCGCCTCCGTGTTAGCAGCTTCCTCTATGTTATCAGTTGCCTCCCTCTAATCATCTGCCTCCGTGTTTGGAGCTGCCTCCCTGTTATCAGTTGTCTCCTTGTTAGCACCAGCCTTTGTGTTAGCAGCTGACTCCATGTTGTCAGCTACCTCCGTGTTAGTAGTTGCCTCCCTATTATCAGCTGGCTCCGTGTTAACAGCTGCCTCCATGTTAGCAGTTGCCTCCCTATTATCAGCAGCCTCCATGTTAGCAGCTGCCTCCCTATTATCAGCAGCCTCCGTGTTAGCAGTTGTCTCCCTGTTTTCAGCTGCCTCCCTGTTAGTAGCTGCCTCTATGTTAGCAGCTGCCTCCCTGTTAGCAGCCGCCTCTGTGTTAGCAGCTTCCTCTATGTTATCAGTTGCCTCCCTCTAATCATCTGCCTCCGTGTTTGGAGCTGCCTCCCTGTTATCAGTTGTCACCTTGTTAGCACCAGCCTTTGTGTTAGCAGCTGACTCCATGTTGTAAGCTACCTCCGTGTTAGTAGTTGCCTCCCTATTTTCAGCTACCGCCCTGTTATCAGCTGCCTCCGTGTTATCAGCTGTCTCCCGGTTATCAGTTGCCTCCCTGTTAGCAGCTGCCTCCATTTTATCAGTTGCCTCTATGTTATCAGCTGCCTCCTTATTAGCTGCTGCCTCTGTGTTAGCAGCTGCCTGTGTGTTATCAGCTGCCTCCATTTTATCAGCTGCCTCCGTGCTATTAGCTACCTCAGTGTTAGCAGCTGCCTTTGTGTTATCAGCTGTCTCCCGGTTATCAGTTGCCTCCTTGTTAGCAGCTGCCTCCCAGTTAGCAGCTGCCTCCGTGTTAGCAGTTGTCTCCATGTTATCAGCTGCCACCGTGTTAGCAGCTGCCTCTACGTTATCAGTTGCCTCCCTGTTATCAGCTGCCTCCGTGTTAGCAACTGCCTCTACGTTATCAGTTGCCTCCCTGTTATCAGCTGCCTCCGTGTTAGCAGCTACCTCTACGTTATCAGTTGCCTCACTGTTATCAGGTGTCTCTGTGTTAGCACCGACCTCTGTGTTAGCAGCTGCCTCCATGTTATCAGTTGTCTCTCTGTTATCAGCTGCCTACGTGTTAGCAGCTGTCTCCCTATTATCAGTTGCAGCCCTATTAGCAGCCGCCTCTACGTTATCAGTTGCCTCCCTTTTATCAGTTGAATCCGTGTTAGCTGCTGCCTCCCTATTTTCAGCTGTCTCCGTGTTAGCAGCTGCCTCCCTGTTAGCAGCTGCCTCTATGTTATCAGTTGCCTCCCTGTTATCAGCTGTGTCCGTGTTAGCACCTGCCTCTGTGTTAGCAATTGCCTCCATGTTATCAGCTGCCTCCGTGTTAGCAGGTGCCTCCCTGTTATCAGCTGCCTCCGTCTTAGCAGCTACCTCCCTATTATCAGCTGCCTCCGTGTTAGCAGCTGCCTCCATGTTAGCAGCTGCCACCCTGTTATCAGCTGCCTCCCTGTTAGCAGTTACCTCCCTGTCATCAACTGTCTTCATGTTAGCAGCTGCCTCCATGTTATCAGCTGCCTCTGTGTTAGCACTTCCCTCCCTATTATCGGCTGCCTCCATGTTAGCAGCTGCCTCCCTGTTATAACTTGTCTCCGTGTTATCAGTTGTCTCCGTGTTAGCAGCTGCCTCTGTGTTAGCAGTTGCCTCCGTGTCAGCAGTTGCTCTACGTTATCAGTTGCCTCCCTTTTATTAGTTGCCTCCGTGTTATCAGCTGCCTCCATGTTATCAGCTGCCTCTGTGTTATCAGCTGCCTCCATGTTATCAGGTGCCTCTGTGTTATCAGGTGCCTCTATATTAGTAGCTGCCTCCATGTTATCAGCTGCCTCTGTGTTAGTAGCTGCCTCCATGTTATCAGTTGGCTCCCTGTTATCAGCTGCCTACGTGTTAGCAGCTGTCTCCCTATTATCAGTTGCAGCCCTGTTAGCAGCTGCCTCTACGTTATCAGTTGCCTCCGTGTTAGCTGCTGCCTCCCTATTTTCAGCTGTCTCCGTGTTAGCAGCTACCTCGGTGTTAGCAGCTACCTCGGTGTTAGCAGTTGCCTCTACGTTATCAGTTGCCTCCCTATTATCAGCTGCCTCCGTGTTAGCAGCTGCCTCCCTTTTATGAGCTGCCTCCATGTGAGCAGCTGCCTCTGTGTTAGCAGCGGACTCCATGTTATCAGCTGCCTCCCTATTATTAGCTGCCTCTGTGTTAGCAGCTGCCTCCGTGTGAGCAGCTGCCTCCGTGTTAGCAGTTGTCTCCCTGTTTTCAGCTGCCTCCCTGTTAGCAGCTGCGTCTATGTTAGCAGCTGCCCCCCCTGTTATCAGCTGCCTCCTTGTTATCAGTTGTCTCCGTGTTAGCAGCTGCCTCTATGTTAGCAGCTGCCTCCATTTTATCAGCTGCCTCCCTATTATCAGTTGCCTCTGTGTTAGGAGCTGCCTCTCTGTTACCAGCAGTCTCCGTGTTAGCAGCTACCTCGGTGTTAGCAGCTGCCTCTTTGTTATAAGCTGCCTCCGTGTTAGCAGCTGCCTCCATGTTAGTAGCTGCCTCCCTGTTATCAGCTGCCTCCATGTTAGCAGCTGCCTCCGTGTTATCAGCTGCCTCCATGTTATCAGCTGCCTCTGTGTTAGCAGTTGCCTCTACGTTATCAGTTGCCTCCCTATTATCAGCTGCCTCCGTGTTAGCAGCTGCCTCCCTTTTATGAGCTGCCTCCATGTGAGCAGCTGCCTCTGTGTTAGCAGCGGACTCCATGTTATCAGCTGCCTCCCTATTATTAGCTGCCTCTGTGTTAGCAGCTGCCTCCGTGTGAGCAGCTGCCTCCGTGTTAGCAGTTGTCTCCCTGTTTTCAGCTGCCTCCCTGTTAGCAGCTGCCTCTATGTTAGCAGCTGCCCCCCCTGTTATCAGCCGCCTCCGTGTTAGCAGCTTCCTCTATGTTATCAGTTGCCTCCCTCTAATCATCTGCCTCCGTGTTTGGAGCTGCCTCCCTGTTATCAGTTGTCTCCTTGTTAGCACCAACCTTTGTGTTAGCAGCTGACTCCATGTTGTCAGCTACCTCCGTGTTACTAGTTGCCTCCCTATTATCAGCTGGCTCCGTGTTAACAGCTGCCTCCATGTTAGCAGCTGCCTCCCTATTATCAGCAGCCTCCGTGTTAGCAGTTGTCTCCCTGTTTTCAGCTGCCTCCCTGTTAGCAGCTGCCTCTATGTTAGCAGCTGCCTCCCTGTTATCAGCCGCCTCCGTGTTAGCAGCTTCCTATATGTTATCAGTTGCCTCCCTCTAATCATCTGCCTCCGTGTTTGGAGCTGCCTCCCTGTTATCAGTTGTCTCCTTGTTAGCACCAGCCTTTGTGTTAGCAGCTGACTCCATGTTGTCAGCTACCTCCGTGTTAGTAGTTGCCTCCCTATTATCAGCTGGCTCCGTGTTAACAGCTGCCTCCATGTTAGCAGTTGCCTCCCTATTATCAGCAGCCTCCATGTTAGCAGCTGCCTCCCTATTATCAGCAGCCTCCGTGTTAGCAGTTGTCTCCCTGTTTTCAGCTGCCTCCCTGTTAGCAGCTGCCTCTATGTTAGCAGCTGCCTCCCTGTTAGCAGCCGCCTCTGTGTTAGCAGCTTCCTCTATGTTATCAGTTGCCTCCCTCTAATCATCTGCCTCCGTGTTTGGAGCTGCCTCCCTGTTATCAGTTGTCACCTTATTAGCACCAGCCTTTGTGTTAGCAGCTGACTCCATGTTGTCAGCTACCTCCGTGTTAGTAGTTGCCTCCCTATTTTCAGCTACCGCCCTGTTATCAGCTGCCTCCGTGTTATCAGCTGTCTCCCGGTTATCAGTTGCCTCCCTTTTAGCAGCTGCCTCCATTTTATCAGTTGCCTCTATGTTATCAGCTGCCTCCTTATTAGCTGCTGCCTGTGTGTTAGCAGCTGCCTGTGTGTTATCAGCTGCCTCCATTTTATCAGCTGCCTCCGTGCTATTAGCTACCTCAGTGTTAGCAGCTGCCTTTGTGTTATCAGCTGTCTCCCGGTTATCAGTTGCCTCCTTGTTAGAAGCTGCCTCCATGTTAGCAGCTGCCTCCCAGTTAGCAGCTGCCTCCGTGTTAGCAGTTGTCTCCTTGTTATCAGCTGCCACCGTGTTAGCAGCTGCCTCTACGTTATCAGTTGCCTCCCTGTTATCAGCTGCCTCCGTGTTAGCAACTGCCTCTACGTTATCAGTTGCCTCCCTGTTATCAGCTGCCTCCGTGTTAGCAGCTACCTCTACGTTATCAGTTGCCTCACTGTTATCAGGTGTCTCTGTGTTAGCACCGACCTCTGTGTTAGCAGCTGCCTCCATGTTATCAGTTGTCTCTCTGTTATCAGCTGCCTACGTGTTAGCAGCTGTCTCCCTATTATCAGTTGCAGCCCTATTAGCAGCCGCCTCTACGTTATCAGTTGCCTCCCTTTTATCAGTTGAATCCGTGTTAGCTGCTGCCTCCCTATTTTCAGCTGTCTCCGTGTTAGCAGCTGCCTCCCTGTTAGCAGCTGCCTCTATGTTATCAGTTGCCTCCCTGTTATCAGCTGTGTCCGTGTTAGCACCTGCCTCTGTGTTAGCAATTGCCTCCATGTTATCAGCTGCCTCCGTGTTAGCAGGTGCCTCCCTGTTATCAGCTGCCTCCGTCTTAGCAGCTACCTCCCTATTATCAGCTGCCTCCGTGTTAGTAGCTGCCTCTATGTTAGCAGTTGCCTCCCTGTTATCAGTTGCCTCCCTGTTATCAGCTGCCTCCGTCTTAGCAGCTACCTCCCTATTATCAGCTGCCTCTATGTTAGCAGTTGCCTCTATGTTATCAGTTGCCTCCCTGTTATCAGCTGTGTCCGTGTTAGCACCTGCCTCTGTGTTAGCAGTTGCCTCCATGTTATCAGCTGCCTCCGTGTTAGCAGGTGCCTCCCTGTTATCAGCTGCCTCCGTCTTAGCAGCTACCTCCCTATTATCAGCTGCCTTCGTGTTATCAGTTGTCTCCGTGTTAGCAGTTGCCTACATGTTATCAGCTGCCTCCCTGTTATCAGCTGCCTCCTTGTTAGCAGTTGTCTCCCTGTTGTCAGCTGCCTCCCTGTTAGCAGCTGCCTCTATGTTAGCAGTTGCCTCCTTGTTATCAGTTGCCTCCCTGTTATCAGCCGCCTCCGTGTTAGCAGCTTCCTCTATGTTATCAGTTGCCTCCCTCTTATCATCTGCCTCCGTGTTAGGAGCTGCCTCCCAGTTATCAGTTGTCTCCTTGGTAGCACCAGCCTTTGTGTTAGCAGTTGCCTCCATGTTGTCAGCTACCTCCGTGTTAGGAGTTGGCTCCCTATTATCAGCTGCCTCCGTGTTAACAGCTGCCTCCATGTTAGCAGCTGCCTCCCTATTATCAGCAGCGTCCGCGTTAGCAGCTGCCTCCCTATTTTCAGCTACCTCCATGTTATCAGCTGCCTCTGTGTTAGCAGCTGCCTCCCTATTATCAGTTGCCTCCGTGTTCGTAGCTGCCTCCCTATTTTCAGCTGCCTCCATGTTATCAGCTACCTCTTTGTTGGCAACTGCATCCCTATTAACGGCTGCCTCAATGTTAGCAGTTGGCTCCGTGTTATCAGTTGTCTCCATGTTAGCAGTTGCCTCTGTGTTATCAGTTGCCGTCGTGTTAGCAGCTGCCTCCCTATTATCAGCTGTCTCCGGGTTAGCAGTTGTCTCCCCATTTTCAGCTGCCTCCCTGTTATCAGCTGCCTCCGTGTTAGCAGCTGCCTCCATGTTAGCAGCTGCCACCCTGTTATCAGCTGCCTCCCTGTTAGCAGTTACCTCCCTGTCATCAACTGTCTTCATGTTAGCAGCTGCCTCCATGTTATCAGCTGCCTCTGTGTTAGCACTTCCCTCCCTATTATCGGCTGCCTCCATGTTAGCAGCTGCCTCCCTGTTATAACTTGTCTCCGTGTTATCAGTTGTCTCCGTGTTAGCAGCTGCCTCTGTGTTAGCAGTTGCCTCCGTGTCAGCAGTTGCTCTACGTTATCAGTTGCCTCCCTTTTATTAGTTGCCTCCGTGTTATCAGCTGCCTCCATGTTATCAGCTGCCTCTGTGTTAGTAGCTGCCTCCATGTTATCAGTTGGCTCCCTGTTATCAGCTGCCTACGTGTTAGCAGCTGTCTCCCTATTATCAGTTGCAGCCCTGTTAGCAGCTGCCTCTACGTTATCAGTTGCCTCCGTGTTAGCTGCTGCCTCCCTATTTTCAGCTGTCTCCGTGTTAGCAGCTACCTCGGTGTTAGCAGCTACCTCGGTGTTAGCAGTTGCCTCTACGTTATCAGTTGCCTCCCTATTATCAGCTGCCTCCGTGTTAGCAGCTGCCTCCCTTTTATGAGCTGCCTCCATGTGAGCAGCTGCCTCTGTGTTAGCAGCGGACTCCATGTTATCAGCTGCCTCCCTATTATTAGCTGCCTCTGTGTTAGCAGCTGCCTCCGTGTGAGCAGCTGCCTCCGTGTTAGCAGTTGTCTCCCTGTTTTCAGCTGCCTCCCTGTTAGCAGCTGCGTCTATGTTAGCAGCTGCCCCCCCTGTTATCAGCTGCCTCCTTGTTATCAGCTGTCTCCGTGTTAGCAGCTGCCTCTATGTTAGCAGCTGCCTCCATTTTATCAGCTGCCTCCCTATTATCAGTTGCCTCTGTGTTAGGAGCTGCCTCTCTGTTACCAGCAGTCTCCGTGTTAGCAGCTACCTCGGTGTTAGCAGCTGCCTCTTTGTTATAAGCTGCCTCCGTGTTAGCAGCTGCCTCCATGTTAGTAGCTGCCTCCCTGTTATCAGCTGCCTCCATGTTAGCAGCTGCCTCCGTGTTATCAGCTGCCTCCATGTTATCAGCTGCCTCTGTGTTAGCAGTTGCCTCTACGTTATCAGTTGCCTCCCTATTATCAGCTGCCTCCGTGTTAGCAGCTGCCTCCCTTTTATGAGCTGCCTCCATGTGAGCAGCTGCCTCTGTGTTAGCAGCGGACTCCATGTTATCAGCTGCCTCCCTATTATTAGCTGCCTCTGTGTTAGCATCTGCCTCCGTGTGAGCAGCTGCCTCCGTGTTAGCAGTTGTCTCCCTGTTTTCAGCTGCCTCCCTGTTAGCAGCTGCCTCTATGTTAGCAGCTGCCCCCCCTGTTATCAGCCGCCTCCGTGTTAGCAGCTTCCTCTATGTTATCAGTTGCCTCCCTCTAATCATCTGCCTCCGTGTTTGGAGCTGCCTCCCTGTTATCAGTTGTCTCCTTGTTAGCACCAGCCTTTGTGTTAGCAGCTGACTCCATGTTGTCAGCTACCTCCGTGTTAGTAGTTGCCTCCCTATTATCAGCTGGCTCCGTGTTAACAGCTGCCTCCATGTTAGCAGTTGCCTCCCTATTATCAGCAGCCTCCATGTTAGCAGCTGCCTCCCTATTATCAGCAGCCTCCGTGTTAGCAGTTGTCTCCCTGTTTTCAGCTGCCTCCCTGTTAGTAGCTGCCTCTATGTTAGCAGCTGCCTCCCTGTTAGCAGCCGCCTCTGTGTTAGCAGCTTCCTCTATGTTATCAGTTGCCTCCCTCTAATCATCTGCCTCCGTGTTTGGAGCTGCCTCCCTGTTATCAGTTGTCACCTTGTTAGCACCAGCCTTTGTGTTAGCAGCTGACTCCATGTTGTCAGCTACCTCCGTGTTAGTAGTTGCCTCCCTATTTTCAGCTACCGCCCTGTTATCAGCTGCCTCCGTGTTATCAGCTGTCTCCCGGTTATCAGTTGCCTCCCTGTTAGCAGCTGCCTCCATTTTATCAGTTGCCTCTATGTTATCAGCTGCCTCCATATTAGCTGCTGCCTCTGTGTTAGCAGCTGCCTGTGTGTTATCAGCTGCCTCCATTTTATCAGCTGCCTCCGTGCTATTAGCTACCTCAGTGTTAGCAGCTGCCTTTGTGTTATCAGCTGTCTCCCGGTTATCAGTTGCCTCCTTGTTAGCAGCTGCCTCCCAGTTAGCAGCTGCCTCCGTGTTAGCAGTTGTCTCCTTGTTATCAGCTGCCACCGTGTTAGCAGCTGCCTCTACGTTATCAGTTGCCTCCCTGTTATCAGCTGCCTCCGTGTTAGCAACTGCCTCTACGTTATCAGTTGCCTCCCTGTTATCAGCTGCCTCCGTGTTAGCAGCTACCTCTACGTTATCAGTTGCCTCACTGTTATCAGGTGTCTCTGTGTTAGCACCGACCTCTGTGTTAGCAGCTGCCTCCATGTTATCAGTTGTCTCTCTGTTATCAGCTGCCTACGTGTTAGCAGCTGTCTCCCTATTATCAGTTGCAGCCCTATTAGCAGCCGCCTCTACGTTATCAGTTGCCTCCCTTTTATCAGTTGAATCCGTGTTAGCTGCTGCCTCCCTATTTTCAGCTGTCTCCGTGTTAGCAGCTGCCTCCCTGTTAGCAGCTGCCTCTATGTTATCAGTTGCCTCCCTGTTATCAGCTGTGTCCGTGTTAGCACCTGCCTCTGTGTTAGCAATTGCCTCCATGTTATCAGCTGCCTCCGTGTTAGCAGGTGCCTCCCTGTTATCAGCTGCCTCCGTCTTAGCAGCTACCTCCCTATTATCAGCTGCCTCCGTGTTAGTAGCTGCCTCTATGTTAGCAGTTGCCTCCCTGTTATCAGTTGCCTCCCTGTTATCAGCTGCCTCCGTCTTAGCAGCTACCTCCCTATTATCAGCTGCCTCTATGTTAGCAGTTGCCTCTATGTTATCAGTTGCCTCCCTGTTATCAGCTGTGTCCGTGTTAGCACCTGCCTCTGTGTTAGCAGTTGCCTCCATGTTATCAGCTGCCTCCGTGTTAGCAGGTGCCTCCCTGTTATCAGCTGCCTCCGTCTTAGCAGCTACCTCCCTATTATCAGCTGCCTTCGTGTTATCAGTTGTCTCCGTGTTAGCAGTTGCCTACATGTTATCAGCTGCCTCCCTGTTATCAGCTGCCTCCTTGTTAGCAGTTGTCTCCCTGTTGTCAGCTGCCTCCCTGTTAGCAGCTGCCTCTATGTTAGCAGTTGCCTCCTTGTTATCAGTTGCCTCCCTGTTATCAGCCGCCTCCGTGTTAGCAGCTTCCTCTATGTTATCAGTTGCCTCCCTCTTATCATCTGCCTCCGTGTTAGGAGCTGCCTCCCAGTTATCAGTTGTCTCCTTGGTAGCACCAGCCTTTGTGTTAGCAGCTGCCTCCATGTTGTCAGCTACCTCCGTGTTAGGAGTTGGCTCCCTATTATCAGCTGCCTCCGTGTTAACAGCTGCCTCCATGTTAGCAGCTGCCTCCCTATTATCAGCAGCGTCCGCGTTAGCAGCTGCCTCCCTATTTTCAGCTACCTCCATGTTATCAGCTGCCTCTGTGTTAGCAGCTGCCTCCCTATTATCAGTTGCCTCCGTGTTCGTAGCTGCCTCCCTATTTTCAGCTGCCTCCATGTTATCAGCTACCTCTTTGTTGGCAACTGCATCCCTATTAACGGCTGCCTCAATGTTAGCAGTTGGCTCCGTGTTATCAGTTGTCTCCATGTTAGCAGTTGCCTCTGTGTTATCAGTTGCCGTCGTGTTAGCAGCTGCCTCCCTATTATCAGCTGTCTCCGGGTTAGCAGTTGTCTCCCCATTTTCAGCTGCCTCCCTGTTATCAGCTGCCTCCGTGTTAGCAGCTGCCTCCATGTTAGCAGCTGCCACCCTGTTATCAGCTGCCTCCCTGTTAGCAGTTACCTCCCTGTCATCAACTGTCTTCATGTTAGCAGCTGCCTCCATGTTATCAGCTGCCTCTGTGTTAGCACTTCCCTCCCTATTATCGGCTGCCTCCATGTTAGCAGCTGCCTCCCTGTTATAACTTGTCTCCGTGTTATCAGTTGTCTCCGTGTTAGCAGCTGCCTCTGTGTTAGCAGTTGCCTCCGTGTCAGCAGTTGCTCTACGTTATCAGTTGCCTCCCTTTTATTAGTTGCCTCCGTGTTATCAGCTGCCTCCATGTTATCAGCTGCCTCTGTGTTAGTAGCTGCCTCCATGTTATCAGTTGGCTCCCTGTTATCAGCTGCCTACGTGTTAGCAGCTGTCTCCCTATTATCAGTTGCAGCCCTGTTAGCAGCTGCCTCTACGTTATCAGTTGCCTCCGTGTTAGCTGCTGCCTCCCTATTTTCAGCTGTCTCCGTGTTAGCAGCTACCTCGGTGTTAGCAGCTACCTCGGTGTTAGCAGTTGCCTCTACGTTATCAGTTGCCTCCCTATTATCAGCTGCCTCCGTGTTAGCAGCTGCCTCCCTTTTATGAGCTGCCTCCATGTGAGCAGCTGCCTCTGTGTTAGCAGCGGACTCCATGTTATCAGCTGCCTCCCTATTATTAGCTGCCTCTGTGTTAGCAGCTGCCTCCGTGTGAGCAGCTGCCTCCGTGTTAGCAGTTGTCTCCCTGTTTTCAGCTGCCTCCCTGTTAGCAGCTGCGTCTATGTTAGCAGCTGCCCCCCCTGTTATCAGCTGCCTCCTTGTTATCAGCTGTCTCCGTGTTAGCAGCTGCCTCTATGTTAGCAGCTGCCTCCATTTTATCAGCTGCCTCCCTATTATCAGTTGCCTCTGTGTTAGGAGCTGCCTCTCTGTTACCAGCAGTCTCCGTGTTAGCAGCTACCTCGGTGTTAGCAGCTGCCTCTTTGTTATAAGCTGCCTCCGTGTTAGCAGCTGCCTCCATGTTAGTAGCTGCCTCCCTGTTATCAGCTGCCTCCATGTTAGCAGCTGCCTCCGTGTTATCAGCTGCCTCCATGTTATCAGCTGCCTCTGTGTTAGCAGTTGCCTCTACGTTATCAGTTGCCTCCCTATTATCAGCTGCCTCCGTGTTAGCAGCTGCCTCCCTTTTATGAGCTGCCTCCATGTGAGCAGCTGCCTCTGTGTTAGCAGCGGACTCCATGTTATCAGCTGCCTCCCTATTATTAGCTGCCTCTGTGTTAGCATCTGCCTCCGTGTGAGCAGCTGCCTCCGTGTTAGCAGTTGTCTCCCTGTTTTCAGCTGCCTCCCTGTTAGCAGCTGCCTCTATGTTAGCAGCTGCCCCCCCTGTTATCAGCCGCCTCCGTGTTAGCAGCTTCCTCTATGTTATCAGTTGCCTCCCTCTAATCATCTGCCTCCGTGTTTGGAGCTGCCTCCCTGTTATCAGTTGTCTCCTTGTTAGCACCAGCCTTTGTGTTAGCAGCTGACTCCATGTTGTCAGCTACCTCCGTGTTAGTAGTTGCCTCCCTATTATCAGCTGGCTCCGTGTTAACAGCTGCCTCCATGTTAGCAGTTGCCTCCCTATTATCAGCAGCCTCCATGTTAGCAGCTGCCTCCCTATTATCAGCAGCCTCCGTGTTAGCAGTTGTCTCCCTGTTTTCAGCTGCCTCCCTGTTAGTAGCTGCCTCTATGTTAGCAGCTGCCTCCCTGTTAGCAGCCGCCTCTGTGTTAGCAGCTTCCTCTATGTTATCAGTTGCCTCCCTCTAATCATCTGCCTCCGTGTTTGGAGCTGCCTCCCTGTTATCAGTTGTCACCTTGTTAGCACCAGCCTTTGTGTTAGCAGCTGACTCCATGTTGTCAGCTACCTCCGTGTTAGTAGTTGCCTCCCTATTTTCAGCTACCGCCCTGTTATCAGCTGCCTCCGTGTTATCAGCTGTCTCCCGGTTATCAGTTGCCTCCCTGTTAGCAGCTGCCTCCATTTTATCAGTTGCCTCTATGTTATCAGCTGCCTCCTTATTAGCTGCTGCCTCTGTGTTAGCAGCTGCCTGTGTGTTATCAGCTGCCTCCATTTTATCAGCTGCCTCCGTGCTATTAGCTACCTCAGTGTTAGCAGCTGCCTTTGTGTTATCAGCTGTCTCCCGGTTATCAGTTGCCTCCTTGTTAGCAGCTGCCTCCCAGTTAGCAGCTGCCTCCGTGTTAGCAGTTGTCTCCATGTTATCAGCTGCCACCGTGTTAGCAGCTGCCTCTACGTTATCAGTTGCCTCCCTGTTATCAGCTGCCTCCGTGTTAGCAACTGCCTCTACGTTATCAGTTGCCTCCCTGTTATCAGCTGCCTCCGTGTTAGCAGCTACCTCTACGTTATCAGTTGCCTCACTGTTATCAGGTGTCTCTGTGTTAGCACCGACCTCTGTGTTAGCAGCTGCCTCCATGTTATCAGTTGTCTCTCTATTATCAGCTGCCTACGTGTTAGCAGCTGTCTCCCTATTATCAGTTGCAGCCCTATTAGCAGCCGCCTCTACGTTATCAGTTGCCTCCCTTTTATCAGTTGAATCCGTGTTAGCTGCTGCCTCCCTATTTTCAGCTGTCTCCGTGTTAGCAGCTGCCTCCCTGTTAGCAGCTGCCTCTATGTTATCAGTTGCCTCCCTGTTATCAGCTGTGTCCGTGTTAGCACCTGCCTCTGTGTTAGCAATTGCCTCCATGTTATCAGCTGCCTCCGTGTTAGCAGGTGCCTCCCTGTTATCAGCTGCCTCCGTCTTAGCAGCTACCTCCCTATTATCAGCTGCCTCCGTGTTAGTAGCTGCCTCTATGTTAGCAGTTGCCTCCCTGTTATCAGTTGCCTCCCTGTTATCAGTTGTCTTCGTGTTAGCATCTGCCTCCGTATTATCAGCTGCCTCCCTGTTAGCAGCTGCCTCTATGTTATCAGTTGCCTCCCTGTTATCAGCTGTGTCCGTGTTAGCACCTGCCTCTGTGTTAGCAGTTGCCTCCATGTTATCAGCTGCCTCCGTGTTAGCAGGTGCCTCCCTGTTATCAGCTGCCTCCGTCTTAGCAGCTACCTCCCTATTATCAGCTGCCTTCGTGTTATCAGTTGTCTCCGTGTTAGCAGTTGCCTACATGTTATCAGCTGTCTCCCTGTTATCAGCTGCCTCCTTGTTATCAGCTGCCTCCCTGTTATCAGCTGCCTCCGTGTTAGCAGCTGCCTCCCTGTTTTCAGCTGTCTTCGTGTTAGCAGTTGCCTCTATGTAAGCAGCTGCCTCCATGTTATCAGTTGCCTCCGTGTTAGCAGCTGCCTCTGTGTTATCAGTTGCCGCCGTTTTAGCAGCTGGTCTACATTTTCAGTTGCCTTCCTTTTTTCAGCTGCCTCCGTGTTAGCAGCTGCCTCCCTGTTTTCAGCTGTCTCCGTGTTAGCAGTTGCCTCTATGTTAGTAGGTGCCTCCATGTTATCAGCTGCCTCTGTGTTATCAGTTGCCGCCGTGTTAGCAGCTGCTCTACATTTTCAGTTGGCTCCCTTTTTTCAGCTGCCTCCGTGTTAACAGCTGCCTCCCTTTTTTCAGCTGCCTCCGTGTTAACAGCTGCCTCCCTGTTTTCAGCTGCCTCCGTGTTAGCAGCTGCCTCCATGTTATCAGCTGCCTCCGTGTTAGCAGCTGCCTCCATGTTAGTAGCTGCCTCCCTGTTATCAGCTGCCTCCATGTTATCAGCTGCCTCCCTATTATTAGTTGCCTCTGTGTTAGGAGCTGCCTCTGTGTTACCAGCTGTCTCCGTGTTAGCAGCTACCTCGGTGTTAGCAGCTGCCACTTTGTTATCAGCTGCCTCGGTGTTAGCAGCTGCCTCCATGTTATCAGCTGCCTCCGTGTTAGCAGCTGCCTCCATGTTATCAGCTGCCTCCCTGTTATCAGCTGCCTCCATGTTAGCAGCTGCCTCCGTGTTATCAGCTGCCTCCATGTTATTAGCTGCCTCTGTGTTAGCAGTTGCCTCTACGTTATCAGTTGCCTCCCTATTATCAGCTGCCTCCGTGTTAGCAGCTGCCTCCCTTTTATGAGCTACCTCCATGTGAGCAGCTGCCTCTGTGTTAGCAGCGGACTCCATGTTATCAGCTGCCTCCCTATTATTAGCTGCCTCTGTGTTAGCAGCTGCCTCCATGTGAGCAGCTGCCTCTGTGTTAGCAGTTGTCTCCCTGTTTTCAGCTGCCTCCCTGTTAGCAGCTGCCTCTATGTTAGCAGCTGCCCCCCCTGTTATCAGCTGCCTCCTTGTTATCAGCTGTCTACGTGTTAGCAGCTGCCTCTATGTTAGCAGCTGCCTCCATTTTATCAGCTGCCTCCCTATTATCAGTTGCCTCTGTGTTAGGAGCTGCCTCTCTGTTACCAGCAGTCTCCGTGTTAGCAGCTACCTCGGTGTTAGCAGCTGCCTCTTTGTTATAAGCTGCCTCCGTGTTAGCAGCTGCCTCCATGTTATCAGCTGCCTCTGTGTTAGCAGTTGCCTCTACGTTATCAGTTGCCTCCCTATTATCAGCTGCCTCCGTGTTAGCAGCTGCCTCCCTTTTATGAGCTGCCTCCATGTGAGCAGCTGCCTCTTTGTTATAAGCTGCCTCCGTGTTATCAGCTGCCTCCATGTTATCAGCTGCCTCTGTGTTAGCAGTTGCCTCTACGTTATCAGTTGCCTCCCTATTATCAGCTGCCTCCGTGTTAGCAGCTGGCTCCCTTTTATGAGCTGCCTCCATGTGAGCAGCTGCCTCTGTGTTAGCAGCGGACTCCATGTTATCAGCTGCCTCCCTATTATTAGCTGCCTCTGTGTTAGCAGCTGCCTCCGTGTGAGCAGCTGCCTCCGTGTTAGCAGTTGTCTCCCTGTTTTCAGCTGCCTCCCTGTTAGCAGCTGCCTCTATGTTAGCAGCTGCCCCCCCTGTTATCAGCCGCCTCCGTGTTAGCAGCTTCCTGTATGTTATCAGTTGCCTCCCTCTAATCATCTGCCTCTGTGTTTGGAGCTGCCTCCCTGTTATCAGTTGTCTCCTTGTTAGCACCAGCCTTTGTGTTAGCAGCTGCCTCTGTGTTATCAGTTGCCGCCGTTTTAGCAGCTGGTCTACATTTTCAGTTGCCTCCCTTTTTTCAGCTGCCTCCGTGTTAGCAGCTGCCTCCCTGTTTTCAGCTGTCTCCGTGTTAGCAGCTGCCTCTATGTTAGCAGGTGCCTCCATGTTATCAGCTGCCTCTGTGTTATCAGTTGCCGCCGTGTTAGCAGCTGCTCTACATTTTCAGTTGGCTCCCTTTTTTCAGCTGCCTCCGTGTTAACAGCTGCCTCCCTGTTTTCAGCTGCCTCCATGTTAGCAGCTGCCTCCATGTTATCAGCTGCCTCCGTGTTAGCAGCTGCCTCCATGTTAGTAGCTGCCTCCCTGTTATCAGCTGCCTCCATGTTAGCAGCTGCCTCCGTGTTATCAGCTGCCTCCATGTTATCAGCTGCCTCTGTGTTAGCAGTTGCCTCTACGTTATCAGTTGCCTCCCTATTATCAGCTGCCTCCGTGTTAGCAGCTGCCTCCCTTTTATGAGCTGCCTCCATGTGAGCAGCTGCCTCTGTGTTAGCAGCGGACTCCATGTTATCAGCTGCCTCCCTATTATTAGTTGCCTCTGTGTTAGGAGCTGCCTCTGTGTTACCAGCTGTCTCCGTGTTAGCAGCTACCTCGGTGTTAGCAGCTGCCACTTTGTTATCAGCTGCCTCCGTGTTAGTAGCTGCCTCCATGTTATCAGCTGCCTCCGTGTTAGCAGCTGCCTCCATGTTAGTAGCTGCCTCCCTGTTATCAGCTGCCTCCATGTTAGCAGCTGCCTCCGTGTTATCAGCTGCCTCCATGTTATCAGCTGCCTCTGTGTTAGCAGTTGCCTCTACGTTATCAGCTGCCTCCGTGTTAGCAGCTGCCTCCCTTTTATGAGCTGCCTCCATGTGAGCAGCTGCCTCTGTGTTAGCAGCGGACTCCATGTTATCAGCTGCCTCCCTATTATTAGCTGCCTCTGTGTTAGCAGCTGCCTCCGTGTGAGCAGCTGCCTCCGTGTTAGCAGTTGTCTCCCTGTTTTCAGGTGCCTCCCTGTTAGCAGCTGCCTCTATGTTAGCAGCTGCCTCCATTTTATCAGCTGCCTCCCTATTATCAGTTGCCTCTGTGTTAGGAGCTGCCTCTGTGTTACCAGCAGTCTCCGTGTTAGCAGCTACCTCGGTGTTAGCAGCTGCCTCTTTGTTATAAGCTGCCTCCATGTTAGCAGCTGCCTCCATGTTAGTAGCTGCCTCCCTGTTATCAGCTGCCTCCATGTTAGCAGCTGGCTCCGTGATATCAGCTGCCTCCATGTTATCAGCTGCCTCTGTGTTAGCAGTTGCCTCTACGTTATCAGTTGCCTCCCTATTATCAGCTGCCTCCGTGTTAGCAGCTGCCTCCCTTTTATGAGCTGCCTCCATGTGAGCAGCTGCCTCTGTGTTAGCAGCGGACTCCATGTTATCAGCTGCCTCCTTATTATTAGCTGCCTCTGTGTTAGCAGCTGCCTCCGTGTGAGCAGCTGCCTCCGTGTTAGCAGTTGTCTCCCTGTTTTCAGCTGCCTCCCTGTTAGCAGCTGCCTCTATGTTAGCAGCTGCCCCCCCTGTTATCAGCCGCCTCCTTGTTAGCAGCATCCTCTATGTTATCAGTTGCCTCCCTCTAATCATCTGCCTCCGTGTTTGGAGCTGCCTCCCTGTTATCAGTTGTCTCCTTGTTAGCACCAGCCTTTGTGTTAGCAGCTGACTCCATGTTGTCAGCTACCTCCGTGTTAGTAGTTGCCTCCCTATTATCAGCTGGCTCCGTGTTAACAGCTGCCTCCATGTTAGCAGCTGCCTCCCTATTATCAGCAGCCTCCGTGTTAGCAGTTGTCTCCCTGTTTTCAGCTGCCTCCCTGTTAGCAGCTGCCTCTATGTTAGCAGCTGCCTCCCTGTTATCAGCCGCCTCCGTGTTAGCAGCTTCGTCTATGTTATCAGTTGCCTCCCTCTAATCATCTGCCTCCGTGTTTGGAGCTGCTTCCCTGTTATCAGTTGTCTCCTTGTTAGCACCAGCCTTTGTGTTAGCAGCTGACTCCATGTTGTCAGCTACCTCCGTGTTAGTAGTTGCCTCCCTATTATCAGCTGGCTCCGTGTTAACAGCTGCCTCCATGTTAGCAGCTGCCTCCCTATTATCAGCAGCCTCCGTGTTAGCAGCTGCCTCCCTATTTTCAGCTACCGCCCTGTTATCAGCTGCCTCCGTGTTATCAGCTGTCTCCCAGTTATCAGTTGCCTCCCTGTTAGCAGCTGCCTCCATTTTATCAGTTGCCTCTATGTTATCAGCTGCCTCCTTATTAGCTGCTGCCTCTGTGTTAGCAGCTGCCTGTGTGTTATCAGCTGCCTCCATTTTATCAGCTGCCTCCGTGCTATTAGCTACCTCAGTGTTAGCAGCTGCCTTTGTGTTATCAGCTGTCTCCCGGTTATCAGTTGCCTCCTTGTTAGAAGCTGCCTCCATGTTAGCAGCTGCCTCCCAGTTAGCAGCTGCCTCCGTGTTAGCAGTTGTCTCCATGTTATCAGCTGCTACCGTGTTAGCAGCTGCCTCTACGTTATCAGTTGCCTCCCTGTTATCAGCTGCCTCCGTGTTAGTAGCTGCCTCTACGTTATCAGTTGCCTCACTGTTATCAGGTGTCTCTGTGTTAGCGCCGACCTCTGTGTTAGCAGCTGCCTCCATGTTATCAGTTGTCTCTCTGTTATCAGCTGCCTACGTGTTAGCAGCTGTCTCCCTATTATCAGTTGCAGCCCTATTAGCAGCCGCCTCTACGTTATCAGTTGCCTCCCTTTTATCAGTTGAATCCGTGTTAGCTGCTGCCTCCCTATTTTCAGCTGTCTCCGTGTTAGCAGCTGCCTCCCTGTTAGCAGCTGCCTCTATGTTATCAGTTGCCTCCCTGTTATCAGTTGTGTCCGTGTTAGCACCTGCCTCTATGTTAGCAATTGCCTCAATGTTATCAGCTGCCTCCGTGTTAGCAGGTGCCTCCCTGTTATCAGCTGCCTCCGTCTTAGCAGCTACCTCCCTATTATCAGCAGCCTCCGTGTTAGTAGCTGCCTCTATGTTAGCAGTTGCCTCCCTGTTATCAGTTGCCTCCCTGTTATCAGTTGTCTTCGTGTTAGCAGCTGCCTCTATGTTATCAGTTGCCTCCCTGTTATCAGCTGTGTCCGTGTTAGCACCTGCCTCTGTGTTAGCAGTTGCCTCCATGTTATCAGCTGCCTCCGTGTTAGCAGGTGCCTCCCTGTTATCAGCTGCCTCCGTCTTAGCAGCTACCTCCCTATTATCAGCTGCCTTCGTGTTATCAGTTGTCTCCGTGTTAGCAGTTGCCTACATGTTATCAGCTGCCTCCCTATTATCAGCTGCCTCCTTGTTATCAGCTGCCTCCATGTTATTAGCTGCCTCCGTGTTAGCAGCTGCCTCCCTGTTTTCAGCTGTCTTCGTGTTAGCAGCTGCCTCTATGTAAGCAGCTGCCTCCATGTTATCAGTTGCCTCCGTGTTAGCAGCTGCCTCTGTGTTATCAGTTGCCGCCGTTTTAGCAGCTGGTTTACATTTTCAGTTGCCTCCCTTTTTTCAGCTGCCTCCGTGTTAGCAGCTGCCTCCCTGTTTTCAGCTGTCTCCGTGTTAGCAGCTGCCTCTATGTTAGCAGGTGCCTCCATGTTATCAGCTGCCTCTGTGTTATCAGTTGCCGCCGTGTTAGCAGCTGCTCTACATTTTCAGTTGGCTCCCTTTTTTCAGCTGCCTCCGTGTTAACAGCTGCCTCCCTGTTTTCAGCTGCCTCCGTGTTAGCAGCTGCCTCCATGTTATCAGCTGCCTCCGTGTTAGCAGCTGCCTCCATGTTCGTAGCTGCCTCCCTGTTATCAGCTGCCTCCATGTTAGCAGCTGCCTCCGTGTTATCAGCTGCCTCCATGTTATCAGCTGCCTCTGTGTTAGCAGTTGCCTCTACGTTATCAGTTGCCTCCCTATTATCAGCTTCCTCCGTGTTAGCAGCTGCCTCCCTTTTATGAGCTGCCTCCATGTGAGCAGCTGCCTCTGTGTTAGCAGCGGACTCCATGTTATCAGCTGCCTCCCTATTATTAGTTGCCTCTGTGTTAGGAGCTGCCTTTGTGTTACCAGCTGTCTCCGTGTTAGCAGCTACCTCGGTGTTAGCAGCTGCCACTTTGTTATCAGCTGCCTCCGTGTTAGCAGCTGCCTCCATGTTATCAGCTGCCTCCGTGTTAGCAGCTGCCTCCATGTTATCAGCTGCCTCCCTGTTATCAGCTGCCTCCATGTTAGCAGCTGCCTCCGTGTTATCAGCTGCCTCCATGTTATCAGCTGCCTCTGTGTTAGCAGTTGCCTCTACGTTATCAGTTGCCTCCCTATTATCAGCTGCCTCCGTGTTAGCAGCTGCCTCCCTTTTATGAGCTGCCTCCATGTGAGCAGCTGCCTCTGTGTTAGCAGCGGACTCCATGTTATCAGCTGCCTCCCTATTATTAGCTGCCTCTGTGTTAGCAGCTGCCTCCATGTGAGCAGCTGCCTCCGTGTTAGCAGTTGTCTCCCTGTTTTCAGCTGCCTCCCTGTTAGCAGCTGCCTCTATGTTAGCAGCTGCCCCCCCTGTTATCAGCTGCCTCCTTGTTATCAGCTGTCTCCGTGTTAGCAGCTGCCTCTATGTTAGCAGCTGCCTCCATTTTATCAGCTGCCTCCCTATTATCAGTTGCCTCTGTGTTAGGAGCTGCCTCTCTGTTACCAGCAGTCTCCGTGTTAGCAGCTACCTCGGTGTTAGCAGCTGCCTCTTTGTTATAAGCTGCCTCCGTGTTAGCAGCTGCCTCCATGTTAGTAGCTGCCTCCCTGTTATCAGCTGCCTCCATGTTAGCAGCTGCCTCCGTGTTATCAGCTGCCTCCATGTTATCAGCTGCCTCTGTGTTAGCAGTTGCCTCTACGTTATCAGTTGCCTCCCTATTATCAGCTGCCTCCGTGTTAGCAGCTGCCTCCCTTTTATGAGCTGCCTCCATGTGAGCAGCTGCCTCTGTGTTAGCAGCGGACTCCATGTTATCAGCTGCCTCCCTATTATTAGCTGCCTCTGTGTTAGCAGCTGCCTCCGTGTGAGCAGCTGCCTCCGTGTTAGCAGTTGTCTCCCTGTTTTCAGCTGCCTCCCTGTTAGCAGCTGCCTCTATGTTAGCAGCTGCCCCCCCTGTTATCAGCCGCCTCCGTGTTAGCAGTTGTCTCCCTGTTTTCAGCTGCCTCCCTGTTAGCAGCTGCCTCTATGTTAGCAGCTGCCTCCCTCTAATCATTTGCCTCCGTGTTTGGAGCTGCCTCCCTGTTATCAGTTGTCTCCTTGTTAGCACCAGCCTTTGTGTTAGCAGCTGACTCCATGTTGTCAGCTACCTCCGTGTTAGTAGTTGCCTCCCTATTATCAGCTGGCTCCGTGTTAACAGCTGCCTCCATGTTAGCAGCTGCCTCCCTATTATCAGCAGCCTCCGTGTTAGCAGTTGTCTCCCTGTTTTCAGCTGCCTCCCTGTTAGCAGCTGCCTCTATGTTAGCAGCTGCCTCCCTGTTATCAGCCGCCTCCGTGTTAGCAGCTTCCTCTATGTTATCAGTTGCCTCCCTCTAATCATCTGCCTCCGTGTTTGGAGCTGCCTCCCTGTTATCAGTTGTCTCCTTGTTAGCACCAGCCTTTGTGTTAGCAGCTGACTCCATGTTGTCAGCTACCTCCGTGTTAGTAGTTGCCTCCCTATTATCAGCTGGCTCCGTGTTAACAGCTGCCTCCATGTTAGCAGCTGCCTCCCTATTATCAGCAGCCTCCGTGTTAGCAGCTGCCTCCCTATTTTCAGCTACGGCCCTGTTATCAGCTGCCTCCGTGTTATCAGCTGTCTCCCGGTTATCAGTTGCCTCCCTGTTAGCAGCTGCCTCCATTTTATCAGTTGCCTCTATGTTATCAGCTGCCTCCTTATTAGCTGCTGCCTCTGTGTTAGCAGCTGCCTGTGTGTTATCAGCTGCCTCCATTTTATCAGCTGCCTCCGTGCTATTAGCTACCTCAGTGTTAGCAGCTGCCTTTGTGTTATCAGCTGTCTCCCGGTTATCAGTTGCCTCCTTGTTAGAAGCTGCCTCCATGTTAGCAGCTGCCTCCCAGTTAGCAGCTTCCTCCGTGTTAGCAGTTGTCTCCATGTTATCAGCTGCTACCGTGTTAGCAGCTGCCTCTACGTTATCAGTTGCCTCCCTGTTATCAGCTGCCTCCGTGTTAGCAGCTGCCTCTACGTTATCAGTTGCCTCACTGTTATCAGGTGTCTCTGTGTTAGCACCGACCTCTGTGTTAGCAGCTGCCTCCATGTTATCAGTTGTCTCTCTGTTATCAGCTGCCTACGTGTTAGCAGCTGTCTCCCTATTATCAGTTGCAGCCCTATTAGCAGCCGCCTCTACGTTATCAGTTGCCTCCCTTTTATCAGTTGAATCCGTGTTAGCTGCTGCCTCCCTATTTTCAGCTGTCTCCGTGTTAGCAGCTGCCTCCCTGTTAGCAGCTGCCTCTATGTTATCAGTTGCCTCCCTGTTATCAGCTGTGTCCGTGTTAGCACCTGCCTCTGTGTTAGCAATTGCCTCCATGTTATCAGCTGCCTCCGTGTTAGCAAGTGCCTCCCTGTTATCAGCTGCCTCCGTCTTAGCAGCTACCTCCCTATTATCAGCTGCCTCCGTGTTAGTAGCTGCCTCTATGTTAGCAGTTGCCTCCCTGTTATCAGTTGCCTCCCTGTTATCAGTTGTCTTCGTGTTAGCATCTGCCTCCGTATTATCAGCTGCCTCCCTGTTAGCAGCTGCCTCTATGTTATCAGTTGCCTCCCTGTTATCAGCTGTGTCCGTGTTAGCACCTGCCTCTGTGTTAGCAGTTGCCTCCATGTTATCAGCTGCCTCCGTGTTAGCAGGTGCCTCCCTGTTATCAGCTGCCTCCGTCTTAGCAGCTACCTCCCTATTATCAGCTGCCTTCGTGTTATCAGTTGTCTCCGTGTTAGCAGTTGCCTACATGTTATCAGCTGTCTCCCTGTTATCAGCTGCCTCCTTGTTATCAGCTGCCTCCCTGTTATCAGCTGCCTCCGTGTTAGCAGCTGCCTCCCTGTTTTCAGCTGTCTTCGTGTTAGCAGCTGCCTCTATGTAAGCAGCTGCCTCCATGTTATCAGTTGCCTCCGTGTTAGCAGCTGCCTCTGTGTTATCAGTTGCCGCCGTTTTAGCAGCTGGTCTACATTTTCAGTTGCCTTCCTTTTTTCAGCTGCCTCCGTGTTAGCAGCTGCCTCCCTGTTTTCAGCTGTCTCCGTGTTAGCAGTTGCCTCTATGTTAGTAGGTGCCTCCATGTTATCAGCTGCCTCTGTGTTATCAGTTGCCGCCGTGTTAGCAGCTGCTCTACATTTTCAGTTGGCTCCCTTTTTTCAGCTGCCTCCGTGTTAACAGCTGCCTCCCTTTTTTCAGCTGCCTCCGTGTTAACAGCTGCCTCCCTGTTTTCAGCTGCCTCCGTGTTAGCAGCTGCCTCCATGTTATCAGCTGCCTCCGTGTTAGCAGCTGCCTCCATGTTAGTAGCTGCCTCCCTGTTATCAGCTGCCTCCATGTTATCAGCTGCCTCCCTATTATTAGTTGCCTCTGTGTTAGGAGCTGCCTCTGTGTTACCAGCTGTCTCCGTGTTAGCAGCTACCTCGGTGTTAGCAGCTGCCACTTTGTTATCAGCTGCCTCGGTGTTAGCAGCTGCCTCCATGTTATCAGCTGCCTCCGTGTTAGCAGCTGCCTCCATGTTATCAGCTGCCTCCCTGTTATCAGCTGCCTCCATGTTAGCAGCTGCCTCCGTGTTATCAGCTGTCTCCATGTTATTAGCTGCCTCTGTGTTAGCAGTTGCCTCTACGTTATCAGTTGCCTCCCTATTATCAGCTGCCTCCGTGTTAGCAGCTGCCTCCCTTTTATGAGCTACCTCCATGTGAGCAGCTGCCTCTGTGTTAGCAGCGGACTCCATGTTATCAGCTGCCTCCCTATTATTAGCTGCCTCTGTGTTAGCAGCTGCCTCCATGTGAGCAGCTGCCTCTGTGTTAGCAGTTGTCTCCCTGTTTTCAGCTGCCTCCCTGTTAGCAGCTGCCTCTATGTTAGCAGCTGCCCCCCCTGTTATCAGCTGCCTCCTTGTTATCAGCTGTCTCCGTGTTAGCAGCTGCCTCTATGTTAGCAGCTGCCTCCATTTTATCAGCTGCCTCCCTATTATCAGTTGCCTCTGTGTTAGGAGCTGCCTCTCTGTTACCAGCAGTCTCCGTGTTAGCAGCTACCTCGGTGTTAGCAGCTGCCTCTTTGTTATAAGCTGCCTCCGTGTTAGCAGCTGCCTCCATGTTATCAGCTGCCTCTGTGTTAGCAGTTGCCTCTACGTTATCAGTTGCCTCCCTATTATCAGCTGCCTCCGTGTTAGCAGCTGCCTCCCTTTTATGAGCTGCCTCCATGTGAGCAGCTGCCTCTGTGTTAGCAGCGGACTCCATGTTATCAGCTGCCTCCCTATTATTAGCTGCCTCTGTGTTAGCAGCTGCCTCCGTGTGAGCAGCTGCCTCCGTGTTAGCAGTTGTCTCCCTGTTTTCAGCTGCCTCCCTGTTAGCAGCTGCCTCTATGTTAGCAGCTGCCCCCCCTGTTATCAGCCGCCTCCGTGTTAGCAGCTTCCTGTATGTTATCAGTTGCCTCCCTCTAATCATATGCCTCCGTGTTTGGAGCTGCCTCCCTGTTATCAGTTGTCTCCTTGTTAGCACCAGCCTTTGTGTTAGCAGCTGCCTCTGTGTTATCAGTTGCCGCCGTTTTAGCAGCTGGTCTACATTTTCAGTTGCCTCCCTTTTTTCAGCTGCCTCCGTGTTAGCAGCTGCCTCCCTGTTTTCAGCTGTCTCCGTGTTAGCAGGTGCCTCCATGTTATCAGCTGCCTCTGTGTTATCAGTTGCCGCCGTGTTAGCAGCTGCTCTACATTTTCAGTTGGCTCCCTTTTTTCAGCTGCCTCCGTGTTAACAGCTGCCTCCCTGTTTTCAGCTGCCTCCATGTTAGCAGCTGCCTCCATGTTATCAGCTGCCTCCGTGTTAGCAGCTGCCTCCATGTTAGTAGCTGCCTCCCTGTTATCAGCTGCCTCCATGTTAGCAGCTGCCTCCGTGTTATCAGCTGCCTCCATGTTATCAGCTGCCTCTGTGTTAGCAGTTGCCTCTACGTTATCAGTTGCCTCCCTATTATCAGCTGCCTCCGTGTTAGCAGCTGCCTCCCTTTTATGAGCTGCCTCCATGTGAGCAGCTGCCTCTGTGTTAGCAGCGGACTCCATGTTATCAGCTGCCTCCCTATTATTAGTTGCCTCTGTGTTAGGAGCTGCCTCTGTGTTACCAGCTGTCTCCGTGTTAGCAGCTACCTCGGTGTTAGCAGCTGCCACTTTGTTATCAGCTGCCTCCGTGTTAGCAGCTGCCTCCCTGTTATCAGCTGCCTCCGTGTTAGCAGCTGCCTCCATGTTAGTAGCTGCCTCCCTGTTATCAGCTGCCTCCATGTTAGCAGCTGCCTCCGTGTTATCAGCTGCCTCCATGTTATCAGCTGCCTCCGTGTTAGCAGTTGCCTCTACGTTATCAGCTGCCTCCGTGTTAGCAGCTGCCTCCCTTTTATGAGCTGCCTCCATGTGAGCAGCTGCCTCTGTGTTAGCAGCGGACTCCATGTTATCAGCTGCCTCCCTATTATTAGCTGCCTCTGTGTTAGCAGCTGCCTCCGTGTGAGCAGCTGCCTCCGTGTTAGCAGTTGTCTCCCTGTTTTCAGCTGCCCCCCTGTTAGCAGCTGCCTCTATGTTAGCAGCTGCCTCCATTTTATCAGCTGCCTCCCTATTATCAGTTGCCTCTGTGTTAGGAGCTGCCTCTGTGTTACCAGCAGTCTCCGTGTTAGCAGCTACCTCGGTGATAGCAGCTGCCTCTTTGTTATAAGCTGCCTCCGTGTTAGCAGCTGCCTCCATGTTAGTAGCTGCCTCCCTGTTATCAGCTGCCTCCATGTTAGCAGCTGGCTCCGTGATATCAGCTGCCTCCATGTTATCAGCTGCCTCTGTGTTAGCAGTTGCCTCTACGTTATCAGTTGCCTCCCTATTATCAGTTGCCTCCGTGTTAGCAGCTGCCTCCCTTTTATGAGCTGCCTCCATGTGAGCAGCTGCCTCTGTGTTAGCAGCGGACTCCATGTTATCAGCTGCCTCCTTATTATTAGCTGCCTCTGTGTTAGCAGCTGCCTCCGTGTGAGCAGCTGCCTCCGTGTTAGCAGTTGTCTCCCTGTTTTCAGCTGCCTCCCTGTTAGCACAAAGGCAGATGTTAGCAGCTGCCCCCCCTGTTATCAGCCGCCTCCGTGTTAGCAGCTTCCTCTATGTTATCAGTTGCCTCCCTCTAATCATCTGCCTCCGTGTTTGGAGCTGCCTCCCTGTTATCAGTTGTCTCCTTGTTAGCACCAGCCTTTGTGTTAGCAGCTGACTCCATGTTGTCAGCTACCTCCGTGTTAGTAGTTGCCTCCCTATTATCAGCTGGCTCCGTGTTAACAGCTGCCTCCATGTTAGCAGCTGCCTCCCTATTATCAGCAGCCTCCGTGTTAGCAGTTGTCTCCCTGTTTTCAGCTGCCTCCCTGTTAGCAGCTGCCTCTATGTTAGCAGCTGCCTCCCTGTTATCAGCCGCCTCCGTGTTAGCAGCTTCCTCTATGTTATCAGTTGCCTCCCTCTAATCATCTGCCTCCGTGTTTGGAGCTGCTTCCCTGTTATCAGTTGTCTCCTTGTTAGCACCAGCCTTTGTGTTAGCAGCTGACTCCATGTTGTCAGCTACCTCCGTGTTAGTAGTTGCCTCCCTATTATCAGCTGGCTCCGTGTTAACAGCTGCCTCCATGTTAGCAGCTGCCTCCCTATTATCAGCAGCCTCCGTGTTAGCAGCTGCCTCCCTATTTTCAGCTACCGCCCTGTTATCAGCTGCCTCCGTGTTATCAGCTGTCTCCCGTTTATCAGTTGCCTCCCTGTTAGCAGCTGCCTCCATTTTATCAGTTGCCTCTATGTTATCAGCTGCCTCCTTATTAGCTGCTGCCTCTGTGTTAGCAGCTGCCTGTGTGTTATCAGCTGCCTCCATTTTATCAGCTGCCTCCGTGCTATTAGCTACCTCAGTGTTAGCAGCTGCCTTTGTGTTATCAGCTGTCTCCCGGTTATCAGTTGCCTCCTTGTTAGAAGCTGCCTCCATGTTAGCAGCTGCCTCCCAGTTAGCAGCTGCCTCCGTGTTAGCAGTTGTCTCCATGTTATCAGCTGCTACCGTGTTAGCAGCTGCCTCTACGTTATCAGTTGCCTCCCTGTTATCAGCTGCCTCCGTGTTAGCAGCTGCCTCTACGTTATCAGTTGCCTCACTGTTATCAGGTGTCTCTGTGTTAGCACCGACCTCTGTGTTAGCAGCTGCCTCCATGTTATCAGTTGTCTCTCTGTTATCAGCTGCCTACGTGTTAGCAGCTGTCTCCCTATTATCAGTTGCAGCCCTATTAGCAGCCGCCTCTACGTTATCAGTTGCCTCCCTTTTATCAGTTGAATCCGTGTTAGCTGCTGCCTCCCTATTTTCAGCTGTCTCCGTGTTAGCAGCTGCCTCCCTGTTAGCAGCTGCCTCTATGTTATCAGTTGCCTCCCTGTTATCAGTTGTGTCCGTGTTAGCACCTGCCTCTATGTTAGCAATTGCCTCCATGTTATCAGCTGCCTCCGTGTTAGCAGGTGCCTCCCTGTTATCAGCTGCCTCCGTCTTAGCAGCTACCTCCCTATTATCAGCTGCCTCCGTGTTAGTAGCTGCCTCTATGTTAGCAGTTGCCTCCCTGTTATCAGTTGCCTCCCTGTTATCAGTTGTCTTCGTGTTAGCATCTGCCTCCGTATTATCAGCTGCCTCCCTGTTAGCAGCTGCCTCTATGTTATCAGTTGCCTCCCTGTTATCAGCTGTGTCCGTGTTAGCACCTGCCTCTGTGTTAGCAGTTGCCTCCATGTTATCAGCTGCCTCCGTGTTAGCAGGTGCCTCCCTGTTATCAGCTGCCTCCGTCTTAGCAGCTACCTCCCTATTATCAGCTGCCTTCGTGTTATCAGTTGTCTCCGTGTTAGCAGTTGCCTACATGTTATCAGCTGCCTCCCTGTTATCAGCTGCCTCCTTGTTATCAGCTGCCTCCCTGTTATCAGCTGCCTCCGTGTTAGCAGCTGCCTTCCTGTTTTCAGCTGTCTTCGTGTTAGCAGCTGCCTCTATGTAAGCAGCTGCCTCCATGTTATCAGTTGCCTCCGTGTTAGCAGCTGCCTCTGTGTTATCAGTTGCCGCCGTTTTAGCAGCTGGTCTACATTTTCAGTTGCCTCCCTTTTTTCAGCTGCCTCCGTGTTAGCAGCTGCCTCCGTGTTTTCAGCTGTCTCCGTGTTAGCAGCTGCCTCTATGTTAGCAGGTGCCTCCATGTTATCAGCTGCCTCTGTGTTATCAGTTGCCGCCGTGTTAGCAGCTGCTCTACATTTTCAGTTGGCTCCCTTTTTTCAGCTGCCTCCGTGTTAACAGCTGCCTCCCTGTTTTCAGCTGCCTCCGTGTTAGCAGCTGCCTCCATGTTATCAGCTGCCTCCGTGTTAGCAGCTGCCTCCATGTTCGTAGCTGCCTCCCTGTTATCAGCTGCCTCCATGTTAGCAGCTGCCTCCGTGTTATCAGCTGCCTCCATGTTATCAGCTGCCTCTGTGTTAGCAGTTGCCTCTACGTTATCAGTTGCCTCCCTATTATCAGCTGCCTCCGTGTTAGCAGCTGCCTCCCTTTTATGAGCTGCCTCCATGTGAGCAGCTGCCTCTGTGTTAGCAGCGGACTCCATGTTATCAGCTGCCTCCCTATTATTAGTTGCCTCTATGTTAAGAGCTGCCTTTGTGTTACCAGCTGTCTCCGTGTTAGCAGCTACCTCGGTGTTAGCAGCTGCCACTTTGTTATCAGCTGCCTCCGTGTTAGCAGCTGCCTCCATGTTATCAGCTGCCTCCGTGTTAGCAGCTGCCTCCATGTTATCAGCTGCCTCCCTGTTATCAGCTGCCTCCATGTTAGCAGCTGCCTCCGTGTTATCAGCTGCCTCCATGTTATCAGCTGCCTCTGTGTTAGCAGTTGCCTCTACGTTATCAGTTGCCTCCCTATTATCAGCTGCCTCCGTGTTAGCAGCTGCCTCCCTTTTATGAGCTGCCTCCATGTGAGCAGCTGCCTCTGTGTTAGCAGCGGACTCCATGTTATCAGCTGCCTCCCTATTATTAGCTGCCTCTGTGTTAGCAGCTGCCTCCATGTGAGCAGCTGCCTCCGTGTTAGCAGTTGTCTCCCTATTTTCAGCTGCCTCCCTGTTAGCAGCTGCCTCTATGTTAGCAGCTGCCCCCCCTGTTATCAGCTGCCTCCTTGTTATCAGCTGTCTCCGTGTTAGCAGCTGCCTCTATGTTAGCAGCTGCCTCCATTTTATCAGCTGCCTCCCTATTATCAGTTGCCTCTGTGTTAGGAGCTGCCTCTCTGTTACCAGCAGTCTCCGTGTTAGCAGCTACCTCGGTGTTAGCAGCGGCCTCTTTGTTATAAGCTGCCTCCGTGTTAGCAGCTGCCTCCATGTTAGTAGCTGCCTCCCTGTTATCAGCTGCCTCCATGTTAGCAGCTGCCTCCGTGTTATCAGCTGCCTCCATGTTATCAGCTGCCTCTGTGTTAGCAGTTGCCTCTACGTTATCAGTTGCCTCCCTATTATCAGCTGCCTCCGTGTTAGCAGCTGCCTCCCTTTTATGAGCTGCCTCCATGTGAGCAGCTGCCTCTGTGTTAGCAGCGGACTCCATGTTATCAGCTGCCTCCCTATTATTAGCTGCCTCTGTGTTAGCAGCTGCCTCCGTGTGAGCAGCTGCCTCCGTGTTAGCAGTTGTCTCCCTGTTTTCAGCTGCCTCCCTGTTAGCAGCTGCCTCTATGTTAGCAGCTGCCCCCCCTGTTATCAGCCGCCTCCGTGTTAGCAGCTTCCTCTATGTTATCAGTTGCCTCCCTCTAATCATCTGCCTCCGTGTTTGGAGCTGCCTCCCTGTTATCAGTTGTCTCCTTGTTAGCACCAGCCTTTGTGTTAGCAGCTGACTCCATGTTGTCAGCTACCTCCGTGTTAGTAGTTGCCTCCCTATTATCAGCTGGCTCCGTGTTAACAGCTGCCTCCATGTTAGCAGCTGCCTCCCTATTATCAGCAGCCTCCGTGTTAGCAGTTGTCTCCCTGTTTTCAGCTGCCTCCCTGTTAGCAGCTGCCTCTATGTTAGCAGCTGCCTCCCTGTTATCAGCCGCCTCCGTGTTAGCAGCTTCCTCTATGTTATCAGTTGCCTCCCTCTAATCATCTGCCTCCGTGCTTGGAGCTGCCTCCCTGTTATCAGTTGTCTCCTTGTTAGCACCAGCCTTTGTGTTAGCAGCTGACTCCATGTTGTCAGCTACCTCCGTGTTAGTAGTTGCCTCCCTATTATCAGCTGGCTCCGTGTTAACAGCTGCCTCCATGTTAGCAGCTGCCTCCCTATTATCAGCAGCCTCCGTGTTAGCAGCTGCCTCCCTATTTTCAGCTACGGCCCTGTTATCAGCTGCCTCCGTGTTATCAGCTGTCTCCCGGTTATCAGTTGCCTCCCTGTTAGCAGCTGCCTCCATTTTATCAGTTGCCTCTATGTTATCAGCTGCCTCCTTATTAGCTGCTGCCTCTGTGTTAGCAGCTGCCTGTGTGTTATCAGCTGCCTCCATTTTATCAGCTGCCTCCGTGCTATTAGCTACCTCAGTGTTAGCAGCTGCCTTTGTGTTATCAGCTGTCTCCCGGTTATCAGTTGCCTCCTTGTTAGAAGCTGCCTCCATGTTAGCAGCTGCCTCCCAGTTAGCAGCTGCCTCCGTGTTAGCAGTTGTCTCCATGTTATCAGCTGCTACCGTGTTAGCAGCTGCCTCTACGTTATCAGTTGCCTCCCTGTTATCAGCTGCCTCCGTGTTAGCAGCTGCCTCTACGTTATCAGTTGCCTCACTGTTATCAGGTGTCTCTGTGTTAGCACCGACCTCTGTGTTAGCAGCTGCCTCCATGTTATCAGTTGTCTCTCTGTTATCAGTTGCCTACGTGTTAGCAGCTGTCTCCCTATTATCAGTTGCAGCCCTATTAGCAGCCGCCTCTACGTTATCAGTTGCCTCCCTTTTATCAGTTGAATCCGTGTTAGCTGCTGCCTCCCTATTTTCAGCTGTCTCCGTGTTAGCAGCTGCCTCCCTGTTAGCAGCTGCCTCTATGTTATCAGTTGCCTCCCTGTTATCAGTTGTGTCCGTGTTAGCACCTGCCTCTGTGTTAGCAATTGCCTCCATGTTATCAGCTGCCTCCGTGTTAGCAGGTGCCTCCCTGTTATCAGCTGCCTCCGTCTTAGCAGCTACCTCCCTATTATCAGCTGCCTCCGTGTTAGTAGCTGCCTCTATGTTAGCAGTTGCCTCCCTGTTATCAGTTGCCTCCCTGTTATCAGTTGTCTTCGTGTTAGCATCTGCCTCCGTATTATCAGCTGCCTCCCTGTTAGCAGCTGCCTCTATGTTATCAGTTGCCTCCCTGTTATCAGCTGTGTCCGTGTTAGCACCTGCCTCTGTGTTAGCAGTTGCCTCCATGTTATCAGCTGCCTCCGTGTTAGCAGGTGCCTCCCTGTTATCAACTGCCTCCGTCTTAGCAGCTACCTCCCTATTATCAGCTGCCTTCGTGTTATCAGTTGTCTCCGTGTTAGCAGTTGCCTACATGTTATCAGCTGCCTCCCTGTTATCAGCTGCCTCCTTGTTATCAGCTGCCTCCCTGTTATCAGCTGCCTCCGTGTTAGCAGCTGCCTCCCTGTTTTCAGCTGTCTTCGTGTTAGCAGCTGCCTCTATGTAAGAAGCTGCCTCCATGTTATCAGTTGCCTCCGTGTTAGCAGCTACCTCTGTGTTATCAGTTGCCGCCGTTTTAGCAGCTGGTCTACATTTTCAGTTGCCTCCCTTTTTTCAGCTGCCTCCGTGTTAGCAGCTGCCTCCGTGTTTTCAGCTGTCTCCGTGTTAGCAGTTGCCTCTATGTTAGCAGGTGCCTCCATGTTATCAGCTGCCTCTGTGTTATCAGTTGCCGCCGTGTTAGCAGCTGCTCTACATTTTCAGTTGGCTCCCTTTTTTCAGCTGCCTCCGTGTTAACTGCTGCCTCCCTGTTTTTAGCTGCCTCCGTGTTAGCAGCTGCCTCCATGTTATCAGCTGCCTCCGTGTTAGCAGCTGCCTCCATGTTAGTAGCTGCCTCCCTGTTATCAGCTGCCTCCATGTTAGCAGCTGCCTCCGTGTTATCAGCTGCCTCCATGTTATCAGCTGCCTCTGTGTTAGCAGTTGCCTCTACGTTATCAGTTGCCTCCCTATTATCAGCTGCCTCCGTGTTAGCAGCTGCCTCCCTTTTATGAGCTGCCTCCATGTGAGCAGCTGCCTCTGTGTTAGCAGCGGACTCCATGTTATCAGCTGCCTCCCTATTATTAGTTGCCTCTGTGTTAGGAGCTGCCTCTGTGTTACCAGCTGTCTCCGTGTTAGCAGCTACCTCGGTGTTAGCAGCTGCCACTTTGTTATCAGCTGCCTCGGTGTTAGCAGCTGCCTCCATGTTATCAGCTGCCTCCGTGTTAGCAGCTGCCTCCGTGTTATCAGCTGCCTCCCTGTTATCAGCTGCCTCCATGTTAGCAGCTGCCTCCGTGTTATCAGCTGCCTCCATGTTATTAGCTGCCTCTGTGTTAGCAGTTGCCTCTACGTTATCAGTTGCCTCCCTATTATCAGCTGCCTCCGTGTTAGCAGCTGCCTCCCTTTTATGAGCTACCTCCATGTGAGCAGCTGCCTCTGTGTTAGCAGCGGACTCCACGTTATCAGCTGCCTCCCTATTATTAGCTGCCTCTGTGTTAGCAGCTGCCTCCATGTGAGCAGCTGCCTCCGTGTTAGCAGTTGTCTCCCTGTTTTCAGCTGCCTCCCTGTTAGCAGCTGCCTCTATGTTAGCAGCTGCCCCCCCTGTTATCAGCTGCCTCCTTGTTATCAGCTGTCTCCGTGTTAGCAGCTGCCTCTATGTTAGCAGCTGCCTCCATTTTATCAGCTGCCTCCCTATTATCAGTTGCCTCTGTGTTAGGAGCTGCCTCTCTGTTACCAGCAGTCTCCGTGTTAGCAGCTACCTCGGTGTTAGCAGCTGCCTCTTTGTTATAAGCTGCCTCCGTGTTAGCAGCTGCCTCCATGTTAGTAGCTGCCTCCCTGTTATCAGCTGCCTCCATGTTAGTAGCTGCCTCCGTGTTATCAGCTGCCTCCATGTTATCAGCTGCCTCTGTGTTAGAAGTTGCCTCTACGTTATCAGTTGCCTCCCTATTATCAGCTGCCTCCGTGTTAGCAGCTGCCTCCCTTTTATGAGCTGCCTCCATGTGAGCAGCTGCCTCTGTGTTAGCAGCGGACTCCACGTTATCAGCTGCCTCCCTATTATTAGCTGCCTCTGTGTTAGCAGCTGCCTCCGTGTGAGCAGCTGCCTCCGTGTTAGCAGTTGTCTCCCTGTTTTCAGCTGCCTCCCTGTTAGCAGCTGCCTCTATGTTAGCAGCTGCCCCCCCTGTTATCAGCCGCCTCCGTGTTAGCAGCTTCCTGTATGTTATCAGTTGCCTCCCTCTAATCATCTGCCTCCGTGTTTGGAGTTGCCTCCCTGTTATCAGTTGTCTCCTTGTTAGCACCAGCCTTTGTGTTAGCAGCTGACTCCATGTTGTCAGCTACCTCCGTGTTAGTAGTTGCCTCCCTATTATCAGCTGGCTCCGTGTTAACAGCTGCCTCCATGTTAGCAGCTGCCTCCCTATTATCAGCAGCCTCCGTGTTAGCAGTTGTCTCCCTGTTTTCAGCTGCCTCCCTGTTAGCAGCTGCCTCTATGTTAGCAGCTGCCTCCCTGTTATCAGCCGCCTCCGTGTTAGCAGCTTCCTCTATGTTATCAGTTGCCTCCCTCTAATCATCTGCCTCCGTGTTTGGAGCTGCCTCCCTGTTATCAGTTGTCTCCTTGTTAGCACCAGCCTTTGTGTTAGCAGCTGACTCCATGTTGTCAGCTACCTCCGTGTTAGTAGTTGCCTCCCTATTATCAGCTGGCTCCGTGTTAACAGTGCCTCCATGTTAGCAGCTGCCTCCCTATTATCAGCAACCTCCGTGTTAGCAGCTGCCTCCCTATTTTCAGCTACCGCCCTGTTATCAGCTGCCTCCGTGTTATCAGCTGTCTCCCGGTTATCAGTTGCCTCCCTGTTAGCAGCTGCCTCCATTTTATCAGCTGCCTCTATGTTATCAGCTGCCTCCTTATTAGCTGCTGCCTCTGTGTTAGCAGCTGCCTGTGTGTTATCAGCTGCCTCCATTTTATCAGCTGCCTCCGTGCTATTAGCTACCTCAGTGTTAGCAGCTGCCTTTGTGTTATCAGCTGTCTCCCGGTTATCAGTTGCCTCCTTGTTAGAAGCTGCCTCCATGTTAGCAGCTGCCTCCCAGTTAGCAGCTGCCTCCGTGTTAGCAGTTGTCTCCATGTTATCAGCTGCCACCGTGTTAGCAGCTGCCTCTACGTTATCAGTTGCCTCCCTGTTATCAGCTGCCTCCGTGTTAGCAGCTGCCTCTACGTTATCAGTTGCCTCACTGTTATCAGGTGTCTCTGTGTTAGCACCGACCTCTGTGTTAGCAGCTGCCTTCATGTTATCAGTTGCCTCTCTGTTATCAGCTGCCTACGTGTTAGCAGCTGTCTCCCTATTATCAGTTGCAGCCCTGTTAGCAGCCGCCTCTACGTTATCTGTTGCATCCCTTTTATCAGTTGCCTCAGTGTTAGCTGCTGCCTCCCTATTTTCAGCTGTCTCCGTGTTAGCAGCTGCCTCCCTGTTAGCAGCTGCCTCTATGTTATCAGTTGCCTCCCTGTTATCAGCTGTGTCCGTGTTAGCACCTGCCTCTGTGTTAGCAGTTGCCTCCATGTTATCAGCTGCCTCCGTGTTAGCAGGTGCCTCCCTGTTATCAGCTGCCTCCGTCTTAGCAGCTACCTCCCTATTATCAGCTGCCTCCGTGTTAGTAGCTGCCTCTATGATAGCAGTTGCCTCCCCGTTATCAGTTGCCTCCCTGTTATCAGTTGTCTTCGTGTTAGCATCTGCCTCCGAATTATAAGCTGCCTCCCTGTTAGCAGCTGCCTCTATGTTATCAGTTGCCTCCCTGTTATCAGTTGTGTCCGTGTTAGCACCTGCCTCTGTGTTAGCAGTTGCCTCCATGTTATGAGCTGCCTCCGTGTTAGCAGGTGCCTCCCTGTTATCAGCTGCCTCCGTCTTAGCAGCTACCTCCCTATTATCAGCTGCCTTCGTGTTATCAGTTGTCTCCGTGTTAGCAGTTGCCAACATGTTATCAGCTGCCTCCCTGTTATCAGCTGCCTCCTTGTTATCAGCTGCCTCCCTGTTATCAGCTGCCTCCGTGTTAGCAGCTGCCTCCCTGTGTTCAGCTGTCTTCGTGTTAGCTGCTGCCTCTATGTAAGCAGCTGCCTCCATGTTATCAGTTGCCTCCGTGTTAGCAGCTGCCTCTGTGTTATCAGTTGCCGCCGTTTTAGGAGCTGGTCTACATTTTCAGTTGCCTCCCTTTTTTCAGCTGCCTCCGTGTTAGCAGCTGCCTCCCTGTTTTCAGCTGTCTCCGTGTTAGCAGCTGCCTCTATGTTAGCAGCTGCCTCCATGTTATCAGCTGCCTCTGTGTTATCAGTTGCCGCCGTGTTAGCAGCTGCTCTACATTTTCAGTTGGCTCCCTTTTTTCAGCTGCCTCCGTGTTAACAGCTGCCTCCCTGTTTTTAGCTGTCTCCGTGTTAGCAGCTGCCTCTATGTTAGCAGTTGCCTCCATGTTATCAGCTGCCTCCTTATTATAAGTTGCCTCTGTGTTAGGAGCTGCCTCTCTGTTACCAGCTGTCTCCGTGTTAGGAGCTGCCTCTGTGTTATCAGTTGCCGCCGTGTTAGCAGCTGCTCTACTTTTTCAGTTGCCTCCCTTTTTTCAGCTGCCTCCGTGTTAGCAGCTGCCTCCCTGTTTTCCGCTGTCTCCGTGTTAGCAGCTGCCTCCGTGTTAGCAGCTACCTCGGTGTTAGCAGCTGCCTCTTTGTTATCAGTTGCCTCCGTGTTAGCAGCTGCCTCCATGTTATCAGCTGCCTCCGTGTTAGCAGCTGCCTCCATGTTAGTAGCTGCCTCCCTGTTATCAGCTGCCTCCATGTTAGCAGCTGCCTCCGTGTTATCAGCTGCCTCCATGTTATCAGCTGCCTCTGTGTTAGCAGTTGCCTCTACGTTATCAGTTGCCTCCCTATTATCAGCTGCCTCCGTGTTAGCAGCTGCCTCCCTTTTATGAGCTGCCTCCATGTGAGCAGCTGCCTCTGTGTTAGCAGCGGACTCCATGTTATCAGCTGCCTCCCTATTATTAGCTGCCTCTGTGTTAGCAGCTGCCTCCGTGTGAGCAGCTGCCTCCGTGTTAGCAGTTGTCTACCTGTTTTCAGCTGCCTCCCTGTTAGCAGCTGCCTCTATGTTAGCAGCTGCCCCCCCTGTTATCAGCTGCCTCCTTGTTATCAGCTGTCTCCGTGTTAGCAGCTGCCTCTATGTTAGCAGCTGCCTCCATTTTATCAGCTGCCTCCCTATTATCAGTTGCCTCTGTGTTAGGAGCTGCCTCTCTGTTACCAGCAGTCTCCGTGTTAGCAGCTACCTCGGTGTTAGCAGCTGCCTCTTTGTTATAAGCTGCCTCCGTGTTAGCAGCTGCCTCCATGTTAGTAGCTGCCTCCATGTTAGCAGCTGCCTCCGTGTTATCAGCTGCCTCCATGTTATCAGCTGCCTCTGTGTTAGCAGTTGCCTCTACGTTATCAGTTGCCTCCCTATTATCAGTTGCCTCCGTGTTAGCAGCTGCCTCCCTTTTATGAGCTGCCTCCATGTGAGCAGCTGCCTCTGTGTTAGCAGCGGACTCCATGTTATCAGCTGCCTCCCTATTATTAGCTGCCTCTGTGTTAGCAACTGCCTCCGTGTGAGCAGCTGCCTCCGTGTTAGCAGTTGTCTCCCTGTTTTCAGCTGCTTCCCTGTTAGCAGCTGCCTCTATGTAAGCAGCTGCCCCCCCTGTTATCAGCCGCCTCCGTGTTAGCAGCTTCCTCTATGTTATCAGTTGCCTCCCTCTAATCATCTGCCTCCGTGTTTGGAGCTGCCTCCCTGTTATCAGCTGCCTCCGTCTTAGCAGCTACCTCCCTATTATCAGCTGCCTTCGTGTTATCAGTTGTCTCCGTGTTAGCAGTTGCCTACATGTTATCAGCTGCCTCCCTGTTATCAGCTGCCTCCTTGTTATCAGCTGCCTCCCTGTTATCAGCTGCCTCCGTGTTAGCAGCTGCCTCCCTGTTTTCAGCTGTCTTCGTGTTAGCAGCTGCCTCTATGTAAGCAGCTGCCTCCATGTTATCAGTTGCCTCCGTGTTAGCAGCTGCGTCTGTGTTATCAGTTGCCGCCGTTTTAGCAGCTGGTCTACATTTTCAGTTGCCTCCCTTTTTTCAGCTGCCTCCGTGTTAGCAGCTGCCTCCCTGTTTTCAGCTGTCTCCGTGTTAGCAGCTGCCTCTATGTTAGCAGCTGCCTCCATGTTATCAGCTGCCTCTGTGTTATCAGTTGCCGCCGTGTTAGCAGCTGCTCTACATTTTCAGTTGGCTCCCTTTTTTCAGCTGCCTCCGTGTTAACAGCTGCCTCCCTGTTTTCAGCTGCCTCCGTGTTAGCAGCTGCCTCCATGTTATCAGCTGCCTCCGTGTTAGCAGCTGCCTCCATGTTAGTAGCTGGCTCCCTGCTATCAGCTGCCTCCATGTTAGCAGCTGCCTCCGTGTTATCAGCTGCCTCCATGTTATCAGCTGCCTCTGTGTTAGCAGTTGCCTCTACGTTATCAGTTGCCTCCCTATTATCAGCTGCCTCCGTGTTAGCAGCTGCCTCCCTTTTATGAGCTGCCTCCATGTGAGCAGCTGCCTCTGTGTTAGCAGCGGACTCCATGTTATCAGCTGCCTCCCTATTATTAGTTGCCTCTGTGTTAGGAGCTGCCTCTGTGTTACCAGCTGTCTCCGTGTTAGCAGCTACCTCGGTGTTAGCAGCTGCCACTTTGTTATCAGCTGCCTCCGTGTTAGCAGCTGCCTCCATGTTATCAGCTGCCTCCGTGTTAGCAGCTGCCTCCATGTTAGTAGCTGCCTCCCTGTTATCAGCTGCCTCCATGTTAGCACCTGCCTCCGTGTTATCAGCTGCCTCCGTGTTATCAGCTGCCTCTGTGTTAGCAGTTGCCTCTACGTTATCAGTTGCCTCCCTATTATCAGCTGCCTCCGTGTTAGCAGCTGCCTCCCTTTTATGAGCTGCCTCCATGTGAGCAGCTGCCTCTGTGTTAGCAGTGGACTCCATGTTATCAGCTGCCTCCCTATTATTAGCTGCCTCTGTGTTAGCAGCTGCCTCCGTGTGAGCAGCTGCCTCCGTGTTAGCAGTTGTCCCCCTTTTTTCAGCTGCCTCCCAGTTAGCAGCTGCCTCTATGTTAGCAGCTGCCCCCCTGTTATCAGCTGCCTCCTTGTTATCAGCTGTCTCCGTGTTAGCAGCTGCCTCTATGTTAGCAGCTGCCTCCATTTTATCAACTGCCTCCCTATTATCAGTTGCCTCTGTGTTAGGAGCTGCCTCTCTGTTACCAGCAGTCTCCGTGTTAGCAGCTACCTCGGTGTTAGCAGCTGCCTCTTTGTTATAAGCTGCCTCCGTGTTAGCAGCTGCCTCCATGTTAGTAGCTGCCTCCCTGTTATCAGCTGCCTCGATGTTAGTAGCTGCCTCCGTGTTATCAGCTGCCTCCATGTTATCAGCTGCCTCTGTATTAGCAGTTGCCTCTACGTTATCAGTTGCCTCCCTATTATCAGCTGCCTCCGTGTTAGCAGCTGCCTCCCTTTTATGAGCTGCCTCCATGTGAGCAGCTGCCTCTGTGTTAGCAGCGGACTCCATGTTATCAGCTGCCTCCCTATTATTAGCTGCCTCTGTGTTAGCAGCTGCCTCCGTGTGAGCAGCTGCCTCCGTGTTAGCAGTTGTCTCCCTGTTTTCAGCTGCCTCCCTGTTAGCAGCTGCCTCTATGTTAGCAGCTGCCCCCCCTGTTATCAGCCGCCTCCGTGTTAGCAGCTTCCTCTATGTTATCAGTTGCCTCCCTCTAATCATCTGCCTCCGTGTTTGGAGCTGCCTCCCTGTTATCAGTTGTCTCCTTGTTAGCACCAGCCTTTGTGTTAGCAGCTGACTCCATGTTGTCAGCTACCTCCGTGTTAGTAGTTGCCTCCCTATTATCAGCTGGCTCCGTGTTAACAGCTGCCTCCATGTTAGCAGCTGCCTCCCTATTATCAGCAGCCTCCGTGTTAGCAGTTGTCTCCCTGTTTTCAGCTGCCTCCCTGTTAGCAGCTGCCTCTATGTTAGCAGCTGCCTCCCTGTTATCAGCCGCCTCCGTGTTAGCAGCTTCCTCTATGTTATCAGTTGCCTCCCTCTAATCATCTGCCTCCGTGTTTGGAGCTGCCTCCCTGTTATCAGTTGTCTCCTTGTTAGCACCAGCCTTTGTGTTAGCAGCTGACTCCATGTTGTCAGCTACCTCCCTGTTAGTAGTTGCCTCCCTATTATCAGCTGGCTCCGTGTTAACAGCTGCCTCCATGTTAGCAGCTGCCTCCCTATTATCAGCAGCCTCCGTGTTAGCAGCTGCCTCCCTATTTTCAGCTACCGCCCTGTTATCAGCTGCCTCCGTGTTATCAGCTGTCTCCCGGTTATCAGTTGCCTCCCTGTTAGCAGCTGCCTCCATTTTATCAGTTGCCTCTATGTTATCAGCTGCCTCCTTGTTAGCTGCTGCCTCTGTGTTAGCAGCTGCCTGTGTGTTATCAGCTGCCTCCATTTTATCAGCTGCCTCCGTGCTATTAGCTACCTCAGTGTTAGCAGCTGCCTTTGTGTTATCAGCTGTCTCCCGGTTATCAGTTGCCTCCTTGTTAGAAGCTGCCTCCATGTTAGCAGCTGCCTCCCAGTTAGCAGCTGCCTCCGTGTTAGCAGTTGTCTCCATGTTATCAGCTGCCACCGTGTTAGCAGCTGCCTCTACGTTATCAGTTGCCTCCCTGTTATCAGCTGCCTCCGTGTTACCAGCTGCCTCTACGTTATCAGTTGCCTCACTGTTATCAGGTGTCTCTGTGTTAGCACCGACCTCTGTGTTAGCAGCTGCCTCCATGTTATCAGTTGCCTCTCTGTTATCAGCTGCCTACGTGTTAGCAGCTGTCTCCCTATTATCAGTTGCAGCCCTGTTAGCAGCCGCCTCTACGTTATCAGTTGCCTCCGTGTTAGCTGCTGCCTCCCTATTTTCAGCTGTCTCCGTGTTAGCAGCTGCCTCCCTGTTAGCAGCTGCCTCTATGTTATCAGTTGCCTCCCTGTTATCAGCTGTGTCCGTGTTAGCACCTGCCTCTGTGTTAGCAGTTGCCTCCATGTTATCAGCTGCCTCCGTGTTAGCAGGTGCCTCCCTGTTATCAGCTGCCTCCGTCTTAGCAGCTACCTCCCTATTATCAGCTGCCTCCGTGTTAGTAGCTGCCTCTATGATAGCAGTTGCCTCCCCGTTATCAGTTGCCTCCCTGTTATCAGTTGTCTTCGTGTTAGCATCTGCCTCCGAATTATCAGCTGCCTCCCTGTTAGCAGCTGCCTCTATGTTATCAGTTGCCTCCCTGTTATCAGTTGTGTCCGTGTTAGCACCTGCCTCTGTGTTAGCAGTTGCCTCCATGTTATGAGCTGCCTCCGTGTTAGCAGGTGCCTCCCTGTTATCAGCTGCCTCCGTCTTAGCAGCTACCTCCCTATTATCAGCTGCCTTCGTGTTATCAGTTGTCTCCGTGTTAGCAGTTGCCTACATGTTATCAGCTGCCTCCCTGTTATCAGCTGCCTCCTTGTTATCAGCTGCCTCCCTGTTATCAGCTGCCTCCGTGTTAGCAGCTGCCTCCCTGTTTTCAGCTGTCTTCGTGTTAGCTGCTGCCTCTATGTAAGCAGCTGCCTCCATGTTATCAGTTGCCTCCGTGTTAGCAGCTGCCTCTGTGTTATCAGTTGCCGCCGTTTTAGGAGCTGGTCTACATTTTCAGTTGCCTCCCTTTTTTCAGCTGCCTCCGTGTTAGCAGCTGCCTCCCTGTTTTCAGCTGTCTCCGTGTTAGCAGCTGCCTCTATGTTAGCAGCTGCCTCCATGTTATCAGCTGCCTCTGTGTTATCAGTTGCCGCCGTGTTAGCAGCTGCTCTACATTTTCAGTTGGCTCCCTTTTTTCAGCTGCCTCCGTGTTAACAGCTGCCTCCCTGTTTTTAGCTGTCTCCGTGTTAGCAGCTGCCTCTATGTTAGCAGTTGCCTCCATGTTATCAGCTGCCTCCCTATTATAAGTTGCCTCTGTGTTAGGAGCTGCCTCTCTGTTACCAGCTGTCTCCGTGTTAGGAGCTGCCTCTGTGTTATCAGTTGCCGCCGTGTTAGCAGCTGCTCTACTTTTTCAGTTGCCTCCCTTTTTTCAGCTGCCTCCGTGTTAGCAGCTGCCTCCCTGTTTTCAGCTGTCTCCGTGTTAGCAGCTGCCTCCGTGTTAGCAGCTACCTCGGTGTTAGCAGCTGCCTCTTTGTTATCAGCTGCCTCCGTGTTAGCAGCTGTTGCTACCCAAATTTTGACACGATTAGGTTAATTATTGCGTACCCCCATTTTTATTCATTCTATTATTTATTTCTGTAGTATTTATTTTAATACCTATCGTATATTTATTTCGTATCGTATTACCCTTTTTCTTCCTCCTTCTCCGTAAATCTTGGCTCCTTCAAACGTTCAATTTGTTATCATCATTAAAAGAAAGGCATCTTCATTACCCTTTTCTAAAATCCTCCGTAAATCTTGGCTTTCTTTTTTCCTTTAAACCATTCCCTCTTCATTCCTTCAAACGTTCAAAATTTGTTTCATCATTAAAGGAAAAACACCATCATTTTACCCCTACTAATTAACTCCATAAAATCCCTCCCCATTTTTGACAAAAGGGGATCCGATTACTTTGATCCTCCCGATCTACACCCTCGCTCCCTCTCAACTCGTCTCTCCCTCTCAAACCAGCACCAAATCAGCACCTAAACCAGCACACAAATCAGCACCAAAACAGCCCCAAATCAACCCCCAAACCAGCACCAAATCAGTAACAAAACAACCCCAAATCAGACCCGAAATCAGCCCCAAAATCCACCCAAACATCCCCAAAAATCAGTAACAAATCAGCCCCAAATCAATCCCAAAATCAGCCCCAAATCAGACCCGAAATCAGCCCCAAATCAGTCCCAAAATCAGCCCCAACATACACACAAAAACCACCCAAAAACAGCCCCAAAATCACCCAGAAATCTGCACCCAAACTGCTCCAAAACCTCCATCAAAACAGCCCCGAAGACAGCCACGCTGCTCAGCACCACCGCCGCTTCCTCCCTCGTCACCGCACTACAACTACACCGACACAGTAATCTCCTTTTTATTTTCTTGTCACCATGATATTTGTTTGTTTGATGGGTTAATTGTGCAGGAAAGAGGCTAAGAAAAAAAAAGAATAAGAATGAGATGTTGGTAGGTGCAGGTGGCGTAGAGAGGAAAGAAGAAGATGAGATGCAATTTGTATTTTTTTAGGTTAATTGTTAAGTGTTTGTTTGGGCTAAAAAAAAAGAAGAGAAGTGGTGCATTTGTTTTAATTTTGGTAGGAAATGGGCCGGCCCCTGTAAAGGAAGGAAAGAGGCTTGGTTTGGTTGTTTAATTTTGGGTGATGGGCTGGCCCATTAGAAGTGTTTGTAATATTTATTTATTTGCTTCTTTATTTTTATTACTCGTGCTACTAACTAATCGGTGATGCAGGTATCCGCTCGAGGAGATGTTCGTTAGTTATTCTATTTACTATATGATCGAATGCATGATTATTTAGAACTGCTAGAATTTAAATTAACTTATTTCGCATGAGAATTAATTTATATCAACGACTCCCTTTAATAATTTTACTCAAATCGACCCTTGCTTGAACGAATTAGGATCAGTAATTACTCAACTTTAATTTTTATTAAATGTATGAAATAAAATAGGATTAGTAATAAACATCACTCTTTAATTTAATTGCATGATTATTAATTACTAAAATCCTTAAATCTTCAATAAATCCCCACAAATCAAAACGAATAAAATCAATCTAAGAAAGCTAAACAAAGTAGTAAATAAACATAGGATTCAAATCCTTCTCCAATAACTTAGGTTCACTCGAAAATTATAGAATAGTAAATCACCAAAGAGAATAATCATTTGGAAGTGAAAAGATAGTAAATGGGCCTTAAGCCCAATTCGTAGAAAATACCTCCATATTAATCCCTCTTAAAAATTCCTTAAAATGAGATTTTAAATCTTTAATGTTGTGTGATCATTTAGATTTAGAAATCCCTTATTATTTATTTTGCGCTCACGAATGTATTTTAATTTATGCTATCTTGACGAATGTGTTATGTGCGCGGCTTCGACCCCACTTCCCAGTTTTTCTCTTTTCAACGTGTTTTCTCGCATTCATATAAATGGTATTTTGCTAGTCTATGCATGCTTAGAATCACCTAGTAAATAGGATTAATCATATGCATTTGCCCGATGATGTAGTAACTCATCTGTGATGATAGTGATTTCGATCGCCATGATTCGTCTATGATTTACTAGGGTCGTCGCTTTAGTAAAGATTAATAATAAAATGGTAGTAATTTCACTTAATCAATCTTGCATGTAATCTGACTAATTTTTGAACTCGATTAAATATAACCGGAATAGGTATGCAAACCGACCTTTTTCTTTTTTAGAGGATAAAATGTTTATTTTCTTTTTAACAACTCGACAATAATTAGGATAAAATCAACCGAACCAACTAAAGAATTAAAGCGACGATCCCCCCTGAGGGCCCCAAATTACTTGTTTTTAACATGATTTTAAAACACCTCTTTTTAGAACCGGTAACCTTTTTAGGATGAGACTTGGGTGCCTCACACCTTCCCAAGTCCATAAAACGACCCCGAACCGTTGTTCTCGGGTTTAGACCCTTTTTATTTGTGCCTTAGTTTTTGTTTTATTTTCTTCTTCTTTTTCAGACTTTTAGGTTTCCCTAAACCTTAGAAAAAATAGGGTGGCGACTTCATTGTTATGTGTAATTTCATTGCGTCCCGAATTTCGCTCGTGATGGTGCGACAGTTTGGCGACTTCACTGGGGATTTTAGGGTCGAAGCCGGAATTATTTGCTCGAGGTGTTTATTGTTGTTTATCTGTTTACCTGCTTTGATATCAATTGTTGTCTTCTCACTCGCATCACGCATAATGCCCTGCCGCCGGGCCCTTCCCAAATAGGATTAGGTTGGTATTAGTGAAGCCCTGATGGACTTAGGTCCCAGTAAGCTTTCATGAACCCTAAACTCGGACTAGAACCCCTAAATGGGTGAGCGCCCTGATGGACTTAGGTCCCAGTAAGCAATCACGTATCCATTTACTGAGGGACCACTTCTATGGTATCGTCCGGGAGCCCTTCAGCCAGTTAGAAGTAGTTGAAATCACCCCAGCATATGCATCATGATCGCATGTATATGTTCCAATTTGCCTCATTATTGCCATAATATATTGTATATGCTCTAATTTGCTGCACTATTGCCATGATATATCGCACGTATATTTTCCAATATTTACTTACTTATTCTTGTCCTTGTTATTTTTAACTATCCTTTCTCCGTATGTTTTATATATTCAAATTACTGATACATGAATTTTGTTTTACTGATATAGGACCCATCCCATTTATTCACTCAATGGCGACACCCACGATGCTTTCACTTGATACTTTTGGGAAGTTGAGTTACAATGATCAGTCTACGCGAGGGGATATGCTGAAATCAGATTTTGTTCCTGATGTTATGATCAAGACTGGTGTGGAGATGATAGAGTTTGATATTACAGAAATCAAGAAATTGAGGAATGAGTTGTCCACAGAGGAGAAAGTGCAATTCCAGAATAATTATGGGAAACTCTCAATGCTAATAGATGTGAAAGTCGACTTGAGTTGCATCCGAGCAGCTCTGAAGTTCTGGGACCCTTATTACCGTTGCTTCTCTTTTGACAAAGGGATAGACTTGACTCCCACTCTAGAGGAATACGGTGCGTTGTTATGCCTCAGTTCCCCAATATCATGCGTTTATCAGAATATCCTCGTCGAGTCTGCTAGTGTCAAGTTAAGGATGGACATGCTGGTAGGAATCCCAGCTCGTTTGAAAAGTGGAAATTACATATGGTGCTGGTCAGATATTGTAAAGCAATTTCGTTTGTATCAAGGAGAGGAGCGTTTAAAGATTCTAGCCTTTGTCATAATGGGTTTAGTCTTGCTTCCTAAAATGAAAGACTGCGTTGATTTTGAGGCAGCCAATGTGTTTTATGAAATGGAGAGGAACGGAATCAACCCTACAACAGCTATCCTAGCAGAGACATTCCGCTCTTTGGACTTTTGCAGACGAACCAAAAGAGGGAAGCTTACTTGTTGCACTCAACTCTTAACTGTATGGTTGATTAGCCATTTTAAACAAAGACCAGATCAATCTTTGTTTTTTCCGAGCTACATAGGCATGAATCCTTTAGAGAAGGTAATTAAGGGGGTATGTGAAGAAATAGCTGTTGATAAATGGAAAATGGAAAACAAAGAGGCCTGGGTTGACAGATTCCTGAATCTTTCTGAAAAAGATATCGACAGACACGCCAAATGGTTGCGAGCTGCTAATCTTATTGTGAGTTGTGGGGACCTATTATGGGTCCCGTTAATCGGAGCGAGAGGATGTGTGCCCTATTGCCCAGCTCTTGTCCTTAGCCAATTTTGCATTATGCAAATTATTCCCGCCACTTTCGGTATGCCAAGCTCGAGTCTACCGCACTCAGAAGAGACTAACACTCTACGTCAGTATGTGAATGAATGGCGTACTCCATTTTGCCTTGAGGGACATACTATTCCTACTCAGCCAACGAAGGAATACTCAGAATGGCGGAGGAACATGATTAATGGAAATGTTTTGCCCCTTCCAGAAAACAGGAAGCCTATGGAGGAAGAAGGTGAATGCCATGCCAATGCGGAGGTTAGTTATGTGGCTTATGCCCAGTTGATGGAGCAATTGCTAGTAGTGAAAGAAGAACGAGATCTGGTGATGAAAGAGAGGGATAATCTGTTGATTGACAAGATGGATTTGGAGCTTAAGATACGTGGATTGGAGAGGCGTGATAGTGAGAACGTACGAATGAACCTTAGAAACCAAAGGATAGCCAATGAAAATTTTAGAAGGAGATTGAAAGGAGAAGTCAACAAAAGGGAGATTTCAAGCGCTTTGGTCCGAGAGAAAGATACAATGATTGAGGTTTTGACTGATCGCATCAAAGAAACAACCAGCATGGATGGAGAGAATCAAGTCTTGCAAGCCCGAGTGGCAGTTTTAGAAGCCGAATTAAAGGTGCAGAAGAAGAAGGTTGCCTTGATGGAGCAGATAGGAGAAAATTCCACCAGCAGTCAAGCCTCAAGATGTTGATTTATTTTAATGGTTGTATTTTTTTAATGAGAGCAAGTACTTGGTGGTGTCTTACTTTGGATGTACCTTTTTCAAATAATTGGTCACAATCGTATGGTTACCATTTGCAACTGCTTGACCTTTCCTTCATTTTTGTTGCTTGCTTCGAGGCCTCTCTTTTATTTCCCTTTGCATTTTCGGGAAGGAATAAAAGGTTCCCTTTGTGATTTCAAGGATGAATTGAAGCCCTTCTCTTGCAAAATGGATTGGACAACTGGAGACAGATAGAGAAGATTATTTATGATCCAAGATTGAATTTGGATTTTGGAAAAGAAACGTAAGGGGCGGGGACCCTAGCTTTGTTAAAGGCTAGGAAAGGCTGTCACTTACGGGACCCTCCATCTTCCATCTTGATCAAGGAACCGTCAATATATGCTATCGAAAATGAATAGAAGCTTCCCTTTGGATTTCGGGAATGGATAGAAGCTTCCCTAGTAACCTTCGTCAGTGTGATGATTTGAAGATTACCTCATGTTCCTTTCCCTCCGAATCTCAAAAGTATCAAGTGAAAGATCGAAGAGGAGCCAGAGATTTGAATAAACGGAGTGGAGTCCTCAAGGTAGCATTTCTGTCTGTTATTATTATTATTCCTAAGAATTTACACCTACCTTTTCTCTTTGTTTTCAGAAAAAGATAGCTCCCAAGAAAAGAACTATTCCTCAAAAGCTCCACGCTACCAGACTTCAAACACGGAAAATGGCGGAACAAGTGGTGACGGATAAGGCATTCGAAACAAGGATAACAGAATTGGAGGAGCAACTTCGCACTACCAGGGAACGGGCACTCCAAGCTGAAAAAGAGCGGGATGACATGATGCATGCTAAGACCCGGAAAGATCCTGAAGGGCCAACTCTTGACTATCCTCTTGGTTTTTACCCCTCTTCCGGTCATGCGACGGGACCTATCTCTTCATCTGTTGCTGCGGATTCGTCCATTTCTCAGCCATTTTCCAGTCAAGGGGTCCAGCCAACCCTAGACTATCCTCTTGGTTTTTATCCCTCTTCCAGTCATGCGACGGGACCTATCTCTTCATCTATTGCTACGGGTTCGTCCATTTCTCAACCATTTTCCAGTCAAGGGGTCCAGTGGAAATGGCAAAGTCCTTTCCTTGGTTTCAACTCATTCACTACGCCGGCCGTCACAAGTACTGTTATTAGTACATTTGGACAAGACATTCCGCCTCTTAATCCTTCTCTTGCTGATCTCACTCTCGGTTCTGGCAAAAAACAGGATCACTCAGAACTCCAGTATGTCCAACCGACTCAAAGCTACCCTACTCAGCTTGTAGGTCCTGAACTTTCAAGAGTTCTATTCCCTAGTGGGAATCAGACCCAACCGCAGGGTTCTTTTGAGCATCCGCAAACTATTGGTTTTGGCCCCGTTAAAGCGGAAGAGTCCAGTCGTGATAGGTTGAGCCTGCTATAGGAAAGACTAAGGGCGGTGGAAGGAGCAGACCCCTTTGATCCTATGGGTCCCGCTGATATGTGCATGGTACCAGGGATCACGATGCCCCTGAACTTCAAAATTCCAGAATTTGAGAAGTATACTGGAATTGAATGCCCCAAGACTCATCTCAGAATTTACTGCAACAAAATGTCCGAAGTGATACATAATGAGCCTCTATTGATTCACCTATTTAGAGAAAGTTTGGCCAGGCATGCTTTGACTTGGTACATGGGTTTGGATAGAATCAAGATTCGGACTTGGAGAGATTTATCTGATGCTTTCCTAAAGCAATACAAGTTTAATACAGAAGTGGCGCTTGACCGTTCTGATTTGCAGAACATGGAGAAGAAGGATAATGAAATGGTGAAGGCTTATGCTCAAAGATGGAGAGAGCTGGCTGCAAGGATTTATCCCCCTTTGAATGACAAGGAGCTTGTGTCCATTTTTGTGAATACTTTCAAGTCCCCCTATTACACGTATCTGATTTCCAACCCATCTAGTAGCTTTTCCGACATGGTCTTAGTTGCTGAAAGAGTTGAACAAGGAATTAAGTCAGGAAGGATCATTGTTCCCACGCCAGAGGTAACACCTAAGAAAACGCCCATCCCGAAGAAAGATGTCAGCTTTGTTTCCCCCCAGCCAACTCATCAAAAACCTTTTCCGCCACCTCCACCTTATTCCTCGCCACTACCATACCCTTTCCCATCACCACCACCACCACCATCACTATATCAACCTACCTTCTTCCCATCGATGCCTGTTGCCAACGAGGTTCCTCAATACCCAGCATCATTTCCACCTTTCCCATCACCTCCACCACAAATGCCACAACAACCTACGCAACCAAGACCATATAACCCACTAAAAAACCCAAACAACCAAAATAATCGCTGGAACCATGAACCGTTACCTCCTCTTCCTGTTCCTTTGGGGGAAATCTACAAACATCTTCTAGCAGCAGGGCAGATTGCACCTACTCCAATCCAACCTCTCCAACCTCCTTACCCAAAATGGTACGACCCAAATGCTAGATGCACATACCATGCTGGAGCCCCAGGACACACTCTAGAGAATTGTACTGCTTTTAAGGGAAAGGTTCATCATCTGATCAAGTGTGGATGGATCTCTTTCGAAGGGTTAGCCAAAGGACCTAATACGACCACCAACCCTCTTCCAAACCATGCCCTAGGTGGTGGAAGAGTGAATGTTGTTTCTGTGGAAGAATCTGTTAACCATTCCCCTTCAATATTGGGATTACCCCGAAAAGAGCTTTTTCATGCACTAGTCCAAAGAGGATATCTTCAACGCTTCGAAAATAGCAGTTGCTTGTTTTGCCCGGAGGCAAGAAAACATGGAATCCAAGACTGTGCAGTGTTCTTGCAGAAAGTGGAACAGTTGATGGATTTTGGGATTATTCAGATTGAGAAGAAGACCTATGTGGCGGAAGAGGTTGGTGTCATTGGGGATGATTTTTCTTCCCCTTATTCCCTTGAGTATATATCCCAAACTGGCACCTCCACCATGGCTCCTCCCAAGCTAGTCTTCAAGTTTTCCCAGAACATTCCTACTAAGGATTTGCACGCCGTCCCTTTCAATTATGGGTACGAAGTTGTCACTACCCCTCCTTTTGTTGCGCCAACAGGGCCAGTAATGGGTGAAACTTCTAATATTGGGGGCATGACTCGGAGCGGGAGGTGTTATGTCTCTGAAGAAGTTGAGCAACAAAGGCAAGCCAGAGGAAAAGGTTTGATGTTACCTGAGAAGATAACTGAAAAAGTACAAGAATCAAATAAACCCGTGTCTGAGGATGACGCAACTGAATTTCTGAAGATCATGAAGCAAAGCGAATTCAGTATCCTTGAGCAGCTGAAGAAAACCCCAGCTCGTATTTCTATCATGGAGTTAATCCTTACTTCAGAACCACATCGCCGAGCCCTCTTAAAAGTGTTGAATGAAGCCTTTGTAACTAAGGATATTACTGTGGAAGGAGTGGGGAACCTAATTGGAAGAATTCAGGCTGTGAGTAGCATTACCTTTTCCGAAGAAGAGATGGACCCGGCCGGGACCGGTCATAACAAAGCTCTCTATATCACGGTAGAATGCAAGGGCCATGTCGTAGCAAAGGCCTTGATTGACAATGGGTCTGCACTGAATGTCTTACCTAAACATGTCCTTGAACAGCTGCCAGTTGATATATCTCATATGAAGCCGAGTGGGATGATGGCTAGAGCTTTTGATGGTACTATCCGAGAAATCATTGGAAACATTGATTTAGATGTGGTTATTGGCCCCCATACCTTCACTTTAACCTTCCAGGTAATGGAAATCCGACCTGCTTATAGTATGCTTCTGGGACGACCATGGATCCACTCAGCAGGAGCTGTTCCTTCTTCCTTACACCAATGCATCAAGTATGTGATGGATGGTGTCCTCATCACGGTAAAGGCAGAGGAAGCTTTGATTTTGGCTAAGCATTCTTCCGTGCCCTACATCGAGACTACTGAAACTTTGGAGAGTTCATTCCAAGCTTTTGAGATCGTGAATGCCGATTGGATAAAAGAAGGATCCCCCATTCCTGAGCCTAAGATCTCTAAAGCTGCCATAATGACTGCCAAGGTGATGCTGAAAGATGGTTTCCAGTTTGAAAAGGGGCTCGGGGTCAAGTTACAAGGATCTAAGAGTTTGGCGTCCGCCAAGAGCTTTGGAGATCGTTTCGGTTTGGGGTACAAGCCCAGCAAGGCCGATTTTGATAGGGTCTCTAAAGAGAAGAAGGAAAGACGTCTCGCTAAGTTGTTTGGGCGTGTTGTGCCAAACATGAAGATGGTTATCCCTCACATTAGGGTAACATTCCCTTTTGCAGCTGAAGTCATCAACCCTGGTTCTGTCGTGATCAAAACAGCTTCGAACTTCCACATTTGTACTCTTGGAGAAGAAGAACCGTCTCACAGTTCATTCATTTCCGTGAAGAAGTCTGGGGAGCTAGTGTGCAACTGGACCGCTACCGTGCTTCCCGATGTCTCTATGTAATTTCTTTTTTCAAGACATGCATCCATGGTTTTTAAATTTCCCTAAACGGAGAAAACTCTTTTGTAGAGCTTATGCTCCCTTTTATCGTATTAATATAATTACGCGGTTTCCTTTCCAAATATCTTTTGTCTTTTGTATTTTTATTTTCAGGATAAATATTAATTCGGATTGTCTTGATATACCCTATGTCTTTACTGGTGAAGAGATTATTGCCGCAACAGAGGATGAGTTTGAGATCCCGCATGAGTTGGCCCGTCTGGTAGAGAATTCTGAGAGGAAGATAGTCCCTCATCAGGAGGAGCTGGAAGAGATAAACTTGGGGGCAAGCGATGATGATCAGAAGGTTGTCAAAATCGGAACAACCTTGAATTTTGTTCAGAAAAAAAAGTTGATTTCGCTTCTCGAAGAGTATGTGGATGTGTTCGCATGGTCATATGAGGATATGCCAGGTCTTGACCCTAGTATAGTTGAGCACCATATTCCATTGAAATCCGAATACAAGCCCGTAAAACAGAAACTCCGAAGGATGCACCCTGATGTTCTTTTGAAGATAAAGGAAGAAGTCGCAAAGCAGTTAGATGCGGGTTTCCTAAGAGTTGCCGAATACCCGGAATGGGTCGCCAATATCGTGCCTGTACCAAAGAAGGATGGAAAAGTTCGCATGTGTGTGGATTTCCGTGATCTTAATCGAGCAAGTCCCAAAGATGATTTCCCCCTTCCTCATATTGATGTCCTAGTAGACAGTGCCGCCCATAATGGCATGTTCTCCTTCATGGATGGATTTTCGGGATACAATCAGATTAAGATGGCTCCTGAAGATAGCGAGAAAACAACCTTCATCACACCTTGGGGAACCTTTTGCTACAAAGTGATGCCCTTCGGTTTGAAGAATGCAGGTGCTACTTACCAGCGTGCCGCTGTTACTTTGTTTCATGACATGATGCATAAAGAAGTTGAGATATATGTCGATGACATGATAGCCAAGTCTTGCGAGGCACAAAATCATGTTGACGTCCTAAAGAAAGTATTTGAAAGGTTGAGACAGTTTCAGTTACGGTTGAATCCGGCCAAGTGTACTTTTGGAGTGACATCAGGGAAGTTATTAGGGTTTATTGTCAGCAACAGAGGTATAGAAGTGGATCCCGACAAGGTGAAGGCGATTCAAGAGTTACCTTCCCCCAGAACCGAGAAGGAAGTACGGAGTTTCCTAGGGCGTATTAACTATATTGCCCGATTCATTAGTCAGTTGACACTTACCTGCGAGCCGATGTTCAGAATGTTGAGAAAGAATGGAGACGCAGAATGGGATGAGGGCTGCCAAAAAGCTTTTGAGAAGATCAAGGCGTATTTGCAGAATCCTCCGGTGTTGATCCCTCCGACGCAAGGACGCCCTTTACTTATGTATTTAACTGTCACAACTAGTGCCATGGGTTGTGTTTTGGGGCAACACGATGAATCTGGGAGACGTGAACAAGCCATTTACTATCTGAGTAAGAAGTTCAATGAATGTGAGATGCGTTATTCCATGTTAGAACGGACTTGTTGCGCTTTAGCATGGAGTGCTCGAAGACTCAGGCATTATATGTTATATTATACCACGTGGTTGATTTCTCGCATGGATCCTTTGAAGTATATTTTCGAGAAACCATATTTGTCGAGTCGAATTTGTAGATGGCAAGTCTTGTTGGCAGAATACGAGATCGTGTATGTGACTCAAAAGGCAGTCAAAGCAAGTGCTCTTGCCGATCACTTGGCTGATCATGCTATGGATGAGTACGAACCACTAAAGTTTGATTTTCCGGATGAAGATATAGTGGTGATTGACGCTGAGCTTAAGGAAAATATGGAGGAAGATGAGTGGTGGACCATGTTCTTCGATGGTGCGGTGAACCTTTCAGGAAGAGGAGTGGGTGCTGTGATCATTGCACCAGATGGCCGACAGTTCCCCGTGGCTTGCAAATTGAATTTCCCATGTACAAATAACATTGCTGAGTATGAAGCATGCATCAATGGATTAATGGCGGCAATCGATTTGAAGGTGAAAAGATTGGAGATTTTTGGAGATTCCGCTCTTGTCATTTATCAAGCGCAAGATTTGTGGCAAACTAGAGATTCAAAGCTGATACCTTACCAAAAATTGCTCACCAAGCTTATAGATGAGTTCGAAGAAACTAAGTTTAATCGGATTGATCGAGAGAAGAATCGTTTTGCAGATGCATTAGCTACTCTAGCTTCTATGTTCAAACTGGAATGCGGAATAATGCTCCAACCATTGAGAGTAGAAGTGAGAGAAACTCCGGCATGTTGTGCTGCATTAGAAGATGAGCCAGATGGGAAGCCGTGGTTCCATGACCTAGTACAATTTATCAAATGTCGAGAATACCCACCGAGGGCAAGTCGGAGCGATAAGAAAACTCTTCAGCGTTTGGCCTTAGATTTCTACCTCGATGGTGAGGTTTTGTATAAAAGAAGGGCGGATGGTGCCTTGCTTCGTTGCGTTATTGTACATGAAGCCAAGAAGATCATGACTGAGACCCATGAGGGGATTTGTGCCACGCATACTAGTGGACACATGATGGTGAGACAGATAATGAGACGGGGTTACTTCTGGCTCACCATGGAGCGAGATTGCATTGACTATGTCAGAAGGTGTCACAAATGCCAGGTCTACGCTGATCACATCAATGTCCCTCCCGCTCCCCTATTCAACATGACACCCCCCTGGCCATTTGCAATGTGGGGAATTGACATCATCGGTCAGATTCATCCGAAAGCTTCCAATGGTCACCGATTCATCCTTGTCGCGATTGATTATTTCACGAAGTGGGTTGAAGCTGCCTCCTACCCAAACATCACTCAGAAGACAACCATGCGATTCATCGAGAAGAACATTATCTGTCGCTATGGAGTCCCTGAAACAATCATTACAGATAACGGCACCAATTTAAATGGGAAGCTAAAAACAACCTTTGCAGATAATGGAAAATCAAACACCGAAACTCTTCGCCTTACCGTCCAAAGATGAATGGCGCGGTCGAGGCAGCAAACAAGAACTTAAAGAAGATTATTCAGAAGATGGTGGTCACCTACAAGGATTGGCATGACATGCTTCCTTTTGCTTTGCATGCTTATCGGATCGCCATTCGTACTTCTACGGGGGCAACTCCTTACTCCTTAGTCTACGGTATGGAAGCAGTGATTCCACTCGAGGTGGAAATTCCTTCTCTCAGAATCTTGGCGGAATCCGGAGTGGAAGAGTCTGATTGGGCGAGAGTGAGGTATGAACAGTTGAATCTAATCTCAGAGAAACGATTGACAGCAATGTGTCATGCTCAATTATACCAAAAGAGGATGGCAAATGCTTATAACAAGAAAGTGCGACCTCGCGAGTTCAAGACCGGAGACTTAGTATTGAAGAAGATTCTTCCTCATCAGGAGGACAGTCGAGGGAAATGGGCCCCAAAGTATGAAGGCCCATATGTGGTCAAGCACGCATTCTCTGGAAATGCTCTAAGGCTTACTAATATGGATGGAGATGATTTATCGAGACCAGTGAACGCTGAATCTGTCAAGATGTACTTTGCATAGAGATTTGTAGACTATGCCTCCCTTGGATTAAAAGACATAGGGTTTTGTCATGACAAGACATCTAATATTCCTCCTGAATTAAATAAACATTTTTCTCAAAAACTTGCATATTTAAAATTTGCATCTTAACTCTTAAAGCGACGAAAGGAAGCATGGTACCAACGGTCAAGGGGAATAGTTCAGCCTTATTTCACTAATCAATGTTAAGTTTTGCAGGAATTTAACCTTTGTTTTGCAGAAGTACCTTTAAGCATCAGTCTCTGAGTTTAAGTTTGCAAGGCATCCGAGTGGAGCCACCAGCGTCTGAGTAGAGCTGGATTTATGTTTCTGCATCGCGATATTCTAGGGGAGACGTCCGAGTGAAACCGCATTTTATATTATCGCAAGGCATCCGAGTGGAGCCATCAACGTCCGAGCAGAGCTGAATTGTCCAACGTCCGAGTGGAGTTACCGGCATCTGAGTAGAGCCGTCATTCATCAGCGTCTGAGCAGAGCTGAATTCATTTGATAGGAGTAGAGTCGTCATTCATCAGCGTCTGAGCAGAGCTGAATTCATTTGATAGGAGTAGAGTCGTCATTCATCAGCATCTGAACCAAGCTGAATTCATTCTTATCTGAGTCGAGTCACCAGCATCCGAGTGGAGCTGAATTTGCAAGGCGTTCGAGTGAAGCCACCAGCATCTGAGTAGAGCTGGATTTACGCATCGCGGTATTCGAGAGGAGACGTCCGAGTGAAGCCGCATTTTACATTTTTTCTGCAAAGCATCCGAGTGGAGCGATTAACATCTGAGCACAGATGAATTTATTTTTTCTGCAAATTAAATTTCTGCATCGACATCAGAGCGGAGGTAAATTTACATTTTAGCAATTTATATTTCTGCAAAGCGTCCGAGTGGAGGTAAGCTCACACTTCGCGATTTACATTTCCGCATCATGGTGTCCAAATGGAACCGTTCCTTTTTGTCCATGACATGTCATCCTGCATTTAGAACATTCGTGGCATTAGGGCAACCGTCTTTACTGCTCATCAAAAATTTCGGTTACACCTTATTTTTGATAAGACAGTAAAGAGGGGGCAACTGTTGCTACCCGAATTTTGACACGATTAGGTTAATTATTGCATACCCCCATTTTTATTCATTCTATTATTTATTTCTGTAGTATTTATTTTAATACCTATCGTATATTTATTTCGTATCGTATTACCCTTTTTCTTCCTCCTTCTCCGTAAATCTTGGCTCCTTCAAACGTTCAATTTGTTATCATCATTAAAAGAAAGGCATCTTCATTACCCTTTTCTAAAATCCTCCGTAAATCTTGGCTTTCTTTTTTCCTTTAAACCATTCCCTCTTCATTCCTTCAAACGTTCAAAATTTGTTTCATCATTAAAGGAAAAACACCATCATTTTACCCCTACTAATTAACTCCATAAAATCCCTCCCCATTTTTGACAAAAGGGGATCCGATTACTTTGATCCTCCCGATCTACACCCTCGCTCCCTCTCAACTCGTCTCTCCCTCTCAAACCAGCACCAAATCAGCACCTAAACCAGCACACAAATCAGCACCAAAACAGCCCCAAATCAACCCCCAAACCAGCACCAAATCAGTAACAAAACAACCCCAAATCAGACCCGAAATCAGCCCCAAAATCCACCCAAACATCCCCAAAAATCAGTAACAAATCAGCCCCAAATCAATCCCAAAATCAGCCCCAAATCAGACCCGAAATCAGCCCCAAATCAGTCCCAAAATCAGCCCCAACATACACACAAAAACCACCCAAAAACAGCCCCAAAATCACCCAGAAATCTGCACCCAAACTGCTCCAAAACCTCCATCAAAACAGCCCCGAAGACAGCCACGCTGCTCAGCACCACCGCCGCTTCCTCCCTCGTCACCGCACTACAACTACACCGACACAGTAATCTCCTTTTTATTTTCTTGTCACCATGATATTTGTTTGTTTGATGGGTTAATTGTGCAGGAAAGAGGCTAAGAAAAAAAAAGAATAAGAATGAGATGTTGGTAGGTGCAGGTGGCGTAGAGAGGAAAGAAGAAGATGAGATGCAATTTGTATTTTTTTAGGTTAATTGTTAAGTGTTTGTTTGGGCTAAAAAAAAAAAAGAGAAGTGGTGCATTTGTTTTAATTTTGGTAGGAAATGGGCCGGCCCCTGTAAAGGAAGGAAAGAGGCTTGGTTTGGTTGTTTAATTTTGGGTGATGGGCTGGCCCATTAGAAGTGTTTGTAATATTTATTTATTTGCTTCTTTATTTTTATTACTCGTGCTACTAACTAATCGGTGATGCAGGTATCCGCTCGAGGAGATGTTCGTTAGTTATTCTATTTACTATATGATCGAATGCATGATTATTTAGAACTGCTAGAATTTAAATTAACTTATTTCGCATGAGAATTAATTTATATCAACGACTCCCTTTAATAATTTTACTCAAATCGACCCTTGCTTGAACGAATTAGGATCAGTAATTACTCAACTTTAATTTTTATTAAATGTATGAAATAAAATAGGATTAGTAATAAACATCACTCTTTAATTTAATTGCATGATTATTAATTACTAAAATCCTTAAATCTTCAATAAATCCCCACAAATCAAAACGAATAAAATCAATCTAAGAAAGCTAAACAAAGTAGTAAATAAACATAGGATTCAAATCCTTCTCCAATAACTTAGGTTCACTCGAAAATTATAGAATAGTAAATCACCAAAGAGAATAATCATTTGGAAGTGAAAAGATAGTAAATGGGCCTTAAGCCCAATTCGTAGAAAATACCTCCATATTAATCCCTCTTAAAAATTCCTTAAAATGAGATTTTAAATCTTTAATGTTGTGTGATCATTTAGATTTAGAAATCCCTTATTATTTATTTTGCGCTCACGAATGTATTTTAATTTATGCTATCTTGACGAATGTGTTATGTGCGCGGCTTCGACCCCACTTCCCAGTTTTTCTCTTTTCAACGTGTTTTCTCGCATTCATATAAATGGTATTTTGCTAGTCTATGCATGCTTAGAATCACCTAGTAAATAGGATTAATCATATGCATTTGCCCGATGATGTAGTAACTCATCTGTGATGATAGTGATTTCGATCGCCGTGATTCGTCTATGATTTACTAGGGTCGTCGCTTTAGTAAAGATTAATAATAAAATGGTAGTAATTTCACTTAATCAATCTTGCATGTAATCTAACTAATTTTTGAACTCGATTAAATATAACCGGAATAGGTATGCAAACCGACCTTTTTCTTTTTTAGAGGATAAAATGTTTATTTTCTTTTTAACAACTCGACAATAATTAGGATAAAATCAACCGAACCAACTAAAGAATTAAAGCGACGATCCCCCCTGAGGGCCCCAAATTACTTGTTTTTATCATGATTTTAAAACACCTCTTTTTAGAACCGGTAACCTTTTTAGGATGAGACTTGGGTGCCTCACACCTTCCCAAGTCCATAAAACGACCCCGAACCGTTGTTCTCGGGTTTAGACCCTTTTTATTTGTGCCTTAGTTTTTGTTTTATTTTCTTCTTCTTTTTCAGACTTTTAGGTTTCCCTAAACCTTAGAAAAAATAGGGTGGCGACTTCATTGTTATGTGTAATTTCATTGCGTCCCGAATTTCGCTCGCGATGGTGCGACAGCAGCTGCCTCCATGTTATCAGCTGCCTCCGTGTTAGCAGCTGCCTCCATGTTAGTAGCTGCCTCCCTGTTATCAGCTGCCTCCATATTAGCAGCTGCCTCCGTGTTATCAGCTGCCTCCATGTTATCAGCTGCCTCTGTGTTAGCAGTTGCCTCTACGTTATCAGTTGCCTCCCTATTATCAGCTGCCTCCGTGCTAGCAGCTGCCTCCCTTTTATGAGCTGCCTCCATGTGAGCAGCTGCCTCTGTGTTAGCAGCGGACTCCATGTTATCAGCTGCCTCCCTATTATTAGCTGCCTCTGTGTTAGCAGCTGCCTCCGTGTGAGCAGCTGCCTCCGTGTTAGCAGTTGTCTACCTGTTTTCAGCTGCCTCCCTATTAGCAGCTGCCTCTATGTTAGCAGTTGCCCCCCCTGTTATCAGCTGCCTCCTTGTTATCAGCTGTCTCCGTGTTAGCAGCTGCCTCTATGTTAGCAGCTGCCTCCATTTTATCTGCTGCCTCCCTATTATCAGTTGCCTCTGTGTTAGGAGCTGCCTCTCTGTTACCAGCAGTCTCCGTGTTAGCAGCTACCTCGGTGTTAGCAGCTGCCTCTTTGTTATAAGCTGCCTCCGTGTTAGCAGCTGCCTCCATGTTAGTAGCTGCCTCCATGTTAGCAGCTGCCTCCGTGTTATCAGCTGCCTCCATGTTATCAGCTGCCTCTGTGTTAGCAGTTGCCTCTACGTTATCAGTTGCCTCCCTATTATCAGCTGCCTCCGTGTTAGCAGCTGCCTCCCTTTTATGAGCTGCCTCCATGTGAGCAGCTGCCTCTGTGTTAGCAGCGGACTCCATGTTATCAGCTGCCTCCCTATTATTAGCTGCCTCTGTGTTAGCAGCTGCCTCCGTGTGAGCAGCTGCCTCCGTGTTAGCAGTTGTCTCCCTGTTTTCAGCTGCCTCCCTGTTAGCAGCTGCCCCCCCTGTTATCAGCCGCCTCCGTGTTAGCAGCTTCCTCTATGTTATCAGTTGCCTCCCTCTAATCATCTGCCTCCGTGTTTGGAGCTGCCTCCCTGTTATCAGCTGCCTCCGTCTTAGCAGCTACCTCCCTATTATCAGCTGCCTTCGTGTTATCAGTTGTCTCCGTGTTAGCAGTTGCCTACATGTTATCAGCTGCCTCCCTGTTATCAGCTGTCTCCTTGTTATCAGCTGCCTCCCTGTTATCAGCTGCCTCCGTGTTAGCAGCTGCCTCCCTGTTTTCAGCTGTCTTCGTGTTAGCAGCTGCCTCTATGTAAGCAGCTGCCTCCATGTTATCAGTTGCCTCCGTGTTAGCAGCTGCCTCTGTGTTATCAGTTGCCGCCGTTTTAGCAGCTGGTCGACATTTTCAGTTGCCTCCCTTTTTTTAGCTGCCTCCGTGTTAGCAGCTGCCTCCCTGTTTTCAGCTGTCTCCGTGTTAGCAGCTGCCTCTATGTTAGCAGCTGCCTCCATGTTATCAGCTGCCTCTGTGTTATCAGTTGCCGCCGTGTTAGCAGCTGCTCTACATTTTCAGTTGGCTCCCTTTTTTCAGCTGCCTCCGTGTTAACAGCTGCCTCCCTGTTTTCAGCTGCCTCCGTGTTAGCAGCTGCCTCCATGTTATCAGCTGCCTCCGTGTTAGCAGCTGCCTCCATGTTAGTAGCTGCCTCCCTGTTATCAGCTGCGTCCATGTTAGCAGCTGCCTCCGTGTTATCAGCTGCCTCCATGTTATCAGCTGCCTCTGTGTTAGCAGTTGCCTCTACGTTATCAGTTGCCTCCCTATTATCAGCTGCCTCCGTGTTAGCAGCTGCCTCCCTTTTATGAGCTGCCTCCATGTGAGCAACTGCCTCTGTGTTAGCAGCGGACTCCATGTTATCAGCTGCCTCCCTATTATTAGTTGCCTCTGTGTTAGGAGCTGCCTCTGTGTTACCAGCTGTCTCCGTGTTAGCAGCTACCTCGGTGTTAGCAGCTGCCACTTTGTTATCAGCTGCGTCCGTGTTAGCAGCTGCCTCCATGTTATCAGCTGCCTCCGTGTTAGCAGCTGCCTCCATGTTAGTAGCTGCCTCCCTGTTATCAGCTGCCTCCATGTTAGCAGCTGCCTCCGTGTTATCAGCTGCCTCCGTGTTATCAGCTGCCTCTGTGTTAGCAGTTGCCTCTACGTTATCAGCTGCCTCCCTATTATCAGCTGCCTCCGTGTTAGCAGCTGCCTCCCTTTTATGAGCTGCCTCCATGTGAGCAGCTGCCTCTGTGTTAGCAGCGGACTCCATGTTATCAGCTGCCTCCCTATTATTAGCTGCCTCTGTGTTAGCAGCTGCCTCCGTGTGAGCAGCTGCCTCCGTGTTAGCAGTTGTCTCCCTGTTTTCAGCTGCCTCCCTGTTAGCAGCTGCCTCTATGTTAGCAGCTGCCCCCCCTGTTATCAGCTGCCTCCTTGTTATCAGCTGTCTCCGTGTTAGCAGCTGCCTCTATGTTAGCAGCTGCCTCCATTTTATCAGCTGCCTCCCTATTATCAGTTGCCTCTGTGTTAGGAGCTGCCTCTCTGTTACCAGCAGTCTCCGTGTTAGCAGCTACCTCGGTGTTAGCAGCTGCCTCTTTGTTATAAGCTGCCTCCGTGTTAGCAGCTGCCTCCATGTTAGTAGCTGCCTCCCTGTTATCAGCTGCCTCAATGTTAGCAGCTGCCTCCGTGTTATCAGCTGCCTCCATGTTATCAGCTGCCTCTGTGTTAGCAGTTGCCTCTACGTTATCAGTTGCCTCCCTATTATCAGCTGCCTCCGTGTTAGCAGCTGCCTCCCTTTTATGAGCTGCCTCCATGTGAGCAGCTGCCTCTGTGTTACCAGCAGTCTCCGTGTTATCAGCTGCCTCCCTATTATTAGCTGCCTCTGTGTTAGCAGCTGCCTCCGTGTGAGCAGCTGCCTCCGTGTTAGCAGTTGTCTCCCTGTTTTCAGCTGCCTCCCTGTTAGCAGCTGCCTCTATGTTAGCAGCTGCCCCCCTGTTATCAGCCGCCTCCGTGTTAGCAGCTTCCTCTATGTTATCAGTTGCCTCCCTCTAATCATCTGCCTCCGTGTTTGGAGCTGCCTCCCTGTTATCAGTTGTCTCCTTGTTAGCACTAGCCTTTGTGTTAGCAGCTGATTCCATGTTGTCAGCTACCTCCGTGTTAGTAGTTGCCTCCCTATTATCAGCTGGCTCCGTGTTAACAGCTGCCTCCATGTTAGCAGCTGCCTCCCTATTATCAGCAGCCTCCGTGTTAGCAGTTGTCTCCCTGTTTTCAGCTGCCTCCCTGTTAGCAGCTGCCTCTATGTTAGCAGCTGCCTCCCTGTTATCAGCCGCCTCCGTGTTAGCAGCTTCCTCTATGTTATCAGTTGCCTCCCTCTAATCATCTGCCTCCGTGTTTGGAGTTGCCTCCCTGTTATCAGTTGTCTCCTTGTTAGCACCAGCCTTTGTGTTAGCAGCTGACTCCATGTTGTCAGCTACCTCCGTGTTAGTAGTTGCCTCCCTATTATCAGCTGGCTCCGTGTTAACAACTGCCTCCATGTTAGCAGCTGCCTCCCTATTATCAGCAGCCTCCGTGTTAGCAGCTGCCTCCCTATTTTCAGCTACCGCCCTGTTATCAGCTGCCTCCGTGTTAGGAGCTGCCTCTGTGTTATCAGTTGCCGCCGTGTTAGCAGCTGCTCTACTTTTTCAGTTGCCTCCCTTTTTTCAGCTGCCTCCGTGTTAGCAGCTGCCTCCCTGTTTTCAGCTGTCTCCGTGTTAGCAGCTACCTCTATGTTAGCAGCTGCCTCCATTTTATCAGTTGCCTCCCTATTATCAGTTGCCTCTGTGTTAGGAGCTGCCTCTCTGTTACCAGCTGTCTCCGTGTTAGCAGCTACCTCGGTGTTAGCAGCTGCCTCTTTGTTATCAGTTGCCTCCGTGTTAGCAGCTGCCTCCATGTTATCAGCTGCCTCCGTGTTAGCAGCTGCCTCCATGTTAGTAGCTGCCTCCCTATTATCAGCTGCCTCCATGTTAGCAGCTGCATCCGTGTTATCAGCTGCCTCCATGTTATCAGCTGCCTCTGTGTTAGCAGTTGCCTCTACGTTATCAGTTGCCTCCCTATTATCAGCTGCCTCCGTGTTAGCAGCTGCCTCCCTTTTATGAGCTGCCTCCATGTGAGCAGCTGCCTCTGTGTTAGCAGCGGACTCCGTGTTATCAGCTGCCTCCCTATTATTAGCTGCCTCTGTGTTAGCAGCTGCCTCCGTGTGAGCAGCTGCCTCCGTGTTAGTAGTTGTCTCCCTGTTTTCAGCTGCCTCCCTGTTAGCAGCTGCCTCTATGTTAGCAGCTGCCTCCCTGTTATCAGCCGCCTCCGTGTTAGCAGCTTCCTCTATGTTATCAGTTGCCTCCCTCTAATCATCTGCCTCCGTGTTTGGAGCTGCCTCCCTGTTATCAGTTGTCTCCTTGTTAGCACCAGCCTTTGTGTTAGCAGCTGACTCCATGTTGTCAGCTACCTCCGTGTTAGTAGTTGCCTCCCTATTATCAGCTGGCTCCGTGTTAACAGCTGCCTCCATGTTAGCAGCTGCCTCCCTATTATCAGCAGCCTCCGTGTTAGCAACTGCCTCCCTATTTTCAGTTGCCTCCATGTTATCAGCTGCCTCAGTGTTAGCAGCTGCCTCCCTATTATCAGTTGCCTCCGTGTTCGCAGCTGCCTCCCTATTATCAGCTGCCTCCGTGTTCGCAGTTGCCTCCCTATTTTCAGCTGCCTCCCTATTTTCAGCTGCCTCCATGTTATCAGCTGCCTCCGTGTTATCAGCTGCCTCCCTTTTTTCAGCTGCCTCCGTGTTCGCAGCTGCCTCCCTATTATTAGCTGCCTCTGTGTTAGCAGGTGCCTCCGTGTGAGCAGCTGCCTCCGTGTTAGCAGTTGTCTCCCAATTGTCAGCTGCCTCCCTGTTGTCAGCTGCCTCTATGTTAGCAACTGCCTCCCTGTTATCTGCTGTCTCCCTGTTATCAGCCGCCTCCGTGTTAGCAGCTTCCTCTATGTTATCAGTCGCCTCCGTGTTAGCAGCTACCTTGGTGTTAGCAGCTGCCTCCCTGTTATCAGCTGTCTCCGTGTTAGCACCTGCATCTGTGTTAGTAGCTGCCTCCATGTTATCAGCTGCCTCCGTGTTAGCAGGTGCCTCTGTATTAGCAGTTGCCTCCCTATTATCAGCTGCCTCCGTATTAGCAGCTGCCTCCCTGTTATCAACTGCCTCCCTGTTATCAGTTGCCTCTGTGTTAGCAGTTGCCTCTGTGTTATCAGTTGCCGCCATGTTAGCAGCTGCTCTACATTTTCAATTGCCTCCCTTTTTTTAGCTTCCTCCGTGTTAGCAGCTGCCTCCCTATTTTCAGCTGTCTCCGTGTTAGCAGCTGCCTCTATGTTAGCAGCTGCCTCCATGTTATCAGCTGCCTCCCTATTATCAGTTGCCTCTGTGTTAGGAGCTGCCTCTCTGTTACCAGCTGTCTCCGTGTTAGCAGCTACGTCGGTGTTAGCAGCTGCCTCCTTGTTATCAGCTGCCTCCGTGTTAGCAGCTACGTCGGTGTTAGCAGCTGCCTCTTTGTTATCAGCTGCCTCCGTGTTAGCAGCTGCCTCCATGTTATCAGCTGCCTCCGTGTTAGCAGCTGCCTCCATGTTAGTAGCTACCTCTATGTTAGCAGCGGCCTCCGTGTTATCAGCTGCCTCCATGTTATCAGCTGCCTCTGTGTTAGCAGCTGCCTCATGTTATCAGTTGCCTCCGTCCAATAAAAGGTCGAACAAAAATAATAATAAAAAATAAAAATGCTAAAAAATGTGATAAAATACTAAAAATCCTAAAATTCATGTGATGACCTAAAACGAAGAAATAACTAGTAAACGACTAACGGATAATTAAAAATGTGATTTTTAAGGCTAAAAATATTAATGATAATAATAACGAAAATACGTAACGGAAAATTAAAAACGCAATTTCGAATTCTGACGATGCTAACGACGATGATAAAAATGCGATGAAAATTGAAAAATGCTAAGGACAGTAAATTAATTAAAAATGACAGTCAATTAACTAAAATGACAGAAATGCTAAAATTAGTTAAAAATGACGTCAAAATTCGGGTATCAACAGTTGCCCCCTCTTTACTGTCTTATCAAAGTATTTGATAAGCAGTAAAGATGGTTGTCCCCACATATCCGAATTTTGGTAACACAGCATGTCTTACCTCAATCTCACTGTGATGATGTCACTCTAGGAGGAGGTAAGTTTGTTGACGTCACTATGGGAGGAGGTAGATTGGTTGATGTCACTCTGGGAGGAGGTATGATTGATGACGTTATTCGTTGATGTCACTCTGGGAGGAGGTAATCTGTTGATGTTTATTTATTGATGTCACTCTGGGAGGAGGTATGCTTTTGATGTCACTCTGGGAGGAGGTAATTTTGATGACATCATTCATTGATGAGGAAATTGATGTTGTCATTCTGGGATGAGGTAATCTATTGATGTCACTTTGGGAGGAGGTATGCTTTTGTTGATGTCACTCTGGGAGGAGGTAGATCTGTTGTTGTCCCTCTGGGAGGAGGTATGCTTAGACGTCACTCTGGGAGGAGGTAAGCTTGTTGGTGTCACTCTGGGAGGAGAAAGGTTTTGATCGGATGTCGTACGAAGATATAAACTTAGATCTATTCGGATATCGAGAGAAACATAAGTTGCAGAAAATGTAAATGACGACTACTTTGACAGGAATGAAAGGTAATTTTACGCAAATGTAAATGACGGCCCCACTGGGGGGGTAAGCGTTTGACATGTAACGGATGTGGCTTCGGGAAGATAATGCGGGATTCGTAGAAATACGAATGATTTGTCCTAATGATGTCACTCTAGGAGGAGGAAATGCCAATGATGTCCCTCTAGGAGGAGAAATTCATGATGTCACTCTAGGAGGAGGAAATACGCGTTGTCACTCTAGGAGGAGCTAATAATTATGCAGAAATGTAGAATTGTGTAAATGATGTCACTATGGGAGGAGAAAAATGCATGTTGTCACTCTAGGAGGAGGAAATACGTGCTGTCACTCTAGGAGGAGCTAACAATTATGCAGAAATGTAGAATTATGTAAATGATGTCACTCTGGGAGGAGAAAAATGCATGTTGTCACTCTAGGAGGAGGAAATATGTGTTGTCACTCTAGGAGGAGGAAATATAAAGCTATCACTCTAGAAGGAAGAAATATAAAGCTTTCACTCTAGGAGGAGGAAATATAAAATGCGGAAATTTAAATGGCGTTAATCCGTAGGAGAAGACGCGAGGTGCAGAAATAAATTGATCGTCATTTTAGGAGGACGAAACGTAGATGCTATCACTCTAGGAGGAGGGAATATATGATGTCACTCTAGGAGGAGAAAAGTACAAATGATCACTCTGGGAGGAGAGAAATGCTTTTATTACCAGCGGCCTTGGTACGAACTTAGAATGCATCTGCATCCTGTTCAGGAGGTAACGACCCCAAGGACAAGACTTTCCCACGATCTGCAGCCGTAAGCAATCCTCACTTGATATTAGTGTTTGCACTCACGCTCTAAAACAAGGCTAAGTGTTTTACGCTCATAAAGATGCAACTAACATGATACATAATTTTCAATTCGCAATGTCAATCCGAGTGAATAGACTTCAAATGAAGATGCACATGCATGGGCGTTCTAATAATCGATGGGACTTTTACGGAAAATAATGAAAGGACATAAAATGTCCGGAAAGGAGCTTGTTTTGGTAAAGATGTGCTTTTTGCATGAGTTGGAAGGTTTTTGATTAGTGATGCTTGGTTGATTGGCCCTGATGAGGGCAAGGTACGTGAGTTCCTTCGCTTTTTGCTGAGGATGCTTTCTTGACAGAGTGCGTGAGCTCTTGGGATCCTTGCTGGGGATGCTTTCCGTTCGGCCAGGGGCCCTTTTCTCGAGTCTTTACTGGAGAATGTTTCCTTCGAGATTCCTTGAGTCGGCTCTAGGCCCTTTTTCTTCTCGAGTCTTCACTGGGGAGTGTTGTCGTTGTTCTTTTCACGATCTGCTACTTGGATTGGCCTTGGGCCCTTTTCTTCTCGAGTTCTCACTAGGGATGCTTGCTTTGAGATTTCTTGAGTTGGCCTTGGGCCTCTTTTTTTTTCCTCGAGTCTTCACTGGGACTGTTTTCTTCGAGGTTTCTTGAATTTAGTTGTCCCCGGGCTGTGCTTGCTTCGATTTTTTGATTGTTTGTATTCTTTGAATGTCTCTGAGCATTTCTTTTCTTTTTTCTTTTTTTTCTCCCCCTTTTTTTTCTTTTTCTTTTTCTTTCCTTTTTTTCTTCTTTCTTTTTTCTTTTTTTTCCTTTTCCTTTTCTTTTTTTTTTGCTTCTCTTTTTTCTTCTTCTTTTTTTCTTCTTTTTTTTTTTTTTTTTTTTTTATTTGAAATGCATCAGAGTAGAGCAAGCATATCCTTTGTCTTGATCTCTTCTCGTTCTGGCTTAAGGCCTCGGCCTTCATCTTTTGTTTTTTTTTTTTGGTCTTCCTTCGGTGATAGTCCTTAGCAATCTTTCGGGGACCATTTCCGTCTCCTTCGTCGTGAACTTGAACTTGGCGTGCTTTTACTTCCGGGTGGCAATCTTAGTTGAGACTGCTCCTCGGCTCCCGGGGTATGAGTGATAGTGAAGGTTTTGATAGGAGTGATGGCATATGTGGTGGAAAGAGGGAAGAAACGAAAAAAATGGAGAAGATCGTAAAAGTCCCACGTCATTTTATTGCTATCCCATGTCTAATTGCACATGTACTTTGGATATTATGCGAATTTAACTAATACCTAGTCAAGCACTTACACTCATGAAGGATAAGGCGCGATGGCTCGAAAATGCTTACCGGGATTTGTCTGTGACTGCTTACGTCGGAGCAAACCGTGGATATAAGAGCAAGCAAGTAAGATCGTGCAAGATATGCAATTTTGATGAATGCTTTATTTAATCAGAGGGATTGAACATTCCCGACCTATGCAATGCATGGATATGCTATGAGAGTAGTATGGAATTTTGTTTTAGCCGGGCTAAAAAGGGTTTTTGATTGACTTTGATTTTTGATTGATTGATAGTCTAAAGCTAAGACGCGGGGGATGACCTAATTGCAAGAGTTCAAAGGGAACCTAAAGGGTTGCCCTAGTGGGCAAGACGACTGTACGCCAATTAAAGCTAACAAAGTGAGCCGGAATGAAAATAAATTTAAGTAATAAGGGGGGAGAAAGATGAACTCCCCTGAAATGAGCAGCGGGGCTGCAAGGCCGTCTTCCATGAGCTTTATGCGGATGACAGTGGGATGATTCGTGTCCCTGCGACATGAAGAGGGGACAACAGAGTAGAAAAGAAAGATTGATTTGAAAACAAAAATGACATAAGTTCAGGGATTCTCCCTTTCCCTTAGCCCGGTTTTTTCGAGGGTGCCGGTGGCATGGTCCCAGCTCAGGAACGCCTTGCTTAGATGCTTTGATTGCTTTCTTTTTCAGCTGCTTCGCGGAAACCGCCGATCCAGGTCGGAGTGAGGATGAGATCCATATTTTTGGCTTATTAGCTTGTTGGCCCCTTGCCGGACCTTTGCCGATTTGCTCTTTGATTGCTGGGAGATAAAAGGGGAAAACCTTCAGTCCCCAAAATGTGCAGCGGGGCTACGAGGGCGTCTGCTTACCAGTCTTATACAGGCACAAATGGGTGCGACCCAATTCCTGGAAAAGATATGGCGAGAACAAATGAGGAGTAAATGAAAGACAATTTTTAGCAAAAGTAATATAATTGATAAGTTTTAAGCTCTCTTTTGGACGGACCATTCGGGGGTCACTGCAGTGTAACTTGCGTCAGATGTTGGTTGGTGATAGCTTTACTTTAGATGCTTCACCGCAATTCCTGCCTTGGCGCGGGTGATATTTGCAGTCCGGCTGTTCCTCTTCGGAGAGGAGTTCTGACGTTTTTTTGCAGCAAGGGATTGCGGATAAAACAAGTGAATACGATCACCGTCAGTTAGCAGTTAGTAGTCCACAAATTAAAGGATTGATCTTTATCGTGTTGATCAAGGTGCGGACGTTGAGAAACTTCTTGAACAAGACCGCATTAAGTATGTTGATTGTGGTCCTGAGAGGACAACTTTTCGTAGTGATTTTTTTTCCAGGAGTTCTGCATGCAAAGGGCGCTTTGCGACCGTGACGTCTTGATGGTGAACTCCTCCGAATAGGCGAATGGAGAAGGGAACCTATGTCACTAGCGTTCCGACAGCTCGGCCGGTGTAGGATGGGCTTTGTGACTTTGGTCCAGCATCCAGTCCTTGCTCGGACTGGATAATAGTATTGCTGCGAAATTCTGACGGTGGTCAGCCTTTAAGTTCTTGAGTAGCGTCACAGGCTCAGACAATCCTCTAGATGATCGGATGATAGCTTTGTGGGGTGACCTCTCTTTATGCGTTCGGTCCTTTGAGACCGGTCACAGGATGTGCTGGTAGTACTGCGAGGAAAAATAATTTTAATTTAGATGGTGACGGGTTTTTTTTTTAAATCGTTCCTGATTCGCTCTTGAAGGCGGCCTGTTGCGGCAATTCAGGAGCTGCTACGAAGGGAACTCCCTGGCCCTATCCTGATGATGAGATGAGGTGTGAGATAATACGTCCCTGCAAAACCTTAATTAGTGGCGTTAGTCTAAGTTCCGTGTCTCATGTCTCGAATTACTCCTTGGGAGCCACCGATGCCATGCCTCCTTTTGTCATCTCATAAGTTTAAGGAAAAGGAACAAAAAGTTTTAAAACAAAAGCATCTCCTGAAAAACTTATTTTATTAATTTCAGGATAAACATTCGAGCGATATTGTCATGATAAAACCCTATGTCTTGGCTTGGCCGGATGCAAGGCCCGCGGTACTTCACGCGAAGTATATCTTGACGGCATCGACATTTACCGGTCTTGGTAGATCATCTCCGTCCATGTTGGTTAGCATTAGGGCGCCCCCCAAGAATGCACTTTTAACTAGATATGGGCCCTCGTACCTTGGGGCCCACTTTCCTTGACTAGCCTCTTGATGAAGGAGAATCTTCTTCAGCACTAAATCCCCAGTCTTGAACTCGCGAGGTCGCACTTTCTTGTTATAAGTGTTGGCCATTCTTTGCTGATACAAGTGTGCATGACAGATAACGGCCAAGCGCTTCTCGGGAAGGAGGTTTGCTCGTACCTCACTCTCGCCCAATCCGAGGCTGTTGGATGAATTTGGCCGATGATGTCGATTCCCCACATCGAAAAAGGCCAAGGATATGCCATGCTGAAGAGAGGGGCTGGAGGGACATGGAGATGGTCCGCATAAATTTGACATTTGTGGCACTTCTGAAAATAGTCAATGCAATCTCGTTCGATGGTGATCCAAAAATAACCTTGCCTCATTATCTGTCTTGCCATCATGTGCCCACTTGCGTGATGAATGCATAATAATACCCACGTCATTAGTTCTTTGATGCGGAGCAAAACTCGCGTTGTAAGGCTATGGGCATACGATAGCCATATCTCCAGAGAGAATCTAAAGTATACATACCACCCAAGTCAATCATAGAGGAAAACCCAAGAGACTCCCATAGATCTGTTGGGAAATTTATGTCGCCATAGATCTTTTCACCCTTTCTAGGAACTGCACTTGAACCACTGATGCACGAACTGCTACTCTTCTTCTTAGTCACACTGTTACTGTTGCTGTAAGAGTAGCGTGGCAGGGAGCAAACTTGACAGGAGATAGACACTGGCGGTAGAGAGAGAAAGAGGCAAGCCTCTAATTGAAAATATAGTGTGAGGTTTTTATTCCAACGCATTACCTGGAAAGAGAATTACCCACTGATTTTTCTATTCTGATTGATAGAAGACACCGTACAGTACCTCTGGCTTGAAGACCTCCATCAAGTTAGCCTTCACCTCTTGCTATTGGTCGAGTAGCAATCTCTCCTCTCTAGGCTGTGCCTGACTCGTCATTGCCTGGACTAAGTTTATAAGGTACCGAATGGACCTCACGGGTGATGAGTGAGAGGTAAGGAGTTGAGCCTCTCTCTTATATACGTTAGGACCAAACCCAACGGATTCAACTCAAGCAAACCCTTTCGTGGACCTCCATTATGATTCTCTTTACCTTGGCCATGGTGACGCAACGAAGCAAAGCTCCATCAGCTCTCCTTTTATACAGAACTTCATCGTCGAGGTAGAAGTCCAGTGCTAAGCGCTGAAGGGTCTTTTTGCTAACCCGACTTGCCCCCGGTGGATACTCCCGGTTTCTGATGAATTGTACTAAGTCGTGGAACCAAGGCCTCCCATCGGGTTCTTCTTCCAAGGCCTCCCATCGGGTTCTTCTTCCAAGGCGACACAGCATGCCGGAGTTTCCTTTACTTCCACCCTTAATGGCTGAAGCATTACTCCGCACTCTAATTTGAACATCAATGCCAATGTGGCTAACGCGTCTGCGAAGCGGTTCTTTTCTCTATCGACTCGTTCAAATTTGGTTTCCTCGAATTCCTGCATAAGTTGGGTGAATAACCTTTGATAAGGGATGAGCTTGGAATCCCGTGTCTGCCATAGATCCTGGGCTTGGTAGATGACGAGTGCTGAATCGCCAAAGATTCTGAGCTTTTTTACTTTTAAGTCGATTGCCGCCATCAGACCGCTGATGCATGCCTCGTACTCGACGATGTTGTTGGTGCATGGGAAGTTCAATTTGTATGCTATGGGGAATTGACGACCATCTCGGGCTATGACCACGGCTCCTACCCCCTTGCCCGAGAGGTTCACCGCACCGTCGAAGAACATGGTCCACCAATCATCTTCTCGGAGATCTTCTGCGATCTCATCGTCAACCAATATGATGTCTTCATCAGGGAAGTCGAAGCTCAACGACTCATATTCATCCAAAACGTGATCAGCTAGGTGATCGGTGAGGGCATTGGCCTTAACCGCCTTCCGTGTTACATATATGATCTCGTGCTCAGCTAATAAAACTTGCCATCTACAAATGCGACTTGATAGGTACAACTTCTAGAAGATATACTTCAGGGGATCCATGCGAGACATTAGCCATGTCGTGTAATACAACATGTACTGCCGGAGCCTTCGGGCGCACCATGCTAGGGCGCAACAAGTTCGTTCCAACATGGAGTAACGCATCTCGCATTCGTTGAAATTTTTGCTGAGGTAGTAGATGGCTTGTTCACGCCTTCCTGACTCGTCGTGCTGTCCCAAAATGCAACCCATGGCGCTAGCCGTGACTGTCATCTATATGAGCAAGGGACGTCCTGGCGTTAGGGGAACTAGTACCGGTGGGCTTTGCAGATATGTCTTAATTTTCTCGAAGGCTTTCTGGCAGTCTTCGTCCCATTCTGCATCTCCGTGTTTCCTTAGCATTTTGAACATCGACTCGCAGGTAAGTGTTAACTGGCTGATAAAGCGAGCGATGTAGTTGATGCGTCCTAAGAAGCTTCGTACTTCTGTTTCGGTACTGGGAGCTGGTAGCTCTTGAATTACTTTTATCTTATCAGGATCCACTTCTGTGACTTTGTTGCTGACGATGAATCCTAACAACTTTCCGGAGGTCACTCCAAAGGTGCACTTAGTTGGGTTTAGCCGTAGCTGAAATTGCCTCAACCTTTCGAATACCTTCTTCAGGATGTCTACATGATCTTGCGTGCCGCGAGATTTGGCTATCATGTCATCGACATATATTTTCAACTCCTTATGCATCATGTCATGGAAAAGGGTGACGGCAGCGCGTTGGTAAGTGGCTCCTGCGTTCTTTAATCCGTAGGGCATCACTTTGTAGCAGAAGGTTCCCCAGGGCATGATAAAGGTCATCTTTTCACTGTCTTCGGGTGCCATCTTGATCTGATTATACCCCGAAAATCCGTCCATGAAGGAGAACATGTCATTTCTGGCGGCACTATCTCCCAGGATGTCAATATGGGGAAGCGGGAAGTCATCTTTAGGGCTGGCTCGATTGAGATCCCGAAAGTCCACACACATGCGGACTTTCCCATCCTTTTTAGGCACCGGTACTATATTGGTGATCCATTCTGGGTACTCGGCAACTCTCAAGAAACCCGCATCTAGTTCCTTGGTAACTTCTTCTTTGATTTTCAAAAGGATGTCTGGATGCATCCTTCGAAGTTTTTGCTTGACAGGCTTAAACTCAGGCTTTAACGGGATACGATGCTCGACTATCCCGGGATCAAGACCTGGCATATCGGCGTATGACCATGCGAATACGTCGGAGTAGTCTTTGAGGAGAGAAATTAACCTCTCTTTGAGTCGTATCCAGGGTAGTTCCGATCATAACCAGCTTCTGATTCTCGTCGCTTGCCCCTAAATTCACTTCGTCCAATTCCTCCCAATGAGGGGTTATTTCCTTTTCCGAACTTTCCAGTAAACGGGCCAATTCGCCGAAGATTTCGGCCTTGCCTTCGGTTGTAACGACGATTTCTTCACCAGTAAAGACAGGTTTTATCAAGACAATCCGAACTAACATTCATCCTGAAATTAAAATGCGAAAAGAAGAGATGCGTAAAATGAAAATTGTATATATATTGATTTTTAACAAAAGGGAAACGTGAGTTCCTACAAAAATGTTTTCGTAAGAAAACGTGCAAATATATATTTTTCTAAAAGGAGTAATTACGGATAGGCATCCGGAAGCATGGTGATGGTCCAGTTGCACACAGACTCCCCTAACTTCTTTACGAAAATGACTGAACCAGGCGTCGATTCTTCTTCTCCCATAGTACAGATACGGAGGTCTGATACCCCGATCAGACTTCCATTGATGGTTTCGGCTGCGAAGGGGAAAGTGGTTCTGATATGGGGGATTTGTATTTTACTACTTGGTGCAGAACGCCCAAATAGCTTAGCCAGCTGCTTTTCTTTCTTTTCTTGGGCGATCTTGGCAAAGTCGGCCTCGCTGGGTTGGTACCCTAAACCAAAGCGGTCTCCGAAGCTTTTCGGAGATGCCCAGCCTCTTGACCCTTGTAACTCGGCGCCGAGCCATTTTCCCAGTTGGAAATTTCCCTCTGGTATAAACTTAGTGGTTGCTTCAGTCATTTCAGATCTTGAGGCTTCGAAAACGGGGGATCCTCCCTCAATCCAATCCGCGTTGATGATTTTGAAGGCTTAAAAAGAGCTCTCCAAAGTTTCAACAGTTTCGATGTAAGGCACGGATTAATGCTTGGCCAAGATCAAGGCTTCTTCTGCCTTTATTGTGACGAGGGCATTGTCTTTGACGTACTTGAGGCACTGATGCAGGGAAGAGGGGACGACTCCTGCTGAATGGATCCAAGGCCGTCCTAGAAGCATGCTGTAAGCGGGCTGGATATCCATGATCTGAAAGGTCAAGGCAAAAGTGTGAGGCCCGATGACCATATCCAACTCAAAGTTCCCGATGATCTCTCGAGTGGTGCCATCGAAAGCCCTAGCCATCATTCCGCTAGGTTTCATGTGAGAGAAGTCGACCGGCAGTTGTGCGAGGACATGCCTGGGCATGACATTCAGTGCGGACCCGTTGTCGATTAGGGCCTTTGCTATGACATGTCCCTTACATTCTACCGTGATGTATAGGGCCTTCCTGAGGGGTCGATCTCTCCTTCGGAGAAGGAAATGTTGCTTAAGGCTTGAATTCTTCCGACGAGGTTTTCCACGCCTTCCGTGGTGATATCTTTAGTCACGAAGGCTTGCTTCAAGACTTTTAAGAGAGCTTGGCGATGAGGCTCTAAAGTAAGGATTAGCTCCATGATGGAAATGTGAGTCGGGGTTTTCTTTAACTATTCGATGATGCTGAACTCGCTCTGTTTCATGATCTTGAGGAACTCAGCTGTCTCGTCCTCGGTTACAGGTTTGCTCAAACCTTGCGTCTCTTCTACCGTCTCTTCGCGGATCACAGGATTTTTCCCTTTGGCTTATCTTGCCTTATTTTGACACTCGAGGAGTCGAGTCAAACATTCTGGTATATGGCTGATATAGGAGATGTGAGGCACATCAGAGCTGAGTACTCCTCCAGTGTGGGAGTCAAGTCTACTCCTTTGTCAAAAGAGAAGCACCGATAATAGGTATCCCAAAATTTTAGGGTTGCCCGGATGCAACCCCAATCAGTCTACCAAGGTCAGTAGCTTTCCATAACTACCCTCAAACTGTGTCTCCTCATCTTCAGTCAGTTCATTTCTCAACTTCCAAATCCTAGTTAAGTCGAAGTCTACGACTTCTACTTTGATCTTAGTGGTGATGTCAGGGGTGAACCCATATTCCAACAGATCTCCTCGTGCTGCCTGATCGTCGAAGCTTCGTCCCCCAAAAATATCAAGTGAAAGTAGTGTAGGTGTCGACATATCGAATGAGCAAGATGGGTCCTGTGGGACAAAAATAAAATTTTAAATGCAAAGTAAACTGCATGTGTAAGAAATTTACAGTTCATGTAAAAGACAAGATTATCATGGCAACAGGATGAATAGAGCCACAACAAAGAAGATATAATCATGATACACGTGCTGGGGTTCTGATTCCGACTTGTCTAACTGGCTTGAATGGTTCCCGGATGATACCATGAAAAGGTCCCTAAAGTGTCGTCCAGTGTCCCGATTCCTTGCGAAATTGTGTAACCTTTCGACTAGCTTTAGGGGTTCATCTGAGTTGGGATTGGTGAACACTACCCAGGACATGTGTCCTAGGGCGTCACTACTACCCTCCTAATTTGGTAATTGTCCCCGGGGTGTAGGGCACTATGAAATGCATATGACAACTGATAAAGCGAATAAATGAACAGATCAGCAATTTATCAAAGCAGGTAAATAGACAAATAAAACACCTCTAAAAAATGAAACCGGCTCCGACCCTACAAAGTTCCCAGTGAAGTCGCCAAACTGTCGCGCCTCGAAAATTAACAAAAAGAATTTTATTCGCGAGTGTGCAACGAACTTGAGACCTTACGATGCTCGGCGTAAAAGGGACGCCTCGCAACATGCAATGAAGTCGCCACCCTAATTTGGTTGCTAGGTTTAGGGAACCTTAATCGTCATGGCATAAAAATATAATAAATAAAAAACTAAAGGCACAAAAAAGGGATTTGAACCCCAGACAAAGGTTCGGGGTGGTATTATGGTCTCGGGAAGGTGTTAGGCACCCGACTCACATCCGAAAATGGTTACCGGTTGATAAGAGAGGTGTTTAAAAAGGTGTTTGATAAAATGCGTTTTGAAGGGGGGGCCCTCAGAGGAATCGTCACTTTAGTCTTTTCCACAATCAGGACCGTTCAGGAATGATTGATCATTGAACCGATCGATCATTCCTGACCGTAGTGATGGGACTGAATTTTCCGTAAGACTGAATGAGCGTCTTCTATTTCATCATCGGGCCATGCATGATTAAATTAATTACTATGTGATTCTATCATGGATAGCTTAACAGAGTACAGATTAAATGAGAGGTTTTTGAAATGATAAATTGATGTGGGATCGAAGCCACCACGTACATGCAGTCAAATGAACATGGCATTTTTAAGTGAGCCTTTAAACACGTTGTTCATGTAGGTTGATTTTAAATCCTAGCAATTCTATATATCATGCGTACGATTGATATTTATGGAAAGCGTTGAATGAATAAAAGGGAACGAAAGGCATACTTTCGAGCGAAGCTTGAATTTAAAACCTAGAAAATGAGAGTGTTAGTGATAGCTCGAAGAATAAATAAACAATTTATGAATGCGAAAATTTAAATAATGACTTGATGCGTACGAAAATTTAAATGTTGTTTTAATGTATGCGAGAAACGATGATTTGACGCATACGAAAATTTAAATGATGATTTGATAAGTGCTAAAAATTTAAATGCTGATTTGCCGAATGTGAGAATTTAAATGATGATTTAATGCATACGAGAATTTAAATGCTGATTTGATGTGTGCAGAAATTTTAAATGCTGATTTGATAAAGTGCGAAAATTTAAATAATGACAGTTGATAAGTGCGAAAATTAAATGATGACTTGACGAAAATTTAAATGATTGATTTGATGAAAACTTGAATGATTGATTTGACGAAAATTTAAATGATTGATGATTTGCAGAAATTAAGCAGTTGACGATTTGCAGAAAATTAGATGACGATTTGCAGAATTTAAAAAAGGTCATAATTCGCAGAATTTTAAACAGGTGATAACTCGTAGGAAAAATTAAATGATTGATGATTTGCAGAAAATAAGCAAGTTGATATTGCGGAAAATAAAACAGGTTGATATTTGCAGAAAATAAAACAGGTTGATATTTGCAGAAAATAAAACAAGTTGATATTTGCAGAAAATAAGCAAGTTGATATTGCGGAAAATAAAATAGGTTGATATTTGCATAAAATTAAACAAGTTGATATTTGCGACCGACCATGTTGGCGGTAAATTGAATTTTAAATTGCCGAAAGTAAATTGCGAAAAATTAAAGTGCGAATAATGTAAGCAGTTGATAGGTACAGAAAATTAAAATGACAGTACGAAAAATAATCATGCGAACTATACGAGTATTTTACGAAAAAATGCGATCCGAAATCTCGGAAAATGAAGATGGGCCCAATTTGAAAAAAGTGCAAAGGAAATGGGCCAGGAATAGTTCCTGGCCCATGAAATTAAAAGAATGGTGATGGGCTAAGCCCATCACCTTTTTTCTTCTTCCGCGTGGGCCAAGCCCACAGATGGCACTATTCATCATCCCTCTCCTTGGTCGCCTGCGCCACTGTCGGCGGCCAACCTCCGGCCACCCATGGCTGAAATGAAAAACCTTCGTACCGAGATGCTCGTCTCCTCGACGGCTTCTCGATCGTACGAACCTCGAATTTTAGTTTAAAGCGTACCGAGTTTAATTTCAAAAAAATGACGAAACCGTTAATTATCGAAAACTAATTAATTCACATGATTTATCTAACGATTAATCAAATTAAAAGCATGTATTTAATCTATAGCATGCATACGAATTAATGGCACAAAAAATAACAATTTATTTGCTCACAATAATGCTAAACGAATTAAAGAAGAAAAATGCATAAAACGAAGGAAAGAGAAGCTTGAAGAAGCTTACTGGAAAAAGCTTGAACTGAGGCAATCGAAGCTCTACGTGAGCTATCGATCAAGAGAGGGAAGAAGTAAGGTTGCCTTGTGAATTTGGTGCCCTCAAAATGTTGAAGGCAGTGGCCTTTTTATAGGCCAAGATCGCGTGAAGAGGGAGACGCGGCGCTGCGCGTGGAGGAGGGAGAGCGTGCGCTGGCGGAGCTAGGCTGCGGTGCTAGCAGAGCTAGGCTGCTGGGAGGTGACCGTTGACGGGACAGGACGTCGGGAGCAGGCTGCTCGGTGGCCTACTCCGCTGCTGGTTCACGTCCATGGTGCGTGCGCACCATGGCTTTTAAATGGTCAACCGTTGATCTGGTTGACTTTTCTTGGTTGACTAGATTAACGGTTGTGATTAAATGGCTTTTTAAGCCTATTTAAATGGCCTCGAGCCAATTTAGTGAACGAACATTCTGAATTTTCGAGCCGAAAGTGCCAGCGCGTAGAGAAAAATACGGCGAGTTTAACCGTCTACAGCGAATGATGAGAATTTTTCGTTTAACGTGTTTATTTTCTCATTCCGAAACATGAAACGTTCGGACGAAAAATAAATGACGTTATGACGAAAATTACGTGAAACGCTGTAGGTCGGTGTGAACAAAAAAAAGGTAGGAACTAGTTGATGGAAAACATTCCGAGTTTGAGCTATTGTCCGAGCGAACTTACTCGGGTCCAATAAAAGCTCGAACAAAAAATAATAATAAAAAATAAAAATGCTAAAATATGTGATAAATACTAAAAATCCTAAAATTCGTGTGATGACCTAAAACGAAGAAATTACTAGTAAACGACTAATGGATAATTAAAAATGTGATTTTTAAGGCTAAAAATATTAATGATAATAATAACGAAAATACGTAACGGAAAATTAAAAACGCGATTTCGAACGCTGACGATGCTAACGACGACGATAAAAATGCGATGAAAATTGAAAAATGCTAAGAACAGTAAATTAATTAAAAATGGAAGTCAATTAACTAAAATGACAGAAATGCTAAAATTAATTAAAAATGGCGTCAAAATTCGGGTATCAACAGCGTCAAAAGTCATAGGAGGGTCCACCATTAACATGTCGCGCAATTTTCCATAGCAACAATTTCGCTTTAACGCTTCCACGGTGACATCAACGGTAACGTCTGGCGTTAGCGACATCTCGAGATCAAAGCGACTAAGGAAATCCTCCAATGATTCTTGAGGTTTCCTATGTATATCAAATAAAGCCGCAACCGATTTTTTGATGGGAATGGCTATACTAAATCTGCTTCTGAACTTGGCTTCTAACTGCGAGAAACTATCAATTGACCCAGAAGGAAGTCCCTCAAACCAAAGACGTGCAACCCCTGATAGGGTCATAACAAAAATCTGGCACAAGGCTGAATCACCATGGGTCTGGAATTGGACAAAATCTTTCACCTTGTTAAGATGCGAAATGGGGTCTTTCGTGCCATCATAAGACTCCGTGGGGAGTTTCACATGTCAATTGACTCTGTGATGCCGTATGTGATAACTAAACGGGTGCCCAGTGTTATCTTGGGAGACTCCTCGAGGATGACAAGGAGGGGAGGCTTCTAAATAACGCCTTAATCTATGCCGATCAGGTGTATGATATCGTCTAGGAGACCGGCTGTGACTCCTAGGTGAACAGGTTCTGTTCCTTCTGCTGCTAGATCTGCCACCGCGTCGGGGGGATATATCCCTGTCTAACTCGTCTCGCCTATCATCCCAGTAATCTCTATTCCCCTCGCGCTATTGTTCACCCATGACTGTAGGAACTTCACGCATAACCTGCACAGAAGATTCCAATTGCCTAGATGTGATGTGTGCAAGACTGATGGGAGCCACCGTTAAGGCATACTTCCATGGGGCAGTGGATACAAACGTCGATCGGTAATGATAGATGGAGTAAATAAGACAGGAGAAGGGGCCATAGATCTAGAAATATTAGGAGTAGACCCAGTAGCTAATATTGTCACGTGCTCTACCTGAGTGCGCAACGTCATCAAGGATTCTAGATAAGGATTACCCGATTCATTCACCGAGAACCCTGACGGAAGAGGAGTAGAGAAACTAGATCCTGCAGCTTGAGAAGAGAAGATAATTACTGAGGAGGATATTTCTCCCGTTGAAGGCTCAAACGGGAAATTCAATGTTGTAGAAGGAGTTACATGCACTGTAGTGGAAACAACAAGGGTCATAGAAGGAAAAAGCTCTCTGCGGGGACTAAAAGAAATGCCAAATGGCTGGGGAGGGGTAACCTCCGGATCGAAAGCCATGATCCTTCGATCCTCCAGAAGAAAATTAGAGCTTGGCTATTAAGGATGCTCACTTAATTTAACCAAAACTCTCAATGAAAGCACCAATTTGATAAGATTCAGGCTCCTGTTGGAGGGCAGATGGGTAAAATGACTTCCTGGTGTCGCTGACCCTCGCCGTCCGGTGTACCTGCAAAGCGCCAAAGGGGGTCTCCGGCGTAGATTCTCTGATGCTTAAGTTAGTACGGGTAGTAAAGCCTCCCCTGGAAGTAAAAATCATATCCTTGTGACAACCGTGCTAACATAGATGTCTCACTAAGACGAGGCACGCTCTAGGGGAAATGAGGACTCAACGCCTGGAAGTGAAAATTTTATCCTTGTGACAACCGATCCTGATCAGACGACTCACTAAGACGAGGCACGCTCCAGGTCAATCACTGTAACATGAGATGCGGGTAACACCCCAACAAGTAACCAGATGAAAAATACCTGGTGAAGTGGCTGGAAAGGCAATACCCCAATAAAGTAATGCCCCGGCGAGGCCGGATTCGGCAAGGCTGAATGAAAAAGAAATACCAATTTTTAGGCCCATCGTATTTTCCCGTTGTAATCGTGTACTGTTTATTTATTTCTCGCACACTTGTACTATTTATTTATTTTTCACGCACTGGTACTGTTTATTTATTTCTGCACTCGTACTGTTTATTTATTTCACGTATGCTTATATGCTTGTCTATTTTCGCCCGCTATGCATGCTTAAATTATTCTGTTCGTGCTTGTTTAAATTAATCATTTCCCCTCGCATACAAGTCGTCCAGTATTCAAACGCACCCCTTCCTCGTACCAACAATCTCGATCAAAAGGGGTAAAATCAACTGATACCCTTCCCAAGTACACATTTCTTTCCCTTTTATTTATTCACGCTTTTTCGCATTTATGCTCGTATGCATGACTATTTAGAATTGTTAAAATTTAATTCATATATTGGGCATGATCACATAGATTTGGAATTTTTTATTTTTCAGGCATGATAAAACACCTCTTTCTCCGGTAACCTTTTTAGGATGTGACTCGGGTGCCTAACTCCTTCCGAGTCTATAATACAACCCCGAACCACAGTTCTCGGGTTCAGACCCATTTTGCCTTAGTTTTTATTATTTATGCCATGACTTTAGGTTCCCTAAACCTAGAAACAAACTAGGGTGGCGACTTCATTACATCATGTGAGATGGGTTCAATTTCGTCTCACATCTAGTCCCAAATGCGCGTCGCATTAGGAAAAATCCAAAAAGGGGGTGCGACAGTTTGGCAACTTCACTAGGGACTAATAGGGTGGAAGCCGAAATTTTCTTTGAGGTGTTTTTTTATTGTATTTATTTGTTTTGATAGATTGTTGAATTTTTTCTCGTATGATTTTTAATTGTTTTTCATGTATATACTTGATATGATGTTGTAATATCACATGATTGCATGATTATTTTTTTAATGTATTTATTCATTGTTTACATGATTCATTGTTATTCGCTTTGATAAACTGTCATTCATACCCATCTCACCCATAATTCCCTACCCCCGGGACTTTTCCAAATAAGATTAGGAGGTTAGTAGTGAGGCCCTGGGACACGTGTCCTAGATAGATTTCATAAACCCCAAACTCGGACTCGAACCCCTAAATAGGTGAACGCCTAGAATTTTTTTATGGTTCGACAGGCAATCACGTATCCATTTACTGAGGGACCACTTTTATGGTATCGTCCGGGAGCCTTCCAGCCAGTTAGAAGTAGGAGATGTCACCCCATCATATGCATCATATTGAAATGCGTATATTGCGACTTTGTTTCACTTTTTCCACTGATTTCTCAAATTTTTTCCATCAATAACTGATTTCTCAAGTTTTCCACAAATAATTCCCCAAATTTTTCCACGTTTTATAAAAGATTTCTTAAATTTTTCACGTTTTACAAACGGATTTCGCAATTTCTCCAAATTTATAAATTTTTTCGTGAATTTCCACATTGGAAATCTTTTTCCGCAAGGTTTCCACGTTGGAAATTTTTTCCAAGCCGCTTGTAAAATCTCTTGCTTCCACTTGAACTTCCTAAATAATGAGCAGTGCCCAACTGAGGTTGTTAATCGAAGGTAAGATGCACATCGAACTTGGTGTGCGCAAGAGGAATTGCGAAATCTGCGAGGATTGCTGATGGTCAACTCTGGAAGGAGGCAAAACAAAAAAAATCAAAAATCAAGACTTGAAGGCCTCTGCCAAAGACGAAAATGACGACAGACCAGACAAAAAATTGTACTTGCTTTGCTTGCCTAAAAAAAATCAAACAAAAAAAAAATTCAAAAAGTGTTCAAAGAACACAACCAATAAAAAGCAGAAGCAAGTACAAAAATGGTCGAAAGCCAACAAAATGATCTCAAAAGTAAAAGAGATCATTCCTTGCGAAGATTCAAAAAATGGTGCGCTTCAACGACAAATGATGATCTCAGAAGTAAAAGAGATCATTCCCTGCGAAGATACAAAAAACTGGTGCGTTTCAACGACAAATGATGATCTCAAAAGTAAAAGAGATCATTCCCTGCGAAGATTCAAAAATTAGTGCGCTCCGTCGATGACAAATGATGATCTCAAAAGTAAAAGAGATCATTCCCTACGAATATTCAAAGACTGGTGTGCTTCGCTAACGACAAATGGTGATCTCAAAGAGGGAGCAACACTAGCAAAGACTAAAGAACTTGTGCACTTTACCTCCGGCTAGCAACCTCAGTTGTACGCTTCTCATTAAAACCCTATATCCTTCTGCTAAATAACATTCTCCTTTCTAAACAGACTTCTTCTTTCTGCCTGTACACTTTATTTCCTTTCTCTTGCAAAATCCTCTCGATTATATGAAGGCCCATGCATGTGCATCTTCATCTGAAGTTTATTCACTCAGATTGACATTGCAAATCTGATTTTGTGCTATGTTTGCTGCATTTCTATGAGTGTAAACACGCAGCCTTGTTTCTGAGTGTGAGCGCAAACACCAATATCTAGTGAGGATTGCTTATGTCTACATGATGTGGGAACGTCTTGTCCTTGAGGTCATTATCTCCTGGGCAAGATGCAGATGCTTTTCTAGGCTTGTATCAAGCATGCTTATATCATAGAAACTGGATGACATGTTCTCCATAAATGCATAAACTTGTTGAACCTTCTCTTGATAGGGAAGTTATTTTTATAAAATACTGGGGGCAAACTTTAGGGTAGTGTGGAAATACTTTCATATACAACATACATGATTTGATCTCATTGAATTTTCCATTTATCAATTGATTTCTTTTTTTCCATCCATTACTGCTTCGTGTTTGTTTCCTCCCTATTTGCAGGATACAAATATGCTTCAGTGGAATCTCCGCCAATAAATCCAGCAAACATCCGAATGGAGCACGTTACCACTCCACAATCAACTTCGTGCGGCGGATCACTCTCCCCACACCATCCACCAAGCAAATATCCGAATGGAGCACGTTACCACTCCACAATCAACTTCGTGCGGCGGATCACGCTTCCCACACCACCCATCTTTCTAAGTTTTGTGTGGCGGTTCAAAACCCCACATTTCAAAATTTGTGTGGTGATTCAAAACCCCACCTTTCAAAATTTTGTGTGGTGGTTCAAAACCCCACCTTTCAAAATTTTGTGTGGCGGTTCAAAACCCCACCTTTCAATATTTTGTGTGGTGGTTCAAAACCCCACCTTTGAAAAATTTCGTGTGGCGGTTCAAAACCCCACCTTTCAAAATTTAGTGTGGCGGTTTAAAACCCCACCTTTCAAAATTTAGTGTGGCGGTTCAAAACCCCACCTTTCAAAATTTAGTGTGGCGGTTCAAAACCCCACGTTTCAAGTTTTGTGTGGCGGTTCAAAACTCCACCTTTTAAGATTTTGTGTGGAGGTTCAAAACCCCACCTTCCAAGGTTTCTGTGGCAGTTTAAAACTCCACCTTTCAAAAATTTCGTGTGGAGGTTCAAAACCCCACCTTTTAAAATTTCAAAACCCCACATTCCAAGTTTTGTGTGGCGGTTCACATCACCATTAATTTTCTGCATCGAGTACGACCCTCGATGGAGCTGAAGTTTAATTTTCTGCATCAATCAGCGACGGCCTACGAGTACCACCCTCTACGTAGCTGAAGTTTACATTTTCTCCATCGACGTCTGACAATTGCGGTGTCCCCGTTCAGATGTCAAGTTTCATTTCCTGCACAAAGGTCCGAGAGTTGTGGTGTCCCTGTTCGGATCTCAAGTTTACGTTTTCTGCATCGACGTCTGAGAATTGCAGTGTCCCTATTCAGATGTCAACTTTCATTTTCTGCACAGAGCTCCGAGAATTACGGTGTCCCCGTTTGGATCTGAAGTTTACCTTTTCTACATCGACGTCTGAGAATTGCGGTGTCCCCGTTCAGATGTCAACTTTCATTTCCTGCACAGAGGTCCGAGAATTACGGTGTCCCCGTTCGGATCTGAAGTTTACCTTTTCTACATCGACGTTTGAGAATTGCGGTGTCCCCGTTCAGATGTCAAGTTTCATTTCCTGCACAGAGGTCTGAGAGTTGCGGTGTCCCCGTTCGGATCTCAAGTTTACATTTTCTGCATCGACGTCTGAGAATTGTGGTGTCGCCGTTCAGATGTCAACTTTCATTTCCTGCACAGAAGTCCGACACTTGCAGTGTCCCCGTTCGGATTTCAAATTACATTTCCAGCATAGATGTCCGACACTTGCGGTGTCCCCGTTCAGATATCAATTCATCTCTTCTGCATCGGAGTCCGACACTTGCGGTGTCCCCGTTCGGATATCAAATCATCTCTTCTGCATTGAAGTCCGACACTTCCGGTGTCCCCGTTCGATTTTCAAATTACATTTTCTGCATAGATGTCTGGCACTTGCGGTGTCCCCGTTCGGATATCAAATCATCTTTTCTGCATCGAAGTCCGACACTTGCGTTCCAGCATAGATGTCCGATAATTGCGGTGTCCCCGTTCGGATATCAAATCATCTTCTCTGCATCAAAGTCCGACAATTGCGGTGTCCCCCGTTCGAATTTCAAATTATATTTTCTGCATAAGATGTCCGACAATTGCGGTGTCCCCGTTCGGATGTCACATTTTCATTTTCTGTATCGACTTCCGACAATTATGGGGCCCCCGTTCGGATGTCAAGTTATATTTTCTGCATAGAGGTCCGACAATTGCGGTGTCCCCGTTCGGATCTCAAGTTTACATTTCAGCAATTTACTTTCCTGCATCAGCGTAAGGTTGCGAGTACAACCCTCGCCCGTACGTGACTGTTGATACCCAAATTTTGATGCCATTTTTAATTAAATTTAGCATTTCTGTCATCTTACTTAATTTACTGTCATTTCTAATTAATTTACTGTCATTAGTATTTTTAAATTCTCATCGCATATTTATCATCGTCAGCGTTCGAAATCGCACTTTTAATTTTTCGTCACGTATTTTCATTATTAATATTATTAATATTTTCAGCCTTAAAAATCACATTTTTAATTATCCGTTAGTCATTTGCTAGTTATTTCTTCGTTTTAGGTCATCGCATGAAATTTAGAGTTTTTAGTATTTTATCACATTTTTTAGCATTTTTTATTATTATTATTTTTGTTCAAGCTTTTATTGGACCCGAGTAAGTTCGCTCGGACAATAGCTCGAATGCAAAATGTTTTCCATCAACTAATTCCTAATCTTTTTTTGTTCACGCTGACCAATAGCGTTTCGCGTAATTTTCGTCATAACGTCATTTATTTTTCGTCCGAACATTTCATGTTTCCGAACGAGAAAATAAACACGTTAAATGAAAAATTCTTGTCATTCGCTGTAGACGGTTAAACTCGTCTTATTTTTCTCTACGCGCTGGCACGTTCGGCTTGAAAATTTGGAACGTTTGTTCTTGAAAATAGATCGAGCCCATATTAATTACTAAAGCATTTTTTTCTCCTTTCTTTTAATCAACCGTTGGATTGGTTGACTAACCCCTTAGTCAACCATCCAACGGTCATGGATTTAAGGCCTACATCCCTTCTCTTTTCTTTCCAGCAAGCATTTTCCTCTTCCAAATTCGAATGCCCTCGTCATGGCTTCGAGAATCAAGCTACGTCATTGCTTCGAGAAGAGTGGACGTCACCACACCAGCACTGCTCACTCTCACTCGCCGTTATCGCCTCGCCACCCTTGACCACGCACATCAAATTCACCACACATTCGTCCAACCTCCTCCTATAAATACCCTGCCCTTCACCCTTCAAAAGACACGGATTAAGAGACCCTTTCATCATCAACATCAGTCCAATCAAAGGAAGCAAGCACTGTAAGTATTTTCAAGCTTTCTCTCTCTAGAGTTTTTGGCCAATTTTCATTTTCTATCTTAATCAATCAATAAATTGCTCAAATCTGTTTTAAACACTTCGTTTTCAAGTCATAAACGTTTTGACCACTTCAATTTAAACACCTACTGCCTTGTGTAATTAATTTCGAGTTTTCAGTTTTTATGCGTATATATATTCAAGTGTCAAATTAGGCTTCGTTTGTAGATGAAATGAACGGGTTGTTGTTGGGTTTTGGTCGCGGCTTCATCCCTGCTGCATGGTGACGTTTTTCTCATGTTTTGGTGGTCGAAGCTCTTCCTTGTCGCCGACCATGGTGGCCGGCGCAAGGAAGAAGAAGAACAGTAGCCACGCTACTGTTCTTGAAGAAGAAAGGTGACGGGCCAAGCCCGTCCCTTTCTTTCTTCCTTAAACACATGATGGGCCTTGGCTTAAGCCAAGCCCATCTGTTTTTTTTTTTAAAGTTAAGTCATGGGCTAGGATTTATTCCTAGCCCATTTTAATTAATTTCAGCACATGGGCCCAGCCCATTAAAGTTTCGTCAATTGCTCGAGTCCCTTTTATCTTCATGTTTATGTAATTAATAGCTCGTATGCCATATTTAATTAATAGCTCGTATGCAATATTTAATTTATGTCATATGTCATGTTTAATTAATTATTTATTTACTTGTTTAAATTTAAATGCATATCTATTTGCTTTACTTTATTGTTTTAATTATCTTCGAACGATTACTAACATCGATTTCGTAGGCACAAAAAATCATCAAATCTTTAATTTTTTGTCAAGTCATCATTTAAATTTCTCGCACTTATCAACTGTCATCATTTAAATTTCTCACACTCATTAAATCATCATTTAAATTTTTCGTATGCATCAAATCATCATTTTCGTATGTATCAAATCATCATTTAAATTTCTCGCAGTTATCAACTGTCATTATTTAAATTTTCGTATGCATCAAATCATCATTTAAATTTTTGTATGCATCAAATCATCATTTAAATTCTCGCATGCATCAAATCATCATTTAAATTTTCTTGTACTCATCAAATCACCATTTTAATTATCGTATGCGTCAAATCGCCATTTTTATTTTTGTACTCGTCAAACCATTATTTAATTCTTCGATATATATCAACTGTTTATTTAAATTCTCGCATTCATAAAACTGCTTATTTATTTTCGAGCTATCACTAACACTCTCATTTTGTAGGTTTAAAATTTAAGCTTCACTTGAAAGTACGCCTTTCTTTCCCTTTTATTTATTCAAGGCTTTCCGTAAATATTAGTCATATGCATGATATATAGAATTGCTAGAATTAAAATCAACACACATGAACAACTTGTTTAAATAACTCGCTTTAAATGCCATGCTCATTTGATTTTTAATTCCGCTTATATTGACTGCATGTATTTGGTGGCTTCGATCCACATCAGTTTATCATTTTAAAATATCTCTCATTTAAATTTGTACTCTGTTAAGCTATCCCTGATAGAATCACGTAGTAATTAATTTAATCATGCGTAGTCCGATGATGAAATAGAGGGCGCTCATTCGGTCTTACAGAAAATTCAGTCCCATCACGCTACGGTCAGGAATAATCGATCAGTCTTGAAAACGGTAACCCCGTCCGAAAAGATTTTTAAAACGGTAACCCCGTCCAACGATTAATTATTCCTGAACGGTCCCGATCATGGAAAAGACCTAAGTGATGATTTCTCTGAGGACCCCCTTTTCAAAATGCATTTTATCAAACACCTTTTAAACACCTCTCTTATCAACCGGTAACCATTTTCGGATGTGACTCGGGTGCCTAACACCTTCCCGAGACCATAATGCGACCCCGAACCTTTGTCTAGGGTTCAGACCCCTTTTTTGTGCCTTTAGTTTTTTTAATTATTTTATTTTTTATGCCATGACGATTAGGTTCTCTAAACCTAGAGACAAAATTAGGGTGGCGACATGTTGAAGTTGCGAGGCCTCCTTTTACGCCGAGTATCGTAATGTCTCAGATTCGTCGTACACTCGTGAATTTTTTTATTTTCAGGGCGCGACAGTGACTTTACTTACACAAGGACTACGAGTACTATTCTCGCCTAGGTCAAAATTCTCCAATCTCCCACTCTAAGGTAAGTATGCATTTGCATTATTTTCAAAACCATCGCTGACACGGGAGCAACCATCTTTACTGCTCATCAAAAATCTTGGTTACACCTAATTTTTTATAAGACAATAAAGAGGGGGCAACTTTTGCTACTCGATTTTTGACTTTTAATTTTTCATTGAAACGTTTTCGCATTTATTATCGTCAATTTCCTAAAATCGTACTTCCATTTATTTTCCTCCAACTGATGTTTATTTTTACGCTTAATATCATTTAAATTTTATTTCATACTTTTTTTCGCAGTTTTATCGCTTTTCCCGTTCGAACCCATATCGGTTCCGAGTAAAATTCTCGAAACCAATAGTCGAACAATTTCGCTCATTAGCTATTTATTCTTTATTATTTTTCTAACTCGCACTAACTTATTGCAATTTGTTCAATTTTTATCCTAGCATTTTTCTATTTGAATTTTTATCGCTTGCAAGCAATTTTTTATTGAACTGCGGCGAACCTTTCGTCGCTCACTGTATACTAATTCTTTTAGCTTATTTTATTCAACGTTTTAGCATTTTCGGTTCGAGTGTTTATCCATTTTCAGGCGAAATTGCCCGTACCTTTGGCTCGAACCAATAAATAAATACTAAAACCTTTTTCATCTCCATCTCATCACTACCGTTGGATTGGTCAACCAATGGATGGTCAACCATCCAACGATCATCTCTTTTTCCTATTAAGCCACCCTCTATTTCTCCTTGTTCCTTCAAACGAGACATCCTCAACCTCTTCTTCTCTAATTTCTTCCAAGCATTTAATTCCTCCCTCACCTTCGTACTCATCTACCCTCTCCATTTTCCAAGCCTACTCGACCTCTAACCATCATCATCATCATCTCTACTCCCTCATCCAGCACTCAATCTCCATTTCTCCCTCTATAAATAGCCAAGGAATTTTTCCAACTCATTTAATTCAGATCCTCGCCGGCCACCACCTCATCACAGCGCCCAGCCACAACCACCATCGAAACTCAATCCCATCCTCGTCGCCACTGCCAAATCACTCATCCTCGCCGCCACTGCCAAACACCAATCTCCGCCCCACTCCATCACAATACCCGCTGTCAAACAACGAAGAAAACCCCATTAATCATCACAAAACAATCATCGGTCACCATTAAACCCAACACCCAGTCATAATCCAAATCCACACCAAATCGCCACCACCATCAAACACAACCACAACCAAACACATCGCCGGCAGCCGGAAAGAAAAAGGAAGAAAGGAAAAATAGAAAAGAAAAGAGACAAGAGTGAGAACGACGAGTCTGCGGCCAAGAGAGCAGGAGAAGAAAATAAAACAGAGAAAAGAGAGGAGAGGGTCGCGGCCAAGAGCGGATAAAAAGGAAAAGAAAGAAAAGAAAGAAAAGAAAAAGAAAAAGAAAGAAAAGAGAAAACAAGAAAAAAGAAAAGAAAGGAAGCTGGGCTGCGTTGGGGCGCAAGCCCACGCGGGATGAAAAGAGGAAGCTGGGCCTGCTCAGGCCCAACGCGTGGAGAGGAAAGCTGGGCCTCTGGCCCAACGCGGGGAAAAGAGAGTGGGCTCCTTCAGCCCACCAGCCCATCAGCTGGGCTGGGCTGGTCTTGGCCCAACTGGTGGGTCCACTCTCGGCATAGTGGTCCGAGCCCAATTTTTAGGCCCATCGTATTTTCCCGCTGTAATCGTGTACTGTTTATTTATTTATCGCACACTTGTACTATTTATTTATTTTCACACACTTGTACTGTTTATTTATTTCTGCACTCGTACTGTTTATTTATTTGTCGTATGCTTGTATGCTTGTCTATTTTCGCCCGCTATGCAAGCTTAAATTATTCTGTTCGTGCTTGTTTAAATTAATCATTTTCGCTCGCATACAAGTCGTCCAGTATTCAAACGCACCCCTTCCTCGTACCAACAATCTCGATCAAAAGGGGTAAAATCAACCGATACCCTTCCCAAGCACACATTTCTTTCCCTTTTATTTATTCACGCTTTTTTCGCATTTACGCTCGTATGCATGACTATTTAGAATTGTTAAAATTTAATTCATATATTGGGCATGATCACATAGATTAGGACTTTTTTTTATTTTTCAGGCATGATAAAACACCTCTTTCTCCGGTAACCTTTTTAGGATGTGACTCGGGTGCCTAACACCTTCCCGAGTCCATAATACGACCCCGAACCACAGTTCTCGGGTTCAGACCCATTTTGCCTTAGTTTTTATTTTTTATGCCATGACTTTAGGTTCCCTAAGCCTAGAAACAAACTAGGGTGGCGACTTCATTACATCATGTGAGATGGGTCCAATTTCGTCTCACACCTAGTCCCAAACGCACGTCGCATTAGGAAAAGTCCAAAAAGGGGGTGCGACAGCGGTGTCACATTGAGAGAAGATACAAATATGTCAGATAGTCATGACACTACTCTTGGATAAGAAGAAGGTCCAGACTTGGAGTCAGCAAATGTTGTCCAACCAAACCAGCCGAATTGACCCCTAAAACTTCACCAGAGTAGGAGCTGAGAGTTTTAGAGAATTCACACTGTAGCAACCAAACTCACCTGCATGTTGTGCTACCTTACGACTCAAGCTGACATCAAACCCGAGATCGCGTCTAAGTCGCGTACAACCAAACCAACAAGGATTAAAAGAATTTTAACATCCAAATAAACAGACAGAAAGTAATCACATGTAATACTCTGCATAAGAACATACAAGATTACAACCATGGGTTTACCGGAGAACTTACATGCATCTCTTTATCCGGTTACACATGAACCGACCGATATTTTATATCATAACCGGTGTGACTTATCAACCCAAGCACACCAAAATACCCTAGCTTATCCAGCTAGTCAAACATACACAATAGTGTAATACACTACAACTGTAGTTTAAGCACGACACCTCACTTCTAGTAATCATATAGTAGAAACAACACAAAAGGTACATCATGGTGGTAGGGCCCAAAACACATAAACAACGACTCCCAGATGCATAGTCAAGGAAAATTATCCATGAGACAACATTCGTCCTAGCAGCAGAATCCATCTGGGGTATCCTAACTCACAAACACGGATTCCTACAAGGAAGATGCCCGAACATAGGTCTCCTCAATCTCTTCATTACCTGAAAAAGAATAACAAATTCCACTATGAGGGAGTCAGTGAGTAGAAAACTTATACCGATTTACATACGCAAGATATTATAATAGAACGGAATTCACAAATGTAATATAATATATATATATATATATATATATATATATATATATATATATATTATATTACATATATAATATATATATATATATATATTATCTCTATATTTCCCACATTTTCCATTCCATTGATTGGCATGGCCGAATAATAAAATCAGAAAACACCGTCGCCGAAGCGAACGCTAGTTGGACTCTCCCAGGTTATATAAACTCAGTCGACCTCTTCAACCAATCGTGGCTCATGACCTCCACGTTGTTGGCGACTTATAGGGCCTACTATCGCGATAGGTGGTTAGTATTTAAATCAACAGAGTGGTCTTTATAATCGCGAATCAATCGCAGCCATGAGATACATTTGGCCATTCACAACCACGGTTACCAGCATAATCAAATAATATATATATAACAAGAAAATCACCATCCCATTTACCACACCGTAGTGATTTTTATTCCACCTAGTAACCCACAATTGATATCGTTGTACACCTCAAAAGATATTTAAGGGAATGGTGTACAACAATTAATGCAACAACATAAATAATCTACTCACCTCGTCCGCGACAAGAGATACAACTACCGCGCCTAGGACTCGTACAACCAACTGACGATCTTAGTCAACCAATACTTTTGAGGTTATTACATAGTAGTCCGCAAACACATTACTTCAAATCAACACAACACAACATGTTCCACATAATCATGTGAGGTTTTATACAATTCATAATCCATCCGTGAGTACAATCATTTCCATCAAATAAGATTTCATTATTTAACAACATTTATAATTAAATACAAATGTCATGGGTGATCTCATGGTATGTCACAGTATATCATTAATAAAACCATAAAAAATAAAAATTTCGGTAAATAATCAAAACAAAGTGTTCATGGGTTACCCCATGGGTATCCTCAGTAAACCATGATTCTTACCATGAAAAGCTGACGACAATACACTTAAGCATTGTCATATTCTCAAACTCGAAAATAAGACAAAGAACACAGTAAATTGCACTTCAAACACTCAAATCACCCATTTTTCTACACTAATCATCATTAACTCATTTTATTGCACATTTTCCCCTAAATTTCTACATTACCCAAAAATTAAACAAATAAATCATGAAATTCAAATACTCAATTGACAAATTCAAGGAATTCATGTAAAGATTAAAGAACAAAACTCCATTTTCATGGAGGATCATCGAGCATGTCCCAACTTCTTGGAGAAATGAACAACTTATCCATAATTAAAAGAATCCATGGCATCATTTTCACCATCAATCATCATTTAAACATTTTCCCCAAATCAATTTGAACATCAAGAAGCAATCAACACAAGAAAAGAATGCTAGAAGAAGAATTGAATAATAAGAATAATATTAGGGAGTTTCTAACCTTGATTATGCTTGGGTTTCAACCTCTTTTTCTTCCTATTGATTGCTCACACACTCACTCACAAAACAAGCTTTTGTTCTTTCTTTTCTTTTCTTAGGATGAATGCCAAGAGAGTGAAGAGAATGGTGAGAGAGAGGGTGAGTTTTAGGTTAAGTTTAGGGTTTAGTTAAAAAAAAAATTGGTTGGTGTAGTTAACTATTGATTAGTTTTATTAAGTCCCGAGTAAAAGACTCGAATAATTATTCATAAAATACGGAATAATTTACACTTTCATTTTCTAGTAATTTCTAAAATATGTCCAATTAAATTTATTAATTGGATAGGTAAACCAGAGATATTACAGTCACTGCATCAAGGTAGAGGAGAGTATATGAAGATTGAGAAAGAGATAAATATGTTCATGAATTCAACAACGGTTGTGTGTAAAAGGGAAGTTATGAAATTATTTGAAAGATGAGTCCAGTAGATTCTTGGCCAAGATTTTTTTTTCTAGACCGGAAGCGAGTTTGGATCAAGAGGCAAATACGATTCTTAGCCAAGAAGACATTCTAGGCCAAACACAACCAGCAGAGATAGATTCTCTGCAAAACACCTTGCTCCAGTCCATCACCTCCTTGAATCAAAAGTTTGAAGTTTCCTTTCCACCTCAGACACGACATGGAACTTAGAGATCAAGACGATATTCTTGGCCAAGAAACCGACCAAGAAATCCCAATGGCAACCCCTGCAGAACACTCTCCTAGAATCCATCATCTCTCTCAACAAAAAGTTTGGCTCTGCCTTTTACAACAAGCTCCACCACCACCATACACCCCCAACTGCTTGATCCCTCAAGTCATTTCTTTCCTTTTTTTTTTAGCTTTTCTATTTTCTGCATATTTTGTGTCTGCATATTTTATTTGGAATTTAAACTCTATAGTTTCTTAAATGTTATAATTTTGATTGATTTTGTGTTTGCAAAATTTCTAAAAAGGTAAAAAAAATATTAAATTTTGAGAAAAATGTATCAAATATACTGTATTGCTATAACAATGAAAAAAATGGATTCATTTTTTTTTTTTTTGCAATTTGTTCTAAATTTTTAGGCTTTTTTATTTTTTTTTATCTCTTTTCCCATCAAGTTGTTCACTTACATGTGTTCTGCAATAATGTTTTATTTATTTTTCTCTAATGTTCATAATTTATTTAATTAGAGTTTGTAGAGTTACCACTGATAAAATAAGAAATAAACCAAGAACAACCCTAATATTAAACTTAGCTTGCACTAATTCCTTATACTCATAATGTGGAATACCATTTACTGTGAAATCATTGAAGAAATGGTTCCAAAACTATTGACATCCTCTATTTTTTGCGCTTTAAAATACTTTTATTAATTAATTTATGTGTTGGTAAAATATTTCTATTAAAAACTCTTGCATTTATAGAATCTCAATTTTTTACGTACTTGTAAATTTCGTCATATTAAACCTTACATAATTACTCATTCTAATGATTTTTTTTATGATAAATGATGAATCGAACTTCGTGCTTAAAATTAGTTGATTGATCATACTTCTATTACGTAATGATTAATTTAGTTCTCGGGTTTGTAAAACAAATTTCATCAAACACTGGAATATATGGAATATCTGGTTTTAGCTCACATCTTGAGTTGCTTCTTCTTAATCCTATCCTTATTATCCCAAAAATGGGAGACGCGTGACAAAATTGAAGCTCAGGATCTCTAAACTTCTTAGGCTATGATTAAAGTGCTTTAAATAGGTAATTTTGTATAAATATATAATATAAAAGTTATCGTATACTACTAAAGAGATTGCAAAATATTAAGAAAATGTAAAACACATACTATATATACATATAAAAAATTTAACCTGTACTTAACCATATCATGAAAATTCTAAAAAAAAAAAGAACCTGTCATGTCCTAAATTTTAAAAAATTATTTTATTGTGTATCATATCCGTGCCCATGGTCGTCTACGTGCTTCCTACTAATTTTTTTTATTTAAATATTAAATAAATTTCTAATATAGTTCAACTAAAATATAATTAATTAATCAATTTAAATTTGGGGATGCAATAGCACTTAAATATTAAACTTTAACTGAAAAAAGAACTAAAAAGTCAAGGAGTAATTGGATTGAAGCTTAAAATTCAAGTAGAATTTAGTTTACATACCTCTTACAATGGTTAAATTAGTATTGATACCTCTACTTTATTTTCTTTCCCACATTCTATGATTCTAGTGACATTTTTAATAGGAGTAAAATCAAATGTATCCAAATGGGTAAAATAAACGACTAATACTTTACTTATTAATATAATATTCATTTAAAAAAAAAATTCAATTATTAAAATTTTTTCACTCATAATGTTTCCATTAATCAAAGATTTAAAAGTAGTGAAACACAAGCAACCAACAAAAAAAAAAGAATCAATTGGGATTTTGTCAGAAAAAGAAACAGGGACCTAATAAATCAAAATTCCATGTTTACGTGGATATATTGGGAAAAAAATTAAAATTATTTTATTGTTAGACTAAAATACCCCTTTCATTAAGGGTAAAATAGTGAATTCAAAAGTTTAACAAAAAATCATTCACACTTATTATATATACATATATAATAATAATAATAATGATATTTATATTATGTTAGTAATTAAAATAAAATAAAAAGTTAAGATTATGATCACAAATTATTTTAAGGTATTAATATTTCCTGAACATAGTTGGTGTGGAAAATTTGTGAGGCAGTGATTTTTGTGAGGGTAATAAACGAGTGAGAGATGGTTTCAGTGTAGTTATGGGTAGCTTTAGGGATTGGATGGGATTGGATGGGTAGATCTACGAATAGGGATTAAATGGGTACATCATTCATCCTTTAGCCACTGATAGCAATATGTTTGTAAGTTGTCTGTTAAGAAGTATTGAGGTGAGTGTTTGGAGAAAAAAACCATCTTTACTACAAGATGAGCTCTCCAAGGATGAAACAAGAGATGCTTCTGTAATAACTTTTTTATACGTTTGTTTGTGAGAGCATTTGAGTTAAACTTCACACAATAATTTTACAACGAAACAAAAACTTGTTTGGGGTTAAGTGTAACTGTTGTTTTCAAATATGCTGGCCAAACCTTTGAGCATCTATTGATATAATAGGAATTCTGAATTTTCAACATGGATCAAAGTCTTGATGAGCATCTTTCTTGATTCCAGTTCACAAGGTTATTATCCTTTGTTAATTTAAATGGAAAGATTCTATTTATTGCAAAGTAAGTATTTTTTTTAAAGGAAGGCCTTGGTTACTGGATAGTGCTATAAATAAAGTTTGAGTGATTTTTAGGAGTAATTATTGAGTGTTCCGAAAATGATATCTTACATCTGTGAAAATGCGCCACGTGTTATTTTTTTCCAGCTCACTTTCTTTTTCCTTTTCTTTCCCTCACTCTCGCCGTGGCAGGATACCTGCTCTTTCTCGCTCGCGCCACGTGTTATTTTTTTCAGCTCACTTTCTTTTTCCTTTTCTTTCCCTCATTCTCGCCGTGGCAGGATATCTGCTCTTTCTCCCTCTCGCCGTCTCATTTTCTCTCCCTCTTCATTGTCGTCGCCGTCTCTCACTCCGGCCCTGGTTCATTTTCTTTCCCTCTTTATTGTTGTCGCCATCTCTCACTCTGGCCCCTGGTTCATTTTATTTTCCTTTTCATCTCTCACGCTTCTATTCTGACCGACTCGACTTGCTCTCTCTCACTCTCGTCGTCGCCGCATCGACTCTGTCTCTTGTCGTCTCTCACTCCAGCGGGGTCGCTAATTTTCATTCATTTTTGTCTTGCAATTCTCTGTCGATAGAGTAGAAAAAAAAAAGAAATTGTAAGAAATTGAGACTGTTCTTACATCCCCTGTCGATCCTTTAAAGTTAACGTAGGAATGTGCAAAGGAATTTTGAATTTTTAACAATATCATCTTTTCATTTTGCTAGGAAACGTACTAGGCAAAGGTTTCTGCTATATTAGGACAAAGTACAAGCAACTCTCTTTTTTCATGCGTTCTGTACAAATAACGTATGAGAGCTCTAAAGGATGCTCAATTGATGCTATTTGTCAAACTGCAAGTCTCCCTCCGCTGGAGAGGTTAGGATCTGAGGAGATGACTGGTGGTCCTTTCAAAGGGAATAAAGATTATGTCCAGGACATAGAGAAGTTACACACACATGCTTGATTCTCACTTTTTTCCAAAACTTGGACTTTTTTGATAAATTTAGCATTTAGCACATCACGAGGCATACTTGTGATATGAATTTCACTGTGTGCTTAGTTAATTGGATCACTAATGGAATGCCTCAAAACTATGTTGCTTTTCTGGGCATGATATAGGTTGCAAAGTATGCCTGAGGCAACACCTGCACTTGATTTTCCTTACAAATCTTCTCCCTCCCTGCATCTCCAGCTGTGTTATTTTGTCTTGATACAGTTGCTGTTGAACCCAATTCAAAAAGTCAATAGAGGAAAAGGTTTTGTAGACAAAAGTTTGCATATGACCAAACAAAAGAACATGCCAAACCATGATTATCACAAAATCAAACACACTTTTCTCCAATTAAATTTTCTTTCAGAAAGTGTCACTACAATACTGTTCCAATAAAATCGAGCAAGAAAGAGGTCTAAAAGACTAAAACCAAAAAAAAAAAAAAGAAGTGCTATCTGCTACACTAATTCTAAGAAATCCCCAAGATTCTCTTCAGGCCAGGAAGCATTACAGAACCCGAAGAATCATTTGAAGTAGTTGTTGTCTTCTTCCCTTCATGTACATATTCTTCAATCATTTCTTGAACAGATCTTGCTGTTAATGGATGAAAATTAGCACCCCACTCATTGACAAACTCTTTAACCAAAACCCACTTCTCTTCCTTCTCCATTTCGCTCCATTTCTTCATAACCTCCTCTGTTTCCAAATCCAGGTAGCTGCATAACTCGGTGAACAACAATTCTCTAATCTTCTTCATCGCCGCTTCTCTTTGGACGTGATGGGTGTTCATCTTTGCAACTTCTGCGGCCAAATCTGAGGCAAGATCGGCGTCGCCGATGCGGTCGTTGTTGACATCCTTGTTGCTGCGTTCGAGTGCTACGCCTAAATCAGATATTGGTGCACTTATCATTACTTAGTGAACAATCAGCCATTAACCAAATCAGATAATTGGAGAAACTTGACAGCAAAACCAGCCACTCTGGTTTTACTGGATATATATGTCCACCTGAGATAAATCTAAATGCAGGAAAAATAAAGTTCATCCAAGATCTTGGCTTTATGGCATTTCAGTTCTGCTCCCAGAAGAACTAAAAACCAAAATATGTTGCCTGAGATTCTTGACCTCAAGCGATATATTACCTGCATGGCCACATTGCCAGGATCAAATGCAAACCAAATATAAAACAAGAAGAAGCAGAAAATGAAGTTCAATATACCACAGATCGAAGAATCCCAACAAATTTTCATAGAATTAAACCTGAAATCACCAAAGCGAACTGAAAAGAAATCTTTCACATGCATTAGTAATCATGTTTCCTTACAATATCTCAGATAATAGAGATCCATGACAGCAAGAAATCAACCCAGCAAAGGTTCAAAAACTAACATTCAATTCTTTTATCAACTCAACCATTAGAGCACCTGATGCAATTAGACCAAAGAAAAGAAAACTTGCTATCACAAGATGATTCCACACTACCATGTTTGCATCGAAACAGAACTATCAACGAAGCCATCATCAGACAAAGAAACAGAACTACCACTCAAAATTACAAGCTTCTTCACCTCATCTCAAATCTAATTAGACCCAACGGTCTTAAACGAAACATGAAGATGCCTCAATGTTTCTTGAATGAGCATAAATAATAACAAAAGAAAATTTCAAACAAATTCAATTTTACAGACATAATAACAAGTATAAACAACACCCAATTGATGAAACTGACCAGAAATTCCAAAACCCAAACTGACCTGAGATTAACAAGAGCGGCCGCCATATTGACAGAGAGATAGAAGCAAGAGAGCGACCCCGCCGGAGTGAGAGACGGCGAGAGACAGAGTCGATGCGACAACTGCGAGAGTGAGAGAGAGCAGGTCGAGTCGGTCAGAATGGAAGCGTGAGAGATTAATAGAATGGAAGCGTAAGAGATAAAGAGGGAAAGAAAATGAACCAGGGGCCGGAGTGAGAGACGGCGACGGCGATAAAGAGGGAGAGAAAATGCGACGGCGAGAGTGAGAAAGAGCAGTCTCCTCCTACCACGGCGAGAGTGAGGGAAAGAAAAGGAAAAGGAACACGTGGCGTATTTTTATTGGTTGGAGTATGGAGATGTTATCCTCATAATACCCAATAATTACTCGATTTTTAGAGTCTGTAGAATATTTGTGTAAAAGAAAAAATTTAGCATATTACAAGTTAACATATTTGATGTTTTATTTTCCTAATATGATTTGTACTCGTTTTATATTGTTGCCCATAAAAAAATTAAAAAATTACACAAAATTTACAATTTACATCAATGTTAACTCTTTCACATTATTTAGTGTAGTTTTTTCCATTGTTGTAAAAACCGGACCGGCCCGGCCGGTTCGACCGGTCCGACCGGGGACCGGTGGCCTGACCGGTCCGGTTAACCCCCTAAAACCGGACTCTTGCTGACCCGGTAAAAACCCGGGTGACCCGGCGGTTCAACCGGAGACCCGGTGACCTGGTGCCGGGTCAAACCGGGTCAAACCGGGTTGGCCACTCCTTTCCTTTAATCCCATTTCATTAATTCATTTTTTTGTTTGTGTTTTTAGTTTATAAGGTAATTAATTAAATTTTATATTTATAAAAATATATAAATAATATTATTAAATAGACCGGGTCGATACTACTGGTTGAACCCGGTTGAACCCGGTTGAACCTTTGACCCTCTCGCCCTCTGACCTGCCCGGGTCAATGTCCCGGGCCGGGTTTTACAACCTTGGTTTTTTCAAAGGTAAATTACATAAATATACTGAAGTCTTAGAGTTGGGGGAGGGGACCTAGAAGTCAACTGGTTGGGGGGGAGGGGGGAGAATGTGGTGCGGGGACCGGGGGGGCGGGGGGTCTGCCAGGTGAGCCGGAACCGGGGGAGCTGATAGGGTAGGCTTAGACCAACATGCGCCATGAGAAGGCTAACATGGGTGAGAAGCTCTCCACCTCTCCTAATCTGATGAGCATGCTCCTCCCATGTGCAATGTGATGCAGCGTAAGCAAGCATTTCTACCCAAACTTCACTAATCAATCCCCACTTCTTATTGAACTCCAACTTCTGCAATTCCGTTGCAAGCTTATCACCATCAATTAGGTTCCACCTTTCTCCTCTCGTTTCTATTGAAAGTGCATATATATGATGAATCTTCCAGCAAACATCTTTCTTGGTTCCTGCAAACTGGTAAGCCTTGAGTTCCTTGTAAGCTTCTTGATAGGGGAGATCATGATGCCCTGCTGACATCATTTTGGCATCACTAGGCAGCATGCTTGGTTTTAGAACCAGAAGGAATAACATGTAATCAGATAAATGTTTGCTAATCTTCACTTTTGGCGGGATATCAAGAAACTTGCCAAACTCCTCCTCATCAGAATGATAACAAAGATCGGTTGCAATATGCCATACAAGGAGACTTCTGCTGAACTCAAAATCAATTGTGCTCCACCTAAGATGAAACAGCGAATACTTTTCAAGAACACCATCCCCTCTCCGAGCAACCAGCGTTTGGCGGAGATTCTTGTCGTGTTGACTTCTTTTGATCTCTTCACCTTTCTCAAGAATCTGGTGGAAGATGACAGCCTTCGTTTCCTCACCCACATCCGTCCAATTTATGTAAAACTGCTTCAAACGGTATTTATAATTCTTCGTTTCCTCATCCACATGCACACCCGTCCGATTTTCTCTCTTGAGGTATGAACTTATCAGATTGTGCTGTCCCATGGATCCTGACCATTTCCTCTTTCTGCTGACAATAGAATAAATAATGCTGACAATACCTTTTTTTTCTTGACTTCCGTTCAGATCAGTATCGAACCGAATCACTGTCCATTCTGAAAAAGTCAAATGGACAAGTCCAACTACTTCCAAGAAAATAGCACCAACTAGCAGTAAATAAGTAATAGCGATATCAGCTGCTGGGTAGGCCTTCTTGTCAATGCTCACACATAAAATAATCAACGCCACACTGTTAGAACCGTATGGGAGATTACTTCTCAGGAACGAATCAATCTGACTATTATATGAATTAGAATAGAGTGCGGAAGCGTACCTGATAACGATGATGCCATGATCGATGTAGAAATTTGGGAAGAAGATCTTCTGGCTAAACCGTTGCCCAGGCTAGATGGGATTATACAAACCTTTTTTAAGCACTGCTCCTAATTCCTTATGCAGCAGAGGTTTTATTTATTTATGCATAACCGCCTTATGCATAACCGCCTTTCCTTAATACGGCAACGTTTAGCCAGGGACTAAATCCCATAAATTAACTTTTTGTTAATTGCTAATTGGTCCATCAACAATTAGTAATTAACCCGGGGTTCTGCACAATTATAAATTTAGCCCCTACATTGTATTAATTAGACAATTGGGCCCGTAACTTTATTAGATCATCAAATCGACCCAATAACCTTATGTTAACATTATACTATATGATCCGATATACTCAACATATGCGTCTATATGTCATAACGTATATACTACGGTACTAACGCACTAGTCCCATTGTCCAAAATCTAACAATCTCCCACTTGGACAACTCGACAATGTGCGATCCTTATAGTACCAGCCTTCAGCCATATAAGCATATGTTAACTTCCCAAATGCTAGCATGTATTTTATCTAATTCAATCCGGTCCATTAACTTCATCAATACAAGAATCAAAAGAGCGGTCGTCGCAGTTCAAGCGGCTAAACTCATGATGATTACGAGTACTGACTAATTAATGACATGGATCCAGTGTGCATATGCAGCATGGAAATTACATGTGAAATGATCTATACATGTCTATTTCCAACTGATCCTCTTTACTTTATGAGATCAAAATTCAGAGCATATATTGAATAAAATCAATATCCATAAACTGTGAAATAACATAATACACAGTCAATGCATCCATGAGTCACAAAAATACAAAGTGAGCTCTCACTAGTCTCAGGCATCTAACTTTAGGACACCTATGCTCGATACATGGCCATGAAACGTAACAGGTGTCAATGCCTTTGTCAGCGGATCCGCAATCATTGCATTTGTACCCAGTAACTCAATGCTAACTTGACCACTCTGAACTCTTTCCTTTACGGCAAGGAACTTTATATCAATGTGCTTAGACCTAGATGAACTCCGATTACTGTTGGAGTACAGAACTGATGCCTAGTTGTCACAAAAGATCCTCAAATGTCTCTCAATACCAATGACAACTCGCAGTCCCTTAACCATATTTCGTAGCCATATAACATGACTGGATGCCTCGTAGCAAGCTACGAACTCAGCCTCCATAGTGGAAGAAGAAACGAGTGACTGTTTAGCACTCTTCCAAGAAATCGCTCCCCCAGCCAAAAGAAGGACATATCCTGAAGTCGATTTCTGACTATCCTGGCATCCAGCGAAATCATCAGAATACCCAATGATCTCAAGCTGATCTAATTTCCTGTATGTGAGCATGCAGTCTTTCATTTTCTGCAGGTACCGAAAGACTCTTTTGGCTGCAATCCAATGATCCCATCCGGGATTGCTCTGGTATCTCCCCAACATGCCAACTATAAATGCAAGGTCCGGACAGGTACAAACTTGTGCATACATGATGCTACCCACAGCCGAAGCATATGGAATACCCTCTGATACGATCACACCTACCTTTGAAACCGAAGAGCACATGTTTCCATTCAAGCCGGGCGACATCCATGAGGCCTTCAAATTGACTAATTTTGAAGACACGTTCTAAGCTACTTCTTACCCTTCAAATGGGCTTGAAAACCCATCAAAATGACAAGGAAATTTCGTCCATCTTAGAAGGAAGGAAGAGCTCATTAAGGGAATATTGCCCATTTTGTGTAATAATATAAATAGCTAGTTTCTTGCTTATTTTTATTAGTTTAGACATTGAGAGAATTTGTTGAGTGATTTATCCTCCTCTTCTCTCCTAAACTCATTCCCATTCCTTGGAAGGATTAGCTTGAGTTGAGTTTACTCCTCTCTAATCCCTCCTGGGAGTTTATTACTGTAATCAATTGAGTGTGTATCTTTCGAATCATTTGCCTACTGTTCTTGCTACTGAATCTACAAGCTTTCAAGTGTGTTGTTACAATCATCATCATCTTATTCAATTCGTCCATCCATCCAACCATAAACATCCACGGTAAATTCAATCCATTTCATCATTGTGTTCATTCTTAATTCTTCCATCTAAATCCCCTGCGCATATCCGAGTCATTTCCATTGTTTGTGTCATTATTCATCAGCTTGTGTGTGACAACTCTCGGACTAGATCCTCCAACAAGAGCTCCATACTCTACGGTTCAATTAAAAACGAGCCGGAGCGTATCAAGTGGTAGCCGAGCTCTAGCTGTTCTTGAGTTGTTCGTCTGTTTTATTTTCCTTTTATGTCCGTTTCTTCGCTCAGAAGATTCTGAATTTTTGTGTCAATCAACTTCCGCTTGTTTGTAACATTTTTTGTTCTTTAGTCGTCTCCAAATTCTGAGTAAATATAATACTTTTTATTCAAAACAAAACCGTGCGCAGAATCAACCGAGAAAATTGTTTTCTGCGTTCTTGGTATTTTTCAGGAGGATTCCAGCCGGAATTTGCTTTCCTATGCTGAATGAAAGTTATAGATCTACATCTCTGGAGTGTCCCTGTAAAATTTCGCAAATTTTAGCCAACGTTTCCTATAGATAAGAGTCAATAGCCGAAGGTTTGTCAAAGAACAACTCCATCAGACAACTTGTTGTTCTTGTTGTGTTCTTCATCCTTCTTGAGTCATTTTCGTCTTCCCCATTCTGAAGAAGAATCAAGGTCATTTTTTAATCTTCTTTCCAGTCATTTTCGTGTATTCCAAGGTGTTTGTATCAAAAGTCTTCCTTGGATACACAAGTCAAGAGTCTTGGGTCACAAAAGTCTTACCCATATCTAACACCAAAGTCTTCACATATCTTCTCTTTCACCAAAAGTCTTAGAATATCAATTTGTGTCATCCAAGTCTTTGGTCTTCCTCAATTTACTCCAGACAATATCTTCTTCCAAGTTTTAAATCCTCCTTACTTTACTCAAGATAATATCTTCTCATATCTTCCTTTTCTTCCAAGTCAAATACACTCCACCAAAACTTTCCTTGAGTCGGACGCTTCTTCTTCATCTTGTCTACGTCCATGTGCAAACCTCTTCCCACCTTTGAATAATTAAACAATCCCTTCTCAAGGCCAAACAACCAATGTCAAACAGAATTCTTGAGGCCATAGAGAAAGGTCGGGCCGCAACAGACCGGAGGCATGATGAATTAATGGTCATGTTCACGTCTCTAGTGAGGAATATGGATATACTAATCCCCACCCCACCAATAGCAATCCAGATACCTCCACCATCTCACTCTGTTGAAGCAAATGTGCTTGATATTTGTGTTGAAAATGAGAGTGAGATGAACATACCAACCCATGATGATACCGTTTCCACCCCCCCTTCCTTCTACTAGTAACATAAATGACTCGGATGTAAATATTGAGTTTGTAAATGTTACTTTAAAGAGTGAAAAGAGTGGGGAAACACCAAAGAGGGCAACAATTTTGAGAGAAGAAAGTGAAGAAAATATTGAAGAGAATGTTTTGTTTGCTAACGATCCAATGGGTGTGCCTTTGTGTAATGAGGATCATTTAGCACACACTAACATTGATACTTATCTCTTTTATGTTTTTGAACCACTTGTGCAGGATTCTCCCATGGCATATGTGAAAGAATTGGGCGCCTACGAAGATCCATTCATAAGCTCAAATCCTACCCAAGATAACGAGCTTAAAATTATGAATTTTAAGCCACGTGTGTCGGGTTCTCCTATATCTTTTGTGAAGTATTTGAGTGCCTACAAAGATCCTTTCTTAAGATCCATTCCTATCCGAGACTCCCGAATTAAAGCTATGGATTCGAGGACGAATCCTTTTGAAGGGAGAGGTGATGATACGATCACACCTACCTTTGAAATCGAAGAGCACACGTTTCCATTCAAGCCGGGCGACATCCATGAGGCCTTCAAATTGACTAATTTTGAAGACACGTTCTAAGCTACTTCTTACCCTTCAAATGGGCTTGAAAACCCATCAAAATGACAAGGAAATTTCGTCCATCTTAGAAGGAAGGAAGAGCTCATTAAGGGAATATTGCCCATTTTGTGTAATAATATAAATAGCTAGTTTCTTGCTTATTTTTATTAGTTTAGACATTGAGAGAATTTGTTGAGTGATTTATCCTCCTCTTCTCTCCTAAACTCATTCCCATTCCTTGGAAGGATTAGCTTGAGTTGAGTTTACTCCTCTCTATCCCTCCTGGGAGTTTATTACTGTAATCGATTGAGTGTGTATCTTTCGAATCATTTGCCTATTGTTCTTGCTACTGAATCTACAAGCTTTCAAGTGTGTTGTTACAATCATCATCATCTTATTCAATTCGTCCATCCATCCAACCATAAACATCCACGGTAAATTCAATCCATTTCATCATTGTGTTCATTCTTAATTCTTCCATCTAAATCCGCTGCGCATATCCGAATCATTTCCATTGTTTGTGTCGTTATTCATCAGCTTGTGTGTGACAACTCTCGGACTAGATCCTCCAACAAGAGCTCCATACTCTACGGTTCAATTAAAAACGAGCCGGAGCGTATCAAGTGGTAGCGGAGCTCTAGCTGTTCTTGAGTTGTTCGTCTGTTTTCTTTTCCGTTCATGTCCGTTTCTTCGCTCAGAAGATTCTGAATTTTTGTGTCAATCAACTTCCGCTTGTTTGTAACATTTTTTGTTCTTTAGTCGTCTCCAAATTCTGAGTAAATATAATACTTTTTATTCAAAACAAAATCGTGCGCAGAATCAACCGAGAAAATTGTTTTCTGCGTTCTTGGTATTTTTCAGGTGGATTCCAGCCGGAATTTGCTTTCCTATCCTGAATGAAAGTTATAGATATACATCTCTGGAGTGTCCCTGTAAAATTTTGAAAATTTTAGCCAACTTTTCATATAGATAAGAGTCAATAGCCGAAGGTCTGTCAAAGAACAACTCCATCAGACAACTTGTTGTTCTTGTTGTGTTCTTCATCCTTCTTGAGTCATTTTCGTCTTCCCCATTCTGAAGAAGAATCAAGGTCATTTTTTAATCTTCTTTCCAGTCATTTTCGTGTATTCCAAGGTGTTTGTATCAGAAGTCTTCCTTGGATACACAAGTCAAGAGTCTTGGGTCACAAAAGTCTTACCCATATCTAACACCAAAGTCTTCACATATCTTCTCTTTCACCAAAAGTCTTAGAATATCAATTTGTGTCATCCAAGTCTTTGGTCTTCCTCAATTTACTCCAGACAATATCTTCTTCCAAGTTTTAAATCCTCCTTACTTTACTCAAGATAATATCTTCTCATATCTTCCTTTTCTTCCAAGTCAAATACACTCCACCAAAACTTTCCTTGAGTCGGACGCTTCTTCTTCATCTTGTCTACGTCCATGTGCAAACCTCTTCCCACCTTTGAATAATTAAACAATCCCTTCTCAAGGCCAAACAACCAATGTCAAACAGAATTCTTGAGGCCATAGAGAAAGGTCGGGCCGCAACAGACCGGAGGCATGATGAATTAATGGTCATGTTCACGTCTCTAGTGAGGAATATGGATATACTAATCCCCACCCCACCAATAGCAATCCAGATACCTCCACCATCTCACTCTATTGAAGCAAATGCGCTTGATATTTGTGTTGAAAATGAGAGTGAGATGAACATACCAACCCATGATGATACCGTTTCCACCCCCCCTTCCTTCTACTAGTAACATAAATGACTCGGATGTAAATATTGAGTTTGTAAATGTTACTTTAAAGAGTGAAAAGAGTGGGGAAACACCAAAGAGGGCAACAATTTTGAGAGAAGAAAGTGAAGAAAATATTGAAGAGAATGTTTTGTTTGCTAACGATCCAATGGGTGTGCCTTTGTGTAATGAGGATCATTTAGCACACACTAACATTGATACTTATCTCTTTTATGTTTTTGAACCACTTGTGCAGGATTCTCCCATGGCATATGTGAAAGAATTGGGCGCCTACGAAGATCCATTCATAAGCTCAAATCCTACCCAAGATAACGAGCTTAAAATTATGAATTTTAAGCCACGTGTGTCGGGTTCTCCTATATCTTTTGTGAAGTATTTGGGTGCCTACAAAGATCCTTTCTTAAGATCCATTCCTATCCGAGACTCCCGAATTAAAGCTATGGATTCGAGGACGAATCCTTTTGAAGGGAGAGGTGATGATACGATCACACCTACCTTTGAAATCGAAGAGCACACGTTTCCATTCAAGCCGGGCGACATCCATGAGGCCTTCAAATTGACTAATTTTGAAGACACGTTCTAAGCTACTTCTTACCCTTCAAATGGGCTTGAAAACCCATCAAAATGACAAGGAAATTTCGTCCATCTTAGAAGGAAGGAAGAGCTCATTAAGGGAATATTGCCCATTTTGTGTAATAATATAAATAGCTAGTTTCTTGCTTATTTTTATTAGTTTAGACATTGAGAGAATTTGTTGAGTGATTTATCCTCCTCTTCTCTCCTAAACTCATTCCCATTCCTTGGAAGGATTAGCTTGAGTTGAGTTTACTCCTCTCTAATCCCTCCTGGGAGTTTATTACTGTAATCGATTGAGTGTGTATCTTTCGAATCATTTGCCTACTGTTCTTGCTACTGAATCTACAAGCTTTCAAGTGTGTTGTTACAATCATCATCATCTTATTCAATTCTTCCATCCATCCAACCATAAACATCCACGGTAAATTCAATCCATTTCATCATTATGTTCATTCTTAATTCTTCCATCTAAATCCGCTGCGCATATCCGAGTCATTTCCATTGTTTGTGTCGTTATTCATCAGCTTGTGTGTGACAACTCTCGGACTAGATCCTCCAACAAGAGCTCCATACTCTACGGTTCAATTAAAAACGAGCCGGAGCGTATCACCCTCCATGAACTTGCAGTCCAAATCTGTCTTAAGACACTGGTGAAGGATGAATTTCTCACCTTTGGAGACAGGAGTATCATGTGGTTTACAATTTTGCATGTTGTATCTCTTGAGAACTTTATCGATGTATCCCTTTTGTGATAACCTTAGGATACCCTGTGAACGATCACGATGGATCTGTATCCCCAGCACAAAAGACGCTTCACCAAGGTCTTTCATCTCAAAGTTATCTGAGAGAAAAACCTTAGTATCCTGAAAAAGCTTTACATCATTCTTAGCAAGCAAAATGTCATCCACATACAACAATAGAAATACAAACCTACTCCCACTGAACTTGTGGTAAAGACAATCCTCCACAGCGTTTACCTCAAAACCGTATGAAGTAATAACGTGATGGAACTTTAAGTACCATTAACGAGAAGCTTGCTTAAGCCCATAGATAGATTTCTTTAATCTACAAACCAGTTGACTATCCTCGTTAGAGGATGAACCCTCTGGTTGCTTCATGTAGATTTCTTCCTCAAGATCCCCATTGAGAAAGGCAGTCTTTACATTCATCTGATGTAGCTCAAGATCAAAATACGCCACTAAGGCCATAATAGTCCTAAAAGAGTCCTTCGATGAAACTAGAGAGAATGTCTCTTTATAGTCTATTCTTTCCTTTTGGGTGAATCCTTTTGCAACAAGATGTGCTTTGTACCTCTCTATATTGCCTTGTGAATCCCGTTTGGTTTTGAAAACCCATTTACAACCTATCGGTTTCAGATTCTTAGGCAATGGTATAAGCTCCCAAACGTCATTGTCCTTCATGGATTGGAATTCATCCGACATGGCCTGTATCCACTTTTGAGCATCAGAATAACTAATAGCTTCTTTGAAGGTGAGCGGGTCATCCTCCAAAGAGTCAATAGTTTCCTCATGTTCTTGCAGAAATACGATATAATCATCCAAAATCGCATTTCTTTTCACTCTAGTGGACCTCCTAAGTGGCATATCTCCTTGGTTCTCGATCATCTGAGGATGTTGAGTTTGATCCATTTGTGAATCTTCATGGACTTCTTGATGATCCTCAAGTATAACCTGTGGATCTTGTCCTGTAGGAAGATTAATGATGTCGTTTCTTGCCTGCTGAGGAACAAAAACAGGAATATGAACAATGAGTTCATCCTGACCCTCAGGAACTGCATGAGGAAGTATAACTGAATCTTCCTCAAAACTGACATCTGACCGTCTATCTTCCCCTCCAAACTCAATATCCTCAAAGAACCGAGCATTTCCCGTCTAAAAAAATATTCTGGTACTAGGGTTGTAAAACTTATACCCCCGTGACCTCTCCGGATATCCAACAAAATAACAACTAATAGTCCTTAAATCTAGTTTTCTTTCATCAGGCCTATAAGGCCTTGCCTCTGCTGGACATCCCCAAACCTTTAAATGCTTTAGGACAGGCTTTCGGCCAGTCCATAACTCATATGGGGTTCTGTTAGTCACTTTAGTTGGTATCCTATTGAGAATGTAGACTGCAGTTTTCAAGGCATCTCCCCAGAGTGATATAGGTAAGGTGGTATTAGCAATCATACTCCTCACCATGTCCTTAAGGGTACGGTTCCTCCTTTCAGCTACACCATTCATAGTCGGAGACTCCGGCATGGTGTACTATGGAATTATCCCACACTCATCGAGAAACTGAGCAAATGGCCCAGGACGCTGTTCACCTGATCCGTCATATAGACCATAGTATTCACCACCACGATCTGATCTGACAGCTTTAATAGTCTTTCCGAGTTGATTTTCAACTTCGGCCTTAAAAGACTTGAAAGCGTCTAATGCCTTAGACTTTTCCTTTAAAAAGTACAGATATCCGTATCGAGAGAAATCATCTATAAAACTGATAAAGTATCGTTGACCATTCCAGGATGGCGTAGGGAATGGACCACAAATGTCTGTATGTACCAGTTTTAGAGTTTCTGTACATCTCTCAGCCTCAAACCTCCTCTTGTCTGTGGTTTTGCCCTTTATGCACTCAATACAAACCTGTTGGTCTGTATGATCCAGTGCTTCGAGAATTCCATCTGACACAAGTCGGTCTATTCTCCTTGCAGAGATATGACCTAACCGTCTGTGTCATAACCTGAATGAATCCTCAGCTGGCAATTTACGCTTAATCCCTCTGGACTCGCTAACATAACATTCATTATTGCTGTCAACCATATGCAATAAATACAAGTTATCAGATTCAATCAATGCACCGGTTCCAACCAAAGTAGAGTTAAAATGAATGAGACTTTTATGATTTCCGAATCTGATAACATAACCTTCTTTGTCCAACAAGGAAACAGAAATCAGATTTCGTCGAAAAGACGGTACATACAAAGTCTCTGTTAACTCTAATATGTAACCAGTACATAGGATTAACCCAAAAGTAGCGATGCCCTCAACCGATACCTGATCACCTGCACCCATATAGAGAAACCTCTCACTTTCCATGGGCCTCCGGTTCGCTCTGCATCCCTGCAAAGAAACACTTATGTGTTTAGTGGTTCCTATATCTAACCACCAAGTGTTCTTAGCCACAGAGACCAGAAGGGATTCTGTATTAACAAGAGACAAGGACATACCTTTCTTTATACGCTAAGCTTTATACTTAGCGCAGTCCTTCTTTAAATGACCTGCCTTATTACAGAAAAAACATTTGTTCCCTTATGCTCAATATTTGAGACTTTATGTTTCTTCTGAAAATCAGGCCCTGCAGTCTCTTTGCCTTTCCTCTTCTTAAAACCAAATGAAGAGGCAGTTGCCAGGTGAGCACTGTCCAATGTAACATGTCTCAATCTGTCCTGTTCCTGAACCAACTGAACCGTAAGTTGGTCAATTGTCCATTTTTTTTCTTGACAATTGTAACTCACCTCAAATTGACTGTACTGAGGTGGTAGAGAAGTAAGCACATGATGTACCAGATAATCATCAGGCAAACCAACTTTAAGTGCTTTCAACTTCTCTGCCAGATTGACAATTTCTTGGACATGCTCCCGTATGTCGCTATCACCCCTGAACTTTATGGTCGAGAAATTGTGAATGGTATCGCTAATCTCAGCCTTCTTTGTATGGGTATAGCGACTAGCTAAGATCTCAAAGATCTTACTAGCACTTTGTTCCTTTTCCAGTGAACTCTGCATGGACATAGGGACAACAATGAGTATGACCAAACAACAAGCTCTATTTGATTGTTGCCAGTCCTCAAAAGACTGGAGTCCCTTATCAGGACTTTCGAGGTCTGGTACCTTAGGACAATCCTTACAGAGCGTCTGATCCTTATTCATACAACACAGTGTTGTCTCTACCTTTCTCTTCCATAACTTGAAGTTACTGGAAGATAATAGTGGTACACTGTTCAGATTGGCAGATACCGAGCTTGCTGAGTTCATATCTGAAAGAACACAACATTTAATCAGCTCACTTTAATAAAACTTTATGAAAGCAATAAACTTAATGAATAACACATTGAATAAATCAAAAGATTAATTATATGACATTGTGCTTAGTCTTTGGACTAAATACACAACTCACAGTTAATTAACCTGTCATAGTGTGAATTTTATAGCTTGATTTTGCCAAATATTTAACCTTCCTTTTGGCCGATCAAACACTCGCAATAAATCTCTTGATAGTTATAAAACTTGAAATTCATCACTATCGTAGTTATAATTTCTACCAAACAGTCATCTTCCTTTGGGCCGACAATTATCCGCATGAAATTATGAATACCACACTTGAAATATCTAACCCAGTAATGTCCGTAGCAGAGGTCACTTTTGTGACTTTACTACTTCCATTAATCGAGTAAGACAAACAAGCTAAGCTTTAAAAGCTTCCTTAGTGTTATTCTGCTTTCCTTTATAAAAACCAATTATTTGAACCCGACAAACATCTTAAACCTTATGATGTTCATGTTCAAAATAATTGAATCTTTAAATCCGGCAACCCGAACCAGTACTTAGAATCGCAAAAGTAATTAAACTCTTGAAATTAATTAGCAATTTAATCCGAAATTGCACCGTAGCAATTAATCAAGCCAAGCCAAATCAATTAATATCATCACTGCAATTCCGGAATCAAAAGTCAAAGCCACAATTCTTGACTATTTGATGCCACAAAAATCAAAGCCACAAACCGCCTTACCTCAGCCGGCAATTGATCATGGATTCCGGACTTCAAAATTCCGGATTTGAAATTAAAATTACCGCAAGCAACCACAATTATCAAAATTGGATTCAATCAATCAAGCAGGCTATTCAATTACAATTCCGGAATCACAAATTCAAACCCAGAATTACCAAATCCGTTTGCCATTTGTGAATTCAATTACATGGAATTGTAATTAATTCCATCACTGCTGCAATTCCATGAGAAATTGCATCAACTCAATTAATCCATTATGTATGCGCAGAGAATCAATAAATTGCACCAAACAGGATTAATAGGCAGCAAAGATTCAATCCAGTGTCATGAAATCCAATTAATTAACAAGGGAAAGAAATCAATTCCAGCCATACGAGATTCAATTAATCAACAGCAAGGAATTATGCAGTTTATTAATCCATCAAGACCCAATTTCGCAATCAATCACCATAGCATCAATGATTATATGTAATTCATACAATCATCAAAATTGATTCGCTCCGCTACAACTTGTTAGAACCGTATGGGAAATTACTTCCCAGGAATGAATCAATCTGACTATTGTATGAATTAGAATAGAGTGCGGAAGCGTACCTGATAACGATGATGCCATGATCGATGTAGAAATTTGGGAAGATCTTCTGGCTAAACCGTTGCCCAGGCTAGATGGGATTATACAAACGTTTTTTAAGCTTGCTCCTAATTCCTTATGCAGCAGAGGTTTTATTTATTTATGCATAACCGCCTTATGCATAATCGCCTTTCCTTAACAAAAGTTTCTTAATAGGACAACGTTTACCCAGAGACCAAATCCCATAAATAAACTTTTTGTTAATTGCTAATTGATCCATCAACAATTAGTAATTAACCTGGGATTCTGCACAATTATAAATTTAGCCCCCACACTGTATTAATTAGACACTTGGGCCCGTAACTTTATTAGATCATCAAATCGGCCCAATAACCTTATGTTAACATTATACTATATGATCCGATATACTCAACATATGCGTCCATATGTCATAACGTATATACTACGGTACTAACGCACTAGTCCCATTGTTCAAAATCTAGCACACACCTGTTGACGAAATGCAAATGAAACGAAGGAAGTGGCCCAAAGGAGTGTGGATGTGGAGTGCTTTCGTATAAAAGACGTCATAAATGAAATTAAGCTCTATCTCTATAAGCCTGAAAGCTTTTTCTGGTGACCGTTCAGAAATGATTGAGTGGGTGCCTTCTAAATCACTAAAGCTGACGGCAGCATTTTGGAAAAGAAACATGGACCTGTAGAGCAATTGACCAACCATTTGAAATGGGTTCTTTGAATACTTATTCCAGTGTGGACCGATAAGTGTGATTGGGTTAAGTCGTCTGCCCATACCTTCGATGTTACGGGAAGCTACAAATTGGAGCACGTAAGTCCTCTGTCCATACTTGATAATTCCAGGAATGAGTTCTGGAATTGCCAAAAAGATGAGGACAGCGCCACTCCAACAAGACCTGAGGAAAACATAAAAAGCCACACCAAGTTCAATGACTAAACCAAGAAGGTGTCTTGACCACAACTCGTTGTCTTGGGTGGAGTACGCGGAGATATTGTCAGGTCCACCAAGGTGTAAGAAGAGGAAAGCTGCCCAGAATGCCTGGATCACATCACTTGTTTTTCTAGTAGATTTTCCTGAATGATGTATCTGGCTCCTGGCAAGAGTGCCCAATGCAACAGTTGCCACCCAGTCTGCAAACATGTACGCAGACCAGATCAGAATTCTGATCCAGATTCGAGCATCGTACCTGCGCCTGTTACTAAACAAAACCAGAATGACTTGTAGCAGAAAACTGACTACGACCAGGACTCGAATCTCCCAGTTATTTATAACTTCTGTGGCTTGTTCGGATAGTTGTTCAATTGTTGGCATCTTCTCCAGAAAAAAAGTGTAACTGCTATCAACGAAAATTGTCAACATTCAATGTTAGCAAGTGACATTAAACATAGAACTGTGTTCATTTAGAATGAATAATAATTTGCAGGCGAGTTCACTGAACACCAACAAAAGAAGGCGAATTACAAGTTTACAACTTCATGGATTGAAAAAGAAAAGGAAAAGGCAAGAAAAAACTAACTAATTGTGTACAACCAAGGCATACCAAGTGATACGATCCCAAGATGTATCACGCGACTACATGGACAAAAGCGTCAAGACATGATAGAGCAGATGGAGTCCGATCAGAGGTCCGAAAGGCTTGATGGAAACCTCTATGTGTTATGTTTATTGCGTCCAAGTTTCAGAACATTCGGACAAGTAGATCTCAAGGAGATTCGAGATGACAATCTTGCACAAAACAGTTCTAGGCGCAGACGAAATAGGCAACTTCGTCAGAACCTATACGGCTCTGTACATGTCTGAATCGTGCGATCAACCCCTCGTTGGAAACTTCAGGATGTTATCTTTCATTTGAGATAAGATTCAGCTCATTTGGCCCAGTGGTTTAAAAGTTATAGAAGTCTACATTATGGTGCGCAGTCTGTGCGCGAGACAACCTACAGCTTGAGGTTTCGGCCCAAACCTTGGCCCGATGATGGAGAGCTCGACATGGGCTGCTGGAATGTATTAAAATATATTTATATTTAATTTAATTATTTAATTATTTAATTATTTAATTGGTTAATTGATTAATTAGTTAATTAAGTTAATTTCCTTAATTAGAACTCCTACTTCTATTCCTATTAGGGTTTGCTTGTAAACTCTTTATAAGGAGCCGTTTAGCTCCATTATTGAGTTGGCTATTATTTTGATAAAATTGAGACTTCTCTCTTCAAATCTCTGCCCATTGTTCATCAATTGAACCTTGTTCCTCCTCCAGTCCGCAATACTCGAGTAGTCAACAAGTAAAACCCGAAATTGCATCCTACTTCTCGTTTGCCCTAGGTTGATATCCACAAGGGATATAAGCTTAGTGATTCGACAAGGATCCTCTCTTCTTCGGACTTAGGTTGGCTGTTGCTTAGCGTTCAGCAGGCTTACGTTGTCTAAGTGAGTTATCTTCTTCTGCATTGAAATTCGTCTTTGAACAACGATCAGATTTGGTGCTACGCATCCTAAACAACTAGGACCGTATCACCTGGTAGAGTTAAACTACTACTTGCTGAAACATGCAAGATCTTCTGCAGAAAATATTAAAAGAAGAATAAAAATTTGTAATTATGTGACACATTTGATTATGCATCTTTGTTTATATAATGATTATATATATAGTAGTTAGATGGTGTAATATAGACTTCTGTGGAGGAATATAGCATTCAAAAGTTCAATACTTTAATTGGCAGACAAGAAATTCATTTGTGAATTAGAAACGTCTTGCAGATTAGAAGTCCCATATCTTTAGAATTGCTCTTCAAGTATTCATTCCTAACTGAGAATTAAAATAAAGTATCTGCACTAGCTAGCAACTTATAGTAAAAGTATCTGTACGATTCTTTAAAGAAAAACAAAAAGGAAAGAAAAGAATAGATTATTGCTCTTATGGTAAGTCACTGCATGCGCAGTGTACTCTTTAATTTGCTTCTTGATCACCATGAGTAGATTGCATCCGATTGCAGATCTAGTCAGTGTCAATATGAATAAGGCAATCCAAAATTATTTACCACTCACCATTGCTAATGCTATCTTTATGGGTTAATCGTAAGGGACTTGTTCCCCGTTAACCAGATAGAGCTAACGTTAAGCCAGGTACATGTTTGCAAAATAAAAATAAAAATAAAAAATTAAACTTAAGAAAGTATGACACTAACTTTAGTTATGGTGAAATATGCAACTAACACTTATATAGAGTAACCAAAAATAACTTTTCAAATTCTTGAACAATGTATTTCAAATCCCACTACTAATATTTTAATTAAATTGTATTAAAAAAATTAATTATAAAAATTAAACTAATTAAATAGAGTAACCAAAATATTTTTTAAGTTTTTATTTCTATGTGTCAAATTCTGATGTATCAAAATAATGACATATGACATCATGAAAGGGTTTTAGGAATCCTACGTGGCTTCCTCTCAAACCATCAAGAAAGTTTCATAACATAATTTTTATATTTATATAGATATAGATTCTTGTTATGAAATTTAATAGAAAGGTTCGGTAATACCGAACCATCATGTTTGGCGAATTCTGTTCCATCCCCTAACAAATTTCAGAATGGAACGCTGCATACCCGAAGTACGATTAGAGGTTAAAATTTCATTCTATATTTTCTAACAACGGGATTGGAATTTCGGTTAACTGTCAATTTTTTGATAGAAACGAATTGATTAATAATTGATTACCCTTGAAACTACCCAATGAAAATACATGTATTAATGCTATTAATCAAAGATTTAGTGGAAAGATTTAAATATTTTAAATTTAGGTTCAAAACTCAACCTCCTTATAAAAAAATTAAATTACCATAATATTATTAATTATTATGCAATTAGTAAGTATAAAAATATTGATTTGTAAATTAATAAATTTAAAGTTTTAATATATGTTTTTAAATATCATTAACTTTAATTTTATATCAAATTAAATTTTATTTAACAATTAGTAATTAAATATAAACTAATTCTTGTTTGCATTAATATTTGTAGGTATATTTACAAAGAGAGTAAGTAGAATATTTAACAATAAAGTTGCAATTAATTTTTGTTCTATTTTTAATTCCATAGAGTTAAAAAAATGGGGACTCAAAAAAATAAAATTTACCTCAATTGGACACCCGAACGCAAAGTTATGGTTGCTCAAAGTTTGTGTTGGTTTGCGTTGAATGAAAAAATATTTTTCGCAAATTATTAAAAAAATATTTGCATAAGATTTCAATCAAAGTTAAATAGTATTTCGACAAAAATTCCTTCGAAAAATTTCACCGTAAATTAAATAATATTTCGACGGTAATTTTGTTAAAAATATTATTTTAATAATTTACGAAAATATTTTTTATTCAACACAAACTGTCCGTCGAAAAAAAAACGCACAAAAAAGGTTGGTTAAAACTATTTTTTATGCTTTGCCACAGAAGTTTCGGTTGCAAATTTTTTCGATGGTAAATTGTTTGTCAAAAACGTTTAGCGTCACTTTATGCATGCGAAGAGGGCGCAAAAATATTGCATTTCGAAGGAAAAGTGTCCGTTGAAACATTTTTCGACAAAGATATCCGTCGAAAAACATCAAAAATAGACTTTAACAGTATTTTTTGCGCATTTTTTAATTTTTTTGTTTTCCAACGGCATTTCCATTGAAAAATGTCAAATTTTCCTACGCCATTTTGTCCGTCATGATAATGTTGTCGGAATGAGAGATTTTTTTAGTAATTTTACTGTTCATCTTATAGTTTGTTTTACTAATTTTAATGATGTTACATAACTAAATAAGTACAATATTTTAATTTATTAATTACATTTAATTATTTCTAAATATAATTTTATAATGATATTTCTTAAATAAAGTAAACTTACTTTTAAATTTATTTCAAAATTTTAATAGAAATTAATTTATATATTATTTTAATTTATAATTTATTTGAATGGTATTTATGTTTAGGAATTTAAATGGTACATTTAAAATAAAGTAAAATTAATGATAGTATAACATTAATGGTAGTAAGAATGATATTTATTATACTTTATTATATCTTTTATAAAGAAAATGTGCATGTTTTTTATGCGCGGATAATCCTATAGTTAATATGATTTAAAATTGGATAATATTTTGAGTTAAATTATAATAAATTAAAAATAATAATACTTTTTTAATATCTTCATTTTAAATATTCACTAAAAAAAACTGACAAAATTGGTAGAAAAAGAGACTTGCGACAAAAAACACAATCGAAACAATGCTATGTTAAAAATTATAGGTTGACTTGGTTCCTCCTTGTCCACCCTCCGCATACCACGCGTCCCACCATGTCCCGTCTGTCCAGCGGTTCATGCGCACATGGCGCGCGTGCGTGTCCCACCATTTTACATGTACTGTACTGTCCATCCATCAGTTATTACTTATTAATATTTCCTTCTATTTGTAATTCCATAGATAGGGGTGTACACGGTCCGGTTCGGGCTGGTTTTTGGGCTAGAACCGGATCGGATTGGCATTATCGGTTCTGGGGCAAGATAGAACCGGACCGGATCGGACACTTCTGGTCCGGGCCGGGCCGGTTCTGAATTTTTCGGGTCAGATCGGGCTGGTTCCGGTTCTGACTCGGATTTTTTTTTTTTTTTTTTTTTTTGTATTTATGAGGAGGAGTTAAGTTTAGAAGGAAAAAAGAAAGTGGGAGCCAAGAGGATTTGAACCTCTACCCTTTAATATGGTAGGTGAGGTGTTAACCATTAAACCAAATGGAAATTTTGATATCATTGTGCATATATATATATATTTCCGGTTCTACCGGTTCCCGGATTTTAAAGGTTGGAGAACTGAAACCTTAATTATTTATTGATAATAATTAATAGCTATATTATTAATAATTAATGGTCTTATTTTATACATATTAACTATATAAATGGCTATTACAATTTACAACTATATATTACTAGTATGTGTCATCTTAACTATATAAATGGCTATTAATTTTTTTTTTCTTAGGTAATATAACATCCTTAATAAAATTCTGTATTTAAAGTAACAAATAAAAAGAAAAAAATGAGGACTTTTAATTGAGTTTAAAAGAAAAAAAGAAAAAATGCATAATACATTAGTAATTTAAACATTAATAAAATTTAAATTAAAAGCATAAAACTCTAAACAATTAGTCAATTTTAATTTTATGACAATTGATAATAATCCCTAAACTATATTATTAATAATTAATGGTCTTACTTTATACACATTAACTATATAAATGGCTATTACAATTTACAATAATATATTATTAGTGTGTCATCTTAACTATATAAATGACTATTAAAAATTTATTTCTTAGTTCATATAACATCCTTAATACAATTTTGTATTTAAAATAACAAATAAAAAGAAAAAAATGAGGATTTTTAATTGAGTTTACAATTATATTACTAGAAAAATATATACATACATGAGAAATTTTAATATAATTTAGAAGGAAAAAAGAAAGAGAATGAGTTAAGTTTAGAAAGAAAGAAAAAAAGTGGGAGCCAAGAGGATTTGAACCTCTCCCCTTTAATACAAAAGGTGATGAGTTAACCATTGAACCAAATGGAAACTTTGATATTATTGTACATATATATATATTTATATATATATTTATATTTTTTTATATATATATACTTCCGGTTCTACCGGTTCTCCGGGTCGGTTCCCGGATTTAGAGGGATGGAGAACCAGACCGAACCGGAAGTTCCAGTCCGAGTCAAAAAAAAAAAAAAAGCCCCGGGTCAAAAAAAGTTCCGGTCCGGGTCAAAAAAGACCGGTTCCGGGTCGGTTCCCGGTCCGGACCGGTTCTTGTACAACCCTATCCATAGAGTTAAAAAAAACGGGGTAGGTTGGTGAGAAATGTGGCATGTGTCCCTTTGCCAACTCGTCTCAATCAACTTGTTCTTTTTCTTCACATTATATATTTAATATGTTTGAAATGAAATTTATTATCTAAAAAAACATGAGATGCATCTTTTAGTTTTAATTTTTTTTTTTTTTTGCCTTTTCACACTTTTTGTATTCATTTTTTTGTTTTTTTTTAAATTGTGTTTATTAGAAATTGACCGGCACGTTGATAATTTGAAACCTAAAGAGTTAAAAATAAATTAGAGGACAACTACACACAATATATTTAGGAAACTCTAATTTCGGTTAACTGTAATTTTTTTTTATAGAAACGAGTTGATTACTAATTAATTACTCTTGAATCTACCAATGAAAATACATGTATTAATGCTATTAATTAAATATTTAGTGAAAATATTTAAATATTATAAATTTAGGTTCAAAACTCAACCCCACCTATAATAAAATTAAATTACCATAATATTATTAATTATTATGCAATTGGTATGTATAAAAATATTGATTTTTAAATTAATAAATTTAAAATTTTAATATATAAGTTTTAAATATCATTAACTTTAATTTTATATCAAATTAAATTTTATTTAATGATTAGTAACTAAATATAAATTAATTCATTTTTCATTACTATTTTTAGGTATATTTGCAAAGAGAGTAAGTAGAATATTTAACAATAAAGGTGTAATGATTTTTTTTTTTCTATTTGTAATTCCATAGAGTTAAAAAAACGGGGACTCAATAAAAAAATTCACCTCAATTGGACACCCGAGCTCAAAGTTATGGTCGGTTAAAGTTTGTGTTGAATGAAAAAATATTTTTCGCAAATTATTAAAATAATATTTGCGACGAAATTTTTATCAAAAATGTTATTTTAATAATTTGTGAATTTTTTTTATTCAACACAAAAAGTCCGTTTAAAAAAAACGCACAAAAAAGTTGTTAAAGTATTTTTTATGCTTTGCGATAGAAGTTTCGGTCGCAAAATATTTCGATGGAAAATTGTCTGTCGAAAAAGTTTCGTGCCACTTTATGCGCGCAAAGAGGGTGCAAAAATATTGCACTTTGACGGAAAAGTGTCTGTCGAAATATTTTGTGACAAAGATGTCCATCGAAAACATCAAAAATAGACTTTAACAACCTTTTTTGCGCATTTTTTTGTTTTTCGACAACATTTCCATCGAAAATTGTCAATTTTTCCCACGCCATTTTGTCCGTCAAAATGATGCCGTCGGAATAAGACAGTTTTTTTGTAGAGATTTTATTGTTCATCTCATAGTTTGTTTTACTAATCTTAACGATGTTACATAACTGAACAAGTACATTATTTTAATTTATTAATCACATTTACTTATTTCTAAACATAATTTTAGAATTATATTTCTTAAATAACGTAAACTTACTTTTAAAGTTATTTCAAAATTTTAATAGAAACTAACTTATATATTATTTTAATTTATAATGTATTTGAATGGTACTTATGTTTAAGAATTTGAATGGTATGATTAAAATAAAGTAAAATTAGTGGTAGTATAACATTATTGATCATTTTTTTTTTATGGAATCATACTTCTTGCATAAGTCAAATGTTAATGATTTAGAATAATGTTATTCTAATATATATATTTTTAGACGGGCTAGATTAAAATAAAAGGAGTATTTCAATAGAGAAAAAATAAAAAAATAAAAAAGTTTGATCTTATAATCAAAGAAACAATCACTGTAAGGAAACTAATGCCAAAATTGTAATGGAGAGGTGTAGCCATGCCTTGAGGTTGTATCATAAAAAACATCTTACATGTTTGAAATGCACATATTGATTGAACTTATTATCACTGTGAGGAAACTAATGCCAAAATTGTATTCGAGAGGTGTAGCCATGCCTTGAGGTTGTGTGATAAAAAAAATCTTACATGTTTGAAATGCACATATTGATTGAACTTATTATCATTGTGAGGAAACTAATGCTAGAATTGTAATGGAGAGGTGTAGCCATGCCTTGAGGTTGTGTGATAAAAAAGATCTTACATGTTTGGAATGCACATATTGATTGTACTTATTTTGTGACTGTTTTTACTACCTATTTTCATGCAATTTAGATAGTGATACTACTGATTATAGTCAATTCTCCCTACATTTTGCAGAAAATAACTTTGGAGCAAATAAAGATGAAAAGGGACAGAAAAGAGCGAAATATGGACAACGCTGTGCTGAAACATTTCTTGGTCAGTGTCTTGGCCCAAAAGATCCTTCTTGGCTACTTGGAGGCAGAGAGTCCTAGTTCCCATGCACTACTTAAGACATAGATTTCGAAGATACGTGCGTTGGACCAGCTGGATTGTCTCCATGAGTGTTAGAGCTTCGACTTTCTCTCAATCTCAACTTTTAGATTTTTTATCGGAAAGAGAGAAGTGATTAACATACAATTAGTAATTAATTTAGGATATATTTTTATTTCTTTCCTTAGATATAATGATAGGGAGAAAACTATATAATCTCTAGGGTTTGTAGAGAGAGGACATCTAGGCTCTCTTCTTTTTTTCTTGGCTTTATTCTCTTTGATTTTGAATTCAACCTTGAAGGCGCAAGATTTTATATTTAATCAGTTTATTGTTCCCCTTAATTTTCTTGTCTATCTCTAGCTATGCTTTCTCATTCCTGGTAAAGGCAATAAAGTTATGATTCTAAGTATTTGTGAGATCTAATTGCTCTTCTTATTTTCTATGTTTTCATATATGTACTCTCTAATCACTTGCCATCACTTTTCATGTTAGGTTTATGTCTAATCAACCTAGATTTTGATCTGAATAGTAAGTCATTGTTTGAGGTTATGGCAACATACGGGCCACTTACGAACCAAAAATATTAAAGTAGACAACTAGCCTTAATAAGTTAGAGAGAATAATATTTAGGTTCAAGCCCTGATTGACAATCGAGGTATCTTGGCTTAGAATTGTCTTCCCTTAGTCAACAATCAATCAATTTAGTAAACCCTTTAACCAACAAGGTGCTAGTTGATTAGGAATCATCTCTAACCGTACCTGAGATGGTTTTGAAATAGAAGGAAAGCAAGAATCCTAAGCGTACCTGGATTCTATAGCAATTCTGTAGACTATAAATGAATATTTTTGCATCAATGATCAAATACTTATGAATCGTAACTTGCTTTAGACTTTACTAGGAACCTTTTACCCGATTGTTTGTTCTTGACCAAATTCTTAACCAAGAATAATTTTCTTGCCAGGACTTTACAATTGTTTTAATTTCTTTTTCAATTCTTAGTTTTAAAACAAAAACCCTAATTCTACTTAAGTGTTTAAATTCCGTCTTTATCTTATTTTAAGGTTATCCATTCTCTGTGGATCGAACCTCTTACCAGTATTTGCAATCTTTTTTAGTTAATTAGTGTTAAGTTATATTTATTTTTGATCGGCCTCGGCAACCCATCAAATTTTGGCACCGTTGTCGGGGAGTGGTTTTAAGTCTTAACCAAGAAGAAGCCCACATTTTTCTTTTCTTTTAATTAATTAATTATTTATTATTATTTTTTCTTCTATTCCACTCTTTGATGACTAGTTTCAATTCTTTTTCTCATTTAATCTTTGTTCCTCAATATTTTGATGTAGGTAACCTTGGCAAAGGTTATATGACCGACTATGAAGGATGTTATGGTCCGCCACAGTAGGGATACGAGTCGTATTATAATCTATACACACATACCTATTATTCCACTCGGTGGAACCAACAAAGTTTCAATTATGGAGTGCAACATGTTCCTAATTATCAATGTTTTCAAGTGATAGTGTGTGTTTTATGCATATTTTCCTCTTTATTTATAGTCTTATTTTGAGCATGATGCTATTAATTTTCCTTTGAATTCACTTTTTTTGCAGATCTAGGCTCAAAGAGGAAAATACGCTGAAACAACCCCTTTTTGGTGAAATTCTGCCTTTTGGATCGCAAAGCGTCAAGATCAACGTCGAGGCCAAGCTGTCTACATGTCGTCGAGCCCTGGATGTGAGCCGTGCCGTCTAGCCCTGGACCAGCACTGGAACCATCTAGAGCCGCATTTTGCCCGAGACTCGCTGCTGCATGTGCAGATAATTCCCCAAGGACACAAGAAGAAAGATCCACGCGGGATTCCTTCCAGATCCCTTTTTGTCTACCCTAGGAATATTCCCCTAGGACACACGCTCCCTTGTACCTCCCTCTTAGCTGTCTTTTGTCCTTTTGTGAGCTAAGACGGTATTTAAACCTTAGTTTTAGGGTTTCTTTAGAGACATCTCTTATCATATCATCAAATCTTTTTTTAGGGCAGCCGCTCACCTACTTTATTCTTTAGTCTTCTTGGGATTTGTCACTCCCTTTTGTAGCCGCCGCCGACATTAACTCTTCAAACAGGAGCTTTAGCTCCGGCCGGTATTTATTGAGTTTTTATTTCCTTTATCCCATTCTTTCCTTTTATGCTTTATATTAAATCTATCTTTTTATTTATTAGCATGAGCGGCTAAGCTCATCCGCTTAGTAAAGGTGTTTTAAGAGTTGTAAAGGGGGTAGTCATGAGGCCAAATCGTGCTTTATATATTCCTATTGTTGTATTTGTTTGCTTGCCGTTTTTATTGTTAGATCTAGTTGTTTTTATTAGGAGCTTGATCACCTGCTAGTTCACCTTCTTAGATCTTTATCATTTCTTTGGTTATAACTAACGTGAAGCCTTAGAATAGAGTAAACACTAGATGGATTGTCATTAGCTTGGTCCGTTCTGTCTAGGGCAAGCAACCGATTAGGGCAATACCGTGAGTCTGACGAGCTAAGAGGTATTTTGCCCTAGACATGTCTTTCCTCCTCTTAATAGGCCTTTGAATATTGCCTCCCTGCCCCGTGCCTGAGAGGACGGCGAAGTGTCAAGGTTACCTCATATGTTAAAACGGGGGTAGCTTCTCTTACGAAGGAAAGAAGGGGGCCTAAACGTAGCTGGCCCCTATAGCACGTCTATGGCATAGGAAAACATACCTGGCCCCTATAGCACGTCTATGGCATAGGAATAGAATATTCGTACGCCGATGACTAACTAGACCTCGATGCAACCCAAAAATATCCCTTGCTAAGATTTCTCCCTATTTGATTCTTATCCTGTCATACATCTAGGGCAAGATTCATCCTTCAATCTCTGTGGTTCGACCTTGTTACCACTATTTGTAAATTAATTGTGCATCTAGGTATCAAGAACTTTTATTATTTTTGACCTATTTCGATGGCGCGGTCATCAAACTCCATAACTTATACAAGATCCTCTTATTTCCAAAAAATTCATGAAAACCTTTATCCAATATATGCAGGAAACTGACGCAACATTCAAGTTCTTGAGTGAACAACTCAACTCCTATGTATTACAGGAGATGGAGAATCAGAGATGCATACGCTCGGTGGAACTAACAAACTTTCAATTATGGAGTGCAACATGTTCCTGATTATCAATATTTTCAAGCTCCAAAACTTATACAAGATCCTCTTATTTCCAAACATTTCGTGAAAACCTTTATCCAATATATGCAGGAAATTGAGGTAACATTCTAGTCCTTTAGTGAACAACTCAACTCCTATGTATTACAGGAGATGGAGAATCAGAGATGTATACGTTCAGAGTCCGAACTCAACGCAGAGTATGATGCTAACGCTGTCACCTTGCTAAGTAACACAAGTCTGCCAGACTGTCTTGACTTAATTCTAGGCCAAGAAGAAAGTCAACACCAAGAGGTAGAAGTTGTTACCTAACCAAGTCAACCCAATCCGACCAAAAATCATCCCAACCCTTCAAAAGAACAAAACATATCCTGGTATGAGGAAGAACAAGCACAAGTTGAGGTGCTACATTTTCTAGAAAATTGTATGAGTACCAAGGAAGGAAGGGAGTATCTTTCGGATATTTTTCGTATGATTGAGGTAAACCCTTCAATTTTAAATTATGAAATTCATTTTGCTATGTTCATGACAAAAAATTTCTTTAGTGGTAATAAGTATTTGAGTGTAAGTGAGAATGCTGATGCAGTTATTCAAATAATGTTACCACCCAAGAGCAACAATAGAGGAGGTGATTTGAAAGAGATTGAAGATCTTTTTGTGACTAAAGAAATGCAAGGAGTTATTCATGCAACTGAACCAAATAGCAGTGTCACATTAAGAGAAGACACAAATATGCCAGATAGTCTTGGCACGACTCTTGGCTAAGAAGAAGGTCCAGACTTGGAGGCAACAAATGTTGTCCAACCAAACCAGACATTATAATAGAACGGAATTCACCACATTTCCCATTCCACTGGTTGATATGGCCGAATCATAAAATCAGAAAACACCATTACCAAAGCGAACGCAGATTGGACTCTCTCAGGTTATATAAACCCAGTCAACCTCTTCATACATCTTATTTTCCGCAATATTCTTCCAATTTATCCAACTCCTCTTTATCCTCTCCTTTTTTTCTCTCTTATTTTTCATATATCTTTTGTTTTATTTTTAAAATTACATCTGACCAAAAGTTTTATATATTCTTCAATAGTCGTTTAAAATTCAATCTTTTTCTTTAAAAGATTTATGTTTGACCCCATAAAGTCTTACATTTATATAACGACCCTTATAATTTGGATAAATTACATAAAAGCTTCAGAGTCTTAAATCTACATTATTTTAAATATTATTATTCTAATTATTTTGATAGTAGATTATTGTTTTGAAATTTTCTTTTTATGTTGTTAGTTTGAAGTAAATAAAAATTGTAGGTAAATATTAAAATTATTTCTTATATTAAAGGTATAAAGCCAACTTTATCAACGGGATAATGCATTTTTTAGTACATGTACAACATTTGTTTGACTGTTTTGGTACCTCCCTTTTTTCTTACTTTTAAATGGCACCTGCACTCAACATAAATGTCACAATTGGTACTTGTGTATAACCCCGTTCGCGTACCACCGTTAACTATCCTACGTGGCATGACACATCAGACGCCACGTAGGATTCGACTGACATGTCGTGCCACATCATCGATGCGACTCGAATTTCTTTCCCACGGATCTGGGTATTTCGCACTAGTTGAAACGATGCGTCATACATGTTGAACGACGTGTCGTTCAGAGTGTTGTTCTTTAAGAAGAACGACGCGTCGTTTTGTTCATATACTTATCTCCCTCTCTCTTGCTAACCCAACAAAGAACTCCATCTCTCTCATTCTCAATCTCTGCGTTTTCAATCCTAACAACGCGTTAGAGAAAAGGGGGACCAATTCATGCTCTAGTACCTCTTTTTTATTCATGCTCTCTCCCTCTGCAATTGCTAGCTTCAATTTATTTAATTGCTTACTCTTAATTAATTAATTGCCTTGGTTTTAATTAATTAATTGCTTCTGTTTTTCAATTTATTGTTGCTACCTCTGCTAATCAATTGCTTACTCCATTTATTTTTATGTTTTTCTACATATGCTGCTGTTCACTGGAGTTGCTACGTTGTCTCGCCGATTGCAGCCTCGCCGCTGCTACCTTGCCTGCTGCGTTGCTGCTGCTCTCCCTTGCCGTCGCTGCCTTGCTGCTGGTCGGCTGGAGAAGGGGACGTGGGCTGGTCTGGTTTGCCACCCGTTTGGATGAAGAAGATGATGAACAGTTTCCGTAAGTTGGTCATTTTATTAGGTCATGGGCCTTTTAAAGAACAACACGCTGAACAACACGTCATTTAACGTGTATGACGCGTCATTTCAACCCCTGCGAAATACCCAGATCCATGGGAAAGAAATTCGGGTCGTATCGATGACGTGGCACGACACGTTAGCCGAATCTTACGTGGCGTCTGACATGTCCTGCCACGTAGGATAGTTAACGGTGGTACACGAACGGCGTTATACCCAGGTACTAATTGTGACATTCATGTTGAGTGCAGGTGTCATTTAAAAGCAAGAAAAAAAGGAGGTGTCAAAACAGTCAAACAAATATTATACAAGTAGTAAAAAATACATTATCCCCTTTATCAACCCTTACCATCAACCATTAAGTGCAGCCTCGATCGCCACCGACCGCCCTGCCGACCGTCCACCCTCGTCAACCCTTGCCATCGCCATTAATGCAGCCACTCATCATTTTCCTTGATCCTTTCCAAGACCGCCTCATCTCCTCCTTCCTAAGCACGCCTCTCTCCCTCTATAAATACCCTCATCAACTAATCTCAAAAGGGGGGACACCACTGCCGCCAATCGCCAGGACCACCACAACAAGGTAATTCCCTCATCCTCTTGTCTGTTTATAATGGATTAATTAATGTTTATGTATGGATTAATTGATGTTTATGCATGGATTAATCGTTGATTCTGGTTGGATTAATTCATATGGATTAATGAATGTTTGATGCTAGATTTAATTGACTTTTGTGGTTGGATCAATTTGGTATTTTGTGGTTGATTAAATTGGTATTTGTTGGCTGGATTTAATTGTTGTTTGCTGGCTTGGGTTAATTTAATTTTTTACGGCTGTTTGGGTCGAATTCATGGCAATTTTTGGGTCTGTTCTTGGCTGCATTTTGGGTCGATTTCATGGCTAGTTTGTTAACCTAGTTTTTGGCTGCTGTTTTAGCTTGATTCTGGCTGCCGTTGTGACCGGATTTTGGCTACTATTTTGGTCGAATCCTTGCTGTTTGTGGGTCTATTTTTGGCTGTTTTTGGTTGCATTTTGGTCGGATTTTGGTGCCTGTCGTGGTCAGGGACGGAGCTACCGTATGACCAGGGGAGGCTATGGCCACCCCTAACTTTTTTAAATTTTTTTTAAATTTTTTTTTAATATGTCATTAGTATATTAGTGATTAAAAAATATATATATATATGTTCACTCAAAATTTCCAACCCGTGCTCTCCCTCTCCCTCAACCAAATTTCCTCCATTAAACCACTCTAATCACTTCCAAATTCTCCCAAAATTGAAACTTTAACTCCTAATCCTTCTCTAAACAAAACCCAACCTTCAATTTCACTCAAAAAAATACCCAAATTTTCTAAAAATTCGAAATCCCCAATTTAAATCCTTTTTTTTTCCTTTCCTTTTGTTCTTTTCGTATTGCTTTCTCTTTTTCCCTCGTTTCCTTTTTGTTCTTTAGAGAGAGATTAGAGAAAAAAATTTACCTGTTAGTTCGTTTAGAATGTTTGTACCGAGTTAGTGTGTTACAGTTTTAAAGTGCAACTTGCAAGGTAAAGTACAAATACTTTTAAGCATTTTTTTCAATTTTTCGTTTAGCTCGCTTAACTTCCCTTTAAAATACTCAAAAAAAAATTTCGGAGCACCCCTTGAATACAAATCCTAAATCTATCACTGTCGCCCCCCCAAACTTCGATTCCTAGCTCCGTCACTGGTCGTGGTTTATTGTTATTGCAGGTGACGTCCGCCGACAGTGGCGCCGACGACAGGAGGTTAGAAACGAGGCGCTGCCGTTGCTAGCTCCAATGCTGGCCGGAGGTCGGAGTTGCAGGTTTAGTTTGGCTGGAGGAAGAAGAAGGAGAAGAGAGGGTTGGGCTGGTTTGCTGGCTTGGACTGGCTGCTGGGTTGAGCCGGCCCATCAGGAAGGGTTTGGGTTGGCTGCTGGTTTGTTGGGCCAATTTAACTAGGTCCGTCGATTTATTTTCATGCAAGTTATCCGATATTTCTATGTTGTTCATAATAATTAGTGAGTTAATCGTTTGTTTGTAATAGTTAGCCAATAATTTGTTTAAATTGTTTGTAATAATTAGCTAATTATTTCGTTTACTTGCTTGTAATAATTAGTTAATTATTTGCTTGCTCGTTTATTATTTATTATTGCCTGTGCTGCTAATCTCGGCTTTGTAGGTTAGAATCAATCGGTGCCCGCCTTCAAGTACACCTTTCTTATCCTTTTTATGTATTCGAAGCTTTCTGTACGTTTGTATGCATGACATTTAGAATCGTTAGAATTATAAATTGCTCGCATGATATAAACTTGTTGTAATTGATAGCATGATATAACTCGTTGTGATTGCTCGCATGATATAACTTGTTATAATTGCTCGCTTTATTTTATCATGAATGCATGTTTAATTTATGCATATGTGTTTGGTGCGCGGCTTCATCCTCACTCCCCAGTTTAGTCTTTTAAAATACCAAAATGTTTTCTATACGCATTATTAAAATGATATTGTTAGTATGCATGCTTAGATCACTAAAATAAAAATAATTAAACATGCATGGCCCGGTGATGATAGTGGACGTCGCTTTGGCAAAAACAAACAAATGTGGTTATGATTCCGTAAAAATCAATCGACCTATAGTAAATGCTAAAGCGACGACTCTTCTGAGGGCCCATTTACTTGTTGTTTTAAAACGTTTTAACACCTTTCTCTTTATAAACTGGTAACTTTTTTAAAAGGATGTGACTTGGGTGCCTAACACATTTCCAAGTCCATAAATCGACCCCAAATTGTTGTTCTCGGGTTTAGATTCTTTGTTGTGCCTTTAGTTTTTATTTTATTTTTTCTCTTTTGTACCTTAGGTTTCCCTAAACCTGTAGAAATAAATAGGGTGGCAACTTTATTGCATTATGCGAGGCAGTCCAATGTCTCGCATCCGTCCGAACCAACTTGCATTTATGTCTGATCAACTTAGATTCTGATCTGAATATTAATAGTCATTGTTTGAGGTTACAACAACCTACGGGGCACTTCCAAAAATATTAGTTGGACATGTTTTGAAATTTGCAGGCTGGGTTTTATTTATTTATTTGGATGGTTTGTACAATGGATACCTCCCTCTATATATTGGGGAGGTAGAAGCTTATCCATGTGAAAGACACAGGTACAAGACACCTGAAACTCACATGATCTAAGCTTATCTAACTGCCGACTAGCCTACAAATCCTTAACAAGACAAAACTCCCTAACAGGACAGATTATCATATGATAGGCATATGACAATCACAGGAGTGCGTACTAACAAGGAAGCTAGCAGGTCATATGATGGCATGCTGCTACTTATTACAAAACACACAAACAAACAAACTGCCTAATAGTACAAGAAACACGGAAACATTGATGTACATGTGATACTTTTGTTGGAAGTACTTCAGATTGAAGTACTTGGTGGTGAAGTGCCTTCTACTAGCAGTACTTGTTGCTGGCGTTTAGATTGAGGCAAACTTGTCCTCTTCTAGAATAACAAACTTATCTTCATCCGGGATAAGATATTGTAGATAAGGATCATATGGATTATCACCAAGATTGAGATATGCACCTGTCGGGCTTTCATCGATGTTATCTAATCCATGAGTAACTTGCTGGGCAAGTGATGACGTAGAGGTTGCCGTATCTTTTTGTTGAGCTGATGGGGAGATGAATTGGAGTTTGAGATGTTTGGTATGATAGTACTATTTGAAGTCGTCTTGATACATTCTTGCGTATTCAGGTGGGATAGATTCCCATGGAATATCCTATTCCATTGTTGGCCAGATATCTTCTGGGATCTTGCAATTGAGTTCACTGATTCATTTCTGATAGAGTCTCATGTATTTTTCTTGAAAATCTCATGAATAGCCAAACTTATAATCGCTGGCCGAATAGAGAGTCACTTGAGGAAATGGAACCAGATCTTTTGAAGCAGCATTGGTGATTATGTGATGTGGACAATGAAAGATTAGAACCATGAATGTATTTGGAGAACCTATTTAAGTAATAGAATGCTTTGGGTGTCTGCGGGTCTTCATCCATGCTTCTTTGCAAATGATCTCTAATGAGCGTAAAAAATAATTATAAAATACAACTCACTACTAAGAAGAAGTTTAATTGTAAATAGTAAGTAAGAGGTTCGATCCATAGGGAATACTGGTATAATTTTTTTGAGAACTTGTAAAGATCAGGAGTAACACTTATGTGAAATTGGGGGGTTTTTTTTCTAAAACTAAAAACTGAAAAATAAATTTCACACTAGCAGTACTCCAGGCTAGTTCGCGGTAGATCCATCAGTGCTAGGTGTCTACTTCGATCCTCTTGGTCCGTAAGTGGCCTAGAAGCGTTGTCGTAACCAAGAAGAATGACTGCTGTGATAATCAACTTAACCCTAGATTGGCCAGATCTAAAATCAAAAGGAAAACATAGTATAATTATTATGAGATTAGTTAAATGCAGATTTAAAGATTAATAAAGAATAATTAGGTGTCATGCAAGCTCATACTCATGCTTTAAACGCTTCTACTAAGAATGATTTGTTTAGCTACTCATACTCGTGTCTGAAAATAAATAAAAGATATATTGAAATAAGAAAATCCTTCGTTTCCGAAGGAGCAAAGATGAAATTAGTTCACAAAGATGAAAACAGAGAGGGGAGCCAAGTTCTGGGAGAAGTCCCCTTCTCAAATAACCTAGGAGGAGTATATATAGTTTCCTCCTTCCATAATATCTCTAATAAGAAAATAAAATAATTAAATCCTATTAAAGCTCTAATTGTATCTAAAACACTTATCCTCTCAAAATAAAAGTCTTCATTGCTGAGATAAAGAAGTTTGGACGCCACTCCAACTCTTCTGCAGGTAAGCCAGTAAATAGCATTCAATCAAACTTCAAACTTCAAGTTGTCGCTCATGACCTAGGTTTCTGCCCGTCCGTCTGGTGACTCGTCTTGACCAAGAGAGTAGTCAAGAAAGGTGTCTGTCCTCATCTTGTGTAGAATTGACCCGATTCTACTCCCTTTTGCTCATTTTCCCTCCAGATCTATTTCCTGCAATAACCATGGAATTCATACTGAAATCAATAGAACTACCATCCGAAAATGCATGAAAATAGGATGTAAAACCACTACAATTTAGGTTCAATCAAATCCCCCACACTTAAGATAATGCGAGTTAAACTTTCACTAAAATGAAACTAATACGAAGAATAAAAACATGGGTTACCTCCAAAGTAGCACCCTTAGTTATTATCTTAGGCTAGACATGTGGATTTATGGTCACTCCTTGTTTGGTGGAGGCTCCTCCACCATTTCTTATTCCACTGTGTGGATCTGCAGTCCTTCTAAGTAGGGCTTCAATCTCTACCTATTGACTTTAAACACAATTTCCATTTTGTGATTCTTGATGTTCACCGCACCATAAGAAAAAATATCAGTAATCACAAAAGGTCCATTCCATTTAGTTTTCAATTTACCAGAAAAAATTCTAGATCTAGAATCATAAAGTAGAACTTTCTGCCAATAAAGAATTTCTTCTTGGTGATCCTCTTATCATGGTACGCTTTTGTCTTGGCCTTGAAGATCTCTGAATTGGCATAGGCCTGATTCCTTAATTCCTCCAGCTTAGGGATGAGAGCTGCAACTTCCTTTGCTCTCCTGCTGCATCCATGTTCGTGTTGATTCGTTTGATCATTGGTACAAAAATGTTTAAACCTGAGTTTCATAGGGTGGCTATAGAAGTTAGGTTCACTTTGACTTCCTACTCTCCTCCTAATCAAGTTACTTAAAGAGACCCTCTATTAAGAACCCTAATCTTCTAGCAATCCTAAGGTTCACTTATAGGATTTAACTAGTTGATTGATAAAAATAGGGAGAGACCGTCCCTAGACCTAGGGAAGAGACCTCTCGCCCTTATAAACCTAATTCTTCTCATTCTCTAATTGAGTCCCGACTAGCCACAAGCTAGTTGCCTACGGATTCCTTCTAACAATGTAGACCCAAAGTTATTAGGAAAAGTTATAATTATTCAGATTTAAAACTTAAGTTGATCACTCTTAAATCAAACAAGAATAAATTGACAAGAAATCAAAAAGAGAAGAAAAATGAAATTCAGAATTGATTAAATTCGTTTAGACCTCACAATACTAGAATCATAAACCTTGAAATCTTTACCATGAACAATTTATTTAGCTAGAGAGAAATATAATAAAATAAAATAAAAACAATTGCATAAAATTGAAAATCTCCTTGTCTCAATGAAGAAGACGAGGAGAGCAAAAACTACTGGAGTTTCTATCTACTGCAGAATAATGGACAGAACGTGAGAGGAGAAGAAGAGATCCCTCTAGTTCTAACTCTCTTCTCTATATAATCTCAAAAACTAGCTAAAATTATTCTTATCTCTTAGAGTTCTAGATAAAGTACAAAACTGATTGTCGTTATCTCTTTGAAAGTTTAACTAAATTGAAACTCTATTGGATAGGCGTCCTCTAGAGACAGCTGTGTAAATGCGGGCTTTCTGGCTTGCGACCCAGGCCCACTATATTGACTCCATCCGTGCTGAAGCCGTCCTAGGTCTAGGGAAAGTACCACTTATGACTTTCTCCTTGGCCTAGGAGCTGGGTCACATTGCTCTGCCGTTGAAGCACAAATCTCCTAGGCCTAGGGAAGAGACCACTTGCACTGTTGTTCTCCTAGTCCTACGAGCTGGGTCATTTTGCGCTGCTGTTGGAACGATAAGCATCCTAGGTCTAGGGAAGAGACCACTTGCACTAATGTTGAGCTCTTTGATCCATTTTCTTCGTTTTGATCTATTTTCTTGGCATTTCTATTACTCTTCTTCTTCTTTGATTCTTTTGTCTGGTTTATACAAAAAGAAAGAGAATACACCAAATATTAGCAATATCATCATCTAAACAGGGAAAATAAGCATCCAATCAGTGTTCTAACTCAACAAGTAGATGGCACGCCTTTCCATTCACCATTTGAATGGAGTCATGCCAATTGGCGTCTTGTAAGCTATCCTTTAAGCCCAAAGTGCCTCATCCACTCGCTGCCTCCAGTCCTTTCTTGAGGGGTTGATTGTCTTGGCCAAAATGGATTTTATTTGTCGGTTTGAAACTTTTGCTTGGCCATTCGTTTGTGGGTGATAGGTCATAGATACTCGATGTGTGATGCCATATCTCTTGAACAAATCTCCAACTATTCTATTACAAAAGTGGGTTCCTCGATCACTAAGGATCCCACGAGGAACTCCAAACCTGGTTAAGATGTTAGATTTGAAGAAAGAAATAACAGTTTTAGCATCGTCTGTTCGAGTTGCCTTTGCCTCTACCCATTTGGAAACATAATCAACAACCAAGAGTATGTAAAAGTTACCTCCCAATTTAGGGAAAGGCCTCAAGAAATCAATGCCCCATAAATCAAATATTTCACAAGACAAAATTGGCTTCATAGGCATTTGATTCCTAGCACTTATATTCCCTGTCTTTTGGCATTCAACATATGCTTGACAGGAATTGTACACATCTCCTTAATAGTTAGTCAGCACCTATCCTCCATGTATATGGCTCATCCCACAGATAATGTCTAGAATCTTTTCTTTATTTTGGCTTTCTCAATAGAGGTAAGCTCACCATAATACTTACCTTTAGCCAAGTAGTTTGCAATGTGGTGATACCATGGTTGTACTCCTTTTACAAGGTATAAGTGTTCGTCTTGGTTGCTCTCTTGGCCAAGAATAACTATAGAAAGATTTTTCATAAAGTTAGCGATATTGGTAAGTTGTTGTTCTAAAGCAATTGAGTTCAAAGAAGTGATAGGGTTAGAGCGTTCTGCTGAGCTGTTGTTATGGCAATTTTTAGCCATGATTTGAAGCAACAGTTTGGCTCGAGTTGGAGTTAGATCTTGCAAAGCTCCTCCAGCTGTAGCGTCAACTCTATCTCTGTCATTTTAACTCATCCCATCATAGAAGTACTGAATTAGAGTTTGATGAATTACTCCATGGGTTGGACAAATGTCTTGAAGATCTTTGAATCTCTAGTAGTATTCTCCAAAGCTCTCATTTCCTCTTTGCTGGACGGAAATGAGATTTTTTCTGGATGCTCCAGCCTTGCTGGTATTCCAGTACTTGTTCAAAAAGGTTGTTGACATCTAAGTCAAAGTACTGATGGAGTTGTGAGGTAAACTGTAGAACCAGTTTTTTGTTGAGTCCTCCAATGACCAGGAAAAACTTTTCAGCTTTGCTATATCAAAAAGAACTTCGCGCATTCCAAGTGAAAATTCCTTAGATGGATGTAAGGATTCTCATTAGAACGTCCATGAAATTTCTTCAGATTATGGATGATATTAGTATTAATAGCAAGTCATGATCCACTGGTGGTAGATCAATGCAGGAGTAAGTAATCTGCTCCACTCCCTGAGAGTTTGCTCTGCTGGCTGTTCCATATCTATTCTAGGATTTGGTTCTTCTTGGTTTGTGATGGGTGCCGAATCTGTCAAAAATAAATATAAGTTACAACTCACTACTAAACACAAATTAATTGTAGATAGCATACAAGAGGTCGATCCACAGGGAGCAAAGGTATGACTTTTGTGAAAACTTGTAATGAGTGAAAGTAACACTTAGGTGAAATTTAGGGTTTTGTTTAAATTAAAACCGGGAATAAATAAAACAGATAATTGTCTTGGCCAAGAATGATGCTCTTGGTCAAGACGCAGATGAAAAAACATCTAGGCCATGCTGCTCGCGGGAGGGTATTTATGTATCGCTGTGAAGTGGCATAGCACAGACAACATGTTACGGGTTGAGTTCTGGTTGAGGTGGCAGGCATCCTTGGTTCTGTATCTCCTTTATCTGTGCAGTGAAAACACTCAACTGTTTTTGTATATCAAGAATAAAACTGCTACGATTTTGTACCTCAATGGTCAGGTGTTCAGGTGGAGCTGGGTGCTGAAAGTGCTGAAGGTTGAGCGGTGACTGACTAGGGCACTGCTCTTGGTTTGGGTACTGGTACTGCTGCGGTGACTGACTAGTCCCAAACGGTTGCGGATTGTTGTACCAACTTTGGTTAGGATGGTGCTAACCCTGGTCATAGTTGTTGGTATAAGGATCAAACTGCCATGGGGCTCCGTTATAATTACCAACTGTATTAACTTAAAATTCATTAGGAATGTAGGGGCACGCGTCGGTCGGATGGTTATAAAAGTTGCAAAATTCGTGTGTCGTGCCCTGGACAGATTGTCTTGCGGCTAAAATCTGAATCATACCAATGATGGTGGCGAGCTATTTTTCCATAGAAGCAGCACGAACATCTTCGGCGTTGGCCATGTTGGGCAATTCGAGGGGTGGTGATGTTTTCAACATCTAGGTCTTGACACAGAAGGGAATTAGAATTGTAGGATTTGGTCTAGATGTCCTGTCACACAAACAAAAGAAAGAATAATAAAAACCTGCTATCAAGTGCACAATAAATTGTGTATAGTGGCAACAAGGTCGAACACAGGGACTACGGGTAGATGCTGACTTTTGTGTGTGACAAGGGCAAACAGATCAAAACAGTAACAAATAAAAGGGGGGGTTTGAGAGTTGTTGATTAATGACTAAAGAAGCAGTAATAAAATAGAATAAAAGTGAATATGAAATCAATAGATAAAAGAGTCCTCGGTAGAAATCTATCTCCGGTTGCAAGGATCTTCTACCCCTAGATGGTAGATATGCTATGGGGATTTGGTACGTTTAGGTCCTCTGCTTTTCTTTGTACGAGAAACTACCCCAAGGTACGTTTATAGAGTAGTCTTGACACTTCGCTGTCCTCCAAGGTACGTTTATGGAGACAATACTCAAAGGCCCATTAAGAAGAGGAAAGACACATATAGGGCGAGACACTCAATACGTTCAAGGCACTACCCTAATTACTTGTTTAACCCAGCTGGATGAGACCAGCGACCTAATTACTTCCAACTGGTTGTCTACTTTACCCTGCAGCCTCACGTTAGTTATTACTACAGAGATGACTTTAATCGCCTAGGCCTAGTCACATGTTGGCCGAACTCCTAACCAACCCTAGGTGAATTGACAAGTATTTGTTAAATAAATAAATACAAACTAGAGATGTTTTAAACACAATTAGACCTCACGGCTGCCCATAGCAACCTTCGATGATTCCTACCAAGAATAAGGATTTAGCTACTCATGCTCAAAGTAAAATAAACAAAATAAATAAAAAGAGATTGCATAAAAGAAGGAGAAGAAACGCTGCAAAAGTGCAGCTTAATACCGGTCGAAGCTAAAGCTCGGGTTTATTACAAAACGAGAAAAAAATGTTAATCGTCGTCCAAAAGAGGAGGGGAGGAAGAAGAGATGAAAGAATAGGAGAAGCCCTAGAAGGAGCACGTCCCCCAAAAGTGGTGGTAGAAGTTCTGAAACCCTAATTAACTAAAAGTATTTATAGAAAATAGAAAATAGAATTCCTAAGTCTAATAGGAGTAATTTCCTAAAATATAAAAATAAAGTCCTAAGTCTAATAGAACTAGGAATGGAAATATATCTTCTGCTAAGCTGGGGGAATCATGGGAGTAAAGGACTGAATCCACCAAATTTCTTCTTTTGAAAGTTTCCTTTTTTTGCTCGGACTTTGCCGCTACAACGAACACGCAACTGCTAGGCCTAGCTGTTCGATTCCGTCCAAAACCTAGTGAAAAATGAAACTTCTTGGAATTTCCTCCTCAAAAGCCTAGATCTGCAAAAAATGGGAAAATAAGGTAATATCAGTAACATCAAGATCTAAAAATGCCTAGGGAAATAGGGAAAAATATGCACTGAATGCGTTCTATCAAACATCCCCATACTAACCCAATGCTCGCCCTCGAGCATTACACTTAAAAATATCTCCTCGTCAAGGACAAACAACCTCAACCCAATACACACAGAGGGATCACACAAAGCACACATGCACCTTAGCCAATCAATACACGATCCTTCTGCCTAGATAAACTTTGCATCAATCTTAAGGAATAACGAAACTAGAATAGAGACTTTCCTACATCAGCTAGCTGCAAGCAATCCTCACAAGATAAGCAGTGTTTGCACTCACGCTCAGAACTAGTGCTAGGTGTTTAACACTCATGAAATGCAAATGATGCAGCACACAACTTTGTTTCACAATAGCGATCCGAGTTAAAATTCACATGCATGGGCAATCAATCAATCAAAAAGACTTTGCAAAAGGGAGAAAAGAAAGGGGATGTATGGTGTAAAGGTGAAAAGAGAGGAAGAATATGAGATGAAGAGAAGAAAAAGAAGAAGAAAAGAAAGGAAGTGGAGAATCAAACAGGGTTAGAAAGAGTCCTTAGCTGGAGAATGAAGAGAAGTTGGTGAGAGGGCACTCTTCAACAGGCAGCAGCAAGGGCTAGACGAAGAGGGTGAGTCTGCTATGGGGGATTTTTTTCTTCTGTGGTGGAACTGGCAGCCTTCTTGCTTTTCTTCATGCTTTACTCCACTTCTATTAGTGCTCCTCTTTTGCTCAAATTTATTTATTGATTTTTTATTTATTTTATTTTTTTGGAGAAATATGAGCAAAAGGAAGCATGTACAATTTTCTTTTTCTTCAGTCTGGCTGGAGTAGCAAAAATTCTTCGTTTCCGCGTTGCTCATTGAGTGACTGCTTTCAGCATCTCGGCCTGGCTGCTCGTCGTCCCCACACTAAAGGTATGCTCCGTCTAACCCCTTATGCTGCTACTGCCTTCGAAGAAAATGCTCCTCACATGCTAAGGAAAAGACGAAGGAAACAGGCACAATCGGTTAAGAAGATAAGAGAAAGTAGGGATGATATTAGTGTTTAGGGCAAGTTGATGAAAGAAAAAGAAAGAGAAATGAAGAAAGAGAGAGAAAAGAAGTTGCAAAGTCTTTTATCCTTTTGTTGCTTTCCCATGTCTGATGGTGCCCATACCTAGGGATCTTATGCGAAATTAACTAGTAACTAGTTGTTGATACCCGAATTTTGACGCCATTTTTAATTAATTTTAGCATTTCTGTTATTTAGTTAATTTACGGGCATTTTCAGTTGATTTACTGTCGCTAGCATTTTTAAGTGTTTCGTTGCATTTTAGCATCATCGTTAGCATCGTCAGCTTTCGAAATCACATTTTTAATTTTTCGGCACATATTTTCATTATTATTATCATTATTATTTTTAGCCTTAAAAGTCACATTTTTTATTATCCGGCAGTCGTTTGCTAGTTTGTTCTTCATTTTAGGTCATCACATGAATTTTAGGATTTTTAATATTTTAGCGCATTTTTTTAGTATTTTTATTATTTTATTATTATTTTTATTCGAGCTTTTATTGGACCCGAGTAAGTCCGCTCGGACAATAGCTTGACTTTAAAATGTTTTCCATCAACTAGTTGCTAGATTTTTTCTGGTCGCAACGGTCTACAGCGATTCGTGTAATTTTCGCTGTAACGTTATTATTTTTCCGTTCAAACGTTTCACGTTTTTGAACGCGAAAATAAACACGTTAAATGAGAAATTCTCGTCATTCGCTGTAGACGGTTAAACCTGTCATATTTTTCTCTACGCGCCGGTACCTTCGGCTCGAAAAGTCAGAACGTTTGCACACGGGAACCAGCTCGATGCCATTTAAATCAGATAAAAGGCCATTTGATCATGGCCATTGATCTGGTCAACCAAGGAAAGTCAACCAGATCAATGGCCCTTGAATTAATGTGCATAATGCACATGCACAGTGCACGGACGAGGAAGCCGCGAAGTCCTCGCCCGAGCCACCTGCTCCCATCGCGTACGTAGCTTCCTGTCCCTCCGCCATCATCACGGCTAGCACCCTAGCCTTGCCACCGCGACCAGCCGGCCTCCACGCGCAGCTCCTCGTCCGGCAAGCCACGCGTTTGAAGGCTATAAATACAACCCCCCTCATCGAACGAAAAATGGGCACCAAAATCGCAAGAGAAGCTTGCTTTCTTCCCTCTCCTTGATTGATAGCTCATATCGAGCATCGATCGTCCAAGTTCAAAGTTTAAAGTGAGCTTTCTCTCTCTAGCTCATTTTCGCTTTCTAAGCATGTTTTCCTTTTAATTTCGTTTGGCTTGATCTTAAGCATTTAAATTGCCTTTCCTTATGTCATTAATTCATATGCATGTTGTAGAATAAATACATGTTTTCAGTTTTAAAAATCGTTAGCTAGATTGTGCGAATTAATTAGTTTTCGATAATTAACAGTTTTATCATTTTTTTTAAAATTAAACTCGGTACGATCCTTATTAAAATTCGACCTTCATACAATCGAGACGCCGTCGAGGAGAGGATCGTTTCGGTACGAAGATCGCGCGAAACGGGCAAGGGCAGCCGGACCTTGGCCGCCGGCAGTAGCGCCGGCGACCAAGGAAGACGATGAACAGTGCCATGTTTTGGCACTGTTCACGTAATGCATGGCCCATCACCGTTTAAATTTTTCCTTCGGGCCAGGAATAGTTCCTGGCCCATTTTCATTTCTTTTTATTTTTCAATTGGGCCCAGCCCATTTTCAACTCTTTCCGAAACCTCGGATCACGCTTTTTCGTAAAAATAATTAGTATGCTTCGTATGATTATTTTTCGTACTATCAACTGTTTAATTTTCTGTACCTATCAACTGTTTAAATTCTTCGCACTTTAATTTCGGCAATTTAAATTCAATACCACCTATATGGTCGGTCGCATTTTAATTCTCGTAAATATTCAACTGCTTTAATTTTTCGCAAACTGCTGGAAATCCTTTCGCAAATATCAACTGTTTATTTTCTGCAAATATCCAACTGCTTATTCTCTGCATTATCAACCTGTTTTATTTTCTGCAAATCATCAAACTCTTTTTAATTCCCTGTAAATCGTCAACTACATTTAATTTTTCTGCACTCAACATTTAATTTTTGTATGCTTAAAATCAATCATTTTTCGCATACAATCCACGTAGCATTTAATTTTCGTATGCTTAAAATCAATCATTTTTTGCATGCAATCCACGTAGCATTTAAATTCTCGTATGCTTAAAATCAATCATTTTTCGCATATAATCAACGTAGCATTCAAATTTTCGTATGCATAAAATCGATCGTTTTTCGCATGCAATCCAAGTAGCATTTAATTTTCGTATGCTTAAAATCAATCATTTTTCGCATGCAATCAATCGTTTTTCGCATGCAGTCAACCCAGCATTAAATTCTCGTATGCGTTAAATCCATCATTTTTCGCATGCAATCAACTCAGCATTTAATTCTCGTATGCGTAAAATCCATCATTTTACATATGCAATCAACTGTCATTTAAATTTTCGCGCTCATAAAATTGTTTATTTATTTCTCGAGCTATCGCTAACACTCTCATTTTGTAGGGTTTAAATTCAAGCTTCGCTCGAAAGTACGCCTTTCAATTCCTTTTTATTTATTCAACGCTTTTCGCAAATATCAATCGTACGCATGATATATAGAACTGCTAGAATTAAAATCAACCCACATGAACAACGTGTTTAAAGAGTTGCTTAAAATGCCATGTTCATATGATTTTAAATTCTCGTTTGTATTGACTGCATGTACATGGGGACCTTCGATCCCACATCAATTTTTCACTTCAAAAATCTATCATTTAAATTTGTACTCTGTTAGCAATCCATGTTAGGATCACGTAGTAATTAATTTAATCATGCATGGCCCGATGATGAAAAAAGAGGGCGCTCATTCAGTCTTATGGAAAATTCAGCCCCATCACGTTGCGGTCGGGAATAATCAATCAATCTTGATAAACGGTAACCCCGTCAGAAAGATTTTTTTTATTATTCCTGAACGTCACGATCACAAAAAAAGACTAAAGTGACGATTCCTCTAAGGGCCACCTTTTTCAAAACGCATTTTTCAAACACCTTTTTAAACACCTCTCTCATCAACCGGTAACCATTTTCGGATGTGACTCGGGTGCCTAACACCTTCCCGAGACCATAATACGACCCCGAACCTTTGTCTGGGGTCCAGACCCTTTTTTTTTGTGCCTTTAGTTTTTTTTACTTATTATATTTCCTATGCCAGGACGATTAGGGTTCCTTAAGCCTAGCAACCAAATTAGGGTGGCGACTTCATTGCATACTGCTAGGCGTCCTTTTACGCAAAGCATCTGAAGGTCTCAAATTTCGTTGACACGACGTGAATTACTCTTTTTCGTAATTTTCGTGGGGCGCGACAGTTTGGCGACTTCACTAGGGACCTTAGGGTCGGAGCCGGTTTTATATTTTTAGAGAGGTGTTTTATTTGTTTATTTATTTGCTTTCATCAATTGCTGGTCTGTTTATTTATTTGCTTTATTAATTGTCATATGCATTTCATAGTGCCCTACACCCAAGGGACAATTACCAAAATAGGAGGGTAGTAGTGACGCCCTAGGACACATGTCCTAGGTAGTGTTCACCAATCCCAACTCGGATGAACCCCTAAAGCCAATCGAAAGGTTATACGATTTCGCAAGAAATCGGGAGACCGGACGACACTTTAGGGACCTTTTCATGGTATCATCCGGGAACCATTCAAGCCAGTTAGAGGTGTCGGAATCAGAGCCCCAGCACGTGCATCATGATTATACCTGTTTGTCGTGGCTCTATTTGTCTTGTTGGCATATTGACGTGATTTTTTTTCCCTGTTATATGAACTGCAAATTTTCTTACACGTGCAGGTTACTTTGCATTTAAAATTTTATTTTTGTCCCATAGGACCCATTTTGCTCATTCGACATGTCGGCACCTACACTACTTTCATTTGATATTTTCGGGGGACGAAGCTTCGACGATCAGGCCGCACAAGGAGATCTGTTGGAACGTGGGTTCGCCCCCGACATCACCACTAAGATCAAAGTAGAAGTCGTAGACTTTGACTTAACTAGGATTCGAATGTTGAGAAATGAGTTGACTGAAGACGAAGAGACGCAGTTTGAGGGTATTTATGGAAAGCTACTGACCCTAGTTGACGTAAAGACTGATTGGGGTTGCATCCGGGCAGCCCTAAAATTCTGGGATCCTTATTATTGGTGCTTCTCTTTCAACAAAGAGGTAGACTTGACTCCTATGCTAAAAGAGTACTCAGCTCTGATGTGCTTCACCTCTCCTATATCAGCCATATACCAGAATGTTCGACTCGACTCCTCGAGTGTCAAAATAAGGCTCGATAAGTTTTTAGGAATCACTACTCGTGTCAGAGAAGGTGACTACTTCTGGTGCTGGTCAGATATTGAGGCACGCTTTCGATTGTCCAACGGAAAGAAACGCTTAAGGATTCTGGCGTTCGCCATTGTAGGATTTGTCCTCTTTCCAAAAATGAGGAATGCCATCGACTTTGCAGCAGCCAACATCTTTTACGAGATGAAAACAAATGCCATCAATCCTACAACAGCCATTCTGGCCGAGACCTTTCGCTCCTTGGACTCTTGTCGAAGAAAAGGGAAAGGGAGACTCACATGTTGCACCCAGTTGTTGACAGTGTGGTTGGTCAGCCACTTCAAACAGGTTCCTGATCAGACCATTTTCTTCGCAAGCTACATAAGGTCATGCCCTCTACTCAGGGTTATCAACGCAATGACCACGGATAGATGGGGGATGGAAAATAAGGATGTCTGGACCGACCTATTCATAAACCTCTCAGAAGAAGACTTCAGTTGGCACGCTAAATGGCTGCAGACTTCCAATCCCATCGTCTGCTGCGGACACTTACCTTGGGTTCCTTTGATCGGAGCATGGGGATGCACTCACTATTGCCCTGCCCTCGTCCTCAGACAGTTCTGCATCACGTAAATAATTCCTGTGACATTCGGCATGACAAGGTCAGACCTGCCACATACTGGAGAAAATCAGAACATTCAGCTGTACGCCCAAGACTGGGCCTACCCTTTTTGCCTCAGAGGACACGGCATCCCTGCAACCACAATACCAAAATATCCACAGTGGAGGTCGAGACGAGTTAATGGCAATGTCTTACCTCGCCCTAAAAATCAAAAACCGATGGAAGAAGAAGGGGAATCTCAAGTGAGCAAAGGAATGGATGTCATGGCTTACGCTCAAGTGGTAGAGCAGATGCGAGCAGCGCAAGAAGAACGAGATCTGATGATAGAGGAAAGGGATATGGCCGAAGCACGTCAATGCTACGCAAAAGTCCAGATCAATGAACTAGACAGGCAGCACAAGGATTTCATCCGCGTACAAATAGTACAAAAGAAGGTGGCCCTCAGGGCCTTTAAGGAACGCTTGAGCAGTGAAACCCGCAAAAGAGAAGCATCAAGTGCCATAATCGAAGACAAGGATTCGACGATAAGGATTTTGACTGCTCGCGTAGACTTGGGAGATAGGAAAAGCCAAGCACTGCAAAGCCGAATTACCGCCTTAGAGGCTGAGTTAGAGATGAAAAAATGGGAGTTGGCTTCGATGGAGTACCTTTGGCAGAAGCAAGAAGACTCGGACGCCCAGGAATGACACCTTCAGGGAAAGGCTCGGATATCGGCAAATCTTTTCTTTTTAGCTAGGACCTCTGATTTCATCTATCTTAGCCATTTTTGATGAATTTAGGAAGTTGGCAAGTTTACCATATTTTGTAAACACTTTTTAGTAAAGTCGTACTCTTTCGGATATTTATTAAATCGCCTCATCTTTTCCATATCAACTATCCCTCCAATACAAACTCAAAAAAAAAAAAAAAAAAAAAAAACATCGCAAAACAAAAAGAGAAAATCTCTCCGGGATAAAACACAATCATCTCACCAAAATTCTGAAAAATTAGAACAAGTATTCAAAACATCCGAGTATCGCTCTCTCATGGCCATGTCTTCCTAGTTTATCACAAAAAAAAAAAAACTCCAAGTTCATAAAAAGATTGTTGTCTCTCCCCTCGGTTGAGTTTACCAGGCATCAGGCCTTGCATCGTCAAAAGTTTAGCGTAAAAGAGATCTTCCTAGCATAACGGCATTGGTTGCCCCTGCTGATTTGGGTTTCGCCGTTAGCATCTCAGATTTGCTTCACATCGTTGGAATGTATAGAGGCTTCCTTCGTATCTTGTCAACCACTGGGATTCCTCGCCTCTCCGACCGCCCTGAAAATATCAAGTGAAAGTGTGGCCGGAAAGCGAATGAGCAATGTGGAGGCCTCGGGATTGCACATCACTTGTATATCCTCACTTGTATTTACTTTTTTCTGTGTTTTTCCCTTTTTCAAGTTCACGATAGCTCCTCGGAAGCAAGCTACTCCGCACAGGCTCCCCCTAACTAGACTTCAAAAACGAAAAATGACTGAACCGGCCAAGACCGATGAAGCACTAATGGCTAGAATCGCAGAGTTAGAAGAGCAAGTTAGGATCACTGCAGAAAGAGCCACCAGGGCCGAAAAGGAAAGAGATGAAGCTGTCACCAAAGTGCCGCCGGGTTTTGATCTCCTTCAAACAAAAGGACCGCCCTCTTCGCTCACCATCGCAGGACTTTCCGTATTCCCACCACTTTTGGGGCCCCCGGGGCATTGGAGATGGGTTAGTCCCTTCACTGTACCCACCGCTGCAAATCCACTAGTTAAGACGGGTGAAGAGATCTCCCCGTCACTTCAGCACCTTTCAACCAACCCTACGGCTGCAGTAGGTACAACCAGACAGTGTTCCCACCCATCTCAGGTTCGTTCTACCCAAGCCGCAATTTCGGGACCATCGGAAACTAAACTTCCGGGAAGCAATCCGACACAGCTACAGTCCCCTCGTGAATATTCACCGGCCATAGGTTTTGGCACCATTAGTGCAAAAGGGTCCAGTGTTGATCGATTGAGCCCACGAGAGGACAAGCTAAGGGTTATTGAAACATATGACCCTAGGGATCCCGCTGATAAAAGCATGATGTTAGGAACTACGACACCTCGGAAGTTCAAGATCCCACAATCCGAAAGGTACGCGGGGATTGAACGCCCCAAAACTCGCCTCAAAATCCACCACAACGAAACATCTGAACAGTACAAGCTCGACGCAAAAATCACACCTAACCGTTCTGACTTGCAAAATCTAGAGAAAAGGGCCGAGGAATCAGTAAAAACGTATGCTCAGAAACAGAAAGAGCTAGCCGCAAGGATTTCTTTTCCTTTGGATGGCAGGCAACCTTTCCCATCACCCCCAACACAAATATCGCAACTGACACAACCTAGACCATGTAAACCACCAAATAAATCAAGAAACCAAAATAACCATTGGGATCGGGGACCATTGCCTCCACTTCCCCTTCCTTTGGGGGAGATTTACGAGCACCTTTTGGCCGCTAAAAAAATTGCACCCACCCCAATCCAACCTTTACAGCCTCCTTACCCGAAGTGGTACTATCATAATGCTAGATGCGAGTACCATGCTGGAGCTCAGGGTCACACAATAGAAGATTGCTCCGCCCTAAGAGGAAAGGTTCACCATTTGATCAAATGTGGATGGATCTCTTTCGAGGACTTAGCCGAAAGACCCACACAACCCAGGCAACCTAAGCCATATAACCCACCAAAGGACCTAAATAACCAAAACACGTCAAAAAATTGATGGAATCGAGAGCCTTTACCTCCTCTCCCTCTTCCTGCGGGAGAAATCTACAAACATCTCTTGGCGGCCGGACAGATTGTACCAGTTCCAGCTCAGCCTCAAATGCCTCCCTACCCGAAATGGTGTAATCTCAACACAAGGTGCGAGTATCACGCTGGAGCCCCAGGTCACACTCTGGAAAATTGCTTCGCATTCAAAGCAAAAGTTAATCGCTTGATCAAGAGTGGATGGGTCTCCTTCGAGGGCTTGGCGAAAGGACCTAACACGGCCATCAACCCTCTCCCAAACCGTGCCTCAGGTTGTGAAGGTATGAATGATATTTCGATGGAAACGGTTAAGAAGAAGACTTGCGGGTTAGAGACAGTTGACACCGTCAGTAACGGTCCTCCCACCTCTTGTTCCCACAAATATATGTCTCAAGTTGGGCCAGTAACAAGTGAATTTGCTGATATTGGGGGCATGACATGGAAGACAGAATGTATCCCCACATCGGAGCCACATTCTCCCTCACAGTCGAAATCGTCAATATGAATCACACCGTGGTCCGTATAGCTTCAGATTCCTGTATTGATGCTCCGGGAGAAGAAGAATCGTTGCCTGGTTCAGTCATTTTCGTAAAGAAGTCAGGGGAGTCTGTGTGCAGCTGGACCATCACCATGCTTCCGGATGTCTCTCCGAGATTACTCCTTTTGAAAAAATATATGTTTGCACGTTTTCTTACGAAGCCATTTTGTAGGGACTCATGTTCCCTTTTGTTAAAAATCAATATATATGCAAATTTTCATTTTCACGCATCTCTTTTTCGCACTGTTAATTTCAGGATGAGTGCTAGTTCGGATTGTCTTGATAAAACTTATGTCTTTACTAGCGAAGAAATCATCGCTACGGCCGAAGACAAGGCCGAAGTCTTCGACGAACTGGCTCGTTTACTAGAAAGTTCAGTAAAGGAAATAACCCCTCATCGGGAGGAATTGGACGAAGTAAACTTGGGGGCAAGCAATGAGAATCAAAAACTGGTCAAGATTGGAACTACCCTGGATACGACTCAGAGAGAAAGGTTGATTTCTCTCCTCAAGGACTACTCCGATGTATTCGCATGGTCATACGCCGATATGCCAGGTCTTGATCCCGGGATAGTTGAGCATCGTATTCCGTTAAAACCTGAGTTTAAGCCTGTTAAGCAAAAACTTCGGAGGATGCATCCAGACATCCTTCTGAAAATCAAAGAAGAAGTTACCAAGCAACTAGACACGGGTTTTTTGAGAGTTGCCGAGTACCCAGAATGGATCGCCAACATAGTGCCAGTGCCTAAGAAAGATGGGAAGGTTCGCATGTGCGTGGACTTTCGGGATCTCAATCGAGCTAGCCCTAAGGACGACTTCCCTCTTCCCCATATCGACATCTTGGTAGATAGTGCCGCCAGAAGTGACATGTTCTCTTTCATGGACGGATTCTCGGGGTACAATCAGATCAAGATGGCACCCGAGGACAGTGAAAAGACGACCTTCATCACGCTCTGGGGAACCTTCTGCTACAAAGTGATGCCCTTCGGATTAAAAAATGCAGGAGCCACGTACCAACGTGCTGCCGTCACCCTTTTCCATGACATGATGCATAAAGAATTGGAAATATATGTCGACGACATGATAGCCAAATCTCACGGCACGCAAGATCATGTAGACATCCTGAGAAAGGTGTTCGAAAGGTTGAGGTAATTTCGGCTACGGCTAAACCCAGCTAAGTGTACCTTCGGAGTAACTTCCGGGAAGTTGTTGGGATTCATCGCCAGCAACAAAGGCATAGAAGTGGATCCTGATAAGATAAAAGCAATTCAAGAGCTGACCGCTCCCAGCACCGAAACAGAAGTGCGAAGCTTCTAAGGACGCATCAACTACATCGTTCGCTTTATCAGCCAGTTAACGCTTACTTGCGAGCCGATGTTCAAAATGCTAAGGAAGCACGGAGATGCAGAATGGGACGAAGACTGCCAGGAAGCCTTCGAGAAAATCAAGACATATCTGCAAAACCCACCGGTACTAGTTCCTCCGACGCCAGGACGTCCCTTGCTCATATACATGACAGTCACGGCTAGCGCCATGGGTTGCATTTTGGGACAGCACGACGAGTCTGGAAGGCGTGAACAAGCCATCTATTACCTCAGCAAAAAATTCAACGAATGTGAGATGCGTTACTCTACGTTGGAACGAACTTGTTGCGCCCTAGCATGGTACGCCCGAAGGCTCCGACAGTACATGTTGTATTACACGACTTGGCTAATCTCTCGCATGGATCCCTTGAAATACATCTTCGAAAAGCCGTACCTGTCAAGTCGCATTTGTAGATGGCAAGTCTTATTAGCTGAGCACGAGATTATCTATGTGACTCGGAAAGCGGTTAAAGCAAAGCGCCCTCGCCGATCACTTGGCTGATCATGCCTCGGACGAGTATGAGTCGTTGAGCTTCGACTTCCCCGATGAGGACATCATAATGATTGAAGATGAGATCACAGAAGATCTCCGAGAAGACGATTGGTGGACCATGTTCTTCGACGGTGCGGTGAACCTCTCGGGCAAGGGAGTGGGAGCTGTGGTCATAGCCCCAGATGGCCGTCAATTCCCCATAGCATGCAAATTGAACTTCCCATGCACCAATAACGTCGCCGAGTATGAGGCATGCATCAGCGGCCTGACAGCAGTCATCGACTTAAAAGTAAAGAAGCTCCGAATCTTCGGCGATTCAGCACTCGTCATCTATCAAGCCCAGGATCTATGGCAGACACGGGATTCCAAGCTCATCCCTTATCAAAGGCTACACACCCAACTCACACGGGAATTCAAGGAAATCAAATTCGACCGAGTCGACAGAGAAAAGAACCGCTTCGCAGACGCATTAGCCACGTTGGCCTCAATGTTTAAGTTAGAATGCGGAGTAATGCTCCAACCATTGAGAGTGGAAGTAAAGGAAACTCCGGCATGTTGTGTCGCCTTAGAAGAGGAACCTGACAGCAAGTCATGGTTCTACGACTTAGTACAGTTCATCAGAAATCGGGAGTACCCACCGGGGGCAAGCCGGGTTAGCAAAAAGACCCTCCAGCGCTTAGCACTAGACTTCTACCTCGACGGTGAGGTTTTATATAAGAGGAGAGCTGATGGAGCTTTGCTTCACTGCGTCACCATGGCCGAGGCAAAGAGAATTATAGCAGAAATCCACGAAGGGGTCTGTTCCACACACGCAAGTGGGCATATGATGGCCAGACAAATAATGAGGCAAGGGTATTTTTGGCTCACCATCGAACGAGATTGCATTAGCTACTTCCGGAAGTGCCACAAATGTCAAATCTACGCGGACCATCTCCATGTCCCTCCAGCCCCTCTCTTCAGCATGACATCGCCTTGGCCTTTCACGATGTGGGGAATCGACATCATCGGCCAAATTCATCCAACAACCTCTAATGGCCATCGCTTCATCCTCGTAGCAATCGATTACTTCACCAAATGGGTAGAGGCCGCCTCTTACTCCAGCATCACTCAGAAAATGACCATGCGATTCATTGAGAGAAATATCATTTGCCGTCACGGAGTCCCAGAGACCATCATCACGGACAGCGGCACCAATCTCAACGGAAAAATGATCGACGATCTTTGCCAACGTTGGAAGGTGAAGCACCGGAACTCGTCACCATATCGACCAAAGATGAATGGCGCAGTCGAAGCAGCAAACAAGAACCTGAAGAGGATCATCCAAAAGATGGTAATCACGCACAAAGATTGGCATGACATGCTTCTCTTAGCACTACATGCTTACCGGATAGCAACCCGTACATCCACAGGGGCAACTCCCTACTCATTAGTTTACGGCATGGAAGCCGTAATTCCCCTTGAGGTAGAAATCCCTTCTCTCAAAATCCTGGCAGAATCTGAAGTAGAAGAATCAGATTGGGCGAGAGTGAGGTACGAGCAGCTGAACCTCCTTCCCGAAAAGCGCTTGGCCGCTATCTGCCATGCGCAATTATATCAGCAAAGAATGGCCAACGCTTATAACAAGAAAGTACGACCTCGCAAATTCGAGGCTGGGGATTTAGTGCTGAAGAAAATTCTCCCTCATCAGGAGGCCAGTCAAGAAAAGTGGGCCCCAAGGTACGAGGGCTCGTATCTGGTTAAAAGTGCATTCTCAGGGGGTGCCCTAATGCTAACCAACATGGATGGAGACGATCTCCCGAGACCGGTAAATGCCGATGCAGTCGAGAGATACTTCGCCTGAAGCATCGTGAACAGAGCGTCCGGTCAGCCAAAGACATAGGGTTTTATCATGACAATCTAGCACAAACATTTGTCCTGAAATTAATAAAACAAGTTTTTTTTCAGAAGATGCTCGTTATTTTAAAAAAAAAATTGTTGTCCCCTTTCTTTTTCTTAAAATTTGTGAGATGACAAAAGGAGGCATGGCATAGATGGCTCCCCAGGAGTAGCTCTGGACGCAAGACGCGTCACTTAGACTAATGCCACTAATCACTCTTCAGTTTTACAGGGACGTAAGGTCTCACGCCTCAACTCGTCGTCACGATAAAACCAAAGAGTTCCGCTCGTAGGAGTTGTTGAATTGCCGCAGCAGGCCACCTTCAAGAGCGAATCAGGAAAGATTTTAAGACAAACCATCACCATCTAAAGCGAAATTTCTTTTCCTCGCAGTACTACCAGCACAGCCGGCATCGCAAACAACCAGTCTCAAAGGACTAAATGCTGGACCAAAGTCACAAAGCCCATCCTACGCCGGCCGAGCTGTCGGAACACTAGCAACGTCGGCTCCCATCTCCGTTCACCTATTCGGAAGGAGCTCATCACCAAAACGCCATGGTCGCCTAGCACACCCTTGCAAGCAAGAACTCCTGGAAAAAGCACGACAGAAAGATGTCCCCCTAGAACTACCGTCAACATACTCAATGCGGTCTTGTTCAAGCAGTTTTCCAACGTCCGCACCATGATCGACACGGTGAAGATCAATCCTTCAATTGAGGGACAGCCGGACTGCAAGTATCACCTACGCCAAGGCAAGAGCTGCGGCCAAGAATCTAAAGTAAAGCCATCATCAACCAACATCCGATGCCAGTCACGCTGCAGTGACCCACGGATGGCCCGTCTAAAAGGGAGAGCTTAAAACTTATCAATCACATTACTTTTTGCCAAAAATCATCTTGCATTTACTCCTCATTAGTTCTCACCATATCTTTTTCAGGGACTAGGTCACCCCTATTCGGTGCCTGCAGAAGAACGGTAAGCATATGCCCTTGCAGCCCCGCTGCACATCACGGGGACAGAGGGTTATCCCCTTTATCCCCGAGCAATCACGAAGCTAATCAGCGAAGGTCCAGCAAGACCGGCAAGCAAATAAACAGAATGCGGATCTCGTCCTCACTACGACCTGGATCGGCGGTTCCCGCGAAGCAGCTAAAAAAGAAACCAATCAACGCATCTAAGCAAGGCATTCCGGAGTTGGGACCACGTCATAGGCACCCTCGAAAAGCCGAGTTAAAGGAAGGGAGAATCCCTGAACTTATCTCAGTTTTGTTTTCAAATTAATTTCCCTTTCCGTTTTCCCCTCTGCATCTCACAGGGACGGGAAGCATCTCGCTGTCATCCGCATGGAGCTTGTGGAAGACGCCCGCGCAGCCCTGCTGCGCAGTTCAGGGGAGTCCCTCTTTCTTTTCCCTTTATTTAAATTTGTTTTATTCCTACTCGCTTTGTTAGCTTTAAGTCGAGTACGGTCGTCTGGCCCACTGGGGGGCAACCTTAGGTTCTCGTTAGAACGTTGCAAATAAGTCGTCCCCCATATTCTAGCAATCAAACGTCTAGCAATCAAACCATCTAGCAATCAAATGTTTAGCAATCAAACCATCTGGCAATCAAACATCTAGCAATCAAATGTCTAGCAATCAAACCATCTAGCAATCAAACGTCCAGCAATCAAACCATCTAGCAATCAAACCATCTAGCAATCAAACATCTAGCAATCAAACATCCAGCAATCAAACATCCAGCAATCAAACATCCAGCAATCAAACGTCTAGCAATCAAACCCCCTAGCAATCAAACCACCCGTCAATCAAAAATCAAAGATCAATCAAAAATCCCTCTTTAGCCCGGCTCAAACAAAAGCATACTACTCTCATAAGCATTTTCATGCATCGCATAGGTTAGGAATATTTAATCCCTCTGTTAACTCCAGCATCTATCCAAATTACGGGTCATGCATGATATTACCTGTTTGCTCTTATATCCACGGTTCGCTCCGACGTAAGCAGTCACAAACAAATCCCGGTAAGCATTTTTGAGCCATCACGTCTTATCCTTCATGAGTGTAAGGGCCTGACTAGGTACTAGTTGAGTTCACATAATATCCAGGGTACATGCGCCATTAGACATGGGATAGCTATAAAGTGACATGGGACTTTTACGATTTTCTCCACTTTTTTCGTTTTTTCCCTCTTTCCACCATATATGTCATCACTCCCCAAACCGTCAATATCACTCATACCCCGGGAGCCAAAGAGCAGTTTCAGCTAAAATTGCCAACCGGAAGTAAAAGCACGTCGAGTCCAAGAGCACGATGAAGGAGACGGAAAAGGTCCCCAGGAGATTGCTAAGGACCATCACCGAAGAAGCAGCAACGACGAAGGCCGAGGCCTCAAGACAGAAGGGGAAAAGATCAAGATGAAGGTTGTGCTTGCTCTGTTCTGTTGCATTTCAAATCAAATCAAAAAGGGGAGGGATATAAAAAAAAATAATAATAATAAAAAATAATATAAAAATTAAAAAAAAGGGGAAAATGAGAGAAAAAAAAGAAAAAAGAGAGAAGGGAAAAAGGAAAAGAAAAGAAAAGAAAGAAAATGCTCAGAGACCTTCGAAGAATACAAACAATCGAAGAGCCAAAGCAATCACAGCCCGGGGACAACTCAATTCGAGAAATCTCGAAGGAAACTTTCCCCAGCGAACTCGAGTAAAAAGGCCCAAGGCCAACTCGAGAAATCTCAAAGCATCCTTCCCCAGTAAAGTCAAGCAAAAGAGGCCCAAGGCCAACTCAAGAAACCTCAAAGCAAGCATCCCTAGTGAGAACCCGAGAAGAGAAAGGGGCCCCAGGCCAACTCAAGTAGTGAGGCGCAAAAGGAACAGCGACGACGCTCCCCAATGAAGACTCAAGAAAAGGGCCCCTGGCCACACGGAAAGCACCCCCAGCAAGGATCCCAGAGCTCACGCACTCTGTCAAGCAAGCATCCCCAGCAAAAAGCGAAAGAGCTCGCACACCCCGCCTTCATCAGGGCCAATCAGCAAAACATCACTCATCAAAAGCCTTCCAACTCCCAGCAAAGCAATCTTTCCCAAAACAAACTCCTTTCCGGACTTTTCATGTCCTTTCATTCTTTTCCGTAAAAGTCCCATCGATTATTAGCATACCCATGCATGTGCATCTTCATTTGAAGTATATTCATTCGGATTGACATTGCGAACTGTAAATTATGTATCATGTTAGTTGCATCTTTATGAGTGTAAAACACTTAGCCTTGTTTTAGAGCGTGAGTGCAAACACTAATATCAGGTGAGGACTGCTTACGGCTGTAAATCGTGGGAAAGTCTTGTCCTTGGGGTCGTTACCTCCTGAGCAGGACGCAGACACATTCTAGGTTCGTATCAAGGCCGCTAGCATTAGTGTTTCTCCCCCCCCAAGAGTGACAACATAGTTTACCTTCCATTAGCATCCTTCTCCCCCCTAGAGTGGTAACACTTAGGTTTCAGCCTTAGCATCCTTCTCTTCCTAGAGTGACAGCACTTAGGTTTCAGCCTTAGCATCCTTCTCCTCCTAGAGTGACGGCACTTAGTTTTCAGCATTAGCATTCTTCTCCTCCTAGAGTGACAGCACTTAGTTTTCAGCATTAGCATCCTTCTCCTCCTAGAGTGACAACACTTAGTTTTCAGCCTTAGCATTCTCCTCCTCCTAGAGTGATAGCACTTAGTTTTCAGCCTTAGCATTTCTTCTCCTCCTAGAGTGACAACACTTAGTTTTCAGCATTAGCATTCTTCTCCTCCTAGAGTGACAGCACTTAGTTTTCAGACATCACTTAGTTTTCAGACTTAGCATTCTTCTCCTCCTAGAGTGACCTTAGTTTAATTTCCGCATCTCGCGCCTTTTCCTACGGGAATCGACGTTGTTTAAATTTTCAGCCCTAGCATTCACCTCCTCCTAGAGTGACAGCAGTTAGTTTTCAGCCTTAGCACTTCTCCTTCTCCCAAAGTGACATCATAGTTTAGTTTTCAGCATCAAGCATTTCTTCTCCTCCCAGAGTAATAGCATAGCGTAGTCTTACCTTTTTTAGCCCTAGCATTTCTTCCCCTCCCATAGTGACCGCCTTCACATAATTCTACATTTCTGCATAATTATTTCCTCCTCTTAGAGTGACATCATTAGGACAAATCATTCATACTTCTGCCAATCGCGCGTTATCCTCCCTAGGCAACGTCTGTTGCATGTTAGACCCCCCAGTGGAGCTGTCATTTACACTCTCGTAAAATCACTTTCCGTCCCCGGTAGAGTGGTTATCATTTTCATTTTCTGCAACTTATGTTTCTCTCGATACCCGAATAGAGCTAAGCTTATATCTTTGCAGGATCAACAACCTATCTCCTCCCAGAGCGACAACAATCTCCTTCTCCCAGAGCGACATCAAGCAACCACCTTTTATCCCCAGTGACAGCATCAATCAACTACCTCCTCCCAGAGCGACATCAAGCAACTACCACCTCCCAGAGCGACATCATCACTGTAAGTTTGAGGTAAGACCCACTGTGTCGCCAAAATTCGGATATATAGGGGCAACTGTCTTTACTGCTTATCAAATACTTCGATAAGACGATAAAGAGGGGGCAACTGTTGATACCCGAATTTTGACGCCATTTTTAATTAATTTTAGCATTTCTGTTATTTAGTTAATTTACGGGCATTTTCAGTTGATTTACTGTCGCTAGCATTTTTAAGTGTTTCGTTGCATTTTAGCATCATCGTTAGCATCGTTAGCTTTCGAAATCACATTTTTAATTTTTCGGCACATATTTTCATTATTATTATCATTATTATTTTTAGCCTTAAAAGTCACATTTTTTATTATCCGGCAGTCGTTTGCTAGTTTTTTCTTCGTTTTAGGTCATCACATGAATTTTAGGATTTTTAATATTTTAGCGCATTTTTTTAGTATTTTTATTATTTTATTATTATTTTTATTCGAGCTTTTATTGGACCCGAGTAAGTCCGCTCGGACAATAGCTTGACTTTAAAATGTTTTCCATCAACTAGTTGCTAGATTTTTTTCTGGTCGCAACGGTCTACAGCGATTCGTGTAATTTTCGGCGTAACGTTATTATTTTTCAATTCAAACGTTTCACGTTTTTGAACGCGAAAATAAACACGTTAAATGAGAAATTCTCGTCATTCGCTGTAGACGGTTAAACCTGTCATATTTTTCTCTATGCGCCGGTACCTTCGGCTCGAAAAGTCGGAACGTTTGCACGCGGGAACCAGCTCGAGGCCATTTAAATCAGATAAAAGGCCATTTGATCATGGCCATTGATCTGGTCAACCAAGGAAAGTCAACCAGATCAATGGCCCTTGAATTAATGTGCATAATGCACATGCACAGTGCACGCACGAGGAAGCCGCGAAGTCCTCGCCCGAGCCACCTGCTCCCATCGCGTCCGTAGCTTCCTGTCCCTCCGCCATCATCACGGCTAGCACCCTAGCCTTGCCACCGCGACCAGCCGGCCTCCACGCGCAGCTCCTCGTCCGGCAAGCCACGCGTTTGAAGGCTATAAATACAACCCCTCATCGAACGAAAAATGGGCACCAAAATCGCAAGAGAAGCTTGCTTTCTTCCCTCTCCTTGATTGATAGCTCATATCGAGCATCGATCGTCCAAGTTCAAAGTTTAAAGTGAGCTTTCTCTCTCTAGCTCATTTTCGCTTTCTAAGCATGTTTTCCTTTTAATTTCGTTTGGCTTGATCTTAAGCATTTAAATTTCCTTTCTTTATGTCATTAATTCATATGCATGCTATAGAATAAATACATGTTTTTAGTTTTAAAAATCGTTAGCTAGATTGTGCGAATTAATTAGTTTTCGATAATTAACGGTTTTATCATTTTTTTTAAATTAAACTCGGTACGATCCTTATTAAAATTTGACCTTCGTACAATCGAGACGCCGTCGAGGAGACGAGCGTTTCGGTACGAAGATCGCGCGAAACGGGCAAGGGCAGCCGGACCTTGGCCACCGGCAGTAGCGCCGGCGACCAAGGAAGACGATGAACAGTGCCATGTTTCGGCACTGTTCACGTAATGCATGGGTGATGGGCTTGGCCCATTTTCATTTCTTTTAATTTTTCAATTGGGCCCAGCCCATTTTCAACTCTTTCCGAAACCTCGGATCACGCTTTTTCGTAAAAATAATTAGTATGCTTCGTATGATTATTTTTCGTACTATCAACTGTTTAATTTTCTGTACCTATCAACTGTTTAAATTCTTCGCACTTTAATTTCGGCAATTTAAATTCAATACCGCCTATATGGTCGGTCGCATTTTAATTCTCGTAAATATTCAACTGCTTTAATTTTTCGCAAACTGCTGGAAATCCTTCCGCAAATTATCAACTGTTTAATTTTCCGCACTTTAATTTTCTGCACTTTAATTTTCCGCACTTTACTCTTCTACACTTTAATTTTTCGCAATTTACTTTCGGCAATTTAAATTCAATACCGCCTATATGGTCGGTCGCATTTTAATTCTCGTAAATATTCAACTGCTTTAATTTTTCGCAAACTGCTAGAAATCCTTCCGCAAATATCAACTGTTTATTTTCTGCAAATATCCAACTGCTTATTCTCTGCATTATCAACCTGTTTTATTTTCTGCAAATCATCAAACTCTTTTTAATTCCCTGTAAATCGTCAACTACATTTAATTTTTCTGCACTCAGCATTTAATTTTCGTATACTTAAAATCAATCATTTTTCGCATACAATCCACGTAGGATTTAATTTTCGTATGCTTAAAATCAATCATTTTTCGCATGCAATCCACGTAGCATTTAAATTCTCGTATGCTTAAAATCAATCATTTTTCGCATATAATCAACGTAGCATTCAAATTTTCGTATGCATAAAATCGATCATTTTTCGCATGCAATCCACGTAGCATTTAATTTTCGTATGCTTAAAATCAATCATTTTTCGCATGCAATCAACGTAGCATTTAAATTCTCGTATGCTTAAAATCAATCATTTTTCACATGCAGTCAACCCAGCATTAAATTCTCGTATGCGTTAAATCCATCATTTTTCGCATGCAATCAACTCAGCATTTAATTTTCGTATGCGTTAAATCAATCATTTTTCGCATGCAATCAACTCAGCATTTAATTCTCGTATGCGTAAAATCCATCATTTTACATATGCAATCAACTGTCATTTAAATTTTCGCGCTCATAAAATTGTTTATTTATTTCTCGAGCTATCGCTAACACTCTCATTTTGTAGGGTTTAAATTCAAGCTTCGCTCGAAAGTACGCCTTTCAATTCCTTTTTATTTATTCAACGCTTTTCGCAAATATCAATCGTACGCATGATATATAGAACTGCTAGAATTAAAATCAACCCACATGAACAACGTGTTTAAAGAGTTGCTTAAAATGCCATGTTCATATGATTTTAAATTCTCGTTTGTATTGACTGCATGTACATGGGGACCTTCGATCCCACATCAATTTTTCACTTCAAAAATCTATCATTTAAATTTGTACTTTGTTAGCAATCCATGTTAGGATCACGTAGTAATTAATTTAATCATGCATGGCCCGATGATGAAAAAAGAGGGCGCTCATTCAGTCTTATGGAAAATTCAGCCCCATCACGTTGCGGTCGGGAATAATCAATCAATCTTGATAAACGGTAACCCCGTCAGAAATTTTTTTTTTATTATTCCTGAACGTCACGATCACAAAAAAAGACTAAAGTGACGATTCCTCTGAGGGCCCCCTTTTTCAAAACGCATTTTTCAAACACCTTTTTAAACACCTCTCTCATCAACTGGTAACCGTTTTCGGATGTGACTCGGGTGCCTAACACCTTCCCGAGACCATAATACGACCCCGAACCTTTGTCTGGGGTCCAGACCCTTTTTTTTTGTGCCTTTAGTTTTTTTTACTTATTATATTTCCTATGCCAGGACGATTAGGGTTCCCTAAGCCTAGCAACCAAATTAGGGTGGCGACTTCATTGCATGCTGCTAGGCGTCCTTTTACGCCGAGCATCTGAAGGTCTCAAATTTCGTTGACACCACGTGAATTACTCTTTTTCGTAATTTTCGTGGGGTGCGACACTAGTCATGCATTTATCACACATAAAAGAACATGGCATAAAGGCTCAAAATACTCACATGGATATAATTCAGTGATTGCAAGCGACTTGGGCTAGATGCAGTCATAAGAGCTAACAGGCAGTCAATTGTGCAAGTGGAGTACAGTGCAGTGAGTGAGTGAAGTTTTTCGTGTATAATGGGTCTACTCTGTGCATTCCATATAAGGGGTTTTGAAAAAAAGTTTACTTAGAACTCCAATTCAAGAAAAGATGTAGTCGCAAGGGCAAGCAGTCATGCAAACCAGTAATAAACATGCAGTCAAGCAAACATGGCAAACAAACATAAAAAAACATAAGTGTCCCCTCCCCACACTTAAGAAGCGCATCGTCCTTAGTGTGGAAAAAGGGACTCAAACACAGATCACACAAAAGAAAATAAAAGCCGAAAAAAGAAAGGAGTTCACTTAGAATAATGTGCAAAATTATGCCCGAAGGCAAGAGAGTTGGGAGGAGGTGGAGAATGGATCGGAGCAGGGCAGTGATTTCCAATTGGATGGCGGTAGGGGTCGTCTGGTCATTGGTGTGCTGTGCAATAGGACTTGGATGCTCGGTGCGCTTGAGTGGTCCAATAGAATCCTAACTGCAACCAAAAATGTATGAGATCCCAACCAAAAAAATCCTTTCCTAAAATAATAGATTCAGTTCTAATTGGAAAAGGATTTGAAAAAGTAGTACGGAGAAGGAAACAAAAGTCCGGGTGAAAAAGGAAAGAAATAAAGGGGGTGAAAAAAGGAAAATAAAATAAATGAAAGAAGAATAAAATCCAGAAAAGGGGAAAGAAATAAATGGGGTGAAAAAAAGGAAAAAATAAAAAGAAGAATAAAATCCAGAAAAAAGGGAAAGAAATAAAGGGGGTGAAAAAAAGGAAAATAAAAAAGGATAAATGGAAGGGAAGAAAATAGGGAAATAAAATAAAAGGAAAAGAAAAGAGGAAAGGGAAAGAAACGTGGGTTGCCTTCCATGAAGCGCCTCTGTTAACGTCTAGGGCAAGACGCAGGCTGTTCAAATCATTCTAGATCTAGTGGCTTCCCCATAAGGGAATAGAAACCCCTGTGGAACAACTCCAATCTGTGGTCATGCACTTAAAAAATGCGGCCCGTGTCCATACTTTGAGCTACAACTACACCAGGATCATACACCTGCATGACAAGGTAAGGGCCGGTCCACCAAGACTGCGATTTTCTAGAAAAAAGCCTAAGACGAGAATTGTAAAGTAAAACTTTATGTCCAATATCAAAGGTCTTAGGAGAGAGCAACTTATCATAATGAGTGTTCGTGATGGTCGTGTCTTTGGCAGTCCGCGAAGCTAGATGAGCATTGGGCGTCATGCCTTTGCTGGTTGCGGCAGTGGTGGCAGCAGCAGAGAAGAGGGTCATTGTGGTGGGGACAACAAGAGTAGGTATGAAGGCTACTGGAGCTGGTTGCGGAATGCAAAGGGTTGGGGCAAGCTCCTTAACTTCGACGTCCGTCCACCCAAGGGCCTCGCGGTATCCTTTGAGTGTGGACACCAGTTCGCACTCCGCAGCAGGATCGAGCTCGCTAGAGATGATCGCTGGGAGTGTATCATGCTCGCCAAGGTAGGCGTACTTGAGGTGCGAGGGAAAGCTCTTCAACTCTGACTTTGAGTCCTGCAAAAGAGGGGCATTTAGTGTGATCAACGGGAAGAGGAGAAATAACAAAAGGAGAAGGGATAACAGAATGCTCTATCAAAGCAGCGATAACTTCAGGCAACTCAGGTGGGGTCGCAAGTGTCAAGGCCAAAGTGTCCAATGTTGCGGGCAAAATACTCTTGTCTAGGGCAAGCTGCAGAGAATCATCAGTAGTAAGTTTGGAAACATTAGTAACAACAGGGGCAACAATATCAACAAAGTTCATGATAGAAAGCTCTGTGGGGTATCTCATATCGTCAAGCATATTGAACTTGATGGTCTCGCCGTCGAATTTAAGAGTAATGGAGGCGTCATGGACATCAATCTTGGCTCTTGCAGTCTGGAGAAAGGGTTGTCCAAGCAGCATATCGGAGGCCTTGACAGAATGTCCATCGTCCATGTCAATCACGTAGAAGTCAGCTGGATAGATGAAATCTCCAACTTGGACCAAGACATCTTCAATAACCCCCTCGGGCTGGATGATGGATCTGTCAGCTAGTTGTATAGTAACCCGGGTGTTCTTAAGGGGTCTAAGGCCTAGACTGTTGTATATCGTCAAGGGCAAGACGTTGATACCTGCACCAGAATCACACACAACTCTACCAATATCAGTAGTACCGATTTTACATGAGAGGGAGAACATACCTTTGTCCTTGCACTTGGGTGGTAGCTTCTGTTGGATCGCGGTCGAGACGTTCGTACCTACGCTAATCTTTTGTTAGTGCACCAATTTTTCAAACTTATCATGTTACATTTGTTAGCGCACCAATTTTTCAAAAATTTAGAATAACGAGGAACATTTTTAATATCCTGCACCAAAGGAATATTGACTTGAACTTTACTAAACATATCAAAAATTTCACGATCCTCCCCATCCTTTTTAGACTTGACCAATTGTTGAGGAAAGGAAGGCTTAAGAATTTTCAAGATGAATTCTTTAGTAAACTTAGGGTTTTCCTCGATCAATACAGGGTCACATTATTTCCTGGAGGCATAGACTCACTTTTCTTTCTCCACTTTGGCTTTGGCTTCCTTTGGTGTGGGTGCAAGTCTAGGCAGTTCAACGTCTAGGCCTTGCCACTCGTAGGAGGGTATTTATGACCGTTGCGAAGTGACATAGCGTAGACAGCATGTTGCGGGTTGAGTTCTGGTTGAGGTGGCAGGCATCCTTGGTTCTGTATCTCCCTTATCTCTGCAGTCAAAACACTCAACTACTTTTGTATATCAAGAATAAAACTGCTAAGATTTTATACCTTAGTGGTCAGGTGTTCAAGTGGAGCTGGGTGCTAAAAGTGCTAAAGGTTGAGCGGTGACTGACTAAGGGACTACTCCTGGTTTGGGTACTGGTACTGCTGTGGTGACTGACTAGGCCTTGATGGTTGCGGATTATTGTACCAACTTTGGTTAGTATGGTGCCAACCCTGGTCATAGTTGTTGGTATAAGGATCAAACTGCCATGGGGTGCCATTATAATTACCAACCGTATTAACTTGGAATTCATTAGGAATGTAGGGGCACGCGTCGGTCGGATGGTTTATAAAGTTGCAAAATCCGTGTCATGCCCTAGATAGGTTGTCTTGCATCTAAAATCTGAATTATACCAGTGATGGTGGCGAGCTGTTTTTCCATAGAAGCAGCACGAATGTCTCCGGCGATGGCCATGTTGGGGAATTCGGGGGGTGGTGATGTTTTCAGTGTCTAGGTCTTGACGCAGAAGGGAATTGGAATTGTAGGATTTGGTCTAGATGTCCTATCACATAAGCAAAAGAAAGAAATCAGTATCGTTAGTCCCCGACAACGGTGCCAAAATTTGATCGGTTGTGGAAGTCGTCAAAAATAATAATAAAAACCTGCTATCAAGTGCACAATAAATTGTGTATAGTGGCAATAAGGTCGAACATAGGGACTAAGGGTAGATGTTGACTTTGTGTGTGACAAGGGCAAACAGATCAAAACAGTAACAAATAAAGGGGGGGGGGGGGGGGGGGTTTAGAGTTGTTGATTAATGACTAAGGAAGCAGTAATAAAACAGAATAAAAGTGAATATGAAATCAATAGATAAAAGAGTCCTCGGTAGAAATCTATCTCCGGTTGCATTTATAGTCGGCCGATCATCGGTGCAAGGATCTTCTACCTCTAGCTGGTAGATGTGCTACGGGGACCAGGTAAGTTTAGGTCCCCTGCTTTTCTTCATACGAGAAACTACCCCAAGGTATGTTTATGGAGTAGTCCTGACACTTCGCCGTCCTCCAAGGTATGTTTATGGAGACAATACTCAAAGGCCCATTAAGAAGAGGAGTAATTTCCTAAAATATAAAAATAAAGTCCCAAGTCTAATAGAACTAGGAATGGAAATATATCTTCTGCTGAGCTGGGGGAAGGATGGGAGTAAAGGACTGAATCCACCGAATTTCTTCTTCTGAAAGTTTCCTTTTTTTGTTCGGACTCTGCCGCCACAATGAACACGCAACTGCTAGGCCTAGCTGCTCGATTCCATCCAAAACCTAGTGAAAAATGCATCTTCTTGGAATTACCTCCTCAAAAGCCTAGATTTGCAAAAAGTGGGAAAACAAATAATCTACTCCGCTCCTCAGTTTAGCTCCCTGAGAGTTTGCTCTGCTGGCTCTTCCATGTCTATTCTCGAATTTGGTTCTTCTTGGTCTGTGATGGGTGCCGAATCCATCAAAACTAAATATAAGTTACAACTCACTACTAAACATAAATTAATTGTAGATAGCATGCAAGAGGTTCGATCCACAGGGAGCAAAGGTATGACTTTTGTGAAAACTTGTAATGACTGAAAGTAACACTTAGGTGAAATTGAGGGTTTTGTTTAAATTAAAACTGGGGAATAAATAAAACAGATAATTATCTTGGCCAAGAATGATGCTCTTGGTCAAGACGCAGATGAACAAATGAGAATCAACTATAAGAGAAATTCCCAGTAGAGGCTAAGCAGCTATGAGACATGAGTTACAATCATTGATGCAAGGGTATTCATCTTCAATCTATAGAGTTGCTATAGGATCAAGGTACGCTTATAACCCCTACTTCCCTCCTGTATCAATACCACCTCAGGTACGCTTAGAGATGATGCCTAACCAACTAGCACCTTACTGGTTAAAGGGTTTATTGGGTTGGCTGATAAATGATCAGGGGAAGACAACTCTAGACAAGTATTCTCAGGCGTCAGTCGAGACTGGATCTGATTAACCTTTTATTATACCATTTCGCGGATGTTCCGCTAGTGCGTTAGTGTCTACTTCGATCCTCTTGGTCAATAATCCATGGCCAAGAGGAATGATTGTTGTGTGATCTATTCAATCCTAGATTGACCAAATCTAATATCAAAAAGAAAACACATTAGAAATAATTACGAGATTGATCAAATGCAAATTCAAAGATTAATAAGATCGGTTAGTTCTCATGCAAACTCATGTTCATGCTTTAATTGCCTTTACTAAGAAGGATGTACTTAGCTACTCATACTCATGATTGAAAGCAAAATAAACAATGTATTGAAATATAAAAATCCTTCGTTGCCGAAGGAGCAAGTGTATGTGAAAATGGCGATAGAAAGTTAGAGAGAAGGTTCAAACCCAGCAACGGATGAACCTCTTCTCAAAACCTTAAGAAGAGTATAAATAGTTCCCTCCTCCTAGAAAATAGCTATGACGGAAAAGGAAATAAAATCCTAATCAATCTCTAAATTGTATTTTAAATTACTCTCTTCCTCATAAAAGAATTCTATCAAAACAAAACAGCAGGACACATCTACAATTCGTTCATGATTAACGGTTTCAATCATCAGGGCAAGAAAGAATCATCTGTCAGCGTCTTCAATCCACTGTCTGCTCCGTAGATTTCTCTAGGGTGATGGATTGGGCAAGCAAGGCTATCTTGGCCAAGAGAGATGCCTGTGTCCAGTCTTGGTCAAGACTAGCATCCAAGAATCCACCTGCTCCAAATTTGCCCAAAATCATGCTCAATCTTCTCCTTTGTGCTTCCTACCTCTCCAAAGTTGTTCCCTACAATAATCAAATGATTCACACCAAAATCAATAGCATACCATTCAAAATTGCATGAGAACAGGTGGTAAAAACCAGTATAGTTAAAGCTCAATCTGTCTGCTTCTTGGTAAAGAGGGTGTTCTTGATCAAGATGGCAGTCCTATGATGGACTTGGTAATAATAGTCTTCTTTTGGCTTTCTTCCTATTTTTTATCTCTGTTCTGGTCAGCTCCGGATTGAAAGGTATCAATTCCTTGCAAGACGACCTGGTCATAAACAAGAAAACACAAAGATTAGTAAACCGTACTCCCCGACAATGACGCCAAAATTTGATGGGTGTCGAATCCATCAAAGATAATTAATAAATACAACTCACTACTAAGAACAAATTTAATTGTAAATAGAAGGTAAGAGGTTCGATCCACAGGGAGTACTAGTGTGATTTTCGTGAAAACTTGTAAAGATCAAGGGTAACACTTAGGTGGAGTTGGGGGTTTTTGTTTAAAACTAAAATCTGAAAAGTAAATAAAGCAAGTAAACAATCCAGGCTAAGAATAAGATTCTTGGTCAAGACACATATCAAGACGAAACAACCAAATGAGAGAAATTCCTAGTAGAAGTTAGCAAGCGATGAGACATGAGCAGCAATCATTGACGCATGGGGTATTCATCTTCAATCTACAGAGTTGCTATAGGATCAAGGTACACTTATTACCCCTGCTTCCCTCCTGTATCAAAACCACCTCAGGTACAATTAGAGATGATTCCTAACTAATTAGCACCTTGCTGGTTAAAGGGTTTACTAGATTGGTCGATGATCGATTAAGGGAAGACAACTCCAAACCTAGTATCCTCGGTTGTCAACTGGGACTAAATTAGGTTAACCTTTCACACTAGCGGTACTCAGGGCTAGTTCGCGGTAGATCCATTAGCGCTAGTTTATCTACTTCGATCCTCTTGGCACGTAAGTGCCCCAAGACGGGTTACCGTAACCAAGAAGAATGAAGGTTGTGATAATCAACTCAACTCTAGACTGGCCAGATCTAAAATAAAAAAGAAAACGCAATACAATTATTATGAGATTAGTTAAATGCAGATTTACAGATTAATAAAGAACAATTAGGTCGTATGCAAACTCATGCTCATGCTTCAAACGCTTCTGCTAGAAATATTTATTTAGCTATTCATACTCATGTTTGAAAATAAACAAAAGATATATTGAAATATGAAAAATTCTTTGTTTCCGAAGGAGCAAAGATGAAGTCGGGAACAAAAACAGAGAGGGGGGAAACAAGTTCTGGGTGAAGTCCCCTTCTCAAATAACCTAGGCAGAGTATATATAGTCTCTTCTGCTAATAATATCTCCTAAAAGAAATAAAAATAAGATAAATCCTAATTAAACTCTTAATTGTATCTAATCACTCTTCCTTTCTAATTAGAAGTCTACAAGGCCGAGATAAAGAAGGTAGGATGCCACTCCGACTCTTTTGTGGGTAGAATAAACAATTGTAATCGTTGTAGAACTCTTCTGCAAGTATCACTCGGTAAGGCTGAATTCCTCTGCCAGCCTAGACGGCTCCTCTTGGCCAAGAGAGTGGTCAAGAAAGGTGTTTGCTCCATTCTACCTAGAAATGGCTCTTTTCTACTCTTTTTCTCCATTTGCTCTTCAGGACTATTTTCTGCAAAAAGCATGGAAATCATACTGAAATCAATAGAATTACCCTTCAAGATGCATGAAAACAGGTGATAAAACTACCACAAATTAAGCTCAATCACTGCAAAATAGAGGGTAAGAGTTTGTTATAAACTTATGGGAACTCAAAATTGATATTACATTCAAAAAAATGCCCTAAAACATTAAGTTCATACACAATTTCTAAACGATCATTGTTAATGATGAGTTCCTCTTTCATTTTCTCCAGTTTTTCTCCTTCCATTCCCCTAGTAAGAACATAATTAAGTGGGTCAGTCTCACAAAGTTCATAAACTTCATTAGCAGGGGGTTCATAAACATCCATGAAATTCAAGCTGTGCATCTTGCTTGGATGCTTCACTGCTTCATACATGTTAAACTTAATGATTTTTCCACAATATTCAAGAGAGAGACAACCATGATAAACATCAATCAAGGCCCTTGCAGTCCTTAGGAAGGGTTTGCCTAAGAGGACATCAGTGGTGTTTGAAGAAAGATCCATGTTCATGTCGACAATGTAGAAGTCGATAGGGTAAGTCGATAGGGTAGATGAAGTCGTTGACTTGGACAAGAACGTCCTCGATAACTCCCTTGGGGTAGATGATAGATCGATCAGTAAGTTGGATGACTACTCTAGTCTCCTTCATGGTTCCAATGTTCAACCTCTCATATTATGCCAGTGATAGGACATTTATCCCAGCTCCCAAGTCGCACAAGGTCTTCATAATTTTTATGTTGCCTATTTTGCGTCGAATGTCTAATGTTCCTTGGTATATGCACTTCTATGGAAGTCTTGATTGGAAAACTGATGAAACATTATTGGTCAAGCTGATCTGTTCCACACCTACAAGTTTCTTCTTGTTATAACATAAACTTTTAAGGAATTTCACATAACTAGGATTTTTTGCAATTAAATCAAGTATAGGTATGTTAATTGCCACTTTTTTAAATATATCCATAAATTCCTTTTCTTCTTTCTCCCTTTTGGTTTTTACAAGCACAGGTGGAAAGGGTGGTGGGGCGCTGTCATATTCTTCTTGCTGTTTTGTAGCTTCTGCTGCTTTCTTGGCCTCTTCCGCTTTCGTAGTCGCTTCCCTGGCCAAGAAAGTTTCCATTGATGCTAGAATAATTTCTGCTTCTGTCAATTATTCTACTTCTTTATTTGCTATTTTTTTTGGCGACTTATACTTATACTTCCTCTCAAATTCCATCACCTCTTCATGGTTCTTATACCTCGGCCGCTCTTGCTCATATGCTATTATCTCCTCTCTTTTGGGTAGATCTACACCACTCCTCAAACTGATCGCACTCACATTGTGCTTGGGGTTGTCTACTATACTAACAGGTAGTCTCCCTTGCTTGTTCCTATCCTTCATCAGTACTTTGACGTTCTTCTATAATTCAACCAATATAGAAGGTATGGTACTGTCATCCTTACGAGATGGACCAGCTGTCTGTTCTTGTGGTGGTGGCGAGTTAGTTTCGTTTTGGTTTGGTCTTGTGACAAAGTTTTGGAGGTTGAAAGGTGGCTGTTGTGACTAGTTAGGAAGAGTAGAATTGTTCTGAGGCTGATATTGGGTCCAGCTGAAGTTATAATGATTCCTCCATCCAGGGTTATAAGTATTTGAGTATGGGTTATTGTTGGAAGGGTATTTATTTTAATGGTTCTCGTTGTAACCATAGGCGGCATTCAACTGAGCAGTAATCTCTTTTATCATTTCAGGTTGCAACATGGAACATTGATTTGTATGGTGGTCAGCTTGCCAACAGATTCCGCAAACACTCATAGTTGCGTCTTGATTGGATGCTCATTTTTTATAAATTCATCACCTATTTTACCCTTTTTAGATGATGATACTACTGATATTTGGTGTATTCTCCTCCTTTTTGTAGAAACCAGACAAAAGAATCAAAGAAGAAAAGGAACAGAAACGCCAAGAAAATAGAGCAAAAAGAAGAAAGTGGATCAAAGAGCTCAACAGCAGTGCAAGAGGTCACTTCCTAGGTGAAACAAAATAATGGGGGTTTGAACTCTCGATCTTTTACTTGCATATCGACTTAAGCGTTCAGACTTAAGAAGCAACAAGGTTCACACGTGAACAATTGAGAAAATCCTCTCTGAATTTAATTGATTGAAAATAACGTAACCTTACAATAAAAAAGACGGCTCCTTTAAATAGGAAGCCCAAATCCTAGTAGGGTTTAGACTTATATTACAAGTCCTATTCCTAATTAAACTTCTAATTAATTAATTAAACTAATTATAAATATCTCTAAAACTAATTAAATTAATTAAGAACAAATAATTGTACAGCTAGTAAGATCCTTGAATTAACTATGCAAAATCTAGCAGCTTGGACTCTTCTTGACGCAATCAGAAAACTATCATTGGCGGCATGCCGTTAAGCACTGCCAGTATTTCACCCAAAATTCCCCTCCTTGGCGGCATGCCGCTAAGTTCTGCCCAAAATTGCCTCTTCTTGGCGCCAAGCTCGGCCACCGATCGTATCATTCCCTTCCTCTTCGGAAAGATTCGCCCTCGAATCCTGTTCAATGCAATCTGCTCGAGAAAGCCCTGTAATTCCACACTCAATGCCAGTGTGCTCATCCTCACCTCGGGCTCGTATCCTCGGTCCGACAGGTGGCCACCGTACACCTTGCACATGCTGTGCGTTAGGATTCGCATCATCTCCTCCCCCTTCGGAAGGATTCGCCCTCAAATTCGGACTGAAACCTGCACCACAATACTTAAAGTTAGTATGAACTAAAGGCACGAACGTAAGATAGGAATTACCTGAGACATCCATCCCGACGGTGGTGTCAATGCACTTGACGATGGTTTGGGTAGAACCATCATCTCTCATAGCGATCGTCTTGTTGCGTTGGGCAAGCAACCTTGGAATGTGTAAGAGCATACTATCCTAATCAACAACCTTGAAGAACAACCTCAAGTTCCTTCGGTAACTCTCATCCTCTTGTGAGACACCTAAGTGTTCCATATGACTCACGACTTGTCCAAGGGGTATCTTCGCCATTACTAAATCTCTGTCATTCCCTAAACTTGCATAATAACTCAATGAAACAGGGGTTAATGACACCACAAGTATAAATCCATAAGAAAAGTGGTTGCAAGTAAAGATAAGCAATAAATCGTTAGTAAACACAAACTTACATACCAATGGATAGTATACGACTCTTAGACTCAAGTTAGGACCACCATTATTAATTATAAATTTGAAACCAGAATCATACAATTTTATGGTGTCCACATACTTACACGAACTAAGCCCTAGGGAAGAAAACCGTACCTCACCCTTTCGATAAGGGTTTAACGAACTAGTCGCCATGGATGCGCAAGGTCTGTTCCACCCTCTTGTCAACACGGTAAGAGGCTTCTTCTCTACCCATAACCTTCTCATCTTTTGTAAATTAGGAAAAACAATCATAGAAGGGAAATTAAATGGGTTAGTGTTAGGAAAATCAAAGCGCAATTGCCGAAAACTAGGTTTTTGGTGGCTTGCGCCAAAACAGATTTTTTGCGTATAAAGTGTGTTCCTCACTTATTTTCCTATGGCATATTTGATCTCTCTTTTTGTATTTATGCCAACTAATGCATGCTCTCTATTTTCATGCGGGCTGTTTTGACTCTCTTCTCTCATTCCATGCTCACTCTTTCCATGGAAGTTGTTTTCTTTCTCATCTCTTTTCCCATGCTCACTCTTTTCATGGGGCTGTTTTGCTCTTTTTATTTTCCCTCAACACTCAACTTTTTTCTTTTCAAGTTTTTTTGAGTTCTCATAAGCAACATGAGACTTTTCTAACCATCTCTAATCTTCCATAACTTGATTTGGCTTTAAGGGTGCAAGAGTAAACTTTACTCCATCCTTCTCCAATGTATACCGGTTGCTCCTTCCTTCGTATTTGGCATGCCTATCATAGTGCCACGGTCGACCAAGTAAGAGATGAATTGTATGCATTGGTATGACGTCACAAAGGATCTCGTCTCTATACTCCCCAATGGAGAACGAAATTAATACTTGCTTCATTACCTTAATTTTGTTGCCTTCGTTCAACCACTGTAGCGAATACGATTTTGGGTACTTTGTAGTCGGCAAACCCAACTTGTGAACCAACAACGTGCTTACACAGTTTGTGCAGCTCCCATTGTCAATCACCAATGAACACCTTCGCTCCTCAATCAAACAGCGTGTATAAAATAAGTTTTCTCACTGTCCCTCCTCACATACTTCGCCTTTGACTTGAGCGCTAAGATTGCGCTTAATAATAAGTGTTAATCCATGCGCATTTGTTTCAATCTCTCCCAACTCACTGTCAACTTCTTCCTCCACACCCTCGGCCTCTTCACTTGTTCGGTCGTCATCTAAGTCTAGGTAACCATTGTCCCGAATAATCAAGATACACTTATTAGGGCACTCAGACTTCATGTGACCTCTACCAAAATACTTAAAACATGCAATATCCCTCGTAGGTACCTTATTCACCGAATTAGATGAAGGATTATTGTTGTTGACATTACGTAAAGGTGCTTGAATATTCGGCACACTCTTATTACTGTATGTGTGCGGCAAAACCTTAGGTGGATTTTGCGCAACTTGATCACCCTTCCCCCGAAATGTCTTCTCCCACGATAGTGTCTTTGTAGCAACTGAAGTAGTATAAGGGACCCTAGTCTTTCTCTGTCGCTCAATCTTGATAGCCATGTGTAACATCTCTTGCAAATCCGTATAATGCATTATCTCCAACGCGTTAGCTATCTCCCGATTAAGACCATTAAGGAATCTTGCCATCGTCACCTCTCTATCCTCAACCACTCGTGCTCTAGCTAGCGCCATCTCCATCTCATTAAAATATTCAATGACACTCTTACTCCCTTGTGTCATGGTCTGTAACTTTTGATTACGGTCACGGGTGACATAACTATGAACAAAACTTTGCTTCATCAGTGTTTTCATCTCCTCCCAACTTCGAACTGGTCTAGCCTCAAGCCTTATCCGATCACTATTGATTTGATCCCACCAATGAACCGCATAATCTTGAAATTCCACTGCTGCCAACTTGACCTTCTTATCCTCAGAGTAGTTGTGACAAAGAAAAATTGATTCGATTTTTCTCTCCCACGCAAAGTAAGCGTCGGAGTCATCCTTTCCCTCAAAAAGTGGAATCTTCATCTTAATACTCCCGAGATTGGAGTCAACTCTCTCTTCAACCCTAGGCTGCCGCTCATAAGCTCGGTCACGCCTATCAACATACTCAAACTCACGCTCCTCATACCATGGCGCATGATGTGCTCGGCGTTCAGCCCATGCGGTATGCACATAGGCCTCACGTCTAGGTGTGATTGGCACATTCTCGCCGCCTTCAATGGGGCCAGTCACGAACCTTGTTCCCTCTTCTCTTCCGCCAATATATCCCTCGGGTAGTCCTCCAAATAAACCTTTTCCTTCTTCTTCCTTCGAAGGATCACCATCATATAAATATTTCGCGTTTCCCGGGTTGAGAACTTAGGAAAAACGATGGATGGCTGCTCCTTCTCTTGCGGATAACCTATCAACCTTACTTGCGGTCTCCTTATTGGAACACTCCATCTGATCAAGCCTTACTAAAATCTTTTGTAAGATCTCGGTAAGCCCGGGGCTCACCGCTCCATCTACACCTTTCTCGCCCTCCATTGACATTCCTGAAACTCACAACAAGAAATAGAAAACATAAAATTGCATTAAACCTAGCACTCCCTCACTTTTTTTCTTCTCTCGTGTTTAAACGCTCTAATAATCTCACAAAATCACTCACACTTCCCTTGCAATTGTTCACGTGCAAACGTCAATGACTCAAGAATTTCAAAGAAAAAGCTCCCAAAAAGACTCGCAAGGAAAACTAGCTTGAAAACAATTTTTGATGTAAGGTACTTGAGTAATTGCAAAGACCAATCAATTAAACAAGTGCGCTACTGGAGTAGAGTTCAATGTATAGGAATCAATAAAAGCTCAGATTGACTCGAAGTAACTTAAATAATTCGCAAAGCTCGCGAATGAAAGGTGTGTGCAGTTTAGGGTTTGCAACTTGCAAATTCAATATCTTTTGTGTCCTTTCTCCAAATCGAGTAGATCTTTTTGCTACAGTTCCAGAATTTCTTCTAGTATTTTGTATTTTTTTTTCTTTGTTTTTTCAATTTTTTTTTGACTCTTGGAACTAAATAACAATTAATTTAAAGACTTTTTTTGGTATTTTTTTTGACAGTTTTTTTGAACGGAATTAAAACTACAAATCGCAACAAAGATGTTTTGAACAAGACGCACACAAACAAGATCTAGAACTCTAGATCGACTCGACACACAAATAACTAACACAAGCACACAAGAAGATTAGTTATAGAACAGATAGAAAAAGAACCAATCTCAACAAGGAAAATAGAAATGTAAAGATAGATACCAAACCTTGAACGCCTTGAGCTCTACTACTAACTGATACGATGTTAATTGTGTAGGATATGTAACGAGTACTTTTTGATCTAGTATTAAGGATTGGATTTTTGAATGCAGAATAAAAACTCACTTGAGTACTTAACCCTCCTAGCAACTTGTGCTAAGCAACCTAAGCTAAACAATTGAGGTTCTTGACTCAGATCCCTAACCCTGTATTCAACTTGTGAATACCAACCTGGGTGAAACGAAGCAATGGGGGTTTTAACTCTCAGTCTTTTACTTGCAAATCGACTTAAGCGTTCGGACTTAAGAAGCAACAAGGTTCACACGTGAACAATTGAGAAAATTCTCTCTGAATTTAATTGATTGAAAATAGCGTAACCTTACAATGAAAAAGACGGCTCCTTTAAATAGGAATCCCAAATCCTACTAGGGTTTAGACTTGTATTACAAGTCCTATTCCTAATTAAATTTCTAATTAATTAATTAAACTAATTATAAATATCTCTAAAACTAATTTAATTAATTAAGAACAACTAATTGTACAGCTGGGACGATCCTTGAATTAACTATGCAAAATCTAGCAGCTTAGACTCTTCTTGACGCAATCAGAAAACTATCGTTGGCGGCATGCCGCGAAGCACTACCAGTATTTCGCCCAAAAGTCCCCTCCTTGGTGGCATGCCGCTAAGCTCTACCCAAAATTGCCTCTTCTTGGCGTCAAGCCCGGCCACCGATCGTATCACCTAGGCCTAGGAGAGAGTCAGTCCAGGAGGCCTCTTCCCTAGACCTAGGATGATTTCAGCTAGGCTTGGGAGTCAAAATAGTAGGCCTGGGTTGCTGGACAGAAAGCATGCGTTTGCACATCTAACCAAAGAGGATGCTTATCCAATAGAGTTTGAATTTTGTAAAGCTTTCTAAAGAGATGAGGACAATCAGATTTTATATTTTATCTAGATTTTAAGAGATAAGAACAAATTAGTTATTTTGGAGATTATATAGAGAGGAGAGTTGGAAGGTGAACGAGTCTCATCTTCTCCTCTCACGTTCTATCCATTTTTCTCTACAGTAGATTGTTTTTCTGCTCTCCTCATCTTCTTCATTGAAATGAGGAGATTTCTAGTTTTATGCAATTACTTTTTATTCAATTTTATTATGTATTTGTCTAGCTAATTAAATCGTTCCTGGTAAAGACTCCAATAGTTATGATTCCATTATTGTGAGGTCAAAATAAATTTAATAAGTCTTGAATTTTGTATTTCTTCTCATCCGATTTCGGCCACAAGATTATTCTTGTTTGATTTAAGAGTGATCAATTTAAGATTTAACTTGAATAAATTATAGCTTGCCTAATAACTTTGGGTCTACATTGTTTGAAGGAATTTGTAAGCATCTAACTTGTGTCTGGCGGAAACTCTTAGTGAACGAGCTAGACTAAGTTAGCGATAGAGAAGAATTAGGTTATAGGGGCGAATGAACTAATCCCTAAGCCTAGGAAAGGTCTCTCCCTATTTTTATCAACCAATCAGTTAAATTCCTATAAGTGAACCTTAAGATTACTAGGAAGGTTAGGGTTCTTAATAAAGGGTCTCTTTGAGAAACTTGATTAGGAGGAGAGTAGGAAGTCTAAGTGAACATGATTTCTATAGCTATGAAAACTCAATTTTGAACATCTTTATACTGATGATCAATATGTGTGAATTATGACCTTGGTTATGTCTTTACTAGGAATTTCTTATCATTTGATTTTATTCATCACTTTTTTGTTTACTATTTCTTACTGCATTTTAGTTTGTTAATTAATTACAACAAAACCCCCTCGTATTGGTTAATACCATTGTTTCAATTAGTCATATTCGGTTACTAAAATTAGACTTAAATCTCTATGGAACTAACCTCTTATCGCTTGCTGTAATATTCTTTATTTCAGTGTGATAGGTTGTATTAATTTTATTTTTTACAGATTCGACACCCATTAAATTTTGGCGCCATTGCCGGGAATTTTTGGTACTAATTTTAGTTTCTTTGTTGTATTACCAGGGTTTCAAGTTCGTAATTAATCCCATACAATCCAGAGATTACTAGAATAGAGACTCAGTACAGAAAATAAGTCAAAAGATAGAGAACACAATCAGAAGAATACAACTCTTCATCACAATCAGCATCCGACGAATAAGTCTCTTCCCTAGGCCTACGAGAGATTCCCTTTGCACTAAGGGAAATTCCATCTTCCCTAGACCTAGGAACGGAGCCCTCTATAGCTGATCAACCGGGAATTCCATCAACAAGTCTTAATTAGAAGGATCAAAAGAAGAAGTAATGGCTGATGCAGGAGAGGTATGGTTAAGTTCCATAGAAAATAAAATTAATAAAATTACTTCTCGTGTCTCTTCTATTGCAGATCGAATGCGACAATTTACATTTGGAGCGCCCTGCTTCCAATCACACCATTCGGAAAATACCCACAACTACAATCAAGGATGGGGGATGATCGTCAGTCAAATGTACTTAATATTTTTCTATGCCTAAATGCACAAATATATGTGTACATGGCAAGACAGGGTCGAACCACAGAGATTGAATGAGAAATATGTTAATAAAGATGTATGACAGGGGACAGTTGCAATAGGAAAGGTACAAGTAACACAAGGGGAGGGGTTTATGTTGATTAATACATTAATCAACGCAGAATATGGAGCTAACAAGGCAAGTAATCAAAATAGTTGTTTAGGGCATGAAAGTAAAATACAATCTAGGGCAAGATATGTAAAAGCAATTCGAGGGTAAGAAAAATAATAAAAGAGATAATAATAATCAGATGGGAAGAGATCTTAGCAAAAGGTGTTCTCGGGTTGTTTTCTAGGTCAGTTTGTCATTGGCACAAAAATATTCCAGACTCATGTACAGACCTGTTATAGGGACCGCGTTTCCATACCGCATCCCCTACTTACCTTCTTAGATAAAAGTCACCCCCTTTCCACATATGAGGTGACCTTGACGTTCCGCCATCCTCCCAGGCACGAATACGGGGAGGCAATACTCAGAACGCCCATGAAGGGGAGGTAAGACAGATCTAGGGCGTGAGAACTCAGTTTGTCAGGGTCGCATCACATACCCTAGATGACCGTTTACCCCTAGACAGAGGCCTCTCGCGCTGCCTCAAGGCTTCGCGTCAGTTATAACCAAGAGAATGACATTACTCATGCAGAAATACTAACAGTTGATCAAGCCCTTAACATTTCTAAACGAGCATAGAATTAAAGCGATAAACAATCATGTGTCACAAGAGATATATTAAGCATGCATTAGGCCTCTTAACCAAACATTACAACCCTTGAAACACCCTTTACTAAGAGGATGGTATTTAGCTACTCATACTATAATATGGACGGTTGATAATAATAATCATGCACGAAGAGAATAAAAGGAGAAAGGGATAGAAGAAACTGATGGATTAATTAATAATCAAGGAGAAAGCTAGCTCCTTTGCAAAACAGTGGTTGTTCCAAATACCAAGAGGAGAAGATCCCCAGAAATGAAAGATGAAATGATGTGTGTAAGTCCTAAGACAATCGTCCTTATAAAAACCCTAAAGCTAAGCTTTTATAGGCTAAAACTAGCTAGGGGACAAAATAGCTAAGGGGAGAGAGAAACGATGGGAGCTTAATAGCACATGTCCTTTCAAGGGAATATTCTAGGATCTCTCGTGCGCCTGGCATCTTCTAGAAGCGCTTGGAATCCCGTGCGGATCTTGGAAGATTCTTCTCTTTGGTTTGAGAGAAGAAGTAGAAGTATCGCGGGCGAGAGACAACTCACTGGTCTGGTTAGCGTCATGGGCTCGACAACAATCTGGTCATCTAGGCCTTGAAGCTGGAAATCCTCAGAATTACTCCAAAAATGCTTCTTTTCGATCTTTTCCTTCTATTGGCGCTGATCTGCAATAAAGATAGAAATAAGGGTTAAATGGTAGAATCATGTCACCGAAAGGGCTAGAAAAGAAGGTAAAATCATGACTATGAAACATGCTATCAAACATCCCCACACTGCCCCAATGCTCGCCCTCGAGCATTAGCAAAATTGAAAAACTACCTCATGCAATAACATACATCTTCAACCCCCAACACACAGAATAGACATGACACCCGACAAACTACACCTACCCAGAACAAATCTAGCCCTAGAAAAGCACCTGCATCTGGCTGATAGGATAACGACCCTACCAACCAAACTTTCCCAGACCAAGCCTATTCACCAGCAGTCCTCACCTAGATATGTGTTTGCACTCATACTCGCAACAGAATATGTGTTTAGGCTATCATTCAAGAATGCAAATAACACAACACAAGCAGATTTTGCACATCAATCTGAGTACTGTAGGTCACATGCGAGGGCAATCTAACGATCAGAGATGACTTTGCAGAAAATAATAAAGAAAATAAAAATAAAAGAAAAAGAGCAGAAGAGAGATAGGAGTGGAGCGAGATAAAAGGAATAGAGATGAAGGGAAAAAGAAAAGAAAAGAAAAGAGAAGAAAATAAATCTGGAGGGGGATTCCTTGGCTTAGAAGAAGGCAAGACGGTGAGCAACACTCGCTGAAGAGGGTTGATGGCGAGGGCTAGACGATGGCTTCGACTTTCTTCAGTGGGGAAGATCTCTGTCGTGCTTCGGGGGCTCGAATGGCTGCTTTCTACTTATGCTTGCTCTGCTTTTATTTGATATATATATATATATATATATATATATATATATATATATATATATATTGGATAAAAGAATTTAAAAGCAGGCAGACCAAACATTTATTTCTCTTCTTTTTCTGAACTGGAGTTGGGCTGGTAGAGCTTTAAATACTACTTGGGGTGCTTGATTTCGAGGCCTTGGAAATTGACTTTTACTTCCCCACACTTGAGTTTTGGTGTGGTGAGGAAGTAATACTGAGCTGCTGTCGTGTCCTCGATTCTTGATTTCTGCTCTTTTGAGCTTTCGTGCCCTTGATAATATTCCTCCTCCCCACACTTATCTTTTTTGGAGTCTAGCCCTTGCCTTTGTGATGAAGAGTGTTACTCACCTGCCAAGGAAAGGACAAAGAAAAGGAGCAAATGGTTAGAAGAGAATGGAGAATGGGGATCAAGGGCATGAAAATGAAGAAGAGAGAGAAAGATAAAATAAAGAGAGATAAAAGAAAGAAGGAAATTTAAAATTTTGCAAAGTTTCTCGTCATTTTGTTGCTTTCCCTCGTCTAAAAGTGCCTATACCCAGGGATATTATGCAAACCTAGACAGTTCCTAGCCAAGCATTATCACACATAAATAAAGGTCATGAAGCTCAAAGTGCTCACGGGTTCAAATTGTGACTACTTGTGTCTAGGGCATGACTGGATATAAGGGCTAGCAGGCCTAGATATGCATGTTCAGGCATAGATGCGAATGTCATGTTTCTCCTATGCATCAAGAGTAAAAAATGTATGCCAAAAATGAGGGTTTGAAAAATAAGCAGTGCGAAAAATTCCTATCAAAGCTAAAAGTAAAATCCGAAAATTCTTGAAAAATCTGAAAAAGACATGCAATCATGCAATAAGCGGAAAATAAACATGCAAACAAACACACAAATAAATCACTCCCTACAGTTAGGCAGCGCATTGTCCTCAATGCGGGAAGGGCACACGAAAAAGTTCAAACAGAAATTAAAATAGTACAGTACAACTAAAAATTGTTCAGAACCCTCCTCGAGGGTAAGAAATTTAAAATTGTTCGGGGGGGTCACTAGGGCGGAAGGTTTCGCGGGCAACTTCAGCAGTCAAAGCCTGAAGTTCCCTGAGAATAGCCTGGAGGAGTCGCATCTGAGTTGGGTCAAAAACAAGTGCTGGAGTCAGGGTCTTGACTGCTATTGACGTTTCGGGGGCTCGCCTTGATGTCTCTACTTGGGTTGGATGGTCGGATGAAGATCGGGGCCTTGACAAATCCGGGTAGTCGAAATGGCCGCCAGACTTGCCAATGAAGGTTGCTGGCATATAGGTCTATCTTACGCAATTTAACCGCAAGCATAGAGATAAGGGAGCCAAAAATAGGGCCTGGGCTAGACACAGAAATTGGCTATGTCTAAAAACCATGGGGAATAGACAGCCTGGGCTAGACACAGGTGTTCATATGGAAAAGTGTCACGGATAGGCACCAACGAATCGTCTTCTTGGGCTGGAAGTCTACTTAGATGGTTTGCCACTAGATTTTCTCTCCCTGCCTTATCCTTGATCAAGATGTCAAATTCTTGTAGCAACAAGATCCATCGAATGAGTCGAGGCTTTGCATCTGCCTTTGTCAATAAGCATTTCAGGGCCGAGTGATATGAGTACACTAAGACATGAATGCCTAAGAGGTATTGCCTGAACTTATCGAGGGCATAAACAACTGCCAAGAGTTCCTTCTCTGTGGTTGTGTAGTTCTGCTGGGTTGGATCCAATAGCTTGGAAGCATAGTAGATGGCATAAGTCTCTTTGTCCTTCTTCTGACCCAGGACAGCGCCTAGGGCCTGATTGCTAGCATTGCACATGACCTCGAAAGGCAATGTCCAATCGGGGGCACGAATGATTGGTGCTGAGATAAGCTTGTTTTTTAGGAGTTCAAAGGCGGTCTTGCAACTCTCATCGAAATCAAAGGGTATTTCCTTCTGGAGCAAGCGACACATAGGTTGGGCAGTTTTGAAAAAAATCCTTAATAAATCGCCTGTAGAAACCAGCGTGCCCTAGAAAAGATCGCACATCCCTAACACATGTTGGGTGTGGCAATGATTCTATTACCTCAATCTTGGCCTTGTAGACTTCGATTCCCTTGGTCGAGATGATATGACCTAGAACCAGGGCTCGATCCACCATGAAGTGGCATTTTTCGAAATTCAGAACAAGATTTTTCTCTATGCAGCGCTCTAAACATTTCTTCAAGTTGCCCATGCATTTTGGAAAGGAGTTTCCATAAACGGTGAAGTCATCCATAAAGACCTCGATACTATCTTCGAATAATTCAGAAAAAATACTGACCATGCACCGCTGAAAAGTGGTGGGGGCATTACACAAGCCGAAGGGCATACGTCGATAAGCAAAGGTGTCAAAAGGGCACGTGAAGGTGGTCTTCTCCTGGTTTTCGGGGGCAATTAGGATCTAATGGAAACCGGAGTAACCGTCTAGACAACAATAATGAGTCTTGCCCATGAGACGCTCTAGTATTTGATCAATGAAGGGCAGAGGAAAGTGATCTTTCTTGGTGGCAGCATTCAATCGGGGGTAGTCAATACACACACGTCACCCATTCTGAATTTGGGTAGGAATGGATTCGCCGTCTTACCCAATGGTGATGGTGATACCAGTTTTCTTGGGCACGACTTGTATCGGACTAACCCATGGACTATCGGATATGGGGTAGATAACTCCTGCGTCTAGCAACTTCAGAACTTCTTTCCTGACCACTTCCATCATGGGTGGATTCAATCGGCGCAGGGGTTGGCGTATTGTCTTGCTAGCATCTTCCAAGTAGATATGATGAGTGCATAGAGCTGGCGACAAGCCCTTGATATCTGTGATTGTCCATCCTATGGCTTGTTTGAATTCCTTAAGCAATGAAATCAGCTCGGACTCCTCAAGATGTTCGAGCTTGTTGGAGATAATGACAGGCAGAGAGTCATTGGGGCCTAGATAAGCATATTTCAGATGGGAAGGCAGCTTCTTCAGTTCGAGGGCTGGAGCCTGATCAATAGAAGGTGATAGCTTGACATGGTTTGGGCAAGTAGGGGACAAAATTGGTGGCTCCTGCTGAACAATGACACACTCTTCTAGGGCAGCGACGATAGAATAGAGCTCAAGTGGTGTGGAAAGTGTCGAGGCTATGACATCTAGAAGAGCTGGCGTCAGACTCCTGTCAAGGCCAAACTGTAAAGGGTCAGTAGAATGAATTTCAGCAATTTCTTCTATAAAAGGATCAACAATATCAATATAGTTAACGCTAGAGAATTCAGAGGGGTAGCGCATGACGTCTAGCATATTGAATTTGATGATCTCTCCATCGAACTCGAGAGAGATGGTTGCGTCATGAACATCTATCTTTGCTCGGGTTGTGGCCAGAAATAGGCGGCCTAGAAGAACATCAGTGGACTTGGTGGAATCCTCATTCTCCATTGCTATAACATAGAACTCGGCTGGGAATAAAAATTCTCCCACTTGGACCAAGACATCCTTGATGATCCCCTCGGGGTGGATGATAGAACGATCAGCTAACTGAATGGCTAGGTCGGTTGGTCGAAGGGGTTCGAGGCCTAGACAGTTGTAAATGACCAGGGGCATGACATTAATTCCTGCCCCCAAATCACACATGGCTTTCCCGATGTCGACTGTTCCAATTCGGCAGGGTATGATGAACATTCCTTGGTCTTTTCATTTCGGGGGAATCTTCCTTTGGATGTGGGCAAAAGCGTTAACTCCTATACTGATCTTGCTAATGTCAGCCAATTTACTTTTGTTGGTGCACAACTGTTTTAGGAACTTGGCATAGCGAGGTACATTTTTCACTGCTTAGAGTTGAGGGATGTTTACAACCACTTTACTGAACATTTCAAAGATATCGCGGTCCTCCTTATCTTTCTTGGTCTTGACAATCTGTGAGGGAATGGGGGTTCGAGAATCTTGTGAATGTATTCCTGGGTGAATTCAGATGGATTAGGGTCATTCCTTGGTGAACCTCTAGGAGAGCGGACTCTGTCCTCTATGACCTCGACGAATCTGGGAACTTTGGGGAGTTTCCCTTTCGATTTTGGCTTGAGTTCAGATTCTGGAGAGTTTCCAATATCGTGGGCTAGATTCATTGGAGGTGTCAAGGTTGTTCCACTTCGCAGAGTCACTGAACAGACATTGTGCTTTGGATTGTTTTCAGTTTGGGGTGGAAATCTCCCTTGATTCTTTACTTCCTTCATCTCTGCCATCAGAGTACTCACGTGTTTTTTAAGATCCTCAATCTCTTTCTGCTGTTTGGGGTTCCGAGGCAGTTCTGGATTCGGGGGCACGACAAAAGTCTGATCTGGAGGGGGCTGACGTTGATACTGATTCTGATGATACGTGGGTCGAGGTCTGAAATTCTGCATATTGAGAGGGAGTGGGTGATTTCCATAGGGATTCTGTTGGTGCTGTTGATGGCTAGGTCCCGAAGTCCGTGGGTTTGGAACCCATCCTGGATTTTGTTGTTTCCAGCCCAGGTTATAGTTTTGACCGTAAGGGGCCTAGATATACTGACCGGCAGCATTAACTTGGATTTCGTCTGGAATATGGGGGCATGCATCAGTGGGGTGGTCTACAAAATTACAGATTTGGCAGGCCTTGACAGGCGCGGATTGCCCCTGTGAGAGAGGATAGCTGATTCTGCAAGGCAGCCACTTGGACATCTTGGCCTTGATTGTTGGCAGGGTCAGACGAAGCATTCTTGGCCATGAGCTCTATTGTTGCCTTAGCGGATGCTGGGGTGAGAGCAGTTTACCAAGGCCTTATCGTGGGCTTTGAGGCCTTCACAAAAATACTGAACAAGGGCATGCTCCATAAGGTTATGGGACGGACAACTAGATTGCATCTTCTAGAACCTCTTGTAATATTGGGCTAGATTTTCCTCCTTCTTCTAGACTATAGAGACAAGTTGTTTACGCGTGGTGTTGGAAATAGAAGTCGGATAATACTTCTCGGTGAAGATCTTAGACATATCCGCCCAAGAATGAATGGATCTTGGTGGGAGGTCGTAATACCAGTCGAGGGCATCATCTTTAAGGGACCACTGGAAGGCGTACAGTTTGGCTTGTTCGATGCTGGCATTGGCAGGTTTCATGGCCTCGCAGATAGAGTAGAGCTGTTGAAGATGGCGGAGTGCATTTTCCTTGGCAACCCCTCGACAGGTTGGAAGGTGATGCAGCACAGCTGATTTCAGGGTCCAGTCATTAGGCACGTTAGTCCAGTCAATGCAGCTTGCCGACATGGCAGTGGTCGCATTGAAGTGGTCGATGGTTTGTTGATCCGGAGGAGGTGGTGGTGGATCCTCATGTCTCACATGGTTGTCTTGGTCTTCCATGGCTGGAAAATCAAAATGGGCGGCTACTGGATATTCTAGGGTACGATGGAGATAAGCTAGGTCTAGGAAAGATTGATGGTCCTGATCGGCCAGATTGGAAGGAAGTCCTTCGAGGGCTGGATGTGGGATTACTCTCTAGTGAGTAGATAAACCTTTGGCTTGCTTTCGAAGTCCTCTTTCTGTTCTGGTCAATTCAAGATCTAGAGGGAGTAAATCTGGAGCAGATCTCCTGGTCATACAAAAATAGAAACAAAATTAGTTCCGTTCAATCCCCTTTGCCGCCAAAATTTGATCATCAGTCAAATGTACTTAATATTTTCCTGATGCCTAAATGCACAAATAAATGTGTACAAGGCAAAACAGGGTCGAACCACAGAGATTGAAGGAGAAATATGTTAATAAAGATGTATGACAGGGGACAGTTGCAACAGGAAAGGTACAAGTAACACAAGGGGAGGGGTTTATGTTGATTAATAAATTAATCAACGCAGAATATAGAGCTAACAAGGCAAGTAATCAAAATAGTTGTTTAGGGCACAAAAGTAAAATACAATCCAGGGCAAGATATGTAAAAGCAATTCGAGGGTAAGAAAAATAATAAAAGAGATAAGAATAATCAGATAGGAAGAGATCTTAGCAAAAGGTGTTCTCGGTGTTTTCTAGGTCAGTTTGTCATTGGCACAAAAATAATCCAGACTCATGTACAGACCTGCTATAGGGACCGCGTTTCTACACCGCATCCCCTACTTATCTTCTTAGATAAAAGTCACCCCTCGTTTCCACATATGAGGTGACCTTGACGTTCCGCCATCCTCCCAGGCACGAATGCGGGGAGGCAATACTCAGAACGCCCATGAAGGGGAGGTAAGACAGATCTATGGCGTGATAAATCAGTTTGTCAGGCTCGCATCACATACCCTAGATGACCGTTTACCCCTAGACAGAGGCCTCTCGCACTGCCTCCACTAGGTGTCTACTACTATCGCAAGGCTTCGCGTCAGTTATAACCAAGAGAATGACATTACTCATGCAGAAATACTAACAGTTGATCAAGCCCTTAACATTTCTAGACGAGCATGGAATTAAAGCGATAAACAATCATGTGTCACAAGAGAATATATTAAGCATGCATTAGGCCTCTTAACCGAACCTTACAACCCTTGAAACACCCTTTACTAAGAGGATGGTATTTAGCTACTCATACTATAATATGGACGGTTGATAATAATAATCATGCACGAAGAGAATAAAAGGAGAAAGGGATAGAAGAAACCGATGGATTAATTAATAATCAAGGAGAAAGCTAGCTCCTTTACAAAATAGTGGCTGTTCCAAATACCAAGAGGAGAAGATCCCCAGAAATGAAAGATGAAATGATGTGTGTAAGTCCTAAGACAGTCGTCCTTACAAGAAACCTAAAGCTAAGCTTTTATAGTCTAAAACTAGCTAGGGGACAAAATAGCTAAGGGGAGAGAGAAACGAGGGGAGCGTGACAGCACATGTCCTTTCAAGGGAATATTCTGGGATCTCTAGCGCGCCTGGCATCTTCTAGAAGCGCTTGGAATCCCGTGCGGATCTTGGAAGATGCTTCTCTTTGGTTTGAGAGAAGAAGCAGAAGTATCGCGAGCGAGGGACAATCTGGTCTTCTAGGGCTTGAAGCTGGAAATCCTCATAATTGCTCCAGAAATGCTTCATTTCAATCTTTTCCTTCTATTGGCGTTGATTTGCAATAAAGGTAGAAATAAGGGTTAAATGGCAGAATCATGCCCCCGAAAGGGCTAGAAAAGAAGGTAAAATCACGACTATGAAACATGATATCAGGGGAATCCCCCAAACTTCAACTGGCCTCCACATCACTAGTTCAACCTACAAGATCTCATGGTCATACCTCCTGTTCAGCAGCATTTACTTCAACCAACTCAATAAAGTGCCAACAACTCTTTTGAAGAGATGTTCAGTCAATTTGCTCAAACAACCCACTTAAGTATCGCAAACCTTGAAAGGCAGATAGGACAAGTTTTAACAGCAAGAAATAAAAATGACAATCAAGAAGGGTTAACCTTTCAAGTTATACCCACCACATTCTACAATGTATTAGTTGTCACATTAAGGAGTGGAACAGATATACTAGAGAGACAGGCCCCTTCCCTAGGTCTAGGGAAAAGCCCATCTGCACTAGGAGAAAACTCATCTTCCCTAGACCTAGGGAAGAGACCCCTAGAGCCAGAACCATTCCTAGCAGAACTTGAACTAGAGGCAGAACTGACACTAGAAAAACTAGCCCAGACCAATGACATTCCTAAGATCCCTATCCAGAAGGAGCAACAGGTAATCCCTCTACTCTTTTCAGAAAGGTCTGCAAAGACCAAGAAGGCAAGGGAAGAGGGAGATTTTGGAATTTTTTCGCAAAGTAGCTATTAATATTCCTTTGATTGATGTGATAACTCAAATATCTAAGTATGCTAAATTTCTTAAGGAATTGTGCGCTAATAAAAAGAAACACGTATGGGTAAAACTGGAAAATAGAAAAACAAAGTGTTCATGGTGCGGTTCATATCTTACTATCGAAATGCATGAAGTCTCCCATGAAATTGTTGGTTTCTATCCTTTTTCTTCTTTGGAACAAAGATGATTTTAGGTACTATAGAACTCACCCAACATTTCTCAAACGCACTTCTCATTCACATATCAAGGATGAAGCCTTTTCGGTCAATTAATGGGTGCTGAGAATCATCGACATTCCACGATATAGAGAGGAAGTTCTTCAGTGAAGGGGGGAGGAAGCGGGTGGCGAATTCACTATGATTAAGAAACTAAAAGTACCAAAACATTATCTTAAAGGCTGGGAACACAAAATTGAGGTTCCTATCGATAGTGAGTTTGATGTGCTGGAGGATGAGGTGTCTTACTAGGACTCAGTGATGGAGCAACGAGTTTTGACAAAAGAAGAACATGAGGAGTACCGAGACACTATGGATAGGTTCTGGAGTCATGCCAGAGTTTCAGAGTCTTTTTTAAAATAGAGATCTAGGGTGTAGTGGTGTATGTAGTGGTAAAATATTATGTTGTTGATTACATTTCTTCCTTTGTTGCTGATAATTGAGGTAAACCTACAATGGCGAATTCAGGGGTTTAGAGGTTATTAGTTGATAAAGTAGCATCCTTAGAGCGAACAATGACTGGTGAGGAGATACTGGAGGCAATAAAGAGATGCGGTACCAATAAATCCCCAAGACCTAATGGGTTCAATTTCTTGTTCCTTCAGAAGGCGTGTGATATTGTGGGTGGAGATCTATATCTCGTGGTGCAACAATTATTTCATTTTGTATTTATGTCTCATGGGGTTAGGTTGTCATTCATCACACGCATTCCTAAGTTTGCAGGACCAATATGTTTGAAAGATTTTCGGCCTATTTGTCTAGTTGGAAGCTTATGCAAGATAATTGCCAAATTAGTTAAGCACGGTGATGGAAAAAGTGGCGAGTAATGCGCAACATGGTTTCTTGAAAGGAAAGTCTACTACGGATTGTTTCTTTCTTTCTTCTAAAGCCATCAACTACCTAAAGAGAACTAAGGACAAAGGATTCTTGTTTAAATTGGATTTTCTGACGCAATGGATTGCGGTTTTTACACATTATTTTGGAACATATGGGCATTGGGTGTCAGTGCCTTAAATCTACTTGAGTGTTAGTACTTCTAAATGGTAGTCTAACAGTAGAGTTTTCTGTAGGTAAAGGATTGCGTTAAGGTTGCCTTTTATCTCCTTTTCTGTTCAACCTTGCTGTTGAGGGTTTGCACCTACTTGTGACCAGAGCTGTCTCGAGGGATCTTTTTCCCGGTATCATGAGTGTGTCTCGGGGATGGAAGATAACTCATGTGAAGTTTGCAAGTGACACAATGGTTTCTTTGATGGAGATTTAGCTAGTCTACAGAATGTGAAGTGAACTTTGAGGTGGTTCGATGCTCTGTCTGATCTCAAAGTAAATTTTCAAAAGAGCTCTCTGATTGGAGTAAATTTACTGCTAAAGAAGGAATTGCTCTTGCGAACTTACTCTTATGTAGGTATGAAGAATTGCAGTCAAATACTTAGGTGTGAATGCAAAAAAGAATTTCTACGTGGTCTCCCTTGCTGAATAGAGTTAGGTGTCGGATGGCTACGTGGAAGGGGAGGTTATTGTCTCTCGGGCTGACTCACTCTGCATAAGTCAGTTCTTACTAGTTTACTTCTATACATGTTCTCCTATTTCCGCGCACCATGCATGGTTGTGAAAAAATTGGAGAAGTTGACTCTACGATTCTTGTGGAGCGGTGGTGATGCTAGTGCAGTCTTGAAGGTTCATTGGGAAGTTGTCGGTTGCTCAAAGGAACTAGAGGGATTGGGTATTGGTAATCTCATGGAATCTCACGGAGCGCAACTTTGGGATATTATTCAAATGGTTGTTGTCCGTTGTTGTGGATTAAAAACTGCTTGGCGTGGGTTCGTAAAGAAAAAACATGGGATGAATTATGTTTTTGACTTGTTATATGGCAGTGTGCGGCCCATCGCCATTCTGGAAGGATCTTGCGTCACTTTTTGGGATGGATGGACGTTTAGAGGAGTGTGTCAGCAATCTCATGTGATGTCGTCTTAGCAATGGTAACAGTTTTTTCTTCTGACATGAACCTTATGCTATGTATGAGAACTAAAATGCAGGAAGTAAAAGAGGGGAAGTTTAATTAGGGAAAGGAAAGGAAAAGAGAGGAAGGGAACTTGTAGAAAAATTCCCTTGTATGGCTGCATCTTTTATACACAAAGGAAAATGAAGAAAATTCCCTTTAAACTCCATGGCACAAGTCCAAGCCCAAGCCCAAGCCCATGGCTTTCTTTTCTAATTTAAGCTCAGTTTCTAATTTCCTTCATTTTCCTCATAATTTTGGGAGAAAATTTTTGGTGGGTCAGGAGAAATTTTTTACAATTTATTTACTTCCTATTCCCTTCCTTTCCCTTTGATTCCCTTGAGCAATTTTTTTCCATACAAGGGAAAGTTTAAAAATTTCCTCTCCCTTCCTTTCCTTCCCCTCCTAATCCTTCATCCCATACAGAGGCTTAGGCTTCCACTATTCCGGTAGCACTCTCCGATATCATTACTCAGTCACAATAATGAAGTGATTAAACAAAAAAAATATAAATATAAGGAGTAATTAAACAAACAATTAGTAAAAAGGTCGATTAAATAAAATATTTAAGTATAAGAACATAAAATCTCATTTAACTTTTTTTATTGCAGTGCGGGAATTTTAGTGTGTAAATAAGTTCTTTATGAGTTGTTTAAATTTGATTTAAGTAGGTACTGATGGTTGTCGAAACTGTCAAAAATAAAATAGTACAATTTACCATGCAATAATCAATTAAGACTGTGGTAAGTGGTAAAATGATCGTTCTATAAAGATTTCAGGGCAAATCTAACTTCTTAAGATGATCGGTTTTGTAACAATAGTAAATACCAATAATGGGGGGGTGGTTTATTGCAATTAATAACTAAACAAAGAGAAAACAAAAACAGTAAATTACAGATGGTTGATAAACTCAGTGAATAAAGAATTCCTAGTAAAGACTCATTCTAGACCATGGTTCATACAAACTAATCATCGATGCAATTATTTTCAAAACCAATTTTCATAGGAAGGGTATAGAAATCAGGTTCACTTAGATTTCCTACTCTCCTCCTACTCAAGATTCCTAAAAAGATACTCTATTAAGAACCTCTACTCTTCTCCTACTCAATGCCTAAACTTGCTACCTAGAACTATTTTGGTCATCATATCTACTGAATGAAGTGATATCTGATATATATATGTATTTTGAACGCTTATGGTACATCTAGCTTTGTGAGATGCATTGCACTTTGACTGTCTCAAAACACTAATATTTGCATACTACTAGACCAAGATCACACACCAACCAATGTAATCATAAAGCTTCCTTTCTTGCTTCTGTTGCAACCATGTACTTAACCTATATAGTAGACAAAGCAATTATAGCCTGCAATTGTACATTTCCAATTAAAGGTACTACTAGAAATTATAAACGAGTAACCTGTTAGAAATTTCCTTCTATCCAAGTCTCCTGCATAATATTCTGAATCCACATAGCCCACAATTGAATCACTCCTCTTGGCTTTGTCCAATGTCAGACCAACATCTGTAGTAGCTTTTAAGTTCCTAAGTATCCATTTCACTACCAACCAATGCTCTTTCCAAGGACACGCCTTGTATTTGCTGACCACACTGACTGTATGTGAAATATCAGGCAAAGTGAAAACCATAGCATACATTATGTTACCAACAACTCTCGAATATGGAACACTAGATATCTACTCAATCTTCTAATCTTTCTTTGGTGACTTGTCTATAGAGATAACTTGAAATGAGTAGCGAACGAGATGCTTACAGGCTTAGTAGTGGTCATGTTGAACCGTTGTAGAACCTTCATTAGCCTGTTTTTTTTTTTTAATAAGCTGAAATTTATTAAATTAATTAGTCATGAAGTTCATGACAAAACAAGAGACCCAAGCCAGCACCTGCTGCACAAAAACAGCAAGCACTACCAGTTCTCCGAAAACAGAAAAGAACAACCTCTTACATCATATTTGAACAAGAAACCAACTAACGACTCACTAGCCAAGCCGGACTATGCATCAAGTCGTCCATACTGTAAGCAAACAACCTATCCTTACTCTTCATCCACCAATGCCAAACCGAAAAGATCATCTTCACACACTTCCACGCAGAAAAACCTTGTTGCCTGAACACCACTTCGTTCCTCTGTTTCCATACTGTCCAAATTATAGCATAAAATAGGGTAGTCCAATGGTTAGATTGAGCAGCTCCCTTAGGCTTGTATGATCCCCACGTCTGCCATAGAGTCTTCAAATCTTTTGGTTGACACCACGACACCTGGAGCCATCTCATGAAGAACATCCACACTTCTGTTGTAGCCACACACTGCAGTAGCAGATGATCAACGTCCTCCGGTTTGTTGTGACATAGAGGACAGATATTTTGGTCAGCTGGTATTATATTCCGGCGCGCTAGAAAAGATCTAGTAACTATTCTTTCTCTTATCAGCAGCCACAGGAAGAGTTCCACCCGGTATGGCACAAGCCCAGTCCAGCACGACTGAAGCAGAGGCTTGACCGCGTACCTCTTAATTTCCCACTGTTTATGGCCTGAGTTCACCGAGTATTTCCCTGATTTTTCCAGCTCCCATTTAATAACGGCTTGCTGACCCTCCCTACCCGGCTCTGGAAGCCTCTCGATCAAACATGTCTACTCATCCCTCTCCCACTCAAACAGCCCCCTCCTCCATTCTCCTTGCCACTCCCACCTCGTTCCCTCACGCTTACCATAATCCTTAACATAACCATCCTTGTTCAAAGCTAAATTGTACATCCGGGGGTGAAGAAGGGCGATAGGCTTCTTTGCTGCCCAAGTATCTCACCAAAAGCTTGTGATATTACCCTCTCCAACTTCTAGACTAACGTGGTCTGTCCACAGCTCGAAAAATTCGCTCCCCCTCCCACACATTCTCATAACATCCTTCCAAATCGGAGATAAATGGTCAACTCTCGGTTTCCATAAGTCGCCTATAGTTTTTATCTTATGTTGTTTACGTAATATCTCAGCCCATTGCTTTATACTACCTGTTATCAGTTCCCAAATCCATTTGAAGCTCAAGGTGACATTCCGATCTTGTAATCTTCCTATACCGAGACCTCCATGCGATGTCGAGGTAGTCACATCCTCCCAAATCACCTTGTTCAGTCCCTGTTTATTCTCCCGACCACTCCATAAGAAGCAACGCATCACTCTCTCACATTGCTTTCTTACCGAAATGGGCATTCTAAAAACAGACATATTATAAATTGGCAAACTCGCTAACACCGATTTAATCAATGTCACACGCCCCCCTACTGACAAAAGCTGCCCCTTCCAAGTCGATAGTTTCTTCTTTATTTTCTGGATTAGAAACGTCCACCCTAATTTCCTTCCCGGATTAAATCCCACCATAGACCCTAGGTACTTGAAAGGGACGGTTTCATATTTGCAGCCTGCCCGAGTAGCAAGTATGCCCCCGATTTGATCACTCATGTTCACCCCCACTAAGGTACTCTTGTGAAAATTAACCCGAAGGCCAGAGAACGCATCAAACCACCTCAAAATACCTTTGACCCCCTGGATTTCCTCCTCATTGTTATTCACAAACACCAGGGTGTCATCTGCATACTGAAGATGGCTTACCCGTCATCCGGCCACCGGATTGCCAATCCCACGTAGGATTCCCACCTCCTCTGCCCGAATAAATAGCCTATGCAGCCCCTCTGCTGCTATATTAAACAAAAAAAAGGGACAGAGAGCACCCTTGTCGCACCCCTCTCCCTACCCCAAATTGACCGGAAGGAGACCCATTAACCAGGACAGATACTTTGTTTGTACTGATGCATTGCCCAACCCACCTCCTCCATCTCTCTCCAAATCCCATTAGCCTCATCACATCATCTAAATACTGCCATTCGATTGAATCATAAGCCTTCTCGAAATCAAGCTTGAACAAAAAACCTTTCTGTTTCGATTCCTGCAAATAGTGAACTACCTCATTTGCTGTCATGACACAATCGAGGGTTTGGCGCCCCTTGATGAACCCATGCTAAGCCTTGCTCACCACAGACTTAATGACTGCAGCTAGCCTTTTTGCCATAATTTTGGAAATAATTTTGTAGTAACTACTTACCAAACTTATAGGCCGAAACTCGCTAAATCGTTTAGCTTCAGAAATCTTGGGGATTAAAGTTAAGAACGAAGTGCTCGCTCCCGCCGCTAGTTTTCCTGTTCTGAAGAACTCTTTGATTAGCCTGCTGTAATCCCCCCCAATAATCCCCCATGCCTGTTGCAGAAAGTGTAAGGAGAACCCATCCGGACCCGGCGATTTCCTACCGTCACTGTCCTTAATCGCTTCCCAGATTTCTACTTCTGTGATCTCTTTTTCCAACCCAGTCGCTTCCTCTTCTGTCAGCTTAGAGAACCCTAAATCCTGTATTCTCGGCCTGTCCCATCTCACTGATTGGAAGAAAGTGGCAAAGTATTGTCCTGCTGCAATTTTTATTTCCCCCGGATTTGTTATGGTTTAAGTGGGAGTCACTATCTCTGATGTTTCTCCTCCTCGTGTCTACTTTGGCCATTCTATGAAAGTACCCAGTGTTACGATCCCCCTGTACGTTCCATTTTACTCTATTTTTCTGTTGCCAAAATCGTTCTACTCTTCTCTCCTATTCCCAAACCTTGCTTCTTGTGGCCATGAATTCGTCCTTTTCTGACTGAGATAGCGGACGGATGTCAGCTTTGCGATCTAACTCCTCGTACCTTTCCTGTAATTCTCTCAGTCTCAATTCGATATTACCAAACATGTCCTTATTCCAAGTTTTGATTTTTGTCTTCAGGTATCGCATTTTTTGTATCACATGGTAATCACCTGGGAACACTGTCCCTGCCTCCACCCACCATTCTGCTACTAGATCTTTGAAGTTTCTGTCTTCCCACCAGATCGCCAAGTCTCTGAAAGGCTTTGGTCCCCACTCTACCTTATCCCTTCTGAGCACCATCGGAACATGGTCAGACCCGTTCTTATCAAGGGCAGTGAGTTCGCTATTATTGATGTTGCTAAGCCAACCTGCTTGAACAAAAATTTTGTCTAACTTACTTCTGCTAATGGAGTTAGACCATGTGAATCTCCTTCCAGCTAGAGGAAGGTCATGAAGGCCACATCTGTTAACCCAGTCCTGAAAGGCAATCATTCCCGGCGACCAACTTGTACCATTCATACGGTCAGCTGGAACTAACGTTTCATTAAAATCCTCTGCTACCAACACTGGTAATTCCGAGCTCTCTATCTTCCTACCCATTTCTTCCCAAAACAGCTTCCGTAGATCAGTAGAGTTAGGAGCATAAACATTAAGAATCACACATCTAAAATTTGTTTCCGTAAGAACCCCCTCCACCCAAATACTCCTTTCTCCCACCTCCGTGTTCTCGACCTTAAACACTTTAGAATCCCATATCGAAATTAATCCACCCGATCTACCTTCTGTCGGAGCAAAAGCCCAACGCGTGTCCTTGTTGCTCCCTAATCCATGCAATAGGAATTCATCTAACGCTTCCCTCTTACTCTCTTGCAGTAAGCAAAAATTAACTTGATCTCCTTGAAACATCTTTCTAATGAACCGCCTTTTCCTAATCGACGTCAGCCCCCTACAATTCCAAGAGAAAATCTGTACCATTGGATATATCTATGGACACCTAACCGTGGTTCCCTAATTCCTCAAGTATCCCACTTCCGCTCCAAACCTTTCCCGGTCAAAAATTCTAAGAGCATCTTCATTCACCTGTTCAGTAAGGGACATTATACGTCCTATGTCCCAAGTTTTAGTTTCCAGCATAATCACCTCTCTCAATCGATTCATGTTCTCTATGTCTGTATCCTCTGCTCTAAATATATCGGTCTTCGAATTCACCCATGAACTGGCTGTCTCTAGGTTGCTTGTCACGTCCTTAATTCGCTTCACCTTCTTGTCTCTTCTTCTCACTGTAATTAATGGGATTGCATCCGATCCGAGACTAGATGCCAAAGGGCCTGCCTCTTCCGTTGGTGGTGTTTCCTTCACTTGGTCCACGTCTTCTTCCTGTTGTTTTTCTTCCTCCTCGGTTCTCTCAATTCCCATCTCCTCATCTGATTCCTCCTCGGTGGACTCTATTCCCGCCTTCCAGTCTACATGGGAGATTGTCCCATTCATTGATTCCTCTTGGCAGCACACTTTAAACAGTTTGTTCTCTACCCTAACTATGATGTTACCCTTTACATATAAGTGATCTGTCGAGATTAGGATCCTAGCTACGTCGAACCTTCTCCTATCTATTGTGTCGGGATCTACCACCACAAGCCTCCCCCATGTCGATCCTAATTTCTCAAACGTTGTACCTCCCCAACATTGGACTGGTATCCCCGTGCATTGTACCCAGCATAATCGTCCCTTCTTAATAAATTCTTCTGTCCACGGCATCAGCTTAGAAAACACAGGATTATTACGTGTGTTGATCTTCGCCTCCGCCTCCTCCCTATTTTCAAACTCAAGCCAAATTAAGCCCCTGCCTAGAAATTTGATCTCACAGTTCCATCCCAATTCCAACACAATTTCTTTTATCTCTGGGATGTCCTCAATCCTTCGTAGAACCCCTACTAAACTCCGATTCAGCCACTCTTTATTTTCTGTCGGAATCTCCAGTTCTATTATCTCCCTTGCCTCCACCTCCTTTGGTTCATCCTCTATTTCCTTTCTCTCCTGATTTGGCAGTATGGTCTCAGTACCCGTTTTCTGTTGACGTCCTATTTTTGTATCCACTTCCTCCGTGGTACGTGAATTCCCTTCTACTGTTTGTTCTCTAGTCTATCACTTCCAAGCGTCTGATGCTGTCTTACCTCTGTGATTTCGCTCCAATTCCCCTCTCATCTTCTCCTTATTGGTCATCGATCTCGTACCTGATTTTAAATTTCCAAATCTTCCTATATTGGCTCTTATGGCCGATGCTCCAATAAATTGGCGATCAAGAGCCAATTCCATATCTATCCTATTTTCGACCCAATCGAATCTGACAAACCCAAAACGTTTTCCTTGTTTGTTTCTTCTAACCGGAATAAACACATCTGTAATCTTACCGAAAGGAGGCAATTTCCATCTCTGCGTTACAAGATAACGAAGGGCACATTGATCAACATGCATCGGGAGATTTTCTATATAATAAGTAATTGCTTGCACCGTTTCTCTCAATATAACATCTGTTCCCTGACGATTCCCTTTATACATGGTTATTTGGATGGAGTTTCACCCCGACCACAGTGGGTGTGTCAGTGTTTGGGGATTCTCCGGCAGCAGTGGGCTGACCGGAGACGGCTAGGGTTTTATAAGAGTACTTGGTAAGCTTCTTTTTATTATCCCTTCATTAGCCTGTTGAGACAAAGAAAGTTCCTAAGTATCCATTTCACTACCAACCAATGCTCTTTCCAAGGACACGCCTTGTATTTACTGACCACACTGACTGTATGTGAAATATCCCTTATAATCTCCATCCCTAAAATTTTATTTGTAGCACCTAAATCTTTCGTCTCAAACGCATCACTCAACTGTCTTTTCAAATTATTAATATGTGACATGCTTCCATCTCATCCATATACAACAAGTAAATATAAGAGTCAAATAGGAGTCTCCTATGATATATATAACTACTTTTTTAGGTAGAGGTGGTTGACAACTAATTTTGCGAAATGGAGCTCTATCTTCAATATCTCCACGGGCATGTAGGTGATTCCCGCACCAATCTTGTGTAGAACATTCTCCTCAACGCTCAATGAAATCGCACCCAAAGCCTTCTCCTTCAGATCTTCCTTCTTTTCTTTCTCCATCTCCTTAGGAAGCATATCTATAACTGCCTTCCATAAGCCTCGCAAAACCAAGGAAGATCGCATCTTAATCTTCCACAATACAATACTTTGTTCACCATCAAACTTTTTTTATCTTAAACTTTTTTGAAGACGTCATCTATAAATCCTAGATTGCGCAAACAACCTAATACTCCGCTATCATATTGGTGTAACAACGGTCAACTACACACAAGTAAACAAAATAAACTGAACATAAAGAACACAAATATTTCAATATGGTTTGACTAGTGGTGCCTACTCTACGAGCAAAATAGCAAGAAAGTTCCACTGTAATGGAAAAAAAAAGAACATAGAATCAGAGTGATTAATCCTAACTCCCTTAAGCCCTATATGACAAGCCAAAATTACAACACTTCCTTGGTGCACCTTGAGCTTTTTGGACCAAACTATCCGCTACCAAAATATACCTCAGCAAATATTGATCTTAGTCGCACCACGAGCTTCTGCACCCAGTCTAACATACTCTGAGAAGTTCAAGACACATCAACAAAAATTAATCTAAAAATAATACTAAAAAAATAAAACTGAAAATGTGAAAGATATGATCAATAGTTAAGGTATACATCTCTTTCACTAGTAACATGATTGTAGTGCCTATCAAAATGAAAAGAAAAAAGACATGATTTTTGTCACACAATAAAATTATATTTGGTGTTTTACTATAATATAAGTGTGTTTGTTAATTACCTAATGTATTTTACAGAAGCACCATGATTTTTTTTCTGAGAAAATGTTGAAGAAGCCGAGTTAAATTTCATTAACAAAAAATAAGAGAAACAAACATATATATAGGTACATATAGTCATAGAAATAAACTTTTTTTTTACATATAAGTAAACTAATAAGTAGCAGTGCATATTGTAATTTCTGTTAGATGAATGAAAGCTTATTTTATTTTTTCTTGATATTACTTTTCCACAAGCAAGATTTTTTATTCATTTACACGTTGAAAGTTGAAATACACATATTCCTACCAAAATACAATATTTTATTAACTCTTGATGCAAGCCGGACGTTTTTTCTTCTTTCTGGGTTCTGTTTTTCTTGCTACTTATTTTATGCTCATGCTAATTATATGTTATTTTTTTACAATATAATCTAAGTTATTTTTTTAAAAAAAATTTAATTTATTATTACAATATACATATATAAAAGAAAAATATTGGATGTGGGTTTTTACCCTTTAATTCACTCTCTTACAATTCCTCAAAATAAATAATGAAAAGAAGCACATAATTATGGAAGTCTAATTACTAATAATTATAATATAAGTGCAAGAATCCAAATGATTAGTTGATTATTACAGGATAAATGGGCGAGGCATGTCCCGTCCGGCAGCCGTGTACGAAGGGTAGAAAGAGATCCCAATGCCAGGAACAGCAAAATTAGATGTCTCACTTAAAAGCCTTTGTTGATAAGCCTCTAGTGTGGAACCAGCTTCAGCAATTTCCTTCATCAAATTACGATAATACCCCTTGAGCTTCTTTAGCATGCACACATACTTCAATCTTAGCCACCTTACTCTCATCTTCCTCAACATTCTCGTCAAGGAAAACCCTCTTTTAGGCTTCTTTCCTCCTAGCTGGACTGTCGGTGTTCTTCGCCTTGTACGGAGAGGAACACCTCGTCGGTCAACCCGCCGTGGAGTGGCAGTGGTGCCGGAGGGGCTGGTTTGGATTGTGTTTGGAGAAGGAATTTCAAGATCTAGAGCCATGTGAAGAGGGTGAGGGAGGAAATGTGAGTTTGGGAGGTTTCAAGATGAGTCTTATCTTTTTTTTTGGTGGGTAATTTTAGATGTGCCTATCATGTTCATGCATTATAAGATGTGCCTATATCATGTAGTATAATTAAAATTAAATGGGTATAGTTGACTATATGTCGATTACGGTGACAAACGCATCTTTGGACAAATAGGTCCAGTGAGGTTGTGAATTTATTTTTAATAAAAGTTCACATGATGGTGATTCTTACGACTCAATATCTTTGGACGACGTGCAAATGGGCCCTACAGTTTTTTTATTTAGGAAGAAAGAACCGACCCTTTACAGCTATAACAGTAATTACTTTGTTGTCACTTACGTTGCCTCATTTGGTTTATTTAGTTTCTCTTTTGTTTTTCGTCTGTTTTTCAATTTCCATGATAATAATGGCAATGTATGATATGAGTCACCATTACATTAAGTATAATAATTAATTAATAATGGATAGTTTAGAGTGATGACAATAATATTTATCTACCTAAATATAATATAGAGTTGATACAAACTACTTGTTTGGCTCCTGTTGTGCTTTAGATAGGGTTGTGTAAAAAATTTGTAACCCAAAAAAACTCAAACCAAATTAAACCAATTCATATCAATCAGAAATATTAGATATATATAAACCGAAAGAGGAAAAAAGGAACTCAATCTGAAACTGAACCGATTTTCTTTTTACTATTGGGTACCCTTTTCAAAAGCAATTAGATACTCAAATAATCTGAATTTAATCAATCCAAATGTAAATTGATTAATTTAAACTGATCCGAAAAATTCAAAAAAATCAAAACAAGTCAATAAAAACTAAAACTCAATTCAAATTGAACAAAATTTATTGTTTAGAGGAAAATATAAATTTTCAATACCATATAGAATAATTAAATTACTATAATAATATTTAATTTAAAACATAACCAATTAATTAATGTACTCCTTTAATTGTTAATGAATTCACTAAGTGGAGTATTTATATTTGCAATAATTAAATGATATTTTAGATAGATTGTTAGTTAATATAACTACATTAGCTAAGTACATTTAATTTTTCTATAATAATTTGTGACTTTTTTGAAAAAAAACGTGGAAGTGAAATATTTTAATATTAAAATATTATTCAATCATAGAAAAATAAATTCTATCATATTAAGCAAACTAAAAAATATAATAAAAATATAATGATAAAAAATACCAAACTAGTAAAATCAAACTCAATTACGAAAATATAACTCGATTGATTTAACTAGTCCGACTTTAAAAATCCAAAATTTCAAATTGAAACTGATCATATCTAATATAACCAATTCAACAAACCGAATCGATCCAATTCAACCGAATACCCGACCGGTTTGATTGGGTTGAGAAGTCAACCGAACCAATCAAACTGGTTACTCAAACAAAAATCACAAACAAATCGAGTACCCGAACCGCAAACACTCCTATGTATGTGCTTCAAATCTATATTTCGCTACCGTTTGTTGAGCATCTAATATCGACTTCGCTATCAATCGTTGTGCTTAAACACCTACTTTATTCACATGATTAAACACAAACATAAACATCAATGAGAAATTGAGTAATCCGATTATTAAACAGTTAATACCACTCCGCAATTTCCGCAAAACCTAAAATAGCTCTTTGGTGTCCGTCGCGGCGCCTCGCCGCCTGAACCCCTCCGGTTAGCCCACTGCTGCCGGATAATATAATACCAGACACCCACTGTGCTGGCGTAAAATAATCCATCATCCCTTCTCCATGCATTCGTCGCAAGCATCCTATCGAGACTTCAAGGACCCTATTACTACCTTTTATCTTGAAAACTTACCCCAGAATGTGGATCACAAATCCCTAGAGTTTCTGCTGGTGCTAAGATGACACCTCCCCCGCTTCTCTTGGGTTCGAGATATATATATATATACCACGTCGTCGTAACAAGGCAGGACGCAGATCTGGCTTCGTAAGGCTAGAGGGTGTGGAAAATCCGCAGGAGATGGCGACGGTACTAGGGCAATAGTCAATAGGGGCCTCAGCATTACGTTGTAGTTTGGAGCGATATGGGAGGAAACAAAGATCGTATCCTAAGGAACCACGCGAGGTACAGGAGGAAAACAACCGGCCGGCCAAAGTGCGAATAGATACGGTGGTAGAGGAAACCAAGTCCTCGAGGAATCCTTCACCGGCGAAGTTCCACAACTAGGCTTCTACTGTCGCGCAACAAACCACGCACAAGGAGAAGGTGATTGATCTCTCAATCCCTAAAGAGAATAAGGAGTGGCTAGATAGATGTGTAGTAGGGATATTGCGTAGAATTGAATCTGCACCTGAAATTCAAGAATTGATGACTGAATCGGGTGTGATTTGTGACACAAAACTCATGGGTAGGGGTTTGGTATTACTTGAATTTCCCGACAAAGAAGAATTTGAGCGGGTGATGAAACTAAAGAATCTAACGGTTGATGAAATTCTTAGCAAGATGTTACCGTGGAAGGAAGCTACATCCGAGGGGGGGCGACTATGTTGGGTTCATTGCACGGGTCTCCCCTTGCAAGCATGGGGTTTGGACTCTTTTCAAGCCATTTCGAAACCATGTGGACAGCTTATCGCGGTTGATGAAGTAACAACGCAGAGAAAAAGATTAGATGTAGCTAGACTACTTATTTCGGTGGAAACTGCAACCGTAGACCAAGAGATCAAGATTCGCCTAGAAGAGAAAGTACATAAGGTATGGATTCATGAAGAACCCATGCAAGGAGCAATCTCGAACCTAGACTGTCGCACCCCCTTTTTGGATTTCATCCTGATATGCGACGCGGGTTTGGGACGAGATGTGAGACGAAATCGGACTCATCTCACATAATGCAAATGAAGTCGCCACCCTAATTTGTTTCTAGGTTTAGGGAACCTAAAGTCATGCATAAAAATAAAAAAGCTAAGGCAAAGTGGGTCTGAACCCGAGAAATGCGGTTCGGGGTCGTATTATGGACTCGGGAAGGTGTTAGGCACCCGAGTCACATCCTAAAAAAAGGTTACCGGAGAAAAGAGGTGTTTAAATCATGCTTGAAGAATAAAAAGTCCTAATTTGCGTTATCATGCCCAATGGAGAAACTAAATTTTAAATATCGAGCGTAAATACGAAAAAGCGTGAATAAATAAAAGGGAGGAAACGTTTACTTGATTAAGGGGTACGAGCGATTTACCCTTTTTTTACCGAAGCTATCGGCACGAGGAGAGGAGAACGTTGAATGATTAAATATTTGACGTTTGCTGCACGCGAATGAAAATAATTACTTTGGACGAATAATCATCTAAGCATGCATAACGGGCGAAAATAAACGAGCATACAAGCATATGAAAAATAAATAGTGCGGGTGCGGAAATAAATAAACAGTACCAGTGCGAAAGGTAAATAAACAATACGAGTGCGGGAAATTAAATAAACAGTACAAGCATGCGGAAAATTAAATAAACAGTACAAGCATGCGGAAAATTAAATAAAAAGTACCAGTGCGAAAGGTAAATAAACAATATGAGTGCAGGAAATTAAATAAACAGTACAAGCATGCGGAAAATTAAATAAAAAGTACAAGCATGCGGAAAATTAAATAAACCGTACAAGCATACGGAAATAAGTACGAAAAATAAATGCGATGGATTGAAAATTTAGACTAGGCCCACTAGGCCTAGAAATTGAGCCCACTAGCTAGGCCCATCAGCTGCATTTCTCCTTTGCATTTGGGCTTGGCTGATCAATAAAGTCAACCAGCCCATTTTCTCCTTCCTCTTCCCGTTTGGGCTTGGCCATGATCACCAAAATTAAAAAAACAACCCATTTGTTCTTTCTTCTTCTCCATCCTCCCAGCAGTGATGGGAGCACAAAAGCAACATGGCAACGTCTCCTCCGGCAACGGCACCGGCCAGCGACTAGCTGCCACTCCAACGGCAGCAGCAAGGCGACAGCAGCAGTGGCACGATCCGGCAGCGACGAGGTGCAGCACGGCAGCGCGACGCGAGGCATGACAGCGACGGTGAGGTAACGACGCGACGATGAGCAGCGACGGTGAGGCTCAGCAGCTCGACGGGGAGGCTCCGCAGTGGCGACCAGCAGCTTGGCACCACAGCAGTTCGGCAGGGCGAGGTACCAGCCCAGCAGCAGCTCCGCCGTGGTTTCGGCGACTGCAACTCCGGCAACGGTGGTGGTAAGTCTTCATCCTCAACCTCTAGGCGAGGTGGTAGTAGCAGCGAGCACCACCCAGGAACGGAGGCGCTTCGGTGGTGAAGGAAAGACGATAGTAGTGCTACGGCGGCGATGGAGGGCAGTGATGATGGCGATTGCAAGCTTCCCTCCCCCTTTTTTTTTGAAGAGAACGTGCTCCATGCTATTTATGGCATGCTTGAGGCGGTGGAGGAGAGGATGAGGTGGCCTTGATGACGAGGACAATGAGCAGTGGCGTGGCTCGAGGAAGAATGTGAGGCTCGAGGAGGAGAATAGTAAGGCGGTTGGCAAAAATGGATTAATGTGCATTAATGCACATTAATACCATACGAACATAATATTTTTAGTTCGAGCTTATAATACAAGATATTTTGCTAAAGCATTGAATAGAAAATGCTAAGATGTAGAATAAAATAAACTAAGACAATTAGCATACAGTGAGTAACGAAAAGTTTGCCGAATAGTTCGATAAAAATTCGCTTGTAAGTAATAAAAGTTCGAGCATAATAAAATGCTAAAATAAAATGGTACAAAATGCAAAGAGATAGTGCGAGTTAGAAAAATACTAAAAAGTAAGTAGCTAATAACCAAAGTTGTTCGACCATCGGCTTCGAGAATTTGACTCGGGAACCGATACGGGTTCTAACGGAAAAAGTGATAAAGATGCGAAAAAAGTATGAAATAAAATTTAAACGATATTAAGTGTAAAAATAAACATCAGTTGGAGGAAAATAAATGGAAGTACGATTTTTAAAAAATTGGTGATAAGAACGCGACAAATGAAAAACTAAAAATCCAAAATCGGGTAGCAACAGACTGGATGGTAGGACTAAACACGGGAACCAATAATATGACCTATGAAGAAGAGGAGGGACAGTCGGAGGATGAGATCTTTCAATGCCACGAACATACAGATGATCGAGATCCATCAATAGAGCCGAGGACACATACTATCAATTTATCAGATAGAGAGCGAATCACAGAGAAGTCTCTGGTGACAGCTAGACGACCTAAATATCGAGTCAAATGCCTTGTGGGAGGAGCAGGAAGTCTGGAAACGGCACAATCGGGAGAGGAGTCATCCTCGGTAGTTGGTGTTGTTGAAGATACCGAAGTCAGGAATATGAATCGGGTAATTACGAACACTATTCTTGAAGGAACAACTTGGGAGCTAGGAATGGCGTTGTCCCTCGCGGAAAATGTACAAGAAGCTGCTTTCCGAAACTTTGATAGAGAAATATTTGAAGATGAGGTGAGTAAGTTCAAGAACTAAAGGATTGGGGATTAGCGAGTCAAATTTGTGAAATGATTAGACTACTGTCATGGAACAGCAGGGGTTTAAATGGGATGACTAAAAGACGTTTCTTAAAACAATATATTAGGCGAGAACAATTCGAGGTGGTCTTCTTACAAGAGACCAAAAGGGATCATAATTCAGATTATTTTATTAACACATTGTGGAATGGTGTGGGAATCAGATGGGTGGCTGCCTCGGCTAGTGAGAGATCCGGGGGCCTTCTCACTCTTTGGAATCATGATATTTTTGAGGTAAATAGGATACAGACGGGGGAGAGGTTTATTCTGCTGGAGGGACGTATTAGATCGCTTGATTTTAATTGTGTGCTAATTAATATATATGCGTCTAATAATGCTTTGGGCAGAAGAGCTCTATGGGAGCAGCTAAGTGAGCTGATTGGTAGCAGCAGGGACCCAGTCCTTGTTGCTGGGGACTTCAACAAGACTTTATGTCCTCAAGATAGATTAAATGGAACAGTGGAAACAAGCGGAATGTGGGAATTTCATAATTGGGTGAACAGGAATTGTCTCAGGGATATTCCTTTGTTAGGAAGAAGGTTTACTTGGGCAAATTCAACAAGTAGAAGTCGGATAGATAGGATTTTCGTTCAATCTGGTTGGGATGATAGATGGTCGAATATAAGATTAACGGTGTTAGGTAGGAATGGCTCAGACCATGTGCCGTTATTGATCAACCTTGCTAATCAAGATTGGGGCCCGAAGCCTTTTAGAGACTTGGCAGCTTGGTGGGGGTTCCCCGGGTTTAAGGAGCTGCTAAGAACTATTTAGGAGGAGGCAGGCAAGCTCCACCCAGGGCCTTATTCGGTTATTAAGAAACTGAATTTTCTAAAAATTAAACTTCGTAGTTGGAACAAGGATGTGTTTGGCCTTATCGACACCAAACTTCAGACACTTTCTAGCGAATTGGAGCAGCTAGACATAACAGCAGATGCGAGGAATCTAATAGAGGAAGAGAGCCTTAGATATCAGGAGGTCCAAACGGGGTTATGGGAGACAGAAGGTTATGCTAGCAGGACATGACAACAAAAATCGCGCCAAAAATGGGATTCTCTTGGTGACAGAAATACGAAATACTTTCACCTGGCGGCTAAGTTGGAGATGATAAGTTGTAATGTGACTGAGATTATTCAGGGCGGATGTCGGTTAACAACTCCTTTAAACATTAAGGAAGCGGCTGCTAGTTATTACGCGAATTCCTTCAAGGAAGTTAACTGGGATAGACCGAAAATGCTTAACCTGGGATTCAACCATCTGAGTGAGATGGAGATAACAGGGCTCGACAGCTAGGTGTCTGAGGATGAAATCAGGGAGGCGGTTCAGAGTTGTGGGAGTGACAAAACACCTGGTCCGGATGGCTGGTCGATGGGTTTCATCAAGAAGGCATGAGAGGTGATAGAGAAGGAATTTAGCGAATTAGTGATTCAATTCTTTAAATCTGGAGTCTTTCCTAGAGGTATGAACACATCTTTCATTACTCTGATCCCGAAAGTTAAGGCTGCAAAATATTTCTCGGAGTTCCGCCCTATCAGTTTAGTCAGTTGTTATTATAAAGTGATTTCCAAAGTGCTGGCGAATCGGCTGGCTCAAGTTATTACTACTGTTGTGAGTACTAACCAATATGGTTTTATTAAGGGTAGATGTACCCTGGATTGTGTGATGGCAGCCAACGAAGTAGTGCATTCCTTGAACATGAGGAGACAAGCAGGGCTCCTGCTTAAGTTAGATTTCGAGAAGGCCTATGACTCAGTAGAGTGGTCCTATCTTTTCGACATCCTCCACTACATGGGTTTTAGTAGGAAATGGATTGGTTGGATTCATCAATGCTTCAACTCGGCCAGGGTGTCTGTTTTGATTAATGGATCCCCTTCTGTGGAGTTTGGATTGAGTAGGGGGCTTCGTCAAGGATGTCCTCTGTCCCCGTTTCTGTTTAACATTGCAGTGGCTGGCCTTCACCGTCTGATTATTCGGGCACATGACCGAGGACTCCTGCGCGGGATAGGAGATGAAACGGAAGGATGGAACGTTACGCATCTTCAATTTGCAGACGATACTCTGATTTTTACTCGGTTTGACGAGGAGGAGGTGCAAAATGTCAAAGGTATCCTCCGCTGGTTTGATGCCTTTTCTGGCCTGAAGGTCAATTACCATAAGAGCACTTTGGTAGGGGTTAACGCTTATAGACCATTGGGTGAGAGTTTAGCTCGTCGAGCAGGCTGCAAATATGAAACGTTGCCTTTTACCTACATAGGATCCTCGGTGGGTATGAATCCGCGAAGAATCTCAAACTGGACGGGCCTAGTCGGGAAGATGAGAAGACAACTTACTACTTGGAAGGGATCGCTTCTATCCTTGGGTGGTCGGATAACGCTCATTAAATCGGTGCTGGCCAGCCTTCCAATTTATCACATGTCGATTTACAAAATGCCTAGGGAGGTTATCAAGGTCTATGAGAAAATCATGAGAAGATTTATGTGGAGTGGAGGGGACTCTAAACAGGGTCTAGCTAAGGTGAAATGAGAGTTGGTCACTAGACCAAAAGAAATTGGTGGTCTAGATGTGGGAAACCTTCGTCTGAAAAATGAGGCTTTGTTATTTAAATGGATTTGGGGAGCTTTGAAGGGAGGAGACAAACTATGGGTTAAGATTGTCCGCAATAAATACAACTGCTCGAGTGTGAGGCTTATGTGGAAGCAGGAGCATGGAGCTCCATCGCCCATTTGGAAGGACATTTTGGCTACCTGAGGGAGGGGAGGAGATCGGTTCTATAGTTGAACAGACCATATGCGGCTGTCCGTGGGATGTGGGAAAACTTTTCTATTTTGGTGGGATCCTTAGGCTCTACAAATCCCTCTTGCTCTTAGATTTTCTCGTCTTTACAACCTCACGGGATCCAAAGAGGGTCGGATCAGTGAGTTTGGGGAATGGCGGGAAGATATTTGGGTTTGGAAGTGGCGCTGGCGGAGGGGCTTATTTGACTGGGAAATTGACGAAGTGAATGAGATTTGTCTTGCTTCCAACTCTTTGGAAAGGTGAGGTGGCTGACACTGTAGCATGGAAGCTGGAACTTTCTACTGTTTTCACAGTGCGATCTCTTACAAAGTCCATGGCTGCTGCTCAGCAATCTCCTGAATTCCTGCTGGAAATGGCTTGTACCTCACCGTATGGAAGCTTTCATGTGGCTCGCTCTTCAAGGTCGGATCGCTACCAGGGACTTTCTTCGACAACGTCTCATTATCTCAGAGGAAGAGAGCATCTGCCCCCAATGCCTTTAATTAGGTGAGAGTGTTGACCATCTATTTCTTCACTGCCCAACAACGGGCCAAATCTGAGGCAGCATAGCGAGCTGGGCTGGCTGCGCTTGGTGTCGCCCGAGGAATTTACCAGATTTGTGGAGAAGCTGGACAGGCCTGGTTGATTGGAGGAGCAGTCAGGGGAACAAGATATGTCAGGGGAACAAGATATGGCAGATGCTTATTTATGTGGTCTTGTGGCACCTTTGGTTACAAAGAAATGACAAGGCTTTTAATCACGTCAATTCATGTTCTTTCAAGTTACTGTGTGCTATATTTGGAAGCTGGCATCGGTGGATCAAGGTTGGAGAATCGAGCTTCCCATACACTCCAACTCATATGATAATTTCCTCGTCGTTGCTGGAGACATGGAGTCGGACAAGAGTGCAAGAGAGAGAGTGTTTTATCTGCTTTGTTGTGCTTTACGTTGCTCTTTCCTTTTTATTCCAGTGATGTACTCTTGACTAGCTGTTGTTGTAGCTGATCCTTTTGCTTCTTGTCATGTTCCTCGTGACATTTTAATATATCTATCAGCCTATTGAAAAAAAACATAAACATCAAAATATACAAAAGACAACTTACGATATTTTTTACACTGATTCAGCAACTCTCAATACTTACATCCACTTTTCTCTTATTTGTTCTTACCATCAATCACATCATATGGGTCACGATAACAAACAAATCTTCACATCATTACTCCACTACTCAACTCAGACTTTAACACCTCCTCTTCAAATACAAGCAAGGTTCGCTAGACATCGCAATTGTGTTGGATCTTAAGAAACCACTAGTCTCACGAGTGCAGATCAAGGATCGTGTTTTTCCTATTGAGTACGAGGGGTTACACCATATTTGCTTTAAGTGTGGTCGTTATGGTCATTCTAGCTCGGAGTGTTTTGTCCACAAAGACAATGTTGAACATACAAACACTCGAGAGCAAATTCGATTACGGGAATTGATTGATACTCCGGACTCAAATCAAGGGAGTAGTGGGAAGTCTCAAGACACATATGGCTCCTGGATGGTTGTTGAACGAAGACGAAGAAAACTAATTGCAGACCAAACACCTGTCAGGTTTGCCATCCTCGAAACAGAAGCCAATGCGCCCATGCACAACAATGATAGCTCAATTGAAGCCAGCCCGTGTGACATCCAACACTGATTAAGTTGCCAAGGTAACGCTCAATTCAACCCAGCAAACAAAGTTCTTATGTCGCCTATTCTAGCACCAATTGAAAAGCTTCTGATTTAGTATCCACTGTTTTGGATGCAACCACTCACACAGCCATCCCAGTTAGTTTGGAGTAATTATAGAGTACATCCATATCACTCCGTTCACCAATTCACATTAGCCAACAAAAAAAACTACAGGTTAAGTTTGGTAGTTATAAATTATGAAATTTTAAATTTTAAATTTTGAAATAATTATAAACTTAGGTAGTGGTGGAATAAATCCTAAAAGAACCGTATAACAACTTTATTAATTTGGGTGTACGCCTAATTAAAATACCGGATACATTATATATTTTTTCGTTAGTTCGGGGTATTACACTGTGACAAACTAGTGATACAATTTGTTTCTTAAATTTACAAAAAAAAAGTTCAAAAATTATGGAACTAAAAATGAAGAAAAAAGGAAAATAAAACTTAATTTTCCTTATTAGGAACATTAATACATATTAATTTATTGCGGTGTACACAAATCCGAACTGAATTTAATTTTATTTCAGTAAGGAAGGATAGAGTTCATTCAAAATTTGGTAATGTGGAATATAACAAAACATGTTAATAAGTATATATAATATTTCTACACCCGTGTATTTCTGCTGCGTATTTATAATGTTATTGGTTATTTTATTATGTCTAGGACGCAATGCACGGTAGTTCTTACAGAGTTTTTTTTAATCGAACTTGGACTTTTATATTGTTTGTAGACGTGTTGTCTATTTATTTTAAAGCAATTTTTTTTATTCCGATAACCGAATATCGAACTAAATTTATTTCCAAAATTTTGATTCGATATTTATTATATATATATTATTTATATTCGGTAATTTGTATTTGCTAATTTAGTGAGCCGAGTACCGAACGAAAATTAATAAAATTTCTCAAATCGTACTAAATGACCACCCCTTACTAGGTTCTATGTCTTTTTTTATATTTTAGTTCCAGAACTATTTTATTTGAATTGTTTGAAATTCTATAAAAAATGTATCACTCTATTTAAAATTTTAATTTTTTGTTTTCTTTTATATTTATAAAAAATCCAAAAATAATAATTTTAGTTACTTTTAAGATCTAAAAATATTTTTCTTATTTTCTTATGATTTATTTTTTATTTTTTCCCTATATTTTTTTTCAATTTAATTTTGTATTTTTTTTAATTTCTAGAAATTCTCTTTTTTTAAGCTCCAACAATTTAATTTATTTTATTTTTTATACATTTTTGGTATATTTTTTATTTTTTATTAATATTTTTGGACTCTAATTTAATTTTTTATTTTATGATTCACGTGGCGTGTCACATGGGTAAAGACTGACACATCATCAGGTCAAGCAGGTTGGAAGTTGCTCAGAGATCAAATTAAAACAAGTATGGCACCACAAGGATTTGATTTATCACATTTAAACCAAAGGAACTTGATTAAACAAAGTTTTACAGCACAGAAACCAAAAATATTGTTAGACCAATCTTTAATAAAATTAATACTCCCTCTGTCCGCCATTACTTGTCGTTTTAGCAAAAACGACTACGCGTGAAATTAATTGTCGTTTTCGCCTTTCGATAGCTTCTTCACCTCATTCTGACCAAAACACCCTCGCTCCTTTTGCAAAGCCAATTTCTCACATCTACTCCCATCGCTGCTGAAGCTGAATTCTCCTCTCAAAATTCACCAAAATTTGAGAGGGAAATTGAAAATCAAACTGGGTGGGAAATGGGAAATTTGGGCTTTGTTCACTGTGTTCAATATATATTCCTGCAATTGAATAAATTTTGGTCTCCTCTACTCCGTCCACATCTTCCTCCTTCATTCCAGAGAAAAATTATGCGAAATTAGGTTGTTGAATTCGATTATGGAAACCGTCGAGTACAGGGAAGATTCGCAGTACGATTCCATGATTGAATTTGACGATTCAATGAACATGGTGGTCCGAGATTCAATCAGAATCGTGGCAACAGCCGTGGATGCTGGGAATGAGGCTTCAGGCGACCGCATCGAGGCTATCGTTGAGGATTCCAGCGACGGTGTCATCGAGGCAACCGTGGAGGATTTCGGCGACGAAATGGCGTTGATTGTGGAGGATACCTTCTGCGATGATGGGATATGCCTTCGGGTCGCAAGAGGAAATTGGAGCCACTTGTGAATTTCAAGAAATTGAAGACCAGGGTAGGCGATTCACGGCCGAAAGTTATCCACGATTTCGACTTGAATGAACCCTCGTCTGAGGAGAGACTGTTGGCCGCCAAGTACAAGGGAGAGAGAGATTTCGACCTCAACAAACTCCCAATTACAAGTATGTTTGAATTCGAGGACCCAAGTTATGAACCAGACTTTATTGAGATGTTGCGTCTCTTGCTTCCATCCTACTACTGATGACCAAAATGTATTTCTTCTAGTTTTTGGTTGATCAACAGAATGGTGTTGTTGATGTATGTGGAATTGGTTGTATTTTGTATGTAAGGAACAAGTTTTTGGTTATGTTAGGCAATCTGCAAGCTGTAAGTAGGTAGAAAAGTTGTATGATGTACAAATCAAACCAAATTATCAATGTATTGTATCAAGTTTATTCCAGATTGCTCGCTATTTTTAGTTTATTTCCAGATTACTCTCTGTTTTTAGGTGGAATTGGTTGGAATTTGAGTGGAAAACTTGGGGAAAAAATTAAATCAGTTTGTGTTTGAAGTCTTCTTCCATATTCATCTCTGTTTTCAGTTTGTTTGTAGCCTTTTTGTTCACCAGTTAATCTACTTTCGAGCATTGTGGTTTGTGGTTGGATTTTGACAGGACCAATTGGACTAAAAAATTCATGCTTGTGTTTGAAGTCTTTTTCGACATTCATCTCTGTTTTCAGTTTACTTTCTGTCTTTTGCCAAAGCAATTAATCTACTCTGCATTGTGGTTTGTGGTTGGCATCTTGATCCAGACATGCATGAATTTGGATTAATGGTTTGTGGATTGTTTGAGCAATGACTTCAATTTGTTAATCCTAGGAATTGGATGTATGGTTTGTGGTTTGAATTGAACTCTTGATGAGTCATTACTGTCCATTTGGTTTGGAATATCTCTGTTTTTAAACCAAATGATCTATACTATTGTTAAAATGCTTCTTTGCTTCCGATTTGTGGTTTGTTTGAGCAATGATTTCAATTTCAGTTTAGAGTTGGTTTGGATTGGTATTGGTATGTGGTTAATGTACATTTGCATTGTGGTTTATGTACATCGTCTTGGCTGAATTATTGAAGTGGGAAAACATGGAACATAGCTTGTATTTAAAACTATTCATTTGGTTGATTATTGTTTTCAATTTCATTTGTTTAAAACTATTCATTTGGTCTATATTTCACCCTGGAAATCAAACTGCTGTGCCAAAAGTATTGAAACAGAGACAGAGATTAGAGGAAGGCAAACTCAATTTATTATTCATACTCCATCACAAAACACATGTGACAGAGTTCTTAGGGAAAGGGAAACAAAATATGAACATTCAAACTCCATCACAACACAGACGTGACAGAGATTAGGTAAAGGAAAATAAGACTCTGTTTGATGTTGAACTAATCAGTGGTTGGAATGCCTGGAATGGCATTCGCAAACCTGTTCAGCTCAACATCAGCAGCCCTCGCATTGTTGGCTCCTAGATGCAGCACACGTCTCTTATGCTCGAGATGAGCAATCCCAGTTGAGAGATATGTGATACACTTAGCCAGCATATCAACAGCTGGAATGGTGAGCTCCCCAAAGTCGTCTTCAAATATATCAGCCTTCCGCTGGGTCAGCTCCTCTACCCTTTGGTTCAGCAGCCCGACGTGAAGATTGGTTCGAAGCACCAAGTGGTCTAGCTGCACGATCTCCTCTTGGAGCTGCTTGCTCAGCTCTTGGACCTCATTCAACATTTCAGCTTTGGCTTCGCGTTCCATTGTGAATGACCTGCACAAAGATTCAAAGAGGTGGAAGATAAGAAGGAGGATTAGTAGATGAGTAATTGTGGCCGTTTAGGGTTGTGGTTAAACAAGGGAAAAGAAAGCATTTATAGTGGCTGCCTAGGGTTAGAGACGCCTATTTGAAGAGGTGTAAACCAAGTGGTCAAACGGTGTGGTGTTTGGGAAGGTAAAAGGCTGCCTAAAAATCAGGAATCTATTTTCTGCAATACACTCATTTTCAGCTTAGATACCTGATAAAAGCATGCAACCTACTTCCATCCTAGCACACAGTAGATTCATCACATGATCAATTTGGACTAAAATTGGACACGAAACAGGGCAAGTTAATGTAAATCCAACTTCATCGATCAAGGCAAAGCAATTCAACAAATCATTGTAACCAAACAGCAACCCAATCTCTCATTTAAACCAAACATCTCATCCAAACCAGCAACTAAAGCTGTCATTCAAACCAAACATGTCATCCAAACCATTTAAACCAAACATCTCATCCAAACCAGCAACCAAACATCTCATTCTAACCAAACATCTCATTCAAACCATACATCTCATCCAAACCAGCAACCATACATCTCATTCAAACCATACATCTCATCCAAACCACCAAACAAACATCCCATTCTAACCATACATCTCATCCAAACCAGCAACCATACATCTCATTCAAACCATACATCTCATCCAAACCAGCAAACAAACATCTCATTCTAACCAAACATCTCATCCAAACCAGCAACCAAACATCTCAGTCTATGTAAACATCTCAGCCAAACCAAAAATTCAACATCTCATTCAAATCATTATAACCATAGCAATTTATGCAGACACAAATTGAACATAGAAGTTGCTTCCAAACACAATCCACTTGTACTTATATTGCTGCATCAAATTAGTATTCACATATCTTGCACTATATGTTATATGTACACAAAATACTCCACTAGTTGCACATCATTTACTAAAAAAATCCATTAATAAACTGCAACTTTTAACCAAAAAATGGCCCATCAAACTCCAGTTGGATCTTCACATCTGCATCCTAAATAACAGGCAAAAGTACAATGTCAATACATATTATTGAATGAAAACACAGTTCAAATATGACATGTACAACCAACTGAGAAGCCTTACATTGAACAACAGGAAGATGAGCAAGAGCAGTGGCAATGAGAAGTGGATCACACGACAGCATGGAAGGTAGCAACCCTTGCCTAGCTAATTGTTCCTTCTTCATGTGAGGAATTTTGTACACATTTGAACCTCTAATTTTCAAGATCTCAATCATGCATGATTGGAGAGTTAGGAAAATGCTGTTAGCCTTAAAAGCAGGAAACTCAAAGAAAGCTTTGTTAACTGCTTCCACCAACTGATCCATATTTCTTGCACACCTCTTTGATTGCAGTGATTGAATTGCTCTAAAAAAACCCTAGATCAAGCACATTCAAATCAGGCGAATTAAGGGGTTGACTCAAAAGTGTGATCTTCAAACCCACTTTATCTACTGCTGCCAAAAAATCTACATCATCACAATGTATATGTGTTTTTGCATTGTCCTGTTGGATGATAATTTCATCCATGACACTATCCCCCGGCCATTTGTCCTTAATGGCTGGTAGTATTTTCTCAATCATGAATTGTCTAATAACAGCCCTATCTACCTTGGTAATTGGCTTAAGTTCTAGAGTCCCAGCTATCCTATTTGCACTTGACCTCACCGCAGCCACCTCTGTTACCAATGGGAACACCCCTATCTTACCATCAAATGTACATTCTCCATGAGAATCAAATCTAGGTCTAGCAACAACTGCAAGAAACATAATTTTAGGTATAAAATTAGAACTTTTAATGTTCCTTACAGGATCATCTTCGTCGGCAAGAAGATAGTAAGTCTGCACCTTCCTTGTCATTTGGAACCATTTTTCATCTATGTGCACCACATTTTCCATGTCGTAAAACTGGTTGGAGGTTGGATCAATGGAGAACAGACAATGACGCACCCTTTGCACACGGTTCCCATCTATCAATGTTGGTTTCACCGCATTACTGTGCCGCTTCAATTCTCCACTTCTTAATTTTGTTTGTAAAAATGACTTGGATACACCGAGGATTCCAGCGAGAGACCTCAGAGTTGTCCTATCTCGTAATGGAACATCTCTAATCTTCTGGAGATCAAATTGGATACGCTTTCTCCCACAATTTCTAACTCTGGACTGTGAAACCTCGTTATTTTCAGACTCCCTTCCCCTCTTCCAAATCCGTTGGATTGAACGAATATGCACATTGAAGAATTGGGCAACTTCGGTTGTCGTTGTCCTCTTGAGCTTCCCATTAACACTTTTTGTTAGGAGCATTTGGTAAGCAGCGTGTCTGTCCTCGTTACAAAGCTCTCTTCTAACTCCATTTTGACCTACCATCAACAGCAAACAAACGCAATCAAGATCAGGAGAGAAAACTATTAATAAATTAACATCAACCATTCATAAATTAAACCATAATCACGAGAGGAATGGAATAATTTGACCTTCAACACCTCCGCCATGTTCTGGGTCCGGAGCATCTTCATGGATTGCGTCCAAAATCGGCGATTTTGGGGTCTGTTCTTCATCTTCTAAAACAATCCCGACACCTGAGGATGGTAATGGGTTGTTTGCAAACAGAGTGAGAGGGTCAATTTGGTTGGTATCCATTGTTTGGCCGCAAGAGTTTGTGAAGCGAGTAGAGGGTGAGATTTGAGACTTCTGGAGTCAAGCAAAAATGGATGGGGAGCTGAAAATATTGAAGTGATACCATTGTCCCCAAATATATTCGAATTTGGGCGGCCAGAGTTCCAATTTTTGGTTTGAATTCAACTCGAAGTTTGGAGGGAGGCCGCGAAAATTTTGGGAAAATTCGCGCGGCCAAAGAGGGAACGAAGAACAGAGGTGAAAGGAATACAGAGCTGAGGAAAGAGGAGGGGCAGCAAGGTCTTCTCACCCACGCGCACAGTGCGGCCTTAAACTCCGTGCCCACTGCTAAAACGACAAGTAATGGCGGACAGAGGGAGTATATGAAAAAAATTGTAAGTAAAATGCAGCAAAAATTGATAGATATTTTTTCATATTTTATCTTATTTTTGTTTATTGTGTTTCTTTACTAGTCATGCAACCTTCAATCAGACGACATTTCAGTTCTTTAATTACGAAGAGAAAAAAAAATGCATAATACAAATTGCGGGAATTCCCCAGCCTGGTCTGACGACATTGCGGCTTAGGCAAGCATTAGATTAGAGAACTAATACAAATAATGATGTGGGAGTTTTAATGCTCTCTAATTCTTTTTATTATGTTGTTGGAACTAATTAAACATCATTATTTTTTGTTGATGTACTATTATTATTAATAATAATAATTTATTTGTGATGAATTTAAATTAATAAATTAATATAATGTTGATTACTCAATAATTGGCTATTTTAGTTGGATAAATTTAAGTTATTTTGAAGCTAGAAAGTGAAAGAAATGGTGTGATAATGGTGACTAACGATTTAGATTCTCTAATTTTTTCTATAACATGATAAAAAATGATCAATTCATTAATGATTTGAATTTGCCGGATCCGGGTGACTGACCGGTGAGGCTCTGATCCGTGAGGGGACTAAAAACACATAAATGAACTTAAAAAGTGAATACTATGTAAAATCGTCGCCTGAGAGATTCGAACTCTCGCGGGGAAACCCCATGTACTTAGCAGGCACACGCCTTAACCACTCGGCCAAAGCGACGATCTATTACATGTGTCAAAATTTGATTAGAAATAATCATATAATGTTTTTTAGTTTCTCAACAGTTTGCATAACAACTTAACAAGTGGCGATGTAAAAATTCACCAAAAAGAAAAAAATCTGTAATGCATCTGTCGTTTTCCTCTTCAGATTCTATTGGTCTTGTTGCCAGGTGGTGACCTACGGAATTTACATTTACTGCATTCATTACTCAGTATGGAATATGGATTTGGATGAGGTCTAGTCCATGTGCAAACAAGCTTCTGGAAACCATATCCTCCCTTTGCTGACTAAATCTATCCCATCCACACCACGATTGGTTCTAACGCAAGTCTCTGACTTCGAGTCTAAGGCATGAAAACATGCATCACGTTGGTAGAGCCTTCTTCGTTTAAGCACATCGATGTTCAAGCATTATTAGTCTCGTGCCTCGATGGGCAAAGCCTCATGCATTATAATCCAATCAATTCTTAGCAGTAGCACAACATTATGAAAATTGCACAAGTTTTATTTTATTCTTCCAAATACTCTAAAGCTTGGTGCAGCATTCAATTTTTGATGAGAGGAGAGGTTGTTACTTGTTACCATTACAAGCGTAGTAATAATCAAATAAATATTACAAAGTCCTAGCTGATGAAAACCTCTGGTTGAGATAATCATATAACACACCTTTTACAAGCTCAAATGGATGAATCCTTGGATGACCATTCTTGACGCCATTTAACTACGATGGGACTTCTAACTCGATGAATTCCATCACTCCATTCGATTGATCCAAAGCTTGGAGCACTAGTACCAGACCAACCCAAGCTGACACTTGAGAGTGTAATCTCATAAGACAATGTTTGATTCTCTGCACTGAACACAAGCGTGCTCGGCCAAACTTAACCTCAACATTTGCAGGAGCATCCACATTAACTTCATACACTGCATCACCAGATTTCCCTACGTTCTTCACCACCCTCGTGTACTTGGCCACACCATTCGCACCCTCAAACACAGCTGAGAATGATGGATAATTGAGGTTTCCTGGACTACTCAATTTCCCATTGCATACATCCAAACTAACAGGCTTTTTCACAAACACTGCTATTTGTTCAGCATTGAACCCAATCGCACAAAGGAATGCAATATAATCTCTAGTGTTCAAATCGTAGACTAGACCACGATCAAGAGCAGCATTGGGATCCACATAACCAGCTCCATGACTAAAGGGTGTTGTTTCTTTACCACTAGCAAGGTCAAAGATTTTCTTACCAGAATTTTCTAAAGTGTAAGCAGTAGTTACTAAGTGATACGATCCTGGCTAGGCCAAGACGCGCATAAGTGACGATCTTGTTCTTCTCTCGATTTGGTGTGCGGAATTAAGACAAATCCCCAAAACGTTGCTCTTCTTTAAACCGACTAGTATCCTATACTACTAGTGGCTAGATTTCTGAAGTTGAGGTTAATAGGTAAGCGGCCCACTTTCCTATCGCACTCGATAAGTACCTAGTACTTGACTTGGCGCCTGAGGTCCAATTCATAAGCGTCGCACCAACGAATCCTCCCCACTGAGATTGAGTTCGTCCAATCCCCAAAAGAAATCGAATCACACGATTTCGAAGATTGAATCACACAAGCTCCAAGGTCCGAGTCACACGAGCCCTAACAATTGAGTTACATAATCGCTAAGCGTGCATTGTGCACCTCCCACGCCGAATCACTCGAACGCCACACAAGCAAAACATGCAACACGCCTCCGCAGATCCACGCTTGAGTCACACAAATGCACACATGAATGACGCACACTAGCTCACGCCCCTCTCACACCTTGAGTCACACAAGTCGCCACGCTCTGCTAGCCCTAACCAAATCACACGGCTAAGTTACACAAGTAACGGTTTGCTCCGGAAGATTCAAGAATAAGAAGGTAGAAGGTGAAAAGGGAATTTGGTAAGGTGTATTTGCTGGAAACTTGATCTTGTTCTTTCTTCGATTTGGTGTGTGGAGTTAGACAAATACCTTTCACGTTACTCCTTTGAACCATTTTTATTTTGGCTCGTGGTCAACTTTGCTTTGACGGCTTGCGTTCCCACTGTGCACACTGATTTCTTGACTTGAGCCCGACTTTGATTCCCTCGTCCGATTGACCTGATTTTTGGACATGATATTCCTAACATCTTGAGGTATCTTGTATTTTTCACAGAAGTCAATTCGGAGTTCATCTTGACCACAAAATTATTTCTGGACTCTAACGCAACCATAGGTGCCTCTTGCGCCTTTCTTGCTCAAGCACACGCCTTGCTCGTGCGTTGCTCTTTGTAATCACCCTGTGGGATTTAGCTACATTCACTAAGCTCTTGGTAGCTTGTTTAGCTCGTTCCCTCACATATCGTAGCTCAACCCATACTCGCTTCTCGGCCTTAGCGCACTCTAGGGTTCGATGTGATCCTAGAATCGTGTCACTCCCTCCCCCTTGAAAACGATTCATCCTCGAATCTGATTTTATGATATTCTTCAAGGACACTTTGTATCTTTTCAACTTTTCCCAAACTGAACCGCTTGACTCATCCTCTCTTCCATGCTTTCCAAGAGAACTCATCACCTTCTCGTTGGAACTAAACTCATCACTAACCTGAAAATAAAAAGGATTATTAAAAGTAGGGTCAGCTTCCTCAACACTCTCGATTTTCTCCTCAAACTTGCGCTTCTCTTCTTTAAATTCCTTGTACGAATTTGCAAGATTTCTTCGGTCTTTTAACACTTCCATTTCTGTTAATGGCTCAAGATCAAACCTTCGCCCATCCTTGAAGGCCTCATAGTGATTGGTCTCTCCATGGTGTATTGTCTTCATGTCATATTGCCACGATCTTCCTAAAAGGATATGGCATTCCATCATTGGGACCACATCGCAATACACCTCACATCCGAATCCTCCAATGGAAAACGAGACTAGAACTCGATGCGTTACCTCCACCTCAATGTCACTCGTCATCCATTGCACTTTGTAAGGATTCTCTCTTTCGATCAATGGCAGCCCTAGCTTCACCACCAGCAAATCACTAGCACAATTAGTCACGCTTCCATTGTCTACCACCACCTAATATTCTTCTTCCTTAATTAAGCACCGAGTGTGAAAAATATTAGTTCTTTGACTCGTCCCCCTTAACTCTTGTTTTGGTTGCGCCACCAAACTTCTCTTAATCATTAGAGTCAAACCATTGATAACTTCTTCGGTCTCAAGCTCCTCATCCGAATCACTGTTTTCTAACCCCTTGGGCTTATTCCTTTCTCTACAATCCTCTTCGCTTATCACACTTCCCTCTTGAATTACCATCACTCGCTTATTAGGACAAGCATTCGCATAATGCCCACGGCCAGTGCATTTAAAGCACACTATGTCTTTTGCCGCCACCTTTGTAGAATTAGGGTTAGAGGAGCCCTCCTTTGTTCGCCCTTGCAGAATACTTGACATCTCATTGCTCCTTTGATTCGGCATACTTGACTTCTCATCTCGAGTCCAACTCTACTTCTTCCAAGGTGCCCATTTAGAACTAGAACTCACAGCTCTTGACTTGCGTTGCTTCTCGATTTTAGACGCTAAGTGTAGCATCTGTTCTAGTGAATTGTTACTCGTCAATTCCAACTTGTTGGCTATTTCAAAATTAAGTCCGCTTAAGAACCTAGCCATAGTCGCTTCTTCATCCTCCACAATTTGCGCTCTTGTCAACGCAATTTCCATCTCGTTGAAATATTCTCCTACCCTCCTTGTTCCTTGCGTTAGGGTTTGAAGCTTTTGATGAAGGTCACGTTGAAAGTGACTTAGCACAAGCCGCTGCCTCATGAGTGCCTTCATGTCATCCCAAGTTGCTACGGGACCAGCTCTTACCCATGCCCTTGTTTGATTTAGTGAGTCCCACCAATGAGCGGCGTAACCACTAAATTCCACCGAAGCAATCTTCACCTTCTTCTCTTCCGAGTAATTATGACAAAGGAAAATACTTTAAACTTTCCTTTCCCACTCTAAATAGACGTCGGGATCGTCCTTGCCATGGAAAGGCCGAATTTTTATCTTTATGCTCCTAAGGTTCCCATAAATTTGTTCTCCAAAAGGGACCCTTCCGTTTTGCCTTTCCTCTTCTTCTTCTTCTTCGACCATCTCATACCAACGCACACGCCTAGGTCGGAGCCCTTCATTGTTGGCATTAGGGTTTTCTTGTTCAGCCCTAGGAACTTCTTCTTCTCTGCCCTCTTCTTCTCTTCTAGGCCCTCTAGGGTTTGGACCAATTGGGTCTTGCTGCACAACTCTAGCCACCCTCTCATCAAGTTGTCGCAACCGAGCGCTTGTTTCTTCCTTCCATTACGCCATCTCATCAAATCTCACATTTAGATTGCGTAATAAGTCTAGCATTTCTTGTAACAATTCTTGGTTCCCTTGATCCGCCATGTCTCTTACACAATTAAAATAAAACCAAACAAACGAAGAACACTTCGATTCTTTTTGTGTCTTCTTCTTTCTTTTTCTGTTTTCGTTTCCTTTCTTTTTCTTCTCTCTTTTTTATATTTTTTTTGACTTAACAAAATTAAATCAAAAACGAAAGATAGATGGGATTTTGTTACCAAATCGTGACCTCCCTTGAGCTCCGCTACCAACTGATACTATCCTGGCTAGGCCAAGACGCGCATAAGTGTTCTTCTCTCTATTTGGTGTGCGGAATTAAGACAAATCCCCAAAACGTTACTCTTCTTTGAACCGACTAGTATCCCATACTACTAGTGGCTAGATTTCTGAAGTTGAGGTTAATAGGTAAGCGGCCCACTTTCCTATCGCACTCGATAATTACCTAGTACTTGACTTGGTGTCTGAGGTCCAATTCGTAAGCGTCGCACCAACGAATCCTCCCCACTGAGATTGAGTCCGTCCAATCCCCAAAAGAAATCGAATCACACGATTTTGAAGCTTGAATCACACAAGCTCCAAGATCCGAGTCACACAATCGCTAAGCGTGCATTGTGCACCTCCCACGCCGAATCACTCGAACGCCACACAAGCAAAACATGCAACACGCCTCCGCAGATCCACACTTGAGTCACACAAACACACACACGAATGACACACACTAGCTCACGCCCTTCTCACGCCTTGAGTCATACAAGTCGCTACGCTCTGCTAGCCCTAACCGAATCACACGGCTAAATTACACAAGTAACGGCTTGCTCCGGAAGATTCAAGAATAAGAAGGTAGAAGGTGAAACGGGAATTTGGTAAGGTGTATTTGCTGGAAACTTGATCTTGTTCTTTCTTTGATTTGGTGTGTATAATTAGACAAATCCCTTTCACGTTACTCCTTTGAACCGTTTTTATTTTGGCTTGTGGTCAACTTTGCTTTGATGGCTTGCGTTCCCACTGTGCACGTTGATTTCTTGACTTGAGCCCGACTTTGATTCCCTCGTCCGATTGACCTGATTTTTGCACATGATATTCCTAACATCTTGAGGTGTCTTTTATTTTTTGCAGAAGTCAATTCAGAGTTAATCTTGACCACCAAATCATTTCTGGACTTTAACGTAGCCATAGATACCTCTTGCGCATTAAACTTGCGCCTTCTTGCTCAACCACACGCCTTCCTCGTGCGTTGCTCTTTGTAATCACCCTGTGGGATTTAGCTACATTCACTAAGCTCTTGGTAGCTTGTTTAGCTCGTTCCCTCACATATCGTAGCTCAACCCATGCTCGCCTCTCGGCCTTAGCGCACTCTAGGGTTCGATGCGATCCTAGAATCATGTCACTAAGGCAGATTTTATCACAGCAGGTGACCAATCAGGGTATGATTTTTTAAGCAAAGCAGCAATTCCACTCACATGAGGACAAGACATTGATGTACCTGAGATTATGTTAAACTCAACCCTTCTACGATCAATGTTCAAGTCTGTTGTAGAGCTTACATCGGTCCAGGCAGCCAAAATGTTAACACCAGGAGTAATAACATCTGGCTTCAAAATCTCGGGTGTCTGATGGTTCGGTCCTCGGCTGGAAAAGGCTGCAACTTTAGGAGCTGAAGGTGAAGACCCAATTACAGTTCCGAGGAAAGAAATTATTGCGGTAGGGGATTGACTCGTTTTGATGTACTCTTTTATCTTATCCCCTACATTTGCACCAACCATTGTAGCTGGTATAAGATGAGAATCAGCAATCAGCTCCTCACTGTTTTCATCTGTATTAGCCATGATCATCCCAGCTCCACCTGCAAGCTTCACAGCTGCTCCTTTCTCTACTCTCGTGTTTTCTCCTCGATCACACACCACAATCTTTCCCTTAACTTTAGATGGATGAAGACTTCCTGTATAACAATACCTATTCCCACAATCACCAGCATAAACCAAAGGAAGTTTAGAATCAACAAGAGGGTCACCAGAATAGAGTGAAACCCCACCAAAAGTGGAATTATTTCCAAGCAAAACATCAGCAGGGAGCTCCCTATCAATTGTTGAAGCCCCAATAGTTAAGATCCAAGGAGCAATGTTCGCAGCTGTGAATGAACCCGGGCCTGAATTCCCAGTAGAACATGACACAACAATTCCATGTTGAGAAGCACTAAAAGCTCCGATTGCAATCGAATCATAATCGTATCGAGGAGCATAACCATTAGCATCAACAGATAAAGAAATGAAATGAACCTCATCAGTTATAGCTTGATCCATAGCAGCAAGAATGTTAGAATCATAACAACCACCTGGCCAACAGATCTTGTAAGCAGCGATTCTTGCTTTCCTAGCCATCCCTCGCGCTTCACCACTAGCATATTGAAATAAACTGGAATTATGAACCAAAGAACCAGCTGCAGTGGATGTTGTGTGGGTTTTATGCCCCTCTGTATCTCTTGGAGATAATGCATCTGCCTCATCAATATCACTACTCCCTTTGCTTGCCAAATACCCTCTATAGTAAGCTCTAGCCCCAATTAGTTTCTTATTGCAAGAACCTGAGGGAAAGTCTGGAGATTCTTCACAGATTCCTTTTCAGGATGTTGGGATTTCAGGCAGATCATGGTCGGAGAAACTTGGGTGCTCCGGCCAGATTCTGGTGTCAAGAACCCTGATGATCACACCATCGCCATAGTTGGAATTCTGCCAAAGGCCGGAGCTTGAAGAGAGGCCTAAGAAGGAAGGGGTGTGAGTGGTGTGGAGATGCCAAAGTTGGTCAGGGATGACAGAGAGGACGCTAGGGATGTTGCGGAGATGGGTTGCCTGCTCATCGGAGAGATGGGCGGAGAAGCCTTGGGTGGCGCAGCGGTAGGAATAGAGGAGTCTGGTGGGGTGAGGGGAAGGAGGGAGGGAATGGAGGATGGAGGAGTACCAGTCTTGGTGGGAGGGAAAAGGGGAAGGCTTTTGGGATTTTGAGACATGGATTATGAAGGTTTGTGGGTTGTCGGAGGAGGAGGAGTAGACGGAGGTAGCGGTGGCGATTGAGAGAAGAAGGAGGAGGAGGAGAGAGGAGGCATAAGAAATGCCCATGAGTGAAGATTTCTGTCTGTGTTTGTTTCCTCAGAAATTGGAGGAGAAATGAGTGGAATAGTGACTGTTTTTTCAGTTTAATTGTCAAAAAAAAGGGAAAAGAAAAGAACAGGTTTAGCATTGGACCACAATTATCCAACTCACCTAGGAATAATTAAAGATATTTCAGATTTTTTTGTGTGTGTATATTCTATTATTCTTTGAATTCATCTGGAAATTCATTGTTTGTGACTTTTTACTTTCTTTTTTCTTTCCAGAAAAAAATCAATATGAACAACATATACGTAAAATAAAACAGATTATTCAGGGGAAAATGATAGTAAAATTTTCAAAAGAACACATAAAAGTTGGAAGAAAAATGTAAGAGATATGATAGAGGTTAAAATACTACGAAAAAAATTGGAAAAAAAATTACATTTATTTGTCAAATTTTTATTATTTTATGCAATTTGTTAATATTTAAATTAAGCAACTTTAAAAAAATTAGATATATATTGTGATTTTGAGACATGGATTATAAAGATTAAAATTATACTTTATTTAAGAAGTTTGGGGACAATTATAAATTCCCCCTTAATTGTTTTTATTACTAACTTAAGAGTTAATATAAGAGTGTTTTGTATTTTTATCTTTCTTTGATCTTTGATAAGATTTAGTCATACTGCATGCCTTCCAAAAGGGATCTGGATTCTTTGGACCAGTGAATTGCCCGTCTTCCTATGGTTTTAGTAGATAAGCTGTTCTTGATAATTTTGATGATGGGCTGACCAATAAATGTGTGTCAGCCATGGTTTTAAAAACCATACCAAATAGGCCGATTCAATCTCTCGGTTCGGTATAAGACGGCCCAGTTTACGCAATTACAAATAAATAAAGGAGAGTTACCCTTGAACTTTTAATCAAATCAAATACTTAATAAAAAAGTTACTCCCTCCATCCCTAAAAGGATGTCTTCCTCGCATCCCAATATTCAGTAGGGAACGCATATCGAGGAGACCGGATGATGCACTATTTGACCCCAAAAAATTCTGTACTTTTTTTCGAACGTACGTTAATCCTTAACGTACTTCCAAAAAAAAATTCGGGGCAAAATTATCTCAAATAGTGACTGTTCCGGCCGTTTTAAGATACGTTCCGAAACAGTAAAAACAAATGCTAAAACGACATCTTTTTGAGGACGGAGGGAGTAATTTCTACGTTCAAACTTTATGGTAATGCAATCCTTCCCCGTTCAGTTTTAACGTTCAAAATGACCTCAACCTCTAGAAAGCTAAGAAAAAAACTTGTGGAAATCCAAATGAATTAAAATAATTTTTTTTAAATTTTATTGTTATGGATTTTTAATTTTTCCTCAATTTTTAATTTTTCATATTTTTTGTTTTTATATTATATTATTTTATTTTATTTTAAATTATTTTTGTTACTTATTTAACATTACTATTTTATAATTTTATAATGATTTTAATGAATTTTTTAATTTTCTATTTTCTATTATGTTTTATTTTAAATAATTTTTAATAAATATAATGGAAAAAAAATAAAAAAATAACGGGTTATATGAAAAATTAAGAATTAAAGTGTCTAACCTCCTAAAAATTATGTACAAAAATGTCATTTGCTCTTGCCATTCTTTTATGAGATTTTACTTTTCTAATTTTTTCTATAATATTATCAGTTATATTAAAAAAAAATTGAATCATCTAATAAAATTGAACAAATGAATTTTTTTTTTGTTGACGTAGCTAATGGTAAACTTACAAACCACTGTTAATTTCTGTTTTTGTTAATTAATTCCTTTTTTTTTCGCCTTTTGGCAGAGAACAGAAGAAGAACTCTAATTTTCAACGGAGAACGATTTGTAGAGAACGAGGGAAGCCAAGAAACGATTTGCAGTCATGAACATCAACTCCCGCGGTGAAGCAACAGTGAAGCCCCATTCTCCATCTCTGCGGCTCCAACCAGTCCTCTTCTTGCAGTAATGACAACAGGTTTTGTGAATAAAAAATGGGAAGGAGGAAGAGGACAGGCAAGATCTGGAAAATCTATTGCTCTTTTCTTCATCTTGTTCTTCAAATATTGTTAACCTAGACCTAAATCCAGTACACATAACAAAATATAAGGAGGAGAGGAGGACATGCAAGATCTAAAAAATCTATTGCTCTTTCCTTAATATTGTTTGCAACGAATCTAGTTCCAGGTTTTGCAACCAACAAATCCTTTCATTCCACAATCTTGGTTTTGCAACAAACCTTGATATGGAAACTCGGTGTGAATGATGAGCGGTTGGTGACGAACTGACGACGAATGTGAGATAAACGAGAGGAATGTTGAAGTGGTGGTGCTGATGTTGGTTGAGTGGCTTGGACGAATTTAGGGAGGAGGCAAAAGATTCGGTTTGTTGGAAAGATTGAGGAAGGACGAGGAAGATTGGGATGTTATGTTGTGCGGCTGTGAAGTAACAAAAAAAAGTGATTAAAGGTATTTGTAAGTACCAAAATTTCATTAATAATTTAGATTTTTAATTTTATTCATCTAATTTTATTGGACTCAATTTTTTTTAATATATTTAAAAAAAGGGTTAAATTTACAACTTTAAAAAATGTACAGGAGTAGGAATGCAGATTTTAAAAATATAGGAGCCGAGGTAATAGCATAAAGACCCCCTGTACTATTTTTTAAAATAGAAACCTCCCCTGTACTTCAAAAAGTCAAATTGACCTCCCCTGTACTATCGGTCAGAAGCAAAAGTAGGTCCTTCTGTTAATTTGACTAACAGATGTGAATTTTGACTCTTTTCTACCGGTTGCAAGGTTTTTCCTTCCCGGTTGACAACCTGCTTTTTCTTTTCTTTTTTCTCAATTAGGTTTTCTTTTCTTTTTTTCAAAATCATTCCTTCCTTTCATCTTTCCTTAGCCCATCTCCATTCCCACTGCAAAAACAACAAAAACAAAAGAAAACCCTTTAATTTCTCACCCTTCGTCGGCCACCATCTTTCCTTAACCCTTTTATTTCTTTTCTTATCATCAACCACCTCCATTTCTTTCTCTCTGCTCCATCCAACATCTTCATCATCATCTTTTTACCTTATTTTAGATCTAGATCTAGATCAAGATTCAGATCTAGATCTAGATCTAAATATATGGATGGATCTCGCCTGTCACCACGCTCATCGTCTTCGTCATCAGCAGTAGCGTCTCTGTCTAAGTCATCTGCCACAGCATTGGTTCCGTCCATAAAGCCCACCGACTACGCCCACAGCCCCGTCCACTACGTCTTCGCTTTGGTAGACCACACCACACTTTCCCGCCTCCTTTCCACTTTCCCTCACCTCGCTGAACCAACTCAGATCTACTCAGAGTCCGACTCCCTCACTCAGGAGCGACTCGCCCGTACTCTCGCCGCCGCCGGTGCTGACGTGTCTTTGCAAAACGCTGCCGGATGGAACCCCCTCCAGGAACCATTATGCCGCCGCACCTCCGTGTCTTTGCTAATCCTTCTTTCTTTTTTTCTTTTTTCTTTTTGAGTTATTTCCTTTTTCTTTTTTCATTTTTTATTGATAGTTGAGAATATACTGATGATGGATGGGTTTTGAAATTCTGGTTGGAACCCATATATTGTTTGTGTTATTGTAATTTTCAATTTGGAGTTATGGAAAATTGTATTTTGTTGGTGCATTTTGTTGCTGTTTGAATTGAATTTGTTGTCGTCTGAGCTTTTTAAACATGTGGTGGGTTTTCTGGAGAATTGCAGGCAAAAATTGCAGGAGATTAAATCAAGAAAAAAAATTAAAGAATAAGAAAATAAGAAATGAAACTGCTGGAAATGAAAGAAATTAAGGACAACCTATTTTCTCTATTTTTGTAATTAATAATATTATTTTTTGAATTATTAAATTTAATTTTGTAAGTGTAACCGGGAAAAAATGGGGAAAAAAAGGACAACCTGCTGTCCAAGGTCATAAAGCAATTTCTGTTAGTTTGACTGTTTCAGACTAACGGTTTGCTTCTGACCGATAGTACAGGGGAGGTCAATTTGACTTTTTGAAGTACAGGGGAGGTTTCTGTTTTCAAAAATAGTACAGGGGGTCTTTATGCTATTACCTCAACTAAATTAAACTAGAAATTTTCTTTTATACGTTACCGAACCTTATTGAATTTGAATTTCGTACACGTAACCAAGTAAGTGCATTGCATAGATGAAGCCACCTCATCCTTATACAAGCAAATGAAGATGAAAATGATGACTCATACTGTACCGTACTTGCTACTTTCTATAATAATCAAAAGTGGACAAGTGAGTGAGTTGCCAACCTAATCCAATTACTTCCCTTTTCCATCTCCTGCAAGTTCTCCAATCGAAGAAACGAACTCACGCGTTACTTGTCCATCTCCTACCATTTAATTTAACCGACAGAACACTGCAATCTGCAATCCAAAAGTTTGTATCTTTTCCTCTTAAACTGTCATTTCTCATCTTTTAGAAATTAATTATGTTGCTGGATTATTAAAGATTTGAACTTTGATCAGGATCATGTTTGATGTGTGATCGCTTATACAGATTCTCATGTCTCTTTTTTTTTTTGGTTTTTGGTCGCTTATACAGATTCTCATGTCTCTTTTTTTTTGGTTTTTTGGTCTGTAGAGATGGGGTTTGCAAAGAAGGGATACGAGTTTTTGAGTGAGATTGGTCTTAGCTCAAGGAACTTGGGATGTTTTGTTAATGGCGCCTGGAAAGCACATGGCCCTGTTGTCACCTCCTTGAATCCTTCAAACAACCAGGTTCGTGTTTATTTCTCCTGATTCTTCTGTTTCTTTTCCTTTTTTTGTGTGTGATTAGATCATTAGAAGATTATTCTTCATATGGGTTCTTTTGGTTTCTGAAGAAGATCAATGGCTGGATGATTTTCGCTTAATTGTTTTATTTTCATGGGTATTTCCTAAATCTCTTCGATGATAACTATGTCTCCTTGTGATCCACTCTTTTTTGTTGGCTCAGGCAATAGCTGAAGTTGTTGAAGGTTCAATTGAGGATTACGAAGAAGGCATGAAAGCTTGCAATGAAGCAGCAAAGATATGGATGCAGGTGAGATGCTAATGAGGCCGTTAAACATTGGTGTTTGCTCAGCAGATTACACTGATCATCCTTCTTGTTTATGAAGTTTTAGGATCATCCATGGTGTTATATTGGTGTGAACAATTGTAATTAATTTTAGGATCTGAGTTAGGATGGCAATAATAAGGTTGCATGTATCATATAATTAATTTGTATATAAACACTATCTTGGATATGGTACTTGATGTTTTTTCTTGAGATTGATCACCAACCTTTCCCAATGGTCTTGTATCCTACTGCAGGTTCCTGCACCAAAGAGAGGTGAGATTGTCAGGCAGATTGGAGACGCATTGAGAACCAAACTTGAGCAGCTTGGGCGTCTTGTTTCGCTTGAGATGGGAAAAATTGTTCCTGAAGGAATAGGGGAAGTTCAAGTATGTTCATGTTCCTTCAAATTGATATTCGTTTGCCACTGTGCATAGCATATTCATTTAAGTAATAAGTTAAATTTTGTTTTTTGTTGTCTTTTAAATGCTTTCTGTTTTGTTTGTGCTAATGTTTGCAGGAAATAATTGACATGTGTGATTTTTCTGTGGGGTTAAGCCGGCAACTGAATGGATCGATAATACCTTCAGAACGTGAGCTCAACATAACTTTATTTTCTTTCTTTTGCAACATTTACAAATTTCTCTCAATTCTATGTTTATTTGCTAAAGCAAGTGCAACTTTATTCTTTTTGTTATTGTTGGTAATTTTGGAACTTTGGTATTTCCAGTTAGATAAACTAGTCCTGAGAATAATTAATTTTGATCTGGTGACAGGTCCAAATCATGCAATGCTGGAGGTAGACTGCTTCTTCACTGTACTTCTAGAATCAGATTAATACTTTTGTCTTCCTTACATTCTTAGTTTTGGACATTTGTTGTGCTCAGATGTGGAATCCTCTTGGTATAGTGGGTGTGATTACAGCTTTCAACTTCCCATGTGCAGTTCTTGGTGAGTGCTTTACTTGATTCAATAAATCAGGAGTTTAAGAAAATTAGTAAATACAAGATTTTGTAATTTGTAAAATACAGATAAGCATATATGATTTCTGTCGTGCCTATATTTTGGGAGGTTGCAGTGCCTGGATATCTCGTTTTGTTACCCAAATAGGAGTTTCCCTTCTACCACCGTTCTTCCTCTAGATTCTCAAAGTGGTCTCCTTTAAATGCTTTCCATTAGCTTGATGACCCTGTTGTGCATCTTGATTGTATTCTGAGCTGGTATTAGCTGTGTACTGTTTCTGATATCATAAATTTGTCGAATATGATATACTGAAATTATGAAATACTTTTCTTTCGAGTGTGCCACGATTTAATGTATAGTGCCTGTGTGTAGGATGGAATGCTTGCATAGCTCTAGTATGTGGCAACTGTGTTGTTTGGTAAGTCAAGATATCAATCAGTAATGAATACAAACTCTTTCCGTTACTAGCCATCATATATATCTTTTCTTGTTCTTGAATTCCATTTTTTTTTAAATCCTAGGAAAGGTGCTCCAACAACTCCCTTGATCACCATAGCAATGACAAAACTAATTGCTGGGGTCCTAGAGAAGAACAACTTGCCTGCTGCAATTTTTACAGCGTTTTGTGGTGGTGCTGGTATTGGTCAAGCAATAGCCAAAGACACACGCATTCCTCTTGTTTCATTCACAGGCAGCACAAAGGTCAAAATCTGGTGCCTGATACAAATTATCTGCTATTCACCATTAGTTTCGTTTCATTTCTGCTCATTAAAGTTTGTTATGAGAATTTGATGATAAGTTGCATATTCTTTTGGTCCATGTGGAATGTTACTACATTTATCATATGGTGCACCAGAATATGGCCTAGAAGACTTAATATATCCCCCCTAAACAAATTGTAATTCAACACATGGAGGACATCAGATAATGCATACTTTGACACCTATACATAAATGTATGTTTTACAGGTGGGCCTAATGGTGCAACAAACAGTAAATCAGAGATTTGGAAAATGTTTGCTTGAGCTAAGTGGAAACAATGCTATAATAGTGATGGATGATGCTGACATCCGGCTAGCTGTTCGTGCTGTTCTGTTTGCTGCTGTTGGGACAGCTGGTCAGCGCTGCACATCATGCCGTAGACTGGTATTCTAATATATGTAGTATTTATTTATTTCAAATACTTGTATCATAGTAGGATTCTTTTTTTTAAATCTTACTTTTCTTCTTATTTTGATTGTGTTGAAGCTTCTCCATGAGAGTATATACGAAAAGGTACTTGATCAGCTACTTGATGCATACAAACAAGTTAAAATAGGGGATCCATTGGAAAAGGGCACTTTGCTTGGGCCATTGCATACTTCTGAATCGAAGAACAGCTTTGAGAAGGGAATAGAGATCATCAAGTCCCAGGTATGTTCTGTTTTTCACTCATTCGATGAATTTTCCAATATTTCAAGCATAAGTGTTCATTCGTCCAGTGTGATCTAAGTTTCTAAATTTCATAAGTATTAGCTATACGGAATAACTTGAAGGTGTGGTGGGTATTTGTGGTGGAGAGTGGTGTTAGAGGTACTAACACTTTTTCTAACACTTTTTTACTTAAATGCCCACATTTCAGTCTTATGCTGACTTGGTAGTTATTTATTTAAATATAAAGAACAATAACATAATAAAGAAGGGATAAAACCCAATCTGTTTCTTGCCACATCAGTTAGTATCCCTAGCATTGTTCTTGGGTTGGATGATAGTATCGTTTCATTACCTGGTTCTATCAAATATTGAATTTACCAACTGTTATGTTACAGGGAGGCAAGATCGTCACTGGCGGTTTAGTTGTAGACTCGGAGGGGAATTTTGTGCAGCCTACAATAGTCGAGATTTCTGCGGATGCAGATGTTGTTAAGGAAGAGTTATTTGCTCCCGTTCTGTATGTTATGAAATTTAAGGTATACACTTCACGCTCTTAGGGATGAGCTTTTTTATTTCCCAGTATTTCAAGATAGCTTTTCAATCTCTTATACTTGTGTTTGTTAGCTTTTTGATCTCCTATACTTGTGTTTGTGGCTATAAATTAAGTTGATTTTATATATTGTTCTTTGATTATTTATAACTGTTTTTTGTGCAGACTTTAGAAGAAGCAATTGAAATAAACAATTCAGTTCCCCAAGGATTAAGTAGTTCCATTTTCAGCCGCAAACCAGAGGTTCTCTTCAAATGGATTGGGTTAGCTTCTTTATCGTTTGAATGGATAGTCGATTACCACCGTTCAGTAACCTCCGTATCCACAAAATCATGGAACCTGGTGCTCTCTGAATTTCTGACTTGGTTATATATAATGCAGGCCACTTGGAAGTGATTGCGGCATTGTGAATGTAAACATACCCACAAATGGTGCTGAAATTGGCGGTGCCTTTGGTGGTGAAAAGGCTACTGGTGGTGGTCGTGAAGCAGGGAGTGATTCTTGGAAGCAATACATGCGACGATCAACATGGTAAATTTGATTACCCTCTAACTGGTGTTAGTTAGTAAAGTCGTCTTTAATTTTTGTGGGAAATTTATTCATTTTCTATTGTTAATCCTTGACAGTACAATCAATTATGGGAATGAGTTACCTCTGGCGCAAGGCATCAATTTCGGCTAAGTAGATGTACTTAAAAGGTTCGATACAGCAAACATTTCTAAGGTCATTTTTTAAATATTACTGTTGTTTCTTTTTTCATCATATGACCTCTGCCATATGGGGTTTAATCTGTATTTTATGCATTCAGGGTAAGAGCTATTTTGCATCCCTAGCATTACCAGCAGCTGCTCTCTGCCTTGCGTAAGAGTCGACAAGTTGAAGGACCCAAAAGCAATAACGAATAGTTTCCAATGGCCCATTTAATTAATAACTATTTACTAAAAGGTTAAGCTAGATTGATGTAATTGAGAAAAACCACATAAGGTGTATTCCAAGATCCTAAATGGCAACTTTGGTCATTGTGTTTGTGTCAACAATTGAATAATGGCAATGGATGCCAATGACTCTTTTTATGATGTTTTATTTGAATGGTAAGAGTTCATCATTTTAAGCAAAAACCACAAATTCTCAAAAACTCAAAATCGATTATGACAAACACCAGTATAAAACAGCAAACAGCAACCGACGGAGATGAACGGCTGTAGTGTTTAGAGATCAAAAACTGAATCCGTTCTTTGATATTTTCTAATTTTTTGCCATCCGTCCAAGAACAAGCCAACACTTCACCCGCTTAACCTACCAGGGTAGCAATGGAGTATATCTATTTTTTGACAGAAATGGGATAATCCCAGCAAAAATACAACTAAAATTAGACGCTAAATATAAGCTCAGCATTTCACCAAAGCAGATGACAGGAAACCACAAGAATTACTTCGATAAAGATATTGAAGTCAACGCTCTATAGCCAACCAAGTATACCATTACTTTGATAAGCAAATCCTCAGATTGGAATCAGACCTTTATAGCTAAAAGTTTAACTACCAGACATAACACTGAAGTAATTCCAAACAAAACTCAAAATCCTTTTCATGGAATGTGTGGTCACTAAACAACAGGGGAAAAGATGGAGCTCATTCGCAACCATGAAAGGAAGTACATGAACATTGGATAAGATCTCACTTCTTTTTCGCGCCATCTCCAGCCTTGGTCTGCACATAGACGAAAGAATCATCAGTTGTTATGTATTGCTAAGAGAATCAAAACATTTATAAAGAGTGTTGCCAAAGAAAAGACTCGTTACCTTCTTAACACCACGGACTTTCTTAGACCTATTCTTCCTTTCCTTCATCTGTTTCCTTGATTTTTCCACCTTGGTAGCTAATCCATTCTGTCATAAAAAAAAGGCAACAATTATGTAACGAAGGAAAGAACTCAATTTCTTTGATAAGCAAGGAAAGCACTCATGAATTATGGCTAATAATGGAATAAGGATTCATATACTGTTTGCCAATTCACCAACCATTCAGATACGAATTCCATTATTTGCTGCCAAGTTCTTTGACATGGTTAAATTTCACATGCTAAAGATCAAGCAGAAAAGTATAGATGCTTTCACTAGATGGAAGTGGGCATTGGGATCACAATGTTTTCGCTACCAGCAAACATGCTTTACAATGTTTCCGTCTCACTTAATGTGACTTTACCACAACAATGGTGCATGACTAGTGGAAGTCCAAATGTATAGAAAAAACATCAAAACTTATTGCCATCCTAACTTATTTGTTTAAAGATAGCAAATTCCAGAATCAGTAACAACGTTACAGTAAGATCACAGCAACTAAAACCCAAATGGTCAAAGGCAACATGACATACCACACCATGACTACACCTAAAATTCCATGTCCAAAGCAACAAACAAGCAGAAAAGGAAGAATAGAGTATAGTTACCCTGATAAGCCTGTACTTGGGCTCGTACTTCTTTGCATTGTCAACATTATCATAAATCAGCCCAAACCCAGTTGATTTCCCACCTCCAAAATGAGTTCGGAACTTAAACACAAATATGGTATTTGGGTCCTTCACCTCATACAAACTCCCGAGCCTCTCTTTCAACTCCGCCTTCCATACAACAACAAAATGACATTCAGAAAAACGGAGAAAAAACCAACCTGAGCAAATAACTTATATATACATATATCATTACTATTAGAGTAAGTGTAATATGTCTATACCTTGGAAACGTTAGCTCTCCCAGGATGCAGCACATCAATGACCTGTTTCAAAATCATTTGAACTTGAATTGTGATTTTTCCAGCCCAACCAACAAAAAAATCTGACAAAAATACACTAGAAACAAGAACTCACAAATTGTTTCCTTGAGAGAAGTCTGTTAGTCATGAACTTTCTAGTTCGAATAGTGACAGCCTTGTCAGCCATGTTGTCCTCTGCTACTACGATAGATAAATCACGCAAGCATCAGTTGCAGCCAATCCAATGCAACTAAACAACAAATGGATAAACCATATTACGGTCAAATGAGAGTTGATCGATCAGCACTTACCGTTTTCTACCGCTTCTCCGCAGCTAGTTTTCTGCTTGCTCCTCGCTTATGGCTGCCGGCTGCGTTCTGAATCAAGGTAGAAGAGACTGTGTTGTTGTTTTTAGGGTTTTGTTATATTAGACTCTGTTGGGCTGTATGTGTTTTTTGCTTCTAATTACAATTTGGGCCGCAACCTGTTGTTTATATTCCATTAGTGGGCCTTGTATAATCTTGCTTTCTACCCAAGTTAACTCTAAATATCCCAATGGCTTACGTGAGAACACCAAATAGTATAAGTACCATAAAATAATAGTATTACAATAAATAATTCAAATAATACTTACAAATCGATTTAAAACATTAAAGAGAAATAAATTTATTTTTAATATATTTTTGATTACTTGAAACCGTGTGTATAATAATAATAATACATTTATTATATACTTTAAATATGTATATATATTCTAGTAATAATAAGGAAAAATATATTAGAAAATGTAACATTTTATAAAGTATGTAAAAACTAATAAGTAAACTCTCAAAATTTATATTTTTAATAATATTTTTATGTTTCAAACGTTGCAGATAGGGGTGGCAATATGGACAACTGTCCATGCCCGTCCTGTCCGTCCATATGCCCGACCCGTTCGTCCATGTACCATTTAATAAATGGGTTGGGTTAGACCCGTCCAGCTACATATACGGACGGACGGGACAAACCCAACAGATTCCCGTTCGTCCGTTTATTATTTAATTTTTTAAAAAAATTAATTTCTCACAAATAATTTTAAAAAAAATATATTATTTTTTTAAAAAATTACTCTTATTTTTCGAAAATAATAATTTTTCTTTTGAAAAATTATTTTTAAAAAAAAATCAATTCCCAGAAATTTTTTATTATTGGATGGGAACCCGTCCCGTCCGTCCAAATTTAGATGGACGGGTCTTGTCCGTTCGCTTATTAAATGGACTTGGACAAGTCCGTTCAGTTTATTTATTGGACAAATGGGACTGGTGCATGCACGTTCGTCCGTTCCATATTGCCACCCTAGTTGCAGGTATATATCTCAATGCATCGAGTGATTATCAATGTCTCATATTTAAAAAAATATTATAAAGGCCAAATTGAAGTATTCATGCTTGATAGTCTGCTACTTGTGTAATAATGGACTTGAAGTTAGACTAATTATTTTGAGACCACCTGGTACTATGTAGAAAAAATTAATTATTCGTTTTTATACTTTTGTTCTCTTTAATAATATAAAACATGATATATATAAAATATTTAAGAATCATTTTAGAAAATTATAAAATTTAATAAAATATGTTTAATTTTTTATATTTATTAGTTGTTAATACTAAAAGGTTAATTTGAATTATAAATTATTCTTAAAATCCAATTAGATTTTGAGCGTTAAATATAAAAAATTTGGATAAATAAAAGCAGGACTAAATTAAAAATCTAAAGAATTTAGGATTATATTAGAAACTTTTGAGAAATTTCCTAAGGAAGAGATCTTTTACAAATAAAATAGAATTACATGGAAAGTTAATACTTAAAGGACTTAAAAGAAACTTTTAAAAATATTTTGTTGATGACTTACATTACACTTACTCAGTCTGAGTAAGAATTACATGTGGTGATTTTGAAGGTGTCCCGCTCTCATGTCCCTTCTAGGCCTCAAATCCCGGATTTAAGTTTCAAACGACTTACATTACACTTACTCAGACTGAGCTTCTTGAGAAACTATGAAGATGAAATTGTGAAAGCGGTGCTTGCTTGTGGTAGTGTCAGAGCGCCAGAACCCCATGGTTTTAATTCTGGATTCCTTAAACCGAAAAGAGTTTCGCTGTTGTTGAAGTTGTTCAGGAATATTTCCAAATTGGTGTGAAGTTGAGGGGTGTGTCGTCTGCTTTTTATGATTCTTTTCGTTGAGTATTAAATACCATATTGGAAAGAAACCTCAATTGACAATTAAATATAAGATTGATGAAGAGCAACCTTTCATAAGATTTAATTTTTTTGGATTGACCCAACCTCAATCTATCTAATGTTCTCTTTTTTCACTTTGATACATGTAGTTTTAAAATTCACAAAATAAACTCAAGAAGTTATGGATAAAACATGAAAAATAATTGAAAAAATGTGAATATTTTAACAAAAAAATCGATTTGAAGAATCAATTTAGTGCAGCGGAGTCTATAAAACATATTTTAGTTTAAGAAGGTTATTTGAACTTGACCGAAAGCTCAACGGGATAACTAGATATTCTTCAAAAATCTTATAATTCCTTAATTCAAATAATAGACTAACAATAAAATTGAATAATTTAACCAAAAAATTAAATGAGTGGGTCCGGTTTTTTTATTGTGAATTAACAAAATTGACCCTTTATTCACATGAGAGTAAAATTGTAAAACTACTTTGCATGGGAAAAATAGTCATTTTAAAAACATCCTCCCTATTTTAGTATCATTTTTATGGGTACCCAAACCAAAAAAATAAATAAATGAGTCGACCCGATTTCTTTTTATTGTAAATTAACAAAATAATCACACTGGGGGTAAAATTGTAAAACTATTTTGCATGGGTAAAGGAGTAATGATGTAACGGGTGATCACATTGAGCTAAATATCTTTCAAGGTTTTGACAACCAGTCGGACTGTGTCAATAGATTTAGCTTGAGTTACCCAACAAAATCCGATCAATTATAGACAAGGAACACAAGAATCGGATATGGAATTGGAGAAAAACGCAGCGAAATTTTAGAGAATGAAGATGAACGAAAATCTGAGAATTAAAGGAAGATTTGCGGATAGAAATTCACTTGGAATTGATCAATCAATAGGCAAGCATTCAAATCAACTCATAATCAATTATCCACCAATGGGAATCCATAATATTCATTAAACTCAATAATCCCAAGTTCTAATCAATCTTAAACAAGAACATGAAATTAAAAGATTGAAGGTAAGAGGTTTTACTTGCAATGAATCAAGGAACCTCCAAAGCTTGATCCTTACAAGGTGAGTTTAAGGTGTTTAGAGGGAGGAGTACTCTCTAACTCAAGCAATAAACACTCATCAAAAACTAAGGAAGAAAAATGAAGAATAAAACTATTTATACTAAGTACAAAAGGCCTTGAAAACACTATTCTCGGAAGCCAAAAACGTCTCTGGCGGTATACCGTTAAGAGCCTAATGGTATACTACTAGTTTCGTTCCATTTTAGTGAAAATCAGCCACTTCCTGGCGGTATGCCACCAGGTGCAGTCTTCATGGCTGTTTTGGACAAGTCGCAGGAAAAGCTCGGCGACGCGGGTGACCTTGGGTTGGCACGATCTCGCCTACTTTTGGTGACCCCGGACATGTCTCTCGGCCTCCTAATGTGTGCTCATTCATCGCTGAAATGAAGCCAAGCGTGATCGTATCAAGTAGTCAATTTAAAAACACCCTCCCTATTTTAGTATTGTTTTTATATATTATAAATATAGAACATTAAATCATTTATGTTAAAATAGAAATATTTAAAAACTAACAAATGAAAATACAAGCAATTAATAGCATGCTTTTGTTTCTATTTCTAATTTTCAGTTTTTTTCTTGACTTTTAAAACACAAAACAGAAAATAACAAACCACTTTTTCTGGTTTAAAATTATATTTCTATTTTTATAAATTGTTCACTTTAAAAAATAAATTTAAAATAAAAAATTATTTTACTAAACACATTTTCTGTTTTTCTTTTAGAAAAAAACACAAAAAACCAGAAAAAAAAAAACAATAACGAACAAGCCCTTAGACAGATGTTTTTGTTTGTTGAACCCAAACACCTCACACCAGGCTAGCGATTGAGAATCTATTCGACTGTTTTAGAGAATCTTTTTTTGGACTGAAATGGGATCATCGCTGCACAAATACAACTAAGAGTAGACGTCGACTGAAAATTCAGCATTTAACCAAAGCATACGAATTACTTCTTCCATGAACAACTCGTCATATTGGAGTCAATACTCTATAGCCAACAGTTAACTACCAAACATACCATTACATTGATAAGCAACTCCTCGGATTGGCTAACAGTTAACTACCAAACATAGCACTGAAGTAGTACCGAACAAAATCTCAAAATCCCTTACATGGAACAGGGGAAGGGGAAAAGATGGAGGTCATTCGCAACAATGAAGGGAAGAACACAATATTGCCAAGATCTCACTTCTTTTTCGCAGCATCTCCAGCCTTAGTCTGCAAACAGATGAAAGAATCAACAGTGGTGTGTATTGCTAACAAAATCACAACATTTAAAAAGAGAGGATTGCCAAAGAAATGACACATTACCTTCTTAACACCTCAGACTTTCTTGGACCTATTCTTCCTTTCCTTCATCTGTTTCCTTGATTTTTCCACCTTGGTGGCTAGTCCATTCTGACAAATAAAAAGGCAACAATTATGTAACAAAGGAAAGCACTCATATATATATATATATATATATATATATATATATATATATATATATATATATATATATATATATATATATAGTTCATGTAAAGCACACAAAAATGCTTATATGAATCATGGCTAAAATGGGAAAAAGGATGCATCATCTAGATCATGTATACTTTTTGCCGATTCCCCAATCATTCAGATACGAATTCCATTCTTTGCAGCCATGTTATTTGACATGACTAGAATATTACATGCTAAACATCAAGTGGAAAAAGTATCAATGCTTTCACTAGATGGAAGTGAGCATTGGGGTCACAGATGTTTACACTACCAGCAAACATGCTTTACACTGCTTCCGTCTCACTTAATGTGACTTTATTACAACAATGGTGCATGACTAGTGGAAGTCCAAGTGTATAGAAAAAACACTAAAACTTATTGCCATCCTAACTTGTTTGTTTAAAGATGGGCAACTTCCAGAATCAGTAACAACATTACAGTAAGATTGCAATAACTAAAGACAGAAGGTGATCATTCTACGAAAGCAAACCAACAGCAAAATATATAATTAATAACTAAAACGCCAACATCATGACATACCACAATCACCAACCCACAAGCCAACCAACAACCTCCCAATACTACCCACATCCTTTGTCAAATCTCACTCCAACAGCTTACCCGATGATCACCATGGATCATTCTCAACCTGTTGGAGAAAATGTCACAAGAGCACTGCAGTTCAACGGAACCAGCCCACACTCTCGTTGAACATGTTATCAACAACGGATATACTCTGTTACCCCCTCCCCCACAGCTTCATCCTGAAATACATGCTATAATCGGCCAACAACTACAAACATTCATGAGCACCGTAACAACCATGATTGCAACTAAGCGAACCTCAACCACCAACACAATTCCCGTCAATCTTCCTCACACCCCACAAAATTGGCCCATCAATCACAGGAATGGTGACAACCATTCAGACCTTGGAGATTTAAGGAATGTCCTTAACAAAAGAAGAGGCTCATGAATTGTCCAAGACATGGATGATTTTAAGGAAGTCTGCAGTTCTGATTGACGCGGCCTATCTGATCGCCATCACCCTTACAGTAACAACATAAATGGCATAGCCAACATGCCACCGTTCACCATTCCAGAAGCCGTTCCTGTTCTGCCTACTCATAATTACAATTCAACATCTGCTCCAATTCATAATCCAATCCCCTCATGAGACTCGATCTTCCACCAATGAATAATCCCACTCTTCCTATCTACACCATAGTTGCTCCTGTTCCCATAGCATAGCCATTTCAACCTGTGCCTGCACACATGAACAATTATGACTCAATACCTACCAAGGGCAGACTGTGAGAACCATTGGTTGTAACCATTCTGGCTTTCCAGCCTCCCATACCATCAAACTACCCAATAACATGTACAACGACAACGTTGACCCAGATGATCACATACATAGGGTGCCAGATTTCCTGCATTATCAGTACAGACATGATGAGGCCCTTTGATAACTATTTTCTTTAACTTTGACTGGTCCAACAAGTAAGTGGTACTATGAAGAGCTAGCTGACGGAAATATCACAAACTTTGAAGAATTATGCAACGCTTTCCGTTCACGCTTTGTCACCTCCGTTCCCATTGCCAAGAACTTCTTCCTCTTTGCTCGCCATGGCTAGACTACCCAACGAATCCTTGAGACAGTATGTTGATCGTTTCAATGCTAAAGTCTTCGCAATTCCTAATCTCAACCTAGAAACGGCTATCCAGGCCATGAAGCAAAACTGTGACCATGAGCGGCTAATCTGCTCCCTTGCAGGGAAACCTACTCCCATCATGGGTGAATTTCTTCTAAGGCTGAGCAAATACGTCACCATGGAAGATGAAAAGGACAAGCTTTTTGGCTCCAAAAATCCTACATCCCAGGACACAAAAAAACTGAGCCAAAACACACCATAGAACCTTCTAGAGTCGCTGAACGGAAATCAATGAATGACCAACTACTAGCCAAAGGGATTCACCTCCTCAGGCCCAGAGAAGAAATACTAGCGTTCGTCTAACAAAAAGGCATACCCATCAATTATCCACCCAAATTGCAACACAAAGACCTTACACCACAATTTTATTGCAAAATTCACAAGGGCCACGACCATAGCATAGGTCACTGCAACAATTTAGCCTGGACCCTAGTCAAGCTATTTTAAGAAGGCCACCCGAGAGAAGTGGCAGAGAAACGTGTAGAACAGGAGTCCAATAATCGGGAGTATAAGCCGTACAAGCAAGATCACTCTGATGAGAACTGCCAAGGACTACGAGGCTCCTACAATAATAATACTGGGTACAATCACAACAACAATCAGTATAACAATAATTGTGATTGCATTGCATTTCATCATGTTTTATTGTCCATTTTCTAGTTATTTTGGACAGTAATTCTATTGATATTCCCTTTAATTTCCCACATTTGATCAGGTCTGGTTTGGAGGCTGAATGAGAAGAATTCACGAAGTTTGGAGCCGAAGCTGTTTATTCGAGTCTAGGCCTGGATCTTGGCCTAGACAGGTTCGTATCTGACGCAGTGCTCTTACCAGAATCGTCTTGGCCTAGACTTCGGCCAAGACTCCTTTGCGATCAGACTGCAGCTTGGAGCGATTGAAGTACTTTCAGAGTTGAACTCTCACAGCTGGCATGTAGCAGCTGTTCCGCTATTTTAGAGGGATCTGAAGCCAATCTTTTGAAGAATCCCGAATGGGATCTCCCTCTTTTATTAATTGCGATTTAGTTTCCATTTATGAACAATTAAATTGTAATAATCTTTTAGGATATTTTAGGAGTTTTAGTTGGATTGGGACAGAGGTTCTGATGGCTATTTTAGCTGAACATTATTCACCTCTGTCGGGGATCGATCTCAAGGAGATAGCTACGCAATTCTTTTTTAGTTTACCATTGTTAAAAACCTTGCTCCGAATTTATTTCGGATTTAAGATATTTATGCAAATTAATTTCTTCATCTTTTATCCATGAGTATGAGTAACTGAAACCCCATTCTTGGTAAGGGTGATGAGCTAAAGTTCTTAATGCAATCGTGAGACACAATCCGTTCTTCACAATCTCTTTCTTTGTATTTATTTATTCTTGAACTTAATCCATCGCTTACTCACTAGAGCCAAGGTTTGATCATCCTTGTTCTCTAGGAGAGAAGAGTTGTAACCAGTCTAGAAGGAGAGGGAGTACCCGCCGGCTAGACGGAGTAGGTGACTAGTCTCGAGCAGACTAGAAGAATAGGTAAAATAGGTAGAGACCAGATTGACAACCTAGGAACTTAGCCTAGGTACTGTCTTCCCCTGTGCCATTGAAGAGGTGAGCAACCAGTCAAGACAACAGTCAAACGGATAAACCCTTTAACCAGCAAGGTGTCCCTTGGCTAGGATTATCAGGAGAGGGAGTACCCGCCAGATAGTTTGAAGAGGAGGGAAGATAGGAGTGAAAAGGAGTTCCTCCACTCTATAGCAGTACTATGAAGAAGAGATGAACATATTTCAGTCCATGATCGATGCATAAGAACGCAAGCTCACCCATCGCCCTTACCTGGAATTCCGTATCACAAGACTTATTCCCAATCTAGCCCGCAGTCTTGGCCTAGACTTCGGCCAATACTATTTTATATTTTGAACTGTTTTCATTGCTTTCTGTTTTGTCTTTAGTTTCAGATAACAACCAACCAAAACTCAGTGACGAGGAAGTCAACTCAAGAATTACATCTCCTAGAGGTCTCTGTGGACGATCCTCTTACCATCATCTACAAGCTATTGTAGACAGTGATAAGTTGTATTTCTACCCCCAATTCCATAACTATTTCACTACTATATTTGACGTGTTCGACGCGTGGTCAAATTTTGGCGCCGTTGCCGGGGATCTCTAACGGTATTTGTAGTTTTTGTTTTATTATTATTTTATGACAGTTAATGACCAGGTCCTCAAGTAGAGAACAAGATTTGTTACCCATCAATCCCAATCTCACTAGGACCGAAGCACAGCTAAGGAGGCAAGCTCGACTAAGGGCAGCCCAAGAAGAAAGCGGATCGGAAGGTTCTAATTCCGGATCAGAATATAGTCTAGACCACGGTCTTGGCCTAGATTCAGACCAAGACATGGCGGACCAGCAACCAGAACCGACAATGAGGGAGCTGAATAAAACAGCTGAGCAGGAGACCTTTTCCTGCATCAATCTCCCTCCATTGGCCAATGATTGGTCCATAAAGACTAACATGGTGGCCAACCTCCCCAAGTTTTACGGCCATTCCAACGAGAATCCATTCAAGCACTTAAGAAACTTACATGTTCAGTGTGACATCATGAAACCCACTACGGTAACCATGGAGAGGGCGAAGCTGAAGGCCTTTCCAAGCTCTCTAGAAGGGGGAGCTCAGAACTGGTTTTACAGTCTGCCTCATAATACCATCAACACATGGGCTGAGATGTCCACCATGTTCCTCAACAAGTACTGGAATGCCACGAAGGCTGGCATAGCTAGGAAAGATATGGCCGCTATACAACAAAGAAGCGGAGAAAGCTTCTCTGAGTATCATCAAAGGTTCAGAGATTTGCAAGAAGTCTGCCCCACTCATGGCGTAGCAGACAACACTATGATACAATATTTCTATGATGGGATGCTCCCAAGTTGCAAGGTAAAAGTGGATTCAGCCGCAAGTGGAGCATTGCAAGATTTAATAGTCACAAGAGCAAAGATGTTGCTCCAAACGTTGGCAGACAACTGCCAAAATAATACCATTTCGGATAGAAATGCTTCTCCTTCTTCTCTAAATTCGCTTAATGTTGAACAAAAATTAAATGAATTAACCGATATGATTAAAACCATTTCTGTTAATATTTCAGGTTCAATGACTTCGGGAAATCAAGAGCAAATAGCCACGGTATGTGGGATATGCCAGCAACAAGACCATCAGACCAACAACTGTTATATGGTCCAGCACCCAGAAGAGATAATTCAGGTCAACGCTGCATATCCACAGAACCAAGGTAGCATGCAAAACTATCCCCAAGGAAGCAACCAATACGCATGGAGATCACACCCAAACTTCAGATGGAGAGATCCAGTCCCTCCAAATCAGAATCAGAATCAAGGTGTACCCCAGCAGCAACAACAACCTCCTATCAACTTCCAGCATTTCGTTCCACGACCTCAGAATCAGAATCTTGGCCCGAATCTAGGCCAAGAGCCAGCCCAACCTCCTTTACCTCAACTACCGCCTGCCCCTAGACCTTTGTAGCTTACTGGCCCTTCAGTGGAGGACACGCTCAAGCAGCTGATGGAGCTGCAGAAAAATCACATGCAGTCCACACAGACTAGCTTGGCGGAGCTACAAAAGCAAATCACTCAAATAGCAAATCAAGGAAAATTACCTCCTACTACGGTAAATAATCCAGCCCATAATGTGAGTGCTATAAGTTTGAGGAGTGGAGTGGTGTTGCCAGAAAGGAAAGGAGCGAAGACAGATGAGGAAATAAAGAAAATCGCTTCAGAAGATGTGGAAGAGGATGAGGAAGGAGAAGCTGAACCAGAAGTAGTCTCGACCAAGACTCCGGCCAAGACTACCGTTACAGCAGAACCAGAAAAAGAAGAGACTGTTTCGGGCAAGCCAAAACAGAAGGAGGAGATCATAGAAATTCCTCCACCATTTCCCCCGAGATCTTCAAAAGAAAAAAGACAAGATGAAATGAGGGATTTCATGACTGTTTTTGGAAAAATAGCCGTGAATATTCCAATGTTGGATTTAATTGCAAAAGTCCCTTCTTATGCTAAATTCCTTAAAGAATTGTGCACTAATAAAAAGAAAATTGCAGGTGTAGAAAGGATAAATTTATCCAACAACGTTTCAGCAGTACAACAACTCCCGGAGAAGTGCAAGGATCAAGGAACCTTCACAATTCCATGCCAAATAGGGAACAAAATCATTGAGAAAGCCCTTTGTGATTTAGGGGCTGGAATCAATGTAATGTCTCTAAGTGAATTTGAAACCTTGAAAATTGGAACCATGAAGGAGACTGATTTGGTGATACAATTAGCTGATCGAACAATCATCCGACCTAAAGGTGTAGTGACTGATGTCCTGGTAATGGTAAATGATTTTATCTATCCAGTTGATTTTTATATAGTTGAGATGAATGTTCAATTGCCATCTTGTACCACTGACATTTTATTAGGAAGACCTTTCCTAAGGACCTCAAAAGCAAAGATAGATTGCTTCGAAGGAAGCATAATTCTGGAATTTTGTGGAAGAACAATTAAGTTCAGCATTTCAGATGCTTTAAAACACCCAAACGACTTGCAATGTGTTAGTTTTTTGGATGTTTTGGATCCAATTACAGAAGAAATAGCTGACATTAATCATAACGATCCCCTTGAGTATGTTTTGACCAGGGGAATTTCCACTCAAACACTGCCAGAGCTAGAAGACCGCACTGGGGATCAGGAGGAACTCCAACAAATGGTGGACAGTTTGGCCGAACAAGAAGAAGAAGACTTAGTCTTGGCCCCGATCTTGGCCAAGACGCCGGCCAAGACTGCCAACAAAAGAAGAAGAGTAGTTAATTGTCAATATGTGCAATCAACGAGTCCTAAATTTCTACCTTCTGTTGTGCAGGCACCACAGTTAGAATTGAAATCCCTACCAGGTCACTTGAAGTACGCCTATCTAGGCCTAGATGACACACTACCCGTCATAATTTCAGCCAAGCTATCAAGAGAGGAAGAAGATAAATTGATAGCTGTCTTGAAGGAAAACAAAGAGGCGATTGGCTGGACGATGGCAGACATCAAGGGGATATCATCTAACATCTGTACCCACAAAATACATGTGGAAGAGGATAAGAAACCCATTCGGCAACCCCAGAGGAGATTAAACCCTCCTATGAGGGAAGTTGTTAAGAAAGAAATAATTAAGTTGTTAGATTCGGGTGTTATTTATCCTATCTCAGATAGTAATTGGGTATCTCCTGTGCAGGTAGTCCCTAAGAAGACTGGAACAACAGTGATCGAAGGAGAAGATGGCGCTCAAAGAACAGCCAGAATTCAAAACGGATGGAGGGTATGTATTGACTACCGAAGGCTGAATCAAGTCACTCGGAAGGACCACTTCCCGCTGCCTTTCATCGATCAAATGGTAGAGAGACTTACTGGAAAGTCTCACTACTGTTTCCTAGATGGATACTCGGGGTTTCACCAAATCCCCGTTGCTCCCGAAGATCAACAAAAGACAACGTTCACTTGTCCATTTGGAACGTTTGCCTATAGGCGCATGCCGTTTGGGCTTTGCAATGCGCCAGCCACCTTTCAAAGGTGCATGGTAAGTATATTTTCTGAGTATGTCGAGAGAAGTATCGAAGTGTTTATGGACGACTTTACCGTGTATGGTAATGACTTCGATCAATGCTTACACAACTTAGAAAATATTTTAAAAAGATGTGTTGATACATGTTTAGTCTTAAACTTTGAAAAGTGCCATTTTATGGTAGACCAAGGGATTGTCCTTGGACATGTAGTCTCTAAGAAAGGCATTGAGGTTGATCAAGCCAAAATTGACACTATCAAGAACTTGCCTTACCCCTCATGCTTGCGTGAGGTTCGTAGTTTTCTTGGTCATGCAGGTTTCTACCGTAGGTTCATAAAAGACTTCTCAAAGGTGGCTGAACCAATGTGCAAGTTACTACAAAAAGAGGTGGAGTTCGACTTCAATGAAGCGTGCAAGAAGTCCTTCGAAGAGCTGAAGGAACGACTGACCACAGCACCAATCATCCAACCACCAGATTGGAGCTTGCCGTTCGAACTGATGTGCGACGCAAGTGATGCTGCTGTTGGCGCGGTTCTTGGCCAAAAGAAAGGGAAAGACCCCCACGTCATCTACTATGCATCGAAGATGCTAGATGATGCCCAACGGAATTATACCACAACTGAAAAAGAACTCTTTGCAATAGTTTTTGCCCTGGAAAAATTTAGATCTTATTTATTGGGCACTAAAATTATTGTATTTTCAGATCATTCCGCATTGAAATATCTTTTGGTTAAGCATGATGCTAAACCAAGATTAATCCGTTGGATTCTTCTTATGCAGGAGCACAATCTGGAAATTAAGGACAAGAGTGGAAGGGAAAATCTTGTAGCAGATCATCTAAGCCGTTGCCTAGCAAAGGGAGACACAAACGAGATCAAAACAGAATTTCCAGATGAGAAGCTGTTTTCTGTCGCACTGTCTAGCCCGGAGTCTAGGCCTAGACTCCAGCCAAACCCGCGACCATGGTACGCTGAAATAGCGAATTACCTAGCAACAGGTAAACACTATGGTGACATGACTACCTATGAGAAGGTGAAGGTCAAGCATGACAGTAAGTATTATGTTTGGGATGATCCATATTTATGGAAGATAGGATCCGATCAATTGCTAAGGAGGTGTGTACCTCAAGATGAAACAAAATCCATACTTGAATTCTGTCATTCCCAAGCATGTGGAGGCCACTTTGGCGCGAGAAGAACAGCCCTAAAAATCTTAGAGGCTGGTTTTTATTGGCCAACAATTTTTCAGGATAGTGCTCTATTTTGTAAAACTTGTTCGGCATGTCAAAAAGTGGGAAACATTAGTTCTCGAAATGAAATGCCTATGAATTTTATTCTTTCTTGTGAAATATTTGATATATGGGGCATAGATTTTATGGGACCTTTTCCTACTTCTTTTGGCAACATATATATTATTTTAGCTGTGGATTATGTATCAAAATGGATAGAGGCGAAAGCCACTAAAAATGATGATGCTAGGACTGTTATTTCCTTTATTAAAACTAATATCTTAAACAGATTTGGGATTCCTCGAGGGATCATTAGTGATCGAGGAACCCACTTCTGCAACAAGATTTTAACTTCTCTTTTCAGGAAATATGGCATCACACATAGGGTATCCACAGCCTATCACCCTCAAACAAACGGCCAAGCCGAAGTGTCAAATAGAGAGGTGAAGTCAGTCTTGGCCAAGACAGTAGGCCTAGATAGACGCGATTGGAGCCAGCGGTTAGATGACGCGTTGTGGGCCTGTAGAACGGCTTACAAAGGACCAATCGGGATGACACCGTACAAGCTAGTTTACGGGAAGACATGTCACTTGCCAGTAGGATTGCAACACAAAGAGTATTGGGCAATACGAAAATGCAACCTAAGTTATGATGAGGCTGGCCAAGAAAGAAAATTACAACTCCACGAGCTAGAGGAGTTGAGGGACCTAGCCTATGACAATCAGTTGATTGTCAAGGTCAGAATGAAAGCTTACCACGACAAGAGAATTATTGGAAAACCTCTCCACACAGGGGAGAAAGTTCTTCTTTATAATTCCCGTTTTAAATTATTTCCTGGAAAATTACAAACTCGTTGGGAAGGCCCTTTTGTTATTACTAACGTTTACCCACATGGTGCAGTAGATATTAGGAATGAGAAAACAGGCGCCGAGCTCAAGGTGAACGGGCAGAGATTAAAGCCGTTCTTTGAGAATTTTCAGGAAGAAAAAGTCTCTGAAAAGGTGGACGAGCCACCTCAAAACAACTGCAGAAAATTGAGAGTCAAGCCTAGGACTTAAAATAAGGGCGCTGCAAGGGAGGCAACCCTTGTGTCTTTTAGAATTTTAGGATGTAAATATTTGTTTTTTTTTTGTCACATTTAATTTCTGGGTATTTTTCGTTTTTGTGCAGGAAATTAAGTGTGGGGAAATTGAAGTAGTCTTGGCCGAGATCTTGGCCAAGACTGAGAGCTAGAATACCTAGCGTGTGAAGAGCCTCTTTTAAATAGTGGGACACGTGTCAGCTCTGCCAAATTAAGTCATTTAATTGCTTTTGGAACAGACAGCTCCAAAATTCAATTAAATTGAATTAATTAGGCAGCGTGGGAATTAAAACCACCACCTCTGCATATTCTCTCCCACTCTGACACGATCTTCTCACATCCAGTACAAATTAAACCTCTCCTACCTGAGCTAAAAGCATAAAACCTTTCTCCTTCTTCTTCCCTAATCAAAATCGCACAGTACGCGAAGAACCCAAACATCCGAAAATCCTTTCATCTTCTTCTCCATCTCCAACAATGACTGCACCCAGCCGTCCTTCGCCTTCAACCGTCCCTGAGGAGAGCGACGACCTCCGCGGAGCTGCGCCGACTGGAATGCCGACCAACTCCACCGCCGCTGCGCGTCGTCTGCTTGAGGCGCTGGAAGATGAGGACTCCATGTCCTCCGAAGATGACTTACCCGAGGAGTCAGAGGAGAGTGTCCAAGGAGGCGACCGGGCTGTTGTCGTGTCCGATGAGGATTCAGATGAGGTTCCTCTTACGAAGAGGATGAAGACCTCCGCTCCGGCGATGACGGGAGACAGAGCTAGCCGCCGCCAGAGCAGGCTACTGAAGAAAATGGCAGGTACCGGAGCATCTAACCCGACTCCGACAACCGCTAGAAAGAAATCCATTCCTGCCACTGCCGCCGCCGCTACTTTTACCACACCACCACCGCCACCTCCGGCGAAGAAAAATCCAGCCACTGCGCGGACCAAAAAGTCCGGGCGAGTCAAGCAGGTGGCTCATAAAAAGACACCGACCAAAAAGCCGGCGAAAACCCCAATTGCAGCTCAGTCTCCACCTCCGCCGAACCCTAATTCAAGCAAGACCACTGCCGCTCCTTCCACTGCCAAGAGCAAAGGGAAACAGAAGGCGGTCGTGGAGGATTCTGATGAGGACGATGAAAATGATTTAGTCTTGGCCAAAACTGCGGCCAAGACTCCTAAGGTACGATCTCTTCCTCCTCTGCACACACTCAAAGGCTGGTTAACATTTGATACCCCTGACCATAAATCTAAGTTGCGTGATATGCATGCCTGTGATATTCCTGCTTATGCTCGTTTGGAGTTTGATTTCTTGAATGAGATGGCTTTAGGGAATAAAATTAGGGAATATGTGTATGCTCTTGGTTGGGTACCTTTTATGTCTCTTGAGTGTGATGCTTATGTTGAGTTGTGTCTTGAGTTTCACACAACCTTTTGGTTTGATGAACCTGCCTTGTATGTTAGGGGTAGAGACAAACCTGATTTTGCAGCCCCCGAAATAGTTAATTTTAGGTTGTGTGACAGATGGAGTCACTTGTCTGTGTATGAATTTAATGCTTTGCTTGGATTTGCTCACAGTGATGAGGCTATATTTGATTATCCCACTGATTGTGATAATAATGTAGCTTTTAGGGAAATTACGGGTGATCAAAATGCAAAATTTGATAGGAATTCTAAGGCACATGCCATACTAAACCCTGCACTTAGAATGCTCCATAGGGTCTTGTCTATCAACCTCTCGGGGAAGACAAAGGTCTCTGGAAATTTAGCCAAGTCTGAATTGTTTCTGTTATGGTGCATTTTGCACAAGAAAAAGGTCAACTTAGGCTTGTATTTGGTTGAAGTGTTGCATGCCCGTGAGTCCAAAACAAAACTAATCTTTGGTTCTTTGATAACTTGGCTTGCTATGCAAACTGCTAATTTAGATCCTGCTGCTTCTGATTTACATTCATGGTGTTCCCCGAAAATCCTTGGTTTTAGATCCTTCGACCAAATGGGACATTTCCATTTGGAAGGAGAGTTTGTTGCATGTAATACAGGATTCACGCCGGTCCAGGACCACATTTTCTCGAAGAAGAATGGAGGGCAGTACAAACTACGGCCCATTATCATTCCAGGAGAAGGAGCAGAGGGCAATCTTGCCCAGGATCTAGGCCAAGACGCTGGCCAAGACACCACCATTCCTGATGCTGCAGATGATCTAGGCCAAGAAGCCCGTCAAGATCATCCTGACAGTAGCACCATTGAGCCTCCAGCGTGGGCCAGGGAATTCCAAGCACGACAGCTGCTCATCCTTGAGCAGCAGAAGATAATCCTGGAGCGTCTAGGCCAAGACAAGAGTCAAGACCAGCCTCCCACCTCCAGCAATGCAGAAGTAGCGCCTCAGTGGGCCCAGTGTCTTAATGACAAGCAGGACGTCCTCCTTGAGCAGATGAAGCTCACCAGGACAAACGTCCTCCACGTTTACCAGCACCTCCAGGCCCATTTCAAGCTCCTCAAGGATCTCCATGACAACTTGAGCTCCGAGAGTGATTCGGAGTCATCTGATGAGGAAGATGAGCCTGCACCACAGCCCGCAAAACCACCGAATCCATCAATGCGCCCTCTAGCTCCGAGAGATCCAAAGCCGAAGGACTCTCCTGCCTCTGATCTAGGCCAAGCCTCTGGCCAAGATCCCAAGACCCAAGCAACATGAGTTGCTTCTGCCCCCAGGTCGTACTTTTCCTTTCTCTTACTTTTCTGTTTTGTTTTTCTTTTGTTTCTCTCCACACAATGAGGACATTGTGTCTTTTAAGTGTGGGGAGGGTGTTAAATATGTCTTGTGTTTTTGTGAATATTGAATGTTTGTTTGTGTGTTTTGTATCTGTTTTTGTGAGTCAAATTAGTGTGTTTTAAATTTTTAATTTTTATGTCAATATGTCCAGTATAGAGTCAGTCATTGCATGATTTTTATTTGTATTTTTTTGCATGTTTTGAGTCTGTTTTGTTGTGACATCCGAATCCCTGTTTTCTTGCTTAGATTGTTTAGTCTTTTGGTGGGATTGCACGTAGACACTTGCTAGGGAATACAATGCTTTAGTAACAGGGATGCACATGAGCGTAAATGATCAATGCCTGAGGGGCATTTAGTCTGATGTTTCCCGGAACGTTAGTCATCCATATGGTCGTAAGGACACCTAGCTAGGACCTTTATTTCTATTAGGGTGATGAGGTTTGCTGCCGGATTTGAGTGTGTCGATCTATTTGCTTGTAGTGTGAGACAAATAAAGGTGTTAGAATGTCATAGGACAGACATAGCAAAGGTGGAAGTCCCCGCTGAAAAGGACAAGCTCTGTCTATGTGCCGTGTCTATAAAAGAAAAAATTTATCATAGAAAAGACACTTGAATTGTCAGAAAAAAATTGCTAAAGACACAAAAGAAAAAAAAAAAAAAGAAGAAAAATTTCTGTCAAAGTGATTTAAATGGCACCAGTCTTTAGGCACTTTTTGATAGACGACACTTGGTGGGACTCAAATCCTTGGTGAACCTTGTTGCCCTATACTTTATCATCTAATCTAGTAGGGTGTCTTGATACCATGTGGAAGGTGTATGTTCGGGGTATTGATCATTCCTTGTTAGTCTTGCATTAGGTACTCTAGTGAAGTGTCTTGGCAGATCCAGTGGACGGGTAAGCAATCTGAAAATGAGAAAGTCCAAGGGGTCAGGATGTCTGTTTTGTTTTGATGTGTTTTTAATTTTTGTTGAGTCTTTGAGTCTGTATGCTTGGGGGCAAGCATTGTTTAAGTGTGGGGAGTTTGATTGCACTGCATTTCATCATATTTTATTGTCCATTTTCTAGTTATTTTGGACAGTAATTCTATTGATATTCCCTTTAATTTCCCACATTTGATCAGGTCTGGTTTGGAGGCTGAATGAGAAGAATTCACGAAGTTTGGAGCCGAAGCTGTTTATTCGAGTCTAGGCCTGGATCTTGGCCTAGACAGGTTCATATCTGACGCAGTGCTCTTACCAGAATCGTCTTGGCCTAGACTTCGGCCAAGACTCCTTTGCGATCAGACTGCAGCTTGGAGCGATTGAAGTACTTTCAGAGTTGAACTCTCACAGCTGGCACGTAGCAGCTGTTCCGCTATTTTAGAGGGATCTGAAGCCAATCTTTTGAAGAATCCCGAATGGGATCTCCCTCTTTTATTAATTGCGATTTAGTTTCCATTTATGAACAATTAAATTGTAATAATCTTTTAGGATATTTTAGGAGTTTTAGTTGGATTGGGACAGAGGTTCTGATGGCTATTTTAGCTGAACATTATTCACCTCTGTCGGGGATCGATCTCAAGGAGATAGCTACGCAATTCTTTTTTAGTTTACCATTGTTAAAAACCTTGCTCCGAATTTATTTCGGATTTAAGATATTTATGCAAATTAATTTCTTCATCTTTTATCCATGAGTATGAGTAACTGAAACCCCATTCTTGGTAAGGGTGATGAGCTAAAGTTCTTAATGCAATCGTGAGACACAATCCGTTCTTCACAATCTCTTTCTTTGTATTTATTTATTCTTGAACTTAATCCATCGCTTACTCACTAGAGCCAAGGTTTGATCATCCTTGTTCTCTAGGAGAGAAGAGTTGTAACCAGTCTCGAAGGAGAGGGAGTACCCGCCGGCTAGACGGAGTAGGTGACTAGTCTCGAGCAGACTAGAAGAATAGGTAAAATAGGTAGAGACCAGATTGACAACCTAGGAACTTAGCCTAGGTACTGTCTTCCCCTGTGCCATTGAAGAGGTGAGCAACCATTCAAGACAGCAGTCAAACGGATAAACCCTTTAACCAGCAAGGTGTCCCTTGGCTAGGATTATCAGGAGAGGGAGTACCCGCCAGATAGTTTGAAGAGGAGGGAAGATAGGAGTGAAAAGGAGTTCCTCCACTCTATAGCAGTACTATGAAGAAGAGATGAACATATTTCAGTCCATGATCGATGCATAAGAACGCAAGCTCACCCATCACCCTTACCTGGAATTCCGTATCACAAGACTTATTCCCAATCTAGCCCGCAGTCTTGGCCTAGACTTCGGCCAATACTATTTTATATTTTGAGCTGTTTTCATTGCTTTCTGTTTTGTCTTTAGTTTCAGATAACAACCAACCAAAACTCAGTGACGAGGAAGTCAACTCAAGAATTACATCTCCTAGAGGTCTCTGTGGACGATCCTCTTACCATCATCTACAAGCTATTGTAGACAGTGATAAGTTGTATTTCTACCCCCAATTCCATAACTATTTCACTACTATATTTGACGTGTTCGACGCGCGGTCAAATTGCAACAACAACGACCATTCTGACTATCACCCAAATAAACAAGGTTATAGACAGAACGGTCAAGGAGAGAATGTCACTAATGAAGAGCCAACAGTTGCCTTAGCAAAAATGAGCACGCGATTGGATGTCCTTCTAATTGTAGGGGGTATGTCCTCTTGATAAGATTCAATGTCAATCTTGTGAGATTCTGCGTCGTGTGCGATCGGAACGGCGGTGAATGGCGGCCAGTATACCTGCAAGGCGCCGGAGGGGGAGCTCCGGCGTAGACACTCCGATGCTTAAGTTAGTTCGGGTTTTAAGAGTAGTAGAGGTTTCTCTAGGTGAGCATGACCTTACCCTCATTGTGAAAAATGGGGGGGTATTTATAGATCTGGACAGCGATACCTGGTGATATCAAAGAGGGGGCCGTTTGATGATGACGTCACAGGCGATATCAGTGTATGACGTCACGGGCGATGTCTGATGGGGCTTCCGGGAGCGATAACCTTGTGGGTCCCTAGGATGGGATGATGCCGTGAGTATAGAATTGCATGAGTCCCCCCCCCCCCCGCTGAAGTCGACCATCCTAGGGATCCTTCGCTGATCCTTAGGCGATACAGGGATATCCTTATGGAGTTCAGGGGGATCCGTTCCGATAAGAACCATTTGTGCAGTAGGACCGTTAGGACTATCTCGATTGTTATCATAAGCCCAACTGAAAACGAGCCCGAGTGTTTACCAAGGGCTGTCCATGTCTGTCATCTTGAATGAAGGTTTTTGTCGCGAGGTGATAAGTTCGCAGGGTCTCCGAGCTTCTTGTATTATTCAACGTCGATGAGGCTCAAGTGATGAGCTGGAGATTGAGCTTGAGGATACTGGGCAAGCTGACTCCGACTTTCGTTCTTATCTAAAGATTCGTCCCGAAGGGATGCCCCTATCACCCTTGCAGTTGCGAGGTCATTACTCTCCGCCTGGCAGTATTACTCTGATTGGCCCCTCGGGGGGATTTAAGAAGCCTCAGCTTATTCGAGTTGTGAAAGAGCTGTTGTCGGGTCACTGATAATATTGTCTAGGATATTCGACCAAGTCACACCGGGGACTGGCACATATTCCGGGTCTATTATCCTTCCAAGTGTTCTGCAAACATAGGAAGGAGATATATTCTTATATAAAGGTTAGCAAACTTTTGTACTTACAGAGGTTTGAGGTCAATACGAGGCCAATCTTTCTTTTGCGCTCCAGGAAGCAGCGGTATCGACGCGGCTTTACGCCATAAGCTGCCTATGATTAGCGCGACTTTATACCACCAGATGCATGCGATGCCAGCACGGTTTTACGCATCTAGGGCTACCCGTGACGTCAACGCGGCCTTACACTGTGGATACCGGTAGCCATATGGCCTTTACGTGATGGCCACCCGTGATATCGTGTCTTTCGGCGTTTTTCCAGACCTTGTCTCGCATTCCTGCCGATATCAGTGTTACGGACAGTATACGAACATTGCCCTTTCCTTCCGCTTTGGGCTCATCAGCCCTTGCGGTTATCGGGTCGGCTCGTCTTTTGAGGACCCCATTGTCCTTTCCTCCGAAACCTTCCTCTTGGAGCCTATAAATCAGGGAGTTTTTTCCACCCACGTTCTCCTCATCTTTTCCAACACGCATCATGGATCATCTGACCAAGAATTTTCTCCTTTCCAAGGGTCATTCTCTCAAGAACCTTAATGATGGTGACGTCGGATTCCTGGAGAACATGCTGGTCAAGACTTCTGAGGACATCCTGGAGTTACAAGGGATGCTGACCCCGCTTCACTCTAGGCTGGGGGCCACCTCTCTGGAGGATTTCAGTCCTTTGGAGAGCGTATCGAAACTGTCTGCCTCCATCGCTCGGATCCAAGTGGTGATCGCCATGCTGCAGCAGCGCAAAGATATGCTGGGGTGCTGCCTGAAGGGAATGAGAGCCACTTCCCATGATCTGCTCTTGGTCATGGATTCCTTGAGGGACCTTCCCGAAGTGCCTGAGGACGCTGGCTCTGATGCCTGATAGCGGTGGCTCCCTTTGTACCCTTTTCTTTTCCCTCTTGTTCATGTACCTTCCGGCCATTAGGCCATAATGAATAAACAGTTTTTATCATGTCGTCTTGCGACTGTTCTTCTTCTTCTTCTTTATTGCTCTCTTTGTCATTTTCCCATGAAGATATTCTCAGCCCAACTGAAAACGGTTCAACCACTGGGTTCTTATTATTTGGCTGCTCTGCATTAAATCCAAGCCGCTGTTGCCCTGGCAACTGATTGGGCAAATTTGCGGTTTTCCTCGATCAGGGGAAAAATCTCAACAGGCGTGACTGCAAATCCACTTTTGTACTTCAGGATGTACACGTGTCTTTTCTCAAGGGTCGGGCTGGAAGATTAAAAGACCCTTTTTTCCCCCGTTTTCTGGCTATTTAAAAGGGGATCTTCCTTCCTTCATTATCATTTATCTTCTCGTCGTTTTTCTTTCCAACAGTGTTAATCTCATGGCCGATTCTCGTTTCTTAGATACGTTTGCACTGGATTCTCCACCAACTCCCCCGACCTCTCCTGATTCGGATGCTCCTCCTCCATCGCCCCTCTGGAGGCCGCCCGTTCGCCGACGGTGCCGCAAGAAACGGAGGAAGGAGGCTGCGAAGGCTTCTAAATCATTCTATGACGGAAACATCCTGTCCTCCGCGCGAGTCACCGCAAGAGGCTCCTTCTGCCTGCTCGGCTGTGGGGACGATGCCGCCGCCTATTGAAGAGAAGTTAGATCAGTCATCTGCTCTCGTGGGAGAGAAGGTTGAAGAACCTTTTCCTTTCGCTGGTGAGGATGAGGATGATGCAGTCTACTACTACGGCATCTCCTGGTCTGATGGGGAATAGATGGGCGTAGCGCGCCTTTTTTTGTAGATGCCGCATGGCTTCTTAAAATAATAAAGCTTTTATTTTCTTTCGTTTTTCCGCCGCTTTCCTTTTTTGTATTTCCAGGATTATCGCGGGAGTAAGCCTTTCGCTGGGACGCAACCGCTTTTCGGTTTTTTGTCAGCAACTGTCTTCTTCCAAAAGGCATTGATGACTGTCCACGCGTCCTTTTTCACTTTGCACGTGTTTTGCTTTCACAGGCTGTTCCTTTTTTAGGTTTTTCCTTTAAAAGGAATTCGCTCTTCTATTTTAACACTTTTCTGCTGATATTTCGAAACTCTTCGTATTTCCTTTCTTCTGTGCTTCTTTCTTCCCGAGAGATTTTTCTGCAATTGTTCGCCGGTGCTGACGGCCGATTCACTGGTTCTCTGCTCCAAGTATTTTGTTCTTCTATCGCCGTAATTTTACTTTTCCAGTCCATTATGTCTTATACTACATCCTCTGCAACCACCGAGAATCCCCTAGATCCTGAGGTTAGGAAAGCTCATAGTATCTTTGATTGTAATGAAGTTTTGAGGGCTGAGTTAGAGGAACATGGTATCACTTTTCCTACGGGATATCGCCCCTTTATCTCTCTGAAGGATACCCGGCTTACGGATGCCATCTGGGGGACGTTCCGGCTGGTTTATTTCAAGATGTTTACCTACGGGTTTCGTCTTCCACTTCATACTTCTCTGATGAAGCTGCTCAATCATCATGATCTTAATCTCGTTCAAATAACTCCCCCCTCCTGGTGTGGGCTTTACGCCTTTCTTCATTCTTGCGAGATGAAGCGTATTTTCGCTCCCTCGCTCGATCTGTTTCATACATTTTTTATCTTAAGGTGCCGTGGCTGTTTGATAGATATTACCCCTAGATGGGATGAGGATGTCATTCGGTTCTTCTGGCGGAACTTTCAAGGCTTCGAAGAGAACGTGGCCAACTGGAAAAACGGCTTCTTCACCCTTCGCTTACCCACTCGGTACTGGCGCGGTGGGTTCAATCGAGTGATCACTGGTGCCGCTTGGCAAAAGCCAGATGTGTTGTCCAGTATGGATGTATCTAATGTTAACGCTCTAATAGAGATAGAAGGGCCTTTCCGTATTCGAGAATTTGCTCGGTTCAGGCCTCTGTCAGACTGTGCCGTTGGTGAGTTTTTTCTTTTATCGCCTTATCGCCATGACTTTCTTGTTATATTTAAAACATTTTATCGGCAGGTAATGCTGAGGGACGCTCCTTTGGAGAAAATGACGCACCTTTGAACGTAGTGCCGCTTCAGACGTTACCTCCTTCTCCTCCCCCGGAAGGCTTCAGTCGTCCGCCTATTCCGCCGCGAGGAAGGAGAAACAAAACTATAGTGACACGCAGCGCCTCCACCCAATCTTCTCATTTTTTGGAGAATTGGCTGCCGCCTCGCGGTAAGGGAGTGGCCCCGAATAACCCTGTGGTTGAAGAGGTCGACAGCGATAGCGGAAGCATGGATGCCGGTCTCGAGCTGCGTCATGCTACTCTTGCCCAGCGGAGGAGGCTTAGATCAAGAAAAAATGGTCATGCGGCGGAGTCAGCCGAGGATGATAGCGACGGGATCGCTGCCGAAACCGAGCGTCTCGTGAAGAGAGTTCGCAAAGAGAAGTCTGTCCCGCCGATTCCTTCCGCGGAGGAAGTCAACGGGGTTCCCACCGAGGAGGTTAACGCTCCGAGCGTTACGGGTCCTTTGCCGACGATGGAAGTTACCGAGGTGTCCTCTGTTATTCCTCCCAAAGTTCCTGAGGCTTCAGCGGCGATGGGGCCATCTCTGGCGTCTGGCGGTTCCACTTCTCCAATTCGCTCCTTTATTCCGAATGTGAGTTTACTAGTTCCCAATCCGATTGCTCCTCCTACCCATCTCCCGCAGAAGCCTGAGTTTTTGTATCTTTCTTCGATTTCGGGCGTTGGTAATTCCGTGAAAAATTGTTGTCCCCTTTATATCGCCAATCTGTCCCCTCAAGGCCCTGCCGCATATCAGTTGAACTTGTCTTCCCTTGGTACCGACGGTCTTCGTGCTTTAGGGATATCGGATCCATCCTCAAGAGAAGAGCCAGTGGGCCCGATAGTGGGACAAATGTTCGCTTCTTCAAAAGACAAGGAAGAGTTCTTGCGGCATTCTCCTGACGTACGGCATTCGCGTCTTCTGACCGACATGTTAGCCTGCTTTCGTGAGCTGAATTACTTTTTCGATGATCAGCGGGATAAGGTTCCCCCTTCTTTTGATTTAAAAGGGGAACTGGATACCGCCTTGATGAAGGTGACGGAGCTATCGCAGCTTCAAGAGCGAACCCGGGCGGAATTGGACGACTGTCGTGCTGAGCTTGCTTGAGAAAAATCAAAGGGGAAGGCTAAGATAAACCTTCTAGAGGCGGAATTGGTGGTGGCTGATAGGAAGAATGTCTTCCTTCGTGAAGAGATAGCGTCTCGCAATGCAGATTTGGCCAAAGTACCCTCGAAGATAGACAAGACCATGGATATCTGCCTCTCCGAGTTTATGAATCTCTACCGCCAGGGAACCATTAACCCGTCAGTGTTGGCCGATAACGCTTCCAAGAGATTGAAGGATTTGAGGGAAAGTGAGGGAAATCTTTCTTCTTCTGTGGGAGGACAAAGGGATGATGACCGCGATGCTTGCAAGGACCCATGATTGATCGGGATAGTTTCATTTAGAAGACTTTCTGTTTATTCATTTCTTTTGTCTTGTAATAACGCCCTGTTATGCGGCGATACATTTGCATTTTATTGCTTTTTGAACTTCATTCCGCCCTTCCGCGTTGATTCAATGCTGCCCTTTTAATTAATGTCTTCTTGCGTTATCTCCTTTCTCGCGATATCATGCTTGTTTTTTCCAAGAGGCGGTGCCCGCTTTTCAGAGCATTTAATGCTTGCCCTTCTTTCATAAGAAAATTCGCGATTGTACAGACACACGTGTCCATTTCTTCTGGCGCTACGAGCTAGCGTGCTTGACAGCTTTGCCTAGATCTAGGCGTTGTAGCGCTTTTCTAGGATTGTACTCATTACCTGAGTCTATTTCTTGTGCCGCTTCCACGCAACGACTGTGGCATCCGTCGTTTCGTTTAATTATTAGGGTTATAAAACCCAATATTTATTCTTTTCGTTTTCTTTTATCATCCTTTTTTCCATATTTTCTTTCAGCCGTCTCATTTTCTCCCCACTATCCAGGGCTCTTCGAAGTGCTTTTCTCTGAAGGTATTTTCTTTCTCCTCCATCGTCTTCTTCGTCTTTTAGCTTTTTAATTCTGCCATGGCTAAGACTCGCCGTTCTGAGTCGAACTCTGCCGATGAAAAAAGGATGGATATTACGGCCAGTGTTATCACCTCTGAGGCCGCTCTTCGTGAGCATTTGGCGGCCCATAATGCTATCATCCCTGATGATTATAAGGCCAGTGTTGCCCCCGAGTCTCTACGTTTGAACAACGTTTTGACGGGCACTCGTAGGGTCATGTATGCGCAGATGTTCCGTTATGGTTTTCGCCTTCCCATTGACCCTTTTGTCCAGGAATTGCTTGTTGCCAGTGATCTGTCTCCGGCCCAATTGTCCCCAAATGCATATTGTTGTGTTTATGCTTTTTTGGAGCTCTGTAAATACAAAAAGATTACTTCCCCTTCCCTTCTGCTGCTTAAATCTATTTTTAAGCTGATGAAATGCCGGGGAGTGATAACGATATCGCCCCGCTTCGACGATGATTCTCTCAAGTCCTTTACTTGGAAACTCCTCCATATCGAGTCTTCCATTGATGGCTGGAAAAAGGAATTTTTTGTGGTAGATATTCCTGAAGATCTTTGTTCCTGGTGGCGATCTGGGTTTAACCAAAACGTGGATGACACCGCTTGGAGCCAGCCAGAGACCCTTTCGCAGCATGAACAAGGCTGGTTAAACAAATTACTCGAACTGGAAATCAGCGTTCACATTCGCCAAGTGGCTTGTCGAATGGACATTCGTGGTTGTGTTAAATGTGAGTGCTGCGTTACTCCCTTCTTTGCTGTTACTGTTACTAACGCTGACGTTATTTTGTGCTTTTGCAGCGACGGATCCCAACTATAAACCCGAGAGCGTAAGGAGACGTTTGAGGAGGGCTCAAGAGAGAGAGGAAAAAGAGAGAGACGCTTCCACGGACGCAACTGATAATCCCACCAAACTTTCGGCCGCTTCCGCGAGCGTTGCCCAAGTGTCCTCTTCGGCCGACATTCCTTTGGGCATTCCCCTCGTGACCGTCGCTGCCCCTCTTGCTCAGACTTCTTCTTCTTCCCAGGCCTCTAAGGCCATTGCCAAAGGAAAAAAAAAGAGAAAAACAAGAAGCGTTGCCGCTCTCACACCTTCTCCGGACGCGGCAGGCTCTTCAGAAGCGCCTCCTTCCAACACTGCTGCGGTAAGGGTACCTTCTAGTCGTCATAGGCTATATTTCCATTTCTGTTGTTGTTTAATTTCTTTCTTCTTTTCTTTCTGTATTTTGAATTATATTCTTGGCAGGACACTATCGCTGTTGCTACCTTCGCTCCTCCGTCAGATAACATGGAGTTGAGTTATGCGCTGATCGGTTCCAGGAAGAGACAGCGCTCGGGAGACGAGGGCGGAAACCCCTCTTCCTTTACTACCGGGGTAGAGAATAGGTCTGTGGATGGGTTTGACTCGACGGCCACTCCTCAGGGAGAGAATCCTTCAGGATTTTTGGGGAATCTGGGCACTAGCGATACCTTGGAGGCTTCTCCCCATTCTTTCGGCGGTTCCGCTCATGTGTATCCGTCCAATATGGGATACCAGGATGTCTCACAGGATTTCTCCGGCTATCAGCCTCATGGCGTTTATATCGCTTCAGGAGGTTCATCGTCACAGGTTCGCGCTCCCTTTTCCTTGGGTTTTCTTCCTTCGCGTATCCCCCTCCGGTACCGTTTTGGTGAAGGAGGAGCCACTTTTAACTGTGTAGTAGATCTCGGTCTGCTGAGTGGGCCCGCTGTGGTGACCCATCAAATTGGATTATTCGATCTCAGGAATACTGCTTTGACCGCGTTAGGGGGTGACGGCTCCGATGAGGTTACGGCTTTTCTAGCTTCTCAATTATTGGCGTCTGCGCTAGAACGGGCAGCTTTTCTTTCAAGGTCTGTGCTGGACAGGGAAAACTCCATACGCTCTTCTCTTTTTACCAACATGATGTCTTTCCATTACTGGGCGGAGGAAGCGCGAAGTCAAGCCACTTCCCTCTCCTCCGCTTTGAAGGAATTGGAGCGGGAGCGGGATGAGAAGAAAAAGTGGCTGGAGGAGCAAACAAATTTATTGTTGGCTCATCGGGAGCAAGAAAAAGAGCAATCTGCCGCCTTAGCAGCGGAAAAGGCCAAAGTCATCGCTTTGGAGAATGAGAAATTATCCTGGGAGAATGAGAGATCGTCTCTGATCAAGGAGAAAGCTGCCCTAGAGGAAGAGTCAGCCGATAAGAGCATGTGGCATGTCGAACAGACTGCCATCACTTTAGTTGATTGTTTTGAGGAAGTCCACGGGGTCGACGCGTACAAACCCGATGAGGTCTCTGCCGCCTTTAAACGAAGATCAGGGCACATTAACGAGGAAGGCTTTCGCCAGGCTAAAGCGGCAGGCTGGAAAAGGAGGAATCCCGAAGGTTGATGCGCTTTGAGGCTTTATCGCTTTTCCCTTAGTGACCAATCGTCATTAAGTTTTTGCTATTATTTTGACCATCACCGTTTGTAGCCCCCCTTAAATATTTTGATATGCTCGGACAACTTTATCGCTGACTTTCTTTATGTCTAGTTGTTTCTTTGCGAACTCCTTTGGCGTTATCTTCGCCATATTTATTCCATGCGCTTTCTTTCCCGAACAGACCCTTAGCGTTCCTGTCAAAATTACGGAACTCGGCCTTGGGCTAGCTTTCCCAGTGAGTCTGATGGTATCTCTTCTCATGAGATCCTCGCTCTTTCCGCTGCCCGAAAAGTATTCTGCGCATTCTTAATTGTAAATTATCAGTAACAAAAACATGTTACGAGAGACAGTAATTACCCGTAGGAGCTTTTCCGCTGCCATCATAGGGCGTTACTCTGGAACCCGTGGAGAATCGCTTTCGCTATCAGCTCTATACTTCACCAGGGATTACACATCTGGTTACTAGCTGGGATTTCACGATTCTCCACGTTTCCCTGTTTTCACGATCGGCCCTTAAGTGCCTCGTCTTAGTGAGCTGTCGGATCGGGACGGCTATCACAAGGCTAGGGAATTTTCACTTTTGGGCGTTGCCCTCGCGTCTAGAACCGTGTCCTTCCTTAATGGCCTGGCTGCAGCAGCCCAGCCGTTAAGATAGGAGTCTTGTTTCTAGACGGAGTTTCTATTTTTTTAGGGCGTGTCTCTTCTTGATAGGCCGTCTCCACGAGAACGGTCCGTACAAGGAAAAGATTTTTCACTCCCAAAGATACCGGGTGGTGCCCTCACTTAATGAGCCGTCTGATCAAGATCGGTCATCACAAGGGTAGGACTTTTCACCCCCGGGGGCGTCTAGGATCTTTCAATCCGACGGTATTCAAGGTATGTTGGGTAGTGCCCTCACTTAATGGGCCATCTGATCAAGACCGGCCATCACAAGGATAGGACTTTTCACTTCCCCAAGATACCCCCTTTTTATCTGCACAAGAGCAACCACAACATCCCACGAAAGCTCTCTCATCGAGCGTTAGTCATGGTTAGGGTCGGCATAAATCAAAGGTGCAGATAAAATTAAATTCTAGCATAATATAGTTTCAAGCGAGCGATATTCCAAGAGTTGGATAGGGGTGTACCATCGAGTGTCTCTAGACGATAGGCTCCTTTCCCGACAACGTGGGTGACACGATATGGTCCTTCCCAGTTCGGACTGAGTTTCCCCATTCGTTGTCCTGCCGCTCGCTTGTCTTTGAGCACCAGGTCACCAGCTTTCAGCAATCGCTCTTTAATGCGCCTGTTATGATATCGGGCCATCTTTCGCTTATAATGTTGTGTTTTCAGAAGGATTTCTTCTCGGACTTCTGGTAACGCATCCAGGTTAGCTCGTAACCTTTCCTCATTTAGTTCCTCACGAAAGTGGGCCACCCGTAGGCTCATGGTTCCAGTTTCTACTGGTGTGACGGCTTCGGTCCCGAAGGCCAACGCGAAGGGCGTCTCCCCGGTACTAGTCTTAACGGTCATGCGGTATGCCCACATCACGTATGGTAGCTCATCGGCCCATTTCTTTTTAGACCCTTCTAGATTTTTCTTAATACCGCTGAGGATGCTCCGATTGGTCACTTCCGCTTGCCCATTAGTTTGTGGGTGAGCTACGGAGGAAAAACGTTGCTCGATTCCGAATTCTGAGCATTGGTCTTGAAAGAATTGGCTGGTGAACTGTGTCCCATTGTCGCTGACGAGGATACGGGGTACGCCAAATCTCATGATAACTTGATGTTTAAAGAAACGCCAAGTTTTTTCTGCCGTGATTGTGGCGACTGCTTCAACCTCTGCCCACTTAGTGAAATAGTCTACCGCCACTATCACAAATTTCAGTTGGGACCTTGCCTTTGGGAATGGACCTAAGATATCGATCCCCCATTTGGCGAAAGGACAAGGGGCGATAATTTCAGATATTTCGGTGGCAGGTCGCCGAGGAATTTTAGCAAACTCCTGGCACTTAGGGCAAGCTTGCACATAATTGTGGCAATCTCTTCGAATGGTGGGCCAATAGAATCCGGACCGGAAGACTTGTGCTGCCAGGGTATCGCCTGACACGTGCATACCACACACTCCTTCATGGATTTCACGCAAGGTGTGAAGACCCTCTTGCCCAGTTATACATTTGGCGGCAGGGTAAGAGAAACATCTTTGAACCAAATCCCCGTCATAGTACGTACAGCGGGCTGCCTGTTTCAGTACCTTCTTCTTTTCAACGGTATCCTCAGGCAGTTCCTCGTGTTTCAAGTATTTGATTACGGGAATTCGCCAGTCGCTATCACATTCCTCCACACATAAAGAAGCTTGCTCCTCCATGAAGGATGGTACCGATAGCTCACGATAATATATATCCTTGGGTATGAACGCTTCCGGGTTTGCGGCCAATTTCGCTAGGTTGTCTGCTTCAGCGTTTTCCTCCCGGGGAATATGCTCAAAGCTGACTTGCATGCCCTCTTTCTTTATTTCCAACAGTTCCCGCTTCACTTTGACGAGATATTGAATCATGATGGGTTCTCGGGCTTGAGAGTGCCCCAAGACCTGGTCTATTATTAACTTGGAATCACCACAGATTTTTAGACGCAGGACTCCTGTTCTTCCAGTATCATGCCTTCCTTTAGAAGAAAGCTCCTTTCCAATTCTAAGTCCGGCTAGCAATGCCTCATATTCTGCCGCGTTATTAGATAACGGCTGTAGGATTCGGATGGCATATCGTATTTACATATCATGCGGCCCATTTATAAAGATTCCAGCTTCGGCCAGCTCTTGATTTTTAGCCCCATCTACATGGACGATCCAGAGATCCGTATAGGTTTCCGGGAATGGGAGATCCATATCGCCCTATTCCGCTTCAGGTACGCCTTCTAAAGGATCCTCTGTAAAGGTGCATTCCGCTATGAAATCAGCCAGGATCTGAGCCTTTACAGACGGTCTAGACTGATACCTCAATCCATACTGTTCCAATTCGAGTGCCCAGATCAACATCCTTCCGGAAAATTCAGGCTTTCGAAAGATCCTTTTTAAAGGCTGGTCTATGAGTACGATGACGGAATAAGACTGAAAGTATCGGTTCATTTTGCGGGTGGCTTGAATAAGAGCGAATGCTATCTTTTCGATTCGGGCGTATCGCAATTCCGCATCTTTAAGAACGTGGCTCACAAAATAGACTAGGCGATGAGAGTGGTTGTCGTCGCGAACAAGGACGGCACTGACCACTTCGTCTGCAGCGCCAAGATACAAATATAAGGTATCGCCTGCCTCGGGCCTTGTCAATAATAAATCAGACGATAGATAATCTTTCAGGCCGATAAATGCTTCCTCACAGTCAAGGGTCCACCCGAATGAAGCTTTTTTCTGTATAATTTTGAAAAAAGGGAGACACTTCTCTCCTTGCTTAGAAATGAATCGTCCAAGGGCGATGACTCGCCCTGTGAGTCTTTGTACTTCTTTGACGGTACTGGGCGATATCATGTCTTGTATCGCTTTGATCTTCAAAGGGTTAGGCAGAATACCCTTTTGGCTAACGACGTAGCCTAAGAATTTTCCCGTTTGGAATGCGAACATGCATTTTTGGGGATTCAGCTTCATGCGATACCTTTTCATTACATCAAAGACTTCCTTTAAGTCTCGTAGGTGATCATGAAAACTCGTACTTTTTACCAATATATCATCGACGTACGCCTCTACGTTCCTCCCAATTTGTTCTTCAAATATTTTGTTGGCCATTCGTTGGAACGTTGCCCCGGCGTTTTTCAATCTGAACGGCATCGCCGTGTAGCAGTACGTGGCCTTTGGAGTGAGAAACACAGTTTTTTCTTCATCTTCCCGGGCCATGGGAATTTGATGGTATCCGGAGTTGGCATCCAGTGAGCTTAAATAAGCGTATCCAGCAGTCTGATTAACCAACTGATCTATTCGAGGAAGCGGGTAACAATCTTTAGGGAAGGCATCATTTAAGTCAGTAAAGTCGATGCACATGCGCCAATCCCCATTGGGCTTAGGAACAAGAACGGGGTTCGCTAGCCAGGTGGGATATTGAACTTCACGAATGAATCCTGCATCGAGGAGCTTCGCTACCTCTTTATCCACGGCCAACACCTTTTCATTAGAGAACGCACGCCACTTTTGCTGTACTGGCCTGGCCTCTGGGTCCACATTGAGCCGATGTTCGGCTATTTCACACGATATTCCTGGCATATCCGCGGGTTTCCATGCGAAGTCTCCTTGGCATTTGTTCAGTAGCCGGGCCAGTTGGAGGTTTTCCGCTGGGCTAAGTTTTTCACTAATCAGGAAACTTGCCTTCTCTATTCCGATCGCTGGAACGGGCACCATCTTGTCCAGAGGTTGGGCACGCTTCTCATCGCTTTGTTCATAGGGGTCTGCCGCTATACACACGTACCTATCGCAGCTTCTTTGGGTCATGAGCGAATAGCATTCAGCTGCTAGTTTTTGATCACCCTTTATGGTTACCACCCCATCCCAGGAGGGGTACTTCATCTTCAGATGCTTCTGAGATATCACTGCGCCAAAGCGGTTAAGGAAAGGTCGTCCGAGTACGACATTGTAGGGCAAATTCAGATCAACGACAAGGAATAACAAGTTCTCTGATCGCTTGTAGGTGTCTTCTCAGAAATATATAGGCAGGGTAATCACCCCCGTAACAGGGATTGGAACTCCATCAATGCCGACTATAGGCCGTTTACTAGGTGTTAGCTCATCAGTAGGGCGTTTCATGAGGTTGTAGGCTTCCAGCGAAAAAAGATTCACCGCACTCCCATTATCAATGAGAGTTCTTCTGATTCCATGGCTAGCGATGATGGGCGTAACTACCAAAGCATCATTGTGTGGGTAGACGACGCCTTTCTCATCTTCTTCAGAAAAGGACAATACCATTCGATCTAAAATGCCTATCGCATCTCCTTTTTTCATCGTGCCATCTCGTGCGCGTTTGTCTCCTTTCGGGAACGTCAGCTGCTCTGACTCATTCATATAGGGAGTTCCTCCTGCAATGATATTAATCATGGGGATATACTCGTCATCAACCGTAAGAACTTCCCTATCTTTCCCTCCGGGAATATTATCCTTTTGCGGGTCGTGAGGAGGAATGGGTCGTTCATCCGCCGTCCTTTTCCTGAGATTATTGCGAGCATCTTCTCTTATCTGGGTGGCGAATTCTCCCAAATATACTTCTTCAACCAATCGTTCTATCGCCGCTTTTAAGTCTCTACACGCCTCCGTGGAATGGCCCCTGGCTTTGTGGAATTTACAATAAGCATTTTCTCTTCTCCCTAAAAATACTCCTGGTTTTACAGGTACGGGGTAGCGGATGGGAAGGTTTCGCTGTTCTGCTATCGCTAAAATTTCGGCCCTTGGCACATTGAGGGAAGGAAAATCTGGGTCGTACGTTAGATTTTTATAAGAATCCCCGCGCCGCCGAGTGGGGGAGCCACTGGTTTTTCCCTTCAGAAAATTGCCCCTTTGTCTGTTAGAGGTCTTGGGGATATGATCCTTCCGCCGAGCGTAATCATTGATAAAATGGTCATCGGGTAGAGGCTTCGCAGGAGCAGCAGTGATTTGAGATGCCCCCTGCGGCAGACTGTATGTTCGATCTCTGTTTTCTTCTTCTTCCATTTTCGCTTAATTGTGAGCTTTAAGTCTCAACGCGTCTAAAGTCATTGGGGGGTCCACCATAAGTGCGTCTTTCAGCTTTCCATAACGGCAATTTCTTTTCAGAGCTTCTATAGCAAAATCGATAGTAACGCCCGACGTTAAGGACATTTCCAGATCGAAGCGGCTGAGAAAATCCTTCAAGGATTCTTGAGGCATTCGCTGTATGTCAAATAACGCGGCGGCAGATTTTCTGATTGGAATTGCGGTGCTAAATCTACTCCGAAATTTAGATTCTAACTGTGAGAAGTTACTAATGGATCCACCAGGGAGACCTTCAAACTAGAGACGCGCAACGCCTGATAACGTCATAACAAATATTTGGCATAGTGCCGCATCGCTGTGGGTCTGAAACTGAACAAAATCTTTCACTTTATTGATATGTGAGATGGGATCTTTCGTACCATCATAAGTGTCAGTGGGAAGCTTTACACGTCGACTGACTCGGTGACGCCTTATGCGACGGCTAAATGGGTGGCCTGATGTATCATCAAGAATTTCACGCGCTTGACGCGGGGGAGATATGTCAGCTTGACGCCCTCTATCTCGCGGTTCTGGAGTAAGATGTCGCCTAGGAGATCGACTGCGACTCCTGCGCGAACGACTTCGATACCTCCGGCTACTAGACCTATCACTATATTCAGGAGACAGACTTCTGTGGACTCCTTCCCTCCGTCCATCCCACCGGTTCCTAACCCCCTCAATTTGCCTGTCTCCTTGTAGGAGGAGACCTTGCGGCATTTGCGGTACATAAGCCTCTACTCTTCCTTGAGCAAGCTGCCCAGCACTACTCAGAGGATTTCCACCAGATAAAGGCATCTGAAGGTTTTCTGAAAACAACGGTGACACGGGTCGATCAGCGACAATAGACGGAGTAAACATGATGCGAGGAGGGTGACCAGATCCAGAAGCACCGGGAGTGCCTCTTGCGGCCATTTCAGTCAAATATTCCAGCCGAGAACGAAGGGTCGCTATTTCCATTGCAAAAGGATGTTTACGGTTGAGTGTATATTCTCTCGAAAGAGGAGTGGAGAAATCGGATCCCGCCATCTGGGATGACAAAATGTCTGTTTGCGAGGAGACCACTCCTCCAGCAATTCCAGCCGAATGGTCCAGAGGTCCTGAAATAATTGGTTGTGTCGTCATAGAGAGATCAGCAGTAGCAAAGGGAAAAAGCCACCTGCGGATGTGGAAAGGGATATTAGAGGATGATGATCGGATCGACTCCGATCCTGTGATCATGACCGTTCCAATCTTCCGACTAAACGGAGCTTGGCTATTAAGGACGCTCACTTAATATACCAAAGCTCTCAATGAAAGCACCATTTGATAAGATTCAATGTCAATCTTGTGAGATTCTGCGTCGTGTGCGATCGGAACGGCGGTGAATGGCGGCGAGTATACCTGCAAGGCGCCGGAGGGGGAGCTCCGGCGTAGACACTCCGATGCTTAAGTTAGTTCGGGTTTTAAGAGTAGTGGAGGTTTCTCTAGGTGAGCATGACCTTACCCTCATTGTGAAAAATGGGGGGGTATTTATAGATCTGGACAGCGATACCTGGCGATATCAAAGAGGGCGCCGTTTGATGATGACGTCACAGGCGATATCAGTGTATGACGTCACGGGCGATGTCTGATGGGGCTTCCGGGAGCGATAACCTTGTGGGTCCCTAGGATGGGATGATGCCGTGCGTATAGAATTGCGTGAGTTTCCCCCCCCCCCCCCCCGCTGAAGTCGACCATCCTAGGGATCCTTCGCTGATCCTTAGGCGATACAGGGATATCCTTATGGAGTTCAGGGGGATCCGTTCCGATAAGAACCGTTTGTGCAGTAGGACCGTTAGGACTATCTCGATTGTTATCACCTCTCTCTCCTTGAACGACTCAAGCGCTAAGCTACAACACAAAGAGATTGGCATCATGTTCGCTGTCATGCAGCCCATGGAAGACGACATTCCAATCATTTTCTCAGTAGAATTAGGGTACTATACCCACATGATGATGCCATTGTTATTTCTTTCATCATTGACAATTGCAGAATCAACAGAACTCTGATTGATAACGACAGTTCGGTTAACATCCTCTCTCTTAGTACGTTAAAAAAGATGGGAATAAGTGAAGAACGGTTGGAACCAATCCTTTTTCCCATAGTTGGTGTAGATGATATTCCCGTACCTGTACATGGTTGCTTAGTACTTCTCGTTTGCTTTCATGAAGACATCTTTGGCAAACAGATTAAATTAATATTCATGGTGATCGATCTCAATATTCCTTACAACGCAGTTCTAGGGAGACCATTCCTCAACCTTTTCGATGCAGTAATTTCTCAAAGACATGAAAATCAAGTTTATTTCAGATGAAAACGTTGTCACACTCTACGACAATCAAACCATGGGTAGAGAATGTTATGCCAACATGATTAAGGGAGAAAAAATAGATACGTGGCCATGGTAGAACAACTAACACCGGAGAATGAGAAATGCACTCAAGCAGTAGACAAAATGGTTCCCATCCCCGTTCAAGATATCCCAGAGTCTCACTTTATGATTGGAGAAAACCTTTCTCAATATGAAAAAGAATAGTTGAGAGTCTTATTACCCAATTCCAAGACCGAATTTTCTTGAAAGATGGCAGATATGCCAGGTATTTCTCGAACGGTGGCAAAACATAAGCTAGGAATTGATCCTACTACCATACATGTCAAATAACAACAACAAACGTTCGGGAAAGAGAAATTAGCAACAATTGAGAAAGAAGTGGACAAACTACTAAGTTCTGGTTTCATCATAGAGGTCAAGTACTCAACCTGGTTAGCCAACCCTGTTCTCGTTCTAAAGCAGAACGACGATTGACGCATGTGCATTGACTTCACTAACCTGAACGATGCATGCCCAAAAGACAATTACCCTATTCCACTCATTGATTAGTTGGTGGATTTTGAAGTTGGTTTCACATATCTCAGTTCTCTAGACTCTAATTCTAGATATCACTAAATCCCCATAGCCAAAGAAGACGAAGAGAAAACAACTTTCATCACCCCTATGGAAATATATTGTTACACCGACATGGCATTTGGGCTCAAGAATGGGGGGGTCACGTACCAACGATTGATGAATATGATGTTCAAAGAGATGATTGGGCGAAACGCTGAAGTCTATGTTGACGATATTCTTGTGAAGAGTCGTTCCTTCGAACAATATCTACTAGACTTAGCAGAAGTCTTCGCAGTTATGAAACGGTATCAGATGAAACACAACCCCTCCTGGCAACCCACTTGACATAGAAGAACTTTATCTCTATCTTGGTGTTGTAGATGAAGTTGTAAGCTCCGTTCTGGTGAGGAACAATGATGGTGTACATCGCCCTATATAATTTGTCAGCAAAATCTTACACGATGCAGAGACACGCTATTATCGCATTGAAAAAGGAGTGCACACCCTAATCATTGTAGGAAGGATATTTCCCACTTATTTCCATGGCCACGCCATCACCGTTCTCACGGATCTGCCCATTTCCGCCATCCCGCGCAATCCAGACAGTTTAGAGCATATGCTACTATGGAATATTGAGCTTAGTCAATATGGACTTAAGTATGACTCGAGACCTACGAGTCCTACCTTAAGGCACCCATAGAAGCAGGATGACACATCAATTTTGATGGCGCCAAAAATAACTATTCCATAGGGCCTGACATCATCCTACGTAGTCTAGAAGGAGAAACGTTTCACTACGTCATTCTCATATTGGAACCAGTCTCCAACAATGTAGCCGAGTATGAAGCACTATTAGTAGGCCTACGACTAGGGGCAACACTAGAATCAACAGGCAAGATGACAATTAAAGGGCCCATAGGCATGAAACTACAAAGAGACTCTAAGCTCGTAATTGACTAGGTGAACGGAGGCTATCAAGCCAAAGATCCCATTATGCAAAGGTACTTGAACAAGGTCAAGACAAAACTAGAACGGTTGCAGAAGAAAGGAATCAAAGTCGAATTGATTCATACTAAACGACATCACAACACAGTGGCAGATGAAGTAGCCAAAATAGCTGCAGACCCAGCTTTTCCAAACCCAACAGATGTCCTAGTCGAAGAACTGCACCACTCTAACCATTAGAGAAAAACAACCACTATGTTTCGCACAAGATATTGACGACTAGCGAATCCTAATCAAGACTTTCTTAGAAGCCCATGATCTCCCTAACAACCTTGAACTGGCCAAGAAATTAGAGAAGCAAGCAACCCATTGCATTCTGTTTGAAGGAGAACTGCTCAAACAATGCCATGACAACCCAATGGCAATATGTGTGACCAAGGCAGAAGGAGAATACATGCTACGAGAAACTCATGAATGAATCTGTGGAATGCATATATGCAGAGAAACCATGGCAACCCAAGTTATCAGAAACGACATCTATTAGTCATCATTGCGAGGTGATTGCGACATGTATGTGCGTACTTGTGATAAGTGCCGGAAGTATGCCAAATTCATACTATCACCCACCATAGAACTATCCAACTTAGTCAGTCTATGCCCGATCACCATGTGGGGCATCGATCTCATTGGGTCATTCACCAAAGGTGGTCGTTCCATGAAATATGTTGTTGTCGCCATTGATTATTTTATGAAGTGGGTAGAAGCAGCACCGCTACCCACCATATTTGCGGAAGCCATTTGGAATTTCTTCTTTAATCACATCATCATGCGTTTTGGGATTCCAAGGATATTGGTTAGCGATAACTGATACGATCCTAGCCCCATGGCTAGCCCCATCGCACGCACAAGCCTCTCGGCCAAGGATAATCGAACTAATACCTCGAGCTAAGGACGTTGCGAGGTAGATAGTGAGGTTAATACAACCTCTAGACATGGAGACAAGGCAGGAGACATTTTTGGATCAAGCTTCTAGGCGAAGGATGACATAGGAGGTGGCTTGGAGGCTCTTAGTGCAAGGTTTAGCATCCACCCGAGCCAAGTTATGGAATAAAGACTTCAATCGAGGATCCAAAGTAAATACAAGATCGATTGGTGTCTTAGGAATATCGTGGAAAAGTTTGAAGACATTTGGACGAGCCAAACTCAAGAAGGATCAAGATGACATTCTCGCACGCAGGAGTTCTAGGCGCAAATACAATAGGCGATTTTGTTCGATCTCAGTCAGACCTACAAAAGTCATAATTATACGATCGACCTTGTTTATGAAACTTCAAGATGTTAGAAAGCTTGTGATAAATTTTCAGCTTAAACGCATGAGTCGTTTGCATTTTATGTTAAGAGACATTTTCATTGACAACAGTCCTACGCAAACTAGGACTCTCGGACGCGATAGGAGTTTCTGTTCGAGCCAGTTCGGACCTGTTCATCCCGGACCAGGAGGAGATCACCTTGTCAACTATTTTTGGATGTTATCTTTCGTTTGGGATAGGTTTCAGTCCAATCGAACGAGCGTATCAAAAGTTAGCATAGGTCAACATTTTCTTGCGCAGAATGAACGCACAACAGTCCGCGAGTGGAAAATTGCGTAGAGCCTTGACGTGATCACGCCAACTCTTAGTGTGATCACGCCCAAAAAAGAAGCAAGGACAGATCTTCCCAAGGCCTTGACGCTAACGGGTTTGCTAGTTTTCGTCAAAACAGGATTTAGAGCGCTCCGACTTTAGAGATTGCACCAGAGACCATGCCAGCTGTGCAGAGACATATTTTAATTAATTAAATTAGTTTTATATGTATTTATAATTAGTTTAATTAATTAATTAATTAGAAGTTCAATTAGAAGTAGGACTTTTAATGTAAGGATTTAGGGTTTCCTATTTAAAGGAGCCACCCACTACATTGTGATGGAGACTATTTTTGATAATTAAAACCCAGAGAAGTTTCTCTCAATTGTTCATGCGTGAACCTTGTCCCTCATTGAGTCTGAACACTCGATTAGGATAACAAGTAAAACCCAAAAGTTCATTCCATTGATTTATAGCTCTAGTTTGGCTAATACAGGATATTAGTAGGGCTACAGATCGTGTCAAGAACCTCACTTGATAGGTTTAGTTTGGCTAATACAGGATATTAGTAGGGTTCAATGGTCTTGTTGAGTCATCTATCTTCCGCATTGAAATCCAAGCCTAGAACTAGATCAAGGGTAGGTGCTACGAGCCTCGGGTGACCAAGAATTGTATCAATAATGACACACAGTTCAAGAGTAAATTCTTTAAAGGGAAGTGCAACGAGCTTAAGATTCAGCAATGCTTCAGTTCTGTTGCCCATCCTCAAACATACGATCAAATAGAGGTCACCAATCAAACAATTTTGAACGACCTAAAGAAAAACTTAGAAATAACAGTTGATTCGTGGATAAAAGAACTGCCATATGTGCTTTGGGCATATCGTGTGACTGAAAAAGCTGCCACAGGTGAGACACCTGTCGCAATGGCCTTTGGCATGAAAGCCATTACCCTAGTTGAAATTGGAGCGATGAGTATGCGAGTGCAATATTTTCAGGAAAAAAGAAACAATTAAGGATTCAAAATGGCCATAGATTTGTTGCCAGAAAAGAGAGAAGTAGTAGCCCTGAAGACAATGATCTATAAACGGCGTATAGCCAAGTATCACAATCGCAAAGTCAGAGAACGACTTTTTAAAGTTGGAGACCTAGTCCTTCGACGACGAGATTCTGCAGGCCGTGAAATGACCAAACTTGAGTCAAACTGGGAAGGACCATTCAGAGTCACATGTATAGTTGGCAAATGCGCATACAGACTGGAAACAATGGAACATGAAGCACTCCCGAATACATGGAACTCAGTCAACCTCAAGATGTATCACACCATATATATATATATATCTAGCTCTATCATCGTTCAAGTACCGAACAACCTTGTACATATATGATTAATAAAATAGTCTCCCGTGGACGTAGGCATTTTTGGCTGAACCACGTTAAAAAATATCGTCTTGTTTTTTCTTAGATCTCGAACGGTAATCACTTATAAAAGGCTTTGTAAAGCCTTGAATGGCTTCGTGAAGCTTCATTATTCCTAAAAAGCTTCATTAAGCTTTCAATACTCATAAAAAGGCTTTGTAAAGCCTCGAACGACTTTGTTAAGCTTTGTGATTCTTAAAAAGCTTCATGAAGCTTTCGATACTCATAAAAAGGCTTTGTAAATCTTCGAATGACTTCGTTAAGATTTTTTTATTCCTAACAAAGCTTCGTTAAATATTTTTATTACTCCTATAAAGGATTTGTAACGCCCCAAAAAACTCTCTTAAAATACAAAACATATTAATAGCTTTGTAAAGCTTCCATTACTAATTTTTTTTATCTAAATGCACTACCGAATCAAGCATAAAACACATGAATAGACAAGAATATAACATCAAGATAAAAGTTTCACAAAAATACTAAAGTATATCCGTTCACAATTACATTCAACATTCAAATAGCATGAGCATTAAGTTTGATAAGATTCGAACTTCTGGATGATCGGGGTGAGGATTATGGCCGCTCGGAGTCACTGTAGTTGCCGTCGAGGTACCTGCAAGGCACCGGAGGGGGAGGGGGGGCTCCGGCGTAGACGCTCCGATGCTTAAGTTAGTATGACGGTTCAAAATGGCAGGGGTTCCAGTAGTGATCTTAGACTTACCTGGCTTTTTGAATGGTGGGGTATTTATAGGCTACACGAAGACGTTAACCTCGGAGGGAGGGCATTATCTGGGGAAGATAACGCCTCAAATGACATCAGGGATGATATCTCCAAGTGACGTTAGGGACGATAACTCTGGGTGACGTTAGGGACGACAACTCTGGGTGACGTCATGGCTGTCCTGGGATGGGATAACACCGTTCGTGTGGATAAATGACACGTGAGACCCCTCCCCCACTGATGTCGACCATCCCAGGGCTCTTCTCTCGGAGAGAGGCGGCAACTTCCGCGGCAGGCGCCTGATAAGTGCTACAGGATTCCGACCTTAACACAGGGTACAAGGACGAGAACACCCTAGAAATTGTCTCTATTGTTATCATACGCCCAACTGAAAATGAGCCCGAGTGTTTACCAAGGACTGACTCTTCTTTTTGCTTCTATTGGCAGTTAACGGGATGGCTCGACCTTCAAGGGACACGTGTCCACATCCGCCACTCCTCTGGGGCCTATAAATTTGGACTTTCTCCGCGCAAATTTCACATCTCTCTAGCATTTCTATTGGCATTTTCATCATGGACGAACTGACAAGAAACTTCTTGCTCTCCAAAGCCCACACCTTGAAGAATTTGACTGAGGCCGATGTGGATTTCCTGGACACCATGATGAGGAAGAGCTCTGAGGACATCATGGAGCTCCAGGGGATGATGACTCCGCTTTTGTCCAGGCAGCTCGAGACTTCCCTGGAGGACTTCAGCCCCTTGGAGAGTGTGACGAAGCTGGCTACCGCCGTCTCCCGCATCGAGGTGGTGGTCACCATGCTGCGACTCCGGAAGGATTTGCATGAAGGGGATGAGGGTCTGCTCTTCTGAGCTGACCGCCATTGCGGATGCACTGAGGGAGGTTCCAGTGGTGCCGGGGGAGGACGATGCAGGGTCCAACGTTTGACTACCTGTTACTGTCGTCGCCTCCCTTTATTCTCTGTGTGTATGCCTCGGGCTGTTAGGCCATAAATAAATAAACTGTCTTTTTGTTATTCCACTCATGACCTTTCTACTTTCGCGGTACGTTAACCGACGCTTTAGTTGAGGGCCACGTCAGCCCAACTGAAAATGAGTCTGCCATTGGCTGGACTTCTGCAGCGCTCGCTTTGCCAGGTAGTGACGGTTAATCTTGCAAACTGTTCCACATTAATTTTACGTCGCCGCTTCAGTATCAACTGATTGGGCAGCTTTTTGGTGCCTCTTGATTGATGAGGAATCCTATCAGGCGTGATCACGAGATCCGATTTTGCAATTAAGATCGTTCTTTTCAACATGTATTAATTCTCTCAAAAGTCGTGCGAGAAGATGGGAAAGCTTCCCCGCTTTGACTATTTAATGGGATTTTCTCTTCCCTTTTTCTGTTCATCTTCTTCTTCATATTTCTCTATTGAAACCATTTGTGATTTCATGGCCGGTTCATACTTTTTAGACATCGCTGAAGGCGGTTCTCCCCCAACTCCTCCGACTTCACCGGATTTTGATAACCCTCCTTCACCGTCATGTCTGAAGAGGTGGTTACCTCGCCGTAAAAGTCGCAAGAGGTCGTGGAAGAGGAGAACTTCGAAGACGGTCGACCCATCTCCTCCTTCCTATGTCCCTCCTGTCCGGAGGGGTGACGAACTGTTTCCTCACGTTGATCGTTTCATGGAAAGGAGTTCTACTAGAGATATCGGTGCTGATACCGCGGCTTCTGCTGCCAAGGGAGAGTCAAGCTCGTTAAAGCCGGGTCAGGAGAGGAACGTTAAGGAACCTTTCCCGTTTGCTGACGAGGAGTTTCCACTTTTGGATGAAGAATACTGCCATTGGTCTTCCTATTGGCCTGACGATGATTAATTCCGCACGTTGTGCCCTTCTATAGATGCCGTACGACCTTTATGAAATGAATGAAATGACGCTTTTCATTTTTCTCCTTTCTTCATTTTTCTACTGGTCAGTTATCGCTGAGAGGTTGATTGCCGCTCGATGTAATCATTTTTCAACTTTCAGTCAGTAACTGTCTCCCTTAGAAGATATAAATGCTTAACCATAAATATCCTTCTGAGGTTTTTCCACGTGTCGTTTTCTACTTCGTACGTGTCTTGTTTTTACAGGCTGTTCGATCCTCAAGTTCAACCTTTATAAGGGAACAACTATTCTCTTTTAATACTTTTGCTCGCGCTTCGTAATCCTTCCCTATTCTTCTCTCTTTTCTGCTTCTTTTTCTACCCGAGGAAAGTTTCTTCAACTGCTCGTCAGCACTGGCGATCTGTTCACTGCTTTCTTATTCCAGGTATTTTACCCCATCTTCCTCAGATATTCTTCTCGTTGGTTCATTATGCGTATGACTAGAGATCCCAGGGGTTTTTAGAGGCCTATAGATTTAGAAGTCGAGAGAACACCCAGTCTTTTCACTTGTGAAACAATTCTGAAGGCTGAGTTGGAGAGTCATGGTATCCTCTTTCCTCCTGGTTATTCCGTTAAAGTTCCTGAGGTGGGTCAACGACTTCATGATCCTTTGTCCAGAAATGATAGGATGGTCTACTTTAAGATGTTCCTCTATGGTTTTCGTTTCCCTATTCATGAATCTGTAAAAAAGTTGCTGCGCCAATACGATATCGACCCGGCTCAGATAACCCCTTCCTCCTGGTGTGGGATTTACGCCTTCCTTCGCGCTTGCGAGTTGCAGGGTGTCTTTACTCTGTCTGTCAATCTATTCTGTAAATTTTTTAGCTTCAAATGTCGCAATTGTTTGGTTAATATCGCCCCGAGGTGGAATGACGCGTTCGTGCATTTGTTCTGGCAGAAGTTTCAGGGCTTCGAGAAGACTGTGGCTGATTGGAAAAGTGGCTTCTTTATTGTCAGGCTGCCTTTTCGCCCCTGGCCTAGGGGCTTTAATCGAGGACTCGTTGATTCCGTCTGGGTAAATCCCGTAGTGTTGTCTAGGGATGAGTTACGTCAGGCTAACGCCTTGCTAGAGATAGAATTCTCATTCCGCATTCGAGAGTTTTCCATGTATAGGCTTATGGAAGAGTGTATCATAGGTAAGTTTCTCTTTTCACGTTATCGCTTTGACTTGTTTGCTGTTCTAATACATCTTGTTGCCAGATGACATTGAAGGTCAACCGCCTGAGGGGAATGACGCTCCATTAAATGTGGCACCGCTTCAAACGCTACCAGCCTCTCCACCACCCGAGAGTTCCAGCCGTCAGACTACTCCGCCAAAAAAGAGGAGAACTAAGACAGTCACCGGGCGCGGTATTTCTACTCGAGCTTCTCGTTTCCTTGAGAATTGGTTGCTAGTCCGAGGCAGGGGAGTGAATTTGAATCATCCCGCAGCTAGGGTAACTGACAACGACAGTGAGGACATGGATGTCAATTCTGAGCTTCGTCATGCCTCTTCAGCTCAACGGAAGAGGCTTAGAGTGGAGAGGAACGGTCCGGTTATTGAGATTCCTTTGAAGAATGTTGATGAAGTTCCTGCCACTGGGATTAACACTTCTACTGTGGCGAGCACTTCTCAAGTGGCAAGAGCTACCGAGGCGTCAACTGTCATTCCCTCTGAGGTTACTAAAACTCCGCCAATGGCAGACTCGCCTCCGCCAACCCGCGTCCCTGGCTCTCCTATTTCCTCTTGTATTCCTGATGTGGTGGCGCCGATTCTCAACCCGAGCGTTCTTCCTGACCCTCCCACGAGGGGCCCTCAACCGTTATTCTTTACTTCTATTTCAGGCATCGGTGATTCCATCAAAAGTTGCTCTCCTCCCTTTATCGCTAACCTTTCTCCTCATGGCCCTCAAGGAGTTTCTTCTTACCAACTGGATCTGTCAACCTTTGGCACTAGCGGACTTTGTGCTTTAGGGATATCGGATCCGCTATCGCGAGATGAACCGGTCGGCTCCATAGTGGGTGAGATATTTGGTTCTCCTAAAGATAAGGAGGAATTGTTGCGGCTTCCCCCCGATATTCAATGCGCGCGCGTTTTGAATGACGCACTGGCCAGCTTCCGCGAAATGCATTACTTTCTCGAGGCTCATGACGACAAGCTTCCAGGCTCACCTGGCTTAAAGGAGCAATTAGATGTCGCCTTAACTAAGGTGATGGAGTTGACGCGACTTCAAAATCGTACCCAAGCAGAGCTAAATGATTGTCGCACCGAGCTTGCAAGAGAGAAATCAAAGGGGAAGGCAAAAATAGAACTTTTGGAGGCAGAATTTGTGGTAGCTAAGGCTGAGTTAGTGGCGGCTGACAAGAGAAACTCTCTCCTTCATGAAGAGATATTGGCCTGCGATGCTGATATGGCAAAGGTTCCTTCAAAGATAACTTGGTGGAAGAACAAAATACTGGAGACCTTTTCCGCCGGATTCCCAGACTATTACCGTGGTAGGACTTTCGATCCTGCTAAGATAGCCGATTATGCTTCCGAGAAAATGAAAGAAATAGACGGGAGTAAAGAGGGCTTTCTTTCTTCCGGGAAGAGAGAGGGAGATAACGGCGGCGATACCGAAGTGTTTCCATGACCAGGTAAAGTTGTTGCCAGAGAGGACTTTATTTCTTTTTACTTCTCTCTTCGAACATTGACTCCATTCAGTTTGTAACAGTTGATAACGCCTGTCGTGAAATAACGTCTGTAATTGATTCTCGAATAACGAACAATGTTTACTTTGTTTTTTTGCGTTATCTTGTCAGCTGCCCGTTCGGTTAACACCGAGCCGCATTATCTCGATTATTGCGTCATCGCGTTTATCTCGTTTTGGAAAATCGATTCTAAATTTTCAGAGCATTTAATGCTCGGGATTCCCTCATTAATGCGAGGGAGACTTTATGATGACCCAAAATACACGTGTCAGTCCATAGGGGCGCCAGGGGTTAGCGTGCCCAAGGAATTGGTGAGATTAAAGCGTCTTCTCGCTTCTCTAGAATCGTACTCATTGCTTAGGCCTGTTCTTCGTGACGCTCCATACGCAACGACTGTTACAACAGTCATTTTGTTTAGCTGCTAGGGTTATAAAACCTAATACTTGCTTCTTTTTCCCACTTTTGTTATTTTACCCTCTTCATATCCTTTCAAGCATCTTGTGTTTTTTCTTTTCATCATCTGGGTGCTCGAATTTTTTCTTCCATAAAGGTATTTCTTATTTTCTTCCGTCGTCTTCTTCATCTTTTTATCTTTTATTTCTGCCATGGCTAGAACTCGCCGTTCTGGGTCTAAATCTGTTGATGAGGAAAAGATTGAGAGTACTGTTAGTAGTATCACCTCCATAGCCGCTCTCAACGAGCATCTAGCCGAGCACCATGCTGATATCCCTGAGGGTTATACGGTTTCCGTTGCCCCTGATTCGTTATGCCTGAATAGTATTTTAACTGGCAATCGCAGGGTTCTGTATGCCCAGATGTTTCGTTATGATTTCCAGTTTCCCGTTGATCCCTTCATAAAACAGTTGCTTACTACTTTTGATTTGAATCCTGTATAGTTAACCCCAAATGCGTATTGCTGTGTTTATGCCTTTCTAGAACTTTGCAAATACAAAGGGATTAACTCTCCTTTCCTTTTGTTACTCAAGTCACTTTTCAAATTGTATAGTCGTCGGGGTGTGATAGCGATATCGCCCCGTTATGACGATGACTCACTCAAAACCTTCACCTGGAAACTCCTTCACCTTGAGTCTTCCATTGAAGATGGGAAAAAAGAGTTTTTTGTTATTGACCTTCCTGGCCCCTGGTGGTGATCTGGTTTTAATCAAGGCGACAAGGATAGTGCCTAGGGTCGACAGGGGACTCTTCGTCAGCCTAAGCAAGGCTGGTTGGACAAACTACTTCAGCTGGAAATCAGTGTTCATACTCGCAATCTAGCATGCAGGATGGATATTCAAACCTGCATTAGACGTGAGTGTTGTATCATTTTCTTTGTTATCGCCATCGGTACTAACGCTAATGTTATCTCATGATTATGCAGCAACTGATCCTAACTGGAAGCCTGAGAGCGTCAGGAAACGGCTGAGAAGGGCTCAACAGAGACAAGAGAAGGAAGAAGCTATTGCCGCTGCGGAAGCAGCGGTTAATCCAACTATACCACCTGTTGTTACTGTAAATCCCATCCAGGCGTCTTCTTCGGTCGGTGAGGAAACCACCACTATTCCTCTTGGTATTCCTTCCGTGTCTATTGCCGTCTATCCTGTTCAGGCATCTTCTTCCAGGGCTCCGACAAAAGGAAAGAAGAAAAAGAAAAGGACAAGAAGCGTTGCCGCTCTTACTCCTTCTTCAGGCGCGGCCGCTTCTTCAGAGGCGCCTGCTAACGATATCTCCACTGTGAGTGTTTCTTTTATAACTGTGTTATCTCACCCATTGCTTTTTAGTTTCGTTTTGCGTTTTCTTTCACTTTCTTATCCTTCGCATCATTTTTCCTTGTAGGACACCACTACTGCTTCCACTCTCGTGTCACCAACAAATAACATGAACTTGGGCCATATATTCAATCGTCCTGAGAAGAGGCCGCGACATGACGGGGAGGACGAAGGTTTGCCGACCGGTCATGTTGATACCGAGGAGGGGCACACCACTATTTTTTATTCTATGATACCTTCCAGGGATCAATCTTCTAATTTTCTAGGGAGCATGAGTGTTTCTGGGTCCTTCCAGACGTCACTTAATTCCTTTGACACGTTAGTTCCTCCCTTTTCCAACACCGTCTCCTCCCTCTATGGTTTTTGTTCCTTCTAACGCTCCGATGCTTCGGCGCTTCGAGGGAGGGGTCGTCGCACCCCATCTTATGGCTGATTTGAGCTTGGTGAGTGAGTCTGGTCCTATCACTCATCAACTTGACTTGACCAAGCTGCGCAGTTCTGGATTTGCGGCTGTTAGGGGCGATAGTTCCGTCGAGACTTCTTCTCTCTTAGCCGCTTATGCGCTAACGTCCCCTGCAGAGCGAGAGGCGTTCCTTTCTCGGGATGAAGACGAGCAGATAAATTCGTTAAGCTCCAACTTCTTCACTGGTTTTTCAAAGTTTCACTACTGGGCGGAGCATATGTCGCACAAGGTTGCTTCCCTTACTGCTTCCTTAAACAGGCTTTCCCGAGAACGAGAGGAAAAAAAGAAGTTATTGGAGGAACGTCAAGAGCTGCTACTGGCCTTGGAGATGGCCAGGAAGGACCAGAAAGAGGCGAGAGAGCAGGCGTCTAGTCTTGACACTGCTTTGGCGGCGGAGAGAGCTAAGAGTGCCACCTTGGAGGGGGAAAATTCTGCGTTGATAGAGGAAAAAATGGCACTGGAGAGGGAGACGACAGAGAAGTGCACGTGGTACGTCGAGAAGACTGCCACTATCATGGCCGACTGCTTCGTGGAAATTCATGGAGAAGGGGTGTATCGGGGTGCCGCCCTTACTGACGCTTTTATGAAGAAATCCACTGACCTCTTCGATGAGGGTTTCTGCCAAGCCAAGGCGAGGGGCTATAAAAGGCAGGGGAATCCATAGGACCGACACACCCTAGGCGTTATTGCTCCCTTTCATGAATATCGGGGACCACCCATTTTTGTTTTTTGCTCTCAGAGCTTTGATACTTCGAACTTTTGTGTTTTGTAACCCCTCGAGGGTATTTTTGAACGATCACATATTCGGCTAACTCATTTCTTTTGTTACTGATTTCCGTTTCCTTATTTCTTTCTCTTCGAGCTTCTTTCAGTACGACAGTGGCATCATTTTTGCCACGATAATGTCAATGGATCTGATCTTGATGCCGTAAGATAACAGATTTTAGTAGAAGTAGGCCAGCGGTTGCCATTCAATCGATGAATCGTCACTATTGATGATAGGTGCTTCGCTAGATATAGCAACATGACCTCTTCATGCTCATTTTCATTATCGCTCAACATTCTCAGAGGTAAAGACTTATAGAAGAGAAGAACCGTGACCGCTATTTCCAACGATATGTAGCATATAATCACGCTGCTGTAGGTATTCTCGACTAACGGCTGAGGATGCCATGTAGATGGCTCCCAACGCATCCCTTTCCCTGGGAATAGTTGCCAGAGAGACATAATATATATGTTCTTTACTCCATGCTTCTCGAGCCACGATAACAAAATCGTTAGTGTCAATAACACGTCAATCCTATAACGGGTCTCGCAACATTGTTGTCTGTGCGAACGTTGATCTCTTCATCATCCAAGTGATATCTCTGCACATTCTCAATCATAGGTTATTAGTAAAATGACGTGTGATAATAGACATTAGTTTCCCGTAGGAGCCTTCTCGCCTCCGTCTCGGGGTGTTGTTGCCGATGTCGCTCATATCGCTTTCTCCACCAGCTATCTTTACCAAGGATTTCCCATCTGGTTACTTGCTGGGATTTCGCGATTCTTCGCGTTTCCATATTTCCACGATCGGCCTGAAAAGTGCCTCATCTTAGTGAGTCGTCGGATCAGGATCGACCATCACAAGGCTAGGTTTTTCACTTTCAGGCGTTGACCTCACATCCCGGAATCGTGCCCTAGTCTTAGTGAGCCGTCTGTATTAGCCCGGTTATCACAAGGGTAGGATTTTCACTTCCAAGATGGAGTTACTATCTCCTTGGGGCGTGCCTCATCTTGGCGAGCCGTCTCCATGAGCACGGTCAACACAAGGGTAGGAATTTTCACTCCCAGGGATGCTGGGACGTGCCTCGTCTTAGTGGGTCGTCTATGTTAGCCCGGTTTACCACAAGGATAGGAATTTTCACTCCTAGGGGCGTCGGGACATGCCTCGTCTTAATGGCCCATCTGTGTTAGCGTGGCTGCCACAAGGATAGGACTTTTCACTCCCAACACTAAATTTTAGGTATGCCAGGGCGTGCCCTCACTTAGTGAGCCGTCTGATCAGGACCGACCGTCACAAGGATAGGACTTTTCACTCCTAGCACCCTTTATTATCTGCACACAATCAGCCACAAAACACGCAAGAATATTCTCTATTCGAGCGTTAGCACAAGTCAGAGCTGACGTTAGTGAAATATACAGAGATATATTAAACTCTAGCATGGTATAGTTTCAAACGAGCTACGTTCCAAGAGTTAGGTAAGGGAGTACCATCGAGTGTTTCCAGGTGATACGCCACCTTTTCGATGACGCGGGTAACGCGGTATGACTCGTCCCAATTCAGACTGAGTTTCCCCATGCGTTGACCAGCCGCTCGCTTGTCTCTGAGTACCAAGTCGCCTGCTTTCAGCAACCGCTCTTTGACGCGCATGTTATGATAACGCGCAATTTTTTGTTTGTAATGTAGCATTTTCAGAAGGGTTTCCTCTTGCAGCTCTGGTAATGCGTCAAGGTTAGCCCGTAGCCTCTCCTCATTCATTTCTTCCCTGAAGTAGGCAACTCGTAGGCTCATGGTGCCAATTTCTACTTGCGTGACGACCTCAGTGCCAAAAGCCAAAGCGAAAGGTGTTTCTCCAGTACTGGTTTTGACGGTCATGCGGTATGCCCACATCACATATGATAGTTCGTCTACCCATATCTTCTTGGACCCTTCTAGGTTTTTCTTGATACCACTAAGAATGCTTCGGTTCGTCACCTCCGCTTGACCGTTAGTCTGCGGATGAGCCACAGAAGAGAATCTTTGCTCGATCTGGAACTCCGCACACTAGTCTCTAAAAAATCGGCTGGTGAATTGTGCTCCGTTATCGCTGACTAACACACGGGGAACACCGAACCACATGATAACTTGGTGTTTGAAGAAACGCCAAATTTTCTCTGTCGTGATGTTGGCTACCGCTTCCGCTTCTGCCCACTTCGTGAAGTAATCCACTGTCACGACCATGAACTTTAACTGGGATCTTGCCTTTGGAAACGGGCCTAGGATATCTATCCCCCATTTCGCAAAAGGACAAGGAGCCACTATTTCAGAAATCTCCGTGGCGGGTTGTCGAGGAATCTTGGAGAACTCTTGACATTTTTGACATGTCCGTACATAATTGTGGCAATCTCTTCGAATAGTAGGCCAGTAGAATCCGGACCTGAAGACTTGCGCGGTCAAGGTGCCGCCTGATGCGTGCATGCCGCATATTCCTTCATGGATTTCTCGCAAGGTATGAAGACCCTCTTGCTCTATTATACACTTAGCGGCTGGGTGAGAAAAGCATCTCCGAACCAGTTCCCCGTCATAATATGTACACCGTGCTGCTTGTTTCAACACTTTCTTTTTCTCGGCGTTGTCCGCAGGTAATTCCTCATGTTTCAAGTATTTTATCATGGGGATTCGCCAGTCATTTTCAATTTCTTCCACGCAAAGTGACGCTTGCTCTTCTATGAAGGAGGGTACCAATATCTCTCGGTAGTATACACCCTTAGGTATAGGGGCGTCCGGATTAGCAGCAAGTTTAGCAAGGTTGTCTGCCTCAGCGTTATCCTCTCGAGGGATATGCTCAAAGCTGACTTGCATGCCAATTTTCTTTATTTCCAACAATTCGCGCGTCACCTTTGCGAGGTATTGCACCATGAGGGGCTCTCTAGCTTGAGCGTGCCCCAGGAATTGGTCTATTATCAACTTGGAATCTCCACAGATCTTTAGTCGGAGGTCTCCCATCATCCCCGTATCGTGTATAGCTTTACTGGAGAAGTTTCTTCCTATCCTGAGTCCAGCCAATAGTGCCTCATACTCCGCAGCGTTATTAGATAACGGCCGTAAGATTCTGATGGCGTATCGTATATGCATATCGTGCGGTCCAATCATTAAGATCCCAGCTCCGGCTGATTCTTGATTCTTGAATCTTGGCCCCATCCACATGGATGACCCATAAGTCAGTGTAGGTTTCAGGGAACTGGAGATCCAAGTCGTCTTTTTCCTTTTCCGGTAGGTCCGTTAACGGGTCATCTGTGAAGGTGCACTCAGCTATAAAGTCTGCTAAGACTTGGGCTTTCACGGAGGGTCAATTTTTTATCGCAACCCGTATTGCTCAAGTTCAATAGCCCAAATTAACATCCTTCCTGAAGACTCAGGTTTCCAAAATATCCTTTTCAAAGGCTGGTCAGTAAGTACGATAACGGGATGGGCTTGGAAGTATCTGTCCATTTTTCGCGTGGCTTGAATTAGCTCAAACGCTATTTTCTCAATGCGAGCGTATCGCAGCTCGACATCTTTCAAGACGTGACTCACGAAATAGACAGGGTGATGCAGATGGTTGTAATCTCGAATGAGGATGGCACTAACCACTTCGTCGGTAACACTGAGGTATAAGTATAGGGTATCGCCCGGCTCTAGCCTTGTCAACACTAGGTCGGACGATAAATAAGCTTTTAGGCCCATAAATGCCTCTTCGCATTTTGCTGTCCACCCGAAAGGGGCTTTCTTGCGTATGACCTTAAAGAAGGGCAAGCATCTCTCGCCTTGCTTAGACATAAACCGCCCCAGGGCGATAACGCGCCCTGTTAATCTTTGCACCTCTTTGATGGTTCGAGGAGATATCATGTCCTGGATAGCTTTGACCTTCGAAGGGTTGGGCTGGATACCTTTTCGGCTAACCACATAACCCAAGAATTTTCCCGTCTGAAATGTAAACATGCATTTACGGGGATTCAACTTCATTTTATATTCTCTCATCACGCGGAAGACTTCTTCCAAGTCGTTTAGGTGGCCTTGGAAGCTTTGACTCTTAACCAATATATCATCGACATATGCTTCCACATTTCTTCCAATATGCTTTCCAAAGACTTTGTTCGCCATTCGCTGAAAGGTTGTTCCAGTGTTCTTTAGCCCAAATGGCATTGCCGTGTAACAGTAAGTAGCTTCCGGAGTGATAAAAATGGTTTTGTCCTCGTCCTCAACGACCATAGGGATTTGATGATATCCCGAATTGGCGTCTAGCGAACTTAGATAGGCGTACCCGGCAGTCTAATCGACTAGCTGATCAATTCGAGGAAGCAGGTAGCAATCTTTGGGACAAGCATCGTTCAGGTCAGTAAAGTCGATGCACATACGCCAATCTCCGTTGGGCTTTGGAACAAGAACTGGGTTAGCTAGCCAGGTCGGGTATTGAATTTCTCGAATGAAACCTGCGTCTAGGAGCTTTGTTACTTCTTTATTGACGGCTAACGCTTTCTCTATAGAGAACGCGCGTCATTTTTGTTGAATCGACTTGACACTGGGGTCAACATTGAGTCGATGTTCCGCTACCTCTCGTGAGATACCTGGCATGTCCGCGGGCTTCCATGCGAATTCTCCTTTACATTTGTTCAACAACCGAGTTAGTTGAAGGTTTTCCACTGAGCTAAGCTTTTCGCTAACCAGGAAGCTCACTTCGTCAATCCCGTTAACCGGCACGGGTATCATCTTGTCTACGGGCTAAGTGCGTTTCTCGTCATTCTGTTCGTACGGATCTACCGTCACGCATACGTACCTATCACAGCTCTTCTGAGTCATGAGTAGGTAGCACTCAGCCGCCAATTTCTGATTGCCTTTGATTGAGACCACTCCATCCCAGGAGGGATATTTCATCCTCATATGCTTTTGGGATTTCGCAGCTCCGAAACGGTTGAGGAAAGGTCGCCCAAGTATAGCATTATAGGGGAGATTTAGGTCTACGGCTAGGAATAGCAGCTCCTCTGACCGCTTAGAGGTATCCTCTCTAAAGTATACTGACAGGGTGGTTACCCTAGTCACTGGGATTGGGACTCCATCTACTCCAATTATTGGCTTCTTGCACGACGTTAAATCGCTATCGGGGCGCTTCATAAGGTTGTAGGCTTCCAATGAAAATAAGTTCACAGCGCTTCCGTTGTCAACGAGAGTTCTTCTAACTCTGTGATTAGCGATAACAGGTGTGACCACTAACGCATCGTTGTGTGGATAAATAACACCTTTTTTGTCCTCTTCTGAAAAGGACAACACCATTCGATCTAGGGCACTTATCGCTTCACTTTTTATTAACGCGCCCTCCCGCTTCCGCTTGTCTCTTATCACGGGCGTCAATTGCACTGGTTCGTTTAGGTAGGGCATGCCTCCGGCTATGATATTGATGATAGGGACATCATCGTCATCAACCATGAGTGTCTCCCTACCTCTCCCAGTAGGGGTAGCATTATTTCCTGGAGCGCGAGGAGGTGGTTGCTTGTTATCAGTCGCTCTATCCGTCGGGTTGTTCCTGGCTTCCTCCCTTTCCTTAGTGGCAAATTCTCTGAGATAACCTTCCTCTACTAGATGTTCTATCGCTAGCTTTAACTCTCTGCATACTTCCGTAGAGTGTCCCTTAGCTTTGTGAAACTTGCAAAAGGTATTTTCCCTTCCTCCCATGATTACACCAGGCTTAACGGGGGCTGGGTAACGAATGGGTAGGTTCCGCTGTTCCACAATTGCTAATATTTCCGCTCTTGGTAAAATGAGGGAAGGGAGGTCTGGGTCATAAATCCGGCCCTTGGGAGGATCTCCCTGTCGCCGTGTCGGGGAGTTGCTAGACTTTCCCCTCGAAGAGTTGCCTCTCCACTGATTGGAGATGTTGGGAATATGATCTTTTCGCTGAGCGTAATCGTAAACGAAATGATCATCAGAAGTTGTGTCCGTAGGAGCGTTAGGGACTTGAGGCGTGTCTTGTGGCACGCTTCGGGTTCTGTCTCGGTTTTCTTCTTCCTCCATTCTCGCGTAGTTATGGCCTTTCAGCCTTAACGCACCCAAAGTAGCCGGGGGGTCCACCATTAGCGTGTCTCTCAGTTTCCCATAGCGGTAGTTCCGCTTCAAGGCTTTTATAGCGAAATCAACGATAACGCCCGACGTTAACGACATCTCCATGTCGAAGCGCATAAGGAAATATTTCAGAGATTCTTGAGGTTTCCTATGTATATCAAATTAGGCCGCAATAGATTTCCTGATGGGGACCGCAGTACTGAACCGACTTCGAAACTTAGACTCCCGCTATGAGAAGTTGTCAACCGATCCGCCAGGGAGACCTTCAAACCAGAGACGTGCAACTCCTGACAATGTCATGACAAATATTTGACACAAAGCTGCATCGCTGTGGGTCTGAAATTGTACAAAGTCCTTCACTTTGTTAAGGTGTGAAATAGGGTCTCTGGTACCGTCGTAGGATTCTGTGGGGAGTTTCACGTATCGGCTGACCCTGTGACGTCTTATACGATGGGTGAACGGGTGACCTGAGGTGTCGTCAAGGATTTCACGTGTATCGCGAGGGGGATACACTTCCAAATGATGCATCCGATTTTGTGGATCTGGAGTGCGATGTCGCCTTGGAGACTGGCTGCGGCTCCTTGGTGACCGAGTTCGGTGTCTCCTACTACTGGATCTCTCACTACATTCGGGGGATATATTTCTATCCACTTCTTCTCGTCGACCGTCCCAACGATCTCTTTACTCATCATGCCGCCGCTCCTCTTGGGGGACGGGAATTCTTGGCACTTGTGGCACGTAAAGCTCCACTTGCCCCTGGGTGAGTTACACAAGGCTGATTGGTGTATCTATCACGGGCAAGGTCGATGGAATATTTCCGTGTTGCAGAGGCGATAAGGGTCGTTCAGTGACAATAGATGATGTGAAAATGACCTGGGGTAGAACATTTGACCCAGAAACATCAGGCGTGATTCTTGCAGCCAGCTAAGTCAAATAATCCAGCCGAGAACGAAGGGCAGATATTTCACTCGCGAGGGGGTTGTTTACGCCGTCCAGCATGAATCCCTTCGGAGGTGGAGTAGAAAAACTAGATCCCACCATCCAGGATAGAGAGATGTTCATCTGGGAAGAGGGTGTTACCCCTATTGATCTAAAGGGGAGATCTGAAGATTCTAGAGTAATCTCTTGCATCGTTATAGAAACATCAGTAGTGGCAAAAAGGAAATAACTATCTACGGATCGCAAAAGGAATGTTAGAGGATGAAGGTCGTGTGGGCTCCGAATCAGAAGCCATGATCATTCCGATCTTATTGTAAAAAACAGAGCTTGGCTATTAAGGACACTCACTTAATGAACCAAAGCTCTCAATGAAAGCACCAGTTTGATAAGATTCGAACTTCTGGATGATTGGGGTGAGGATTATGGCCGCTCGGAGTCACTGTAGTTGTCGTCGAGGGTACCTGCAAGGCGCCGAAGGGGGGGCTCCGGCGTAGACGCTCCGATGCTTAAGTTAGTATGGCGGTTCGAAATGGCAGGGGTTCCAGTAGCGATCTTAGGCTTACCTAGCTTTTTGAATGGTGGGGTATTTATAGGCTACGCGAGGACGTTACCCTCGGGGGGGGGGGGTTATCTGGGGAAGATAACGCCTCAGATGACGTCAGGGACGATATCTCCAAGTGACGTCAGGGATGACAACTCTGGGTGACGTCATGGCTGTCCTGGGATGGGATAACGCCGTTCGTGTGGATAGATGACACGTGAGACCCCTCCCCCAGCTGATGTCGACCATCCCAGGGCTCTTCTCTCGGAGAGAGGCGGCAACTTTCGCGGCAGGCGCCTGATAAGTGCTACAGGATTCCGACCTTAATGCAGGGTGCAAGGACGATAACACCCTAGAAATTGTCTCTATTGTTATCAATGTACAAAGGAAGAGTTTCTTCTTGAACAGGAGAAAAATCTTTTCAGGAACGACTAACTCTATAAGAGGCTCATTGAAACACTTCTCCATGATCATATGTAGGATCATCGAATGGAGGAGGAAGAACATTATCAGGAGGTAGTCGCTGGACTGCCCTCTGCCTCTCCAACTCGGCTCGCATCATCCTCAACTCGGCTTGTACATCAAAAGGTTGTTGCACGCTCTGCCTCTCCAATTCGGCCCACAACATCCTTATTTAGGCCTCCAACTCATCTTGCTTCTCTGTCATGCTCTCCTGCATTTCAAAAATTGTAGCCTCATACTAACTTTTGGCTACCCGAATCCCCTCATCAACTTGTTCTTTAACACATCGGTTAAGCTCTTCTAGAGTAGGTATCCAACTATAAGATGAGCCTAGTCTTTTGTTTTGAAAGAAGAAAGTATACATTAGATTAAAAATAAATAAAATAATATTATAAAGTATGTGATGGTATTAAAACACATTTGACGGATATGTGTTTTGACTAGTCTTATAAAATCGTGAAGCTGACAAATGATCATTGATGCCAACCACCCGATTTCTAGTGGGTTGGACAAATGAATCACGATGAAAAATGGGGTGGCATAAGGTTTTTCAGTTGCATCTGAATACTGAGTTGCATAGCGCTCCTTATAGACTTTCTAAAATTGACATAATTAGTTAAGAATTGGATGACAATATTAGTATAATTATTGCAATGGGAAAATTAAGATATAAACATCACTTGCATTTTAAGAAATATTAACATTAATCAAATTATAATATTACTTACAATGCAAGCTTCAGTCCTAGGGTTGACATATATTTTTCAAAATATGAGTGTGGTCATAAACCGTGTAAAAAAGAACCAGACCATTATGAAACTCCTCCATATTTTTCTCCTACAACATTCCAAATAATGCATTAGTTAGGATAAAAAACATTAGATTAACTAAAGCAACTAAATTCATTAAATGAATGAAAAAAAAGAAGAGTTACAACACATTACCATATACTGAGCAGTCTTTCTGAAGCCTCGACTACCCGCTGTGTGAGTGCCAAAGACCTTTAATTGCTCCTCCGTACCACTCCATCGATTCTTCTTGTTCGTTGAGATATCACTTGGAACTTTAGGGTCGGCCAATAATCACACAAGTGACCCCACACCTCCCATGACACACCTTCTGGACCTTTGTGTTTCTTCGCCTCCTAAAATGAACCATACTTTTTCAAGGCCCTTCGTCGTCAATTGTACAACATATCTGACTGACTTGCAGAAACCTTCCTCCACAAGTGTTTTACCTCATCTATAATAGATGGGTCCCACTGAAACCTTGTTTGTAATATAAGAAAATTATTAGTGACAATTAACATTACGTAGTTACAACTGTTATGCATGTAAATAAAGAATATTAAGGATATAAAATTAACAAGTTAAAGACAAATAACCATACACAAAACTCATCCCATAGCTGGTCAAGAGTATTTGTTCCAAATGAATTCCAGGAGTGGACTGCTACATTAAACCACCTCTTCATGGCAAAAGTGATCTCCTGCAAGCTGGCATTGCAATGAGGCTGCACATAGAACAATTACAACACAATGCATTTACATAAAAAATGTCAATACATAATATTAAAATATACAACATATTCATATATGAATTACTTTTTTTACATGGTATTTCTCATCCAAATGATCGGGTGGGTTGTAGGATCAGTAAGAGTGGAAGCCTCGCGCAGGGGCACATAATCAGGATCATGATTAATCTCTGCAGTTGTAGGTGGGATTGACTGATCGTCGTTCGGGGTGTGCTGCGGGGGATGGTGTCGTGGGAGGTGTAGAGGGTGCTATAGAGGATAGTAGACAGTCATGTCATCAAAATGTTGTGTCTAATAATGCTGAACATGATGATGTGATTACGACAATGATGACTCTATGCCAACTCCTGATCCATACAAAGATCTAGAATGGGATCGACGCTGTGGAGACTGTACATCAGCGACCCTATGCAATCAATAACCCCCAAATAGTCTTTGTGGTACAGTGCGATGTGCCTCTAGAATCTATGTTATCTGTAAGACCCCTAGAATCTCTACCACCTCCATTGTTTCTACCACCGCCTCTATTGCCTCTACCATGCCCTCTACTGCTAGTATGACCACTAGCACGTGATCTCTCGGCTAAACACTCTTGATCTCTCAGCGACCTCTTCCCATACTTCGTCAACACTTCAAAAATGAGGCGGGGCATCTCATTGATTGTATCTCTTCTAAAACTAGTCTCTTTATAATGGTACTAATGACTAAGAGGAAGGTTGTTTTTTATATGCTTCAATCCAAACCCGCAAGATTTTTTTTATATGCTTCAATCCAAACCCTTTTGTTTGCTTCATGCATTATGGGCAAGCCAAATAATCTTTCCCACTCTGATAGCATCATATATGATGAAAAGTCTGAGACCATCCACAAAAGTATAGCCCGTAGTTGAAAGTTTTGTTTCCTTGCAGCATCATACGTGTAATTACCATTCTTTCACAACACCTTAAACTCATCAAACACAGCTTGTGATGGGTGAGACATAGTCTTAGGTTCAAGATTGGAGCTAGCATGTTACACCATATCTTAACCGGTCTTGGAAGACATCAAAAGTCTCTTGTCATCATATCATTGGTCCAATCTGGTTAGAATAAATAACTAATTACAACTAAAGACTCTCAAGTGCCTTGTCCATCTTGTTCTAGGTGTGTCTTTCCTCCACTTCATGGACTATTAGGTTAAATCCCTCTAAGTGCCTTCTAGGGGTTATTTAATAGTCAAAGTTTATTCTTAAGTGCCTTCTGAATAAACTTCTCGTACGAAGGAAAGCAAGAGACCTAAGTGTACCTAGTCTTTATAACACACATATGAGTTAGGAATATAATACTTTTGAACCAATGATTAGTTCATCCCAATCGTAACCGACGATAGATCTTTACTGGGAAACCTTCTCTCCTTGAGTTAATCTTTTGTTTACTTTGGTTATTTATTTAATTGTTATTGATAGTTTTAAAACACAACTTTAAAACCTCCTTTGTTACTGTTACTTGTTTCGTTTGTTATTACTTGGTTATTATTGACAGAATACATCTTGCCCAGTCCCTGAGGATCGACCCTATTATCACTATACACATCTTATTTGTGCATATTGATTATAAATTTTATTTCTATTTTTTATGGCATCGACGACCGATCATACCCCTATTGCTATAGTTAGGGGTGTCCATTGAAATACTGTACCAAAATTATACAAATTCGGACGGTATTTTTTTGACCGAATTTACTGTTCAATATTTCGGTACGGTTCAGTATTGATTTTGGTAGGTTCAGTACCGTACCAAAATTTTACATATCATTGTGGAACGGTTTGATAAAGATATATACATTTGGTTTATAAATTCAAATTGAGTTATGTGGTCTAGTGGTTAAAAGTTTTTCTCACAGGAAAGAGTGTACGGGTTCGAACCCTTGTCCCTTCTTTTCTTTTAATGATTTTATCAATTTTTTACTTTTAATTACTTCCTTCGCATCTCCTCTCTTCTTCACTCTCACTCTCAATCCCTAAATTACAACAGAGCAAAAAAACCAATCACTCACACCCACCTCTCCTATCTCAAACCCATCACCGCCACAGCCTCCTCTATCGCCGCTCTCCATCAATCGCTGCTAATTATCATCTCCCTCGGCCGACCTCCTCTACCACCATCCTCAACCGCATCCACCTCCACCTCACTGCCCACACCTATCGTCATCAACTGTCGTCGAACCACCACCATAGGCAACCAATTTCTCTCCTCCTCCCTCCCTCTCGGCTGCCGCACAAAAGAGAAACAGAGTAATTTCTCTAATTCCTATATATTCATCATCATCATCTCCATATATATTACTGTATTTTTTTCCCGAGTAATGCTGTTTGGCTCACCCAAATAGCACACCCAGATAGCTCACCTGACGTGGCAGCTGCCACGTCATTAAAAAAAATTGCTCCTTCTCCTTACCAGTCTCACTTCCTCGACAGACTTGGAGCCATATTCCCAGTCCAGAAAAAATTGCTCCTTCTCCTTACCATAATCCCAATCCAGAAAAAGCTCTCCTCCCTCACCCGATAAACCCTTCGACGACATTCGACACAAACCCTCCTCCTTCTCCTCCGACGACACCGCCTCCTCCTCTCTCCTCCGACGGTACCTTCTCCTCTCTCTCTCCCTCACCGCGCTGCTTCTCCTCTGACGACAGCGCCTCCGACGACTCTCTCCTTTTGGTAAGTTTTCTAAATTATTTTCCCCAATTTTAACGAAACCCTAAGTAATCTAATAAACTTAGAAACCCTAATTGATTGTTGTTACGGGAAATTGGCAATTGGGTCTGCTGTGGGTTAGGGTTTTAGCTTCTAATCTCTGCAAAATTGAGGTCCGATTGTAGGATCTGGGTGTTTCATTTTGGCATCATAATTTATACTTCTTTTTTTATTGTGTTTTTTTGTGCTCTTTTGATAAATGGAAAATGAATTACTATCATCTAGAGTTATCACACCGATCACTGCGTTTGATGTCTTTTTCTGCTTTTGTTTTGTCATTTTTTGTTTCAGTTTTCCATTTCTTCTAATTTCATTTTCGTGTTTTTGTTTGGTTGCCGAGAAAATGAAGGAAAGTAGGGAAAAAAATCAAAAATGCTTCATTGTACTTCTTTGAAATTCAAAGCTTGAATAGTTGAAGTGATGATAATAGCAATTAAAAAATTGTAGTTTGAAGAAGTTGTATATATTGATTTGTTGTCGTGTGTAGTGCTTTTCCCTGGGTGTTGCTGTTACATGTTGTAGCAAGTGCTTGCAAAAATTAGGTATTTGTGTCATCTAACGTGGAGCTGGTAAGTGGTTAGTTTGACGTCTAAGTTGGGAACGATCGTGCTACAAAACATATAACAAGGTACAGTATTATCATACATAGTTAACTAAAAACAAGGCTGTGCTAACTATAAACATTCCAAACGGATCAGTATAGTCTTCAAAACACATAACAAGCTACAATATTATCATACATAGTTAACTAAAAATAAGGTCGTGCTCTCTTGATGCTGCAAGCGGGGCATTTGTAATGCTTCATATGCTCTGCCCTAGCTAGAGTGATCTTGACACACTTCCCATGGAACCACTTCTCACATATATCACAAGAAATCTAGAATTCATCAGATGTATAATTTTGCCCACATATACCACAAAACGTCTCTCCATGCTCATCATTGTCTTCTTCTTCCAAGCGACCCTTATCATTATTATCATTCTACAACATGTAGAACACAAAATTTAGCTCTCATTCTACAACATGTAGAACACAAAATTTCAAAGAAACAAAATAAACATTCATACCAGACTCTCTTGAGTTTCAAATTGATTCATAGTTGATGGTTCAGATACACCAAATTGACTCTCTTGAGTTCCAAATTGATTTTGTGACATTGATTGATATTTCTTGCTTGATTGACCACTCTATCAGAAAACAATAATTGTTCAGTTAAACATCATATACAAATATCACAATTATTATTGAAAAAATTATACATTTTTTTTGTTTATTTTTTGCTCTACTATTGACACTTTTCTTTTGGATGGAGGACACCCTTTTGTTCGCACCTTCAAAGGACTCGAAAACTTTTGACAATCTTCTGTCATGATCGTTGAGGAGGCTCCTGCGGACTGCTTGTTCCAATTAGGGGAATTACTAAGTGAGATTTTTGAAGTTGCCTCATTCAAGCATCTCATTACAAACTCATAATTCTCTACAGACTCATTTCCATACTCTATAGCCTTGGAACATTGTGCATTCATATTATTGTACCTCACGCTGCATTCATCATCCATGTCCTCATCATAACAATTCTTCACAAATGAATGTCTGTGTCTAACATCCTTCCTCCAGCGATGCAAGATATATTATGGTGGAACATTATATATTCTTTCATTAATAAACACCTTCACAATATGTCTGCAAATTATTCCTCTAAACTCAAACAGACGACATGAACACTTAAATTCAAGATTTGCCTCATCATAACAAACAACATAAGTAACTCGTGTTATTAATACACCCTCTTTGTTCATCAAGATGTCATTTATTTGAAATGTTGAAAATGATTCGTTCCTGTCAAGTAAGGTACGAATACTATAATCAACTCAAATATGACTTCAAAACTAGCATCAAATATTAAATAGTAATTTTTTGTTAAAATCAATAGAATATCAAAAATGATTCGTACCTGTCAAAATAGGCAAGATTGCAGTACACCAAACCCCGCAACTCATCCTGAAATAACCGAAACACTTCATTTGTGTAGGCATCTTGAAGTTGTTTCTCAAAGTGAAAACCAGTTATCACAGGAATATGGGAAGAGAACGAAGCAAAATCTGCTTTAATTTCTTTCTCGATCTTACTCTTCAATGTATTATCATACTACTCTACAAACTGCTTTAACAACTTCTTGGGACCAACATACCCATCAAAGAATGCATTCATACTTTTACTTCTTTGGATTGTAGACATTTCAGCCCAAAAAATTCCTTTTACAAACACTGGAACCCAACGATGACGATCTTCATATAAACCACTTAACCATGAATTTGTGTAGAGATCAAAATCACCCATCATGTTACACCAAATCTCCTCAAATTCTTCAACCTCAATGTACTCATACACAACATTTTTCATAACTTTTTTAATTTGCTTGTAATCATGTCATGATCCAAGCTTTTCAGGCAACTTCTTTATAATGTGCCACAGGCAAAGACGATGGTGAGAAGTAGGGAAAATATAATTTACAGCTTTTTGAATGGACTTGCATTGGTCAGTAATTATTACATTTGCAGCCTTTGACATGCACATCAACCAAGCTTTAAACAACAAAATATATGTATTTGCCTCTTCATTTGAGAGTAAACGACAACCAAATAGTACTGTTTGTCCATGGTGATTAACACCAACAAATGGAGCAAAAGGCATGTCATATCTATTAGTTAAGTAGGTTGTATCAAACGATATAACATCACAAAAAGATTCATATGCTGCTATAGATCGTGCATCTGCCCAAAATACAATTTTTAATCGACTATCATCATCTATATCAAGCAAATAGAAGAAATTAGGATTCCTTTTTTGCATGCATGCAAAATACATGCTAAGTGATGCTGCATCTCCAACTCTAAGCCTAATTTATCTTGCTTTAAGAATATGATTTCTACAATCCTTCTCAATAAAGGTCAAGTTCTCATACCCCCCTAATTCCACAGCCAAAGAATGAAAATTATTACTCACACGTATGCCTGCTTGGTCATTTGTTTCAAGACTCCTCTTAGCATACGCATCAATATTTTTATTACACTGAAAAAAATGTGATTTTGTAGGACTCAAGTCATGATTATGCTCAAGATTAACAAATAAAATAGTGAACACTCCTTCAACATTAACCATACAATTGATTCTATCCTTACAATCAGTTTTTTTTTAAGGGCCTTAGATTAAAAGGATTTTTTCCATTGGATTTATACACACCTTCTCTACTACACGAAATAGTACAATACACCAGATTCCCATCATCATCTTTCTTCCCATTTTTTCTCTTAATACCGAATCCCATTTCACGAGCATACTGAAGATAAAAATTGTAAGCTTCTTCTTCTGATTTGAAGACCATACCTGGCTTCAAAATCAATTCATAATCAGGTTTCGACAATGGAGGCTCATCACTTTGAGGAAAAAACTCCATTACCTATAACAATACATTAACTATTCAATAAAATGCCATGACCAATGCAAGTCCATTCAAGAATCACAATTGTACAATTCTAAAATAACTTATTGATCATTTGTTGCAACATAGAACGAGTGATTTGCCTAAGAAATCGAAAGCATCATGGAAAATCTTCATTTAAAAATAATTTACACAAACTGACGTGGCAAGTAACAAGTAGTGAAATCCAATATTGATACATGTTCTATTTGATTATATTTCTTAAATTGCATCCTATATCTGAGGTTGATGGATAGAGTTATCAACTGGGAGGAGTAGCTGAGCACTCTATATTATTGATTGTATCTAATACAGCGATAGCAATATTGTTTGGAAAGGGAATGAGAATTAGGTTTTGGAGGTAATGAAGTGAGTCTAATATGATTTTTTTTAGTGAAACAATAAGATCCAAAACGTTAGGGGTTGGTGTGTGTTTGGGGGTGACCTGATTCGATGCTTGTGTAAGAATTACTCGTTGGAAATGATTTACTTTTAAATGTCCTGACCCATTATAAACATGACTAGTCTTTTGCTCGTGAGAAAGCTTGCAAGTAAAAAGCTTAAAAAGCTAAAGGCTGTTTATTTCGAGCGGCTACTTCACTTCATAGGCAATGATACCCCACAAGGGATTAAGAAGTATATATGGCTTAGTTGAGAAAATAAAAAAGGAATTTTAAAAAAATATTTCTAAAATCTAGGTTAAAAAATGCAGTTGCTGCAGTATATTTTTTTTTGCTAAGCTGCTGCATTAATTAACTAATAAAAATTATAATTTATAGCTATATTGGTTGTGGTTGATTAAAAATAGAATTATTCACCTTTAACCCATTCGAATTCGGAGAAAATATAAAATCATGTTGTAAGAATAATTAAAATTAAGACAAACAACAAGATGATGATGATGATGATGATGATAATGATAATAATAATAATAATAATAATAATAATAATAATAATAATAATAATAATAATAATAATAATAATAATAATAATAATAATAATAATAATAATAATTGGACAAAACATAAGCGGCCGCAAAGGAAAACCCAAATTCCATTTCCATTCCATCGCAGAAATCATCACCGGACGAACACAATAAAAAAAGAAGTATAAATTATGATGCTAAAATAAAACACCCAGATCCTACAATCGGACCTCAATTTTGCAGAGATTAGAAGCTAAAACCCTAACCCACAACAGACGCAATTGCCAATTTCCCGTAACAACAATCAATTAGGGTTTCTAAGTTTATTAGATTAATTAGGGTTTCGTTAAAATTAGGGAAAATAATTTAGAAAACTTACCAAGAGGAGAGAGTCGTCGGAGGCGTGTCGTCGTCGGAGAAGCAGCGCGGTGAGGGAGAGAGAGAGGAGAAGGTACTGTCGGAGGAGAGAGGAGGAGGCGGTGTTGTCGGAGGAGAAGGAGGAGGCGGGGCCGGAGGAGGAGGGTTTGTGTCGAATGTTGTCGGAGGGTTTGTGTCGAATGTTGTCGGAGGGTTTGTCGGGTGAGGGAGGAGAGCTTTTTCTAAATTGGGATTATGGTAAGGAGAAGGAGCAATTTTTTTTGGACTGGGATTATGGCTCCAAGTTTGTCAAGGAAGAGAGACTAGTAAGGAGAAGGAGCAATTTTTTTTTAATGACGTGGCAGCTGCCACGTTAGGTAAGCTATTTGGGTGAGCCAAATAGCATTACTCATTTTTTTCTCCTGTTCGCTTCTTTGTTTGTTGTTGTTATTTTTTTCTCCTGTTCACTAATAGAGGTTTTTGGTTAAGTTTTGGCATAATTTGATTGTTGGTAACAAGGAAAGAGATAACCTGGACAAAAGATGTTAAGTTGAGTATTGTTTGTTGGTCCTTGATGCTAATTTCTGTATGTGTGGATTTGCAACAAAGAAGTCCTCTTGTTAATTTGGTTAATCATATACTGATTTGGTTTTCTCAATTTTATTATCCAATTCATAAACTACTAGGTTATCTTTTGATGGGTGTTTTCTTTGACCTTCTAACAAAGTTTGAACATATCTAACTAGTGGAAATTGAATTTGGAGTTTCTTGAATTCTTGGTTATGACACAGTTTATGATTGATTGGGATGGCCTATCTTGAATTTCAGTGAACCCCAAATGCTAGGTCAAAACTGTGGTTGGTGTCATAGTTTATTTGCCAACTCAATGATTCAATAGAAATGTAGTTCTTGGAAGGTTACTCTTAAGTTGGTGTTGAATCTAATCTGTATTTGGTTCGGAATGGGATTCTCCTAGGCTGCATTCCTCACAACCTTTGTTTCATAGGTGTCATTCCACATTTCATTTTGGAAGAATTCATGTCTTTGGATTTTCCAGTCCAATTCCTGCTAAAGTTTCTGTGTTGAATTATTATTAAATCAGCTTTAGAGATTGGAGTGATCACATCATTCCATTATTGATAAGATTCGGAGTTCTAGAGTATCAAAAGTGGAGGTAAGGCCGTTCAGAGTCACTATAGTTGTCGTCGAAGGTACCTGCAAAGCGCCGGAGGGGGGGCTCCAGCGTAGACACTCCGATGCTTAAGTTAGTATGGTTGTTCAAAATAACAGAGGTTCCAGTAGCGATCTTACGCTTACCTTGCGTTTTAAATGGTGGGGTGTTTATAGGCCGCGCGAGGGCGGTAACTCTAGTGGGAGGTGTTATCGGGGGGGATAACGCCTCAAGTGACGTCATGAGTGACAACTTCAAGTGACGTCATGAGTGACAGCTTCAAGAGATGTCCTGGATGCCCTGGGATGGGATAACGCCGTGCATGCGGATGGATGACGGGTGAGACCCCCCCCCCCCCCCGCGCTGATGTCGTCCATCCCAGGGTTCCTTGCTGGCTAAGGGGCGTCAACCTTCCTCGGCTGACCCCTGGCTGGCGTGGTAGGGTTCCGGCCTATGCACTGATACAAGGACGATAACACCCTTGGGGTTGCCTTAATTGTTATCATAAGCCCAACTAAAAACGAGCCCGAGTGTTTACCAAGGGCTATCATTTCAGCTTCCGTTCAGATTGTGCCTGTCGACTCGTGCGATATCGGGTGGCTCGGTCCTCGAGGAGCACGTCTGTTATCGCCTTTTCTTGAGACTTATAAATTCGAATCTTCCTTGCGCTGATTACACATCTTTTTAGCATTTCTTCTTCGCATTTTCATCATGGATAGTCTCACCAAGAACTTTCTGATCTCCAAAACCCACACCCTGAAGAACCTCAACGACGGTGACGTTGGCTTTCTGGAAAATATACTGATCAAGACGTCCGAGGACGTTCTGGAGCTTCAAGGGATGCTGACTCCCCTTTGGTCCAGGCTTGGTGCGGCTTCTCTGGAGGATTTCAGTCCTCTGGAGTGTGTGTCCAAGTTGGCTGCTACTGTCTCTCGCATCGAGGTGGTGATCACCATGCTGCAGCAGAGGAAGGATCTGCTGAACTGCTGCTTGAAGGGCATGAGGATTTCTTCTGCCGAGCTGACCTCTGTGGCGGATGCTTTGAGGGAGGTCCCTACTCTGCCAGAGGAAGATGATGCTAGATCCCAAGCTTGACTGTCGATCGTCGCCATTCTACCTTTTCCTTTCTTTGTATAAATGTATGCCCAGGTCGTTAGGCCATAAATGAATAAATAAAACGTCTTTCTTTATTGGAGTCGTTGTTTCTTTTTGCCATGCGCCAGTTGACATTTCGGTTGATTGCCACATCAGCCCAACTGAAAATGAGTCCGTCCTTGATTGGACTTTGGTAGCGGTTATCCTTGCGAACCGTTCTGTATTAATTTCGCGCTGCCTCTTCAGTATCAACTGATTGGGCGGTTTTTCGGTGCCTATCGATCTGGGAGAACTTCCAATAGACGTGATCATAGGATTCAATTCTGCGATTCAGCTTGTTTTCTAAACGCATCAATTCTCTCAAAAGTTTTGCGAGAAGATGGAAAAGCTCCTCCTCCTCAGCTATTTAATGGGATTTTCTCTCCCCTTTTTCTGTTCATCTTTTTCCTCATATTTTCTTATCAAAATCATTTGCAGTTTCATGGCCGATTCATACTCTTTAGACCTTGCGGAATGCGGTTCTCCCCCAACTCCTCCAACCTCACCGGATTCTATTAATCCTCCTTCACCCTTATGCTTGAAGAGGCGACTTCCTCGTCGCAAAAGTCATAAGAGGTCAGAGAAAAGAAGGACTTCGAAGACGGTTGACCCATCTCCTCACTTTTATATCCCACCGGGTCGGAAGGATGACACACTATTTCCTCACATCGATCGCTTCATGGAGAGGAGTTTCGCTAGCGATATGCTGTCATAAATATCCTTCTGCGGTTTTTCCACGTGTCACTTTCTGTTTCGCACGCATCTCATTTTTACAGGTTGTTGGGTACTCAGGTCAATCTTTAAAAGGGAACAACTATTTTCTTTTTACACTTTTGCTCGCACTTTGAAATTCTTCCCCATCATCCTCTCTTTTTTGCTTCTTCTTTTATTCGAAGAAAATTTCTTCAACTGCTCATCGGCGCCGACGGCCTACACACTGCCTTCTCATTCCAGGTATTTTGCTCCATCTTCCTCAGATTTTCTTCTCATTGGTTCATTATGCGCATGACTAGAGACCCTAGGGGTCTTCAGATGCCTATAGACCCAAAAATTGAGGGAACACCCAGTCTCTTTACTTGTGAAATGGTCCTGAAAGCCGAGTTAGAGGAACATGGTATTTCCTTCCCTCTTGATTTTTTTGTTAAGGTTCCTGAGGTGGGTTAGCGACTTCATGATTCCTTGCCCCGAAGTGATAGGATGGTCTACTTTAAGATGTTCCTCTATGGTTTTCACTTTCCTATCCATGAATCTATAAAAAAGTTACTGCGCCAATACGATATCAACCCGGCTCAGATAACCCCTTCCTCCTGGTGTGGGATTTATGCCTTTATCCGCGCTTGCAAATTTCAGGGTATTTTTACCTCATCTGTCAATTTATTCTGTAAATTTTTTAGCTTCAAGTGCCGCAACTGTTTAGTCAATATCACCCCGAGGTGGAATGACGCGTTCGTACAGTCGTTCTGGCAGAAGTTTCTGGGCTTTGAAGAGACTGTGGCTGATTGGAAAAGTGGTTTTTTCATTGTTAGGCTGCCTTTCCGTCCCTGGCCAAGGGGCTTCAACCGAGGACTTGTTGATTCCATTTGGGTAAATCCCACAGTGCTGTCTAGGGATGAGTTACATCAGGCCAACACCTTGCTAGACATAAATTTCTCCTTCCGCATCCTAGAGTTTGCCCTGTACTGGTTTATGACGGAGTGTATTATAGGTTAGTTTCCTTTTTTGTGTTATCATTTTGACTTCCTCATTACTCTAACATGTACATCAAGACAGAGCTTCTCTATGCTTCCGCGGCACAGCGGAAGAAATTGAGAGTTGAGTAAACCACCCAAGCTGCTGGGATTTCCTCGAAGAAAATTGATGAAGTCCCACCCACAAGCGTCAACACTCCTACCGTGATGAGTACTTCTCAAGCGACAAAGGTCACTGAGGCGTCAACGGTCGCTCCCCCCGAGGTCGCTAAAACCCCGTCGGTGCCAGACTAGCTTCCGCCGATTGACGTCCCTGACTCTCCCATTTACTCTTACATTCCTGACGTGGTTGTGCCGATTCCCGACTCGAGCATTCCTTCCGACCTTCCACTAAGGAGTCCTCAACCATTACTCTTCACATCTATTTCTGGCATTGGTGATTCCGTCAAAAGTTGCTCTCCTCCTTTTCTCGCCAACCTTTCTCCTCTAGACTCTCGAGGGGGAGTTTCTTCTTACTGCCTAGATCTGTCCACCTTTGGTACTAGCGGACTTCGTGCTCTTGGGATATCGGATCCGTTATCGCGAGACCAGCCAGTAGGCTCTCTGGTGGGTGAGATATTTGGCTCTCCTAAAGCTAAGGAGGAATTATTGCGGCTTCCCCCTGATATCCAACGTGCGCGGGTTCTGAATAACGCTCTTGCCAGCTTCCGTGAAATGCATTATTTTCTCGGTGCTCATGGTGACAAACTTCGGGGTTCCCCTAGCTCAAAAGAGCAGTTAGATGCCGCCCTGACCAAGGTGACGGAGTTGACTCAGCTTCAAAGTCGTACCCAGGCAGAGCTGAATGATTGTCGCGCCGAGCTTGCAAGAGAAAAATCAAAGGGGAAAGCCAAAGTGGAACTTTTGGAAGCGAAATTGGCGGTGGCTAAGGCTGAGTTGGTGGCGGCTGACAAAAGAAACTCTTTCCTTCGTGAAGAGATATCGGCTCGCGATGCAGATCTGGCAAAGGTTTCTCCAAAGATAACTAAGGCGTTCCCATGATCAGATAAGGTTGGCGGCAGGGAGGACTTTACTTCCTGTATTTCTCCTACCGACCATTGGCTTGATTCAGTTTGTAATAATCGATGACGATTGTCCTGTATTATTATTTGTAATTCTTTCTTGACCAAATAATCTTTATTCTGTTTTTTTGCGTTATCTTGTCAGCTACTAGTTCGATGATCGCCCAGTCGCATTATCTCAATCGCCGCATCATCACGCCATTGCGTCTTTCTTGTTTTGAAAATTGATTCTACTTTTCAGAGCATTTAATGCTTAGGATTTCCTCATTAATGCAAAAGAGGAGTCATGATGATCCAAAAGACACGTGTGAACTTGTAAGGGTGCCAAGAGTTAGCGTGCCCTAGGAATTGGTGAGATCGAAGCGCCTCCTCGCTTCTCAAGAATTGTACTCATTACCTACGTCTGTTCCTTGAGACGCCCTAACGACTGTCACAGCAGTCGTTTTACTTGGCTTTTGAGGCTATAAAACCTAACACTTGTTTCTTTTTTCCACTTTTGTCATTTCACCCTTTCTATATCCTTCTGAGTCGGCTTCTGTTTCTTCTTTTCATCGTCTGGGTATTCAGAGTTCCTCTTCTTAGAAAGGTATTTCTCGCTTGTTTCTGTCATCTTCTTCATCTTTTTACCCTTTATTTCTGCCATGGTTAGAACTCATCATTCTGAGTCTAAATCCGTTGACGAGGAAAAGATTGAGAACACCGTTAGTAGCATTACTTCTTTAACCGCTCTCAATGAGCATCTAGCCGATCATCATGCTAATATTTTGGAGGGTTATACAGCCTCCGTCGCCCCTGAATCATTACGTCTGAATAGCATTTTAATCGGTAATCGTAGGGTTCTATATGCCTAGATGTTTCGTTACGATTTTTGATTTCCTGTTGATTCCTTTGTAAAACACTTGCTTACTGCTCTTGATCTGAATGCTGTTCAGTTAACTCCAAACGCATATTGCTGCGTTTATGCCTTTCTAGAACTTTGCAAGTACAAAGGGATTAACTCTCTTTCCCTTTTGCTGCTTAAGTCTCTTTTCAAACTGTACAGTCGTCGCGGTGTAATAGTGATATCGCCCCGTTATGACGATGACTCCTTTAAGAACTTCACTTGGAAACTCCTTCATCTTGAGTCTTCCATTGAAGATTGGAAAAAGGAATTTTTTGTTATTGACCTTCCTGACCCTTGGTGATGATCTGGTTTTAATCAAGACGTCAAGGATAGTGCCTGGGGTCGGCGGGGGACGCTTCGCCAGCCCGAGCGAGGCTGGCTGGACAAACTACTCCAACTGGAAATCAGCGTTCGTACTCGCCATTTGGCGTGCGGGATGGAAATCCAAACTTGCATCAGACGTGAGTGTTGTGTTATTTTCTTCATCTTCGTAGTCTATACTAACTCTAACGTTATCTCATGATTATGCAACAACCGATCCCAACAGGAAGCCCGAGAGCGTCAGGAAACGGCTGAGGAGGGCTCAACAAAGGAGGGAAAAGGAAGAAGCTATTGCCGCTGCTGCCGCTACTGCAGCCGTGGTTAATCCGACTGTACCGCCTGTCACTACCGTGAGTCTCGTCCAGGCGTCTTCTTCCCTAGTTAGCGAGGAATCCACTACTATTCCTCTCGGTGTTCCTGCCGTGTCTATTGTCGCCTACCGTGCTCAGGCCTCCTCCTCCAAGGCTCCAACAAAAGGAAAGAAAAAGAAAAGGTCAAGAAGCGTTGCCGCTCTCCCTCCATCTCCAGACATTGCGGCTTCCTCCGAAGCGCCCGTTAACGATATCGTTGTTGTAAGTATTTCTTTCATAAATGCGTTATCTCACCCATTGCCTTTTAATATCATTTTTGCATTTTCTCTTACTGTCTTATCCCTCGCTTCATTTTCCTCTTTAGGACACCACTACTGCTTCCACTCTCATCCCCCCAACGAACAGTATGAACTTGGGTCACATACTGGCTCGTCCTGCATAATGATAGCCTCACATTTATTGAATCACTTGCGAAATCTGGATGGATGTGATCAAAATATTTCCATGCCTTAGCATATGATGGGTGAGACATAGTCTCAGGTTCAGGATTGGAGTTGGCATGCCACATCGTATCTTGTCTGGTCTTGACGGACATAAAAAGTCTCTTAAGTCTTGGTATTAATGGCATATAATGAAGGACCTTTGTTGCTACCCGATTTTTGACGCATTTTTATATTTTTATCGCTTATCATTATCAACCCTGTTAAAAGCGTATTTCAATCTATCGACGATCATTTGCTATTTAGTTTTCTATTTTCTGTCACTTCGTGTCATTTCCATTTTTTTCATATTTTGCTATTTTCTTGTTTGAACTTCTATCGAGATTCCTTGAACCATAGATCGAACACTTTCTTTTATTAATGATATATTATCTACTATTATTTTATTTCGCATCATTTCATTTTATTTTGTTTAGTTCACTTTGCTTTAGCATTTTTTTTCCGTTCGAATTTCTAGCGGTTCTAAGCGAGTCTTCTCGAACCATAGATCAAACTTTTTTCTTGTTTACTGTTTGCTATTTATTTTGTTTCATTTTATTACGTATTCCAGCATATTCGGTTCAAGCTTTTATTCATTTCAAACGAGATTGCTCGTGCTATTAGCTCGAACTGAAAATATCTTGCTCGTCCAAAAAATCCAGCACATTAATGCATTAATGCAGCCATAAAAATAGAGTTGGCTGCTTCATCGCTTCATCGACGTTCGATTTATCATCACACAGCCCCGTCGACCATCCCAACGTCAACCCCTCCCATCTCATTAATACAACCATTAATGCTTGGTCTAACTCACGCCATCATCGACGCGTTTCATCATCATCGGCCTAGTCATCAAGCCTCGTCGATAGATGATAGAGCGTTTAATATGCATAATTCTTCCCTCTTTTATATGCCTTTTTAGATCTTGATGCTACTTATGGTGTTGTGTTTCTTTACTTTTCGCAGATCTTGGCTATCAAGAGGGAAATACAAGAAAGGAAGGCTTTCTATCACTTTCTAGAAAGAATTGAGCAGCTAGGCCGCGCAGCTGGATGTTTGTAGAAGGCAGTGCAATCCTAGCGAGAAAAGGAAACTGTCACAAAGAAGGAAATACCAGATTTGCTCATTAATTCCTCCGAGAAATCCCAGTCTCAGTAGAAGACAATTGAGGAATATAATTCCAGTCGGTTTAGGAGTTTTATTTGTAATAAACTATAAATACTTTTAGTAATTAGGTTTAGGGGCTCTCTCTCCTTTTTGCTAGCTTTTGCGCTACTTCTGCCTTCGGCACTCCTGGTCTCCCTTTCAATAAACCGGAGCTTTGCTCCGGCCGGTAATAAATAAGATTTCTTTCTTCTTCACTCCTTCTCTTTAATTATTCAATTTATTTATTTATTTGTTTTCACTTTTAATATGAGCGGCTAATTCTCCCATTCTTGGTAAGAATCGATTGAAGGTTGCAAGGGAAGCCGTGAGGTCAAATTGTGCTTCATATATTCCGGGCTAATATCTATCTTGTTTAATATTTAATTGTCAAGTTGTCTAGGGTTAATTACAAGCTTGATCAACTAGTAATCAAAACTAGGGAATTATAATCATCACTGTTGTTATACCTAACGTGAAGCTGCAGGGTAAAGTAGATAACCATTCTGGAAGTAATCGGGATCCTGGTCTCCTCCAGTTGGATTAAATGGATCGTTAGGGCAGAGCCTTGAGCGTACTGAGTGTCTCGCCCTAGACGCGTCTTACCTCTTCTTCATGGGCAGCCGAGTATTGTCTCCATAAGCGTACCTTGGAGGACGGCGAACTGTCAAGGTTACCCCATAAGCGTACCTTGGGGTAGCTTTTCTTACGAAGGTAAGCAGGGGACCTAAGCGTACCTGGCCCCCATAGCATGTCTATCAGCTCGAGGTACACGATACTTGCACCGATGACCGGCTGACCATAATTGCAACCGGATATAGATTCTTACTGGGAACTTTCTCTCTGTTGGTCCCTTTCTTCCTTTGTTTTCCTTTATTACTGTTCTAGGTAGTTGTTACTTTCTTATTTGGACTTCCTTGTTTTACAAATTGACTAGAGTTCTAATCCCTTCATCCCTGTGTTCGACCCTGTTGCCACTATACACAATTTATTGTGCACTTGACTACAGGTTTTATTATTATTTTTGACGGGTTTGACAACCGATCAATGGAAAGCTCACACTCCAAACTGACTCCAATTTTTCCTATAAATAGAACCTCCCACAAAAAGAAATTGAGGCACCAAAATTCACTCTCGCTCTCGGCAAGCACTCCAGCAAGCAAGGCTAGTTTTCTCTGCATTAGGTTTTCAATTCATTTCATTTCTGCCTTTAATTAATCAATTAGCTGCTTGGTTTGTTTTAATTGCTTTATTTTTTAGTTAATTTGGTTGTTCTGCTGCAATTATTGTGCTTGTTGTGTTAATTGTTTTAATTGCTCAATTTAGTTTAAATCGCTTGCTTTCATTTTGAGTAAAATTGCTTGCTTTCTTTAATTCGTTTGGATTGCTATTTGGCCGGTTGTTTTTTTTTTTGTCTTTGTTTGGGTCTGTTCTGGTCGGTCGCTAGCCTGGTTTTGATTGGTTTGGTTTTGTCCTTAGTCGCCGACAATGGCGTCGGTGACCCAAGGAAGAAGATGAAGTTAGGAGGGAAAGAACATCATGGGCTTGGGTTGTTTTAATTTAAATGTTGGTCATGGGCTTGGGAGCCAAGCCCAAATAGAATAAGAAAGGTTTTGGGCTTGGCTTGCTCTAGGCCCAGGCGAAAAGGAAAGAAGCTGGCCCATCTGCTGGGCTTGGCTGTTGGGCCTGTACTGTTTGAGCCTAGCTTGGTTAGTTGGGTCGGGCCTATTCCCGACACATTAAGCTGTTTCGTATAATCGATTCCACATTATTTTCGTGTTAAATTGTCAACATGTTTGTATGTCATAATTAATTAATAATTTGTTTATTTTATTTGCCATGTTTAATTAATTAATTATTTGCTTGTTTAAAATTAAATAAATGTTTATTTGCTTATTTATTATTTATTATCATTCGAACTATTGCTAATATCGACTTTGTAGGGTAAAAGCAAATACACGCATGCAAGTACACTTTTTTACCTCTTTTATTTATTCAACACTTTTTGTACATATATACATGTTCGTATGTATGAGTATTTAGAATCCTCAGAATTAAAATCAATTCACATGAACAACTTGTTTAAATAACTCGTTTTAAATTTGATATTAATTGCTTTTATTCCCGCTCGTATTAAATACATGTATTTTGGTGGCTTCGATCCCACACCTCGGTTTATTTTCTGCATTCATTAATCGGTACTTTGTTATTTATGCATGATAGGATCACCTAATAATTAGGTTTAATCATGCATGGCCCGATGATAACAAAAAGGGCGCTCGCTTTAGTAAAAACGGTAACAATCCCATTAAACGGAAAAACTAGTCCCGACTAATTCCGTCTCAACGAAAAATACTAAAGCGACGATTCCTTTGAGGGCCAATTACTTGTTTTTAAATGTTTTATTTAAACACCTCTATCTTTTTTACCGGTAACCTTTTTAGGATGAGACTCGGGTGCATAACACCTTCTCGAGTCCATAAATCGACCCTTAACCAATGTTCTCGGGTTTAGACCCTTTTTTTGCCTTAGCTTTTATTTTTATGCCATGACTTTAGGTTCCCTAAGCCTAGAAATAAATAGGGTGGTGTTGCTACCCGAATTTTGACTTACGTCACAACCTTTTCATTTTTATTGCTTATCGCATTAATAGCCCGTCTATGTCAAATTTCTGTCAATTTTTTATGCTCGGTTATTTCTTTTAATATTTCTCTTCATTTCGTGTCTTTTTGATTTTTTCGTATTTTTAACTGTCTTTTGCCTCAAACCTCTATCGGCCCCGAGCGAATTTCCTCGGACCGTAGATCGAATGCTTTATTTCTTTAATTGAAAATTATCTACTATTTTTCTCTTTCACGTCATCTCGTTTTGTTTCGTTCAATTTTCGTCGCTAATGTATTTATTTTGCGTTCGAACTCCCTCCCCTCTTCAACCCTTCCCATCACCCATTAAACCAGTTAATTCGTTCATCATCACAATCCGCCCAATCCGACCGCGCTTTTCCCAGTCCGGCCACCTCCCCCCATCATCGCTAAGCTGCACTTTTCCTTATCCTTCCACCTCCTCTAATCTGGCCATCCTTGGCCACACACAATCCCTAGCTAGCTCCCTACCCCGACCTATCATTGCTGACCTTGCAACCTTCATCACAAGTCATCTATCATCATTTGACCCCTTTTTAAACAAGATCAACGACTCCCTCCCCTTTTCAACCTTACCATCACCAATTAAAGCCCATTAATTTGTTCATCATCACCCGACCAACCTACTACAAATGATCATCACGAACCTCCCATCGCCGAACTTCTCATCCTCACTCTCCCTTGGTCCTCACGTCCGCGATGCCCACTCTCCCTTACTCATCAAGCTCACGCGCCTTCAACCGATTCAAATTTTTCCTATAAATAGAGATTATCAAACAACAAGAAAAGGGCACCTAATTTCACTCTCATTCTCCATTTCTTGCTCATCCTTCTTAGTCCGAAGCGCTTCCGGCAAGTAAGCTTCTCTCTCTAGCTTTTCCTTTAAATTTTCATTTATGCTCTTAAAGGATGAATTAATTGCTCAAACTTGTTTCAAATGCTTTGTTATTAAGTTGAAATCAGTGTGTTTGCTTCAATTTAATTGTTCCTTGCTTTGGTTAATTAATTGAGCAATTATTGCATTAATTGCTTATTTTCATTTTCCTTGAAATTGCCACTGTTTTACGTTAATTTGCTTGCTATTTTCGTTGACTTGAATTGCTGTTGTGCTACTGGTTTTATTTGGGTTAGTTTGATCGTGTTTTATTGCGTTGGTTTCACCTTGGTCGCCGGCCATGGAGCCGGCGGCGTGAAGAAAAAAAAAGGGAAGAAGAAGAGTAAGGCGGGAAAGGAAAAAAGAAAGTTGATGGGCTTGATTGTCACATGCCCATTGATAAGCTCCGGCTTCCAAATGGAAGAAACCGAGCTTGGAACTTCTGGGAGGATCTAGCTCAGAGCTGCAAACACAAGAAGAGACAAGAAACGAACAAGATAGATTGAAATAAGGAAGGAGTTAGGCAGCGGAAAGGAACATTAAAAGAAAGGTGGCTCGGCCAACCATGAACTTGAAAATGAAGGTGGCTTAGCCAACCATGTGCTTGGAATTAAAGTGCGGAATGTAAATACTAGAATTGAAGTACATAATTAAAGTGCTGGAATGTAAAGCGAAGGTGGCTATGCCAACCATGTGCTTGAAAGTAAATGACATAAATTTAGATTGCGGAAATGTAAATAACTTGAATTGAAATGACTGAAATTTAGATTCGAGATTGGAGATTAGAGTTTGAATTGGAGATTGGAAGATAGACTTGGAGATTGGAAGATTGAAATGGAGATTGGAAGGTAGACTTGGAGATTGGAAGATTGAAATGGGGATTGGAAGATAGACTTGGAGATTGGAAGATTGAAATGCTTGAATTAACTTAACATAGAAATGTAAATTGCAATAGAAAGTAAAGGCTTCAAGAGCTCTTGTTTTTCAATTTATCAAAGTCTCCCTAAGAAGTGAAAAGAGCTAGCTATTTATAGGAAAAATCACACAAGTTGACACTAAAGGTGAGACACTAAAGGGGTACAAGTGCGCATGTTTATCCACAAGTTTATCCAAGGTAAAATCAGTCTCATTATTTGCATATTGATGCACATAATTTCTTAAATTCTCATGTAAAGTGTGGATGGCATCACAAGTCATAGAATGAAAGATATGATAGTTCTCCTTCTCTCTTCGACTTTCAATAATGAGCCAAGAAAATTGAGCACTACTTGTATTCACAATGCATTTGAAAATACCAAACAATTTCCGCAAGAGAAAACATAATTTTTTGTTGGATTTAAACCAATTAGTTCTCAACAATTTTGGTCCAAAAATTGGTTCTCTCTCATCACACAACACGTTCATGATATTCCAAGGCATGTCACACACAAGTAATTCATGTATGCTAAAATTAGAGATGCAAGATTTATCATGTTTGTACAAGAAATGATCATACTTGATGAATTGCAATTGAGGTGTTTTAGCATATGCTTCAAAATTTTCATTCAAGTATTTATCACGTTCAATTTGACAAGGAACATAATACTCGGTTGGGTATGGAGAACTTACCATGATTTGGCTCCCTTGTGAGCACACTTGTGGAGTGATTTCGGTTCCAATGTTTCTTAGGGTGGGTAATTCATTTAACACCTTCTTGGGAAGTATTTTTCCAGCTTCTTTGCTACACAAAACAATTGGAATGGGTAGAGGAGAAAGGTTAGAAATAACAATAGGTGAAGTTTGTTGACTTTGCACACACTCCACTATCTCAATTTCTTCACTCTCTCTTCGCTCAATTTGTTCACTCTCAATGGCATGCTTACTGTTTTCATGCCGTGTATTTTTCTCTCCATTTTTCTCGATATTTTCTCGCTCAAGATCACTCTTTTTTATCTCATTTTTAATGGTATGCTTGCTGTTTTCATACCGTGTCTTTTCCTCAACTCTTTCTCTTTTCTCTCGCTCATTCTCACTCTTTTTTATCTCAATGACACACTCATTTTCATTCTTTTTTTTCTCTTGCTTAGGTGGAGGGCCTAAGATAGAAGTGGTTTGGATTGGTGGTTCCTTAGGTAGAGGGCCTAAGATAGAATGATTTTGTGGTTTAGATGGAGGGTGGGAGGAGATTCGGTTTTGCATCAAGGGAATGGAAGGAGAAGACTCCTTGTTACTTGGACAACAAGGGACGGAGCTACTGCTTTGCTTCATCGAGGATTTTTGATTTTCAATTTCACAAGTAAGGATCATCATGGATTGTAAGCTTGTAATCTCATAGAGTTCAAGCTGTCTTCTAATGGTTCTTTTTAATCCTCTTTCAAACAAAGCCATGATCATGCCCTCCTCTTCTTGAAGATAAGTTTTGGTGAGTAATTCATCAAGCTCTTGATAATATTCTATCACCGTGTTGGTTCCTTGTTGAAGGGAGGACAACTCTTCTAACAACTCTCGATAGGATGGTGGCACAAAATATTCTCGCATTATATGTCTCATGTTAGCCCAACTTGTCACTGGTTCTTCTCTACTTGCTTTTTCACAACAAATGTAGTACCACCAAGTAACGATTTCATCATCAAAAGTCATTTGAGCAAGTTCAAGTTTTTGTGCTTCTGAAAAATCATGACATTCGATGGCTTTCACTAGGTGGTATTCCCATATGATAAATTCAGCCGGATTGGATGTTTCACTAAAGGTGGGAAGTGGAACTTGGAAAGGATCAAAGTTGGTGCAGCTACTAATAGAGGGGCCATAGCCAAGGCCTTGTTCGAAGGGACCTAGGCCATAGCTTAAGTGATGTGGATGTTGCACTTGATTTTGCATTGTCATTCCGCCACTGTGGGAGAATTGTTCATTTTGGCCGTTTGATGGAGGCTCTTGATAGCCTTGATAATAAGAATCAGCTATGTCTTCATAGTAATAAGACATATTTATACCTGCAAAAGGAAACAACTATATATATGTATACATACGTTAGTAAAATAAAAAGTTCACTCGCTCACGTATTTACACTCGTGTTTAAATCACTCGAAAAATTTGTGCTCACAAAATCTCTCAAGTATTTGTAGGTAGCTTCATAACTTCACAAGTGTTCAAGCTTCAATCTCAAGCAAAATCACGAAATTTCAATCAAAGAAACAGAGGAAGACGCAAAGAAAGGGGATAAGACACAAAGACACACTTGCTAGAAAGAAAAATGTTACTTGATTCGAGATTTGGAAGAGAAACGAAAATTATGTTTAGGACTCGGAGAATTTGACTCTAAGACTTGGAAACACAAAGATAAAAGACTCTAGAGGCAAAAGAATGACTCCAGATGAAACAAGACTCAAGAATACACTTGCTGAAATTTACTTGATTCTCACTGTGAATAGTGACTCCGAATTTGTGTTTTGTATTTTCATGGACAAGTGTTTAAGACTCAAAACTTTGTGGACACAAATAAGAAAAGATTTAGAGGTTGTAAGTCAGAAGGGTAGAGTGTATTCTGTTTTTAGAGACTTACACACTTTTTTTTGTTTTTTTGTTTTTGACCAAGGGTAGGTGAAAGAAGACTTTTGTTGTTCTTACTTGTTACCTTTCGATGCACAAGACTTTTGTGTACCCTATTGATTGTGTTTGACTCCCATGATTTGCAGAGCTCAAGGTGGATACAAGAAGGGTTAATTCAAGTTATTATGCAGACTTTTGTGTACAATTGCAAGACCCACGTTTTCTACCCTTGAATGGAGGAAAAAAGTAGATATGTATTTGACTTGGTGTATTCTTATCTCCACAAAAAGTGACTTGTGTACCCCAAAAGGACTTCTGATACAACACCTTGGAAGACTCAATTATGAATGGAAGAAGATTAAAATGTGACCTTAATTCATATTCTCAACTGGTGAGAGCAAGAATGACTCAAAGACTCAATGAACACAAAACTGTTTTTCTTTTCTTTTCTGGACAGCTGCGATGGTAATGGCGTTTGTGACACTTTAAAAATAGTAAACGACAGAATTATAACTTGATATTTGAGAGGGATATGCCTATGGCATGGAACTACAACTTTCAATAAGGGAAGAAAATAAAATTTGGATGGGAAGACGATCAAAACTGACGAAGAACACAAAGACTATTTTTCCCGAGTGAAATCTGCATACCTTTCTGTTTTGAATTATTAGACCACGATTTACTCCGAAATCAAGAATATTAACGAACAAAAAATGTTACCCACAAATGGAAGTTTGTTGACACAAAATTTAAGATTTTTCTGAGTAGGGGAACATATGAAAATTGGACAGACACGAAGATGAACTTAGACTGGACTGGAATGAAGAGCAACTCAAGAGCGGCAAGAGCTCCGCTACCACTTGATAAGCTCCGGCTTCCAAATGGAAGAAACCGAGCTTGGAACTTCTGGGAGGATCTAGCTCAGAGCTGCAAACACAAGAAGAGACAAGAAACGAACAAGATAGATTGAAATAAGGAAGGAGTTAGGCAGCGGAAAGGAACATTAAAAGAAAGGTGGCTCGGCCAACCATGAACTTGAAAATGAAGGTGGCTCAACCAACCATGTGCTTGGAATTAAAGTGCGGAATGTAAATACTGGAATTGAAGTACATAATTAAAGTGCTGGAATGTAAAGCGAAGGTGGCTATGCTAACCATGTGCTTGAAAGTAAATGACAGAAATTTAGATTGCGGAAATGTAAATAACTTGAATTGAAATGACTAAAATTTAGATTCGAGATTGGAGATTAGAGTTTGAATTGGAGATTGGAAGATAGACTTGGAGATTGGAAGATTGAAATGGAGATTGGAAGGTAGACTTGGAGATTGGAAGATTGAAATGGGGATTGGAAGATAGACTTGGAGATTGGAAGATTGAAATGCTTGAATTAACTTAACATAGAAATGTAAATTGCAATAGAAAGTAAAGGCTTCAAGAGCTCATGTTTTTCAATTTATCAAAGTCTCCCTAAGAAGTGAAAAGAGCTAGCTATTTATAGGAAAAATCACACAAGTTGACGGTTGCTACAGTAACTTCGTTCTGCTACAGTAACCTCATCTGCTACAGTGACTCCGTCTGCTATAGTACTCCGTAAATAGTAACCTTCTATATATATTTTGGATTTTTGATGGTTTCACACTGGATTTTTGGCCCTTCGACATGGTGTACGATTGCTTAGTAAACTAACGTGTTGAGATAGGTGTGATCGTATCACCCATCTTGGTTTTAAATGAAAATTGGGCTTGATTTCATCACAAGCCCAACTGCTGTTTTAACTTAAAACCAAAGCCCGACCCATTTGATTTTCGTATGCATACGATTAATTTTTTCGTAAACTTTCGTGTTTAATTTCTCGTATAGTTTTCGCATGCTTATAAATTGTTTATTTTATTCTATGTGTTAAATATCGTATGTAATTGTTTTACATGCTCGTATGCGATATGTTTATTTTATTCTATGTGTTAAATATCGTATGCAATTGTTCACATGTGCATATGCGATAAATTTATTTACTTTGTTTTCGTGTGATGTCTTGTATGTGGTAAATTATGCCATGATAATTTCATATGAAATTATTCGTATATTCACATGATGGCTCGCATACTTTATGCTATGATAATTTCGTATGAAATATTCACATGTTTCGTATGACGATTTGTTTATGCCATGTTTAATTATCGTAAAATTTCTCGTATGCTTGCATGTTATAAATAATTTGTTTACTAATTATGCCATGTTTATTTAATTAATTGCTTGCTTGTTATGAATTAAATAAATATTTGCATGCGTTTCTATTATTTATTATTTTTCGGACTATCGCTAACACTCTCAATTTGTAGGTAATATTCAAGTCTTCGCTCGCAAGTACGCCCTTCTAGTCTCTTTTATTTATTCAATATTTTCCGCAAGTATTATTCGTATGCATGCTATTTAGAGATGTTAAAAACTCATATCATAATCGTATACATGATATTTAAAATTGTTAGAAATTAAAATCAACGCACATGTGTACATGTTTACATCACTTGCTTTTTTATGCTATGAAATTAATTGTTATGTTTGCATTGATACATGGGCATGGTGGCTTCAATCCCACACGATTAAATTGCATTCATTAAATTGGTATTGTGCGAGTTTTTATCCATGATAGGATCACGTAGTAATTAATTAATCATGCATGGACCGATGATAGTAACGGATCGCTCACTTTAGTAAAAAATGGTAGCCATTCCGTTAAAGAAATACTTGTCACGAAGTTGACCCGACTTGTCTCGAAGTTGTCCCAACCCTAAGAATACTAAAGTGGCATTTCCTATGAGGGCTAACTTATGTGTTTTTTTTAGTCCCTTTTAAACACCTTTTTACCGGTAACCTTTTTTAAGGATGTGACTCGGGTGCCTAACACCTTCCCGAGTCTATAATATGACCTCGAACCGTTGTTCTTTGGTTTAGATCTTTGTGCCTTAGTTTTTTTTATTTTTATGCCATGACGATTAGGTTCCCTAAACCTAGGAATAAATAGGGTGGCGACTTCATTGCATTATGCGAGGCATCCATCTATGCTCCGCATCCGTCCCGAACCTATTCACGTAAAAATCGAAAAGGGGGTGCGACAGTTTGACAACTTCACTAGGGACATCAAGGTCGAAGCTGGTTTTATGGTGTTTGTTTTTTTATTATTTACTCGCTTTAATATTTTGTTTTCATGATTACTATTTGTTATATGCTTTGATCAATTGTCATACTCATGCATAGTGTCCTACACCTAAGGGACAATTACCAAATATGCATAGGAGGGTAGTAGTGACGCCCTAGGACACATGTCCTGGGTAGTGTTCACCAACCCCACTCGGACGAACCCCTAAAATAATCGAAAAGTGTCCTGGTTTCGTAAGAAATGTAGTAAAATAATTCAGTTTACTGACACTTGAACTCTATTTTTATTTTTCTCAGGACCCATTCTGCTTATTCAAAATGACAGTGCCTACTTTGCTTTCACTTGACACTTTTGGGGGGCGAAGTTTTGAGAACCAAGCAACACAGGGAGATGTACTAAAACCTAGTTTCATCCCTGATATCACAACCAAGGTTAAGGTAGAGGTTACAGACTTTGAAGTAACCAAGATTAGGAGGTTAAGGAACGAATTGACCCAGAATGAGGATGCTCAGTTTGAACGTAGCTACGGGAAATTGTTGACAATGATAGATGTGAGGATTGATTGGGGTTGTATCCGGGCAACCCTGAAGTTCTGGGACCCATACTACCGTTGCTTCTCTTTCGATAGAAGGGGTGGATTTGACCCCTACTTTAGAGGAATATTCCGCTTTGATGTTCTTTGCCTCTCCCATTTCAACCATATATCAGAACGTCTGCCTTGATTCCTCTAGCATCAAAGTTGGACTTGATTATAGGTTGGGAATTATCAATCGCGTAAGGGAAGGGGACTACGTGTGGTGTTGGTCGGACATCGAAAAATAGTTTCGAAGGTCCCAAGGGAAAAAACGCTTAAGGATTCTAGCCTTTGCGGTAGTAGGACTTGTCTTGTTTCCATGTGATTGTTTTCGAGGCAGCCAACGTCTTCTTCAAAATGGAGGCAAACACCATCAACCCTACGACGACCATTCTGGCCGAGACCTTCCGTTCCTTAGACCTTTGCCGAAGAAAAGGGAAAGGAAAGCTTACCTGTTGCACACAGTTGCTAACCGTATGGTTGATCAGTCACTTCAAACAGACGCCCGATCAATCCCTATTCTCCACGAACTACTTGGGTTCAATCCCTACATCTACTACCTTAATTTTTTCTTTTTTCCCAATGTAATAATATTTCTAGACTTTATCTACTAGCCTTTTTAGATAAAATCTAGATATTCGGTTAAACTTACGTTGGTTGTAACCCTTTTTGAAAAAAATCAATGACAAAATTCGTAAATTATTCAGATAATAATAGAATGAGCTTGTTCTCTCTTCACTTTACACATCCAAACGACATCAAATGGCTATCACCTATGATTGAGCGGACCTTCTCCAAAAGGTAATTTCCCCTAGCAAGATCACACTAAGGGCTTAGCGTGAACACGCTAGCAACTGCCAAAATTGTTTTTGGTTTCTTCCAAGTTGGTTCTCACAGGCAGTCTAAGGTTGCATTGAGTTGTCTTAAGGGTTCCGTTGGATGCATCCATGATCACATCATGCCTTGACTTGGGAATGAATAAAATCTTCCCTCATTGATACGATCTCGGGTCCGGTTGGGAGATGAAACCAAGATGATGAGAACACTAGGATGACTGCTTTCTCTTGATTTCAGCCGCGCACTCTTTTATTTTGGCCAATATGGATGCCATGTGCTCGAAATTTCCACTCAGCTAAAACACGAAAGGCGTAGATGATAGGTTCTAGTTTGTGCATACCAAAACTCAGATTTTCTAGGTGGCGCATCTCTCACAAACAATCTATACGTAAGGATGACTGCTTTTTCTCAATTTCAGTCGTACACTCTTTTGTTTTGGCCAAAATTAAAACGATTTGCTCGAAATTTCCACTCGGCTAAAACACGAAAGACGTAGATGACAGGTTCAAGTCTGTCCACGCCAAAATTCAGAATTTTCTGGGACGTACATCTCTCACAAACAAACCTAGACGCGAAGATAACTGTTCTTCTCGGTCTCAGCGGCGCACTCTTTTATTTTGGCTAAAATGAAAGCGATTTACTCCGAATTTCCTCTCAGCTAAAACATGAAAAAGCTTGATATCGGATTGAATCATGTCCACGCCAAATTTTAGAATTTTCTGGGTGGCATATCTCTCACAAACAATCTAGACGCAAGGATGGTTATTTCTTCTCGCTTTCGACTGCGCGCTCTTTTATTTTGGCGAGGATAGACGGGATTTGCTTGGAATTTCCACTTGGCTAAAACACGAAAGGTGTTGATAACAGGCACAAGATGAACGAAAAAGAAGGAAGAGTCAGACGCGACTGATTCATTATGGACATACACGAAATTTGAAGGCCACAAGATTGCAAGCAATGCACGCACGCCTCACACGCAATGACATTTACAAGCCTTGATTCCTTGGATAAATGGCTAAAAAGCACCCTCAACTTGGCCAATATCCATCCTCCAAAATTGAATGTCAGTATACGAGAAAGGGCTACTACAAAAGTCCCAAGGAAGACCTTCGAAAAGCCACGATTGACTCCCAATTTGGTCTCTGGCGGCAAGCCGCCTGGGCCCTAGTGGCATGCCGCTAGCTTCGGTTTTTGAGAAGAAGAAAAATGCATTTCTTGGCGGTATGCCGCCTGGAGCCTAGCAGCATGCCGCCAGCTTCGGCCCCAAATTCCTCTAAATTCATTTTCGGCCTCCGAATGTTGCTCAAAGTATTTCCAAGCCGAGTTTTATCATTTGTACTCATCATAGACATGACTTTCATCACTCAATTACTCATCAAAACCTCTTGGCATGATGGCCTCTCTCTTCAAATAAAGAATGTACTCATAAGCTCATCACGAAAGGAAGGTTCCAAGTGTGATGAACATTAGCTACTTGCACGGGTTTGCTTCAAGGGTTTTAGTTGTAGCATCCAAGACCACATTACATCGTCGGAATGAATAAAAGCTTACTTCATATTTTCACCGAGACGTCAATCCAAGATGTGTCCCCGTTAGTGTTGCTACCCCAATTTTGACTTACGTCGCAACTTTTTTTGTTTTATTGCATGTCACATTAATAGCCCGTTTACGTCAAATTTCAATCGATTTTTGATCAAGGACTATTTGTTTTAATATTTCACGTCATTTCACGTCTTTTGAATTTTTCGTATTTTTCTCGTATTTTCGACTAAATCGTATTTTTCAGTTTTCGTCACTGCATTTTCGTATTTTTATGTTTACCGCATTTAATAGCTCGTCTATGTCAAATTTCTGTCAATTCTTGGTCCTAGGCTAGTTTGTTTAATATTCCATGTCATTTCATGCCTTCTCATTTTTTTCGTACTTTTGACTGTCTATTCGCTCGAACTTTTCTCGGCCCCGAGTAAGTTTCCTCGGACCGTGGTTCGAACGCGTTATTTCTTTAATTGATAATTACGTACTATTTTTCCCTTTCACACCATCTCGTTTGGTGATAAGATTCGGAATTCTGGAGGATCGGAAGCGGAGGTAGGGCCGTTCAGAGTCACTGTAGTTGCCGTCGAAGGTACCTGCAAAGCGCCGGAGGGGGAGGCTCCAACGTAGACACTCCAATGCTTAAGTTAGTATGGCTGTTCAAAATAACAGAGGTTCCAATAGCGATCTCAAGCTTACCTTGCGTTTTAAATGGGGAGGTATTTATAGGCCGTGCGTGGGCGTTACTTTTAGTGTGAGGCGTTATCGGGGGAGATAACGCCTCACATGACGTCATAGGCGACAACTTAGAGTGACGTCATAAGTGACAGCTTCAAGTGACGTCGTAGCTTCCCTAGGATGGGATAACACCGTTCGTACGGATGGATAACACGTGAGACCCCCTCCCCCCGCTGATGTCGTCCATCCTAGGGTTCCTTGCTGGCTAAGGGGCGTCAACCTTCCGAGGCTGATCCCTGGCTAGTGCGGTAGGGTTTCGACCTTTGCACTGACATAAGGACGATAATACCCTTGGGGTTGCCTTAATTGTTATCATAAGCCCAACTGAAAACAAGCCCGAGTGTTTACCAAGGGCTATCATTTTAGCTTCCGTCCAGATTGTGCTTGTCGACTCGTGCGATATCGGGTGGCTCGGTCATCGAGGAGCAGGTCTGTTATCACCTTTTCTTGAGACTTATAAATTCGAATCTTCCTTGCGCTGATTACACATCTTTTTAGCATTTCTTCTTCACATTTTCATCATAGATAGTCTCACCAAGAACTTTCTGATCTTCAAAACCCACACCCTGAAGAACCTCAACGACGGTGATGTTGGCTTTCTGGAAAATATACTGATCAAGACGTCCGAGGACGTTCTGGAGCTTTAAGGGATGCTGACTCCCCTTTGGTCCAGGCTTGGTGCGGCTTCTCTGGAGGATTTCAGTCATCTGGAGTGTGTGTCCAAGTTGGTTGCTACTGTCTCCTGCATCGAGGTGGTGATCACCATGCTGCAGTAGAGGAAGGATCTGCTGAACTGCTGCTTGAAGGGCATGAGGATTTCTTCTACCGAGCTGACCTCGGTGGCGGACGCTTTGAGGGAGGTCCCTACTCTGCCAGAGGATGATGATGCTGGATCCCAGGCTTGACTGTTGGTCGTCGCCATCCTACCTTTTCTTTTCTTTGCATAAATGTATGCCCAGGCCGTTAGGCCATAAATGAATAAATAAAACGTCTTTCTTTATTGGAGTCGCCGTTTTTTTTGCCATGTGCCAGTTGACATTTCGGTTGATTGCCACATCAGCCCAACTGAAAATGAGCCCATCCTTGGTTGGACTGTAGTAGCGGTTATCCTCGCGAACCGTTCTGCATTAATTTTGCACCGCCTCTTCAGTATCAACTGATTGGGCAGTTTTTCGGTGCCTATCGATCAGGGAGAACTTCCAATAGACGTGATCACAGGATTCGATTATGCGATTCAGCTTGTTTTTGAAAATCATCAATTCTTTCAAAAGTTGTGCGAGAAGATGGAAAAGCTCCTCCTCCTCAGCTATTTAATGGGATTTTCTCTCCCTTTTTCTGTTCATCTTTTTCCTCATATTTTCTTGTCAAAATCATTTGCAGTGTCATGGCCGATTCATGCTCTTTAGACCTTGTGGAACGCGGTTCTCCCCCAACTCCTCCAACCTCCCCGGATTATGGTAATCCTCCTTCACCCTCATGCCTGAAGAGGCGACTTCCTCGCCATAAAAGTCGTAAAAGGTCAGAGAAAAGAAAGGGTTCGAAAGGGTGACACACCTGTTTCCTCCTTCACCCGTCTCCCCACTTTTATGTCCCACCTGTTCGGAAGGGTGACACACTGTTTCCTCACATCGATTGCTTCATGGAGAGGAGTTCCGCCAGCGATATCGGACCTCCACTGCCAAAGGAGAGCCAAGTTCGCTAAAGCTGGGTCAGAAGAGGCACGTTGAGGAACCTTTTCTGCCTATTGCCGAGGAGCGTCCGTCCTTAGATGGGGAATATTACTATTGGTCTTCCTATTGGCCTAACGATGATTAAATTTGCATACCATGCCTTTCTGTAGATGCCGTATGGCTTTTATGGAATGAAATTACTCTTTTCGTTTTCCTCCTTTCTTAGTCGCCCTTCCCCGTTAACTCTTTTCGTACTTGGTTAGTTATCGCTGAGAAGCGGGTTGCCGCTTGATGTAACCATTCTGTCAGCCTCTAGCCAGTGGCTATCTATCTTCGAAGATATAAATGCTTAGTCATAAATATCCTTCTGCGGTTTTTCCACGTGTCACTTTCTATTTCGCACGCGTCTCGTTTTTACAGGTTGTTGGGTAATCAGGTCAATCTTTAAAAGGGAACAACTATTTTCTTTTAACACGTTTGCTCGCACTTTCAAATTCTTCCCCATCATCCTTGATCGCGTGTCGAGGGCATCAAATTTAGTTGTAAAAAGATATAGAAAATGGGGTAGGAATACAACTTATCACTCGTCCATAAGGGACTCGTAGATTGCGATAAGAGGTTCGTCCACAAAGATCTTGGTGGTGTGGGGAAAGACAATTGGCTGTTGGCTTGAGGCACATGTGTTTTCTCAATGGCGTAGGGAAAGACAGAGTCTAGGCCAAGCTACTCCCAACTCGGAGCACTAGGTCGTCAATCTGGTTAGGCCTATATCGATTCAAACTCACTAACCCCCGCGAGGTTAGCTGTCTACTTCGTCACTTCAGTTTCGCTCGTCCCCTTGGTGACTGACTGTAAATTCATCGTCTTGGCTAAGATCGATCAAGTCTTAGCTTTGACGGGAACCAGTTTGTTAAAACAGAACTTGTTTCGAATACAACGATAGGGTAATTAAGAACGAATCAGTCTCACGATTTACAAGCATGCTCACTCAACCCTTACCAAGAACTAGGTGTTTAGCTACTAAACATCATAATCAAAGAAAAAGAGAAATAATTGAAGAACATGAATTTAATTAAGGTGCGAAAAAATCAAAGGAATTCGAAACTAAGTGTTTACAAAAACCAGAAGAAAGGGAGATGGAAGATGCCCGTAATTGACAACCTTCCCTAACCTTTATCAAGGTTAGAGTCCCCACCAACTACGTTTCTCTCCCAAATCCTCGCTTCAAATAAACTAAAAGATAGGGATAAGAATCCCAAATTGTTTTAAATTCGAAAAGCAAAATAAATAACAAGATAATAACTAGTTATTTTTGATCAAATAAAAATACATCCGAGATATCTTCAATCGGATGTACCAGCCAGCTGGTGCTCTGATCTGATCCGCTTCCTTGAGTCCATGGTGTGCACGCCTCTATCCTGCAATCTTAGCTAAGACACGTGGCTAAGATTGCCAATCTTTCGCTCCAGCACCCGTTTCTTCCAAAAACCAATCTTGCCCAAGATTCCTCAAAAGATTCCAGATTGAAGTAAAAGGGATTGTTTCTGCCACAAAAAAAGGGAGTTTTACAGTGGTAAAAACACATGGAATAAAGCGTCAATCAAACCTTACCACACTTAAATAATGCTTGCCCCCAAGCATACTAGACTCTTAACTAAGAAAAAAAGGAAAGACTCAAAATAGACTCAAAACAGAGGCAACATTTTCTGGACAGACTACCCTTAGCCAATTCCCTTTTACACCTTCGGCCTATAACAGTCAGCATACTTCTCAATGGATCCCAACCCTTGTGAACACAGCCTAATCAGCACCCTAGATATCCGAATTCCACATAACCATAGCATCTTTGCATTCCACAACTGACTCAACGAGACAAAACACCCACCGACTTGGATTTCCCCCCCTAATTCAACTGCTCAATATCATCATTTAGCTACCTTGCCTGAAGTTTTATTTTCCTATGCCAGTAATGCTAAAAAGTTTCTTGATTATTTCTGCTTAGTGAGGCAGAAATATCAAGACATATGCATTTATATATATATATATATATATATATATATATATATATATATATATATATATATTTTCTATTGCTCTTTTTAAAAGTTTCTTGATTATTTCTGCTTAGTGAGGCAGAAATATCAAGACAATTGCATTTTTTTTTCTAGAGCTGCATTTTACTAGGCATAGCAGTAGTTCTCTACATTAGAGCAATTCAGCATAATTTACAAGGCATCAAAATTCCATTGTCCACTTAGCAGTTTTCCTTAAGGGGTTATTAAGTATATTTGGTGGATGGTTGTCTAAGTGTCAAATCAGTCACGCAATGCTAGACCCTATAATTATGTACAATAGGGATATCTTTAGGCGCTGATCATGCTGTGTTCAAAAGCTATGGGGTCACAAGGTGAAGTATGCTAAAGGTCAAGGCTAAGGTACTCAAGAGAACAGGCCTTAGGCATAGTTCAGAAATTTTTGCTGACTCACAAACAAAACAGATAACATACATTCCTAAAACACACAAAAAGATTAAGAAAATCATGCATCAGACATGGAAAATACGATCTAGGCCAACTAACTTAGCCTAGATTCACAAATTTTTTCATGCGATAATGGATAATCACATAAAAACACACAAGAACATGTATACACAGACACGTATCCTAAAAACACCTGAAAAAACCCTCACCACACTTAGAGAACACATTGTCCTCAATGTGTAAATGAGAGTAAAGATTAAAATAAATAAAAAACACAAAAAATTTTGAAAAAGAAGGAAAGAAAAGACACGACCTGGGGCTGCATTCACTTAGGTGATGGAGGTGGAGGTGGTTGTTTCAGGTCTTGCACAGACGGTGCTGATTCATCGTCTTCATCCGAATCGGCTGCACTGGAATCACTCGTGGTGCTGAAGTGATCATTCACCTTGTTGCGAATGTGTGCAACAACCTTGTCTATGGCCTGGATGAACTTGAAAGTGACTTCCATATGAGTCTGGATGTGCTGATATCTCGAGTCCTGCTGCTCCATGAATTTGTCCATCCGTTCCTTCTGTGCTAACTCAACATTCACAAACAGAGATTGCTACTGGTCAATAATATGCTGCATCTGTTTTTGAGTGGAGCCTTGGGACTCATGAAACAGCTTCTGATTTGTCGTGAAAGCTTCGAGCTGGATCTGCACAAGCTCAAGGAATCTATCTGCCCATTCTGGAATCATCGGGTGAGCTGGTTTGAAGTCATTAGGAGGCGTCTCAGGTTGCTGGGCATCTTGGCTAAGATCGGGCTGCTTTGCTGAACCGTCAATATGGATTGGCTTGATCTTGAAATTCCCATTGATCCTCTTCCCATAGAGGTGGTCTGGTACTGGGGTGAATCCTGTATTAAAGCACAGATAGCCTTTTTCCTCATGGAAATGGCCCATTTGGTCAAACGCCCTAAGATCCATGATCTTAACGGCACATGATTTATATAAATTCAAAGCAGATAAGTCTATGCCCCTAGCAATAGCAGTCATATGGGAAATCAGAGTTCCTAAGATCATTCTAGGAAGGGAATCACATGCTTTTATCTGCCTAACAATCCAATAGCCAAGTTTTCTCATGCAGCATGCACCAAAGTAAAAATGTCTCAAGTTTTGAAAGATTACCCGAGACCATGGTCTTGCCTGAGAGATTGATAGAAAGGATCCTTTGGAGAATCCTCAAAGTAGGATCTCGGATCTGGTGAGCTTTCGAATTTTTATCCAATTTAGCATTAAACTCACCAGTCAATTCTCCATAGGCCACTGCTTTATCCCAATCAGGGGGATAATCAGTTAGGGCATTCACATATTCATTAGACTTGAGGCCATCCTCAGTCACAAAACCAAGCAACAAGTTAAGATCATCAATAAAAAAATGACACCATTTATCAAGCAAACGAAAGTGCACAACATCAGTAGCACTAAGATCAGGGAAAGCTCTACCATTAGCATACAATCTCTCCTGATCTAACCAAAAAGAACAATGAAACTCTAAGAAAAGTTCAGCGTAAGCGGGCATGTCAAGGTACATAAAACAATCCCACCCAAGATTGGAAATAAACTTCCTAACTCTGCTACCTATCCCTAAGTCGTCAAGAAAGGAAAAATCAAGGACAGCAAACTGAGTTATCTCACAGGCATGTTTACTAGTCAATCTAGCCCTAAAATCAGCAGTGTCAGGCCTCAAACAGCCTTTCAAAGAGTTTAAGGGTGGAAAGTTTACCTTACCAGCCTTCGCCGTAGACTTGGCCAAGACTGCAACCGCATCAGTATCAGAGTCTTTGCCAAGATCGGCACTCTCTACTTTCTTTTTGCCTTTGGCAGAAGCAGAGCGAGTCCTTTTTGCTGGTGCCGATTTAACACTCACATCAGCCTTCCTTTTCCCTGATTTCTTAGATTTTGCCGAACCATCTTCACACTTAGGCTCAGAATCCGAAATCTCCTGCACCTCGGAGTCAGCCGGTTTTCTAACCCTAGATTGGGTTTTTGTTTCTTTGTTAAGGTCGATCTTTTTCTTGGCTGGAGGTGATTTTTGAGGGGGTACAGAGGTGGGAACTGGAGTAGGAGTGGAGAGGATCTGTTTCGGAGAATCAGAGGTGGCTGCTTCCAAAGACATGATTGTCTTTGCTAAATCGAGTGCCTCAGTGAGGTTTTGCGGCAGATCCGCATCTGGATTCGAGAGAGAGGGAGATCGCGAGGAAATAGGAGATTGTTGCTTGATCGGAGTGGATTTGACTTTCTTGGCAGATGATCTCTTGGATTTTCCCATGATAATATGCTAATGAAATCGTGGAGTGAAAGTAGGAGAAGTGGAGGATGTTTAGTTGAGGTGATGTGAGAGATTTGAGGAAGAGGGCGAGATTTTAGGGATTGGTGTTTGAGGGAGGTGAGGAGATAGAAAGATAACTACTAATTAAAATTTGAAAAGGTGATTTTCAAATAATAATTAGTAATTTGAAAAAATCTGACCGTTATCCCTTTAATTTCTCCTCCTCTAAAACACGCAACCTTCTCTTTTCCTCCTTTTTCTCCGCGTGTCACCCTATCCAAGTGAGAATAAATGTGGCTAAGATCAATTAGATTTAGCCAAGATTCCTCACCAGACTTAGCTAAGATCGGAGTTCTGGCCTTGTCAGCACCAGGTCGGACGATAGATAAGCTTTCAGGCCCATGAACGCCTCTTCACATTCCGCTGTCCATCCGAAAGGAGCTTTTTTACGTATAACCTTGAAAAAGGGGAGGCATCTCTCACCCTGCTTAGAGATAAACTGTCCTAGGGTAGTAACGCGCCCTGTCAATCTTTGCATCTCCTTGATAGCTTTGACCTTTGAGGGGTTGGGCTGGATACCTTTTCGGCTAACCACATAACCTAAAAATTTTCCCGTCTGAAACGCAAACATGCATTTACGGGGATTCAACTTCATTTGATATTCTCTCATCACGCGGAAGACTTCATCCAAGTCATTCAAATGGCCCTAGAAACTTCGGCTCTTGACCAATATATCATCAACATAGGCTTCCACATTCCTTCCAATCTGCTTTTCAAATACCTTGTTCGCCATTCGTTGAAAGGTGGCTCCGGGATTTTTTAGCCCAAACAGCATCGCCGTATAACAGTAAGTAGCTTTCGGGGTGATGAAAGCGGTTTTTTCTTCATCATCAACGCCCATATGGATTTGATGATATCTCGAATTGGCATCTAGAGAGCTTAGATAGGCGTACCCCGCAGTCTGATCGACTAGCTAATCAATTCGAGGAAGTGGGTAGCAATCTTTGGGACAGGCATCGTTTAAGTCAGTAAAGTCAATGCACATACGCCAATCTCCTTTGGGCTTTGGGACAAGAACTGGGTTGGCTAGCCAGGTCGGGTATTGAACTTCTCGGATGAAGCCTGCATCTAGGAGCTTTATCACCTCCTTCTCGACGGCTGACTTCTGCTGGATCGGCTTGACGTTGGAGTCAAAATTGAGTCGGTGTTCTGCTACCTCTCAAGAGATACCTGGCATACCCGCGGGCCTCCATACGAATTCTTCTTTACACTTGTGCAACAGCCGAGCTAACTGGAGATTTTCCATTGGGCTAAGCTTTTCACTAACTAGGAAGCTTGCTCTGTCGACCCCGTTAACCGACATGGGTATCATTTTATCTAAGGGCTGAGTGCGTTTCTCATCATTTTATTCGTACGGGTCCACCGTTACACACACGTACCTATCACAACTCTTCTGAGTCATGAGGAGGTAACACTCGGCTGCCAATTTCTGATTGCCTTTTATCGAGACTACTCCATCCCAGGAGGGATATTTCATCCTCAGATGTTTTTGCGATATCGCTACTCCGAAGCGGTTGAGGAAAGGTCTCCCAAGAATAGCAGCTCCTCCGATCGCTTGGACGTATCCTCTCTGAAGTATACGGGCAAGGTGGTTATCCCGGTTACTGGGATTGGGACCCCGTCCACCCCAATTATTGGCTTCTTGCAGGGCGTCAACTCGCTGTCGGGGCACTTCATAAGATTATAGGCTTATTTCGCATTTATTCACCGTATACTAGTTTTCTTGTCTTATTTTTCTGCACGTTGTGTTTCCTTCGGATCGGATTTATTTTCACTTTCGTACAAATTCGCTCGTACCAAAATATCTCGTTCGTATCCAAAAATATGCATTAATGGCATTTAATGCATGTCTATCTAAAATCACCTCACCTTTCTTCCTAGCTAGCCTCGCCGACTCTCCTGTGATCATCACAAACCTTCCATCAGCAATCCTTGGCCACACAAAGCCCAAACTTGGCCTCCACTCCGGCCATCCTTATCCTTCCACCTCCCCCGACGATTCTCGGCCAAGCAAATTTCCCAAACCGACTAAACCTTTCCCTATAAATAGCATGCTTCATGCAACAAGAAAAGGGCACCAAAATCTCCTCTTAATCCCCATTTCTTGCACTACCTTCTTGGCTAAAAAATCTCTCTTGGACAAGTTAAACTTTTAATCTTCGCTCAAAAAGTACATTTCTTTCTTTCTTTTACTTATTCGATGTGTTAAATATTATTCGTATGCATGTCATCCCAAAACTAGAAATCCCAATATGGCCCTAACCCCGCCCATAAAGAGAAATTGCATGCATGATCAAACCACCGCATTATCTTCGTGAATTATTATCGTTCGTATGTGATGTTTAAATTAGACGTTATTTTTAAAATTGCATGTATGAATATTTTAATTATCAACTCATTATAATAATTAAGGAATTATCAACTCATTGTAATAATTAAGGAATTATCAACTTGTTGTAATAATTAGTTATTTCACTTGTTGTAATATTTAGTTAGATAGTTATTCCGACTTCCAATTTGTAATAATTAGATAAGTAGTTTTTATTATGAATTATGGTTTGTAATAATTAGTTAAGTAGTTAAAAATCATGTATGTTTGTTTATACCTACCTTATGTCAATTGTTGCTAACCACAGTTTTGAAGAGATGGATCGATCGGGGTTCATCTAAAAGGTAAGCTTACCTTAAAAAAATTCCTTGTATGTTTATTTAAATGCCAAAACCGAATCGAATGCATGACACCCTAGTAGGCGTTAGAACCTCCCCATTCGCATACATGGCATATAGAATTGCTAAAACAATTAAAATCAAACTCACATGCACAACATGTTTATATCACTTGTCTTTCATACCATGAAATTAATTGTTTTCTTGCTAAATGCTATGCATGGCTTCGATCCCACACGGAATATGTCCATCCATAAAATGTACTATGCTACTTTTGCCATGATAGAATCACCTAGTTTAAATTAATCATGCATGGCCCAATGATAAGGGGGAAACCTCTTCTCTAGCATACGAATAAACGGTAACCCTGTCCTTCGGTCCCAATCGAAAATAACAAGTCCCAACGAAAAATGCTAAGATGTAACGTCACCTTGGAGGGCCCAAATTACATGTTTAAAATGTTTTCAAAACACCTCGCATACCGGTAACCTTTTTAGGATGTGACTTGGGTGCCTAACACCTTCCCAAGTCCATAATCACGACCTCGAATCGTTGTTCTTTGGTTTAGACCTTTGTGCCTTAGCCTTTTATTTTTTTATGCCATGACGATTAGGTTCCCTAAACCTTAGAAAATTAGGGTGGCGATTTCATTTTTCGCATGATGAGAGACGAGTCCAACGCTTGTCTCGCATCCTCGTCCTAAACCTATTTTTTGCAAAATCGAAAAATAAGGGTGCGACAGTTTAGCGACTTCACTAGGGACCTTTAGGGTCGAAGCTGGTTTTATGGTGTTTGCTTTTTTATTATTTACTTGCTTTAAATAAATTGTTTTCGTGATTTTTATATGCTATTGGCTTTAATAAATTGTTCACATGCATCTCATGCATAATGCTTATCGCCGGCCATGATACCTAATAGGATTAGGAAAGTATTAGTGAAGCCCTGCGGACCTGTGTCCCAGTATGCTTTCATGAACCCTAACTCGGATGTTGAAACCCTAAATGGATTGAGCGCCCAGAATCCTTATCATGATTCGGTCAACGCTCTCGTATCCGTTTATGGGAGACCCCTTTTAGGGTAACATCCAAGAAACTTTTCAACTAGTTAGAAATAGTTGGAGTCACACCAGCACATGCATCATGTCCGTGCGCTTTTCTTTAAATGCCATTTATTGATATGCTATGGTTTTATCTTTATTTTTTTTTCTCACATTCCATCTTTTAAATTACAGGATTCTTTTTTCCGAAAAAGCCCCACACTGTTTATTCACTCAAATGGCAACACCCACGATGATTTCACTTGATGCTTTTGGGAGTTTAAGTTACAAGGATCAGTTAGCACGAGGTGATATGTTGAAACCGAGTTTTATTCCCGATGTTACGACCAAGATTAGAGTAGAGATGATAGAGTGTGATGTTTCGGAACTCAGAAAACTAGGGAATGAACTGAGCACGGAAGAAGAAGCACAATTCTTATGTGATTACGGGAAACTTGCATTACTCATGGATGTGAAGGTCGATCTAAGCTGCATCCGAGCTGCCCTAAGGTTTTGGGACCCTTATTACTGTTGTTTCTCCTTTGACCAAGGGTTGGACCTAACCCCCACCTTAGAAGAGTACGCCGCCCTACTTGGTTTCGCTCCCCCGATATCGAATATTTATCGTAACGTTCTCATGGAGCCCGCTAACGTTAAGCTTAAGATGAATGCCATAGTGGCGATCCCAACTCGCTGGAAAGACAAGAGGCTTGTTTAGTTTTTGACCGATATCGTGAGCAAGTTCCACTCATCCAAAGGGGGGTACGATTGAGGATCTTAGCTTTCGCCATCACCAGTTTGATTTTGTTTCCCAAAATGAAGGATTGTATTGACATCGAAGCGACTAATGTGTTTTGCGAAAATAGAAAGGAATGAGGTCAACCCTATGACGACTATCTTAGTCGAAACCGTCCGCGCCTTACACTTTTGCAGACGGACCGGAGGGGGGAAACTTACTTGTTGTCTCCAACTCTTGACGGTTTGGCTGATCAGCCATTTCAAACAAACACCAGACCAATCTCTATTTTCACCAAGCTACATGGGTTCAAATCCTTTGGGAAGGTCATTAAGGGAATGGGTTAGGAGGTCGCCAAAGACAAGTGGAAATTGGAGGACAAGCACACTTGGGTTGATAGGTTCTTGGACTTTTCCGACGAAGAGGTCAATCAACATGCCAAATGGTTGCGTGGCGTCAATCCTATAGTGAGTTGTGGACGGTTGCTTTGGGTTCCTTTGATTGGCGCAAGGGGGTGCGTACCCTATTGCCCCGCCCTCGTCTTGAGACAATTTTTCATCATACAAGTAGTCCCCGCAACCTTCGAAATGACAGAATCAAGTCTCTTGTACTCAACGGAAACTCTTACCCTTCGCCAATACGCAAGCGAATGGGAGGAGCCATATTGCCTCGAAGGACAAGTGGTCCCCACCCGACCAACCAAAGAATACATACGGTGGAGGGTAAACTGAATTAACGGCAATATCTTACCCCATCCTATGAATAAGAAGCCCATGGAGGAGGAAGGCGAATCTCACATAAGGAGAGAGGTCAGTTACATAGCACACGCCCAATTGTTAGAGCAATTGTGGACGATGAGGGAAGAACGGGATGAAGTGGCGCGAGAAAGACAGGATTTGGCGGCCAAACAAATAGACCTAGAGCTCAAGGTGCACGGGCTAGAAAGGCACAACAGAGATAACATCCGCATACAAATGGCAAATCATGAGTTGGCCTTTGATGACTTCAAGGAGCGTTTGGGTAGCGAAGTCCGCAAAAAGGCGGCGTCAAGTGCCACAATCAAAGAAAAAGATTCGGTGATGAAAATTTTGACCACTCACGCCAACAAGAAGGACAAGGAAAACCAAGCATTACGAGCGTGGATGACGGCTTTGGAAGCCAAAGTATGCAAAAGGGAGAACTTGCATCATGGAATTTCTTTTGTAATGAGCAAGCGGATCCCGACTTCCGAGGTTAGCATCTTCAAAAAAAAATCGTGCATCGGCTACTTAGATTTTCCTTTTCATCCATGTAACCATGTTCCTAGACTTCGGTCTACTAGCCTTTTTGGGTAGATCTAGATAGGTAATCCAACTTATAATGGTTGTACCCCTTTTTGAAAAACAATCAATGACATGGTTCGTATTATTCGGATAATTATGAAACATGTCCTTTCTTTCACACGTCCAAAAAGATATCGAACGGCTATTACTTACGGACGAATCAACCTCCCCCAAAAAATAATAATAATAATAATAAACCACATATAGAGCCCAAAAAATGGGAAGTTAACCCTTGAAATGAAAACGTAAAATACATAATGCGAGGATAGTTACTTCTTCTCGGTCTCCAATGCATGCTATTTTTCCTTGGCCATTATGGATGAGATTTACTCGGAGTTTCCGCTCGACTAAAAAATGAAACACGTTCATAATGCATGGAAGTTCGCCCTTACCAAATTTTAGAATTTTCTGGGTAGCGCATCTCTCAAAAAGAATTAGAACTCAAGGATAGTTGCTCCTTCTCGGTTTCAGCTGCGCGCCCTTTTTCTGGGGCAATATCAATTCAATTTTCTTGGATTTCCCTCTCGGTCAAAACATGAAAGATGTTAATAATAGGCTGAAGTATTTCCACACCAAATTTAAGAATTTTCTGGATGGCGCATCTCTCACAAAAAAATTTAGAGTGCAAGGATGGCTACTCCTTCTCGGTTTCAGCTGCGCGCCATTTCTTCCAGGGCCAATATCAATATGATTTACTTGGATTTTCTGCTCGGTTAAAATACAAAAGACGTTGATAACAGGCTGAAGTATCCCCACACAAAATTTCAGAATTTTCTGGGTGGCGCATCTCTCACAAAAATTTTGGAACGCAAGGACAGCTACTTCTTCTCGGTTTCAGCTGCGCGCTCTTTCTCCATGGACAATATGGACGCAATGGGCTCGGAATTCCCGCTCAGCCAAAACACTAAAGACATTGATAATGGGCTGAAGTATCCCCACCCCAAATTTTAGAATTTTCTGGGTGGCGCATCTCTCACAAAATTGTTTAGAGTGCAACCCTTTCTTCCAGGGTCAATATCAATACGATTTACTAGGAGTTTCTGCTCGGTTAAAACATGAAAGACGTTGATAATGGGCTGAGGTATCCCCACACAAAATTTCATAATTTTTAGGGTGGCGTATCTCTCACAACAAATTCGGAACGCAAGGACAGCTACTTCTTCTCGGTTTCAGCTGCGCGCTCTTTCTCCATGCCAATATGGACACAATGGGCTCGGAATTCTTGCTCAGCTAAAACACAAAAGACGTTGATAACGGTCTGAAGTATCCTCACCCCAAATTTCAGAATTTTCTGGGCTGTGCATCTCTCACAAAAAAGTTTAGAGTGCAAGGACGGCTACTCCTTCTCGGTTTTAGCTGCGCCCCCTTCTTCCGGGGAAAATATCAATACTATTTACTTGGATTTTCCGCTCGGTTAAAACATGAAAGACGTTGGTAATGGGCTGAATTATCCCCACACCAAATTTCAGAATTTTCTGGGTGGCACATCTCTCACAAAAAATTTGGAACGCAAGGACAGCTACTTCTTCTCGGTTTCAGCTGCGCGCTCTTTTTCCTTGGCCAATATGGACGCAATGGGCTCAGAGTTTCCGCTCAGTTCAAACACGAAAAACGTTGGTAACGGGCTGATGTTCACCCATACCAAATTTCAGATTTTTTCTGTGCGGCGCATCTCTTACAAAAAATTCAGAACACAAGGATAAATGTGTCTTTTCGGTTGCCATCGCGCACTCTTTTGCTTTGGCCAATATGGGCGTGTAAATGGCTAAAAGAACGCCATAAATCTGGTTAAAATTTACCCTCTAAGATGGAAGGTCAGTATGCAAGAAAGATTTACGATGAATATTGCTTGAAGTACTTCCAAGCCGGGTTTTATCGTCTTTGCTTATCATAAGCGTAACTTTCGTCGCTCAAATGATTGTCAACACCCGTCGGCACGATGGCCTCATTCTTCAAGTCAAGAATATATGTTAAAACACTAGCCGCTCGCACGGGTTTGTCTCAAGGGTTTTGAATATAGCGTCCAAGATCGCGTTACGTCGTCGGAATGAATAAAAGCTTCCTTCGTATTTTCACTAAAGTATCTTCTCATTCGTCCTAAAAGCATTAAGTGAAAGTGTGGCCAGAAGAGTGAATATACAGCGCGGATGCCTCGGGATTGCATCACCTATACTAACCTTTTTATTTCCTTTTTATGTTTTTTTCAGGTTAACGATAGCTCCTCGAAGAAAAACTACTCCCCCTAGGCTCCCCGTGACTAGACTTCAAGCGCGAAAAATGGCTGAACAAGCCAAGACAGAAGAGATGTTGGCTGCTAGAATAGCAGAGTTGGAAGAGCAAGTTAGGGTTACTACAGAGAGGGCCACTCAGGCCAAAAAAGAGCGAGATGAAGCCACCTCAGAGTTCCCACCCGGTTTTGATCCTACTCAGATGATGGGACCTTCTTCATCCACCATAGCTGGACCTTCGGTACCCCAATCATTCTCTGGGCCCACGGGTCAATGGAAGTGGATTGATTCGTTCGTCAGACCTATCACCACAAATCCTGTAGTCAACACAGGTGAAGAAGTTACTACAGCTCTGCAACATTCCCTAGTCAACCTCACTTTAGACCCTGGTAAAAATCAGATTCATCAGGAATCCCAAGGCCGTTGCCCTCCTCAGGGCCACTCTACTCAAGTCGTGATCCCCGATCCTTCCGGGAATTCGTCCTCCTTTCGTCAATCCGACGCAACCACCATTCACATCAGAACCCCTACTACCCCTTGGTCCTAACGTGGTCGTCATAGAGAGGCCGAATATGGATAGATTAAGCCTACTAGAAGAAAGGCTCAGAGCCATTGAAGGAACGGGCCCCTTTGACCCTACGGGCCCAGCGGACATGTGCATGGTCCCAGGGATCGTAATGCCTCCTAAGTACAAAGTTTCAGATTTCGAGAAGTACACTGGGATTGAGTGCCCAAAGACTCACCTTAAGGCCTATTGCAATAAGATGGCCGAAATGATACACAATGAGCCTCTTCTGATCCATCTGTTCAGAGAGAGTTTGGCCAAGCATGCTTTGACTTGGTATATGGGTTTAGACCCAACTAAGATTAAGACTTGGAGGGATCTATCTGATGCTTTCTTCAAGCAATACAAGTTCAACATGGAGGTGGTACCAGACCGCTCCTATCTTCAGGATCTAGAAAAGAAAGTTGGCGAATCAGTAAAGACCTACGCTAAAAGATGGAGGGAGCTAGCAGCTAGGATTTCTCCACCACTAAGCGTCAAAGAGCTCATAGTTATTTTTGTGAACACCTTCAAAGCCCCTTACTACACATACCTTATCTCTAATCCGTCGAACAGTTTTTCCGACATGGTCCTAATAGCAGAGATAGTCGAACAGGGGATCAAGACACAGAGAATCGTCACTCCCGAGGCAACACCCAAGAAAGCACTTCTTGTGAAAAAGGAGGTCAGCTTTGTGTCTCACTAGCCCAACTATCGGCAACCCTTTGCACCACCACCATACCATGCGCCATTGCCATATCAATCACCATTTTTTCCTCCACCAATGCTCATTGCTAATGTGGCTCCACAATACCCCGCACCATTCCCACCTTATCCCTATCCCGCACCACAAATGCCACAACCCGCACAACCTAGACCATATAACCCACCAAAGAACCCTAACAACCAAACGGCTCAAGTTAACCATTTCCAAAGGGAACTACCACCACCCCTTCCTCTTCCCGCAGGGAAAATTTACAAACACCTCTTGGCCGCTGGACAAATTGTGCCAATTCCTCCCCAACCCGTACTACCTCCTTATCCCAAATGGTATGACCCCAACGCGAAATGCAAGTACCATGCGGGGGTCCAGGTCACACAATGGATAATTGCTACGCCTTCAAGATGAAGGTACAACAACTTATCAAGAGCGGATAGGTCTCCTTTGAAGGATTGGCCAAAGGGCCTAACATCACCACCAATCCTCTCCCAAATCACGCCCAAGGAAGCGGAGGGGTAAGCGCCATCTCCGTGGAAAAGGTTAAAAATCCCTTCCCTCTCATCTTGGAGTTGCCTTGAGAAAGACTCTTCGCCGCACTTGTCAAAAGTGGTTACATACAACGTTCGCAAGAGGGTTTGAGCGTTTGTTTGTTTTGTCATCAAGCGAGAGACCATGGAATCCGTAATTGAGGTCTTTTTATGAAAAAATTGAAACAACTTATAGATTTCAGGGTTATTCAAGTTGGAAGGAAAACCCTAGAGGTAGAGGAAATCGGTGTAGTTGGGGATGGACCTCCTGCCCCATATACCTTCAAATGTATAGCTCAAGCCGAGGCACCCGTTGCAACGCCCTTCAAGCTAGTCTTCAAGTTCGCTCAGAACACTCCTAGCCAAGACTTGCATGCTATCCCATTTGACTACGGATACACGGTCGTCGCAACTCCTCCCTTCGCTCCATCGGCGGCCCAAACCTTTAACATCGGGGGTATGACTCGCACCGAGAGATGCTACATTTCAGAAGAAGTTGAGAAGCAAAGGCTGGCCAAGGGGAAAGGCCAATCGGTTCCTGAGGAAATAGTGGAAAAAGAGCAAGGGGTGAACGAACCCGTGACCGAAGGCGATGCGGTCGAATTTCTGAAAATCATGGAAAGGAGCGAGTTCAATGTCATTGAACAATTAAAGAAAACCCCGGCTCGCATCTCCATAATAGAACTAATTCTCACATCAGAACCTCATCGCCGATCCCTCTTGAAAGTCTTGAATGAAGCTTTCATGACTAAGGACATCACCATGGAAGGAGTGGAAAACATCGTAGGGAGAATCCAAGCTCTAAGTACCATCACCTTCTCCGAAGGGGAAATTGACCCTGAGGGGACGAGCCACAACAAGGCCCTCTATATAACGGTGGAATGTAAGGGCCACATCATAGCCAAGGCTTTAGTTGACAATGGGTCCGTATTGAATGTCATGCTCAAACATGTCCTCGAGCAGTTACCGATAGACATTGCCCTTTTGAAGCCAAGTGGAATGATGGCCCGAGCTTTCGACGGAACTATCCGAGAGATCATCGGAAACCTTGAGTTAGAGATGCTAATCGGGCCCCACATGTTTGCCTTGATGTTTCAGATCATGGAAATCCAGCTCGCATACAACATGCTCTTAGGGCGACCTTAGATCCATGCGGCAGGGGTCGTTCCCTCGTCTTTACATCAATGCCTTAAGTATGTAAAGGATGGCGTCCTCATTACCATAAGAGCGGAAGAGGCCTTGATTCTAGCAAAACATTCATCCGTGCCTTACATCGAGGCTACCGAAACATGGAGAGCTCATTCCACGCTTTCAAAATAGTTAACGCAGAATGGATAGAGGAGGGATCGCCCATCGTCAAAGCCCAAGTTCCCAAGGAGGCCATGCTACCCATAGGACGTCGAAGGACAACTCTCAGCTAGGGAAAAGGCTAGGAGCCATGCTACAAGGAGCAAAAGGCCTAGCGCCGCCTAAGAAGTTCGGGGACCGCTTCAGATTAGGGTATCAACCAACCAAGGCCGATCTCGTGAGGGTCGCTAAGGAAAAGAAAGAGAAGCATCTAGCCAAGCTGTTTGGGCGTCCTACGCCATCTTATGGCATAAGTATCCCGCACATTAGAACCACTTTCCCTTTCGCAGCTGAAATTGTCAACTCAGGTTCAACCACAACCGGTGTAGCTCCGGATTTCCATGTTTGCACACTCGGAGAAGAAGCATCGTCTCAAGGCTTGGCCATTTTTGTGAAGAAGTTTGGGGGGCCCGTGCGCAATTGGACCGCCATCACACTTCCTGATGTCCACCTGTAAATATATATGCATGTTTTGTTGTCTTTTATAGGAACTTGCGTTCCCCTTCGGTTAAAAAGAAAGAAAAAAAACAAACAAAATATATATGTATGCTCGTTTTGTTGTCTTTTATAGGAACTTGCGTTCCCCTTCGGTTAAAAAGAAAAAGAAAAAAAACAACAAACAAAATATGTATGTATGCATGTTTGTTGTCTTTTATAGGAACTCGCGTTCCCCTTCGGTTTAAAAATAAATAAATAAATATATTTAACCTTTTTCCAAACGTCTTTTATTGTTCGCGTTTTATTTTTCAGGATAAAGGTTAAATCGATTGGTCTTGATATATGTCTTTACCGATGAAGAAATTTTTGCCACAATCGAAGACGAAGGTGAGGTTCCGCGCGAGTTGGCCCGTTTAGGTGAGAGTTCAGAGAAAGAAATAATTCCTCATCGGGAGGAGTTGGAAGAGATAAACTTGGGGGCAAGCGAAGAAAATTGAAAAATTGTCAAGATCGAAACGACTTTAAACTCTACTCAGAAAGAAAGGATAATCTCCCTCCTCAAGGAATACTCGGACGTATTCGATTGGTCTTATGATGACATGCTCGGTCTCGATCCTAGCATAGTCGAACACCGCATGCCTTTAAAACCCGAGTTCAAGCCCATAAAGCAAAAACTCCGAAGAATGCACCCTGACCTCCTTTTAAAAATAAAAGAGCAAGTCACTAAGCAACTAGAGGCGGGTTTCTTAAAGGTCGCCGAATATCCAGAATGGGTCGCCAATATTGTGCCCGTGCCAAAGAAAGATGGGAAGGTCCGCATGTGTGTGGACTTTAGAGACCTCAATTGAGCAATCCCCAAAGATGACTTCCCACTCCCTCATATTGATATCCTGGTGGACAACGTCGCTCACAGTGAAATGTTCTCCTTCATGGATGGGTTTTCTTGATACAATCAAATCAAGATGGCTCCGGAAGATAGCGAGAAGACAACCTTCATCACGCCATGGGGGACCTTCTGCTACAAAGTGATGCCTTTTGGATTAAAAAATATGGGTGCCACTTACCAACGAGCCACTGTCACTCTTTTTCATGACATGATGCATAAAGAGGTTGAAATCTACGTCGATGATATGATTGCCAAGTCTCGCGGAGAGCAAGATCATGTAGACATCCTAAAAAAGGTTTTCGAAAGATTGCAGCAATTTCGTTTACGTTTGAACCCCGCCAAGTGTACCTTCGGATTCATTGTTATCAACAGAGGCACAAAGGTAGACCCGGACAAAGTGAAAACCATTCAAGAGCTACCTTCTCCCAGGACGGAAAAGGAGGTACGAAGCTTCTTAGGGCGTATCAACTACATCGCCCGCTTTATCAGCCAGTTGACACTCACTTGCGAGCCAATGTTCAAAATGTTGAGAAAAAATGGAGAGGCTGAATGGGATGAAGATTGTCAGAGGGCCTTCGAGAAAATTAAGACATATCTACAAAATCCACCTGTATTAGTCCCTCCTACTCCAGGACGCCATTTGCTCATCTATTTAACAGTCACGACCAGCGCCATGGGGTGCGTCTTAGGGCAACACGATGACTTTGGGAGACACGAGCAAGCCATCTACTACTTAAGCAAGAAGTTTAACAAATGCGAAATGCGCTATTCTACTTTGGAACAAACCTGTTGTGCTTTAGCATGGAGTGCCTGAAGACTTAGACAGTACATGTTGTATCACATGACGTGGCTGATTTCTCGCATGGACCCTTTGAAATACATCTTCGAGAAGCCATACTTATCAAGTCAGATTTGTAGATGGCAAATTTTATTGGCCGAATACGAGATCATATATGTGACACGAAAGGCGGTCAAGGCAAGTGCTCTCGCTGACCACTTAGCCGATAATGCCATGGACGAGTACGAGCCTATAAAGTTTGACTTTCCCGATGAGGACATCGTGGTAATCAACGATGAGATGACGGAAGATTTAGGAGAAGATGATTGGTGGACCATATTCTTCGATGGCGCGGTAAACCTCTCGGGAAAAGGGGTAGGTGCCATGGTCATAGCCCTAGATGGTCGGCAATTCCCCGTAGCATGCAAGTTAAATTTTTCGTACACCAACAACGTCGCCGAGTACAAGGCATGTGTTAGCGGCTTGATGACCGCCATTGACCTAAAGGTGAAAAAGTTGAAAAATTTTGGAGACTCAACCCGCGTCATCTATCAAGCTCAAGATTTATGGCAAAGCCGAGATTCCAAGATAATACCTTATCAAAGGTTGCTCACCCAACTCATGGGGGAATTTGAAGAAACCAAGTTCGACCGAATCGATCGGGACAAGAACCGCTTCGCGGATGCATTGGCCACTTTGGCCTCGATGTTCAAATTAGAATGTGGGGTAATGCTTCAACCATTGAGGGTGGAAGTGAAAGAAACATTGGCATGTTGCGCCACATTAGAAGATGAGCCCAACAGGAATCCATGGTTCCATGATTTGGTCCGGTTCATCAAATATCGAGAGTATCCACCTGGGGCAAGTCAAAGTAGTAAGAAAACCCTTCAACGTTTAGCTTTGGACTTCTACCTTGATGGCGAGGTGTTGTACAAAAGAAGGGCGGATGGGGCCTTACTTCGTTGCGTCACTGTTCTCAAAGCCAAGAAAATCATGACTGAAATTCACGAAGGGGTTTGCTCCACGCATGCTAGTGGGCATATGATCGCAAGGCAAATCATGAGGCAAGGTTATTTTTGGCTCACCATCGAAAGAGATTGCATTGATTATTTCTGAAAATGCCACAAGTGCCAAGTCTACGCGGACCACCTTCACGTCCCTCCGGCTCCCCTCTTTAGCATGACATCTCCTTGGCCTTTCGCAATGTGGGGAATTGATATCATCGGTCAAATTCATCCGAAAGCCTCCAATGGTCATCGCTTCATCCTTGTGGCGATCGATTACTTCACCAAATGGGTAGAAGCTACCTCTTACTCAAGCATTACTCAAAAGACGACCATGCGGTTCATCGAGAAGAACATCATTTGCCGCTATGGAGTCCCCGAACCGATCATTACCGATAACGGTACCAATCTAAATGGAAAGATGATCAATGATCTATGCCAACAATGGAAGATGAAACACCACAACTCCTCGCCTTACCGCTCGAAGATGAATGGCACGGTTGAAGCCGCAAGCAAGAATTTAAAAAAAAATCATCCAGAAAATGGTAGTCACCCACAAAGATTAGCATGACATGCTTCCTTTCGCCTTACACGCCTATCGGATTGCAATTCGCACTTCTACGGCAGCAACCCCTTACTCTTTGGTCACGGCATGGAGGCAGTGATACCACTGGAGGTAGAGATTCCCTCCCTCAGAGTCTTGGCTGAATCGGGAGTAGAAGAATCAGATTGGGCGAGAGTGAGATATGAGCAATTAAATCTCATCTCAGAGAAATGCTTGGCCACTATGTGTCATGCCCAGTTATATCAAAAGAGAATGGCTAACGCTTACAATAAGAAAGTGAGGCCACGTGAGTTCAAGATCGGGGATTTAGTGTTGAAGAAAATTCTTCCACATCAGGAGGAGAGTCAAGGAAAGTGGGCCCCAAAGTACGAAGGTCCATACGTTGTCAAGAGTGCATTCTCGGGAGGGGCCCTAATGCTCACCAAAATGGATAGGGATGATCTACCAAGACCCGTGAACGCGAATGCCGTTAGGATGTATTTTGCTTAGGAATCTGTAGGCTGCATCTCGTCGACTGAAAGGACATGGGGTTCTTCTCGACCAAACCACTTAATATTTGTTCTGAATCAATAAAACGAGAGCTTTCTCTTCCTAAAATTTGCATGTTAAATCTCTTGAGTTAAATAAAGGAAGTGTGGTGTCGGCAGCACCTGGGAGTAGTTAGAGTCACAAAACTCGCGGTTGAACTAACCCCCACTAATCAAATGCTAAGTTTTATAGGTACATGACGGATAGATGTATGCTTTCATACATGGTTTAACATGTAGTGCTTTCTCCGTACACGAGAACGATGATTATGGAGAGGCCGTTTACATCCAGAACGTTATTCAAAAACTTGATGGCTAGCCTTCAAAATACTATGATGGAACCATCAGAGATGTCGACGACGAAACTTAGGCGGAGCGGTTCGCATCCCCCCACTTCAATTTCGATCGCATAACAGAGGTGCAACGAGACTTGGAAACTTGGGGGCAATCGAATGAAGTGACAGCCGAAGAAAGGCGTTGAAAAATGTCAAAGCTCATTTTTCAGGGAAGTTGTCCTTTACGTTTTTACAATCTCCCCTTCCGCAATTTACGTTCCTGTAATTTATATTTTTGTAATTTTCATTTCCGTTGGTTTTACCTTTCAGGTGCAACGAGATTTGTAAACTGGGGGGTAAGCAAGTGAAGTGACGACCAAAAGAAGGTGTCGAAAAATGTCAAAACTCATTTTTCAGGGAAGTTGTCCTTTTACATTTAGGCAATTTCCGTTTCCGCAATTTACATTTTTGCAATTTACATTTTCACAATTTTAAATTCCCGCTATTTACATTATTGCAAGAGTGCGTGCGTAATGTTTGCTAAAATCCTTAGTATTTCGCTAAATTTTCTCTTTATACATGTGCTACTTGGGCTAAAAAGGAAGAAGGGAAAACCAAAAATCATCAGCACATTTTTGAACATTTTAAATCAATCACATCCATTTTTTAAACTTGTGCGTTCATTAGAAATTATATAAGCATACATGATCTTGTCTGTTAGCTCTTATATCCATAACATGTTTAGATGTAAGCAGTCACAAAACATATCCCTGTGAGCACTTTGGGCTTTCACGCCTTATTTCTTTCATGAGTGTAAAATGCTAAACTAGGTGCTAGTTAGATTTGCATAATATCTAGGGTACATGAACCATCAGACATGGGATAGCAGTAAGATGACATCAGACGTGAACCATCTTCCATATTTTCATTTTCAACCTTTTTGCCCTAAAATGCATACTTCGTACACCATGTACGATTCTATTGAACACTCAAAACCAAGCCTCTTATTCTCCTAACCAAGTGAGTAGTGCTCGACTGGGACCACTAAATTGGAGTTACACGTCAAGCAAGGGAATGACAAGGGAGCCCTTAAAGGATCGCTGACAAATCAACGTTAGAAGAAGGCCAAATAAAGCAAGACTTGGTGGCTTCTGCCAAAGACAGAGAGGATGACCGACCAAACAAAAAGTTATACTTGAGGTGCCTAAAAAAAGAAAAAAAAATCATCAAATCAAAAAATCAAAAAAATCAATCAAAACAAAAACAACAAAACAAAACAAAACAAAAAACAGACAAAACACACAAGAACAAATCAAAAGGTGTGTTCAAGGAACACAATTGATAAGATTCGAGTTTTGAGACGATCGGGACGACGAATACTGTCGGTCAGAGTCACTGTAGCTGGTATCGGACACACCTGCAGAGCGCCGGAGGGGGGGCTCCGGCGTAGACACTCCGATGCTTAAGTCAATAAGCGGTTTAAAAATAGCAGAGGTTCTAGAAGGCAGTCTTAGGCTTACTTGATGTTTTAAAATAAGGGGGTATTTATAGGCCGCTGGGGGCGATATCTGGGCGAAAGGGCGATATCCCGGAAAGATAATGCTCTCCATGACGTCACGGGAGATACCTGGTCCTCACGTCACGGGCGATACCTCCGAGGAGGGTGCCGAGGGTGATAACTCTGTGGAGGGTGCCGAGGGCGATACCCATGGTGATGTCGGGGGCGATAACTCCGAGGAGGGTGCCGTGGCTGCCCTGGGATGGGATGATGTCGTGCGTGTAGAGACGCGTGAGACCTCACCCCCCCCCTCCCCCCCCCCCCCCCGCGTTGATGTCGACCATCCCAGGAAACACCTCATAGTCTAGCGGCGATAGATTAGATGTCCGATAGGGCTGTAGGATTCTGTCCTCGACAGGGGTCATAATTACAGAAATGCCCTTAGGATTGTCTTAATTGTTATCATAAGCCCAACTGAAAACGAGCCCGAGTGTTTAGCAAGGGCTGTCATTTTCTGTCCATGTCTGGAATCTTAGGTGAGGGTCCTTTCCTCATTATGGCGATATGCTTGCGGGATCTCCCAGCTTTTTTGTCTCTTTCGACACGACCAAGATTGATTGAACGATAGGCAGCGCCTAGGTCGGGAGCTTTCCTCCGAGCAAGCGGGTTCCGGTCTTCGTGCTTGTCCAAAGACCCGTCCTCATGGGGTGTCAAGGAATTAGTGAGAGACGCCGCTAACTCGTCCAGAACCTTTAGGGTGTCACTTTCGCCTAGCGGTATTAACCTACCTAGGCCATCAGCAGCGCTTAGAAGGTTGCAAACTCGTCCGTGCTGTAGGAGAGTTGTCGACGCTGACGGACCACTATTGACGTTGTCGCGGGCTGCGACTAGGTTCCTACCGTTGAGTTAGGTTCGCATACGTTCCGGGTCCATCGGTATTTTGGGCGAACAGCAAACACGTATAGGAGATAGGTATTTTACAGAGATATTAGTAAACTTTGTACTTCCAGAGGGTTTTGAGAACACGCGGGTTCCTTCTTTCCTTTCCGCTCATAGAGTCAGCGATATTGACGCGGTTTTACGCCATCGGCTGCCTATGATTTGTGCGGCTTTATACCACCAGATACCCGCGATATCGGCGAGGTTTTACGCTGCTAGGAGCTACCTGCGACATCGACGCGGCCTTACACTGTGGATACCTACAATCGTACGGCTTTTACGTCATGGCTACCTGTAATATCGTGCTCCTTCGCGTTTTCCAGGATTCTAGCTCGTACTCCTCTCGAGTACCTGCATCTTTAGCAGCATACTGACGTCGATCCTTTTTTCTGCATCAGGTCCATCGGTCTTTGGTGGTAACAGGGTGGCTCGTCTTTTAAGGACCTCCTCTTTCAAAAGGCCCATTTCTCGGAGCCTATAAATCTAAGAGCTTTCTCCACTCAAGTTCATCTCATCTTTTTCTTTCATAATCTGCCTCATGGATCATTTGACCAAAAATTTCCTCCTTTCCAAGGGCCATACTCTCAAGAACCTCAATGATGGTGACGTCGGGTTCCTGGAGAACATGCTGATCAAGACCTCCGAGGACATCTTGGAGTTGCAAGGGATGCTGACCCCACTCCATTCCAGGCTGGGAGCTACATCTCTTGAGGATTTCAGTCCTTTAGAGAGCGTGTCGAAGTTGGCCACCTCTATCGCTCGGATTCAAGTGGTGATCGCCATGCTGCAGCAGCGCAAGGACATGCTGGGGTGCTGCATGAAGGGGATGAGGGTCACCTCTACTGACCTTACTCTGGTCATCGACTCCCTGAGAGACATCCCCATTATACCTGAGGATGCTGGTTCCGACGCCTGACGGCGGTGGCTCCCTTTGAGCCTTTTTTTTCTTTTTTCTTTTTACGCTACTGTACCTCTCGGCCGTTAGGCCATAATAAATAAACTATTTTTATTATGCCGCTTGCCACTATTCTTCTTCTTCAATGCGCCATTTGTCTTTTTACAGTTGGAGGCCTCCTCAGCCCAACTGAAAACGAGTCGATCATTGGACGGTTTTTTCACGACGGTTTCCTCGCTAACCGTTCTGCATTAATTTTGCGCCGCCGCTTCAGTGTCAACTGATTGGGCAAAGTTTCAGTTTTCCTCGATCTATGGGAGATTCCAACAGGCGTGACTGCAAATTTAGATTTGCACTCCAGGTTGTACGCGTGCCAGTTTTCAAGAGTCGCGTCGGATGATCGAAAAGCTTCTCCCCTTTTTTGGCTAATTAATGGGATCTTTCCCCTTTCTTCCATTCATCTTCTTGTTTATTTTTCCTCTCGGCAGGTTGCCTGTGATCTCATGGCCGATTCTTATTTTTTGGATACTACTGCGAGGGATTCTCCGCCAACTCCTCCGACTTCATCAGATTCAGACAATCCTCCTCCGTCGCCTCCGTGGAGGCCGCTTATCCACCGGTGGGGTCACAAGAGGCTGAGAAAAAAAGCCTTAAAGGTGTCTGATCCGTTTTTTAATCCTCTCGCCCCTTCTGTTAAAAAGGGAAATGAACTATCTCTTCTTCCTCGTGACTCGCCAAAAATGGCTCTCCCTGCCAGCGTGGGCGTTGAGACGGTGACGCCAGTCGCTGAGGAGGAGTCAGGTCGATCATAGTAAAAGGGGTTGATGAGCCTTTCCCTCCTGTCAGCAGGGAGCTATCGTTCTCAGATGATGATGTAGTTTATTGTTATGATATCTCTTGGTCTGATGGCGATTAGTTTAGCACATCTTGCCTCTTTGTAGATGTCGTATGGCTTTTCGAAAATGAATAAGATAATGCTTCACTTTTCCTTTTGTTCTCCTATCGCCTTCTCGCGCCATTTCTTCAAGCGTCAAGGGTTGCCGCGGAGGGATGCCTGTTGCTGGGTGCAACCGTCTTTCGATTTTCAGTCAGTAACTATCTTCTCCCAAAGACATAAATGACTGTCCACGCATCACTTTCAGGTCCACACGTGTCTTACTTTTACAGGCTGTCTCTTCTTCAAGTTCGATCTTTATAAGGGAACCGCTATTCTCTTTCATTACTTTTGCCAATACTTCAAAAAAATTTAGACTTTCTCTCTCCTGTGCTTCTTCCTGCTCAAGAGGAGTTTCTACAACTGCTCGCCGGCACCGATGGCCTGTTTACTGGCTTCTTGCTCCAGGTATTTTGTTCCTCTCTCGTCGTAGTTTATTTTTCCAGTCCCTTAAGGCTCGTGTTAGAGCCACTGCGGGTGCCAAAAATCTCATAGATCTCGAGGCTGAGAGAGCTCGTAGTATTTTTTATTGTAATGAAGTTTTGAGGGTAGAGTTAGAGGAGAACGGTATCACCTTCCCCTTGGGCTGCCGCCCTTATATCCCTACGAAGGATATTCGGCTCCATGATGCCATGTGGGGAACGTTCCGGCTGGTTTATTTCAAGATGTTCCTTTACGGGTTTCATCTTTCGATCCATACTTCTCTGATGAAGCTGCTAAATCATTACGATCTCAATCCCGTTCAAATAACTCCGCCTTCCTGGTGTGGGATTTATGCCTTCCTTCGGGCATGCGAGATGAAGCGTATTTTCACTCCATCCCTCGATCTATTCCGCACCTTTTTCAACTTGAGCTGTCGTGACTGCTTGGTGGATATCACCCCAAGATGGAATGATGCCATCGTGTAATATTTCTGGCAGAACTTTCAAGGTTTTGAGGAGAGCGTGGATAACTGGAAAAATGGCTTCTTCACCCTTCGCCTGCTGTCCCGCTGGTGGCGCGGGGGTTTTAACCGAGAGATTACCAGCGCCGCTTGGAGAAAACCAGAAATGTTGTCTAGTACTGAAGTGTCCCATGTTACCGCCCTATTAGAAATAGAAGGGCATTTCCGCATTCGGGAATTTGCTCGATTCAGACCCTTGAAAGAGTGTGCCGTTGGTGAGTTTTTCTTTTGCCACGTTATAGCTTCGATTTGCTTGCTATATTAACATGTTTCACTGGCAGGTAGCGCTGAGGGTCGTTCCTCTGGGGGAAAAAACACTCCTCTGAATGTGGTGCCGCTTCAGACGTTACCCCCTTCTCCACCACCTGAAAACTCCAACCGTTCAACTATCCCGCCGAGGGGAAGGAGAACTAAGACCGTCGCAACACGCAGTGCTTCCGCTCGACCTTCTCGCTTTCTTGAGAATTGGTTGCTGCCTCGGGGCAGGAGAGTGACTCCGAGTCGTCCTACGACTGGAATAGTTGACAGCGATAGCGAGAGCATGGATGCCGGTTCCGAGCTATGTCACGCCACCCTTGCCCAATGAATGAAGCTTAGGGCGAGAAAAAATGATCCCGCGGCGGAGTCAACCGAGGACGATAGCGAAGAGATGGCTGTCGAGACGGAGCGTCTCCGAAAGAAAATCCGAAAAGAGAAAACTAGCCCACCGGTTCCTCCCTTGAGGGAAGTTAACGCAGTTCCTACCGCGGGGGTTGACACTTCTCATGCCGCGAGTACCTCACAGGCGGCGGAGGTTGGCAAAGTGCCTTCTGCCGTCCCTTCCAAAGCTAATGAGGTTGCGGCGGTGGTGGACTCACCCTTGCCGTCTGGTGGCCTTAATTCTCCGATCTCTTCCTGTATTCTGGATGTGACTATGCCGGTTTCGAACCCAAGTGTTCCTCTTAATCCTCTCCCGAGGAAGCCTCAGCCCTTATTTCTTTCTTCGATTTTAGACATTGGTAGTTCTGCAAAAAGTTGCTCTCCTCCCTATATCGTTAATCTTTCCCCTCAAAGTCCTCAAGGAGTTCCCGCTTACCAGTTGGATCTGTCATCTTTCGGTACTAGCGGGCTCCGTGCTTTAGGGATATCGGATCCGTTATCACGAGATGAACCGGTAGGCTCCCTAGTGGGCCAAATGTTCAGTTCTTCGAAGGACAAGGAAGAGTTCCTATGGCATCCCCCTGAAATCCAGCATACACGCCTTCTAAACGACATGCTGGCTAGCTTTCGCGAACTGCATTATTTTCTCGAGGATTAGAGCGACAAAGTTCGGCGCTCTCCCAGTTCGAAAGAACAACTAGACGCAGCTTTGGCAAAGGTAACAGAGTTGATGAAGCTTTAGAGTCGAACCCAGGCAGAGTTGAACGATTGTCGCGCCGAGCTCGCGCGAGAAAAATCAAAGGGGAAGGCTAAGGTAGAGCTGCTGGAGGCGGAATTGGTGACGGCCGACAAAAGAAACTCTCTCCGTCGTGAAGAGATATCGTCCCGCGACACGGATCTGGCCAAAATACCTTCGAAGATAGTGATAGCATGTTTTTATGCACGATTTTCTCCCCATTTTCTCACCCATTTAAGGCATGATTCTGCTAATTTACCCTTGTTTTCACTACTATTGCAGATCTAGGCCTAAAATGGGGGTTTATGCAAAAAGGTGCATTTTTGGAGCATTTTGTGCAGTTTTGAGCTTCAAGACCAGAGTCGAGGTCCCGAGCCCAAAGCAGCGTTCAAGGTCCCGAGTCGGATTCTCCATTCGGGACCCCGAAGGGCAAAGAACGGCATTTCCATGTGTCCTCTTGCCAGAGCTTCCATGTGCCTCCTCTGACACTGTTCCGACAGTCTGCACTGACCACCAAATACCTACCGCTCTGACCATTTCAGCCCTTGAGCCCATTCCAGACCTACAAAAGCTAGTCAAAGACCAAGAAAATTAGCTTTAAGCTTTTTCAGCTTTTTGCTTTAGGGAGCATAGATCCATTGTAATAGGCTTTCTTTAAATGCATTTTGTTCCTTAGTTGGGCAAAAGATATTTTGTGATTGTATTTTCTAGTTTAAATAGAGGATGATAGGAAGAGTTTAGGGTATCTTGGATCATCCATGATCATGTAGTTTTTAGGAAGAACACCCTTAGACTTCTCTCTAGTTTATCTCTCTAGTTCTTGTTAGCATTCTCCTCCTTTGCCGCCGGGCTTCAAACGTTTAGTAACAAGTCTTCTTCCCTTAATCTCTTTATTTTATTATGCTCTCTTTAATTATTATTTATTTATCTTCAAGCATGAGTAGCTAAATCTTTAATTCTTAGCAAAGGGTTATTCAAGGGTTGCAGGGGCAGATTCGAGGCCTAAACATACTTAATATATTTTTGATGCCATATTCAATGGCTTATCATTTTAATTATAATTTCACTTGGGGTAATTAGAGGTTTGATCAACTGATTATTACTCTGTGTGAATGCTGCCATCTTTGTGATAAATACAAAAGGAAAGTTGCATAGAACAAGTAGGCATCTATTTAGTCTTGACTGCGCTGAAGTGGTCTCGAATAGATAGGGTGGGTAGTTGATTAGAGCAAGGTCACGAGCCTGACAAACTGAGGGGGCCTTTAGCTCTAGATCTGTCTTTTCTTAGCTTCATGGGCAGTTTGAGTATGACCCTCCCGTATTCGTGCTTGGAGGGATGGCAAACTGTCAAGACTACCTCATATGTGGAAACAGGGGGTAGTTTCTCTTAAGAGAAAAGTAGGGGATATCCGAGGAATCTGGTCCCTATGTCATTTCTATGATGCCTTGAATAGAATATTTATGTGCTGATGACGATCGAGCCCCGAATGCAACCTAAGAATGCCTTTGCTAAGATCCTTCTCTATCTGATTGTTTGTGTTTATTATTTCTCTGTTTTATTATTTCTGGACTCATTTACTCATTTGCTTTATTTTACCATTCGGGACCTCGAATGTGACATTCGAGACCCCGAACCCTGCTTTCTTAGATAAAATTGTTAGCTCCCAATCTTCCTTGGCTGACTTGTTTAGCCAAGTAAAACCCCCCCGAGTGTTACTTTTTGTGTTTTTGTTCTTCCATTCAAGACCTTGAATCCATTTAAGACCTTGAATTAGTTTCTCTCCATCCAGCCCTTGAATTCTGTTTTGTTTCTTTTATTGTTTTATTTTATAATATGGCATTGTCTAGTGTAAGTCTTCACCAATCTCTGTGGATCGATCATCTTGCCACTATCTTCAATCTATTTTGTTGCATGTGATAAGTTGTAATTATTTGTTTGATCGTGCTCTCGACAAGCGCGTTATCAGATAGCTTAGTGGAAGAATAAGACCATGGAGGTCTGTATCGCCGGATTTACCGATCTCTATCGTCAGGGGACTGTTGATTCATCTAAGTTGGCTGATTACGCCTCCAAGAAGATGAAGGGTTTAGGTGAAATCGAGGGAGATTTTCTTCCTTTCGGGGAGGAGTACGGGAATGGCAGCTGCGATATCCGTGCTGGACCATAATTAGTCAAGGCTTGACCCTTTGGAGGATTTTCCTCTTTATTTGCTTCCTTTGTCTTGTAATAACGCCTTATCGCGCCACGATATCTATATTTCATTCTCAGATAATAACTGATCTTTGTTTTGCTTTTCTGCGTTATCTCGAAAGCTGCCGGCTTGGCTAACGCCATCCTGCGTTATCTCCATTATTGCAATATCGCTCATCTTATTCCAGAAAATCATTTCTGCTTTTCAGAGCATTTAATGCTCACGATCCTCTCATTAATGTGAGAGAAAATTCGTGATGACACAGACACACGTGTCAGTTCTTTAGGGCACCGAGGGCTAGCGTGCTCCAGAATTTTAGCAAAATTGAAGCGTTGTCGCACTTCTCTAGAATTGTACTCATTGCTTGAGTCTGTTTCTTGTGACGCTCCTCACGCAACGACTGCAGCGTCCGTCATTTCGCTTGGCCACTAGGGTTATAAAACCCAACACTTATTTCTTTTTCTTACTTTTGTCATTCTGCTTTCTTCATATTCTCTCTAGCCGTCTTGTTTTCTCTCCACCATTCAGGGTTCTCGAAGTGCTTTTTCTCTAAAGGTATTTCCTCTTTTCTTCCATCGTCTTCTTTGTCTTTAATTTCTTATTTCTTATTTCTTCCATGGCTAAGACTCGTCGCCCTGAGTCGAAGTCTGCCGATGAGAAAAAGATGGATATTACGGTTAGCAGTATCACCTCTGAAGTCGCTCTTGGTGAGAATTTAGCCGCACATAATATTGTTATCCCTGCCGGTTATAAGGCCATCGTTGCCCTTGAGTCGATACACTTGAACAACGTTTTGACGGGCAAACGTAGGGTTCTGTACACACAAATGTTTCGTTATGGTTTCCGATTTCCCATCAACCCTTTCATAAAACAATTGCTTGCTGCTTACGATTTGAGTCCCGTCCAATTAGCCCCAAATGCATATTGCTATGTTTATGCCTTTCTAGAACTTTGTAAATATAAGGGGATCACTTCTCCTACCCTTTTGTTGCTTAAGTCGGTTTTTAAGTTGATGAAGTGTCGGGGTGTGATAACGATATCACCCCGTTATGACGACGATTCACTCAAATCCTTTACTTGGAAACTCCTCCATATTGAGTCTTCCGTCGAGGCCTGGAAAAAGGAGTTCTTTGTGATAGATCTTCCTGAAGTTCCTGGTTCCTGGTGGATATCTGGGTTTAACCAAGACGTCAAGGATAGCGCATGGGGCCGGCCGGAGAGCCTTCCTCAGCCTGAACAAGGATACCCGTTATTTGGCATGCGGAGCGGACATTCACTCCTGTGTTAGACGTGAGTGTCGTGTTGCTTCCTTCCTTATTACTACTGATACTAACGCTAACGTTATTTTGTGATCATGCAGCGACGAATCCCAATTATACGCCTGAGAGCGTTAGGAGACGACTAAAAAGGGCTCGGGAAAGGGAAGAAAATGAGAGGGTTGTCTCCACGGAAGCTACTGATAACCAACCGTATCAACCGCTGCTTCCGTGAGCCTTGCTCAAGTATCCTCTTCCTCGGCTGGTGAGGGAAATACCGACATCCCTTCGGGTATCCCCATCGTGACCGTCGCTGCTCATCCTACTCAGCCATCTTCTTCTAAAGTCCCTAAGGGCCTTGCCAAAGGAAAAAAAAAAGAACGAGAAGCGTTGCCGCTCTCACTCCTTATCCGGACGCGGCAGCTTCTTCAGAAGCGCCTCCTCTTGACACTGCTGTTGTGAGTGCGCTTTTTGGCCGCGATATGTTGTATATTGCTGTCTGCCGATACTTCATTCATTTCTGCTATGCGTGTTTTATATTATTTTCTTTTTGTGTAGGGTACCATTGCTGATTCTACCCCCACACTTCCCGTGAGCGATATAGAGTTGGGCTATGCACTGGGTAGTTCTAAGAAAAAATGCCTGCAGGAAGGCGTGGGTGGCAGCCTATCTTCTACTGATGTCGCGGCAGAGGTCAGATCTGCCGGTGCTTTCATTTCCGCGGCTGCTTCCCAGGATCATCCTTCTGAGTTTTTGGCGAACATGGGTACAGCTGAGCCTTTCGGGGCTTCGGCCAACTCTTTTGGCGGGCCTGGGCCTGTTCATTCATATCCTCCTAACCTGGACTACCAAGAGGGTTTGCAGAATTTTTCGGGTTACCCTTCCCATGGTTCTTACATTATCCAAGGGGGTCCTTCTATACATGTTCACCCTCCTATTCCCCTAGTGTTCGCCCCTTCAAACGTTCCATTGTCGCAACGTTCGGGCGAGGGGGCTACCACTTTCAACTTTACTGCTGACTTAAGTTCAGTGAGTGAGTCCGGTACCGTGACTCATCAAGTTGGCTTATATGATTTTCGCAACACCGGTTTGGCGGCTATCGGGGGCGATGGTTCGGATGAGGTTTCTGCTTTGTTGGCCGCCCGGATATTATCGTCTGCTGCAAAGCGGGAGGCTTTCCTTTCTAAGGTTGATGATGACAAGGCGAGTTCGTTACGTTCCAGCCTCTTCACTAACTTCGTGAAGTTCCATTACTGGACAGAGCACGCGCAGTGTCATGCTGCCTCTCTTGCCGCCTCCTTGGTTGAACTTTTCAAAGAGCGAAATGAGAAGAAAAAGCTGCTGGAGGAACGTACTCACTTATTGCTGACCCAGCAGGAACTGAAAGGGCAGGCGTCCGCCCTTGATGCTGCCTTGACAGCGGAAAAGGCCAAGACTGTCGTCCTGGAAGAAGAGAAGTCATCTTTGGCAAAGGAGAAAACTGCCCTGGAGGGGGGGAAGGCCGCTCTGGAAGAGGAGTCAGTCGATAAGTGTCTGTGGGATGTCAAGCGGACTGCCATTATTTTGGTTGATTGCTTCGAGGAGGTCCATAGGGTAGATGCGTATAAAGGTGAGGAGGTCACGAGGGCTTTCAAACAGAAGTCTGTCGACCTTAATGAAGCGGGTTTTTGCCAAGCTAAGGCAGAGGGCTGGAAACGGAGGAACCCCGAGGGCTGACGCACCCTGAAGCTTCGCCGCTTCTTCTGTAGCTATTGGGAATTGCCAAGCTTTTTGTTTTTTGCCTCTACGGCGTTATTGTTTTGAGCCTTAAAACTTCGCGGATGAACCCCGCATCAAGGAGCTTCGTCACTTCTTTATCAACGGCTAAAGCTTTTTCCGTAGAAAACGCGCGTCGCTTTTGCTGGACCGGCCTGACGCTAGGGTCAACATTGAGCCGGTGTTCTGCTATTTCGCGCGATATACCCGGCATGTCTGCGGGTTTCCACGCGAACTCTCCTCGACATTTGTTTAATAACCGGGCTAGTTGAAGGTTTTCCCCTAGAATGAGCTTTTCGCTGACTAGGAAGCTCGCTTCTTCTATGCCTGTTACTGGTACGGGCACCATTTTGTCCAGAGGTTGAGCGCGCTTCTCATCACCCTGTTCGTACGGGTCCACCGTTATACATACATACCTATCGCAACTCTTTTGAGTCATGAGCAGGTAGCATTCAGCCGCCAGTTTTTGGTTACCCTTTATCGATACCACCCCGTCCCAGGATGGGTATTTCATCTTCAGATGCTTCTGAGATATCGCTGCTCCAAAGCGATTGAGGAAGGGTCGTCCGAGTATGACATTGTAGGGCAAGTTTAAGTCCACGACAAGAAATAACAGATCCTCCGATCGCTTGGAGGTGTCTTCTCTGAAGTACACAGGCAAAGTAGTTATCCCTGTGACAGGGATCGGGACCCCGTCCACTCCAATTATGGGTTTCTTGCAAGGTGTTAACTCGTTGTCAGGTCACTTCATGAGATTGTAGGCCTTTAATGAGAAGAGGTTCACCGCACTCCCGTTATCAACAAGAGTTCTTCTGATTCCGTGACTGGCGATGATGGGCGTAACCACCAATGCATCATTATGCGGATAGACAACGCCTTTTTCGTCCTCTTCTGAGAAGGCTAATATCATGCGATCTAGGATGCTTATCGCTCTACCTTTCTTTAGCGCGCTATCCCGTTTGCGTTTATCTCCTAACGCGGTCGTCAACTGCTCTGATCCGGCCTCATAAGGAGTCCCTCCCGCTATGATGTTAATCATAGGGAAGTCCTCGTCGTCTACTATGAAAGCTTCTTTACCTCTCCCTCCAGGAATATTGTCCTTCTCTGGGGCGCGAGGGGGTACTTGTCGGTCGTCTGCCATCCCTTTCATGGGATTGTTTCTAGAGTCTTCTCTTACTTTGGCGGCGAATTCTCCCAAGTAGCCTTCTTCCACCAAACGTTCTATTGCCGATTTTAATTCTCTGTATACTTCTGTGGAGTACCCCCTGGCTTTGTGGAACTTTCAATAAGCGTTTTCTCTTCTCCCAGAAGCACTCCGGGCTTCACAGGCGCAGGGTAACAGATGGTAAGGTTTCGCTGCTCCACTATCGCTAAAATCTCCGCCCTTGGTAGATTAAGGGAAGGGAAATCAGGGTCGTACATCCGAGCTTTAGAAGAATCTCCTTGACGCTGAGTAGGGGAATTACCAGGCTTTCCCTTCGAAGAGTTACCTTTCCGCCTACTGGAAGTTTTGGGAATATGATCTTTCCGCTGAGCATAATCGTTGATGAGGCGGTCGTCAGGAATGGTAATTGTAGCAGCGTTAGGAATTAGAGGCGCCTCAAGCGGCATGTTATAGGCTCTATCTCTGTTTTCCTCTTCTTCTATTTTCGCGTAATTATGGGCTTTAAGTCTTAACCCGTCTAAAGTCGCTGGAGGGTCCACCATCAGCGCATCTTTCAATTTACCATAACGGCAGTTCCATTTCAGGGCTTCTATAGCAAAATCAATAGTAACGCCCGGCGTTAGTGACATTTCTAGATCGAATCGACTGAGAAATTCTTTCAAAGTTTCCTGAGGCCTTCGACGTATATCAAATAACGCGGCTGAGGATTTCCTGATTGGAATCGCTGTACTGTATCTGCTCTAGAACTTAGATTCCAATTGTGAGAAGTTACTAATAGATCCGCCAGGAAGGCCCTCGAACTAGAGACGCGCGACTCCTGATAATGTCATAACAAATATTTGGCATAACGCCGCATCATTGTGAGTCTGAAATTGAACGAAATCTTTCACCTTATTGACGTGGGAAATGGGATCTCTGGTGCCGTCATAAGTCTCAGTGGGAAGCTTCAGGTGTCGGCTGACCTTATGGCGCCTTATACGACGGCTAAACAGGTGACCCGATGTGTCGTCAAGGATTTCAAGCGCATGGCGCGGGGGAGATATTTCCGCGTGATGCCTCCGATTCTGCGGATCTGACGTAGGATGTCGCCTAGGAGACCGGCTGCGGCTCCTAGGCGAACGAGTTCGATATCTTCTGCTACTAGATCTTTCACTGCGCTCAGGAGATAAATCCCTATTCGCTCCTTCCCTTCGACTGTCCCAACGGTTTCTGACCTCATCGAGGTACCGATCCTCCTGAGGGATGGGAACTTGCGGCACCTGTGGCACATAAGGCTCCACTCATCCTTGAGTGAGTTGCACAAAACTAATCGGGATATCTATTGTAGGCAAAGTCGGCTGGAGGTTCCCCTATAACGACGGTGACAAGGGCCGCTCGGTGACAATAGATGGCGTGAACATGACACGGGGAGGGACGCTCGACCCAGAAACATCAGGTGTAATTCTTGCAGCCATTTCAGTCAAATATTCCAACCGAGAATGAAGGGCCGCTATTTCACTCGCAAAAGGGTGATCTGTACTGTTCAACACAAATCCCCTCAGAGGAGGAGTAGAAAAGCTGGATCCCGCCATCTGGGATAATGAAGTGATCGTCTGAGAGGAGGAGGCTTCCCCTGCCAACCTAGCCGAAAGATTCGGGGATTCCAGAGTAATTTATTGCGCTGTCACAGAAAGATCAGCAGTAGCAAAAGGGAATAACTGTCTACGAATCGAAAAAGGAATATTAGAGGATGAGGGTCGCGCCTGCTCCGACTCAGAAGTCATGATCGTTCCGATCTCCGGGTAAAACAGAGCTTGGCTATTTAGGACGCTCACTTAATGGACCAAGGCTCTTAATGAAAGCACCAATTTGATAAGATTCGAGTTTTGAGACGATTGGGACGACGAATACTGTCGGTCAGAGTCGCTGTAGCTAGTATCAGACACACCTGCAAAACGCCGGAGGGGGGCTCCGGCGTAGACACTCCGATGCTTAAGTCAGTAAGCGGTTTAAAAATAGCAGAGGTTCTAGAAGGCAGTCTTAGGCTTACTTGATGTTTTAAAATGAGGGGGTATTTACAGGCCGCTGGGGGCGATATCTGGGCGAAAGGGCGATATCCCGGAAAGATAATGCTCTCCGTGACGTCACGGGCGATACCTGGTCCTGACGTCATAGGCGATACCTCCGAGGAGGGTGCCGAGGGCAATAACTCTGTGGAGGGTACCGAGGGCGATACCCATGGTGATGCCGGGGGCGATAACTCCGAGGAGGGTGTCGTGGCTGCCCTGGGATGGGATGATGTCGTGCGTGTAGAGACGCGTGAGACCTCCCCCCCCGCTGATGTCGGTCATCCCAGGAAACACCTCATAGTCTAGCGGCGATAGATTAGATGTCCGATAGGGCTGTAGGATTCCGTCCTCGGTAGGGTTCATAATTACATAAATGCCCTTAGGATTGTCTTAATTGTTATCAACAATCAACAAAACAACAGTAGAAGCAAACGCTTACAATAAATGGTCAAACATCAACAACAAAATAATCTCAAAAAGATCATCGCAAACTTGGGCACGGTGCCCTCAAAACAATCAAGAAGAAACATCTCCAGCAAAGATTCGAGGATTTGTGCACTTTGCTCTCACCACGATCAAATCGTCGAGCATCGTTCACCACAATTTATCTTCATCACAATCAGTCGTCGAGCACGAACCTTTTGCAAAAAAAAAAACAAACACAACACCTCTCCTTTCTTCCTCCCTCGCAAAGTCCTTTCGATTATTAGCAGACCCATGCATGTGCATCTTCATTTGAAGTCCATTCACTCAGATTGATATTGCAAATTTAATTTTTGTGCTATGTTTATTGCATTTTTAGGAGTGTAAACACAGCCTTATTTTCTGAGCGTGAGCGCAAACACTAATATCTAGTGAGGATTGCTTACAGCTGCACGCCATGGGAAAGTCTTGTCCTTGAGGTCGTTATTTCCTGAACAAGACGTAGATGTTATCTAGACTTGAATCAATCATGTTCATATAACGAAAATTGGACGAACATTTTAGCCACACAAAAAATGCTTGAATTTATTGTCTTAAAACAAAGAAATCATTTTCATTCCGAACAAAAAACTTAGGGGCAAGCCATGGGTTAAATGTAGGAATATTTGATATTTCTCACATAGGTCGTTTGCTCTCTCTTTTTCTATCTGTTGCTGCTTCGTGTTTGCTTCCTTCCTATTTGCAGGATATAGATACGCTTTGAGGGAATCACATCAACCATGGGTCTTCGATGAAGGAATCGTTGTAAAGCCCTCACCTTGGATTTTCATTAAAATCCAATCAACAAACGAATGGAGAACGTTACCACTCCTCAATCATGGGTCTTCGATAAAGAAATCATTGTAATGCCCTCACCTTAGATTTCCATCGAAATCCAATCAACAAACGAATGGAGAATGTTACCACTCCTCTACCATGGGTCTTTGATGGAACGTCGTTGTAGCCCTCGTTAAGGATTTTGTCAAAACGAATCCAATCAAGTTAAGAAGAGCGGAACGGCCGTCCGAGACAACCGTTCTTGAATCCATGTTGAGCCGTCAAAAGGCTCGAACAAAGGTACGTTGCTTTGAACCAAAGGTACGTTCAAACTCTCATTTACCTTTCTGTCAAAACATATGAAGTGCGAGTGCTTCCCTCACTTTATATAATTCTACATTTCTGCATAATTAATACTCCTCCTTGAGCGACGACTTTTCTGTCTATCTAAATACTCCTCCTTGAGCGACTACTTTTCCGCATACTATATCTAAAATACTCCTCCTTGAGCAACTACTTTTCCGCATACTCTATCTAAAATACTCCTCCTTGAGTGCCTACTTTTCCGCATATTATATCTAAATACTCCTCCTTGAGCGACTACTTTCCTGTCTATCTAAATACTCCTCCTTGAGCGACTACTTTTCTGCGTATTATATCTAAATACTCCTTCTTGAGCGACTACTTTTCTGCATAATTATTACTCCTCCCTGAGCGACAAGATCTTTCAATTCATGCATAATCCCACATCTCAACCGGTTATGATGTATTCAAAACATGGTAAAATACTTGGGCCAACCGTCTTTACTGCCTATCAAATATTTCAGTTACACTGTATTTTTGATCAGACAGTAAAGAGGGGGCAACTGTTGCTACCCGAATTTTGACTTACGTCGCAACTTTTTTCATTTTATTGCATGTCCCATTAATATCCCGTTTACGTAAAATTTCAACCGATTTTTGATCAAGGACTATTTGTTTTAATATTTCACGTCATTTCACGTCTTTTGAATTTTTCGTATTTTTCTCGTATTTTTTACTAAACCGTATTTTTCGGTTTCGTCACCGCATTTTTGTATTTTTATGTTTACCGCATTTCATAGCTCGTCTAGGTCAAATTTCTGTCGATTCTTGGTCCTAGGCTAGATTGTTTAATATTCCGTGTCATTTCGTGCCTTCTCATTTTTTTCGTACTTTTGTTTGTCTATTCGCTCGAACTTTTCTCGGTCCCGAGTAAGTTTCCTCGGACCATGGCTCGAACTCGTTATTTATTTAATTGATAATTACGTACTATTTTTCTCTTTCACACCATCTCGTTTGGTTTCATTCAATTTTTACCGTAAGGGCATTTATTTTGCGTTCGAACCTTTTGACATTTCCGAAAGAGAAAATAAACACGTTAAATCAAATTTTGCATTTATTCACCGTATACTAGTTTTCTTGTCTTATTTTTCTTCACGTCGTGTTTCCCTCGGATTGGATTTATTTTCGCTTTCGTACAAATTCGCTCGTACCAAAATATCCCGTTCGTATCCACAAACATGCATTAATGGCAATTAATGCATGTTTATCTAAAATCACCTCACCTTTCTTCCTAGCTAGCCTCACCGACTCTCCTGTGATCATCACAAACCTTCCATTAGCAATCCTTGGCCACACAAAGCCCAAACTTGGCCTCCACTCCGGCCATCCTTATCCTTCCACCTCCCCCGACGATTCTCGGCCAAGCAAATTGCCCAAACCGACTCAACCTTCCCCTATAAATAGCATGCTTCATGCAACAAGAAAAGGGCACCAAAATCTCCTCTTAATCCCCATTTCTTACACTACCTTCTTGGCTAAAAAATCTCTCCTGGACAAGATAAACTTTTAATCTTCGCTTGAAAAGTACGTTTCTTTCTTTCTTTTACTTATTCGATGTGTTAAATATTATTCGTATGCATGTCATCCCAAAACTAGAAATCCCAATATGGGCCTAACCCGGCCCATAAAGAGAAATTGCATGCATGATCAAACCACCGTATTATCTTCGTGAATTATTATCGTTCATATGTGATGTTTAAATTAGACGTTATTTTTAAAATTGCATGTATGAATATTTTAATTATCAACTCATTGTAATAATTAAGGAATTATCAACTCATTGTAATAATTAAGGAATTATCAACTCATTGTAATAATGAAGGAATTATCAACTTGTTGTAATAATTAGTTATTTCACTTGTTGTAATATTTAGTTAGATAGTTATTCCGACCTCCAATTTGTAATAATTAGATAAGTAGTTTTTATTATGAATTGTGGTTTGTAATAATTAGTTAAGTAGTTAAAAATCATGTATGTTTGTTTATACCTACCTTATGTCAATTGTTGCTAACCACGGTTTTGAAGAGATGGATCGGTCGGGGTTCATCCAAAAGGTAAACTTACCTTAAAATGTTTCCTTGTATGTTTATTTAAATGCCAAAACCGAATCGAATGCATGACACCCTAGTAGGCCTTAGAACCTCCTCATTCGCATACATGACATATAGAATTGCTAAAACAAATAAAATCAAACTCACATGCACAACATGTTTATATCACTTGTCTTTCATACCATGAAATTAATTATTTTCTTGCTAAATGCTATGCATAGTGGCTTCAATCCCACACGGAATATGTGCATCCATAAAATGTACTTTGTTAGTTTTGCCATGATAGAATCACCTAGTTTAAATTAATCATGCATGGCACAATGATAAGGGGGGAACGTCCGCTCTAGCATACGAACAAACTGTAACCCCGTCCTTCGGTCCCAATCGGAAATAACAAGTCCCAACGAAAAATGTTAAGATGTAACGTCACCTTGGAGGGCCCAAATTACATGTTTAAAATATTTTCAAAACACCTCGCATACCAGTAACCTTTTTAGGATGTGACTTGGGTGCCTAACACCTTCCCAAGTCCATCACGACCTCGAACCGTTGTTCTTTGGTTTAGACCTTTGTGTCTTAGCCTTTTATTTTTTTATGCCATGACGATTAGGTTCCCTAAACCCTAGAAAATTAGTGTGGTGACTTCAGTTTTTGCATGATGAGAGACGAGTCCAATGCTTGTCTCGTATCCTCATCCTAAACCTATTTTTCGCAAAACCGAAAAATGAGGGTGCGATAGTTACCCTAAAAGTGTCAAGTGAAAGTGCATGTAATTTGGGCCCTCCAAGGCGACGTTACATCTTAACATTTTTCGTTGGGACTTGTTATTTCCGATTGGGACCGAAGGACGGGGTTACAGTTTGTTCGTATGCTAGAGCGGATGTTCCCCCCTTATCATTGGGCCATGCATGATTAATTTAAACTAGGTGATTCTATCATGGCAAAACTAACAAAGTACATTTTATGGATGCACATATTCCGTGTGGGATCGAAGCCAGTAACCTTTTTAGGATGTGACTTGGGTGCCTAACACCTTCCCAAGTCCATCACGACCTCGAACCGTTGTTCTTTGGTTTAGACCTTTGTGCCTTACCCTTTTATTTTTTTATGCCATGACGATTAGGTTCCCTAAACCCTAGAAAATTAGGGTGGTGACTTCATTTTTCGCATGATGAGAGACGAGTCCAACGCTTGTCTCGTATCCTCGTCCTAAACCTATTTTTCGCAAAACCAAAAAATGAGGGCGCGATAGTTACCCTAAAAGTGTCAAGTGAAAGTGTGGCCGAAAGGGTGAATAAGCAGCGTGGAGGCCTCGGAATTGCACATCGCACGCACATTATCACTTATGCTTATTTCGTTTCCCTTCTCTTTTTTTTTTTTGCAGGTTAACAATAGCTCCTCTCAAGCGAACTACTCCACCCAGGCTCCCCATAACTAAACTTCAAGCTCAAAAAAAGGCCGAACAAGCTAAAACAAAAGAAGCATTGGTAATTAGAGTAACCGAATTAGAGGAACAAGTTAGGGTTGCTACAAAAAGGGTCTCCTAGGCCGAAAAAGAGCGAGATGAGGCCGCTGCTAAGTTCCCACCTGGTTTCTATCCTGCTCAAGCCATAGGACCTACCTCTTCGTCCGCCATCGTAGGCTCTTCGATGCCCTAGTCATTTTCTGGTCTTGGGGGTCAATAGAAGTGGGTTGATCCCTTCATTGTACCTATCACCGCAAATCCTGTAGTTAACACAGGTGAAATTACTACCTCTCTCCAGCACCTCTCGGTTAATCCCACATTGGACCCTGGTAAAAATCCGATCCAGTAGGAATCCCAGTATCTCCGCCCACTTCAGGGCCACTCTACTGAAGCCTTGATTCCTGAAGCTTCGGGGGTTCGGCCTCCTATCATCCATCAGTCACCACAGTCCTCGTCTGAACCTTTGCTACCTGTTGGTCCTGGCATTGTCATCGCAGAATGACCAAATATGGATAGATTGAGCCTACTAGAGGAAAGGCTTAGAGCTATTGAAGCGACCGACCCCTTCGACTCTATAGGTCCCACTGATATGTGCATGGTTCTTGGAATCGTAATGCCTCCAAAATACAAGGTTCCTAATTTTGAGAAGTACACAAGGGTCTAGTGCCCAAAGACTCACCTCAAGGCCTACTGCAACAAAATGGCCGAAATGATACACAACGACCCCTATTAATCCATCTATTCAGGGAGAGCTTAGCCAAGCATGCTTTGACTTGGTACATAGGCTTGGACAGACCCAAGATTAAGATGTGGAGAGATTTATCAGATGCTTTCTTCAAGCAATACAAGTTCAATATGGAGGTAGCACCCAACCGCTCCGACCTTCAGGATCTAGAAAAGAAAATTGGTGAATTAGTGAAGACCTATGCTTAAAGATGGAGGGAGCTAGCGGCTAGGATTTCTCCTCCGCTAAGCGATAAAGAGCTCATAGCCATCTTCGTAAATACTTTCAAGGCCCCTTACTACACTTACCTTATTTCCAATCCGTCAAACAGCTTTTCCGACATGGTCCTAATAGCGGAAAGAGTTGAACAAAGGGTAAAAACGGGGAGAATCGTCGTTCCCACTCCCGAGGCAACGCTTAAGAAAGAACCTCCTGTGAAGAAAGAGGTTGGCTTTGTGTCCCATCAGACCAATTATCGGCAACCTTTCGCACCACCACCATACCACGCGCCCTTACCATATCAATCGTCATTTTATCCTCCACTGATTCCCATTGCTAATGTGGCTCTGCAATATCCCGCACCATTCCCACCTTACCCATACCCTCCACCATAAATACCACAACCTACGCAACCTAGACTATATAACCTACCAAAGAACCCTATCAACCAAGCCACCCAAGCTAACCGTTGGAATAGGGAACCACCACCGCCTCTTCCTCTTCCCGCGGGAGAAATTTACAAGCACCTCTTGGCGGCTGGGCAGATTGTGCCCATTCCTCCCCAACCTATGCTACCACCTTACCCAAAGTGGTACGACCCCAACGCAAAGTGCGAATACCATGCAGGGGCTCCAGGTCAGTCGATGGATAATTGCTTCACCTTCAAAATGAAGGTGCAACAATTGATCAAAAGCGGATGGGTCTCCTTTGAAGGAATAGCCAAAGGACCCAACACCACCACCAACCCCCTCCCGAACCACGCTCAAGGAAGCAGAGGGGTAAGCGCCATCTCGATGAAAGAGATTGAAGATCCTCTCCCTCTCATATTAGGTTTGCCAAAGGAAAGACTTTTCGACGCACTAGTTGAAAGTGGTTATCTATCGCTCTTGGACAAAGGTTTGAGCACTTGCTTATTTTTCCAAGGGGCAAGTAGTCACGAAATCCAAAATTGTGTATTTTTCACGAAAAAGGTGAAACAACTTACAGATTTCGAGGTTATACAAGTTGAGAAGAAAACCCGAGGGGTAGAGGGAGTTAGCGCCATAGGGGATGGACGTCCCACCCCATATACGTTCAAATGTGTGGCCCAAGTCGAGGCTCCCATCACAATGCCACTCAAGCTAGTTTTCAAGTTCGCTCATAACACTCCTAGCCAAGACTTGCATGCTATCCCATTTAACTATGGGTACATGGTCGTTATGACTCCTCCCTTCGGTACACCAACGGCCGAAACCTTCAATATTGGGGGTATGTCTCGCACTGGGAGGTGCTACATTTCCGAGGTGGTTGAGAAGTAAAGGCTAGCTAAAGGAAAAGGCCCATTGAACCCCGAGGAGACAGTGGAAAAGGCACAAGGGGTAAACAAGCCCGTGACTGAAGGCGATGCGGCCGAATTCTTGAGAATTATAAAGAGGAGCGAGTTCAACGTTATTGAGCAATTGAAGACCCCGGCTCGCATCTCCATCATGGAGTTGATCCTCACATCAGAACCTCATCGTCAATCCCTCATGAAAGTCTTGAATGAGGCTTTCGTAACCAAGGACATCACCATTGAAGGGGTGGAAAATCTCGTCAGGAGGATCCAAGCGTTAAGCACCATAACCTTCTCCGAGGGAGAAATCGACCCCGCGGGGACAAGTCACAATAAGGCCCTCTACATAACGTTAGAATGCAAAGGCCACGCCATAGCGAAGGCCCTGATTGACAATGGGTCTGCATTGAATGTCATGCCTAAGCATATCCTCGAGCAATTGCCAGTCAACATGGCTCTTTTGAAGCCAAGTGGAACGATGGCCCGAGCCTTCGACGTAACTATTCGGGAGACCATCGGGAACTTTGAATTGGGCCCTACACGTTCGCCTTGACATTCCAAATCATGGAAATCCAGCCCGCATACAGCATGCTCTTATGGTGACCTTGGATCCACGCGGCGGGGGTCGTTCCCTCTTCTTTACATCAATACATCAACTATGTAAAGGACGGCGTCCTCGTCACGATAAGTGCAAAGGAAGCTTTGATTTTAGCAAAGCATTCTTCCATACCCTACATCGAAGCTACCAAAATATTAGAGAGCTCATTCCAAACCTTCAAAATCGTGAACGTGGAATGGATAGAGGAGGGATCTGCCATCCCCAAAACCCAAATTCCTGAGGAGGTTGTGCTAGCTACCCATGTAATGTCGAAAGATTTCTCTCAGCTAGGAAAAAGTCTAGGAGCCATGCTACAAGGAGCAAAGAGCCTAGCATCGCCTAAGAACTTCGGAGACCGCTTTGGATTGAGATATCAACCAAGCAAGGCCAATTTCGTTAGGGTCTCCAAAGAAATGAAAGAGTGGCAGCTAGCTAAGTTGTTTGGGCGTCCAACGCCTTTTTACGGCATGAGTATCCCTCATATCACAACCACCTTCCCTTTTGCGGCCGAAATTGTCAACTCAAATTCGACCATGGTTAGTATAGCTCCGGATTTCCATATTTGCACTCTCGGAGAAGAAGCGTCATCTTAAGGGTTGGACATTTTCGTGAAGAAGTCTGGGGGGCTTGTGCGCAACTGGATCGCCACCATGCTTCCTGATGTCTCTCTGTAATTTATTTTTCGAAAAAAATTATATATATGTATGCTTTGTAGTTTTTTTTTCTCATTTTAGAGTTTAATAAACTCTTTTTGTAGGAACTAACTTTCCTTTAATAAGTAATAAATATACGTAAGCCTTTTTCCAAACGTCTTTTACTGTTCTCATTTTACTTTCAGGATAAATGTTAATTCAGTTGGTCTTGATAAACCCTATGTCTTTACCGGTGAGGAAAGTATCGCCGCAACTGAGAACGAAGATGGGGTTCCACGCGAATTGGCCCGTTTAGTCGAGAGTTCAGAGAAAGAGATAGTCCCTCATCAGGAGGAATTGGAAGAAATAAACTTGGGGGCAAGCGAAGAAAATTGGAAAATTGTCAAGATCGAAACTACCCTAGACTCTAGTCAAAGAGAAAGAATAATCTCCCTCCTCAAGGAATACTAGGACGTATTTGCTTGGTCATATGAAGATATGCCCAGTCTCGATCCCAATATAGTTGAGCACCGCATCCCTTTAAAACCCGAATTCAAACCCATAAAGCAAAAACTCCCGACATCCTTTTGAAAATAAAAGAGGAAGTCATGAAACAACTAGCGGCGGGTTTCTTAAAAGTTGCCAAATACCCCGAATGGGTTGCTAACATTGTGCCCGTGCCAAAGAAAGAAGGAAAAGTCCGCATGTGTGTGGATTTTTGAGATCTTAATCGAGCAAGTCCTAAAGATGATTTCCCGCTCCCTCACATTGACATCCTAGTGGACAGCGCCGCCCCTAGTGACATGTTCTCCTTCATGGATGGGTTTTCAGGGTACAATCAGATTAAGATGGCTCCTGAACACAGCGAGAAAATGACTTTCATTACACCTTGGGGAACCTTTTGCTACAAGGTAATGCCTTTCGGATTAAAAAACGCGGGTGCCATTTACCAACACGCCGTTGTCACTCTTTTCCATGACATGATGCATAAAGAGGTTGAAATTTATGTCAATGATATGATAGCCAAATCTCGCGGAGAAAAGGATCATGTAGGTGTCCTAAGAAAAGTTTTCGAAAGATTGCGGCAATTTCAATTACGTTTGAATCCCACCAAATACACCTTCGGAGTAACATCCGGAAATTTTCTAGGGTTCATAGTCAGCAATAGAGGCATAGAGGTAGACCCTGACAAGGTGAAAGCTATCCAAGAGCTACCTTCTCCCAAGACTGAAAAGGAGATACGGAGCTTCCTAGGGCGCATCAACTATATCGCCCGCTTTATCAGTCAGTTAACACTCACCTGCGAGCCGATGTTCAAAATGTTAAGAAAAAATGGAGATGCTGAATGGGATGAAGATTGTCAGAAGGCCTTTGAAAATATCAAGACGTATCTACAAAGTCCACCAGTGTTGGTCCCTCCAACGCCAGGGCGCCCTTTACTTATTTACTTGACGGTCACGGCTAGCGCCATGGGGTGTGTCTTAGGACAACACGATGAGTCCAGAAGATGAGAGCAAGCTATCTACTATTTGAGCAAGAAATTTAACGAATGCGAGATGCGTTATTTTGCACTAGAACAGACTTGTTGCGCTTTAGCATGGAGCGCCCGAAGACTCAGGCAATACATGTTGTATTACACGGTGTGGCTGATTTCTCGCATGAATCCTTTGAAATATATCTTCGAGAAGCCGTACTTATCAAGCCGAATTTATAGATGGCAAGTTTTGTTGGTCGAATATGAGATCGTATATGTAACGCGAAAGGCGGTCAAGGCAAGTGCACTCGCCGATCACTTGGCCGATCATGCCACGGACGAATACGAGCCTATAAAATTTGATTTCCCCGACGAAGATATAGTGGTAATTGACGATGAAACCGCGGAGGATCTAGAAGAAGAAGATTGGTGGACTATGTTCTTCGATGGTGCGGTGAACCTCTTGGGAAAAGGAGTAGGTATCGTGGTCATAGCCCTGGATGGCCGTCAATTCCCCGTAGCATGCAAGCTGAATTTTCCATGTACCAACAACATCGTCGAGTATGAAGCATGCGTTAGCGGCTTGATGGTGGCAATTGACCTAAAGGTAAAAATGTTAAAGACTTGTGGCAAACTCGGGATTCCAAGCTAATACCTTATCAAAGGTTGCTCACCCAACTCGTGGGAGAATTCAAAGAAACCATGTTTGATCGAATTGGTCGGGATAAAAATCGCTTCGCAGACGCATTGGCCACGTTGGCCTCAATGTTCAAACTAGAGTGTGGAGTAATGCTTCAACCAGTGTTTTTGGAACCGGACTGGACCGGCCGGTTCGGTCCGGTTCAACCGGATTTTTTGGGTTTCCGGTCTGATTCGGCCTATCGGACCGAAATGCATGTGACCCGGGTTGGACCGGACGAACCGGCCGGTTTTTTGACAACCGGCGAACCGACCGGTTCAATATCAACCCGGCTGGTTCAATGCAAAACGACGCCGTTTTGGTTTTGGTTATTTTTTTTATTTTTTTTTTGAAAATTTGATGGGCCGGCCCATTACAAGCATGGGTCAGCCCATCAGAATTTAAAAACCAGCCGGTTCAATCCGGTTCAATCCGGTTAAATTATCTAAGATTGAACGGTTCGATATGTGTCCGGTTCAAAACGGTCCAATGGTTCAATCCGGTTTTTTCCGGTTGAACCCGGTCGAACCATAAAATTTCCATTTCCGGTTCGCTGTCCGGTCCGGTTCCAAAAACACTGGCTTCAACCATTGAGGGTGGACATAAGGGAAATGCCGGCATGCTATGCTACGTTAGAAGATGAACTCGACGGGGAACCATGGTTCTACGACTTAGTACGATTTATAAAAAATCGGGAGTATCCGCTGGGGGCAAGCCAAGGTACTAAGAAAACCCTTCAACGTTTGGCCTTGGATTTCTACCTCGATGGTGAGGTTTTGTATAAAAGAAGGGCGGATGGAGCCTTACTTCGTTGTGTCGCCATTCCCAAGGCCAAAAAGATCATAACCAAGATTCATGAAGGGGTTTGCTCCACACATGCTAGTGGGCACATGATGGCAAGACAAATAATGAGACAAGGTTATTTTTGGCTCACCGTTGAACGAGATTGCATCGACTATTTCTGAAAGGGTCACAAATGCCAAATTTACGTGGACCACCTCCATGACCCTCCGGCTCCTCTTTTTAGCATGACGTCACCTTGGCCCTTCGTGATGTGGGGAATTGACATCATTGGCCAAATTCATCTGAAAGCCTCTAACGGCCATCACTTCATCCTCGTAGCAATAGACTACTTCACCAAGTGGGTGGAGGCCGCCTCTTACTCAAGCATCACTCAAAATACAACCATGCGATTTATTGAGAAGAACATCATTTGTCGCTATGGAGTCCCCGAAATGATCATTACTGACAACGGTACCAATCTGAATGGAAAAATGATCAACGATCTTTGCCAACAATGGAAAATAAAACACCGCAACTCCTCACCTTACCGCCCAAAGATGAATGGCGCGGTTGAAGCCGCAAATAAGAATTTAAAAAAAATCATCCAGAAAATGGTAGTCACTCACAAAGATTGGCATGACATGCTCCCTTTCGCTCTACATGCTTATCGGATTGCGATCCGTACTTCTACGGGAGTAACCCCTTACTCTTTGGTCTACGGCATGGAAGCGGTGATACCACTTGAGGTAGAAATTCCTTCCCTCAGAGTCTTGGCCGAATCGGGAGTAGAAGAATCATATTGAGCGAGGGTGAGATATGAGCAATTGAATCTCATCTCGGAGAAACGTTTAGCCGCTATGTGCCATGCGCAATTATATCAACGGAGGATGGCTAACGCTCATAACAAGAAAATGCGACCTCACGAGTTCAAAACCGGGGATTTGGTATTGAAAAAAATCCTTCCTCATCAGGAGGAGAGTCAAGGAAAATGGGCCCCAAGGTATGAAGGTCCATATATAGTCAAGAGCGCATTCTCAGGAGGTGCTCTGATGCTCACCAAAATGGATGGAGATGATCTACCAAGACTAGTGAACGCGGATGCCGTCAAGATGTATTTTGCGTAGGAATCTGTAGGTCGTATCTCGTCGATAAAAAAGACATAGGATTCTTCTCGACCAAACCACTTAATGTTTATTTCCAATCAATAAAACGAGAACTTTTTCGTAAAACTTGCGTGTCAAATCTTTTAACTTTTAATGGCAAAAGGAAGAGTGGTGTCGGCGGCACCTGGGATTAGTTAGGGTTGTAAGAACCACGTTTGAACTAACAATGATAGATGTGTGCTTCATGCATGATTTGACATGTAATGTTTTCTCCGTACACACGAACGATGATTATGAAGAGGTGATTTACATCTAGAACACTATTCAAGAACTTAATGGTTATTCTTCAAGATACTATGATGGAACCGTTAGAAATGTTTGCAGCAATACTATTATCCAGTTTGAGTAAGGACTGAATACTAGCTCAAAACACAAAACTATCAGGGAAGTTATCCTTGACATTTATGCAATTTCCATTTCCAATTTATTTTTTTGCAACTTACATTACCGCAATTTTTTAAAAAAAATTCCTACGATTTACGAAAGTAGGTGCGTAATGTTTGCTAAAATCCTTAGCTTTTGCAAAAAAAAAAATACATGTATTACTTGGGCTTAAAAATCCTACGTTTTTTAACATTCCTTAGATCAAGCTTGTTCATCATTTTATCACATCACGAATAACTTGTGCGTTCATTAGAAATTATATAAACATACATGATCTTGTCTATTAACTCTTATATCCATGACATGTTTTAGGCGTAAGCAGTCACAAGCATATCCTGGTGAGCATTTTGGGCCTTCATGCCTTATTTTCTTTCATGAGGGTAAATGCTAAACTAGGTACTAGTTAGATTTGCATAATATCCAGGGTACATACACCATCAGACATGGGATGACAGTAAGATGACATTGGACTTTGCTCTTTCTTCCCCTTTTAATTTGTTTCCCCAACCAAACACATACCATTCTACATCTTTTTACCACTTCAAAGATTTCTTCTAAAATGAGTAAGTGCTCGACTGAGGTGGCCGACCAAAGCACCAGAAGCATGTTAAGTTCATATCAGCGGATCAGCAGGACGAAAAGGAAACCCTCAAAGGGGGACAGTCTGCGCTAATACACAAAAAGGCTATAAAAAATCAAAGGTCATTACCCAAAAGAATCAAAACAATGGAAATTGTACTTGCTTCACTTGTTGTTTGTATTTACACTTGAAAGAGAAAAAAAAGGAAAAAAAAGAAAAAAGGAAAAAAAAAAGGAAAAAAAAGAGAAGAAAATGAGAAAAGAGAAAGAAGAGAAGAAAGAAATACAAAGAAAAATGGTGTCTCCAAAAACACAAGTCAATGAAAGCAGAAGCAAGTACAAAAAAAATCAGAATCAATCAAAGATGGCCACGGGGAAGGACGTCCCAACAAAAGAGGAAAAACTCGTGTACTTTGCTCTCGCCACGATCAATTCGTCGAGCATCATTCCCCGCAAATTGCCCTCATCACAATCAGTCGTCGAGCGCAAACTCATTAAGACCTTTGTCCAAAAACCAACAACACAACAAACTTTTTCTTTTTCCGCAAAATCTCTCATTTCCCATCTCTTGCAAAGTCCTCTTAATTATTAGAATGCCCATGCATGTGCATCTTTCACTCGGATTGACATTGCAAATTTAATTTCTGTACTATGTTTATTGCATTTTTAGGAGCGTAAACACATAGAATTATTTTCTGAGCGTGAGCGTAAACACTAATATCCGGTGAGGACTGCTTACAGCTACATGTCATGGGAAAGTCTTGTTCTTGAGGTCGTTATTTCCTGAACAAGATGCAGACGTTAACTAGACTTGAATCAAATCATGTTTATATAACAAAATTTGGACGAACATTTTTCCAAAAAAATGAATAATGAACTTACTTTCTTAAACAAATAAATTGTTTTCATTCTGGCAAAAGGCTTGGGGGCAAGCCGAGATTTAATGTAAGAAGTGCGATATTTCTCACATAAGCTATTTGCTTTTCTCGTCAATCGCTGTTTTCGTGTTTGTTTCCTTCCTATTTGCAGAATACAGATGCGCTTTGATGGAATCACACCACAAATGGGGTTTTTGATGACAACATCATTGTAATGCCCTCGTCGTTGGATTTTCGATAGAGAAATCATTGTAATGCCCTCGTCATGGATTTCGTCAAAAATAAATCCAATCAAGTTATGAAGAGCGGAACCGTCATTTAGGGCAACCATTCGTGATTTCACATTATCTAAATTGAGCCATCAAAAATGCTCGAGCAAAGGTACGTTGCTTTAAACCCAAGGTACGTTCCAACTCTCATTTACATTTCTGTCAAACGTACGGACTGCGAGTGCTACCCTTGCCCTACGTAATTCTCCATTTCTGCATAATTACTACTCCTCCTTGAGCGACTATATCTTTCAATTCATGTCTATCTACTACTCCTCCTTGAGCGACTATATCTTTCAATTCATGTCTATCTAAATACTCCTCTTTGAGCGACTATATCTTTCAATTCACGTCTAAGTACTCCTCCTTGAGCGACTATATCTTTCAATTCATGTCTATCTACTACTCCTCCTTGAGCGACTATATTTTTCAATTCATGTCTATCTACTCCTCCTCCTTGAGCGACTATATTTTTCATTCATGTCTATCTAAATACTCCTCCTTGAGCGACTATTTTACATTTTTTGCATAATTCCACATTTCAACCGGTTATGATGTATTCAAAGCATGGTAAATACCTGGGGAAATCGTCTTTACTGCTTATAAAAATTTCAGTTATACTGTATTTTTTATCAGACAATAAAGAGGGGGCAACTATTGCTACCCGAATTTTGACTTACGTCACAACATTTTCATTTTTATTGCTTATCACATTAATAGCCCATCTATGTCAATTTTTGATCCTCAGTTATTTCTTTTAATATTTCACTTCATTTCGTGTCTTTTTAATTTTTTTGTATTTTTAACTGTCTTTTCGCTCAAACCTCTATCGGTCCAGAGCGAATTTCCTCAGACCGTAGATCGAACACTTTATTTATTTAATTGAAAATTATCTACTATTTTTCTCTTTCACGTCATCTCGTTTTGTTTCGTTCAATTTTCATCGCTAATGTATTTATTTTGCGTTCGAACTTTTAATGATTCCGAACGAGAAAACTTGGACCTTAAATTGAACTTTTTTTCTTTTTTCACTGTCTACTATTTATTTTGTCTTATTTTTCTGCACCTTTTAGTCCTTTCGGTTCGGATTTATTTTCATTTCAAGCGAGTCTGTAGCTCGAACCGAAAATATCCCGTTCGTACCACAATTAATATGCATTGATGCATAAATTGCAGCCTTCATCACAGCCGTTGGATCAAGCCTTTGACTCTCCCTTATGCCCATCCAATGCTCGCTCCCCTCTTCAACCCTTCTTATCACCCATTAAACCCGTTAATTCGTTCATTATCACAATCTACCCAATTTGGCCGTGCTTTTCCCAGTCCGGCCACCTCCGCCATCATCGCTAGGCCATGCTTATCAATCCAGCCATCCCCAATCCCGCCACCTCCCCCCATCATCGCTAGGCCACGTTTTTCCTTATCCTTCCACCCCCCCCCCCCAATCCGGCCATCCTTGGCCACACAATCCCTAGCTAGCTCCCTACCCCGGCCTAGCTTCATCATCGCTGACCTTGCAGCCTTTATCACCAGCCGTCGATCATCATTTGATCCCTTTTTAAACAAGATCAACGACTCCCTCCCCTTTTCAACCCTTACCATCACCAATTAAAGCCCATTAATTCGTTCATCATCACCCGACCAACCTACTGCAAATGATCATCACGAACCTCCCATCGCCGGACTTCTCATCCTTACTCTCCCTTGGTCCTCACATCCGCGATGCCCACTCTCCCTTGCTCATAAAGCTCACGCACCTTCAACCGACTCCAATTTTTCCTGTAAATAGAGACCATCAAACAATAAGAAAAGGGCACCTAATTTCACACTCATTCTCCATTTCTTGCTCATCCTTCTTGGTCTGAAGCGCCTCCGGCAAGTAAGCTTCTCTCTGTAGCTTTTCCTTTAAATTTTCGTTTATGCTCTTAAATGATGAATTAATTGCTCAAACTTGTTTCAAATGCTTTGTTATTAAGTTGAAATCAGTGTGTTTTCTTCAATTTAATTGTTCCTTGCTTGGGTTAATTAATTGAGCAATTGTTGCATTAAATGCTTATTTTCGTTTTCCTTGAAATTGCCACTGTTTTACGTTAATTTGCTTGCTATTTTCGTTGACTTGAATTGTTGTTGTGATGCTAGTTTTATTTGGGTTAGTTTGGTCGTGTTTTATTGCGTTGGTTTCACCTTGGTCACCGGCCATGAAGCCGACGACGTGAAGAAGAAGAAAGGGAAGAAGAAGAGGTAAGGCGAGAAAGGAAAAAGAGAGTTGATGGGCTTGATTTTGTCACAATCCCATCTTAGTTTTAAATGAAAGTTGGGCTTGATTTCCTCACAAGCCCAGTTGCTATTTTAACTTAAAACCAAAGCCCGACCCATTTGATTTTCGTATGCATACGATTAATTTTTTCATAAACTTTCGTGTTTAATTTCTCGTATAGTTTTCGCATGCTTATAAATTGTTTATTTTATTCTATGTGTTAAATATCGTATGCAATTATTTTACATGCTCGTATGCGATATGTTTATTTTATTCTATGTGTTAAATATCTTATGCAATTGTTCACATGTGCATATGCGATAAATTTATTTACTTTGTTTTCGTGTGATGTCTTGTATGCGGTAAATTATGCCATGATAATTTTGTATGAAATTATTCATATGCTCACATGATGGCTCGCTTACTTTATGCCATGATAATTTCGTATGAAATATTCACATGTTTCGTATGACGGTTTGTTTATGCCATGTTTAATTATCATAAAATTTCTCGTATGCTTGCATGTTATAAATAATTTGTTTACTAATTATGCCATGTTTATTTAATTAATTGCTTGCTTTTTATGAATTAAATAAATATTTGCATGCGTTTTTATTATTTATTATTTTTCGGACTATTGCTAACACTCTCAATTTGTAGGTAATATTTAAGTCTTCGCTCACAAGTACACCCTTATAGTCTCTTTTATTCATTCAATATTTTCCGCAAGTATTATTCGTATGCATGCTATTTAGAGATGTTAAAAACTCATATCATAATCGTATGCATGATATTTAAAATTGTTAGAAATTAAAATCAACGCACATGTGTACGTGTTTACATCACTTATTTTTATATGTCATGAAATTAATTGTTATGTTTGCATTGATACATGAGCATGGTGGCTTCGATCCCACACGGTTATTTGCATTCATTAAATTAGTATTGTGCTAGTTTTTATCCATGATAGGATCACATAGTAATTAATTAATCATGCATGGCCTGATGATAATAACGGATCGCTCACTTTAGTAAAAAACGGTAGCCATTCCGTTAAAAAACTATTTTATATTAAATAAAATATGAAAAAGTAACTATACAAATGAAAAAAAGAAAAAAAGATTCATATGACTGTATAATTCTGAAATGTAATAAAAAACTATATTTAACATAATATAAATTTACAAATGTATGAAATTTATAAAAAACCTATTAAAAAATGACTTTTTAAAAAAATTAAAAACAAAAAATATTTTCATGGAGGTGCGTGGTTAGAATTTAATAATTTTTTTTTTAATAAATCCACCTCGTAGAGACACCATAATACAATTTTCACTAAAAATATGAAAATAGAAAGAGAAAAAGGAGAAATACCGATGGGAATTTATACATTCTGTTCAAAGTAAATCCACCTCATAGAGACACCATATTGTCCCATATTCTGTCAAAATAAATTGATGGCCTCATTCACTTGCCAAAATTTTAAATTCTAGTAATAACCCTTAACGTCTTATATTTTTAGCTAATACTCCACTATGTCCTAAAGAAATAGTCAATCTTTCGTCCGTCACAAAAAGATTGTCCATTATCTTTTTTAGTACACTTTACTTTCTAGCATTACTGTTCATTATTACCCTGATCAGTAGTCGAGATCATAAAAAAATAATTATAACTTATCTACTGCAGCTAGGGGTGTCCATCGGACGGTATTTTGGTATACCGTCCGAAATATTTCAGTATTCGATATACCGAATGTCCAAAATTAAATACCGTACCGTACCAAATTAAATTTTGGTACCGTACCGAAATACCGAAATTAGTTCGGTTCTTCTAATGGGCCAACCTATTAACCAAACCCATGAGCCTTACTTCTTTTCTCTAATTGGGTCGACCCATTAACCAAGCCCATCTGCCAAACCCAACTTAACCCTAAAACAAAAACAACTTCATCTTCTTCCTCCAACTCCCACTGTCGCCGCCAAGCTACAAACCCATTAATTACTCATTGATTTATAATTGCATAAAGCAATTAAATACATACTTGTAATTAATAATGTGGAGAAATTTACACAATCTTTCTCCTGGTTGGTGCAACAACCATGGCATCAAGAACCTCAGCAGCAGCAGCTTCCTTCATCAACAACAACATTCCTAGTAATTTCATGACCCAATCCTACCCTACCATTTCTCATCACATATACTCAAACTTCAAGAAGTAGTTGAGAAGAAGGTGGGCTTGGATCTTGTTGCATCGCGGATTGAGTGTAGAGTGACAAAAAATCGCGGATTGACTGCTTCTGTCTAGTGAGCGAGCGCCAAGCGGTCTGTCTGTGAGGTTGAAGATGAGAGTGAGGGAGTTTTTGAGTGGAGAGTGCGAGAGTGAGAAATTCAGAGGGAAGGAGAGGGTGATCCCGATGAAGGATTGAGATTTGGAGAGTGAAGGAGAAGAAGAGAACAAAAATTGAAGAAGAGAGGAGATGCGATTCATGCGAAGAACAGAAAAATCAAAGGAGTAAGTAAATGTTATTTTCGGTACGGTAGGTTAGGTAATACCGAACCCACCAAAATCCATATCGTACCGTACCAAAAATTATTTCAGTACCGTACTGAATTACCGAACAGTAAATTCAGTCGGAAAAATACGTCCGAATTTGCGTTATTTCGGTTCGGTTCGGACGGTATTTCGGTACGGTATTTCGGTGGACACCCCTAACTGCAGCAAAAGGAATGTAAATATTGGTAAAAGGTTCTATCCATAGAAAATGAGCAGTCTAAAAATAAGATAAAGGCCAAATGCAAATACGAAGGTAAAACAAACAAAGGGAGTTTGGAGTTTAAGATTTATAAACTAAAAAAAATAAGAAAACATAATAAAATATTGCAATAAAATAGAGGAAAACATATTCCTTGAAGAGACACAAGACAAGGTTATGATTTTATTTATTTGATCATTGATACAAAGATAATCATTTTCATATTCATAAAACAACTATAGAATCTAGGTATGTTTAGAATTTCTACTCTCCTCCTGATAACTAACTTACCCAAGAGATAGCTCAGAAGATATCATTGTAGGGTAAGAATTGACGCCGATGAATCTACAAAACGTCGGGGATTGTCTCAGCATAAAGACTCCAACAATCAAGTTAATTAAGAGGATATTTGTGTATAGGGTGGCTATGGTTTAATATGCATGCGTACCTTAGGCATATATGTGTTCTATTGATAATGAAAGTTGGATCCTTTATTTAAGGAAAGATAATATCATTCATAGTAAGACAGTTCGAAGCAACTCTAGGAAAAGCAGTCGAAAGATGAAGGTTGTAGCAAATCCTACTCCAACACAAAACCTAAAGAAAAAACCAACTACCCATTCTATGGGGGGTAGTCTTCCGATGGACGTTCCTCCTATTCAAGCAGAATCGTCGAGGTTTTCTGGTGAGTCATTGAAAGACAGTCGGTGGGAGTATTTATTTTGTACTATGAAAAAGGCTATGGAGGCGATCATAGAGGCCCAAGAGTAGGAACGGGCTTAGAAAGCAGCAGAGACTGGAGCACTCATGGTCGTTCCCTTGAATGAGAGGGGGAAGGGGGGGAGGGTCGTTGAATCTGCTATTGACGCTCAACAGCCTCGCTTAAAGGAGGTTGTGTGTACGGAAATGACTATAGTTGCCACCGGGAGTGAACAGAACGAACTGCCACAAAAGAAACAGAGGACCGAAGTTAACGTAACGGTCTATCTAGAAGTCGTTCTAGTGTTACCGTCTCCCACGCAATCTGGGACTGTTAATGAGACGGCTACATCAAAAGGGTTGTCCTCCATGTCCACTAGATCAGGCACGGTTCCTCAGCTGAAAGTTTTGAGGATATAACCTCAAGGCAAGCAAGTTCTTCAATTCTGTTTGCCCTTAGAATGAAAGTGTAAGAAGAGTCGTCTGAACATTCACTTCACTTCTAGTGATCACAAGGGTCCCGTGATCGGGATGGCTGATTTAAGGGGCATGTTCGAAATGGTTTGCAAGAGTTATAGTATCAAGAAGCCTCTTATGCACGAGTGCTCGAAATCGCGTCAGAGCTAGTGGTGGATAGGGAAGGTCTCAAGCAATCTGATTGGAACTGCCGTGCATTTGACAAGAAGATGGCCAAATGGTTTGAAGAGCTACTTTTGGAACTAGACGTGCCTGCAAGTCCCTCTCTTGTTCCAGAAGAACAACCTTTAGAAAGTGAAAAAACTGCGCCCAAGGTGCAACCTGTTCTTGAGTTATGTTTTATTCATATTGAAAAGAATTTGTACTTGTGCTGGATTTACGAATTTTGTGTTGTTTGTGGTGGAACAGATGGAAGTAATATATCTATGTGTTGCTACCCGATTTTTGATTTTAAATTTTTCATTTTTCACATTTCTTGTCATCAATTTCCTAAAATCATACTTCCATTTATTTTTGACAATCTGATGTTTATTTTTATGCTTCATGTCATTTAGATTTTATTTCGTACTTTTTTCGCATTTTTATCACTTTTCCCGTTCGAACTTTTATCGCTTGCATGCGAACTTTTATCAAACTATTCGGCGAACTTTTTGTCGCTCAGTGTATGCTATTTATCTTAATTTATTTCATTCTATATTTTAGCGATTTCGGTTCGAGTTTTCATTCATTTTCAGGCAAAATTGCTCGTATCGCTAGCTCTAACTAGAAAATCAAAGGGAGAGTCAATATTCATCACCACCATTGATCTTGTTGACTTTGAAAGTCAATCAAGATCAAACGGCTCCCTATTTAACACATATATCCCTCTTCTTCACCACCTTTTTGCACAAAACAGAGCCACTGCTCCTCCCTTGCTCCTCAAGTTTCTCCTCGATCATCACTCCAGCAAGAGATCAACACAACGTCCTATCACGAGCATTGTGCTGCCCTCACGCTCCAAGCTTGCCTTGGCCATGCGCAGCTCACCGCCAAAATCCACTCACAAAGCTTGCCAATAAATAGCATGCTCCCTCCCTCATTTTTTCTTGCCAATTCACGAACAATCTCTCCCTCTCTAGCATTGCTCTCTATCACGAGCAATTGCCTACTTCAACCCTTTGGTTGAAGTTACTCAAGTTCAAAGTTTTTCTTCTACTTCTTTTCAAGCGTTTATACGCGTTTTCTTTCAAAAATATTCTTTGTTCGTGTTTTCAATGATAAATGGCCGTTTTGATTATAAATAAATTCTACTTGACATATAGAATAATTACAATGCTTTAATCCGTCCAATCGCTGGCCAATTCGGGCCAATTTTGAGTTTTTTATTTAATTAGTTTAACTCTCATTTTTAATTATTTGGGCACTATTTTGATCAAATATTTTTGCTGTGATTGCATGCGTGGCTTGTTGTTAGTGTAGGGAATTTTTCTGGTTGAATTCGGGCTATGATCGAGGTCATTCCTTCCTTGGTCGCCGGCAATGGCGTCGGCTACGCAAGGAAGGAGAAGGTGAACTGTGGAGCCAACAGCTCCCTGGTTTGAATTGATCTTGGGCCAAGGCTGGCCCAAGTGAAGGCGCGGAGCTCGCTCAAGCGCGCAAGGGAGAGGACTGGTCCGCACAGGCCCAAGCGTGATGAGAAGAAGGCTGGGCCTTTGGCCCACGCGTGGAGCTTGCTTGGGCTGCGCCTTGGCCCAGCTATGGGCCCAGCTGGTGAGGCCCACTTCCGGCCCTTTTTTTCCGTGCAATATTCGTATATTTGTACTGTTCGTTTAATTCCGTATACTTGTACTGTTTATTTATTTTTGCACTTGTACTGTTCATTTACTTTTTCGTATGCTTGTACTATTTATTTATTTTTCGTATGCTTGCATGCTTAGATAATTATTCTGTTCGTGCTTGTTTACATTAATCATTTTCGCGCGCATACAAAAATCGTCAAGCGTTTAAACGTTATCCTCTCCTCGTGCAAACAATTTCGTTCAAATGGGTAAATCCGCCCGTACCCATCATCAAGTACATTTCTCACTCTTTTATTTATTTCGCGCTTTTTTCGCATATACGCAAGAATATTTAGAATTGCTAAAATTTAATTTGTCTATTGGGCATGATCACTAAATTAGGACTTTTATATTTTTCCAAGTATGATTAGACACGTCTTTTCTCCGGTAACCTTTTTAGGATGTGACTCGGGTGCCTAACACCTTCCCGAGTCCATAATACGACCCCGAACCACTGTTGTCGGGTTTAGACCCTTTTCGCCTTAGCTTTTTATTTTGTTTTCTGACATGTTCTCAAATGATAGGTTCCCTAAACCTACAAACAAAATAGGGTGGCGACTTCATTGCATTATGTGAGATGAGTTCATATTTCATCTCACATCTCGTCCCAAACCCGCGTCGCATTAGGAAAAATCCAAAAAGGGGGTGCGACACTATGTTTTATGAATACATTTGAACTATGATGAAGTCGTTTGATTAGAATGTTTTTTATCTACGAAGCTTTTAGCAATGCCAAGACTTAACAAAGATGTTGAAGTATAGTGAGGTTTTAAGAAAGTTGTAGTCATAATCCAGACTTAATGAAGTTGCTTAGATGTGATAATTCTTAAATAAAAAACCTTTAATGGTAAATAGGATTTGCAAAAGCCGTTTTAAATATAAGAAAGCTTAAAAAAGCTGTTTAGCGATAGTAAGGCTTAACAAAGCGGTTCCTGAGATGAAGCTTAGAGAGCGAATAGGTAAATTTAAAAAATTAGCTATTAATTCTAAATTATGATTAATTTAATTAATTAATTATTCATGTTTTTTATAATCCCATATGTTGCACGTGTAAAAAAAACCTAGTTAGTTTAAAAAGGAAAATGTCTAATTATTTGTTTAAAAAGAAAAAGAAAAGATCTAATTAGTTTTAGAAAGGAAATAGTCTTTTGTTATCTTGAATTAGACTTTCATTTTTAAGTAACATTAATAATAACAATTTAATTCACAAAAATATACTCCCTCCGTCCTCCATTAAATGACTTTCTAAAACAGTAACATTCGGTAAAGCAAACACCAAAAAGTCAAGTAAAGTGTACAGTAACATTCAGTAGAAAAATGATAATTAATGGAGGACGGAGGGAATAGTGGCGAAGCCAGCTTTTGATGCTTGGGGGGGGCGAGATTAAAAAAATTATCCGTAAACAGTGATGGATCTATGATTTGTATTCAGGAGGTGCGGGGGTTCGGGAGCAGCGCCCCCGAATTATTATTTTTTTAGTATTTTAAAGGAAAGGGAAACGAGCTGAACGAAAATTTGGAAAAATACTTAAGAGTATTTGTATCCGTCACTAAATAAAAAATATTTAAATAAACTTAACAAAAAGATAAATAAGAAAACAATATAGAAAAAAATTAATTATACATTAGAATTCATACAATATACGTACTTTTTACAACTGTTCTCTACGAGTATTTTTTTTTTAGTATTTTAGATTCGTCCCTATCTGTAAAATATGAACATTCTCATCAATAACTATTATAGTAATAAATTTAATATATATTATGTATAATTAATTAAATTAGCTGAATTGTACCTGACGTTCTTTCAAATCAACAAATCTACCTAATATTGAGTCTAAACTGAAAGTCTCGACAATTTCTTTTTCAATATAAACCACCAACTTGAGGAGATGACCTTCTTGGGTTCTTTCATAAACTCAAAAATTAATATAACTAACAAATATATCATGACCATAGTCTTAAATTTGAGATATATTATCAACGAACACATTGCATTTTTCTTTCTTGACAATGCTCTACGAGCCATAACTGCAACCATATAAAAAATGCAGCATTATAGATACGATACGAGATATAAACAATATGTTAATCGGTGAGTTACGCACAAGATTAAAGTACAAAATTAATTTAAGTACCTAATGGTCCTGATTTATGATCTAACACGGTACTAACAAGAGAGAATTGGGAATAAAATCCCTAGACCTGTGCTTTGTCTACTAATTTTTGCATACTGCACTAAAGAAATAAATTCTATGATAATACTAATAATACATTTTTTTCTTTTTACTTTTATGATAATACTAATAATATATATTTTTTTTTAAATTCAAAAGTTTGGGGGGGGGGGGGGGGCACCGCCACTAGGAGGGAGTACGTTTGAGCATTGTAAATTATAATAATTTAATTTGTTTGTGAAATTTGGCCAAGATATGAACGTCATTCTGAAACCTTGGCCAATCATATACGAGGTTGGAAGATAGAGTAGGCAATTAATACTAAGTCATCATATCATTGGTTCAATTCGGTTAGATAAATAAATAATTAGTGTTAAGAACTTCGAGTGTACTGTTTGTTTTGCCCTAAATGAGTCTTTCCTCAACTTTATGGACTGTCAGGCTAAATTCCTATAAGCGTACCTTAGGAGTTGTTAAACTTTCAAGGTTTATTTTATAAGCGTACCTTAGAGTTGCTTCTCTTAAAATGGAAAGTATGAGACCTAAGCGTACCTAGTCTATATAGTTCATCTGCAAGTTATGAATTGAATATTGTTGAATTTATGATCGGTTGAATTTGAATCATAATTGGATATCCGTCTTTGTTTGGAAGTTTTCTCTTATTTGTTTTCTTCTTTATTCTGCAATTAGTTAAATTAATTTAATTAGTTTAAACTGTCAAACTCACCCCCTTTTGTTTCTTTTATTGTTTTATTTATATCTGGTTTTGGTCTAGTTTTAGTCTTGCCTATTTTTCTTGGATCGAACTTTTTACCACTGTTTGCAATCTTTTGTAGTTAGTGATAAATTGTCCATTAATTTGATTTATTTACAATATTATTTTTCTATTAATTTTAATTTATATTTTTTAACTTATAGAATTTGAACAGGTGTGAGTTACGTAATGTGTCACATGATTTTATTGTTTAAATATCCACAAATACGTAGTTTTGATTTTCAGAATAAAAGAAGTCAACTCATTTAGCTACTATCAAGGTCTCGAGTGCTTCTTTCAAGCTTTTTAGGTGAGAACCTTTTCTTTTCTTTTATTCACCATCCTAATTTGTTTTACTAGTATAAAAGATTTTGAATTAGTGTGGTAGCACTTTGCTACAAAAACAAAAGGGTGATGTTGAATTAAAATTATTTTTTCTTTAATTCCGATGGCACATCTAGCAGCAGTTACATGCGGGAAGGTAGGTGGTGTCATTTGTGATCATTTCGAAAATGGTTAGGTGACTTCTTTGCTGTGCTCGGGGTTTATAATGCGTTCAGCTTTGAGGGGTGTATTTGGCTCTTCAAGAGACTTGGTCGTGCGGGTTGAATCATGTTATGCTTCAAATCAATAATAATAGTGTATGCTATTTTGTTGAGTCTATTTGAAATCTTTTAAAGTTGCAATGGAATATTAAGGTTACCTATATTTATAGAGAAATGAATTTCATTATTGACGATTTAATCAATTTGACTTTCGAGATTCCTACGCATTATTTATGATTCTCTTATATGCTCTGTGTGTTTTTTCTTTCCCTCGTTTTTTTATTATGACTTAAATGTCTAGTTTGTTTGTTTGCTTCCAATTTTTATATGAAAAAAAACTTTTTTTTTTTAATAATAAAAGAAAAAACTCATTTATTTATTCATTTTAAATATATAATTGGTGTCAAAAAAGTTTTGCAATGTTAGAAGTTTCGCGTAACTTGCACTAGTTATTGATTATTTTTAATCATTAACTGCAGTTTAACATTAGATTAAGTTCATTGAGTTACAAATTTTATTAGATTTTCCACCTTTTTTATTATAACTTTAGCAAAGATCTTGAAAATTTGTCATGCACATGTAACTCTGATGAGAGTTTGTCATGCATGGCATGGCCATGGAATAGTTCAGCTGTGACAGAATAGGGGAACCCACATCAAGAGATGCCATTAATGGAACCTAAACAACAAGAAAGGAGAATCACTAAAAGGTGGATCAAAAGTAGGTCTGCACCATTAAAAAATCCCGTGAGAGCAGAGTTTTTTCTGGATTTATTCACCAATTAATCCCACAATCTTTTATTTTTAATTTTATTTTTAATTTTTTCATTCAGTTTTCTTTCATCTTATAAGTAATAGTAATGTATCACCAAATCCAAACCAAATGTTTAAATAGGACAAATCCCATATATGGTGGGACCAAATTACTTGGAATATGAGGCTCACACACACACAAACAACCAATGAATTACACATATTTCTCGGTTACAAAATTTATTATTATAAATAAATTATTGTTTATTGTATTGTGTAAGGTAGGATATCCCTCCAAATAAAAAATTATGAAAGGAAGATAAATACTATTACCAATCATATGGCATAAAGGCACCTTCTTTGCAATTGATTATTCCAATCACCACCAAGAAACATTAAAGATTTGATGAACATAATAGGGTAAAACAAGAAGCAAAATACAAACTGAAACAAAGTTGTTTCAGCAAAAAAGAAAATTTCACTTTCTGACAAGTTTTATACATTTTTAACAGCTCAATGCCTAAAATTAGAAACTAGTAGTAGTAGTAAAGTTCTTTTCTTTTCTTTTTTGGGTCTTTCTTATTTCCATCAAATTACATAATAGTGAATTCTTTTCTCCAACTTATTGGTATAATTTCACTCCTCCTTAATTTCCATGTAATGTAAGAAACATACATCAACCAGACAGAGCAGAGAAGCAACTTTCAGACCTAGTAAGAGCCGCACCTCTCATTCCTGCACCACCTATAGTTGGGCTGCCTGGAGTTGATCTTATGCCTCTCGGCGAATCTAAACTTCTTCTCAAGATCTGTCGCATCGCCGCGATCAAACGAATCGCTGGATCGGGAGTTGTTGGTCCCTGTGAAACAAAATTCTTGCAAATGTTCATGTGCCTAGCCATTGCATCTTCAGTGCTGATTAGCCTTTCAGACCTGACAATCTCATCTTTTACAGCTTCTGCACACAATCCACATAGCCATTTCCCATCATACCTTTCCCTAACCCTTTCAATGTATCCAGGCGTGCACTCCTCGGTCAGTCCACAACAGTCACAATTTGCAAACACAACTTCCATCTGTGCCCTCAGTGTGGTGGTTGTTGCCGCCGCGGCCGCCGCGGCAGCAGCAGCAGAAACAGCAGAAACAGCTGCAGCAACTTGAGTTTCTGTGGCTGATACCACCACAGGGTCACTGATCACTGTAGCAGACATTTTTTGCCAATTTTCCCTGTAGATAATAGACACAAAAACCACCACTAAAGCATTAAAATAGATTTGAGAAATTTTTAAGTATGTCTAAATTTGGTAATCAAATAGGATTTACAACATCAAAAGAAACCCAAAAAGGAAAACACAATGTTTTGCTTTGTTTCCTCTGTTTTCCCTATAAACATAATGATACAAGTAATTATATGATGGCAGCTTGTTAAGCACCAAAAATGTTCTCCCAATTGCATCTCAGGCTGTACAAAACATTCAAAACAGTGAAAGAAAAAGGAAATCGAAGCAAGAATTATTTTTTCTTTTCCTCTGTAATCCTCTGTTCAATGAAAACAGAGCAAGAAAAAACAAAAAAAACAACCAACTGATGAGTTAAAACATGCTCATATTTGTAACAGGATGAGTTGTACTTCTCTGTAATCTAAAAAAGAGTCTTTTTTTTACTTTTTTATTCCACGAAAGGAAAAAAATATAAGCAACTTAAAAACAAAAACCCAGAAAAAGAAAACAGGAACAAGAAAAGAAAAAATAAAACGTTTTGGGGCTCACCAGCAGAAGGAGATCAAAGGAGAAGTTGTTGATTAATCTTTCCTCTGTATAGATATATAGATGTATGTAACTATATATATATATGTATGTATATGGATCTCTTTTCTTCCTCTGCTACTCTTGGCTTGTGATTCTTAATTGCTACCTCTCTTTCTCCCACTCTCCTTCTTCACACTTCTCTTCTTCACCAAAGAAAGGATCAAACATGTAAACCATTTCCCTTTTTCAAGAACCCTTTTCTTGAAAATCCCCTTAAATTGCAAACAATAGCCAAGAACTTGCTTTATTTTCTCTCCTCTCCAAAGAAAAATAAAATCTAACCTTTCAATTTTTTTTACTAACTTTCTTTTTGCTTTTTTTTCTCTCTAATAAATCATATTTCAACAAGGACAGACTTATAAAGGAACCCAATGATTGGGGACCCCCTTAAAGAAAGAAAAGAGTTGGACAAATTGACGATGTCTTTCAATCCTGGCCGTTCATTTTAGGATTGCCAGCTTAGCAATATGTTGGGGAAGGGAGAAAGGAAAGACAACTCTTCCTTAGCCCATATGTGCTGTTTTGGAGCCTTCTCTGCCTTCACATTATGGATTCAATGCACCAATCATTGTGCGCCACATATGCAACAAGATCTAGTTATTAATAATAGAGTTGATTAACAGCTAATTAGCAGTTACTTACTGGTTTGGTTCTTGACATCTTGTGGTGCTTACTGCTTAAGCACATCTCATCGTCATCTTTTTGTTGTGATTTTTAACCAAATCTCTTGTTATATTTAGTCGGTCAATTTTAGTTACTTCTTTATTTGTCTTTACCTAAAATAATTTTTTTTTGTAAATTTTACAGTGATGTATTTTTAATTTCATTATTTGAGTTGTGATATCGTTGAATTAATTTAATGACATTAATTAATAATTTTATAGTTATAAAATTTATACTGTTAGATTCACATTTAACTTAAACTAATCTTATGTGAGGTAGAATGCCGTCTTATTATCAAATTTAAAATCTAAAAAAAAATCTATAAATAACAATGGATAAAACACGTTTCAAGAAAAAATATCTCTTTTAAAAAGAATGTGCTAATTTTGGACAATCATTCTAAAAAAAAAGAAAAGAAAAGATAAAATATTAGAGGTAACATTGAAAAGGAAGAGCCCATATTTTTTGTGCATTGACCAAAGTGTAGAAGGAGGCATGCATACCCTTCATATGTCTCCCCATCTTAGAGTAGAGTAGGCTACGCCCCTCAATTCTCTTTTTCACATTATTGTAGCAAATCTTATACCTAACTTGTACAATTAGGTTGCAAGAAACAGATGAGAGTAGAGTCAAACCCGAGTTCTATTGGCACTTTATCGTCACTAAACAATTAATAAATTACACACTCAAATGCGATTAATATTTTATCGTCGATAAATAATCAATAAATTACATACTCAATTATATTTGATGATGATTTTTCCTATAAAAACTTAAATGAGGAAATTGCATTTTACTAGTAGTTGCTCTTTTTTATTTATTTTTAAGAGCTTATTGTTTCTGAACAAAAAAAGATGATTGGATTAATTTCAACTTTTTTGTAAATTAATTTGTTAGCTAAATTCAATTATAAAAAATGATAACATCTCGTGACACAAACGCTAATACATTGTGATAATTTATGAGTTGACCCGCCTAAGCTAATATTATGCATTATGCAGTAGCAACTAAACGCGGCTAAATCTTGACAGGTAATTGTTAATTGGATTTGATTGGATTTCGGTTTTCACATCTGGATTATATTAGGGGTTTTCACATGCCATTTCAGTCCACACCCTAACTAACTACCCAATCCAGTATTATGTATTATTATTTTATTATTATATTATATGTGATTATGTATTACCTATCGGGAAAGAAACCACTAAGGTTTACTGAAATTTTGAGAAATAATATACTGTAATTTATAATTTTACGAAAAAAAACATTAAATTAAAATATTTTTTATAACCCCAGTGAAATCTCTTAAAATTATAAAGAGTGGTGTCAATTTTATTTAGTATACATAAATGTAAGTATTCCAACATTAATATAATTATAAAAATAATGCTAAATATACTAAGTGCTTAATACTAACAATTTTCATAATTGATTTAGCTATGTGTGATTGAGTTTATTATTTCTCTATTGGCTATATGTTATTTATTTAAATAAATAATTATTAAATTTAAGTAAAAGTGGTAGCACTTCTAATATCACTCTAAGTAAAACCTCTCCTAAATATGGATTATTTACTATTTTGTGAAAGAGTCTACATATACATACTCTCTATTTTCATTAATCATTAGATATTTATAAAATTGGTAGATTTCATAAATGTAATCTTATGTATAATTAAAAATATTCAACGAATTTAATAATTATTTAAAAATAGTTAAAACAAGTTACTACAGTTGGTATAATACTAGGGGTGTTAAGTAAATAAATTATTTTTATAATATACTAAAAATATATTATATAGTGACCTCACTGGAATTTTTTTTGCTTCGTCTCCGATTATATATTATGATTATTTTTATACTCCCTCCGTCTTTAATTTTTTGACGTTTAAGCTCATTTTCGTTGGTCTTTAAACATTGACGTCCTCACCTTCTCGAGATGATTGTCCGCTGTTTCTGACGAGGTTGCCCTTATCCAGAGTCCATCTCCAAATCAAGCCTCTCTCTCTCTTCGTTTGCCATTCCTTTACCCATTTCAGTTTGATTTCAAATTTTGGGCATTTTTCCAGGGAAAACCTTGAAGTAGTAATTTTTTCTATCCCCTGTCCATTTTCTCCTCCTTCCCTGCAAAACAAATTTCTTCACCAAAAAAGAAGATCTAGGATTACAACGGCTGCGATTTAGAAGATGGAGAGCGTTGACTACTAGGACGACTCTCATATGGAGAGCGTTGGAGAATTTGACGATTCCATGAACATGGTCGTCAAAGATTCAATTGCTGATGTGAGATCAACGGAGGACGCAACGGAGGAGTGACGGTGCAGGACTCCGGTGAGGAGAGTATCATGGTGCCGGATACATACGAGGATGCGGCGGTGCAGGACTCCGATGAGGAGAGTGTCATGGTGCCGGATATATACGATGATGAGAAGAGCATTCGAAGTGCAGAGTATGACGACGCAGGGATCCGTCGAAGGAAGACGGTGACCTTGAACGTAGAGGAACCAACGACAATGGCTACCAAGGGAGTCAGACAGTTCAACCTCAACAAGTTGCCAATCAAAGGTATGTTCATATCGGTTGATCTGAAGCGAGAAGAGAGTTTCATTGAAATGTTGAGCTTGTTGTTACCAGACTTCTACTGATATGGTGTTCAAATTGTTGTATGGTATTCAAATTCTCATTTTGTGTAGAATTGCTAAGAGAATTTGATGTAATCCTATGTACATAGGGAATTAGACATATCTGGGTATTGTGTTTTGATTGTTGTATGGTGTTCAAATTCTTATTTTGTGAAGCAGAATTTAGAGAATTTGATGCAATCCACTATACACAGGGAATATCCTGTCAAATTGTTTCTCAAATTTGTTGTGCATGAAGTCTGCAGTTTTTGTTAAGTTTCAATTTCTCGTGAAAATTGAGTTCCAATTTGATGTGTATTAAGTGTTCTGTTTTTGTTTCGTTCCAATTTCTTGTCAAACTAGGGTTCAAGTTTGATGTGCATGAAGTTGAAATTTGTTGAGAGGGTTTTGTATTCTAATTTTAGGCAGTGTTCTGTTTCACAAGAACCAATCTCATTCAGTGTTTTGTTTCCATGATTAAAGTAAAAATTGAGAGAATACTAAACACATTCAATCACAACAATCTCAATTTAACAAACTACTTCCATTAAAAAGAAAATTAAAGACAGAACACTAGAAAACATAAACCATGAAAGGAAAACATAACACTAAAACTAAAGACAGAACACTGAAACATAAACCATGAAAAGGAAAATAAAACAGTAAAAAACATAAACCATTAACATAAGTCAATTACTCATTCGTTGGAATCCCAGGAACCCTATTGGCAAAGAAATTAAGCTTAGCCGTTGCCTTGTTGACAACTTCCAACACCATCCTCAGGGCAGCGACCTTATGCTCTAGTTTGGGCACAACACAAGAGAGGTGAAGCATGCACTCACCGAAGGCTTCGACGGTATTGAAGGCCATGTAGTCATCGGCCAAGACAACATCCTTCCGCATCTTCATGTCATCGATGATCTCCTCCATAGTCTTAATATCGTTGTCTGTATGCATCACCTTGTGCTCAATCAAGCCAACACCATTGCTCAGGTTGGCGCTAACTGCTGTCACGTGTGCCAGCAACTCTCTCTTCTCTTCGCGGTTCATAGTAACTGGGCTGTGAGACAAACAAGTAAGATTTTTTTTAAGGGGATATGAAAAGCAGAAGATAAAAACTATGAGAGGAGAATGAAGTTTAGGGTTAGAGATTGTAGGGTTTTTATAGTGGCAAAACCACTTACTGTGCGTTGAACATAACCTAACACGATACGTTTCCAAACCGGATTATTCGAGAATGTAAAAAGGTTGCACCTGTTGGAAACGTTTGAGAGTCGTAATGGTTTAGAGTGTGGCCAAAATAATGGACAGTGCCAATTAGAGGCTCCCATAACTGAAAACATTCATGGACAGTGAGGCCAGACTAAATACAGGTGTCTACCTATTGCGAATGATTAACCTCTGCAACACCTAGCTTCTCAAGCAAAAGATACACTGTGGTCTGCAGGCAGAAGATTTTTTGGGAAGCAAAACTGAGCATTGACTGATACTACTATTATAAACATTTGCACACTTCCTGAGTTTTAATATTTGATGCACAACAAAAAGCAATCCTAGTAAGTTCTACGCAGAGTATACTCTGTAAGGGGATCCAACTATCCAATTTGATTACAGACTAAACAGAGGCTACTATGCTAACACTATCTACCCAAAAAATTGTCCCAAGTTATGATTCCTTAAGGGTCTTCCAATCAAACCCCCAATACGCAAAAGTGAGACCTCCCCAACTCTGCCAATTTTCCTAAAACACAAAAGTAATTTTAGGAGAACAAAATATCCACCACAAAATAGGTACAGTTAAAAATAAATACATCCATAAATGAAAAATAAACAAACTTACATGGTTCTGGAGGTACATGAGCAGCAACCGTTGCAATGACTGCTGGATCACAAGACAGAGTAGATGGTAACAACCCAATCCGAGCTAAAAACAAATTTATGTGAGGAATATATCTATTGGAACCCATACATTTAAGGGTTTATATCATGCAAGACTGGAGAGTAATGAAGATGTTGTTTATTTTCGCGTGACAGAATTCATGGAAAGATTTCTCAACAGCTTCCACCAACAAATCAATATTCCTTGGACATTTTTTCTCTTGCATTATCCTGCTGGATTGTAATTGCCTCCATAATGCTATCCCTAGGCCATTTGTCTTTTATAGCAGGTAACACATATTCAATCATGTATTATCTAATTACATTCCTATTGATCAGTTGTCGAACCCGTCAAAAATAATAATAAAACCTGTAGTTAAGTGCACAATAAATTGTGTATAGTGGCAATAGGGTCGAACACAGGGATTAAGGGATTAACACTCTAGTCGATTTGTAAAACAAAGAGATCCAAACAAGAAAGTAACAAAGGGGGGTTTTGAATGGTTGTTTTGATTATCAGTTATCTAAAACAGTAGTAAAGGAAAACAAGGGAGGAAGTAAATTAATAGAGGAGAGGTTCCCGGTAAGAATCTGTGTCCAGTTGCAATTATGGTCAGCCGGTCATTGGTGCAAGTATCGTCTACCCCGAGCCGATAGACACGCTATAGGGACCAGGTACGCTTAGGTCCCCTGCTTACCTTCGTAATAAAAGCTACCCCAAGGTACGCTTATGGGGTAACCTTGACAGTCCGCCGTCCTCCAAGGTATGCTTATGGAGACAATACTCGGCTGCCCATGAAGAGGAGGTAAGACGTGTCTAGGGCGAGACACTCAGTACGCTCGAGGCTCTACCCTAACGATCCGTTTAATCCAACTGGAGGAGACCAGCATCCCGATTACTTCCAGAATGGTTATCTACTTTACACTGCAGCTTCGCGTTAGGTATAACCACAAGGATGATTATAATTCCCTAGTGTCAATTACTAGTTATTCAAGCTTGTAATTAAACCTAGATAATTTGACATTTAAATATTAAACAAGACAGATATTAGCCCAGAATATGTGAAGCATAGTTTGACCTCACAACTTCCCTTGCAACCTTTAATCGATTCTTACCAAGAACAAGAAGACTAGCCGCTCATATTAAAAGTAAAAACAAATAAATAAATAGATTGCATAATTTACATAGAAGAAGGGAAAAAGAAGAAGTCCTATTTATTACCGGCCGGAGCAAAGCTCCGGTTTATTGAAAGAAAGAATAAGAGTGCCGGAGGCAGAAGTAGCGTAAAAACTAGAGAAAAAGGGAGGAGAGGTAGAAAACCTAATTACTAAAAGTACTTATAGTTTATTACAATTAAAATTCCTAATCCGACTAGAATTATATTCCTCAATGGTTTTCTACTGAGATTGGGATTCGCGGAGGAATTAATGAGCAGATCGCATGTTTCCTTGCTTGCAACAGTTTCCTTTTTGCGCTAGAACCCCGCTACCCTCTGTGAACGTTCAGCTGCATGGCCTAGCTGCTACATTCATTCCAGAAAGTGATAGAAAATGCTTCTTTTTGGATTTCCCTCCTAAGTAGGCAAGATCTGTAAAAAGTGAAGATACACAACACCATTAGCAGCATCATGATCTAAAAAGGCATATAAAAGAGGGAGGAATTACGCACAATAAACACTCTATCAAACATCCCCACACTACCCCAATGCTCGCCCTCGAGCATTAAACTTAAAAACATCACCTCGTCCGGAATACACATACTCGATCCAAACACACAGAGTTACTTACGCCACCACTTACGCCTCGACCGAGTAGTACGTCACCCTCCAGCCTAGATTAACTCTGCACCACTCTTAAGGAATAACGAAACCAGAAGAGTGGCTTTCCTACATCAGCCTGCTGCAAGCAATCCTTCCCGGGAAAAGTATTTATCACTCACGCTCAGAAACAAAGTTAGGTGTTTACACTCATCAATGCGAATGATAATGCACAAAACCAGATTTGCAATAGCGACCCGAGTACGGAGAGCACATGCATGGGCCATCATATGATCATAGAAACTTTGCAAGGGTGAAACAAGAAAATATGTTAGAGAAGAGGGTTCAAAAGAGAGAGAGAGAAGGATAGAGATTTTTTTTTCTTAGCTGGAAAAAGGAAAAATGGCGAGAGAGCCTCCTGGTGGCAATGGCAAGGGCAAGGCAGAGAGCGCTGGTGAAGAGTGTGGGTATCTTCCCTTTCGGAACGTGTCGTTGGTCTTCGTAATGCTCTGCTCCAGTTCTGATTTTATACTCCCTTTCTGCTCAAATTTATTTGAGTTTTTTTTTAAAAAAAAAATTTGAAAAAGAAAAAGAACAGAAAGGGAGCGAACATGATGTTTTGGGTCTTTGAACTGAGGCAGCAGAATTTTCCTCGGGCGTCTAATTTTTTAGTATATGCTTGATGTTAACGGCTCGGCCTCGCAGTTGATTTGAATGCTTTGATTTGATTTGAACATCTAGGCCGAGTCGTCTGGGATCCCTACACTAGAGCTTTTGTTTTCTCTGATTTGCGTTCTGTGATTACTTGCCATACTACTGCTTTCAGCATCTCGATCTAGCAGTTTGAAACATAGTTTTGTTCTCTGCATCTGCTTCTACTTTCAGTGTCTCGGTGCAGCGGCTCGATACCCCCACATAGATGATTTTTTTCTCTGCCCACCTTGCCACTGCCAGAGGACATCTCTCACCTGCTAAGAAAAGGAAGGAATGGCTCAAGTAGTCAGAAAGGTGGTGAAATGAAGGGTTGAGCAGTAAGGGTAAGGAGATAAAAAGCAAGAGAAAAGATAACAAAGAAAAGTGCAAAGTTCCTAATCACATCATCGCTTTCCCACGTCTAAACATGCCTATACTCATGGGTTTCATGCAAATCCAGCCAGCACACAATCATGCATCCACTCGTCAAGAGAATATGGCAATGAAAGCTTGAAAACTCACAGGGCAGAATACAATGATTGCAAGCAGCTAGGGCAAGACATAGTCATAAGAGCTAATAGGCAGTATGGTGTGCAAGTGGTTTTGGTGTAGTGGGTGAAGTTTCTGTGTGTACTGGGCCTACTCTTGTGCATTCCATCAAAGGTGGTTTCGAAAACAGGGGTAGTGCAAACAGTTAAAAACCATTTTGTGGACAAATTCCAAATCGGGGTAAAAAATATGCAAATACAAGGCAAACAGTCATGCAATACGTTAATAATCAAGCAGTCATGCAAACATGTTAAAACATATCACAAAAGTATGAAATCCCTCCCCATACTAAAGTAAAACACCGTCCTCGGTGTGGAGAAGGGAATCAACCAACGGAGTTTAAAGGAAATAGGGGGGAAGGGAGAAAGGAAATTCTTCACTGGGGTAAATGAAAGTACAAAAATAGCCCGAAGGCAATGAGAGAAGAGTTTGGGGGAGATATCAAGGGCTAGTAGGAGGACGCAGCCTCGAAGCCAGCTTATCAGGGAGGTTCTGGAGAAGTGAGATGACCGTCCGGAGGAGGGCGTTCGTCTTAGCCATATCGGCAGCAGGGGTGGCAACAGTACTAGTGTCATCATTAGCTCACCCGGGACGCTCATCGCTCGGCAGAGGAATGGGGGAAGGGGGAGGTGAAGGTGCGTTGAGGTCCGGCCATTCGAATGCTCCACCATTTTGCGAGCTCCAAACTTGCCTTGCGCCGCCAGTGTATCCTTTGCTGAAAGACACGACCCGTCAAGTGCAAATGGCCCATACCATCGAGGGTACGGGCATCAAGTATCTTAAAACCAACGGGAATAAAGAGGTCACAATTTGGCACATCAAGAGCACATTGTTCAACAACCAGGAGAGTGATAAGGGAACCAAGAATAGGATTGTGGTTACAGGTAATGATAGCATGCAATTCATGAGCAATCCAGTACCCTAGGTTGGCCTCATGGCCGCTATGCATACACCATAAAAAGAACAATTCTTAGACAGAGAGGGTGCCTGAAGACTGCATCTTGCCCGCAAAGTTGAGGGCAAGGAAGCGATGTAAGATACGAAGGGCAGGGTCACGCAGCTCATGGCCTTTGGAGCGTCGGGAGGTATAATTGGCCTTAGAATTGCCAATTAGTTCCCTGAAGGCGTTGGTGACATCAAACTCAGGGGGGTAAGCAGCGTACGCCCTGAGATACCATGGGGCACCCAAATCAGATTCTTTGGCAAAGCCAAGCATAACATTAAACTTATCGATAGACAGGTGCTCCCAAACATTCATCAAGTGGAAATTGACTACCTTTTCAGCCCCTAGATGCATGCTACCCTTTCCTTTTTATTTAAGCCTAGCCTTATCAAACCAAAATGATGTGAAGAATTCATGGCTCAACTCAAGGAATGTGGGGTGTTCAAAGTTAAACAGAGGACGCCAGCTAATATTATCAATCAAAACATTCATCCTAGTAGCTATACCCATTTTTTCTAAGAATTCAGGGTCAAGTTGAGCACAAGGGGAGACAAGTATGTCATGCAAAGCTAACAACCTATCATTGTTGGGCTTATCAGGAAAGTCCAATCAACCATGAAGATGAGCAAGGTCAGGTGTTACCTAGGCTAGGGGCACGACTGTGCCTGCGGGAGTGGGCATCACTATCTTGACCGAGCTGCTAGTGATGCAGGTGGATTTTCTGGGCTTGGAAGAAGTTGTTGGCGTAGCAGGCGCTTTGCATTTTGGGCGGGCGGGGGATGGCTCCTCGACCTCCATATCCATGGAGGTGTCTTCGGTGGTAACGAAAGCTTCGTCCTTAGAGTCGTCGTCGTCGTCCACAGGAAGGAGAAGTTTGACTTTGTTTAGCTTGCTCTCGTCGTAGCAGATGGGCTCAATCAATCTGCCCCGAGAAGTCACGCCACGACCCATGGGTAAGACGCTGGGTTTGGGAACATATCCAGTGACCTGGACATCCGCTTCGGACACCAGAGTGGTGGTTGTGCTCTGGGCGGCTGTCGTCGTGGGCGGACCAATGGGAGTGTCGTCCTCATCCTCCTCCTCCGAATCTTCTTCGGAGCCTTCTTCGTCGGATCCTTCCCTAGATTCCTCCTCCTCTTCGCCAGATTCCTCCTCGCCTGAGGAACTGCCAGATGTGGGAGGCACTTTGGGAGTGGTAGTAGCCGTCATGCCAGAGGCACTAGGCGGCGCAACGGTTGGGTTCGCTGGATGAGGATTCATGTTCATCGAATGAGGACTCGTCGTCGGCTGTAGGGGCTTTATGCGGACTCACGACGACGGTGGGAATGAGGGTGGTAGTTGGTGATGGAGGAGTGGGTTTTAGAGGTGAGGTGAGGTGAGGATGGGTCTGGACGTTGGTGTCTTAGCGACCTTTGGGGTGGATGGTGGCTTCTTGGCAGTGGAAGCGGTGGTCGCGATAGTGGTGGTGGCCAGAGCAACTGGGGTAGTAGCAGAGATGGTGGTGGTCGGCTGCGGTTGCTTTGGTGAAGGGAGAGGAGTGGGTTGTTGCTGTGGTGATATCTTGGTGGTGGTGGGTGGAGTACCAGCAACGGCAGAGACGCCAGCTGCAGCAGGGGTGACGGGAGTGGTGGCTGTTGGAGTGCCTTGACAACGATGACCAGATGGGCGGTCGGAGCGTCCAACGCTTTTCTTGGAGCGAGTCATTGGAGAAGTTGCAGAGGTTTCGTGAAGGGAGAGAAAGCTGAAAAAGCAAGGGGAAGAAGATGGAAGGTAAAGTGGAAAGTGAAAAGAAAAGGGAAGAAAGTGTTCTCCCTTTATGGCTACCAGCTGCTAGTTGTTGCTCACGTGCGGATGTGGCGGCTAGTGATTAGAGTCCATCAAATCCCAAGTGCAAATCCCAACTGTCACGCTCCCATCACTATCCTGATCAAGAAATTTGAAATTTGGAATTAAGGGAGATATGGAAAGGGAATTAAAATAAAATGGAGGAATAAAAGGAAAAAAATAAAATAAATGAGGAAGAAATGGGAATAGATTCAGGGATGGAGAAAATCAAGGAATAAAATAAAAGAGTAAAAGAAAATTAAAGAAAATAATAAAAAAGGGTAGAAACGTGGGTTGCCTCCCATAAGCACCGTCGTTAGCATCTCAGCCTAGACGTTGGTGCCCATTATCAGAGTTGGTCGGGTGGCTCAGCGACATCCATCTCCTCTACGATGAATGACTTGAACCCCTAGTAGAATGCCTTGAGGCGGTGTCCGTTGACCTTGAAGGTGACTCCAGTGTCCAAACTTCGGATTTCAACGGCGCCATGGTCATAAACGGCTGTGACAACATATGCACCCGTCTACTTGGACTTCAACTTTCTTGAAAACAACCTTAGACGAGAGTTATATAACAGGACTTTCTGTCCGATAGTGAAAGATTTATGAGATAGAAGTTTATCGTGGTTGGCCTTCGTCTTGCCCTTGTAGATGAGTGCATTCTCGTAGGCGTCATCACGAAGCTCTTCTAACTTATGGATTTGCAATCTACGATGTTGTCTAGCTTCGTCAAGGTTGAAATTGGCCTTTCGAATGGCCCAGAAGGCTTTATGCTCGATTTCAACGGGTAAGTGGCAAGGTTTGCCGTAGACAAGTCGATAGAGGGTCATGCCAATGGGAGTCTTGAACGCTGTCCGATAGGCCCATAGAGCATCGTCAAGCTTCAAACTCCAGTCCTTGCGGGATTGGTTGATAGTCTACTCCAAAATTGACTTGATCTCGCGGTTAGACACCTTGGCCTGGCCGTTGGTCTGCGGGTGGTAAGCTGTGGAGACGCGATGTGTAACTCCATATTTATTGAGCAAACCGCTTATGACTCGATTTCAGAAGTGGGTTCCACAATCGCTGATGAGGGCGCGTGGGGTTCGAAACCTACTAAAAATACGAGAGCGAAGAAAGGCTGCAACCACTTTGGAAGTTCTGGTCGCCTTAGCCTCAACCCATTTAGAAACATAGTCCACCGCGAGGAGGATGTATATGTTTCCAAACGAATTGGGGAAGGGACCTATAAAATCAATGCCCCAAATATCAAAAATTTCACAAGCAATAATACCTGTGAGCGGCATCTGGTTCCTGGCACCAATATTACCTGTACTCTGACAGCGCGGGCAAGCTGCACAGAATATGTAACTGTCTTTGAAAATTGAGGGCCAGTAGAGTCCTACCTCCAGAACTTTTATGGCTATCTTCTTAGCTGCAAAGTGTCCTCCTTCAGTGGAGGAGTGACAGAATTTGAGGATGGAAGGAATCTCATCGGTGGTAATGCATCTGCAAATGATTTGATCCGAGCAGAACTTCCAAAGATAGGGGCTGTCCTAAATATACGACCTGGCTTGTCTTCTGATACGCTTCTGTTCCGATGGGGACAAATCTACAGGAAAGTGACCCGAGGCACAGAAATTAGCGATATCAGTAAACCAAGGGTATTCAACGGCTTGGGCAAGACATAGTTGTTCATCAGGGAATGTATCGCGAATAGGAATTAGTGAGTCGTCCGTCTGGGTAGACAGGCGGCTCAGATAATCAGCGACCGAATTCTCAGTTCCTTTCTTGTCTTTGATTTCGAGATTGAACTTCTGAAACAAGAGTATCCATCGGATAAGGCGAGGCTTGGCATCCAGCTTGGTCAAGAGACACCGGAGGGTGGTGTGATATGAAAAGACAGTCACCTTTGTTCCCAAAAGTTACTGACGGAATTTTTCCAACGCAAAGACCACGACGAGGAGTTCCTTCTCGGTAGTCGTGTAGTTCTGCTGGGCAGGATCCATCAGTTTGGAGGCGTAGTAAATGACATAAACCTCTCGGTCTTTCTTCTATCCCAACACCGCTCCTAAAGCATTATTACTCGCATCGCACATAATTTTAAACGGGAGGGTCCAATTTGGTGCGCCAATAATGGGAGCTGAGATTAGCTTCTGTTTGAGGAGGTCGAATGCGGTTTTACAATTATCATCGAAGATGAACTCAACGTCTCGCTGTAGCAGCTGGCACATCGGCTGTGTGATCTTGGAGAAATCCTTGATGAACCTCCTGTAGAACCCTGCATGGCCAAGAAAAGAACGTACTTCGCGCACACAAGTAGGATATGGAAGAGATTCGATTACCTCGATTTTTGCCTTATCCACTTCAATGCCTTTGTGGGAGACAATGTGACCTAAAATCAGTCCCTGGTCTACCATAAAATGACACTTCTCAAAATTCAAGACAAGATTAGTTTCTACACATCTCTGTAGAACTTTTCATAAAGTGAGAAAACATTCGGGAAAAGAGTTATCGTAGACGGTGAAATCATCCATAAATACCTCAATACCGTGTTCAACGAGCTCGGAGAAGATACTGACCATGCAATGCTGGAATATGGCAGGGGCGTTGCAAAGACCGAAAGGCATCCTCTTGTAGGTGAATGTGCCAAAGGGACAAGTGAAGGTTGTCTTGTCTTGATCGTCGAGGGCAACCAGAATCTGATAAAATCCCGAGTAACCTTCGAGGCAGCAGTAGTGTGTCCTCCTAGCTAGGCGTTCCAGCATCTGATCAATGAACGGTAAGGGGAAGTGGTCCTTTCTCGTGGCAGCATTCAATCGACAGTAATCTATACAAATGTGCCATCCGTTCTGAATGCGGGTGGGAATCTGTTCACCATTCTGTCCCGTTGTGATTGTGATACTTGTCTTCTTCGGGACGACATGGACGGGGCTGACCCATGTACTGTCTGAGATAGGGTAGATCACACCAGCGTCGAGTAGCTTCAGTATTTCCTTCTTAACGACCTCCATCATTGGAGGGTTAAGACGACACTGTGGTTGGCGAACAGACTTGCTAGCATCATCTAGGTGTATCCGATGAGTGCACAAGGCTAGAGATAGTCCCATGATGTCTGCAATTGTCGACCCAGTAGCTTTCTTAAATTCCTTCAGTAAGGTGACGAGGGTTGTCTCTTCGTCAGTGTCCAGTTTGCTGGAGATGATCATGGGCAGAGAATCATTACCTCCAAGGTAGGCATACTTCAAGTGCGTGGGCAAGACTTTGAGTTCTAAATTCAGAGCCTGCACAATGGAAGGGGGGATCTTAGTGTATTTAAAAGGTAGAGGAGTTACCACCATTTTGAAGGGGGAATGAGGAGTGGTTTCCAAAATAGTGACGATCTCGCTCAAGTCGGGAAGGGTGATGAATTTGGAGTCCAGGTGATCCATGGCTGCGAAATTGACACTATTGGCTAGGGAAAGTTGTAGAGAGTCAACAGAAAATAAGTCAGCAATTTCCTCAACATCTGGATCAATGATATCAATAAAATTAAGACTCGAGAACTCAGAAGGGAAACGCATAGCATCAAGCATGTTGAATCGGATGATCTGTCTGTCAAACTCGAGGGTAATGGATGCATCGTGGACGTCGATCTTGGCACGGGCAGTCCTGAGGAAGGGTCGACCTAGGAGAACATCAGAGGGTCTGGTACCCTGCTCATCTTCCATGCTGATCACATAGAAATCGGCCGAGAAGAGGAGACTGCCAACTTGGACGAGGACGTCCTCAATGATGCCTTCCGGATAGATTACTGACCGATTCGCCAGTTGGATGATGACTCGTGTCGGCTTCAGTGGTTCGAGGCCTAGTCTGGTGAAGATCGTCAAGGGCAAGACGTTGATACCTGCACCTAAGTCACACATAGCTTTTCCAATGTTAGTGCCCCCAAGTTTGCAAGGGATGGTAAACATCCCTAGGTATGCACACTTTGGAGGGATTTTTCTTTGAATAACAGCGGAAACATTAACACCCACGCTAATTTTATTCACGCCTGCCAATTTGCTTTTGTTAGTGCATAAAGATTTCAAAAACTTAGCATAACGTGGAACGCTTTTGATAACCTGCAAAAGTGGAATGTTAAGTTGAACTTTATTGAACAAGTCAAAAATTTCTTTTTCCTCTTTATCTTTTTTCTTTTTGACTAACCTGTGTGGGAATGGAGGCACAAGGACATTAATGATGAAGTCTTCAGAGAATTCGGACTTCTCATCGATTTTAATTGGGGTACCTGGTTTCCTAGAGGTGTAGAACTTTTTTTCTTTTTCGGTTGTGACTTCTGCGTTGTCAGCGGCAGGTGTGGAATCCGGGAGTTCAGCTTCTCGGGCAAGCGGCTAGTGATCAGGTAAGTGCGCATCACTACGAAGTGTCATGGCACAAGCTCCGTGCTTAGGATTGGCTTCTGGTTGTGGCGGCAATCGTCCTCCATTCTTCATCTCCTTCACCTCTGCAGATAAAATACCCAATTATTGTTTAATATCAAGAACGAGTGTGTGTAAATTTGGTACCTCAGCTACTTGGGGTGTGGGCCCCATGGGTCCTTGCGGAGCTTGGTACTGGTATTGCTGATTGTTAGAGTAGTTGGGCCGGGGTTTGAAATTCCGGAGATTAAAAGGCGGCTGCTGCTGATTATGGAATGGATTCTGCGGTTGCAATTGGCTCGGCCCAGGCTGTTGCTGGTGGTTGTTGCCGTAGCTTAAGTTTGGGTGACGCCAGCCATTATTGTAATTCTGGGTGTAGGAGTCATACTTCCTGGGGCTCCATTGTAGTTCCCTATAGCATTCACATCTATCTCATCCGGGATGTGTGGGCAAGCATCCGTGGGGTGGTCAGTGAAGTTATAGAAACCACATGCCTTGATATGCACGGGCTGACCGGTAGATATGTTCTGAAGCATTCCAGTAATGGTGGTGAGTTGATTTTCCATAGCAGCAGCTCGGGCGTCGTGGATAACAGGGGCCAATTGATCCAAAGGTACTGCATTCTTGGCCATAAGTTCTAAGAGGGCTTTGGCGTCCATAGGGGTTAGGGCAAGCAGAGAACCACGGCTGGCAGCGTCAATTAATTCTTTGTCTCGCCCTCGCAGTCCCTCATAAAAGTATTGGCTGAGAGTGTGGTCAGGGATGTTGTGCGAGGGGTAAAGGGTTTGCATCTTTTTATAACGGTCATAGTACTGTCCTAGGTTCTCGTTCTCTTTTTGGATAATGGAAACCAGCTGCTTCTTGGTAACGTTGGCCATAGTAGTGGGGTAGTACTTTTCCGTGAATGCTTTGAACATATCGGCCCAGCTGGTGATGGATAGGGCAGGCAGGTCATAAAACCAGTTACGTGCGTCATCTTCGAGTGACCACATAAACGCTCTTAGCTTAGCTTGGTTGATATCCACCTCTGCGGGGTTCAGGGCTTCGCAAACAGTGTGGAGTTGCTGAAGATGTCGAAGTGCACTCTCCCTAGGGATGCCATGGAACTTAGGTAAATAGTGGAGAACTGAATGACTTGATTACCCAATCGTGGGTTACAGTAGGCCATGCGATGCACCCGACAGTGGCCTCAACGGTAGCGTTCAGATCCTCTATGGAGGGGTTGACAACAACTTCTTCTTCGTCAGCCATTGCTAGTTGTTCGGGAGGAAGGTGATCGTCAGCGGCTAGATCGAGTTGTTCGATGTAAGGGGGAGGTTCCAAGGGATCAGAGGGGGGGGGGGGGTTCAGGTGAATTTGATGTAGGAGTTACAGATTGATGTTGCTTGGCCAATTTGCGAGCTAATCGTTCTGATCTCCTGATTTCGGGGTCGTAAGGCAGTAGAGTTGTGTTAGACGACCTGGTCATACAAAAAGAAAAGAGAGTTAATATCGTCAATCCCTAGCAGCGACGCCAAAATTTGATCGGTTGTCGAACCCGTAAAAAATAATAATAAAACCTACAGTCAAGTGCACAATAAATTGTGTATAGTGGCAACAGGGTTGAACACAGGGATTAAGGGATTAACACTCTAGTCGATTTGTAAAACAAAGAGATCCAAACAAGAAAGTAACAAAGGGGGGTTTTGAATGGTTGTTTTGATTATCAGTTATTGATAAGATTCGAGGTCGTGTCTGATCGGAACGGCAGCGATCGGTCGTCGGATGTACCTACAAAGCGCCGGAGGGGGGGGGGGGGGCTCCGGCGTAGACACTCCGATGCTTAAGTCAGTTCGGGGATACAAAGTAACAAGAGGTTCTGCTGGGTGATCTCGATCTTACCTTCTGTTTGAAAAAGTAGGGATATTTATAGGCCTTGATGGCGATACCTGGCGATAACAGTCTAGGCGATGTCTGGTGATGACGTCACGAGCGATGCCAGTAGGTGACGTCATGAGCGATATCTAACGGGCTGCCGGGAGCGATAACCTCGTGATTCCCTAGGATGGGATGATGTCGTGCGCACAGAGACGCGTGAGTCCCCCCTCCGCTGATGTCGACCATCCTAGGAATCCTTCGCTGATCCCTGGGCGATATGAAGATATACTATGGGACTTATAGGAATCCGTCCTGGCAGGAGCCGCAAATGTAGTAGTGCCGTTAGGGTTGTCTTGATTGTTATCATAAGCCCAACTGAAAACGAGCCCAAGTGTTTACCAAGGGCTGTCACTCCCTGTCCATGTCTGGAATCTTAGGTGAGGGTTTGTTCTTTCATAAGGCGATAGGCTCCTAGGATATCCGAACTTCCTTGTCTCCTTTAGCTCAATACAGATTGGTCTAAACGATGGGCTAGGGCTCATATTTGAAGCTTTCCTCCGAGCGAACAGATTCCGGCCTTCATTTTTGTCTCATGCCCAGTCTTCTGGAGGCGTTAAGATATCCATGAGAGACGCCGCTATCTCGTTCGTAATTATTAGGGCATTGCCTTCGTCTAGCGATATTATTCGGCCTGGTCCCTTTGGCAGGACTTTGGGAAGTCGCAACTTCACTTCTGTCGCAGGAGAGCTGCTGACGGGCCACTTGCGATGTCGCCAAGGACTGCGGCCGAGTCATTCCGTAGGCTCGCATATGTTCCGGTCCATCATCCTTTCAAGTGTACTGCAAACACATAGAGGAGATAGGTACTCATGGAGAAATTAGCAAACTTTGTACTTACAGGGATTTTGAGATCACACAGGCCTTGTCTTTCTTTTCTGCTTAAGGAAACAACGATATTGACGCGGTTTTACGCCATCAGCTGCCTTCGATTAACGTGGCTTTATACCACTAGATACCTGTGAGGTCGGCGAGGTTTTATGCATCTAGGGCTACCTGCGACATCAACGAGGCTTTACACTGTGGATACCAGTAACCGTACGGCTTTTACGTCATGGCTACCCATAATGTCGTGCCTTTTGGCATTTTTCCATATTCTATCTCGTACCCCTCCGAGCATCTGTATCGCGGATAGTTCACGAACACCGACCTTCGCTTCAGCTTCGGGTCCATCGGCCCTCGAGGGTAACGGGACGGCTCACCTTTTGAGGACCTCCTTTTCTTTTCCAAGGCCCTTCTCTTGGAGCCTATAAATCGGGGAGCTTTTTCCACCCACGTTCTCATCATCTTTGGCAACTTGCATTATGGATCATTTGACTAAAAAATTTCTCCTTTCGAAGGGCCACTCTCTCAAGAACCTCAATGATGGTGACGTTGGGTTCCTAGAGAACATGCTGGTCAAGACTTCTGAGGACATCTTGGAGCTGCAGGGGATGCTGACCCCACTCCATTCCAGGCTGGGAGCCACGTCTCTGGAGGATTTCAGTCCTTTGGAGAGCGTGTCGAAGCTGGCTGCCTCCATCGCTCGGATTCAAGTGGTGATCGCCATGCTGCAGCAGCGCAAGGATATGCTGGGGTGCTGCCTAAAGGGGATGAGAGCCACCTCCCATGATCTAATTCTGGTCATGGATTCCCTGAGAGACCTTCCCGAAGTACCCGAAGATGCTGGCTCTGACGCGTGATATCAGTGGCTCCCTTTGAGCCCTTTTTACTTTTCCTCTTGTCATGCCACTGTACTTTTCGGCCATTAAGCCATAATAAATAAACTATTTTTATTATGCCACTTTGCAACTGTTCTTCTTCTTTAATGCGCCCTTTGTCTTTTTTCCATTGGAGGTATTCTTAGCCAAACTGAAAACGATTCAGCTACTGGGTGATTTTCTGGTTGGCTGTTCTGCATTAAATCTATGCCGCTATTGTCCTGGCAACAGATTGGGCGGTTTTGCGGTTTTCCTTGATTCAAGTAAGATTTCAACAGGTGTGACTTCAAATCCTTATTTACACTTCAGGCTGTACACGTGTCCACCCTCAAGGGTCGGGTTGGAAGATCGAAGATCCTTTTTTCCCGATTTTCTGGCTATTTAAGGGGATCCTCTTTCCCTTGTTTTTATTCACCTCCTTGTTCGTCTTTTTCCTTTGCTAAGCAATCTGCAATCTCATGGTTGATTCTCATTTTTTGGATACGACCACACGAGATTCCCCACCAACTCCTCCGACTTCTCCCGATTCGGATAATCCTCCTCCGTCACCTCCTTGGAGGCCGACAGTTTCGCAAGAGGCGGAGGAAAGATGCTGCGAAGGCATCTAGATCATTCTTTGATTCTCTTGCTTCTCTCTCTACGAAGGGAGAAGAAACGTCTTTCCTTCCTAGCGAGTCACCACAAGGGGCTTCCTCTGCCTGCTCAGCCATTGGAACGGTATCGCCAGCTGTTAAGGAGGAGTCAGATCGATCGTCAGTTCGCGCAGAGGGGGAGGGTTGAGGAACCTTTCCCTCTCGTTGACGAGGATCCATCGCTTTTAGGTGATGATGATGATGACGTGGTCTACTGCTATGGCATCTCCTGGTCTGACGGTGAATAGTTGTGCATACCATGCCTCTTTGTAGATGCCGTATGGCTTTCCCAAAATAATAAAATGACGCTTTATTTTCTTTTCGCTCTCCTGCCGCTTTTCTCCCTTTATTTTTTCAGGTTTCCAGGGTTATCGCGGAAGTGTGCCTTTCGCTGGGTGCAACTTCCTTTCGGTTTTCAATCAGTAACTGTCTTCTCCAAAAGACACTGATGACTGCCCACGCGTCCTTTTCCACTCTGCACGTGTTTTATTTTTACAGGCTGTTTCTTTTTTAGGTTTAACCTTTATAAGGAATTCGCTCTTCTCTTTTGGTACTTTTGCTAATACTTCGAAAATCTTCGTATTTTCTCTCTTCTGTGCTTCTTTCTTCCCGAGGGGTTTTACTGCAATTGCTCGCCGGTGCCGACGGCCTGTTTACTGGCTCTTTGCTCTAGGTATTTTGTTTCTCTATCGCCATAGCTTTACTTTTCCAGTTCATTATGTCTCGCGCTAGATCCTCTGCAGTTATCGAAAATTCCCTAGATCCCGAAGTTAGGAGAGCTCGTAGTGTTTTTGATTGTAATGAGGTTTTGAGGGCTGAGTTAGAGGAGAACGGTATCACTTTTCCCACGGGATACCGGCCCTTTGTCCCTTTGAAGGATACTCGGCTTACTGATGCCATGTGGGGAACGTTTCGGCTGGTTTATTTCAAGATGTTTACCTACGGATTTCGTTTCCCACTTCATGCTTCTCTGATGAAGCTGCTAAACCATTACGATATCAATCCTGTTCAAATAACTCCACCTTCTTGGTGTGGGCTTTACGCCTTTCTTCGTTCGTGCGAGATGAAGCATATTTTCACTCCATCGCTCGATCTGTTCCGTACATTTTTCACCATGAGGTGTCGCAGCTACTTGGTGGATATTACCCCAAGTTGGAATGATGCCCTTGTTCGGTTCTTCTGGCGGAACTTTCAAGGTTTCGAAGAGACGTGGACAACTGGAAAAATGGCTTCTTCACCCTTCGCTTGCCCTCTCGATACTGGCGCGGTGGTTTCAACCGAGAGATTACCAGTGCCGCTTGGCGAAAACCAGATGTGCTGTCTAGTATGGATGTGTCTAATGTTACCGCCCTGTTAGAAATAGAAGGGCCCTTCCTCATTCGGGAATTTGCTCGATTCAGGCCTTTGCCAGAGTGTGTCGTTGGTGAGTTTTTCTTTTGTCACCTTATCGCTTCGATTTTCTTGCCATATTAAAATATTTTATTGGCAGGTAACGCTGAGGGTCGCTCTTCTGAACGTGGTGCCACTTCAGATGTTACCTCCTTCTCCTCCGCCTGAAGGCTCAAGTTGTCCGCCTATTCTGCCACGAGGAAAGAGAAACAAAACCGTCGCGACACGCAGCGCATCCGCTCGACCTTCCCGTTTCCTTGAGAATTGGCTATCGTCTCCTGGTAAGGGAGTGGCTCCAAGTAACCCTGTGATTGAAGAGGTTGACAGTGATAGCGAAAGCATGGATACCGGTTCCGAGCTGCGTCATGCCACCCTTGCCCAACGGATGAAACTTAGGTCGAGAAAGAGTGAACCCGCAGCGGAGTCAACTGAGGACGATAGCGATGAAATGGCCGCCGAGACGGAGCGTCTCATAAAGAGAGTTCGTAAAGAGAAGTCTGACCCACCAATTCCTCCCGTGGAGGAAGTCAACGCGGTTCCCTCCGAGGGAGTTAACACTTCACACGTCACGGGTGCCTTACCGGTGACGGAAGAGGTCAAGGTGCTCTCTGTCATTCCTCCCAAAGTTAACGAGGCTTCAGCAGCGGTGGGCTCTCCCTTGTCGTCAGGCGGTCCTATCTCTCCGATCCACTCCTTTATTCCGGATGTGAACTTATCGGTTTCGAATCCGATCGCTCCTCCTAACCCTCCTCCACAGAAACCTCAGCCTTTGTTTCTTTCTTCGATCTCAGGCATTGGTGATTCCGCAAAAAGTTGTTCTCCTCCTTATATCGCCAATCTTTCCCCTCAAAGTCTTCAAGGCCCTACCACATATCAGCTGGACTTGTCTTCCCTTGGTACCGACGGTCTTCGCGCTTTAGGGATATCAGACCCACTATCGCGAGAAGAGCCAGTGGGCCCAATAGTGGGGCAAATGTTTACTTCTTCGAAGGACAAAGAAGAGTTCTTGCGGCATCCTCCTGAAGCACGACATTCACGCCTTCTGACTGACATGCTGGCCAGTTTCCGCGAGCTAAATTACTTTTTCGAAGATCAGCGTGACAAGGTTCGGCCTTCTCTTGATTTGAAGGGAGAACTAAGCACTTCCTTAGGGAAGGTAACGGAGCTGTCGCAGCTTCAGCAGCGAACCTGGGCGGAGTTGAACGACTGTCGTGCTGAGCTTGCTCGAGAAAAATCGAAAGGGAAGGCTAAGATAGAGCTTCTGGAGGCGGAATTTGTGGTGGCTGACAAAAAGAATATCTTCCTTCGCGAAGAGATAGCGTCTCGTGATGCGGATTTGGCCAAAGTACCTTCAAAGATAGCCTGGTGGAAGAACAAGACCATGGAGGTTTGTATCGCTGAATTTATGAGTCTCCATCGCCAGGGAACTGTCAATTCGTCAGTGCTGGCTGATTACGCTTCCAAGAGAATGAAGGATCTGGGCGAAGGTGAGGGAGATCTTCCTTCTTCTAGAGAAGAGCGGGGGAATGGTGATTGCGATGTCCGCGAGGGCCCATGATTAATCAAGGTTGCTCCATTTAGAGGATTCTTCTGTTTATTTGTTTCTTTGTCTTGTAATAACGCCTTGTTGTGCGGCAATATCCGTATTTTACTGCTATTTGATTTTTATTCCGCTTTTTCGCGTTAGCTCAAAGCTGCCTTTTTAATTAACGCAATCTTGCGTTATCTCCTTTCTTGCGATATCGCGTTTGTTTTTTCCAAGAAATGGTATCTACTTTTCAGAGCATTTAATGCTTGCTATCTTCTCATTAGAAAAGTCGTGATTGTGCAGGCACACGTGTCCGTTTCTTCCGGCGCTGTAGGCTAGCGTGTTCGAGAACTTTATCAAAATCGAAGCGTTGTAGCGATTTTCTAGAATTGCACTCATTGCTTGAGTCTGTTCCTCATGTCGCTTCCACGCAACGACTGTGGCATCCGTCGTTTCGTTCGATTACTAGGGTTATAAAAACCAACATTTATTCTTTTCCTTTTCTTTTATCATTCCACTTTCTCGTATTTTCTTTTAGCCGTCTTGCTTTCTCCCCATTATTCAAGGCTCTCGAAGTGCTTTTTCCCTAAAGGTATTTTCTTTCTCCTCCATCGTCTTCTTTATCTTTTCTTCTTTAATTCTGCCATGGCTAAGACTCGCCGTTCCGAGTCGAAATCTGCCGATGAGAAAATGATGGATATTACTGCTAGTGTTATCACATCTGAGGCCGCTCTCCGTGAGCATTTGGCCGCCCATAATGCTGTTATCCCTGACGATTATAAGGCCACTGTTGCCCCTGAGTCGATACGTTTGAACAGCATTTTGACGGGCAATCGTAGGGTCTTGTATGCGCAAATGTTCCGTTATGGTTTCCGGTTTCCCATCGACTCTTTTGTAAAAGACTTGCTTATTGCCAGCGATCTGAATCCGGCCCAATTATCCCTGAATGTGTATTGTTGTGTTTATGCTTTCCTGGAACTTTGTAAATACAAAGGGATCACTTCCCCTTCCCTTCTGCTGCTCAAATCTCTTTTTAAGCTGATGAAGTGTCGGGGAGTGATAACGATATCGCCCCGCTTCGACGATGACTCTCTCAAGTCTTTTACTTGGAAACTCCTCCACATCGAGTCTTCCGTTGATGCTTGGAAAAAGGAGTTCTTTGTGATAGATCTTCCTGAAGATCCTGGTTCCTGGTGGCGATCTGGGTTTAACCAAAACGTCGATGATAACGTCTGGAGTGGACCAGGGACCCTTCCTCAATGTGAATAAGACTGGTTAAACAAATTTCTCAAACTGGAAATCAGCGTTCATATTCGTCAAGTTGCTTGTAGAATGGACATTCGTTCTTGTGTTAAACGTGAGTGTCGCGTTACTCCCTTCTTTGTTATCGCTGATACTAATGCTGACGTTATTTTGTGATCTCGCAGCGACGAATCCCAACTATAAGCCCGAAAGCGTAAGGAGACGCCTAAAGAGGGCTCAAGAAAGAGAAGAAAAGGAGAGAGCTACCTCCACGGAAGCTACTGATAATCCCACGGAACTGCCGGCTACTTCCGCGAGTCTTGCTCAAGTATCCTCTTCTTCAGCTGGTGAGGGGAATACCGATATTCCTTCAGGCGTTCCCATCGTGACTGTTGCTGCTCCTCCCGCCCAGCCTTCTTCTTCTTCCCAGGCTCCTAAGGCCATTGCCAAAGGAAAAAAGAAGAGAAAAACAAGAAGCGTTGCCGCCCTTACACCTTCTCCGGACGCGACAGGTTCTTCAGAAGCACCTCCTCCCACTACTGTTACGGTAAGGGTGTCTTTTAGCCACGATATGCTACATTCCAATGTCTGCCGTCGTTTGATTTCTCTTTTCTATATTTCATGTTGCGTTCTTGGCAGGACACTACCGCTGTCGCTACCTCCGCTCCTCCCTCAGGCGATATGAATTTGGGCTACATGCTGGCTGGTTCTAAGAAAAGACAGCGGCTGGGAGGTGAGGGGGGAAATCCATCTTCCTCTACCACCGGGATGGAGAACAGACCTGAGGACGTTTTTGACTCCATGACTGTTCCCCAGGGAGGACATTCCTCGGAATTTTTAGCGAACTTGGGCACAAGCGAGACTTTTGGGGTTTCGCCCAATTCTTTCGGAGGTCCCGTTCACGCATATTCCTCCAATCTGGGATATCAAGAGGGCTTGCAGGATTTTTCAGGCTATCAGCCTCATGGTGTTTATCTTGCTCCAGGGGGTTCGTCCACACAGGTTCACCCTCATATTCCTCTGGCGTTTGTTCCTTCGAGCATCCCCCTGTTGCACCGTTATGGCGAAGGAGGAGCCACCTTCAACTTTGCGGCGGATCTTAGTCCGATAAGTGGGGGTGGCACTATGACCCATCAAGTTGGACTGTATGATCTCCGTAACACTGGTTTAGCGGCATTGGGGGGTGATGGCTCGGATGAAGTTTCGGCTTTGCTGGCTTCCCAAATCTTGGCGTCTGCGGCAGAACGGGAGGCTTTCCTTTCCAAGACCGAGGTTGATAGGGTGAACTCATTACGCTCCAATCTTTTTACTAATATGATGAAATTCCATTACTGGGTGGAGGAGGTGCAGCGTCAGGCTGCCTCTCTTTCCTCCTCCTTGGAGGAATTATCGCGAGAGCGAAACGAGAAGAAGTTGCTGGAGGAGCGTACGCAACTATTACTGGCCCATCAGGAGCTAAAGAAAGAACATTCTGATGCCTTGGCAGCGGAGAGGGCCAAAAATACTGTCTTGGAAAATGAGAAATCATCCTGGGCCAAAGAGAAAACTGCCCTGGAGGAAGAGTCGGCCGATAGGAGTCTGTGGTATGTTGAGCAGACTGCAGCTATTTTAGTCGATTGCTTTGAGGAAGTCCATGGGGTCGATGCGTACAAACCTGATGAGGTCACGGCAGCTTTCAAGCGAAAATCTGCCCATCTTAATGAGGAGGGTTTTCGCCAAGCTAAAGCGGCAGGCTGGAAACGGAGGAACCCCGAAGGTTGACGTGCCTCGAGGCTTTGCCGCCATTTCCTTAGCAATTGAGCGTCACTAGATTTTTGTCATTATTTTGACCACTGAAGTTTGTAGCCCCTTAAAGCATTTTGATGTATTCAGACAACTTCTATCGCTATCTTTCCTTTCCTGTAGTTGTCTACTTACGAACTCTTTTGGCGTTATCTTCGCCCTGTTATCACGATGCTTTTACTTTTTCGAGCGGATCCTTAGCAGTCCCATCAAAATTACTAAAGTTAGTATCGAGTTATCTTTTCCAGTAAGCCTTATGATATCATTGCTTACGAGATCATTGCTCCTTCCGCTACCCGAAAAAGTATTCTGCACATTCCTAATTGCTAAGGGATAGTAATAAGAAACACGTTACGAGGGATAGTAATTACCCGTAGGAGCCTTTCCGCTGCCATCATAGGGCGTTACCATGGAACCCGCGTGAATCGCTTTCACTATCAGCTCTATACTTCACCAGGGGTTACACATCTGGTTACTAGCTGGAATTTCACGATTCTCCGCGTTTCCCTCCTTTAGCGATCAGCCCGAAAAGTGCCTCATCTTAGTGAGCTGTCGGATCGGGACGGCTATCACAAGGCTGGGGAATTTTCACTTTTGGGCGTTGTCCTCGTGTCTAGAACCGTGTCCTTACTTAATGGTCTGGCTGCAGCAGCCCAGCCGTTAAGATAGGATTCTTGTTTCTAGACGGAGTTTCTATTTCTTTTGGGCATGCCTCGTCTTGATGGGGCGTCTCTACGAGAACGGTCAGTACAAGAGAAGGACTTTTCACTCCCAAAGATACCGGGTAGTGCCCTCACTTAATGAGCCATCTGATCAAGATTGGTCATCACAAGGATAAGACTTTTCACCCCCGGGGGCGTCTAGGATCTTTCAATCCGACGCTCATTCAAGGTATGTTGGGTCGTGCCCTCACTTAGTGGGCCATCTGATCAAGACCGGCCATCACAAGGATAGGAATTTTCACTTCCAAAGGCCAACGCGAAGGGTGTTTCTCCGGTACTAGTCTTAACGGTCATGCGGTACGCCCACATCACGTATGGCAGCTCATCAGCCCACTTCTTTTTAGACCCTTCTAGGTTTTTCTTGATACCGCTGAAGATGCTCTGATTGGTTACTTCCGCCTATCCATTAGTTTGCGGATGAGCCACGGAGGAAAATCGTTGCTCGATCCCGAATTCTGAGCATTGGTCTTTGAAGAATTGGCTGGTGAACTGCATTCTGTTATCGCTGACAAGGACGCGAGGTACGCCAAACCTCATGATAACTTGATATTTGAAGAAACGCCAAGTTTTTTCTGCCGTGATTGCGGCGACCGCTTCAGCTTCCGCCCACTTAGTGAAATAGTCTACCGCCACTATCACAAACTTCAGTTGGGACCTTGCCTTTGGGAATGGGCTTAGGATATCGATCCCCCATTTAGCAAAAGGACAAGGGGCGATAATTTCAGATATTTCAGCAGCAGGTCGCCGAGGAATTTTGGCAAACTCCTGGCCCTTAGGGCAAGTTTGCACATAGTTGTGGCAATCTCTTCGGATGGTGGGCCAGTAGAATCCGGATCTGATGACTTGTGCCGCTAGGGTGCCACCTGATACGTGCATACCACATATCCCTTCATGGATTTCGCGCAAGGTGTGAAGACCCTCTTGTTCAGATATACATTTGGCGGCTAGGTGAGAAAAACATCTCCGAATCAAATTCCCGTCATAGTACGTACAACGAGCTGCCTGTTTCAGCACCTTCTTATTTTCAACGATGTCCTCCGGCAGTTCCTCATATTTCAAGTATTTGATTACGGGAATTCGCTAGTCGCTCTCACGCTCTTCCACACATAAAGATGCTTGCTCTTCCATGAAGGACGGTACCGATAGCTCACGATAATATACGCCTTTGGGTATGGACGCTTCCGGATTCGTGGCCAATTTGGCTAGATTGTCAGCTTCAGCGTTTTCCTCCCTAGGAACATGCTCGAAGCTGACTTGCATGCCTTCTTTCTTTATCTCCAATAATTCTCGCTTTACTTTGGCGAGATATTGAATCATGATGGGTTCCCGGGCCTGAGAGTGCCCCAAGACCTGGTCAATTATCAACTTGGAATCACCACAGATCTTTAGACGCAGGTCTTCTATTCTTCCAGTATCGTGCCTCTCTTTAGAAGAAAGTCCTTTCCCTATTCTGAGCCCGGCTAGCAACGCCTCATACTCTGCCGCGTTATTAGATAACGGCTGTAGGATTCGAATGACGTATCATATTTTCATGTCGTGCGGCCCATTTATGAAGATTCTGGCTCCCGCCAGCTCTTGGTTTTTGGCCCCATCCACATGGATGATCCAAAGGTCCGTATAGGTTTCCGGAAACGGGAGATCCATATCGCCCCATTCTGCTTCAGGTATGCCGGCCAAAGGATCCTCTGTAAAGGTACATTCCGCTATGAAATCAGCCAGGATCTGAGCCTTTACGGACGGTCGAGATTGATACCTCAATCCATACTGTTCTAGTTCAAGCGCCCAGATCAACATTCTTCCTGAAGATTCAGGCTTTCGAAATATTCTTTTCAGAGGTTGGTCCGTAAGCACGATAACGGAATAGGACTGGAAAAATCGGTCCATTTTGCGGGTAGCTTGAATAAGAGCGAACGCTATTTTTTCAATTTGAGCGTATCGCAACTCCGCATCTTTCAGAACGTGACTCACAAAATAGACCGGGCAATGAGAGTGGTTATCGTCGCGAATGAGGACGGCACTGACCACTTTGTCCGCAGCGCCAAGATACAAATATAAGGTATCACCCGCCTCGGGTCTTGTCAACAGTAGGTCAGACGATAGGTAATCCTTCAGGCCGACAAATGCCTCCTCACATTCCGTGGTCCACCCGAACGAGGCTTTCTTGCGTATGACTTTGAAAAAAGGAAGACACTTCTCTCCTTGCTTGGAAATAAATCGCCCGAGGGCGATAACCTTTGCACCTCTTTAATGGTTCTTGGCGATATCATGTCTTGTATAGCTTTAACCTTTGAAGGGTTAGGCTGGATACCTTTTTGGTTGACCACGTAGCCCAAGAATTTTCCCGTCTGAAATGCGAACATGCATTTTCGGGGGTTTAACTTCATGGGACACTTTTTCATTACGTCGAAGACTTCCTTTAAGTCCCGCAGGTGATCTTGAAAGTTCGCGCTCTTTACCAATATATCGTCAACGTATGCTTCCACATTCCTCCCTATTTGTTCTTCGAATATCCTGTTTGCCATACGTTGGAATGTCGCCCCAGCGTTCTTCAGCCCAAAAGGCATCACCGTATAACAGTACGTGCCTTTGGAGTGAGAAACGCAGTCTTTTCTTCATCTTCCAAAGCCATGGGGATCTAGTGGTATCCAGAGTTGGCGTCCAGTGAACTTAAGTAAGCGTACCCGGCGGTCTGATCAACTAACTGATCTATACGAGGGAGCGGGTAGCAATCCTTAGGGCAGGCATCATTCAAATCGGTGAAGTTAATGCACATGCGCCAATCCCCATTGGGCTTAGGAACAAGGACAGGGTTCACTAACCAGGTGGGATATTGAACTTCGCGGATAAAACCTGCGTCAAGAAGCTTTGCTACCTCCTTGTCCACAGCCGACGCCTTTTTACTAGAGAACGCGCGTCGCTTTTGCTGAACTGGGCGGCCATCTGGGTCCACATTGAGCCGATGCTCGGCTATTTCGCGTGATATACCTGGCATGTCTGCGGGTTTCCACGCGAAATCTCCTTGACATTTGTTCAGCAGCCGGGCCAGTTAAAGGTTTTCCGCTGGGTTGCGTTTTTTGCTGATCAGGAAGCTTGCTTCCTTTATGCCAATTACTGGAACGGGTACCATTTTGTCTAGAGGTTGAGCGCACTTCTCATCACCCTACTCGTAGGGGTCCGCTGCTATACACACATACCTATCGCAGCTCCTTTGAGTCATGAGCGAGTAGCATTCCACCGCCAGCTTTTGGTCGCCCTTTATGGATACTACCCCATCCCAGGAGGGGTATTTCATTTTTAGATGCTTCTGATATATAACCGCTCCGAAGCGGTTGAGAAAAGGTCGCCCGAGTACGACATTGTAGGGCAAATTTAAATCCACGACAAGGAACAACAAGTTCTCTGATCGTTTATAGGTGTCTTCTCGGAAATATATGGGCAAAGTAATTACCCCCGTAATAGGGATTGGAACCCCATCAACACCGACTATAGGCCGTTTGCTAGGCGTTAGCTCGTTGTCAGGGCGTTTCATGAGATTGTACGCTTCCAGCGAAAAGAGGTTCACTGCGCTCCCGTTATCAATAAGAGTTCTTCTGATTCCATGACTGGCGATGACGGGCATAACCACCAGCGCATCATTGTGCGGATAGACAACGCATTTCTCGTCTTCTTCGGAAAAGGATAATATCATTCGATCCAAAATGCCTATCGCACCTCCCTTTTTTGTCGTGCCATCCCGTGTGCATTTTTCTCCTTTCGCGGCGGTCGGTTGCTCTGATTCGTCCATATAATGGGTTCCTCCCGCAATGATGTTAATCATAGGGATGTACTCGTCGTCTACCGTAAGAGTTTCTCTATCTTTTCCTCCGGAGGCATTATCCTTCTGCGGAACGCGAGGAGGAACTGATCGTTCATCTGCCGTCATTTTCATGGGATTATTTCTGGCGTCTTCTCTTACTTGGGTGGCGAATTCTCCTAAATATCCTTCTTCCACCAGACGTTCTATCGCCAATTTTAATTCTCTGCACGCTTCTGTGGAATGTCCCCTGGCTTTGTGGAATTTACAATAAGCATTTTCCCTTCTCCCTAGAAGGACTCCTGGTTTTGTAGGCGCAGGGTAGCGGATGGGAAGATTTCGCTGCTCTGCTATCGCTAAAATCTCTGCCCTTGTATATTAAGGGAAGGAAAATCTGGGTCGTATGTCTGATTTTTATAAGAATCCCCTTGACGTCGAGTGGGGGAACCACCGGTTTTTCCCTTCGAAGGATGACCCTTTTGTCTATTGAAGGCTTTGGGGATATGATCCTTCCACCTGGCGTAATCGTCGATAAAATGATCGTCAAGAAAGGGCTTACGGGAGTAGCGGTAATTTGAGATGTCCCATGCAGCGCATTATACGTCCTATCTCTGTTTTCTTCTTCTTCCATTTTTGCATAATTATGAGCTTTAAGTCTCAACGCGTCTAAAGTCACTGGAGGGTCCACCATGAGCGCGTCTTTCAGTTTTCCGTAGCGGCAGTTCCTTTTCAGGGCTTCTATAGCAAAATCAATAGTGACACCCGGCGTTAATGACATTTCCAAATCGAAGCGGCTGAGAAATTCCTTAAAGGTTTCTTGAGGCATTCGTTGTATGTCAAATAACGCGGCGGCAGATTTCCTGATTGGAATCGCCGTACTAAATCTGCTCCGGAATTTAGATTCTAACTGTGAGAAATTATTAATGGATCCACCAAGGAGACCTTCAAACCAGAGACGCGCAACACCCGACAGTGTCATAACAAATATTTGGCACAACGCCGCATCACTGTGGGTCTGAAACTGAACAAAATCCTTCACTTTATTGATATGCGAGATGGGATCCTTGGTGCCATCATAAGTATCAGTGGGAAGCTTCACGCGTCGACTGACCCTATGACGTCTTATACGGCGGCTAAACGGGTGGCCCGATGTATCATCAAGAATTTCACGCGCATGACGCGGGGGAGATATTTCAGCCTGACGCCCCCTATTTTGCGGTTCTGGCGTAGGATGACGCCTAGGAGATCGACTTCGATACCTTCGACTACTGGATCTTTCACTGTACTCGGGAGACAAACTCCTGTTGGCTCCGTCCCTCCGTCCGTCCCACCGGTTCCTAACCCCTTCAAGTTGCCTATCTCCCTGTGGGAGAAGACCTTGCGGCATCTGTGGTACGTAAGCTTCTACTCTTCCTTGAGTGAACTGTACAACACTAACCGGAGGATCTCCCACGGACAAAGGCATCTGGAGGTTTTCTGGAAACAACGGTGATAAAGGTCGATCAGCGACAATAGATGGTGTGAACATGACGCGGGGAGGGAGACTAGATTCAGTCAAATATTCCAACCGAGAACGAAGGGCCGCTATTTCCATTGTAAAAGGATGTTCATGATTAAGTATAGATCCCCCCGAAAGAGGAGTGGAGAAATCGGATCCCGCTGTCTGAGATGACGAAACGACCGTTTGTGAGGAGACAAGTCCCCCTGCAATTCCGACCGAACGGTCTAGAGATCCCGAAATTATTGGTTGCGACGTCATAGAGAGATCAGCAGTGGCAAAAGGGAATAACTGTCTGCGGATTGAGAAAGGGATATTAGAGGATGATGATCGGATCGGCTCCGATTCTGTGATCATGACCGTTCCAATCTTCTGACTAAACGGAGCTTGGCTATTAAGGACGCTCACTTAATACACCAAAGCTCTCAATGAAAGCACCATTTGATAAGATTCGAGGTCATCTCTGATCGGAAGGTGGCAATCGGTCGTCGGATGTACCTGCAAAGCGCCGGTGGGGGGCTCCGGCGTAGACACTCCGATGCTTAAGTCAGTTCGGGGATAAAAAGTAACAAGAGGTTCTGCTGGGTGATCTCGATCTTACCTTCTGTTTGAAAAAGTAGGGATATTTATAGGCCTTGATGGCGATACCTGGCGATAACAGTCTAGGCAATGTCTGGTGATGACGTCACGAGCGATGCCAGTAGGTGACGTCATGAGCGATATCTAACGGGCTGCCGGGAGCGATAACCTCGTGATTCCCTAGGATGGGATGATGCCGTGCGCACAGAGACGCGTGAGTCCCCCCTCCGCTGATGTCGACCATCCTAGGAATCCTTCGCTGATCCCTGGGCGATATGAAGATATACTATGGGACTTATAGGAATCCGTCCCGGTAGGAGCCGCAAATGTAGTAGTGCCGTTAGGGTTGTCTTGATTGTTATCAGTTATCTAAAATAGTAGTAAAGGAAAATAAGGGAGGAAGTAAATCAATAGAGGAGAGGTTCCCGGTAAGAATCTGTGTCCGGTTGCAATTATGGTCAGCCGGTCATTGGTGCAAGTATCGTCTACCCCGAGCCGATAGACACGCTATGAGGACCAGGTACGCTTAGGTCCCCTGCTTACCTTCGTAATAGAAGCTACCCCAAGGTACGCTTATGGGGTAACCTTGACAGTCCGCCATCCTCTAAGGTACGCTTATGGAGACAATACTTGGCTGCACATGAAGAGGAGGTAAGACGCGTCTAGGGCGAGACACTCAGTACGCTCGAGGCTCTACCCTAACGATCCGTTTAATCCAACTGGAGGAGACTAGCATCCCAATTACTTCCAGAATGGTTATCTACTTTACCCTGCAGCTTCGCGTTAGGTATAACCACAAGGATGATTATAATTCCCTAGTTGATCAAGCTTGTAATTAAACCTAGATAATTTGACATTTAAATATTAAACAAGACAAATATTAGCCTAGAATATGTGAAGCACAGTTTGACCTCACGGCTTCCCTTGCAACCTTCAATCGATTCTTACCAAGAACAAGAAGACTAGCTGCTCATATTAAAAGTAAAAACAAATAAATAAATAGATTGCATAATTTAAATAGAAGAAGGGAAAAAGAAGAAGTCCTATTTATTACCGGCCGGAGCAAAGCTCCGGTTTATTGAAAGAAAGAACAAGAGTGTCGGAGGCAGAAGTAGCGTAAAAACTAGAGAAAAATGGAGGAGAGGTAGAAAACCTAATTACTAAAAGTACTTATAGTTTATTACAATTAAAATCCCTAATCTGACTGGAATTATATTCCTCAATGGTCTTCTACTGAGATTGGGATTCTCGGAGGAATTAATGAGCAGATCGCATGTGTTCCTTGCTTGCAACAGTTTCTTTTTTGCGCTAGAACTCCGCTGCCCTCTAGGAACATTCAGCTGCGTGGCCTAGCTGCTACATTCCTTCCAGAAAGTGATAGAAAGTGCTTCTTTTTGGATTTCCCTCCTAAATAGCCAAGATCTGTAAAAAGTGAAGATACACAACACCATTAGCAGCATCATGATCTATCTTAGTTCTTGGTTTCAATTCTAACGTTCCAGCCACTATATTTTATCTAGACCTAATTGCAACAACCTTTTTAACTAATGGAAATATACCTATCCTACCATCAATTGTAAAATTCCCATCAGGATCATATATAGGCCTCGCAACAACTGCCAAAAACATTATCTTAGGTATAAAATTAGTGCTTTTGGACGTTCTTACATGATCCTCTTTATCCGACAGAAAGTAGTATGTCTGTCTCTTCTTGGACAGCGAAAACCATTTCTCGTCGATGTGGACAACATTCTCCATGTCGGAGAAGGCAGGCGATGCTGGAGGAGCTATTGGATCTAGCATTGACAGGTAATGTTTTATCCTTTTGTGGTGATTGTCCTGTCAATAATCGCTTTATAGCATTACTATGGCGCCTCAATTCTCCACATTTCAGTTTCGCAATGAGATAGGTTTTTGAAACACCTAACGTAGAGGCGAGGCTCCTCAGAGTTGATCTTTGCATAAGAGGGATATCTCTAATCCTCTGGATATCAAACTCAATCCTTTTTCGACCATAATTTTTTCACACTAGTTAGTAAAACATTATGATTTTCAGACTCTTTCCCCCTTTTCCAGAGTCGTTGTACTGATCGGATCTTGACATTGAACACTGTGGCCACTTCTTGGGTTGTCGTTCTATTCAATTTCCTATTTTTACTCTTCTAGAGGAGCATTTGATAGGCTAAGACTCTCTCCTCAGCGCTCAGCTCTCTTATGCAAGGTTCGACACCTAGCATTAACACAACAAAACATGTAAGAACAAGAGAAGTTCAAAAAATATACAGAAAAATCTAGAAAGACGAAATAGAATCACCTAAATCACCAATATTAGCCTCTGGGTTGATATGATCCTTGGTCACCCGAGGCTCGTAGCACGTACTTTGATCTAGTTCTAGGCTTGGATTTTGATGCGGAATGAATAAACTTAGTCTTGAATGTTCGACCATGTTAACAACCTGTGCTAACCAACCCTAACGAATCAAGTGAGGATCTTAATTTGAATCTCTAACCCTGAACTCAACCTGTGAGAACCAACCTAGAGTAAACGAATTAATGGATGAACTTTCGGGTTTTACTTGCTATCCTAATAGAGTGTTCAGACTCAATGAGGGACAAGGTTCATGAGGATTAGTTGAGAAAATTCTCTCTGAATTTTGATTGAAAAGATAACGTAACCTGATAATGAAAAAGGTGGCTCCTTTAAATAGGAGAAACCCTAAATCCTTATAATAAAAGTCCTTCTTCTAATTGAACTTCTAATTAATTAATTAAAATAAATCCAAACTAATTTAATTAATTAATAAAATAACTAATTAAAAATAGAAAGTCTGAAGTTTCCATCTTTGACGTAAATTGGCAGCCCATTGAAATGATCAGAAAATTGACGTTGGCGGCATTCCGCTAAGCACTGCCACTCGTGGACTATTGTGTGTTTATTCTGCGCAAGAAAATGTTGACTAGCATAACTTTCAATCTGCTCTTCCGAATGGGCCGAAACCTATTCCAAACGAAAGCTAACATCTTGAAGTTTCATAAACAAGGTCGATCGCATAATTTTGACTTCTGTAGGCCCGATTGGGTTAGGAACAAGTCGTCTGACGAGTCCTAGAGTCCTAGTCGGCATAGAACTTGTGTCAACGAAAATGTTGGCTTGATCTTTTGGACGATCCACTCGTCCAAACGTCCTAAAATTAAAGATAACACATAAAGGTTTCCATAAAGCCTATGTAATCTCAAATCGGACTCTATTTGCTTGTCCATATGCTTATTGTGCACATGCGATGTGCCATATAGGTGCATGATACATCCTGGAATGGTATCATTCCCTCCCTCTTCGGAAAGATTCGTCCTCGAATCTTACTCAACATAATCTGCCCAAGAAAGCCTCACAAATATATGTTCAAAGCATACTCGCCATCTCCTACTGACGTGCTGTCGAGACACCTCAAAAATAATATTAAAAACCTGCTAACAAATACACAATAAATTGTATATAGTGGCAACAGGGTCGATCCACAGGGACTACACATAGACACTGACTTTTGTGTGTGACAAGGGCAAACAGACCAAAATAGTAACAAATTGGGGGGGGGGGGTTATTGATTAATCTAATGTAAACTAAGAAAGTAATAACAGACAGGAATAAAGCAAGTAAGAAATCAGTAGAGAGAGGGTCCTCAGTAGGAATCTATCTCTGGTTGCATTTACGGTTGGCCGGTCATCGGTGCAAGGATCTTCTACCCCTAGCTGGCAGATGTGATATGGGGACCAAGTACGTTTAGGTCCCTTGCTTTCCTTCGTACGAGAAACTATCCCAAGGTACGTTTATGGGATAGTCTTGACACTTCATCGTCCTCCAAGGTACGTTTATGAAGACAATACTCAAAGGCCCATTAAGAAGAGGAAAGACACATCTAGGGCTAGACACTCAGTACGTTCGAGGTACTACCCTAATTACTTGTTTAACCCAGCTGGATGAGACCAGCGACCTAATTACTTCCAACTGGTTGTCTACTTTACCCTGCAGCCTCACGTTAGTTATTACTACAGAGATGACTTTAATTGTCTAGGCCTAGCTACAAGTTGGCTGGACTCCTAACCAATCCTAGGTGAATTGACAAGTATTTGTTAAACAAATAAATACAAACCAGAAATATTTTAAACTCAATTAGACCTCACGGCTTCCTTTAGCAACCTTCGATGATTCCTACCAAGAAGAAGAGATTTAGCTACTCATACTCAAAGTAAAATAAACAAAATAAATAAAAAGAGATTGCATAAAGGAAGGAGAAGAAACGTTGCAAAAGGGCAGCTTAATACCGGCCGAAGCTAAAGCTCCGGCTTATTACAAAACAAGAAAAAGTCTCAATCGTCACCTTTAAAGAGGATGGGAGGAAGAAGAGATGAAAGAATGGGAGAAACCCTAGAAGGAGCACGTCCCCAAAAAGTGGTGGAAGAAGAAGTTCTGAAACCCTAATTAACTAAAAGTATTTATAGAAAGAGAAATGCTACACAGGGCGATTTGTCATCCCGAAGAAACGGAGCGAATGACGTGGACGTAATTCCATTATTTACAAAATTGCCATTATTAAAATTTGTAGGTTTTACAGCCTCCTTCCTCTTCGTGCTCCATCCTCAGCCCCCCTCTTCTTGCTCCAAACGAAATCCACCTTCTCAGTAACCAAGTCGCCTCCCTCCTCCATACCCAAGCAAATACGACCGCCACTCGCCACCGAATTAGTCGTTAATTTTCCTAGTTTAATGAGTTCGAATTAATTAAAAGGGGTATGGAATATGTATATGAACAAGGCCATTGATAGGACTGGTGCTGTTTTGAATTATCAACATTTTGGCGTGTGGATGTGCTGTCTTGAATTATCAGCATTGATAGGAGATAATAGCTTATTTTAGCAATTGCTTATGAGGTGAGGAATTTTTTTTTCCGAGTATTTTTATTTGTTCTTGGAGCAGAATTTTCAGTTTAGATTATTGTTAAAACATACTTGGGTTTTAACACAGCGAAACTAATTAAGAAAAACTGAAAATAGTTTGAATTGTTGCTGATTAATTGCTTGGTTAATTCACTGTGAATTGATTTTGCTTGATTAATTGCTTAGTTTAAATGTAATTGAAGCTTAGTTTAAATGTAATTGAAGCTTAGTTCATTTTATTGTTTGCTTCAGTGTAGAAGCCATAAATTTACTAAAAAATTACATCATTTCAGCATTGTAGGTGACTCTTGCAATGGAGTCTTTGCCTCAAAGTTATGAGCCACAAAGTGATGAGCCTTTTAGTGATGAGCGTCAAAGTGATTTTCTGGATACCAATTCTCCATTGCCTGAACCTGATGAAGAATTGATTCCGAAGTCAGGTTTGGTCTTCAAATCAGGAGAAGAAGTTTATAATTTTTATCATAAATATGCTTGTCAAGTAGGATTTGGTATTAAGAAAAAAAGTGGGAAGAATGATGATAATGGGAAGCTGAAGTATTATTCTGTTGAGTGTAGTAGAGGAGGCACATGGAAATCTGTAGCAAAAAATGCTTTTAATCTAAGACCATCAAAAGAACTAATTGTAAGGCTAAAATCAATGCTATTGTTAATGATGAAGGAGAGTTCATTATTTCTCATGTGAATCTTGATCATAATCATGAGTTGAGTCCTAGAAAAGCACGTTTTTTTCAGTGCAATAAAAATATAGATCCGTATGCGAAGAGGAGGCTTGAAACAAATGACCAAGCAGGCATACGTGTGAGCAATAATTTTCATTCTTTGGCTGTGGAAGTAGGGGGGTATGAGAACTTGACATTTACTGAGAAAGATTGTAGAAATCATATTCTTAAAGTAAGACAAATTAGGCTTGGGGTTGGAGATGCAACATCACTTAGCATGTATTTTGCATGCATGCAAAAGAGGAATCCTAATTTCTTTTATCTGCTTGATATAGATGATGACGGTCGATTAAAAAATGTATTTTGGGTAGATGCACGATCTATAGCAGCCTATGAATCTTTTGGTGATGTCATATCATTTGATACAACGTACTTAACTAATAGATATGACATGCCTTTTGCACCATTTGTTGGTGTTAATCATCATGGGCAGACTATACTTTTTGGATGTGGTTTACTCTCAAATGAAGAAACAGATACATACATTTGGTTGTTTAAAGCTTGGTTGATGTGCATGTCAAATGCTCCGAATGCAATAGTTACTGATCAATGCAGGTCCATTCAAAAAGCTGTCAAATTTGTTTTTCCTAATTCTCACCATCGTCTTTGCTTGTGGCACATTATGAAGAAGTTGCCTGAGAAGCTTGGATCACGGCATGATTACAAGCAAATTAAAAAAGTTCTAAAAAAAGCTGTATATGAGTCCATTGAGGTTCAAGAATTTGAGGAGATTTGGGGTAACATGATTAATGATTTCGATCTCAACAATAATACATGGTTAAGTGATTTATATGAAGATCGTCATCATTGGGTTCCAGTGTTCCTAAAAGGAATTTTTTGGGCTGGAATGTCGACAACCCAAAGAAGTGAAAGTATAAATGCATTCTTTGATGGGTATGTTGGTCCCAAGACGTCTTTAAAGCAGTTTGTAGAGCAGTATGATAATGCATTGAAGAGTAAGATAAAGAAAGAGATCAAAGCAGATTTTGCTTCGTTCAATTCCCGTATTCCTCTGATAACTGATTACAGCTTTGAGAAACAACTTCAAGATGCCTACACAAATGAACTATTTCGGTTATTTCAGGATGAGGTGCGGGGTTTGATGTTCTGCAATCTTGGAATCATTGACAGGTGCGAATCAATTTCATTATGCTCTATGAGCTTATCTTCTTAGTTTCCAAGTAGTATTTGAGTTGTGAATGCATTGTTATTACTGTTACATGATTTCTTTCACGAAATTGACAAGTGCGGATCATTTTCGACATTTCAAGTAACTGACATATTGAGAATTAAAGAGTGTGCATTAAGAAGAAAAGTTACTTATGTTGTTTATTATGATGCGGCGAATCAAGAATTATGTTGTACATGTCGTTTGTTTGAGTTTAAGGGAATTATTTGCAGACATATTGTGAATGTGCTAATTGAGGAAAATATACATCATATTCCATCTGAATCTATCTTGCATCGTTGGAGGAAGGATGGTAGACACAAACATACATATGTCAAGAATTGTTATGATGACGACATGGATGATCAATGTAGAGTGAGATACAATCAGTTGAATTCCTAATGGTCTAAGGTTGTAGAGATTGGAGCTGAGTCTGTAGAGAATTTTGAGTTTCTAATGAGATCTTTACATGAGGCAGCTTCAAAACTCTCACTCAGTGATTCAATTAATTGGAAAAAGCAGTCTGCAGAAGCCTCCTCAATGATCTTGACATAAGACTGTCAAGTATTTTCGAGTCCTTTGAAGGTGCGAACAAAAGGGCGTCCTCCATCCAAAAGAAAATTTTCAACACTAGAATGAAAAATGAACAAAAAAATGGTATGAAAGGTTTTTAGTTAATTAATAAAATGTATTTTCTATATGTTGTTTGTATATGATGTTTAACTTCTCATTAATTTTTTTTTTTTAATAGAGTGCTAAAGCAAGCAAAAGTCAATTTGGAACTCAGGAGAGTCAATCTGGATTGTGAAGTTGTTCTATTTTCAGCTATGATGAATATTGAAATGCGGATTGTTGTGCTTTGTGCACTAGTTATGGATTAAGTCTAGTGGGATTGGATATATTGTGATTAAGTTGAGTTGCGGTGCTTTGTTTGCAAAGATTTGGTATTATGTTTGTCTTTAAAATGGATTATTAATTTATTATGTTTGTCTTCAAAAGATTTGGAAAGGGGAAGAGAGAAACCATAGCTAAATTGAAACATTAAGCGAATTGAAAAAAATTGTTCTCGTATACATTTCCAAACCTATCTCTACTGGATATCTATTCTCTTTTAATTCAAACATTAATGGAATTGAAAAAAATCATTACACAATCGAGAACAACACACTTACATTAAAGTATTGCAGTAGTTGCAACCACTTACAAACCATCAAACCAATCGGCTTAAAATTATACAAGTTATACATATGACAACACACAAAACAAAGCCTACTTTTACCCCCTTCGCAAATACACCAGACTTCTCAAATCTCCGATGAAGATGCAGAGCTTTCCGACATCGGAGATGGATTAAGGGTACGATGATAAGATTTCAAACTTCACTCCTCCAACGAATCCAACTTCACTACATTACCAAAAATATACATCAGAAGCAGCAACAAGGATAAGTTGAAAATTAATCACAAAAATATACATCAGAAGCAACAACAATATCCCTGTCCAAGATACCCAAACCCTCAATTCGGTAATTCTACCCAAATCGAAAGCAAAACCAACCCGTAATTTCGATTGCAAATTAACCAAGCAATTAACCAAGCAAATTAACCAAGCAATTAATCAAGCATAGTCCGGGATTGAAAATTGGGTACAACTTAACAATCAAGTATTAATTATTTTACCGTAATTTGTTATTAGTGATATCGTTGTACTTCACATCCATACATGAGATAAGAAATATCAGGTAGACAACCAATTTGTTCTGCTAAGTATGGAGTCATTCCATGAGACAAAAAAACGCCACAACCAATTAAAATTAATTATTTTAATTTTATTGAAGAATTGAACAACAATGAAGTAAAAGGAAAGATTTCATTAAGAATACTTAAATTATTACAGTAATGGAGTATGTAATTAGCTAAATAAATTCTTAGATTGATATACAATTAAAAAATCTAAACCAGATTAAGACATCTAAAAGCTTCATTTACATTTAAAAGCTTGATACATTTATTACTGCAAATGACAAGCACACCCAGGTTAGTACCCCAAAACTAATTCAATTGGACATTCAAATTATTTTCAAAACCAGAATCTCAAAAGCCTACACAAATTTCGTGTATAAATATTATGGGTACAGAGCATCTCCTATCAATGCTGATAATTCAAAACAGCACATTCACACGCCAAAATGTTGATAATTCAAAACAACACCAGTCCTATCAATGGCCTTGTTCATATCCATATTCCATACCCCTTTTAATTAATTCGAACTCATTAAAACTAGGAAAATTAACGACTAATTCTACCCAATAAAAAAAATTTCAAAACAGATCTGGATGGAGAAAGGGATAGGAGTTTACCTTGTTGAAGCAGATCTGGACGGAGAAAGAGCGATGTAGAAAATCGGTGGCGAGTGGCGGTCGTATTTGCTTGGGTATGGAGGAGGGAGGCAACTTGGTTATGGAGAAGGTGGATTTCGTTTGGAGCAAGAAGAGGGGGGCTGAGGATGGGGCACGAAGAGGAAGGAGGCTGTAAAACCTACAAATTTTAATAATGGCAATTTTGTAAATAACGGAATGACGTCCACGTCATTCGCTCCGTTTCTTCGGGACGACAAATCGCCCTGTATAGCATTTCTCTTATAGAAAATAGAAAATATAAATTCTAAGTCTAATAGGAGTAATTTCCTAAAATATAAAAATAAAGTCCTAAGTCTAATAGAAATAGGAATGGAAATATATCTTCTGCTGAGCTGGGGGAATCATGGGAGTAAAGGACTGAATCCACCGAATTTCTTCTTTTAAAAGTTCCTTTTTCTGTTCGGACTCTGCTGCCACAACGAACACGCAGCTGCTATGCCTAGACGCTCAAAACCCTCCAAAATCTAGTAAATAATGCATCTTTCTAGGATTTCTTCTCCAAAAGCCTGAATCTGCAATAAGTAAAGAAATAAAGGCTAATCAGTAGCATCAAGATCCAAAAAGGGCTAGGAAAGGAAGAGAAAATGTGTATAAAATACATCATATCACCTACGCCTCCTTGGTCGCCATCTCTTGCGCTTCAAGGATAAGACGCTCGATGCGTTAGGGTATGTGTGAGGATTCGCATCAGGTGTATACTCTGGTCTGTTGTTTGTTGTGACACATCAGCTTCGTTGACCGACGTTGTTGGTATTTCTGCAGCAAAACCATCATCATCGTCCCTAATTACCGGAGGGTTGTTGTAGACGAAATTGAAAGGATCAAACTCAACGTCCTCCATTAAGTCTAATGCAAACTGGTTTTCTTGGGATTTCACGATTGGAAGACCAAACCTTAATCCGAAATGAATGTGTTAATTTGTTGAGAGGGAACTAAAAAAGAGAGCGTTTGAATTTCAATCATGGTGCCAAAAATAATGGCGGAAAATGAAACCGAGTACAGAGCATTGGCTTTAAAATTTTGGATTTTTTTGGCGTCAAACGTTAAACGAGGATGCGGCAATTAGACCCGGTTTAATAAAGGGCAGTGTTGTCTTTGCACAAGGCACACAGTGGTTACCTTAATCCCTGTGCCCGACGCTAAAACGTCAAACAAAAGTGAACAGAGGGAGTATAACTGAAGACTAAAGCTAACCTTTATACAACTTGCTACTTTTTGTAGTATACGTTTCTTCTTCACAAGATATATACATTTCTATATTGTGTTATTTGCAATCTTTACTTTTGGGTAGCGTTTGGTTGGCGGAATCAAGAAGGAAAGTGACTCGGGAATCTGAGATTTCGAGCTTTATTGCGTTTGGATGCGACAAGGAATCACTCTCCCCTAGAATCCAACTTTCCTTGACCGCCTTGACTTTCCCAAATATGGGGGAAAGTGATTCCTTGGCTAGAGGTGGGGAGAGTGATTCCCCCTTACAGGGAATTTTTTTTTTTTTTGTTAAATGACATATTTGTCTAAAACTAATTATAAAAAATAACCTAATAAAGCGTCTTCTTCCTTCTCTATTTTCTAAAAATTCACCAAATTATATTAATTACACAAAAATATATTAATTACATAAAAATTATAATTAATTACATAAAAATTATTTTAATTACATAAAAATTATAATAATTACATAAAAATTAGAATAATTATATCAAAATTATAATAATCACATAAAAATTACATAGTAATGATGTAAATAATAATAGGTAGAGGAAAATACGATTAGGAATGGGAACAAATCATCCAAGAAATCCCGATCTTAGAAATCCCATTCCTAGACTTGTCTATTATTGTAGTTATATTTTTTTGCATTACTAGAACAATCTGTGTCATACTTTGTTATAATTTTCAAGGACTGTAATACGAAGGCTATGTCATTTGTCATTTTCTTTAACCTGTAAAAAACCATAGTTATAAAGCAAACTCATTTGATATTTTGATTGTTGAAAAATAGACAATTAAATAGAAAGAAAGTCTAACATGTTTAGAGGAAACTGTGTAGCACAGTATATATAAAAAGAGAATAATTATACACCTAACAAGATAACAAAAACACAAATATAGAAAAAGGTTAAAGTAGTTATTTTTCTTACTTTCCTTGAGGATTCCCAAGTACAAAACAAACACAATAATGTTACTTTCCCTGTAATCTTAAATCCCAACCAAACACAAAAAAACTAACATTCCCCTCAATCACTCTCCCAGGTATCATTCTCCCGGGAGAATAATTCCAAGAGGGAAAGTAGCATTCCGTGAACCAAACGCTACCTTGGTTTACTTTTCTTTAACACTTTATCCAATAAGACGTTTAAATTCGACATCGAAACAAGTCTAACTAACCTAAGCAAATATAGCTAATTTTTTTTGGGTACAAATATAGCTAAATTATTTATTAATTTATCAAGAAATTGCACGTAAAAAAATAAATTATCTTCCTCTAACGAACAAATTAAATTCATGCCAAGTCTTTTTAACAGTTCTTTTTTCTTATTCTGGAGTTATAATATGTGGGATAATGGTTACTTTTTATTTTATTTATTTCACCGTATAATTCGGTTTGAGTTCTGTTAGACTCAAAAGGAAGGTGGTAGTTTTTTCTATTTTCAGGACTCGAATTCAAAACATTAAATTAAAACTGGACAAATCCTTTACTATTTTATTACAACTAATATTAAGGGGATCATAATTATTTGTGGGTCATAAAAGATGGATAAAATCTCTGTTTAAAGTAGCTTGGTCTACAATTAGTTTTCCAAAATGAACGAAACTATATTGTATGAATTTTGTAGTAGCATTCATTTACTGTCTTCTTATAATTATTGAGTTTCAAATAGAGGTGAATCACGCAAGCAATTGAGCCCACTCCATTATTATTTATTGAAGCACGAGCATATACCATGTTTACGATTCTCCAACGATGCAAGCATTGTCATAATAATTAAAGTCAATTTATTAATTTTTTTGTTTCAATAAATTAATGAAAATTAAATAAGTTTATGGTACCTCATGCTCATTGATTGTTGGCTAGTAATAAAAGTATCCATAGAAATTTGGATTAGATTTGAATCTCATCCATTTATAAAGAAACCGTTGCTGGAGAGTAGTTTTAACTCTTAACTAATAAGGAGCCCAATTTTTTCTTTTCTTTTATTTTACATTCCACTCTTTGATGATTAGTTTTAATTCTTGTTCTCATTTAACCTCTGTTCCTCAATATTTTGATGTAGGTAACCCTGACAAAGATTATATGATCTGCTATGAATGATGTTATGGTCCGTCACTGTAGGGATATGAGCCGTATTATAATCCATACACACCTACCTATTATCCCACTGGGTGGAACTAACAAAATTTTAATTATGGAGTACAACTTATTCCTGATTATAAATGTTTCCAACCTCAATTTAGACAAGATCTTCTTGTTTCCAAAAATTTCATGAAAACTTTTATTCAATTTATGCAAGAATCTGAGGCGATATTTGTAAAGCAAAGTGAACAACTCAACTCCCTTGTATTACAAGAGATGGAGAATTAGAGATGAATACCTTTAGAGTCCGAACTCAACACAAAGTATGATGCTAACGCTGTCACCTTGCTAAGTAATATAAGTCTGCCAGACGGTTTTGACTCAATTCTTGGCCAAGATGAAATTCTAGACCAAGAGGCAAAAGTTGTTACTCAACCAAGTTAACCTAATTCGACCGAAAATCATCCCAACACTTTAGAAGAACATAACATATCCTAGTATGAGGAAGAACAACTTAAGGTACCACATTTTTTAGAAATTTGTACGAGTACCAAGGAAGGAAGGGAGTATCTTTTAGATGTTTTTTATATGATTGAGGCAAACTCTTCAATTTTTAAATTCTGAACCTCATTTTGCTATGTTCATGACAAAAATTTGATTTAGTGGTAATAAGTATTTGAGTGTAGGTGAGAATGTTGATGCAATTATTGAAAGAAAGTTACAACCTAAGAGCAACAATCGAGGAGATGATTTGAAAGAGATTGAAGATCTTTCTATGACTAAGGAAGTTCAGGGAGTTGTTCATACAACTGAACCAATTAGCATTGTCACATTGAGAAGAGACACAAATCTATCAGATAGTCTTGACACGACTCTTGACCAAGAAGAAGGTCCAGACTTGGAGGTACAAAATGTTGTCCAGCCAAACCAGCCGGATTAACCCCAAAATCATTCTAAAACTTCACTAAGACAGGAGATCCACAGAGGATGGGTAGCCTTAATACAAGATAAAGACCAAATTTTAACACTTAAGTAGAATGATAGTTTTTATTTTAAAACTAAGAAATGAAAAAGTAATTAAAGCAAGTGTAAAGTCCAGGCCAAGAATATTATTCTTGGTCAAGAAACTGGTCAAGAACAAACAATCGGGTAAAAGGTTTCTAGTAAAGGCTAAAGCAAGTAAAAATTCATAGGTATTCGATCATTGATGCACAAATATTCCTTTCTAGTCTACAAAATTGATATAGAATCGAGGTACGCTTAGGATTCCTACTTCCCTTCTGTATCAAAACCATCTCAGGTACGCTTAAAGATGATTCTTAATCAAGTAGCACCTTGCTGGTTAAAGGGTTTACTACATTGATTGATTATTGACTAGGGGAAGACAACTTTAAGACAAGACACCTCGGTTGTCAATCGGGGCTTGAACCTAAATATTATTCTCTCTAACTTATCAGGGTTAATTGTCCACTTTAATCTTTTTGGTCTGTATGTGGCTCGTAGGTTGCTATAACCTCAAGGAATGACTATTATTGATTAGATTAGAATTTAGGTTGATCAGACATAAACCTAACATGAAAAGTGATGACAAGTGATTAGAGAACACATATATGCAATCCTAGAAATTAAGAAGAGCAATTAGATCTCACAAATACTTAGAATCATAACTTTAATTGTCTTTACTAGGAATGAGAAAGCTTATCCATAGATAGACAAGAAAATTAAATGGAATAATAAACTAATTAAATATAAAATCCTGAGTCTTCAAGGTCGAAGACAACAGGAGTAAACGAGTTCAAAACCAAAGGGAAGAAAGCTAAGAAAATAAAGAATAAAGGCTAGACGTCCTCTCTCTACAAAACCCTAAGAGAATGTATACAGTTTTCTCCCATAATTAACTCTAAGGAAAGAAAATAAAAATAAATCTTAAATTAAATACTAATTGTATCTTAATCACTTCTCTCTTTCCGATTAGAATTCTAACAGATGAGGTCGAAAGAAGCTGAAACTCTTTCCAACCCAGGAGACAATCCAGCTGGTCAAATGTTTAAGTAGCACACGGAGTCTGGGACTCTTTGTTAGCCAAGAAGGATCTTCTAAGCTAAGACACCGACCAAGAAACATTTCAGCGCAACTTCGTCAATTTTTTGCTCTTTTCTGCCCCTTTTTCATCTTTATTGCTCCAAGCCTGTTTTCTGCAAAATGTAGATAAATTCAACTCTAATCAGTAGTATCACTATCTAAATTGCATGAAAATAGATAGTAAAAATAGTTACATGCGAGTTACGGATATAAAATTTCGGGTCAATTCAGTGAGGAGTTAAAATTAAGGTCTGATTAGGAGTGAAGAAAAAAAGTCAGGTTTTGATATAATTTTTCCCTGAAAACTAATAAAAACTAAAAACGAATTGCATAAGCTCTTTTTTTCCTAAAGTAATATTCTCTTGCATTACACTCATCCTTTGTGATACGAGCACGACACCACCTCGCTACTTCACTAGGAGCAAGGGCTTAGTGCTCCAACTCTTGAAGGCCCTAAGGGATGAGGATACTGACTTGAAGACCTATGAAGGCTGGGTCACGTGCCATCACGCCATCGCAACACCTTCGAAGGTCGTGGACCATGAGAATAGCCTTAGCGCAGAACCTCACGGGTTGGTCGAGATCAAAATGCTAGAAGACAAGAAAATTTTTGAACAAAAATCAAATTTGTCAAAAAAATCCAAAATGAAATCGTGACTTGTAGAGGGATTTCTAACCGTGAAAATGAGGAAAATCTTAGAAAAGGGTCAGTTTAGTGAGCAGCTAGAGCTCTGCCACCACTTGATACGAGCCTCCTTGGGGATCCTTGATGATTCGGCCTTGGATGTGGCCGAGAGGTGGATCTATCTCACTTTAGGAGATCGACATGATATTGAGTGTTCCTTGCTTGTTTAGAGAGAGTATTGATTTGCGGAAGCCATGGAAGAATAATGGAAAAGAAGAAGGAGATGTATTGATTGAAAGAGAAATACAAGCAAAAGAACTTGAAGGTCACGGCTAACCCTTCTATGGATGATTCCTAGACAACCTAGCCATAAGACTAACAAGGATCTCAACTATGAGGAACGCCCGCGCAAACCCTAGCAACCCATGGCGCGCGCTCGCACAATCCCTAGCATTGCATGAGGACACCCGCGCCTGCTCGCCCACGCCCTCGGCCACGCGCCAGCTAGCCCATATGCTAGGCCCATCCGCACACTCGCTTTAGTCCGTCCAAGAGCCCAACTCCAAGACACGGTGCAGCCCCTTTGTCCAAGGGTGTGAGGGTACTTTCCCTTGTAAATAGCTCTAGGTATTTAAAGAGGGAGATAGACTAATTTTAGGTTTTGTCTTTGTTTTTGTGATAATCTCCAATCTTAGACCAAATACTCTAGTTTAGCTAAATAGGGTTCTTCAAACCTTCTTCCTCTTCTTCTTCAAATCGAGCGTTTTGCCTAAGAATTTCCCTTAGGAGGGACGCTCCTGAAGTTGAGATCCTTGTTAGTCTTATGGCTAGGTTGTCTAGGAATCATCCCTAGAAGGGTTAGCCGTGACCTTCAAGTTCTTTTGCTTGTATTTCTCTTTCAATCAATACATCTCCTTCTTCTTTTCCATTATTCTTCCATGGCTTCCGCAAATCAATACTCCCTCTAAACAAGCAATGAACACTCAATATCAAGCCGATCTCCTAAAGTGAGCTAGATCCACCTCTCGGCCACATTCAAGGCCGAATCATCAAGGATCCCCAAGGAGGCTCGTATCAAGTGGTAGCGGAGCTCCAGCTGCTCACTAGACCGGACCTTTTCTAAGATTTTCCTCATTTTCACGGTTAGAAATCCCTCCACAAGTCACGGTTTCATTTTGGAATTTTTTGACAAATTTGATTTTTGTTCAAAATTTTTCTTGTCTTCTAGCATTTTGATCTTGCCCAAACATTAAATCTGAATATTGTTATGTTTGCAAGTATCTAACGCATTCATTTCTTCTTCTTCCCCCTTTGAACGTGTTGGTTGTTCATGTTTTGGTCCAAATGTTCATACTCATGCAAGAAAAAAGAGGCAAGTGTTTTATGTGCCATGTGGCCTTGTGGTCCAATTTTTGTTTGCTAGCATAGTTGTCACCCACCACACTTGTTGCACAACCGGCCACATCTCTCTTTGTGAGCCTAGTATTCTAAACTTGCTCCTTACTCAAAACAGCCACCTCACTTGCACAATTCAGCACACACCGTGGCACATCTTTGCCTTGTCATCCATACAAAGTGTGACACATCATCTTGACTTGCCACATCATATAGTTTGGCATATAGTGCATTTTTTTTCTTTGGATAAACTACTTGTCTTTCATTTCCTTTCAAAAAAAAACTACAAGTCATTCAAGTGGATTCCCTTGCACTCAATTAAAAAAAAAAAGGGACTCAAAATATTGATCAAAAAAAAAAAAGTGATCGAGTTCATAGTTTCAAAAAAAGAAAAAAAGAAAATACCATTGACTCAAAAGCAAGGAATTACTTGTGTGTTTTCATTTTGAAGTGATGTACATGCTCAAAGCCACGACTGTTTCCTTTTATTGTGTTTTACCTAAGTAAGTAATTTCAGCTCTCTTTTCCTCACCGTGCATCTTTTGCCTTGGTTACCTTTCCTTATACACACCTCTTGAGTTGTCCTTCTAGCTAGTTTTTCTAAGTGTCTTGAGTTTTCTTCCCTTGTTTCCATACATCCTTCTACTCCAAATCAATTCGGTGTGCATTTTACATACATTTCGTGCGCATTCATTGATTTTCCTTCCCTTCACTTCCTAACTAGTTTTCCTTGTATTCCTTGTGCTCCTATAAGTCTTAGAGTCTTGTGCTAGGCTTGAGTATTTGGTTTATTTTGGAGATTTGAGTGGGTACGTTAGTGAGTGCAATTGAGTGTTGTGTGACACATGAGCGCCCAAACACGCGAGGGAGCGACTAATATTTTATCAAGACTTGCGTTTGTTCATTTTGTAGGTACACTCCATTATGTCCAACGAACATCTCTAAGGGTTTGGCTCTGATGGATCATCCAATGTGGGTTTACTACGCGAAGGGAGCCCCGATGGCCTCGCCGAGCCTAATCCAACCTTGGCTACACTCTTCACCCAACTGGCTGAATTGAAAAGCCATTGGACGACACAAGAGCAAACCAAAAAAGCTATCCTAGATGCGATAGCAGCCCTCACTCCTCGGCCAGCCCAACCCCCACCTCCACCTCCACCACCACCGCCGCCACCACCTCCACCGCCGGACCCTACCCCACCACAACCTCCACACCCTACTGTCCATTACCACCAATTAACACACCCAAATGACCCCTCACATGTCACTTACTATGGCTTGCCTCGCCAAGTAGGCAACGATGAAGGTGTGATGGTTGGGAGCTACCACAACGATGACGAGGGCTCAATTGAACCTCCTTCTCAGCACCACACTAATATTGGAAACCCCTACCTCCCTCACCAAAATTATCCTACAAACTCACGGCTCGTTACCATTAATGAGCCGCGAAACACCAACCTACCGAACCCACCTCTACACCTTCGACACCCCAATGCGCCCTTACACCGGCCCAATGACTATGTGCCCCCTCCCCCCACAACATCCAGCAGGCTTACACCTCCATGACAGGCCATGGCACAACCCAAACTACCCTACACCTCTCATTCAACCACCCTTGTATGAACACACAAATGGTACGCGTAGATTTAACTATGAGGAACAATTTGAGGCTAGATGTCGTCGCCATCAAGAAGAGAGAGTGGATAACAACCTCTCTAGCATCAAACTCACAATTCCCTCTTTTGAAGGCAAGGAGGACCCTGACGCCTATTTTATTTGGGAAAGTCAAGTAGAAAGAGTGTTTGAGTGCTACAACTACACGGATATGAAGAAAATTTGGCTTGCGGTTATTGGTTTCACCAATTTGGCCATTCATTGGTGGGAAAGATTAGGCGCTACTAGAAGAATTGAGAGGCGACCACCTATTGACACTTGGGAAGACTTGAAGTTTGAGATGCGCCGGCGTTTTGTCCCTTCTTACTACCACCGTGACCTTCACCAACGCCTATCTCAAGGCTACCGTAGCGTGAGTGATTTCTACCACGACATGCTCACACGTGTAATGAGGGCAAACATCAATGAGACCGAGGAAGCCACAATGGCTCGGTTTCTAGGAGGCCTTCGCAAGGACATTGCATACACCCTCGACTTCCACTCCTATGACAATTTGGAGGATATGCTTCACTTGGCATTGAAAATTGAAAGGCAAGTGAACTCTAAACCCAAATTCCCCTTCACTTCTTCTTCTACCACTACAAAACCCCCTTGGACTCCTTCGGAAAACTCAAACAAGCCCCCACTAGACACTCCCAAACCCCCATTTTCCATAAACTAAACACCTACACACCAAGACCTCCTCAAGCACCAAATACTACAAGAGCACCTACAAACTCAACCCCTAACCAACGCACACCTTCTCGCTCCATTGAATATTTCAAGTGTGGCGGCAAGGGACACATGAAAGCCGAGTGCCCTAATAGGAGACTCATTTTGATCCATGAGAGTGGTGAACTTAGTAGTGATGAGGACGATGTGGTGGATCTTCCACATCACCTTTCGGATACACCACAACGTGACAAGGAGGACACGGATGAGTATGATCATGTTGAGGTACCTACTTGCCTAGTGGTGCACTGAAACTTAAGCTTGATCCCTAAAGAGGATGACTTGGTTCGGGAACAACGCGAGAATCTCTTCCACACTCTCGGCATTTCCCATGGAATGACTATATCCATTATTGTAGACAACGGTAGCTGCACCGATGTTGCAAGCACTCTCCTAGTGCATTCTCTAGCCCTCTCCACCACTAGACACCCTCGACCTTACACCCTCAATTGGTTTAATGATGGCAGCTCCGTCAAAGTCACTCGTCAAGTCCTTGTTCCTTTTGCAATCGGCACATATGTAGATGAACGTCATTGTGATGTTGCGCCGATGCAATCTAGCCATCTCTTACTTGGTAGGCCTTGGCAATTTGATAGGCATGCCCTCCATGATGGCTTCCGAAACACCTACAAGTTGACTCACGGTGACCGCAAGTTCCTAATCCCTCATTTGCCACCACATCAAGTCTACGAGGACCAATTGAAGCATGAAAAGGCATGCGCAACTTTAGACATCACTTCAAAATTGGAAAAGAAAAATGAGTGGTGTGGAGTGAAAAATGTGAGTAGTGTGAGTGCAGAAAAATTCGGGTATGAAAACAGTGAGCATACCTCGAGTGGAGAGAAAAATGTGAGCAAAGACCAAGAAGAAAACAACCGGCAAGAAAAAAGTGAGCTTGCCAAGAGGGGAAAAACAAAACTTGACACATACAAGCAAGTAAGGTAAAACATGGTCCTAGAGTGAAAAGTAAGTTAATGGTGAGCCGTATGGCAAAAGGAAGAGATATTAGATTGGCTTTAATGATGCAAAAACCGTGTATCCTAATTAGGTTCACGGATCTTTGTCTATCTTCTTCTAACTCTAACCCACCTTTGTCTAGTGATGTTGCCTCACTTGTGTAGGAATTTGTTGATGTTTTTCCCGAGGATATCCCCCACGGTTTGCCCCCCATCCATGGGATTGAACATCGCATTGAGTTCCTTCCGGGTTCTACAATCCCTAACCGGCCGACGTATAGATGCAACCCGAAGGCACCCATGAGCTTCAAGTGCAAGTGGAGGACCTCCTTGACAAGGGTTTCGTTCGTGAAAGCCTCTCCCCTTGCGTCGTCCCCGTCATTTTGGTGACCAAGAAGGATGACACGTGGAGGATGTGCATGGATTGTTGTTCGATTAATCAAATCACGGTAAAATATTCTCATCCTATACCTAGAGTTGATGACATACTTGATGAGCTTAGTGGTGTCATAATTTTTTCTAAAATTGATTTGGTGAGTGGCTATCACCAAATTAGGGTTTATGAGGGTGATGAATGGAAAACGACATTTAAAACTAAATTTGGATTGTATGAGTAGTTAGTCATGCCGTTTGGTCTTTCTAATGCCCCTAGTACTTTAATGCGCCTTATGAATCATGTGTTTAGACACCTAATAGGCAAATGTGTGGTAGTTTACTTTGATGGCATATTGGTCTATAGTTTATCTAGAAATGATCACATGGACCATTTGCGTCAAGTCTTCCTAACCTTGCGTGCTCATCAACTCTATGTCAAAATATCTAAGTGTTATTTTTGCTTGGAAGAAGTGCATTTCCTCGGTGTTATTGTAGGTGCATTCGGCCTTAAGGTTGACCTGGCAAAGATCAAAGCAATCACCGAATGGTCGAGCCTCTCCAATGTCCCCAAGGTCCGCTCTTTCCTTGGCCTCGTGGGCTTCTATCGCAGCTTTGTCCAAGATTTTTCCACAATCGCGGCACCACTTCATGCTCTAACCAAGTCCAATGTGCCCTTTGTTTGGGGTCTAGCCATGACGTGGCCTTCACTGCCTTGAAGAGCAAGCTCTCCTCTAGCCCCGTTCTCGCGCTCCCTAACTTTGAGAGGACCTTCGAGGTCCAATGTGTCGCTAGCGGCATTGGTATTGGTGCGGTGTTGTTGCAAGACAAGCGCCCGGTGGCCTATTTTAGTGAGAAATTTAGTGGCGCCCAGCTCAATTATTGCACCTATGATGTTGAGTTTTATGCCTTAGTAAGGGCCTTGGACGTGTAAGAGCATTACCTTTTGCCCCGAGAGCTTCATTGTCCACAAGGACCACCTAAGTTTGAAATACTTGAAGGGCCAAGGAAAATTGAACAAGCGCCACGCGACTTGGATGGAGTTTCTCGAACGTTTCACTTACCACATCAAGTACATGAAGGGAAAGTACAACATCGTGGCCGATGCCCTTTCCCGAAGGTACGCCCTACATAACTCCCTTCACACTCATTTTCTTGGTTTCTCGCATTTGCCATCTTTGTATGCCCATGACATGGATTTCAAACAATTGTATGATACTTGTCATCTTGGTTCGGTTCCGAAATATATGAGGCATGATGGATTTTTGTTCTGAAAGGGTAAATTGTGTGTACCAAAGTGCGATACTAGGGAGTTACATGTTAGAGAAGCCCATGGTGGCGGATTAATGGGTCATTTTGGCATTGATAAAACTCTTAGCACTCTTCATGAGCATTTCTTTTGGCCTAAAATGAAACTTGATGTTGTGCATTTTGTATCTACTTGCATTGCTTGTAAACGTGCTAAATCTACATCTCTCGGTCATGCTCAATATATGCCTTTGCCAATTGCTTCGCACCCTTAGTGCGACCTTTCCATGGATTTTTTTGTTGGTCTACCACGAACCAAGCGAGGTAAAGACTCCTTGTTTGTAGTGGTGGACCATTTCTCTAAGATGGCCCACTTCATCCCATGCCACACCACACACGATACTTCACATATTGTACATCTTTTCTTCAATGACATCGTTAGACTACATGGCATGCCTAGGAGTATTGTCAGTGATAGAGATCCAAAATTTCTTAGCCACGTTTGCGTGTCTTGTGGGCAAAACTCGGAACTAAACTCTTATTTTCCACTTCTTGTCATCCGTTAAACCGAAGTAGTAAATAGAACTCTTGGCACAATGTTGCGCATTATGGTACATGAGTATGCTAAATCATAGGATGATTGTATTGCTTTTATTGAGTTTGCCTATAATCGAACAATGCATTCGGCCACTCGTTTCACTCCTTTTGAACTTGTCTATGGGTTCAACCCTCTTACCCCCATAGACTTTTTACCTTTACCATTACATGATCTTACTAGCCTAGATGGTGACAAGAAGGCAGGCGCGGTCCAAAAGATCCATGAGAAGGCCAAGGCACGCATGGAAAAGATCACGACCCGTTTGGTGGAAAAAAGGAACGTCGGTCGCCATCTATAATCCTTCGAGGAGGTTAGGGATTGGGTGTGGCTTCACTTGTGCAAGGATAGGTTCCCACAACAATGAAAGGGCAAGCTAAGCCTCTGCGGAGACGACCCTTTCCTTATCCTCGAGAAGTTCAACAACAACACCTATCACCTTGACCTCCCTCTTTCATTTGGCAACGTCCATCCTACCTTCAATGTGACTGATTTATCTCCATTTTTTGCAGATAATGAGGATGAGCAAGCTGACTCAGACCTTGCCAATAGCACCCCCCTTGATTCGAGGCCGAATCCCCTCAAAGGAGGAGGGAATGATACGAGCACGGCACCACCTCGGTACTTCACTAGGAGCAAGGGCTTGGTGCTCCAACTCTTGAAGGCCCTAAGAGATGAGGAAGCTGACTTGAAGACCTATGAAGGCTGGGTGACGTGCCTTCGTGCCATTGCTCACACTGCAACGCCTTCGAAGGTCGTGGACCATGAGAATAGCCTTAGCGCAGAACCTCACGGGTTGGTCGGCCAAGGCATGAGGAACGCCCGCGCAAACCCTAGCAACCCATGGCGCACGCCCGTACAATCCCTAGCATCCCATGAGGACATCCGCGCCTGCTCGCCCACGCCCTCGGCCACGCACCAGCTCGCCCATATGCTAGGCCCATCCGCACGCTAGCTTTAGTCCGTCCAAGAGCCCAACTCCAAGACACGGTGCAGCCCCTTTGTCCAAGGGTGTGAGGGTACTTTCCCTTGTAAATAACTCTAGGTATTTAAAGAAGGAGATAAACTAATTTTAGGTTTTGTCTTTGTTTTTGTGATAATCTCCAATCTTAGACCAAACACTCTAGTTTAGCTAAATAGGGTTCTTCAAATCTTCTTCCTCTTCTTCTTCAAACCAAGCATTTTGCCTAAGAATTGCACTTAGAAGGGACGCTCCTAAAGTTGAGATCTTTGTTAGTCTTGTGGCTAGGTTGTCTAGGAGTCATCCCTAGAAGGGTTAGCCGTGACCTTCAAGTTCTTTTGCTTGCATTTCTCTTTCAATTAATACATCTCCTTCTTCTTTTCCATTATTCTTCCATGGATTTCGCAAATCAATACTCCCTCTAAACAAGCAACAAACACTCAATATCAAGCCGATCTTCTAAAGTGAGCTAGATCCACCTCTCGGCCACATCCAAGGCCGAATTATCAAGGATCCCCAAGAAGGTTTGTATCACTTTGTTTGCGAAAAGAGAGGAAAAAATTGGGTTCATGGAAACAAAAGCAAAATCAACTGTACACTTTTTTTTTTAAACAAAACTAAAATTGGGTAAACTATTGCTGAATAAAAACTATTTTTCGGTCTCTTTTTTTCTTTTCAATTTTAGAGAACTTACGAACACAATGTGAAAAAAGATTACACGAAATTTATCCTTCAATTTTAATCTTGTAGCGTTACTTGTTCGAAATTATTATGAGTTGTGAAAACATCAATGTTCATAGAGAAAAAATAAAAGAGAATTTAATTGGGATAGTTTTTGAGAATTTTCATTTTCATTTGTGTTGCAGAAATTAATTAAATGTTTGTAATTTTTTTTTATTTCTTTTCGCAAACAAAAGAATAGTTTAATGAAAGGAAAAAAAATGCAATTCAGTTTAGTTTTTAGCTACTTTTTTACACTCCAAATATGAAAACAGGTAACTTCTTTATTATTAAATGGAAGGATTAAAACTAAATTGAGAAATTGAGAGGATCCCAAATCCAAGAAGGTGCAAGTGCTTAAGGGAAAAAAACAATGTGCAAGTGAAAGCAAGGTAGTCAAACTCGGTCCAAATTGATAGGATCAACTGGAAAATTTGACGATCATCCATCAGGCTGGATTTGAAAACTTAAAAAACTCTCAATTTTTTTTTTCAAATTTTAGTCGACTCTATCAATTGAACTGGCGACCCGGTCTGGATAAACCAGGGTTGATTTGATTTTTTTTTAAAGAAAATAATTTTTAAAAAATTGCTAAATATGAGATTCGAACCTATGTTCACTGTGTTGGCTAACAAAACCTTAACTACTACACCAATACTATGTTTGTGCTCTTATATAACATTATATAGGCTAAATTTTTTATTTATTTTTAAAATTACTTATACTTTATGCAAATATTAAATTTTATTTATTAATTTATTAAAATTACGGGTCAACTCAGGTTTTTCTAGGTTGACCTTTTAATTTTTGACCTTTTTCCTAAATTGGATTGATGTTCGGTCCGAATTTTATAACTTTAAGTGAAAACCTCCATCTTAATGTTTTTCAAAAAATAAAAATAAAAATAAAATGTGGAAGTGTGTTCAGTGGTGTGGTGACATGGTGATTATTAAATATGACATGGCATCCTAGTCATGTCTTACTTATCGAACACTAACCAATATTTTTTTTTTGGAGTAAAACCAAATAATAAATTAATTATAGTCACCCATCCTATGGTATATTCCATTGTGATCTCGATGTAATTGAGCGCATATCATTTTTATTGTTTGAAAAATCTCTTGCACCATTGATTTCCTTTTGCTTTCCAATGGCCTGACACCATGTTAAGTCTCGTGATCGTGATTGGTAAACTAACTATGGTAGTTTTATTCAATTACAATGAAACTTAAAATAAGTACTTTGGAAAATCAAGTGAAGGGTTCTTTTTTCAAAATACAACTTGAAACACACATATGTATTAAAATGGCATGCATAACCATAAATATTATTTTACTCTTTCTTTCTTTTTTGTTTATACAATAACATTGCGATTTTTCCTCACTTCTTTGGCACATTGAAGCTATTACAAAGAAATCTAAACTAGAATCTTCTTTTCCATTTAATTTTCAAATTAGTAAACAAAATTACTAACAAGATGTTTAAAAATACTTTTACATAAATATTTCTTTTAAAAAATATATTATATCATTCTATTCACTTTATTCTAAGGAGACTTATTATTTTTAAAGGAAAAAAAATCTTACTATCACACAATTATATTTACCTAAATTATTGATAAAATAACAATAATATTTTATACCTTTTTAGTAATTTTACAATTTCTGCTTAAAAGATGTCATTTTACAATTTAACAACACTTTTATAAATATTTTAACTAAACACTTTAACAACTTTATAGAATTAAATTCTAAATTATATGTATATATATAAAATTACTAGAATAGTGCAGGAAAAATAGCAATTTATTATTAATATTATTTACATCAATATAATAAAATGAATTTCACATATTTTGCACTGAATATTTATTTGACATCATTAATTATTTAGAATTATGACCAAATAAATTGAATATGGGAGGTGATGGGTCCAACACGTATCGTATTGGTGTCTGACACGAAACACGGCAAAATAAGAGGTGTCTGTGCTTCTTAGTGCCTACCTAAACTTTATTTGTTCTTTGGTGAAAAGAATTGTAAACCGTTAGATGGGGATATATTATAAAAAAATATTTACAGGTAAAAATGAAACATGTTAAAAAAAATTGAATTAAACTTTATGCAATGAAGAAGAATAAATTAATTTGAATGGTGAAGACACCTGTAAAGTGGGTGGACAATTTAAGTGTATAATAACTATGGTATTTTTCGAATATCTCATTTTTTTCACATTAAGATTGTATTTTGAGAATATTTTTTCCTTTTTGCAATTTTGTTACAAATATTTATATTAATTTATAAGGTAAGAAAGTATATAATTGATTTAAGTTAATTAAAATATAATAAATTCCTTCCACATGCGTAAACTACGATCGTATATGTTGATACTAACATATCGTCCCTGCTTAAAAAAGTTAGAAACCCAAACAAGTAAGAATTTAACTTGTGCACATCAAAATATTTTACACGGAACGATGACACCTCTGATTTCCTATAAAAAAGAAACTTAATTGTGTACTTGGGGATGAAGCCAAATAAGATGTGATGTTGACATACGAATCTCTGTGAATTTTTTTTAATAATGACAATGATAACCACCGCCTTTTAGAATCCTAATTCGAGATTGAAGTGGTTGGTATTCAATATAAAGATCGGAGGAAATCGGATGGTTTTGACCGATTTTGATTTACCGTTCAGAAAGAAAATAAAAAAATACGTTTTTTATTACCCTCCCATCAAAGAAGAACAGAATTAGAAACTCTAATGATTAATTGCTTACGAGGATCATTGCCACCAGCAGCATCTCTTGTATGTGCGGTATGGATCCACATTTCTCAGAAACAGATGGTTGCATTTGCATGTGACAATCAATTATAGAGAGAAAGTTGACAAGTGCTATTGTCTGCCTCCAACAAAGATTATGTTGTCATTTTTGTGTGCATATCAGTCCAAAATATCTATCACACTTTTGGTTAAGTCCAAAACTTGCATCTTTCCTCATGACTATTTGTTTTTAGTGAGGGTATTAACTTAGATCTAGTAGCACCTCTCTTTCTCTCCTTCTCAAAAACAAAAGGACTAATTCCTCGGATAAAATGACTAATTCTAGTGAGACGACCTTGCATTGAGGAATTGACCAATTTCACTCAAGTACTACAATTGTATTTTTTAAGTAAATCATAAATTGGATTAATTAGCTCCAGTAGAGCACAAAATACCACACAACTATGGTCCAAAAATAGTTTATAGGTTTAAAAAAAGAGATTGAAATTGGATCACACTCCAGACAGGTTGAAGTGCATACACATGATTGAACTACAACACAAATTTGATTAGTTCCATCTATGTGCAAACTGAATTACAACTGAAATCAAGGACAACAAAAGGAAATAAGTTCCAACTTCACCACTGATGTACAAAGAAAGGGTCAGCAGGGTTATCTTCCACAGAAATATACAGTTACAAGAAGTACGGGTGAGTGCAGTGACTTCAATTTCTTTGACCGCGAGGCATGGCGCTGATGCTGCTCAACTTGCAGCTGAGGCACTCATAAATTGCAAATCAGTGACACCAAATCTCCAAATCATTTCAGGTATGCAAAAAAATGTCAAAATCCGTATCAGCATGGAGCTGATTCAGGCCAAAGTTAATAATCCCTCGTCTCTACAGGACTAACTCTTCGATCTGTTTCTGGTTTTTAGCAGACTCTTCCCGCTCAATGTCATCAATTACCTTTTCAATCTGTCTTCTATAAACAGGCATAAAGTGATCACTAATCATGGTTTGGGAGAGCCTCAGTTTACTGTATAGTGATCTAGGGGTTAGGAAAATCCCAACATTGTCCCCCACAGGTAGCTCACTATTGTCTGAATTGCTTGACGTAGGAGTATCAGCATCAACTTCACTCTCTGCAGTATCACCATGAAGGGTAACAATATGCATGATCTTTCCTGCAGGGAAAAATCTGTGCACTTCTTTTGTTTCTGGAGCAGCGCTTTCTAGCTGGCTCACACCGACCTCTGCAATGGCTTCTGCTTCTTCCTCCCTTATTTCCTCATCCGTTCCATCATAAAGCTCATGCTCAAGTTGTTGCCATAACTCAACTTCGTTCATTTGGTATTCCCGCGGATGGCCCATGCGTTCGGCATCATCCAGATTAGCATCCATGTCATGTGAATCCATCCCATCAGCATATGAACATTCAATTTCGGTGGTACATTCTGCCCCTCCAGAAGATCCAGGGCATTCGATGGTATCAACCACAGTTGTGGTAATGGTACTGTTGGGAGATATGAGAAGAGACTCAGAAGTTTCGATATTGGAGGATGAGTCAGGAGAACTTCCCGCTGCTGAGCTTGAACTTACAGCCATGGCTCGGCGACGGGGTCCTATACATGACCATGACGACAAACTAAGGCCGGGACGTGTCGACAATGCTGCTTGAGCCATACTCTGGGCCCTCTTCATCACAACCTATGGACAGCAGAGACTGATTACTGACTAATACAACCAGTCACAATTCAACTTTAACAACACAACTTCTCTTGAGCATGCAGACAATACTCAATAATTTCAATCTATCAATTATGCTCATGCCATCAAACCCAAACAAAAGCTAGTACCAACACCTAATAAGAAACTAAGAGGTGAAACAGACAAGCAAAGCTAGAAAGGAAGGACAGGCAAGCTTATAGTAGAGATACAAGTTGGCAACACATGAGACAGGTTACCTGTGTACCACTGGAAACTGGACGCAAAATTGCCCCTGCCCCAGCAACCCTAGCTCTTGCACTGGCTATGGACGGAAGACGAGAACCCAGTGCTGATGCAGAACGATAAACAGTACTAAGAATTCTTGTATGCTCAATTTGATTTCTCAAATCATTCAGCCAGGCAGATGCTGTCACCTGGAAAAAGGAAAGTTTTGTACGAAAAATATTAGCAGCAGTTTCACACAATGGTGAGTTTTACAAGAAAAGAGAGTACGGTATATAGCACACCACGATCACCCGAAGAAAAAAATACAGATTAAAAGCAGACTTGCACCAATTTAAGAGCTAGTAGATTTCTTCTGAAGTAGCTTCATTAGCTATTGAAACAGTTATTTAATCCTAAGTATAGTTTAATGGGGAAATAACCTCTGCGCGCAAGTCATCCACCGAAGCAGCTGAGAATGTGGGCACTAAGTCAGCTCCATTTACAACAGAAGTAACAAAATCAATGCCTGATTCAGCTAATTCCCATGTCATACAAGCAGCTGCATATAGAAACACAAGTCCATCAAGAACATGCCACCACAGAAGCAGCGTATGAGAACCAGGCAGAGAGAAGGTTAATTTGGGACAAAGAAACCACTAAACTCAGGTGAATGCGTCTCAGCATTTGATGAATAGATGATACACACCTGGAGCAAATGTGACACAGGTAGCGGTGGAAAATTCTTTCTGCTCTCGCAAGGCATATGTTAAAAGTGCCGCAGTGCCTCCACCCAAAGAGTGTCCTATAATCTTGGATTTGAAAAAAAGAATCTTATTCATTTTGTTAGCATTAAAAAGAATACATAAAATAATGTGAGGGTATTGAAGAACTTCAAACTTGATTCTAGTAAATTGGTAACCAATTTTCAAGTAGGCAACAACACTAAATTCCTGATATAATGAAGCAGAAGAAAAAGAAAAACTACGAAAGAATTTCAATACCTGTAGTTTATAATCAGGAAATCTTCCCAGAGCATTTTTAAGGCAAGGAATGGCAAGCTTTGAAATCCATCGAGCAGCTGCAACCATTCCACAATGTGCATAACCTAGTACTAAGTTACTGACACCTCCCTCATTGACAACAGAGTGATGAAATGGCACAACAGCTCCAGTTGCAGCTGTCAAGGTATCTTTAATACTGTGCGTTCCTCGTATCAACAAGAAAAAATATTTTTTTTTGTGGTCAAGTAAAATCGTAAAAGCTGGCTTCAGTATCTGCAGCACATAGATGAAGATAAATATTTGGGAATAAGCACATAAGCCTTGTATGTTATGCTGAAAAAGCCAATACAGTTATACAAAAAGATGGACCTCCTGGACCGTCATATAGTTGAAAATCGCACCAGTCAGATACATAACCCCATAGACTGATGATGTATAAGTAGATCATGGTTTACACAACACATTGACGCATTACCAAATTAAATTAGTAATCTTTAACCCTCCCCATCGTCATCCAATACCTTTCATGAGAGTTTTACCAGAAACAATAGAAGGAGTTTCAAAGTTCATGTGATTAACTACCCAGTACATTTTCAAACTAAATATATAGTCAACAAATATCTAATTCCAGACATTACTTACCCCTGCTTTAGGCTCTTGAAGAAGAACATTATCTTCAGTATATCCTGTCTCATCCAAAAATATTGGAAAAGGTTTCTTGGAGAAATGCCAACACAAGGTCAACAAGTTCACGAGGTGTCTAAGTTCAGGAATTAGTTCTGGTTCTCTAAGCCGTATACTATCGGGACCACCGAATACACTGCTAACATGTAAGTTTCCCTGTAAATAAGATTATGGCCTCAAAGGATCAGATTATTTGGCAAAGGAAAAACAAACAACACAAAGAACAACTTTGTTTCAGCAGATAAAACCACATTGTTTCCTATAAGGATGAATGAAGTACTTCATCATAACAAGAACAATTGATGGCAACAAAATATTTTCACTCTCCATCCAGTAATTAAGTAGAGCAGGAGGTACAAGTAGTTTCTTACTAGTTAAATAATATACCCCCAGACCCTCCCTGAACCACTCTTACCCCAATACCACCAACAATTTAAGCTCTCCTAGAGTCAGAACATGTGTTTAAAATAGATAGTTCATGTTCCAACATAACCAAGATGTAGAAAAAAATGATTTCCGTAAACATGCAATCATTCGAAGAATGGCATAAGGTGTATGGATATGCCTAAGGTACATGCTACAAAGAGATATCATACAAAGCATTCCTTGAAATTATACATGTATTGAATTTGAAACCCACTTTGATTAATTTTTTTCTGCAAGGAAAATGAAAGCTACTGTAGACATATGCTCACAGCCATGAAAATCAATGCCAATGAATAAAAATCAACACATAAGCAAGTAAATTATAACATTAAGTTTTTCCATGAGAAGTTAAATTTCACAATAAAAGTAGAACAAACCAAAGAACAAGTAAAATAAGGCTCACCTGCCTCTTCAATAAAAAGTTTATCCCAAATGCCAAATCTCCAATAGGCCACTTCCCTAAAGTCTCAGAGTATGTAAATCTAAGAGTCTCCGACAAAGTGGATATTGTTTCCAACCACGTTGCGGGGGCTTGAATTAACCTATGTGATACACGCTCAATTCCTAGAGGCAGTGTATGGTTAGGCACATCTCTGCAATCATTTTCTTCATCATCACTATGTGATCCATTTGCGTTTAGCTTACGATTCAATGTGTAGTACAATAGGGCAGCAGCACCAGCTGCCGTAGCCATAGTTGCAGTTGCCATGAGCTTCTTAGACCTAACATTCAATGTTTACAGAAGAAAACCAAAATTAATATAATAAGCTCCCTCAAATGTTAAATTTGAATAAAATGATATGAAACCCAAAACCCTAAATGCTAAAACAACAAGCAGAATCCCATATGTAAATAAATTACCTACAACAGCATGCCTAATTCATCAATCTGCCTAGATGATCTCATTCAACAAAGCAGCTTAACCACACACAAAACAGTTCAATTACACAATACTTCCTTGTTTTATGGCTTTTTTTCCAGAAAGCAAAAAAACTAGTAAAACATGAGAAATTTCGAGAAGGGACAATTGAAACAAACAAAGCAGAAAAACCCAGAACGGGAAAATTATGTATAAAAAAAAAAACTTCCAAGCTGCATATAATGGGAAAAACGAAGAAGGGAACAAGCAAGAGTTAACATATAAACCTAAGCATGATAAAATTAGAGACGTCCTCTATCTGAAACGAGAAAGAGAAACTTGAAAAATAGCGAAACAAACCTGAAGAGATCGATTTTAGGGGAGATGGGGTTTTGGTTATGTTACTGACTTTGGGTATAAGGAATCAAGAGAATCATATGCTATGGTATTTTTTTCGGTTACACGTTCTCGGTATTGAGCTTTGTGTCATTTCCTCTTTTATTTTATTTCATTTTATATATATATAGGCGGGTGAGATTGAAATTTGGTTTGCCTCTCCATTAGTATTTTTATCACCCGCAGAATAATAAATGTGTTCGGTGCTTATTGGTTTTTTATTTTTATTTTATTTTTATTATTTTCTAAAATTAATTTTTTTAATTGTTTGTCAATGGAGTATATATATTTATTTATTTTTATTTGTAAAATTACATTTTTATTTGTTTGTCATATTTTCCATCTTCTGGACTGGAGTTAACCTTAGTTTTCAAACATATTCAAGTTAAAAAGACACAAGACACGAAGTTCTTTGGTTTTTTTGGTTTGGATGTTGGCTTTTCTTGTTCGATACGTGGCAGATTGGATAGGTGGTGTGGCAAGTCGAAGAAGTTCTTGAAAAAGATTTGATTGTAATTTAGTAAACAGGTTTAGTTTCCAAAAGTTGGTTTCAAAACTAAAAAGCTGGAAAGTGGTGTTTGGTAATACCTTTAGAAACGAGCTTCCTACAAAGCTCTACTCAATTTTGCCTTGGCCCTCTTCTTTTCCTCACTGGAGCAAATTGCTCCAGTGGCAAAAGCTCGGTTGAGCTTTTGCCCTCTCTCTCCCTTTTTTTTTTCTTTTCCATTTTAAATTCATTTTTTTACTTTATATACTAGAACAAAATAAATTAAAAATTACCACAATAAAATCTCCATCTCAAGATAAGTAATTCTAGATCCACTTTTCCTATTTTTATTAATTTTTTAAAAATGAGTTTTATACTCTAACTAGTTTTTAAGAAATGTTTACCAAACAACTTCTCGTTTCCCACAGCACTTTTAAAAAATGTTTACCAAACAGTATACTAGCTTTTCTATAAGTATTTTTTCTACAGCACTTTTCTACAGCACTTTATAATGTTCTATCGTTCATGGTTTGGTGTTTGTGCGGAGAAAATAAAGAGTGATTGTTTTTTTGCTGTCACATTTTCAGTGACTTTTTTTCTTCTTTAATATAATTTTGACGGCTGTTTCAAAAAGAAAAAAAAAAGTCATGAGAGCAAATTTAGTTTTTTCAATTTGAGATTTTGTCTATGATGTACTATTTTTAATTCTTTTTTATATGTAGAACATACGTTAATAACTAAATTTAAAAGTTAAAATAAACTGAACTAATCTTTTTAAGCAAGAATATATTAAAAACAACAACACTAATGGTGAGTTGAGAAAACGAGCCTGTCTTTAAAAAGCAAAAGCTAAAAGAAGCATAAACTGCTTCCGAAGTTAGTTAGATCCAATCTCGAAAGGTAAAACTTAAAAGGTTGTCACCCCACTCTAAAAGATAGAAAAAAATAAAAGATAGTACACAGTATAAATCGTGAAAATAAACTATACTAATTTATTTTGGGAAAGTGAATCCTAAATTGTGAATTAACCTAAATTATTTTGGCATGGTATTTGTCTTGTGAAGAAGTTTTTTTTCTGTGGTCGAATCTCGTGAAGAAGTTGGGTTTTGAGTTTTGGGAGATGGTGTTGTAAAATTGTGGTTTAATAGAGATAAACTCGTTGAGTGGTTCTACGTGCATAGGAAGTCAATTTCATGGTAGAAATATATCTCATTTAGCTCATACGTTGGAGTCCATATAATGCATTTGTATACTAATCTTACTATTTGTTAATTTTTTAAATTAGTTATAATTAAGCTAAAACAGTCCTTTTACTTTCAAAACAGATCGACCCAATTCAACTCAATCTATTTAAAATAACCTACCATATAGTGGGTCAATCCTTATTCGACCCGTTAAATTTCGGGTCATCTTGGCTCGACCTTCTTGACCCATTAATTTTTTATTTTTTTCCTTCTCTTCTTTGTTTTTTGTTTTTTTTTATTGACCCATTTAAGATCCTTGTTTTTTTCCTTTTAATATGTGTAACATAATCTAAATTTTCTTATGTTTATTTATTTTACAAAAAAAAAATATCATGGGCTGGCTCATAGTCGTGATCCCAACCATGAACAGACAAATATAACTTTATAGGAGAAAAACGAAAGGATCATGGCTTCTGACCATAAATCATTACAAATTACATTACAATGCACCATTTAAAAGAAAAAAATTCAAAATAAATACTTACTAAATATTTATCTAACAGAAGTCGAGCTTTCACTATCATTGATGTGAAGAGAATTAATATCTTCAGTGAGCTCCTCCAAATATGACTTTCCAACCTCTAAAGTTAAAAAAAAATATAAGTAAGAAATATTAAACAAATTTATAAAATAATCTTGTTAATTACGATACTCAATTAAAAGTTCAAGATTTAAAATAATATACCTTGTGTTCCATACAACCAATCTCTTATACAAATCAAAGTCTCTACTATTTTCGGCTTGAGTGTGCTTCTAAATTGATTAAGCATTCTCCCTCCGACACTAAAAATACTTTCGGAAGCAATTGTAGAAATCGGTATACTCAGAACATCACAAGCCATTGCAGCAACTTCAGAAAATCGGTATTCATTAGCTTTCCAATATGCGATGATGTTGAAATCTTGCTGTCTATCTAACCTTACCTCCTCCAAATATTGTTCAAGTTGTGTCTTTTGAGGAGACGTTTCTTACGTTTCAAAAGAATCAAATTCCTATAAATAAATAAATAATTGATATTCATTTCCTCTCAATCAAGTCCATGATTTTGGGAACTTCACATGATAGAACTAACTATACGTTTTCATCTTTTCTTATTCTTATTCTTGAGGGAGCACAAACACAAAATTCAAAAGAATACGGAAACAACTAAAATAGTAAAACAAAAACTGAAAAGGTAGAAATGATTAAGAGGATCAAGATACACATACCTCTAATACTTCACGAACCTCCCTCGAAAATAAAATCCTAGTTACATTAGTTGTATTGCTGCCTTGAGATAGTTAACGACTAACTTTGTTTGAGGAAGATGATGCACAATAATTATTATAAAAAGAAGTCAATTTCTCTTTCAAAACTACTGATTCTAGAGTTTCACGACTACCATAAAGTTTACTGTGGCACCACTACACAAAAGAGAACTTGTATCGAGGATCTAGAATAATTGTTATAGCCATTATCTCTGAAAAATCAGCCCAATATTTCTCAAATTTACCATACATGGTTGATGTCATATTTCTCATGTATTCATAACCACTTTTCATTTTCAAAGTCAAAAAAATTGAAAACACAGTAGAATAATATAGATTAGCAGTTGGATATTTGGTGCCTGAAAACAAACAAGTTGTATCATAAAAATTTCCCAAGAACTTGCATATCTGCTCTGCGTCATCCCACTAACCCTTAGATGAACAATGTGTGTAATTTGAGTCACTTAACTTCATGCGCATAAAAGTAGTGCTATAATATAATCCATTCTCAAGCATAATAAAAGTGGCATTCCATCTAGTAGGTACATCTTGTCTTAAACCCCTTTTAGCATCAAATGAGTTATGAGCAACACACTCCAAAAATCTTTGTTTCCTACTTTGAGAACCCTTCACATACTTGACTCTCTCTTTCGAATGATTTGGAAAACCAGATTTATTTTTGTCAAACCATCTTGCACCATCAAATTAAGAACGTGAGAACAACAACGAATATGCAAAAGCTCATTTCCACCAAGTAAAATTTCATTTTCTTCAGTCAAGTTGGTCCCTAACAAAGTAACACAAGTATCATTTGCCGAAGCATTATCTAATGTGATTTACATTATCATTTTATCAATTTTCAAATTCCTTAAAAATGTCATTATTTTCAAACACAAAGAAACACCATTGTGAGGAGGAGGTATGAAGCAAAAGTTCAGAATTCTTTTCTAGAGTTGCCAATCTTTATCAATAAAGTGTGTTGTCAAACATATATAACCATCTGTTATTAACGAAGACCAACAATTGGATGCCAAACTAATCTTTATCAACAATCGGATGTCATATATAACCATGTTTCATCTAGCATGATTTGTATCCTATCCTTTTCCCTATTGTACACCTTAAGACAATTAGACTTGTATGTATTTCTAGTCACTACATGCAAATCTTTACGCAAGTATAACACAAATTTCTAATTCCAACCCATTCAACGAACAGAAAAGGGAGATCATGTATAATCACAGTTGTTGCAACTAACTCTCTAAATTTATCATTATCAAAATTATCATTATGCGCAGATGGGGTACCTTGACTTGCATCTCTATATCCATGACATTTTTCCATGTGTCGTTTCATGTTTTTAGTGTCATGACTGCTTCTACACGTGTATATAGTACTGCATTTCTTACATTTGGCCCTTCTCTTCTTATCTTCACCAAGTGGAATGGGCTCAAAATATTGCCAGACAATTGAAGTGAACTTCCTCTTTTTTGTACCTGAAACCTCAAACTCCGAGGTAGTTGCTTTTAACTCAACCGCGACATCACTATCATTTTCTAAAAATCCATCCATATTCGCATCCAAACCACCACTTGCTCACTCTCAAAAGATTTATCCACCATCTACATGTAAATGTAAGAACAAATTAAATATAAAACTAGTGATATATACACCGACATAACCCACATAGTAGAGCATCTATCAAAAATTGAAAGGCATAATTGGTGCAAGATGCAAGTAAATTCAGAGCAAAAAGATAGAACCCACTTGTTTTCAACCCTTTAACTTTTGTCATCAGAAATCAAACACCCAGTACCCATGTTTGGGATCCAACACAAAAACAAAAACACTTGTGTGTGAGATTATACATATAAATAGGTAGATATAGATAGGAGTATTGATGATCATCATGATCATGACTCCATTGACAAGCATCAGTCATTGAACAGTTCCTCCCCTTTCAAGATTTGTTACCAAGAATCAACATATATACATGAATTATTATTTCTTTTTTATTTTTAATTAATTATTATTATTATTTGTTTATAAAAAAAACTATGAATTGGTGACACCGAGAAATACTTTTTAGAACATTGATTTTCCAAGAATCATCAATGCTAGATCTGTTTCATTTCAACAATTCAATTCAATTAAAAAAACCCAGAGCAGAAATAGTTAAATAAACAACAAAGGTTGTTCATATTTGGTAACTCACCCTAACGCCGTCCATCGAAGGCCATCAACTGTCTAACGTGGCATGACACGTCAAATGCCACGTATATTATTGCTGACGTGTCATGGCACGTTAGTAAAGTTAACCCGAACTTTAAAAAATGGGTCGAGTAAACGGGTTTGTAAATAATTTCTCACCCTCCCTTATTCGATCACTCATTCGTCACCCTCACTCATTCGATCGCTCGTCACTATAAATACACCATTTCTCCCCCTCCCTCATTTGATCACCCTCATTCTCAAACAACAACAAAACAGAACCCTCTCCCTCACCATTTTTTCTCAACCAAAACAGTCATCAAACCTTCATCATCTCCATTTTTCTTTCTCAACCAAAACAGCCATCAAACCTTCACCATCTACTCTGAATTGAACACACCACCACTCTTATTTCCCTCCACCATACCATATCGCAGCACCCACCTCAAACCACCACATCACGCGCTTGCCGCCATACAGTCACACCATAAACCGCCCATTTCTGTCCTCCAATCAACACATAAACACAAATCCAAATTGGAACCAACAACCACCCAGCCATACAACCGAATCACCACCCCTTACCCAAACCGGCACCAACTACCATCCAGCCACACCCAATTGCCATCGAACCACCGTCCCCGAACTCCACACTCCAAACCAAAATCACCCAATCCCAATCCCAATCCCAATCCCAATCCCAAACCGATTTCCTCCATCACCGCCGAAACCCAACCACCAAAAATCCAAACCCGAATCCTTCTCCATCAAAAAAAGGAAAATAAAAAAGAAGAAGAAAAGAATAGGAAGGAAGAAAAGAAAAGAAAGCAGAGAAGGGTGAAAGAAAGAAGGAACAAAAGAAAGAAAGCGAAAAGAAAAGAAAATAAAGTGTTTTATGTCTGTTTTTGGTAAATGAAAAACTTAAAAGTCATAATCCTTGGTTTTTCTCTTTTTTTGTTTGGGCGGAAGAGCAGCAGATTGAGAGGAAGAAGATGAGCTGGGGTAAGGTAGGTGTTGATACCCGAATTTTGACGTCATTTTAATTGATTTTAGCATTTCTGTTATTTACTTAATTTACTGTCATTTTTAGTTAATTTGTTGTCGATAGCATTTTTAAAATTTTCATCGCGTTTTAGGATCGTCATTATCATCGTCAGCGTTCGAAATAGCATTTTTAATTTTTCGTCACATATTTTCATTATTATTATTATTATTATTTTTAGCCATAAAAATCACATTTTTAACTATCCGGCAGTAATTTGCTTGTTTTTTCTTTGTTTTAGGTCATCTCATGATTTTTAGGATTTTTAGTATTTTAGTGCATTTTTTAGTATTTTAATTTTTTATTATTATTTTCGTTCAAGCTTTTATTGGACCCGAGTAAGTTCGCTCGGACAATAGCTTGAATTTGAAATATTTTCCATCAACTAGTTGCTAGCTTTTTTTCCGTTCACAACGGTCTACAAAGTTTCGTGTAATTTTCGGCGTAACGTCATTATTTTTCCGTCCGAATATTTCACGTTTTTGAACGAGAAAATAAACATGTTAAACAAAAAATTCTCATCATTCGCTGTAGACAGTTAAACACGTCGTATTTTTCTCTACGCGCTGGTACCTTTGGCTCGAAAAGTCAGAACGTTTGCTCGCAGGAATCGGCTCGATGCTATTTAAATAAGGTAAAAGGCAATTTGATGACAACCGTTGATCTGGTCAACCAAGAAAAGTCTACCAGATCAACGGTTGACTAATTAAGAGCCATGGTGCGCATGCACCATGGACGTGAGCCAATTGTGGAGTAGGCCACCGAGCAGCCTGCTCCCGACGTCCTGTCCCTTCGGTCGGTCACTTCCCAGCCGTAGACCTGCCACCACGACAACCCTAGCTCCGCCACTTCGACGTCCGGCCTAGCCACGCGCAGCACTGAGTCTGATAAGGATTCAGCCTCTATTTTGGAGAAGATGAACGGATTGAATGGAGCCACGGATCTAGTCCTCTTGTGAGAGGTTGGTTGCTGGTTCGGATGAACAGATGAAGGTGTTTAAATGGAGAGGATAACGTCTCAAGAAGGTTGCGGATTGTGCAGCGGATTAATGGATGAAAAGGAGAGTGTTTTGATGAACAATAATAAGTATATAACTTCAATACCCAACAAACCCTCTCTAGGCTAGCTAGAGCAACCTTGTTTCAAAGTAAAGAAGATGAAGTGCTGGTTTTAAGAACCCTAAATTATCTAAGCTACACTAAGCTACACTAGGGTTTGGTCTTAGAGAAATAACATTCAAATCAAAGACAAGTCCTAAAAATGGCTAACATAGCCTATTTATACTACATAATTATTTGCCCTTCAAGTGAACTACAAGTCACTCAAAAACTCAAGTCTGCCCAGACTTCATGGTCTTGCTCATGACCCATGAACTCGACCATGAACAGGTACTGTCTTGGCCTTTTCGTCGCGCGCGTTCGGGTAAGATGGGCTACGCGGGAGGCCTTGCCCGTGCAATGTGTGTGGGAAATGGTGGATCCATGCTCATATCATCCCATCCCTCTTTGAGGAGATTCATCCTCGAATCTAGACCGTGGATGTGATAGACCGAAATGGGCAATGAATATTTAACCACAAGGACTTCCATTCCTTTCCTTCGCACCAAGTCTCTTTCAATCCATTGGAGAAGCGGATCCGTGTAGCCATGAAGGGGAGCCAAAGTAGTGAAAGATGAGGCGCCGTCAAGATGTGAAGCCAAAAGGGTGAAGGAGGAGGCACGACCAAGGTGCACATATAGGAAAGGATCCATAAAACAAAGAGGTGGCACCGATGGAATGATAGAGAATTGGCTACCAAAATCTTGAAACTTACTTTGCAAATCAAGGCAATGACGAGCCTTCTCATGGCAGCCCAAAGTAAACCCATAAATGACACATTCACTCCCATTGTTTCCATCCGCCCCATGATCATCACCATGTGAACACACCCTCAAAACAACCCTATCTACGACCAATGGAGGTACCACCTTAACAACGGGCTGAACAACAAGGGCAACATCTATAGATGGCACTAAATCCTCCTTAAATGATGGCGAAACAAGAGCAACAATGCCAACCTCTTCGACGGGTAAATAAGCACTAGAAGCAACACCATTCTCTGTGTTCTTATCACTAGCCAACTCACATTGCCCAAGGTGCCCGGAGTCCCGTAGGTTTTCCAATATCAGCGTCATTGTGGCCATGGTTTCTGCCATGGATTGAGTGCTACGTTGCACTCGTGCTAGAATTGGAGCAATCTCTGAGTCGAAGGGTGAAGGTACTTGTGCATGGGACGACCCTAGGTCATGTGATGGGGTAAGGTGATAGGAAGGGTGCGGAGGAGCAACCCTCAAATGTGGAGGGGTATAGGAGGCAGTCACGGTGTCAAAGTCTCGGCTAGGAGGTGGCGGGGGCCAAGTGACATGGTGAGTAGGCTGCTCATAAAAATACGGTAGCGCGTGGCGAGGAGGTGCACTAGGAGGCCTAAGGTCACGGGGTGATGATGGTGGCCTATATGGAACATAGTCACGTCCGTGTGGATAAAGGAGGTGATCAACCGGTGCCTCTATCACGTGTGATGAGCTACGGTCTCCATATGGAGGTGGCACCATAGAAGGTAGAGAGGGGCGGTGTCGGTGCTCCTCAATGTGGTCCGGCTACTCATACTCATAAGATTGCCGTGAGGGCTCACGAAAATCATACTGTGGCTCATACCCTTCGAAATAGGCGCTCCCATCATAAGAACCACACGGGTAGGCTACACTATCAACCATATACATGCTGGGACCATACGGTGCCTCATGCCCAACGAAAGAAAGATGCCCATCATAACAAGGAGTGAAGCGGTCACTAGTAACCGTGGGCGCGACACTAGAATAACAAGAATCCTCTTCCCAAGAAAACCCTTCATTCTCCGAATAACAAGAAGACAGAAAAATAACCTACAAAAAGAAACAAACACAATTGATAGCTAATAAAAATGTTAGTCCCTCCCTCACGTGTTTGCACTCGTGTTTATCACTCTAATAAGCTCAAAATTCTCTCTCCAAGCCCCAAACCAAAACCGAAGGCAGTAATGACTCAAAGAATCACTAAGACACAAGGAAAAGCAATGAAAACTAGGGCTAGAAGGAAAGGTGAAGGAAAGCCGAAATAGTGATCAAAGAAGAGAACTTGATTTTGATCACTAAATTGACTTAGAGTAGATATGTGTATGTGCGGAAACAAAGAAAGAAAAACACTAAGACAAGCTACTCAAGAAAAGACTCAAGGAAACAAGAAGAGAAAATCACAAAGAAATGAAAGACTCAAAGCTGAAATTTCGAGTGAAAACTGCGCACTAATTTTGAATTGGATAGAAGTATGTGAAACCAACAGAATTAGGAGAAGTGTCCAACATAAGAATTGTTCTACTCAGACTGAAGTTTTCTCACACAAAATTTCAGAATAAACCGAGCGCAGACGCTCACACAAACAGAAAAGGCCGAAACTAGATAAAGAAAAAGGAGAAAACCAAGACTTTAATCAACAAAGTTGAAAACCGAATTTCAAACAATTGCACACCTAATTGCAAACTACTACACTTCTAATGTATTCATACATACTAGTAGACTCTTGCTTTTGACTCAATTGCAATCTATATTTTATTTTTTGAATTTGGAACTTGATCTCCCCCTTTTTTTTTTTGATGTATGTTTTAGTTCCTTTTTTTTTTTTTTGTTGCAATGAGTGAAGAGAACTCACTTGTATGACAAGTAGTTTTGAAAAGAGAAGTGAAAGACAAGTAGTTTTACCCTTTGGAAAATATTCACTAGGTGCCAAATATTTGATGAGGTGGCAAAATGTGTGAGGTGGCAAGTGAGGTGGTGTCAATGTGGCAAGTGAGGTGGTGAGTGTAAGGTTGCTAAACCTAGGGCCAGCTGTTGTGAGGAGAAGAGTAGTGAGCAAGCTGAAATGCTTGGCTCACAATGCATGAAAATACAAGGCTCACAATGGGGGTGATGTGGCCGGCTAGGAGTGGGCTAAAATTTTTGGCACTTAGCTAGCAAACAACAATGCCAACATGGCTCTCATGGCCACCTTAGGGAGCTCCAACACTCAGCAAACAATTACCACAGATAATATATGAATTAAACCACACAAACACAAGGTTTTCAGAATTTTTGGGCTCCCACAAAATCAAACACAAAAGCAAAACGAAAAGCAGATGAACTATCAAGAACACCAAGCAGACCTTCGGCTTCTGCCTTTAACACCTAGCAAACATGGACAAAAAAATTCAAACATTTACACAGAGACTCACAAGACAACGATCTTTAACTTTGTAGAAGAAGGAAAATCAAAATTCCAAGTGGAACACAGCAAAAACAGACACACAACACAAAACTATTTTTCTCGAGCAGATTCTACACACTTTTGTTTAGAAGCCCAAAAGTATGTAAAATACACAGATTTAGCAGCCGACTAAAACACCAAAGTTTCTCTACTCAGAAAGATGTTTAAGCACAAAAAATTTCAGATTTTTCTGATGGAGGAAACAGACACAAACAGAAATGAAAACAGACTCAAAAACTGACTCCTGGACAGAAACAATCTGTCCAGCAACAACAACACAAGGATGATATGGGGATACGATTTTAATGGAGGAAAACAGTAGGATAACCAGGGAAACCAACCTAGAGAACACTGGAGCTCTGCTACCACTTGATAAGGATTCAACCTCTATTTTGGAGAAGATGAACGGATTGAATGGAGCCACGGATCTAGTCCTCTTGTGAGAGGTTGGTTGCTGGTTCGAATGAACGGATGAAGGTGTTTAAATGGAGAGGATAACGTCGCAAGAAGGTTGCGGATTGTGCAGTGGATTAATGGATGAAAAGGAGAGTGTTTTGATGAACAATAATAAGTATATAACTTCAATACCCAACAAACCCTCTCTAGGCTAGCTAGAGCAACCTTGTTACAAAGTAAAGAAGATGAAGTGCTGGTTTTAAGAACCCTAAATTATCTAAGCTACACTAGGGTTTGGTCTTAGAGAAATAACATTCAAATCAAAGACAAGTCCTAAAAATGGCTAACATAGCCTATTTATACTACATAATTATTTGCCCTTCAAGTGAACTACAAGTCACTCAAAAACTCAAGTCTGCCCAGACTTCATGGTCTTGCTCATGGCCCATGAACTCGACCATGAACAGGTACTATCTTGGCCATCTCGTCGCGCGCGTTAGGGGAAGATGGGCCACGCAGGAGGCCTTGCCCGTGCAATGTGTGCGGGAAATGGTGGATCCATTCTCATATCAGCGTCCTTCACCCACGCGATCGATTGGCTATAAATACGAGCCTCCCTCCTTCATTCAAACAGCACCAAAATCTCATGAGCAAGCTCTGCTCCTTCTCCCTCTTGATTGATAGCTCATTTTGAGCTTCGATCGTCCAGTTCAAGCTTTCTCCAATAAGCTTTTCTCAAGCTTTTTCTTGCATTTTTTAGGCTTTCTTTTTCTTTAATTCGTCTAGCCTTTGTTTGATTAAATAAATTGCTTTTCTTTACGTCATTAATTCATATGCATGCTATAGATTAAATACACGCTTTTAATTTGATTAATCGTTAGCTAGATCATGCGAATTAATTAGTTTTCGATAATTAACGGTTTCGTCATTTTTTTGAAATTAAACTCGGCACATTTTAAATTAAAAGTTAGGGTTCGTACGGTCGGGAAGCCGTCGAGGAGACAAGCATCTCGGTACGAAGGTTTTTCGTTTCGGCTATAGGTGGTCGGAGCTTGGCCGCTGGCAGTAGCGCCGACGACCAAGGAGAGGGACGATGAATAGTGCCATAATGGCCTATTCATCGGATGAAAGGTGATGGGCTTGCATTCTTTCATTTCTCTTGGGCCAGGCACTATTCCTGGCCCATTTTCTTATTTCCTTTTTCTTTTTCTTTCAAATTGGGCCCGACCCATTATCTTTTTTTCTGAAATCTCGGATCATATTTCCGTAAAAATACTCATATGCTTCGTATGATTATATTTCGTACTATCAACTGTTTAATTTTCTGTACCTATCAACTGTTTACATTATTCGGACTTTAATTTTTCGTAATTTACTTTCAGCAATTTAAGTTCAATTTACCGCCTACATGGTCGGTCGCAATATCAACTGTTTATTTTCTGCAAATATCAACTGTTTACTTTCTGCAAATATCAACTGTTTACTGTCTGCAAATATCAACTATTTATTTTTCTACAAATATCAAACTGTTTACTTTTTGCAAATATCAACTGTTTATTCTTCTGCAAATTATCACCTGTTTATTTTCTGCAAATTATCACCTGTTTATTTTCTGCAAATATTAACTCTTTAAATTTCTGCAAATATCAAACTTCTTATTTTCTGCAATATCAACCTGTTTTATTTTCTGCAATATCAACTGCTTAAACTCTGCAAATCGTCAACTGCTTAAATTCTGCAAATCGTCAACTACGTAATTTCCGCAAATATCAAATCTTTAATTTTTCGTCAAATCATCACTAAATTTTCGCATGCGTCAAATCATCATTTCTTACATACATTAAAATCCGCATTTAAATTCTCGCACTTATCAACTGTCATCATTTAATTTTCACATCTTATCAAATCAGCATTTAAATTTTCTGCACTCATCAAAACATCATCTAAATCTTCGTATGCGTCAAATCATCATTTCTCGAATACATTAAAACCGGCATTTAAATTTTCTGCACACATCAAATCATCATTTAATTTCTTGCACTTATCAAATCATCATTTCAATGTTCGTATGCGTCAAATCATCATTTCTCGCATACTTCAAATCAACATTTAAATTTTCATACGCGTCAAGTCGTTGTTTAAATTCTCGCACTCATATATTGCTTATTTATTTTTCGAGCTATCACTAACACTCTCATCTTGTAGGTTTTAAATTCAAGCTTCGCTCGAAAGTACGCCTTTCGTTCCTTTTTATTTATTCAACGCTTTTCGTAAATATCAATCGTACGCATGATATATAGAGTTGCTAGAACTAAAATCAACTGACATGAACAACGTGTTTAAAGATTTGCTTAAAATGTCATGTTCATATGATTTTAAATTCTCGCTTATATTGACTACATGTATATGGGGACTTTCGATCCCACATCAATTCATCATTTCAAAACCTCTCATTTAAATCTGTACTCTGTTAAGCTATCCATGATAGAATCACGTAGTAATTAATTTAATCATGCATGGCCCGATGATGAAATAGAGGGCGCTCATTCAGTCTTACGGACAATTCAGTCCCATCACATTACGGTTAGGAATAATCAATCGGTCTTGATAAACGGTAACCCCGTCCGAAAGATTTTAAAATGGTAACCCCGTCCAATGATTAATTATTCTTGAACGGTCACGATCATAGAAAAGACTAAAGTGGCGATTCCTCTGAGGGCCCCCTTTTCAAAAATGCATTTTTATCAAACATCTTTTAAACACCTCTCATCAACCGGTAACCATTTTCGGATGTGACTCGGGTGCCCAACACCTTCCTGAGACCATAATACCACACCAAACCTTTTGTCTGGGGTCCAGACTCCTTTTTTGTGCCTTTAGTTTTTATTTATTTATTATATTTCTTATGCCATGACGATTAAGGTTCCCTAAGCCAAGCAACCAAATTAGGGTGGCGACTTCATTGCATGCTGCTAGGCGTCCCTTTTACGCCGAGCATCGTAAGGTCTCAAGTTCATTGCACACTCACGAATTGTTTTTTTATTTTCGGGGCGCGACAGTTTGGCGACTTCACTGGGAGTGTTGGGTCAGAGCGGTTTTATTTTTGAGAGGTGTTTATTTGTTTATTTACCAGCTTTGATAAATTGCTGATCTATTTATTTATTCGCTTTGATATCAATTGTCATATGCATTTCATAGTGCCCTACACCCCCGGGGACAATTACCAAATTAGGAGGGTAGTAGTGGCGCCCTAGGACACACGTCCTGGGTAGTGTTCACCAATCCTAACTCGGATGAACCCCTAAAGCTAGTCGAAAGTTACACAATTTCGCAAGGAATCGGGACACTGGACGACACTTTAGGGACCTTTTCATGGTATCATCCGGGAACCGTTCAAGCCAGTTAGAAAAGTCAGAATCAGAGCCCCAACACATGCATCATGATCATATCTGTTTTGTCGTGGCTCTATTTATCTTGTTACCATGATTTCTATTTTTCGTAATTTTTCTTTCGGGTTTATTTGAAGAAAAAATCGTGTGGAGGTCCACACCTCACATTTCAAAAATCGTGTGGTGGTTCACACCCCACATTTCAAAAAATCGTGTGGCAGTTCACACCCCACCTTTCAAAAATCGTGTGGCGGTTCACACCCCACATTTCAAAAACTCGTGTGGCGGTTCACACCCCACATTTCAAAAATCGTGTGGCTGGTTTAAACCCCACGTTTCAATCTTGTGCGGCGGTTCAAATCCCCACTTTTCATCAAAAAATTTGTTGTGATTCAAACCCCACTTTTCGTCAAAATTTTGTGCGGTGGTTTACACCCCCATTTTTCATCAAAAATTTAATACGGCGATTCACAACCCCCCGCTTTTGCCAATCTTGATCGCAAGGAAGCTTTACCAATAGTCGAGCCTATGACTTTAAACAAGGGCGCTTCGTGGGAGGCAACCCACGTGTTATTTTCAATTATTCTATCTTTCATTAATTTTAAATTCAACATCTCGGGATACCTTTTCCCTATGAATTTACTATTTAACTGTCTCTTCATTTCAGTGCAATGAGACTTGTAAACTTGGGGGCAAGCGAATGAAGTGACGACCAAAGGAAGGCGTTGAAAAATGTCAAAGCTCATTTTTCAAGGAAGTTGTCCTTTATGTTTACAATTTCCCCCTTTCGCAATTTACGTTTCTGTAGATTATGGTCTCGCAAATTACATTTCCGTGGATTTGCATTTCAAGTGCAACGAGACTTGTAAACTTGGGGGCAAGCAAGTGAAGTGACGACCAAAAGAAGGTGTCGAAAAATGTCAGAGCTCATTTTTCAGGAAAGTTGAACTTTTACATTTTTGCAATTTCCGTTTCTGCAATTTACGTTTCTGCAATTTATGTATTCGCAATTTACATTTTTGCAATTTTTTCCACTATTTACATTATTGCAAGAGTGCGTGCGTCATGTTGGCTAAAATCCTTAGTTTTCGCAAAAAAATTCTCTTTATACATGTGCAACTTGGGCTCAAAGATGATGCCCTCGATTGGTATTATGACCTCCCACCAAGATCCATTCATTCTTGGGCGGACATGTCTAAGATCTTCACCGAGAAGTATTATCCGACTTCTATTTCCAACACCACGCACAAACAACTTGTCTCCATAATCCAGAAGAAGGAGGAGACTCTAGCCCAGTATTATGAGAGGTTCCAGAAGATGCAATCTAGTTGTCCGTCCCACAACCTTACGGAGCATGCCCTTGTTCAGTATTTTTGTAAAGGCCTCAAAGCCCACGATAAGGCCTTAGTCAACGCTGCTGCCGGCAGATCTCTAACTGCTCTTACCCCATCAGCCGCTAAGGCAACAATAGAACTCATGGCCAAGAATGCTTCGTCTGACCTTGCCAACAATCAAGGCCAAGATGTCCAAGTGGCAGCCTTGCAGAATCAGCTATCCTCCCTTACAGGGATGTTTCAGAATTTTATGTCAGGGCAATCCGCGCCTGTCAAGGACTGCCAAATCTGTAATTTTGTGGACCACCCCACTGATGCATGTCCCCACATTCCGGACAAAATCCAAGTTAATGCTGCTGGTGTCAGTATGTCCCGATTCCTTATGGTCAAAACTACAATCAGGGCTGGAAATAGAAAAATCCAGGATGGGTTCCAAACCCTCAGCCTTCAGGGCCTAGCCATCAACAGCACCAGTAGAATCCATATGGAAATCACCCTCCACCTCCCAATATGCAGAATTACAGACCTCGACCCACTTATCATCAAAATCAGTATCAACGCCAACCACCCCAGGATCAGACTTTTGTCGTGCCCCCGAATACCGAGATACCTATGAATCCCGAGCAGCAGAAAGAAATCGAGGAACTTAAGAAACAAATGAGCACCATGATGGGCCAAGTGAAAGAGTTAACAAATCAGGGGAGATTTCCACCTCAGACCGAAACAAATCCGAAGCACAATGTATGTGCATTGACTCTGCAAAGTGGAACGACCTTGACACCTCCTACACATCCTGCCCACGATATTGCGAATTCTCCAGAGTCCGAACTCATGTCGAAGCCTAGAGAAAAATGTCCGAAGGTACCCAGGCTCATCGAGGTCACAGAAGATAGAATTCGCTCTCCTAGAGGTTCACCAAGGAATGACCCAAATCCACCCGAATTCACCCAGGAATACATTCATAAGATTCTCGAGCCCCCATTTCCCCAAAGACTGGTTAAGTCCAAAAAAGAAAAGGAAGACTGAGATACCTTTGAAATGTTCAGTAAAGTGGTTGTCAACATTCCTCTTCTCCAAGCAGTGAAGAATGTTCCTCGCTACTCCAAATTCCTAAAACAACTATGCACGAACAAGAGCAAGTTTGCCGAAGTTAAAAAGATTAGTGTAGGAGCTAACGCTTCTGCCCATATCTAGCGGAGGATCCCTCCAAAGTGCAAGGACCAAGGAATGTTCATCATCCCCTGTCGGATTGGTACAGTCGACATCAGGAAAGCCATGCGCGATCTAGGGGCAGGAATCAACGTCATGCCCTCGATCATCTATAACTGTCTAGGCCTCGAACCTCTCACGCCTACAGACCTCGCCATTCAACTTGCTGATCGTTCTATCATCTATCCTGAAGGGATAATCAAAGATTTTTTAGTCCAAGTTGGCGAATTCTTGTTCCTAGCCGATTTCTATGTCATAGCAATGGAGAATGAAGACTCTACCAAGTCTACTGATGTTCTTCTAGGCCGTCCATTTCTGACCACTGCCCGAGCAAAGATAGATGTTCATGATGCGACCATCTCTTTAGAGTTCGACGGAGAGATTATCAGATTCAATATGCTAGAAGCCATGCGATACACCTCTGAATTCTCCAGTGTTAATTATATTGATGTTATTGATCCTTCTATTGATGAACTTGCTGAACTTCACTCTACTGATCCTTTAAAGTTTGCCCTTGATAGGAGTCTAAGGCAAACACTTCTAGATGTCATGGCCTCGACACTTTCCACACCACCTGAGCTCCATTCTGTCGTCGCTATGCTAGAAGAATGCGTTGTAGTCTAGTATGAACCTCCAATGATGTCTCCTAACCATTCAGATCATGTTACGTTGTTTCCATCTATTGATCAAGCTCTAGCCCTCGATCTAAAGCCACTGCCCTCTCATATGAAGTATGCTTATCTAGGCCCTGACAACTCCCTGCCTGTCATTATCTCCAATAAGCTCCACAATCCTGAAGAATCCGAGCTAATTTCTTTGCTTAAGGAATTCAGACAAGGCATAGGCTGGACCATTGCGGACATCAAGGGCTTGTCGCCAGCTCTATGCACCCATCGTATCCACTTGGAAGATGCTAGTAAGACTATCTGACAACCCCAGTGTAGGCTGAATCCACCTATGATGGAGGTCGTCAGGAAGGAAGTTCTGAAATTGCTAGATGCCGGTGTCATATATCCTATCTCCGATAGCCCATGGGTCAGCCCTATATAGGTCGTGCCCAAGAAAACTGGCATAACTATCACCATCGGCCAAGATGGCGAATCCATTCCCACCTGAATCCAGAATGGGTGGCGAGTGTGCATTGACTACCACCGACTAAATGCTGCCACTAGGAAAGATCACTTCCCTCTGCCCTTCATTGATCAAATGCTGGAACGTCTCGCAGGCAAAACTCACTACTACTGTTTAGACGGTTACTCCGGTTTCCATCAGATCCCAGTTGCCCCCGAAGACCAGAAGAAGACCACCTTTACATGCCCTTTCGGCACCTTTGCTTATAGACGCATACCCTTCTGCTTGTGTAATTCCCCCGCCACCTTTCAACGCTATATGGTGAGCATTTTCTCCGAATTGGTCGAAAATAGAATCGAGGTCTTTATGGATGACTTCACCGTCTATGGGAATTCCTTTCCATAGTGAATGGATAAATTGAAGAAGTGTTTAGAGCACTGCATAGAGACCAATCTTGTCCTTAATTTTGAGAAATGCCACTTCATGGTAGATCGAACCATCGTTCTAGGTCACATTGTCTCGGCCAAGGGCATCGAAGTCGACAAGGCCAAGATTGAGGTGATTGAATCCTTGCCTTATCCAGAATGCGTTCGCGATGTGCGATATTTTCTAGGGCACGCTGGTTTCTACAGACGGTTTATTAAGGATTTTTCCAAAATTACTCAACCTATGTGCCGTTTGCTCCAGAAGGAAATCGCCTTTGATTTCGATGAAAATTGCAAAGAAGCCATTGAACTCCTAAAAAATAAGCTTATCTCAACTCTGATCATTCGAGCCCCCGATTGGTCCCTACCTTTTGAGGTCATGTGCAATGCCAGCAATCAAGCCCTAGGCGCCGTTTTGGGTCAAAAGAAGGACAAGGAAACTTATGTGATCTACTATGCTTCCAAGTTATTAGACCCATCTCAGCAGAACTACACAACAACAGAAAAAAAACTCTTAGCCTTGGTTTACGCCCTCGACAAGTTCAGGCAGTACCTCCTAGGTACCAATGTGCTCGTGTACTCAGATCATTCTGCCCTCAGATGTTTGTTGACAAAGGTTGATGCCAAGCCTCGACTCATTCGTTGGATCTTGTTGCTACAGGAATTCAATATCATGATCAAAGACAAGGCTGGAAAAGAAAATCCGGTAGCTAACCATCTAAGCAGACTTCCAGCCCAAGAAGAAAATTCACTTGTGCAGATCCACGATACTTTTCAAGATGAACAAGTGTGTCTAGCCCACGTTGTCCAGTTTTTATAGTTTTCAGACATAGCGAATTTTTGTGCCACTGGCACCTACCCCGCGGATGCTTCCCCATCAGAACGCACAAGAATCAGAAGGCAAGCCAAATATTACATTTGGGATAGCCCATACTTATTGAAGCACTGCTCGGACCAGATCATACGTCGTTGTGTAACCATGGATGAGGTGCCCTCGATCCTTAAATTCTGCCATTCTGAAGGAGGACATTTCGCGGCTAAGAAAACTGCCCTCAAAGTGTTAGAAGTAGGTCTATACTGGCCCTCTATTTTTAAGGATAGCTACATGTATTGTGCGTCATGCCCTCGATGCCAAGCCACGGGTAATATTGGGGCCAGGAATCAGATGCCTCTGACCGGTATCATTGTTTGTGAAATTTTTGATATATGGGGTATAGATTTCATGGGCCCATTTCCCAATTCCTTCGGCAACATCAATATCCTTCTGGCCGTCGATTATGTTTCCAAATAGGTCAAGGCCAAGGCAACTCGAACAGATGACTCCAAGATGGTAGTAAACTTTCTACGCACCAATATTTTCAATAGGTTTGGTATACCTCGAGCCCTCATAAGTGATCGGCGTACCCATTTCTGCAACCGCGTTGTGGCCTCGCTTCTGACAAAGTGTGGATTCCACCACAGAACATCTACTGCCTATCACCCTAAGATAAATGGCCAAGCCGAAGTGTCAAACCATGAAATTAAGTCCATTCTCGAGAAAACGGTGAACCAATCCCAAAAGGATTGGAGTCTGAAGTTAGATGATGCCCTATGGGCATATCAGACAGCTTTCAAGACCCCGATTGGTATGACACCCTACAGACTCGTATATGGCAAGTCGTGCCATCTCCCAGCTGAGATAGAGCACAAGGCTTTCTGGGCCATCAGGAAAGTAAACACGGATCTAGAAAAGGCTGGCTAGAACAGACGCTTACAGATACAAGAGCTGGAAGAGTTGAGACACGACGCTTATGAGAATGCCTTGCTCTACAAGGACAAGACCAAGACATACCATGATAGGAACCTTCGTCCCAAAATGTTTTCCATTAGACAGAAAGTATTGTTGTATAACTCACGTTTGCGACTGTTTGCAGGAAAGCTCAAGTCTAAATGGTCAGGACCTTTCGTGGTCACGATAGTTTTTGACCACGGGGCAATCGAGATCCAGAATCTGACAACAGGAACAATCTTCAAAGTCAATGGCCACAAGCTGAAACCCTTTTACGAGGGATTCAAGCCCTCGACTATTGAGGACACGATGGTGGAACCTCCACCTGTCGAGATCTAGATATCTGAAACACGTCGAGGCCTCGACGAGTAAACAGGTCATACTAGAGGCAATCCTAATGCCGTCCCACTCCTTTCTAACTCTATCTCTTTTATTTTGTTATTTAAATTCAGAATTTTTCCTTTTTATTTCTTGCTATTTTATTTTCCCTTTATTGGTTAAGATTTCTTTTCCTTATTTTTATCCCCTGGTTTCTCTCTTTTTCCTTTTCCCAAGCGATTTTATTCGCCTGCAAATATTATCTTTCCACTTATTCTTTCCTTTTGTCTTTACCTTCCCTAACTACTCTCTCTTTTTAAATTTTGAAAAGGCAGGCGGTTGGGATCCGCGGACCCATGTTCTCTCTCCTAGTTCCAAGACGCCGTGTCATCAAAGGAGACAAAAAAACGGCCCTCATTAATTCCCTGTTAGACACAACAGCTTTGCCAGCATGCTCCCCCTCATCTTTTCTCCTTCCCTCTTCCAGCTATTACCCACGTCTCCCTCACCAACAACCAAAACACTTCACTCCACTGACCCATCACCATCACCAAATCAACTCTCTCTCTCTCTCAAATCACCATCTTCTACCCTACCACCATGCCTCAAGTAAAGTAAGTAGCCCATAAGCTCGCTACCTCAGACCCTGAATGTTCCTCCTCCTCTCATAAATTTCTTAGCCTCGGCCTCGACGAGGAGCAACCACCTTCTCCGACCATCCCTCCTAACACCGAGTTAAACCCCACCTCCACCGCCGCTCACTAGTCGGACGGTGAGCTAGAAATCACCGGTGCGGTTCCAGCGACCTCCACAATGACGAGATCAGGCCGAATTTCCAGAAAACCACCCACTTCCACCGCCACGCCCAAGAAACCAAAGGTTGAGAAAGCCTCCCCTGCAGCCAAAAAGGAGCTCACGGTCGAAGAGGTCCTGCAGGACATCTTGGTGTCCGAATCTGAGCATGAAGAGGAGCCGACGGTCGGAGCTGAGGAAGAAGAGGTCGAATAGACCGCCGCTGGCGCCGACGACGAAGAAGCTTCCAGCAAAAATGAAGCCGAGGACGAGGAAGAAGATGAAGATGCTGAGAAGGAGAAAGCTGCGAAGGAGGTAGTTGAGAAAGCTGAGAAAGAAGCAGCTCTTAAAGTAGAGGCCGCGAAAAAGGCCAAGGAGAAGGAGGCCGCAGCGAAAAAGACAGCTGCAAAAGGCAAGGCAAAGAAGACGGCCAGAGCAGATCCGCCACCAGAACCTGAAACGCCGGCGGATAGGAAGAGGAAGGTCACATATCCCTCAAAGGACCCAGTCAAGCAGGTCCCGACAAAGAAAGTACGTCGTGACCAAGACGACGATTCTGATGTCGAGGGCTCGACGCAAGCGCCTGCCTCTACCCCGCGAGCATCTTCAATCCAGGTTGTTTCTGACCTCTCTAATCCCCATGAATGGCTGTATTTTGATGATAAACCTTCCTTAGATAAGTTGCATGCTATGAACTCCAGAGGTGTTAGCCCGTGTGTGCGCCTAGATCTAGAATTTTTGAGAAAAATGGGACAGTACGCTCGAGTCCGAGAGCTCGTTGGTAACATCGGTTGGGATTCTTTTTTCTTTTTGGAGCACCCAACCTATGTCGAGCCCTCGCTGGAGCTGTTTACCACTTTTTGGGTTGGTTCGGACCATTTCAAGCCTAAGGGCAAGTATGGACTGAACCCTGCGACCCCTGAACTGATTAATTTTCGCTTAGCGAACAAATGGCTTAAACTGTCTCTCAATGAGTTCAATTGTGCACTTAATTTTGTCACGCCTGATGGTTTAAAATCCAGTGCTTATAAGAATGCTTTGACTGTGATTCCCCCTGTTTTTTATGGTGATGTGGCCTTTCGTGAGTTGTCTGAGAATCCTAATGTTGTTTTCAATCCTAAATCCTCTAAAGCACATGAAATTATAGACCCTGCCCTTAGAATTTTGCATCGCTTTCTTGCTCTTACTTTTGCTACTAGATTTGGTTCTTCAGGGCAGTTAACACTGCAAGAACTATTTCTTCTTTGGTGCATGAAAAGCAAGCGTAGGGTGAATTTAGGATTTTGGGTTGCATGTGCTATTATTCATGTTCAGAATGGCTCTCGAGGCCCCATTTTAGGATCTCTAATTGCTCTGCTTGCTGTGAATTTACGCAATATTGATTTGACCTCTACTGGCCTTAGTGAGCCCATTGCTTTCAAGGATTTAGACCCCCGTACACTTGATGTTATGGGGCATTTGTGCATCTCACATGGTATTTTGAGGTTTTCCATAGGTACCACGCCATCGGGAGAGAAGGTCTTCGGCATTAAGCATGGAGGAGATTTCTCCTACCCCAGCCTTTTAAGGCCTCAAGCCCCTATTGCCCCTCATGCCCCCAAAGGAAGCTCCGATCGCGCCCCCGAAAGCAATCAAGCAAGCAAGCCAACCGATTCGTCACCCCAGACGCTCCTCAAAATCGAGCGTCTGCTCCAAGCAGTCCTCGCAGAACTTCGAGGCCTAGCAACTGAAGTGGCCAGGATCAAACTACCACCCTCTTGCCCCCCCCTGAACAATTCATCTTTCCTGCCCTCGAGGAGGGCCAAAAACATTTTTTCCTACTTTTTATTTTATTTTGTATTTGAAAGACACTACAAATTTCACAACGATTTGCACACACAAAGACGCAAACAAGATCTAGAACTCTAGATTGACTTGACACACAAATAACTAACACACGGGATGCAAGGAGATTGATTTAGATCGGGTAGAAGAAGAATCAATCTCAACAATTGAAAATAAATAAAATAAAAGATAGATGGATAGTTACCAAACTTGAACACCTTTGCGATAGTTACCAAACCTGAACACCTTTGCTCCACTACCAACTGCTACGATCCTAGCTCACTAGGATGCATTTACTGACGATCTAGTTCGAGGCTTGGATTTTAATGCGGAAAACGTAACTCTCTTGAATGTTTAACCCTCATAACAACCTATGCTAGGCAAACTAATCTAGACAATTAAGGTTATTGACTTGAATCCCTAACCCTCTACTCGACCTGCGAATAGCAAACTAGGGTGAACGAACAATAAGGGTGCACTTTTGAGTTTTACTTGCTAACCTAATCGAGTGTTCGGACTCAAAGAGGGACAAGGTTCACGCATGAACAAAGAGTAAATACTCTCAAAGACAAAGTCTCAATTTTGTTAAATTTCGTGGTCTTTTATTATGAGCACAATCGGCTCTATAAATAGGCAAATTGCCAATACAGGTTTAAGTATAACTACAAGTTCTAATTCTACTAGAAATAGAAAACCTAATCTAACTAGAACTTCTATTCATCTAATAACTTTACAAACTAATTGATAAATACAATAAATACATTCTAGAAGCTCCAGAGGTGATTTATAAGGCTGGGATTCAAGTTGGGCCGCAATCTCCAAGTCGCGGGCTGTCCTACGTTCACACTGCGCAACAAAATGTCGACCCATGCTAACTTTCGATCTACTTATCCAATTGGGCTGAAACCTATCCCATTCGAATTCTAACATCTAAAATAGTAAACAAGGTCCTTTCTCCCTAGCACAGGCCTTACTGGTCCATAAAATGGTCAATGTCACCGACTGACGCATCTAGGACTCGTAATGCGAGTAGGACACTGTCTGTGATAATGTAGCTCCACCCTAACTCTCAAACGGCTCGGGCGTTTGGGCTCAAATTTGGACACGAGCTTCCTAACATCTTTAAGTTCATGAATCCAAGTGGATCACACACTTTTGGACTTGATATGACTGAATTGGCTCAGACACAGTCGCTGGTTACGCCTGTGCGTTGTCCACTTGCGCGGCAGAATGTCACCATGAACTATCTTGAGTTTTACTCGTCCAAATGCCTTCAAAATTTTCCAAGACTCTCCTAAGACTCCAATAGGTCTTGTATATGTTCTGGATCTTTTATTGAAGCCTCACTTCCATGATTTAGCTCGCGTGGATGTGAAGGTGTGTGATAGGCGCTTCCAAGCAACCTTCCATGTCATCCTTCGCCTAAAGGCTTGATCAAGCAGCTTCTCTTGCCTTGTATCTATGTCCAGAGGTTGTACTAACCTCACTAGCTACTTTTCAATGTCATTGGCGCAATGTGAGTTCGCTGGGCTAGCCACGGGGCTAGGATCGTATCAGTCTTGGCTCGCAGAATAACCTCCTCTAAGTGCGTCTCGCACTTCAGCCTTGTGGATGATGTGTGACAGCCTAGCTTGGATGTCGTTGCCTCGAGCGCAAGTCATTGGGCTAACAGGCGGCAAGGGGACTTCGGGTGTGTGTGGTGCACTAGGGTTTGTGAGAAGAATCGCATCAGTCCCTCCTCCTTGGAAAGGATTCGCTCTCAAAATATCATCAGCAACATCATCACCTACATCAAATAAAGTGAAGTTAGAAACATTAAAAGACGCACTCACGGTACCATACTCACTAGGCAAGTCAAGTTTATAGGCGTTATTGTTGATGTTCTCAATAATTTGAAATGGTCTATCGCCTGTAGCGGACATATTTCCACGACGTTGGGCTGGAAACCTCTCGCAGAGTAAGTGTAGCCACACCCAATCACCAACATTGAAGGAAATCGTCTTCCTTCCTTCATTCTTCTTGCGCGTTATTCTTTCATTCGTGAGCTCAATGTTGTGCTTAACTTTCTCATGCATTTTCTGTACCATCTCGACTTTCTTGGCTCCATCTAGACTAGAAATATCACTTAGAGGTAAAGGAGTTAAATCCAATGGTGTTAACGGATTAAAGCCATAAAAAATCTCAAAAGGGGAATAATTAGTGCTCGAATGAACATAGCGGTTATTAGCAAACTCAATAAAAGGTATTTGTTCAACCCAAGTAGAAACATGCTTATTAAGCAAAGTATGCAACAAAGATCCTAGGGTTCAATTAACCACTTCTGTTTGTCCATCGGTTTGTGGGTGACAACTAGTCGAATAAAGTAACTTTGTACCTAACTTTTTCCACAAAACTCACCAAAAATGGCTAAAGAATTTCCCATCACAATCGCTAACTATACTTGAAGGAATACCATGCAAACACACTATATCTTTGAAAAACAAGTTAACTACATAGGTCGCGTCATTAATACTTGCGCAAGGAATAAAATGCGCCGTCTTTGAAAATCTATCGACTACAATAAAAAAACTATCTCTTCCCGTGCCTTGACTTAGGCAAACCAATAACAAAATCCATGGACAAATCGGTCCAAGGTTGGGACACTTTAGACTTGGCCCGTAGGCACATTATACATCTAGTGACAACGCGAACAACGTCGTGCTTCATCTTAGACCAATAAAAGTGAGTTTTAGACACATCAAGAGTCTTAGTTATACCAAAGTGTCCCATTAGACCACCACTATGCGAATCTTGTACAAATAATTCACTCAAAGAGCAATTAGGCATACATAAGCATTTTTGTTTAAATAAATAACCATCATGTCTATAAAATTTGGATTCGGCCCTAGTCATGCATGTATTATAAATTTCACCAAAATCAGGATCATTGGGGTAGAGAGATATGATATGCGAAAATCCAAGAAGCTTAGCGCTAAGAGAAGAGATAAGCACATACTGTCGAGATAAATGTTGGCCACAACATTATCCTTACCTTGCTTGTATTGAATGTAGTAGGGAAAGGATTCAATAAACTCCATCCAAGCTGTATGGTGCTTGTTCAACTTGCCTTGTCCCTTGAGATATTTCAAACTAAGGTGATCGGTGTGCACCACAAATTCCCTCGGCATTAGGTAGTGTTTCTAAACTTCTAGGGCACGGACGAGCACATATAGCTCTTTATCATATGTTGGGTAACGCAGCTGTGCGCCCTTGAGCTTCTCACTAAAATAGGCTATCGGCCTCTTCTCTTGCAAGAGAACAACTCCAATCCCAAGTCCGCTTGCATCGCACTCCACCTCAAAGGCCTTGTCGAAGTCCGGTAGGGCTAAAACGGGCGTTGCACATAGGCACTCCTTGAGCGTTTGGAACGCTTCTTCTTGAGGCTGCTCCCACCTGAAAGGAACATCCTTTTTAGTCAGTTCGTTTAAAGGGGCAATAATCGTGCTAAAATCTTTAACAAAATGCCTGTAAAAAATCGCTAGCCTATGGAACGAGCGCATGTCGCTTGCGCTCTTTGGCGTTGTCCATTCCTTGATCGCCTTAATCTTTTCCTCGTCCACCTTCACGCCTTCTACACTGACAATAAAACCAAGAAAACTAACTTGCGCTAACGCTAAAGAACACTTGGTTAGTTTAGCATATAGTTTTGGATCACGCAATGTAAGAAAGACTTCCATAAGGTGCGACACATGCTCATCAATAGATTTGCTATAAACTAAAATATCATCAAAATAAACTACAACAAATCTTCCTATAAAATGCCTAAGAACATGATTCATTAACCTCATAAAGGTACTAGGTGCATTAGTCAATCCAAGCGGCATAACCATCTACTCATAAAGTCCATACTTAGTTTTGAAATCCGTTTTCCATTCATCACCTTCTTTCATGTGAATTTGGTGATAACCACTCATCAAATAATTTTTTTAGAATACTTGGCTACCACTTAATTCATCTAAACGAGGTAAAGGATGGTAATACTTTACAGTGATTTTATTGACCGCTCGACAGTCAACATAGATGCGTTAAGTACCGTCCTTCTTTGGCACTAAGATCACAGGTACCGCGCATGGCGATAGTCTCTCTCGCACATAGCCACGGCTAAGTAGTTCATCTACTTACCTCTGCAACTCTTTGGTCTCCTCGGGGTTGCTCCTATAGGCTGGCCAGTTAGGAATTGTAGCTCCGGGTATGAAATTAATTTGGTGCTCGATTCCACGTATTGGCGGCAAACCTGGTGGCATCTCATCGGGCATTACGTCCTTGAACTCCTGCAAAAGAGATGAAATACCAACATAAACAGAAGTAGAGGGATTAGGGTTAGAAGCGCTTAGACAAAGCGGTCAAAATCGAAGGAGAAGTAGTGGGCGACTTGCGCCAAGACTAGACTTTTGACTCAATAGCGCTTGTCTTAATTCTTTTCCTTTGGCATAAACATGCAATTTATTTTGGCCAATTATCGCATGTTCATTATTCTTTTCATGTGTGCGCTTCTCTCTTGCATGCTCTGTGTTTTCATGCGGGATGTTTCCATGATCTTTTTCTTTTCGTTCTAGCTTTTTAGTCATCTCAAATTCGGCATAGGACTTAGCTAGCCATTGTTGATCCTCATACACTTGTATCGGCGTCAAAAGAGGCAAGGGTGAATTTTCTTCCATCCTTAATCAACTTGTACCGATTGCTCTTTCCATCACGTAAAATTGCCATGGCCGACCAAGTAAAATATGACTCAAATGCATAGGGACAACGTCGCAAAGGATCTCATCATAACACCTTCCAAAAGAAAGCGCCACTAGAACTTGCCTTGTAACCTTCAACTCGCCGCCATCATTCATCCATTGAAGCATATATGGTTTTGGGTGCTTCGTGGTTTGCAAGTTCAACTTATGTACCAACAAAGTGCTCGCGCAATTCGTACAACTTCCATTGTCAATAATTAAGGAGCAAGTCTTCTTAGCAACTACACATCGAGTGTGAAATAAATTTTCCCGTTGTTCTTTTTCACACACTTCGGTCTTGGCTTGAGCGCTTAGGTTGCGCCTAATCACCAATAAATTAGAATACTCCACAGCCTCTTCCGGATCAGAATTACTTTCTTCCCTTTCTTCTTCCTCTTCGGTCTTACCCATCGCACAATCATCATCCGACTCTAGGTCACCATTCTCTCGAATAAACAATATACACTTATTAGGGCATTCGGCCTGTCTGTGACCTCTCCCGGCGTATTTGAAACAAACAATTTCCTTCGTAGGAATTCTAGTAGATGAGGAATTGTTGTTATTGTAATTCCTTGGGGCCGCTTGAGTCATAGGCGCATTGTTGGTTTTGTATATGTGCGGCAAAACCCTAGGTGGGTCTCGCCTGCTCTTTTGGTCCTTCGTCTAAGGCTTCTTCTATGGTGTTGACCGTGTGCTGGCCGCAACTGTACTAACATGAGAGGTCCTCATCTTACGTTGCCTTTCAAAGCATGTCTTCTAAGTTGGTGTAGTGCGTTAGCTCTAACGCATTAGTTATCTCACGGTTTAGGCCATTAAGGAACCTCGCCATTGTAGCCTCTCTAGCCTCAACCACTTGCGCTCTAGCTAGCGCAATCTCTATATCATTAAAGTAGTCACTCACGCTCGTACTCCCTTGGTTTAAGGTTTTCAACCTTTGGTGAAGGTCACGGCTGAAGTAAGTAGGCACAAAGCGTTGCTTCATTAGTCTCTTCATCTCTTCCCAAGTTTGAACCGGTCCGAAATCAAGCCTTATTCGATCATTATTAATTTGATCCCACCACTAAATAGCGTAGCCTTCAAACTCTACCGCTGCCAACTTAACCTTCTTATCCTTAGAGTAGTTGTGACAAAGAAAGATTGACTCAACCTTCCTCTCCCACGCCAAGTAGGCGTCTGGATCATCCTTTCCTTCGAATGATGAAATTTTCATCTTAATGTTGCCCACATTGGAATCGACTCTCTCTCCATACCTAGGTTGCCGCTCATAAGCTTGGTCACACCTCTCATCCTCAAAGTCCTCACACTTGCGCTCCTCGCGCCAATAAGCGTGAGGCGGCTGGCGCTCATGCCTCGCATCGCGCATGAAAGGCTCGTGTGGGTGCGCACACGATTGCTCTGTCTCGCCTCTGATGGGGCCAGTCATAAATCTCATAGATTCATCGCCGAAGGATCTACTGTAGTCTTTTGTTCATCCCTAGAGATGGGGGATCTTCCACTGCTTTCTCCGATTTGTCTGACATTCCTGTAGATTCACAACACGAACAAACAAGCGTAAAATTATACTAAACCTAACACTCCCTCACGTATTTTCTCTCGTGTTTAATCTCTCTAATAATCTCATAATTCTCTCACAATTTCATGCAATTGTTCATGTATAAACGATAATGACTCAAGAATTTCAAAGAACGCTTCCAATAAGACTCGCAAGGAAAACTAGCTTCAAAATAGTTTTGATGTAAAATAATTGATTAGTTGCAAGGATCAATCAACTAAAAAAGTACCTTACTGGATCAGAAGTCAATTAATAGGAATCAAGGAAAGCTCAAATTGACTCGAAAGGACTCAAATAACTCACAAAGCCGTGAACGTGTGCATGTGCAAATTTAGGGTTTGTAACTTGTATCTTTGATATCTTTTGCGTCCGATCTTCAAATTGAATGATTCTTTTTGCAATAGTTTCAAAATTACTTCTAGTATTTTTTTGACTGTTGAACGCAAGCTAAATAAAAATTAAATTTAAAGACACTTTGAATTTTATGACTCTTTTTCTTGACACTTTGAGGGACAATTTTTTGTATTTAAAAGATGCTACAAATCATACAACGATTTGCACACAAGAACACAAGGAGATTGGTTAGGAATAGGATAAGGAAACCAATCTCAACAAAGAAAATAAATAATTAAAAGGGTTGTTACCAAACTTGAACGCCTTTGCTCCGCTACCAACTGATACGATCCTACATGCGTAGCACGTGAATTTGTGATCGTTGTTCGAAGTTTGAATTTCGGATGCGAAATAGATAGACTCGTCTTGACGAACTTAGACCTCTTAGAAACATGTGCTAAGCAACCTAATCGATTCAAGTGAGGTTCCTTGATCGAATTCTAGACCTATATTCAACCTGTGAATATCAACCTAGGGTAAACGACACAAGTGATGAACATTCGAGTTTTTCTTGAAAACCTATAGAGCGCTCAGACTCAATAAGCAACAAGGTTCACGCATGAACAATTTGAGAGAAACATCTCTGTGTTTTAATTATCAAATTCGTCTAAAAAATTACAAAGTATTTTAGGCGCGCCTTATATAGACATGCGCTAACCCTAATTCTACTAGAGATAGAATTTACAAGCGTATTCTAATTCTACTTGAACTCTTAGCTAAATAATTAATTAAACTAATTAAATAATATATCTAGAAGTATTACAACAAATAAAATAACAAAACGCACGGCTGGAATGAGAATTGGGTTGATGGTCCAAATCGCAACACACTTTGCACAATGAGAAGTCGACTTGGGCCAAATGTCAGCATCTTCTTGACATCCCAAATGGTCTTTTCATTCAGTCAAGGCTCGTGGGAAATCGTCCATGTCAAAGATGGCTCGGTGCTCAAACTCATGGGCCCTATCGAGTGCACATGGCGCGCCTTTGAGCAGCATCACGAGCCTCGGCATCTTGGCTCGTAGAATAGCCTCCTCTAAGTGTGTCTCGCACTTCAGCTCCTTATAGATGATGTGTGACAACCTCGCTTTGATGTCCTTGCCTCGAGAGCGCGTCATTGGGCCAACAGGCGGCAAGGGGACGCCGGGTGCGTGCGGCGCGCTAGGGTTTATGTGAGGAATCACATCACATTATACCGTCGTCATTGATAGAAAATATGTTGTAATGTTGAGGTATAACTTGCAGGTATTAATAACAGGAAGTCATTGCTAGCATTAGGAAAATATGTAAATAATAGAACTATGATGATTTCACATTCCTAACTCCTTATAAAGATCTAGATTTCTACTTCACATTACCGGTGTAGTTATTCTTGACACCACAATTACAACTAAATACTATTTTGAAAAATTGTTCCAATTTGATCTTTAATGTTGTGAAAATCAACAGGAATTAAGCACCAGTATAAAAAAAAGAACACAAACAAATTTAAAGTGACTTGATAACTGACGCGTCTATTCTACTCTAATCCACTATAAACTTCAATTATAATCGATAATCTCTCAAACCCTGAATCCAATTACATCCAAGAATTATCTCGATATACTATGCTCCATCTACAAAATCTCTTACACACTGTCAACCCAAGCATTTACTGAGGGGGGAAGATGGAAAGAATTTTTTCTTTAATCTCCAAAGTGAACCATCGATCCAGGTATTTCAGGTTTCACTTACCTTCATCATTCACCATCTCACACATTGTCAACCCGAGCAAGTTAGAGGGAATACTGGATAGAGTGCGATTCAAAAGAGGCTTCTCATTATCAACCCACTTATCCACCCAAACCTTAACCAATTGACCATCCCCTATTTTTCATCTTGTGTTTTCAAGGACCACAGGCCACACGTTGACTAAATTGTGCCATAGGACATACATAGAAGATCGAGACATAATTTCTTAAGACCCATTCTTCCAACTACAGTATTTATGGAGCAAAAAGGAGCCCCATAAACTATTCGGCTCAGTAATTAAGTTCCACACAACTTTCATGAGGAAGGCATCGTTGAGAAGCGAAAGCTTCTTAAGATTAAGGCCCCCATTACTGACCTTTGACATATCTGGTTCCAGTTAACCAGGTGGACTATTCTTCAACTTTCATTATCCCCCCCAAAGAAATCCCCAGCAAATCTACTCAATCCCATTAGTAACTGACTTGGGCAATTTTGTTGTTTGCATAGCAAAGGTCGGGATCGCTTGGATGACTGATTGGCAGAGCACTTGACGACCAGCTATCCAGCCTCGGTTGCACTTTCTCTACAATGGGCTTGTAGGTATTTTTGGTGATCCGACCATGAAGGAGAGGGACACCTAGATACCTACCGAGATCCTTTGCAACTCCAATGCCACAAGTTCTACCGATCTCTACGGCAAGAGGGCGAGGAACACTCGTAGAGCGCATAACCTTGGATTTATGAAGACTCACTTTTTTTGTCCTGAGATGGAGCAGAAGAGCTCTAAGCAGTTACCCATAACACGAGCTTGTTGCCCATTGGCCTCGCCTACTAGTATAAGTTCATCTGCAAACATAAGATGAGAAACCTTGGGGGGCCCACCTTGAGGCTAAAGGGCTTCCATCTCCCCGCATCGGCTTCGTTCTCAATCATAACTGAAAGTCTATTGAGGCAAAGCACAAAGATATAGGGCAACAATGGATCCTCTTGCCTGATTCCTCTTGTAGGCCTGAAACTCTCTGTTGGGCTGCCGTTCCACAACAGTTAAAGGAGGATGAGGTGAGACACTGCATGATCAATTTGACTAGAGACTGAGGCATGTCAACACTAGTAAGGGTTTCTTTGATAAACTCCCAATCACTACAAAATAATATGGCTATAGTAACAAACATCTTAATAACATCACTTATTTTTATTACTAAATAATATGTTACATTACTCTTCGTAACTAAAAGATATTTCTTGTGACAAATTGCTATTAAAAAAAAGTAATTTAAATTGCAATAATTTTTAATGTTTGCATAGTAAACAATCGTGAATAAATATGTGTTTCAATTATTATCCATTACTAATTGTTGTTGCAAATATTTTAGCACTTGGTGCAATTTGGAGGTAATACTTTTAGTGCAACAAAAATAAGGATGTAGTTATAAATCATATCAAAAAATGTTTTTTTAGTGTATTTAGTAATAATGCGTGGCAAAAAAAAATATATATTAGAAAGACATATGTAACAACATGTCACTAAAAAATAAATAATAATATAATTAGTAACGATGTGTAAAACAATTGTCGATTTAGTAACAATATATAACTAATTTTTACATTATCTTAGCAACTATTTGTAGCCAAAATAATTGTCTAATAAATTTAGCAACTAGTTGTAACTAGTTATTGTTGCAAGATGTTTCGGTGCCATTTGGAGGGAATTTTTTTTATATAAAAAAGATATTTAGTAATGTAAGAAAAGAACATGTTTATCACTTATGAAGCATTTATTAATATAATAAAGATAATTTCATCTCACTTATTTAATAAAAAATCCTCTTGATTTGAGAGGAAAGGAAAAAAAATGTATACATGAAAAAGAAAAGAAAAAGAAAAAGAAAATTTTATTCTGTTCAAAAAAGAAAGAAAAAGAAACAAGACAGTTTTTTCTTAGTAATGAAGAAAAGGAAAAAGTATGAGCTTGCCTGTACACAATTTGGCATGTGGCCAGCTATTCTTTTGTACCACGTTGGTGGGAAACAAGAAAACTTGGTGGAGATTGCCAATAAAAGCTAATGAGCACTTGAGGAATTCTTAGTTATGTTGTGGGCTCAATGAAACATTAAACTGAGCCCAATTAATTTGGTCATAACAAATTAAAAAATTATTTGAGGATAACGTTTATATTGTTGGACCGTGGTAATCGTAGAAACCTCTTAGGGTTCGAATGGTTCTGGGGTTCTTAGTCCAATTCACTGGTTTTTTTAGTTACAAGTATTTATCGGAACAATATGTTACAACATGTGATTTTTTGTGATGTTATTATTTCGTTTAACTATATATAATTTTAGTAACTACATTTAAAAATATTATAACATAATTTGTAATAAATAATATCAATTTAGTAATGAGTTGTTGATTGGATGTTTATTTTGTACATTTTCATCATCTATTTTACCTCATTTTAGATGATAATACTGCTAATTTGGGCGTATTTTCTTACTTTTTGTAGAAACCAAATAGAAGAACCAAAGAAGAATGAGAGGGACAAAAATGCCTAGAAAAGAGAGCAAAAATATGACAGTGGTGATCGAAGAGTTGAATTAGAAGAACATGTCTCTTCCCTAGGCCTAGGAGAGAACACATATGCACTAGACCTAGGCAGCTGTTAAAGGGACCAGGGAGCTAGCAAAGTGGGCTTGGGCCGCAAACCAAGGCAAAACACGCCAACACTTCTGTACTCGAAAGAAGACTTCCAGAAGGAGTTTCAAAGTTGTAAACTATTCTAAAAGATGAGAACAATTCGTTTTTGTATTTATCTTAAATTCTAGTACAATAAGGAAAGATATAGACTATTTAATCTTTCCTGGTTTAGCTTAGAAGTGGGATTTTTGGGAACTATCTTCTCTTCTTTTTTTGGTTCTCTTTGCAACCAGACTTGGACGCAACTCCATTATTTTGCTCTCCTCATCTTCTTCCTTGAAACGAGAAGATTTATTTTATGCAATTAAATTTCGTATTTTATTTTATTATGTTGGTTTCTAGCTAAGTAATTTGTTCCTTGTAAATACTTTAAGGTTAATGAATCCAATATTGTGAAATCTAAATGTATTTAATAAATTCTGAATTACATATTTCTTCTATTTCTGATTTCTTGTCAATTTATTCTTGTTTTATTTAAGAGTGATCAACTTAAGTTTTAAACATGAATAATTATAACTTTCCCTAATAACTTTGAGTCTACATTGTTAGAAGGAATATGTAGGCAACTAGCTCGTGGCCAGCCGAAACTCAGTTAGAGAAAGAGAAGAATTAGGTTTATAGGGGTAAGTGAACTGACCCCTAGGCCTAGGGATAGTCTCTTCCTATTATTATCAACCAACTAGTTAAATTCTATAAGTGAACCTTAGGGTTACTAGAAGGTTAGGGTTCTTAATAGAGAGATTTCTTTAAGAAACATGATTAGGAGGAGAGTAGGAAATCAAAGTGAATCTCATTTCTATAGCTACCTCACCGATACTGAATCTGTCAAAAATAAAATAAATACAACCTATCGCACTAAAATAAGGAATATTGCAGTAAGCGATAAGAGGTTCGTTCCACAGGAATTTAAGATTAATTTTAGTTTCCAAGTATGACCAAAATATAACAATGGTAGTAACCAATAAAGAGGGGTTTTGTAAGAACTAATTAAATAAACAGATTGTAATAAAAAAATAGTAAATAAAAAAATAATGAATAAGATCAGATGATGGAAAATTCCTAGTAAAGACTCAACCAAGGTCATAATTCTCATGTATTGATCATTGATGCAAAAATGTTTAAAACTGAGTTTCATAGGGGGGTATAGAAGTCTGGTTCACTTAGACTTCCTACTGTCCTCCTAATCAAGTTTCTTAAAGAGACCCTTTATTAAGAACCCTAACCTCCTTAGCAATTCTAAGGTTCACTTATAGAATTCAACCAAGTGGTTGATAAAAAACAGGAAGAGACCGTCCATAGACCTAGGGGAGAGACACCTAGCCCCTATAAGCCTAATTCTTCTCATTCTCTAGCCACGTCCCGGTTGGCCATAAGCTAGTTGCCTACGAATTCCTTTTAATAATGTAGACCCAAAATTATTAGGAAAAACTGTAATTATTCAGGTTTCAAACTTAAGTTGATCACTCTTAAATCAAACAAGAATAATTTGACAAGAAATTAGAAAGAGAAGAAATATAAAATTTGGATTTGATTAAGTTCGTTTAGACCTCACAATACTGAAATTATGAAACCTTGAAGTCTTTACTAGGAATGAATGATTTAGCTAGACAAAGACATAATTAAAATAGAATAAAAGTAATTGCATAAAATCAGAAAATCTCCTCGTTTCTAGGAAGAAGACGAGGAGAGCAAAAAAATTAAAATATTTTCAGTTGATGCCCAGTTATAGAGAAATGAAAACAGAGAAAAAACTAGAGAAGAAGAGATCCTCTCGACCTCTACTGTCCTCGCCTCTAAGTAGTCTCGGCCAAATTAAATTCCTAGAGTCTTAGATAAAATAGAAAACTAATTGTTCTTATCCCTTGAGAAGTTTTACAAAATTGAGACTCTTTTGGATAATGGTCTGCTGAATGGAGAGGTGTTGTTGTGTTGTGAGTCTTTTTCTGGATGTAGAAAGGCTGATGACTCTTCCTGACTGGCGGTTCAGGCCCACTGTGCTGATTCCTAGGCCTTGCTGAAATCGTCCTAGGCCTAGGAAAATCCCCCCAAGGAAGTCGTCCTAGACCTAGGGAAGAGACAGGTTCCATTGTTGAGTGATCTGCTCCCTCTTAACGTTGATGAAGTCTCCCTAGGCCTAGAGAAGAGACAAGTTCACCATGACTGGATTCTTTTTCACCAGTAACTTCTTTTTGGCTCTTTTTCTTAGCATTTTTTCCCTTTCCATCTTGTTTGGTTCTTCTAACTCATTTCTGAAAAAAGGAAGGAAATCTACCAATTATTAGCAGTATCATTATCTAAAAATGATGAATTATATAATGATTTTATACCAAAGAAGCGCTCAATCAAATCCCCCACACTACCCTAATGCTTGCCCTTAAGCATTTCCATCACAAAAGCAAACAAAAAAAAAAAAATCAGAAATCTAGAATTTTCATTCAATCATTTATCTCACCACTAAAATTACCTAGACACTTCTATCACCAAATCCATGCTAGAATATTAAGGACCGATCAATACTTTGAACATATCTCATCCAAATAGTGTCATGACACATAGCTGATAAGATTTTGTTTTCTGCCGAAGGATGTATGGCGGAACGGCTCCTCTTAGATCAGTGCTCACGACGGTCCGCGGTACCTACAAGGCGCCGGAGGGGGTCTCCGGCGGAAACACTCCGATGCTTAAGTCAGTATGTGTACTGAATTTGGCAGAGCTTGGGCTAGTTAGAGTATGCTTACCTGCCTCCTTTGAGGGGGAGGTGTATATATAGAAGAATTGAGCATTTCCTGCATTTGGGAATAGCTGGAGAGTTATCCCTAACGTTAGGGATCGTGGTTCACCCCTCGGATGATATGTTATTGTGGCGATAGCCATGGGCTAAATGTTACCACGATAGGGTAGCGACTGAGTTGTCCCCCTAACGCGTGGTATTCCTCAGAATGAGACAGCTCCTCGAGCCATCTAGAAGGTTTGTTTGGGGAGACTCCTGAGCACTGTTTTGCCCTCGTGGAGTCAACCTCTGGGATAGGCGATGGCCCTCTATCCACTGCGGCGGTGGGAACAGTGATTTCTTCTTTCAATTCAGGGCAATAGACGGAAATACCCTTTTCCTTAGGTGGATTGTTATCATAAGCCCAACTGAAAATGAGCCCGAGTGTTCACCAAGGGCTAACGCCCCTTCTCCGTGAGGTACCAGAGCGTTCCTCGTCAGAAAGTGGTTTAGATGATTTTTGTCAGGGCATATAAATTGAAGTTTCTTCTGCGCAAGTTTCCTCGCACTTGCACGTCCCTTTCTTTTCCATATTTCGCCATGGATAAACTGACCCGAAATTTCCTGATCTCCAAAACTTTGACCTTGAAGAACCTTACTGAAGGTGGCATCGGCTTTCTGGAGAGGATGATCACCAAGACCTCGGAGGATGTCCTGGAGTTGTAGGGGATACTTACCCCTATTTTGTCCAAACAACTGGGAATATCTTTGGAGGACTTCCGTCCTTTGGAGAGCTTGGCGAAGCTGGCCACTACTACTGCCCACCTTGACGTGGTTGCCTCAATGCTGCAGCAGCGGAAGGATTTGCTGGTCTGCTGCTTGAAGGGGATGAGGGCCTGCTCCGCTGAGCTGACCTCCGTTGCTGACGCGCTGAGGGATATCCCGGTCGTACCAGGGGAGGATGATGCAGGATCCAATGCCTGACTGCTGCCTTTGTTTCCTCTTGTTGCCTTTCTCTTATGCTTTTATGTATATATCTGAACGCTGAGGCCGCCCAGGCCATAAATAAATGGTTGCTTTTGTTTTGTTTTTTCCAGTCTTTTTGTTTATTTCTTGCTGCATTGGCTAAATGTGTTGGTGGCAAGCCCAACTGAAAATGAGTCTACCTCTGGATGTATTATTTTAGTGGTTGCGTCCCATGAATGAGTAATGAATGATTTGACTCAACTGTTTCCAAAGCCGCCGTTCCAGGGGTGAGTGATTGGGTAGTTATTTGGTGCCTTTTGGTTGGCGCGTTTAACGAGCAGGTATATTGGTGCCGGATCAGCTTCTGCCATTGCGGTTATTTTTCTCAGACATCTTAATTGATTTTTTCAGGATCTGTGTGAGGATCGGAGCACTTCCTGGGTTATTTAAGGGAAATGCTTTCCCTTCTCCTGTTTATCTTCATCTTTTCCTTCTCTTTGCTTTCTTGTAGGTCGGCATGACAGATTTTTGCGGGCGTGATTCCTTGCCAACACCTCCGACTTCGCCGGATTCGAATAATCCTCCTTCGACTCCTCCGTGGAGACCTACAAAATGTCCTACTAGACGTCAGGGTCGCCAAAAACCAGTGAAAGTGAAGAAGCAGACCTTTGAGTCCTTCTTTACCGGCTTTGTGTCCCACTACGTGATGCTACCAAAAGGTGATGAAGCATCACCGTCTGCCCCTCCTTCTCCTTCTTTCGAGAATAAGGCTCTTTCTCATGGTACTGATTTGAAGCCAGCGGCTTCTACCGCTGGGGAGAGTTCCCGTGCCCGTTATGACAAGGCGGTAGCTCATGCGACAAAGCTTGTGCCCAAACCTGTCAAACATTTCTTTTCCTACAACAGTGGATTGCCGTCGTCCCCGGAGGACTATGAGTACTGTTATGACATGGATTGGGCTGATGAGGATTAACGCCTCTGTGTTGTATATGCCTATTGGCATTTCATAAATAAGATGATATTTTCTGCCTTTTCCTTTTGTCGTTATTTCCGTTAGCCTACTGGTCCTTGGTGATAGCCAGCGCAAGCGGTTGGCTTGGCCGAGGCAGTTGCTTCGCAGTTATCTTGACTGGGTCAACTCTGTCGCCCTTTTGGGGAATCACGCTGAATAACTTCTCTTTTTCTAATTTCTTTAATGTGCTTCCACGTGGCCAACCTTTTTTTACACGCGTCTCCGCGCGATTGGTGGCTTAATTAATGCAGTGGCGTTTTAATCCTTTAAGAGGGGCCATTTTTCTTTTTTCAGAACTTTTGCCCTTGCTTCGAATTTTTTCTCTTATCTTTCTTCGTCTTCTTCCCCGAATATCTCACCGGCCGTCCGTCGTCGTCCGCTGATTCCTCTGTAACTCTCCCCTTTCAAGGTACCAATTCAATCCTTCTCCGATTTCCTTTTTGCTGGTTTGTTATGGCTAGAAATAGACCTCGCCAGGTTATCTGGAAACCCATGGATCCAGAGGTCGCGCAATCACCTAGTATTTTTACATGCGATGTGGTTCTGAAAGCCGAACTGGAGGAACACGGTATTACTTTTCCTCTCGGGTATGAGCCCTTTATTCCTGGAAGTGATATGCGGCTCCATAATCCGGCGTGGGGTTACAGTAGGCTTTTTTACTTTAAGATGTTCCTTTACGGTTTCCGCTTTCCTTTTCATGAATCGATACTAACGCTGCTGCGGGAGTATAACCTTAATCCTGCCCAGATAACTCCCTCCTCCTGGTGTGCGGTTTATGCTTTTCTTCGCGCTTGCGAGTTGAAGAACATTTCTACCCCATCTCTCAATTTATTTCGCAAATTCTTTAGTATGAATTGCCATAATTGTTTAATCGAAATTACTCCTCGGTGGAATGACGCACTCATGCAGTCGTTCTGGCAGCGTTTTCACGGCTTTAAGAAGGGTGTAGCTGATTGGAAAAGCAGTTTCTTTATTCTGGAGCTACCGTCACGTTTGTGGCGTATTAATTTCAACCAGGAGCTGATAGGCCCCATTTGGTCGAATCCCTCGATATTGACCAGGACTGAGTTGGGGCAAGCTAACTCTCTGTTAGACGAAGGTGCTCACTACCGTATCCGTAGCTTTGCCTTGTTCAAACCTCTGGAGGAGTGTGCTATGGGTGAGTCTGCCTCTTTTCGTATTTTCTTTGCCTTTGTCTTTGCGCGTTTCTTTTGTTATAGGAGGCTAACGGTTAATTCCCAGGTGACGCTGGCGCTCCTTTGAATGTTACGCCACTTCAAACTTTACCAGCTTCCCCCTCTGCCGATGGCTCTAATCAGGGTAGCGCTCATCCCCCGCGGAGAAGAACCAAGACGGTTGCCCGGGGAGGGCGAAGGTACAAATGTCACAAGACGACGGACTCCAGCCCAGCTGCAATGACGGTGATTGCTAGTGATGATGAGGATGCGGATGTCGAGTCGGACCTTTGCCATGCCTCTTCCTTGCGTCGGAAAAAACTTTAATTTACCACGGGTGAGCAGGCCACCGGGGCTTCTTCTGTGGATGCAACGACTGCTCCTATCACTGCCATTTCGGCTGGGACGAGTGTCTCCGAACCGGTGGGAGTTACTGAGGCGTCGGCTGCTACGTGTTCTACCGAGGTGGAGGTTCCCTCGACAGCGTGTCCTCTTCCTACAGTTGACGCTCCCGATTCTCCAATTTCTCATTGCATTCCTGACGTAGTTGCTACGCCTTCTACTATGGATTCGACTGCTGGGCTACCGCCAAAAGTCCTTCCTCAACTATTCTTTTCTCCTATCACGGAAGTTTTTTCCGGGAATTCCTCTCCCGCTCCGTCAATCAATCTTTCTTATGGGAGTCCTACCGAGACCCCCTCCTACAGTATGGGCCTGAAGGGATTCTGCTTTGATGGTCTTCATGCTGTCGGGGTTCCCCAACCTTTTTCCAGAGATGAGTTTACTGCACCTTTGATAGGAGAGATGCTGGGCTCCCAAAAGGAGAAGGAAGAGTTTCTTCAGCTTCCTCCACCGGCTCGTCTTCGCCATATGATGAATGATTCTCTGGATTTCTTCCGTCACCTGAACTATCTGTTCGAGATTCATGATCGCGAGTCACGCAATTTTTCCAACGCGCTGTGCGTTAAGCAAGTGCAGCTTGAGAAAGCGGTGGAGCAAATGGGGTTGCTAACGCGTCTTTGCGATGAGTCGCAAAAGGAATTAAACAGAGAGAGGTCTGTCGGGAAAGCAAAGGTGGAGGTTCTGGAGGCAGAGTTAGCATTGGAGAGGAAGAAAAATCTCCTTCTTCGCGAAGAGATGTCTGCTCGAGACGAGGAATCCGCTAGGACATCATTAAAGGAGGAATGGTGGAAGAAGAAAATCCTGGAAGTCTTTACTTCTGGATTTGCAACCCATTTCAAGGGTAACTCTTCCGACCCTGCCCAGGTTGCTGACTATATTTTTGCCGTGATGGATGAGGTTAGCAAAGGTGGGATTGGTTCTTCTATCTCAGAAGGGGAAAAGGGCTAACGCCAAAGATAGGGGCACCGCTTTGCTTTTCGAGAAGTGTCACAACGGGTTTCTGGACCCTCCCTTGTTATTCTTATTGTTGTCTGCTTTTATTATTATTTTTTCCGAAAACCATTTGTCATTATTCCTCTTGTAATAATGCTGACGCTACATGACCTTTATCGCATTCGCGTGAATCATTGTGATGCTACCGCCATCTCTTCATTATCTTCTTTGTGTTGCCACGCCGTTTGGCTAAGCCAGCGCTGCTTTTTAGGCCATTTAAATGCTGCAGTCCTTCCATTTAATGCGATCTGAAAAGCAATGATGGAAAAGGACACGCGTCTTTCTATGAAGAGGCGTTTGAAGCAAGCGTCTCCTAAGGAGACGTGAATCGCCGAAGTGTTTCGTCATCATTTTTTAAACTTGTATCTCCTCACGCGTGCCTTATTTCCCGACGCGCTGCTTTGCCATGTGTCCCCCGCTGATTGGTCACGCCCTTTCAGTGTTATATATAATGTTTTTCCTTCCTCCTTTTTCTTTTTTAATCTCCTCTCTCGCACGCTGCTGCTTTCTGGACAAACAACTCGCGCCGCTCTCTTCTTTTTTGTCTGAGACTCCTGGTGTTCTCTTTGCGAAGGTACACACCCTTTCTTTGCTCGTCACTTCTCCTTTATTGGTTATGGCTAAGACTAAGAGATCTTCCGATGAGGAGGATCCTCAAGGGTCCGTCGGAGAAGAAAAAATCAACATTACCCCTACTTCTCTCTATACTCTGCCTTTAGTTAATCGTAGGCTTGCAGCGTGTAATGCGCGATTTCCCAGAGAATATCCCGTGCGCGCTGCTTCCGAATCACTTCGCCTGAACAGCGTTCTGCCCGGTAACAGTAGAATATTATATGCTAAGTTATTTGACCATGGATTTTGTCTTCCTCTTGACCCACTTGTTGAGTTGTTATTGGCTGATTCTGATTTGGCTCCGGCTCAATTGAGCCCTAACGCGATTTGCGTTGTCAGTGCCTTTGCCGCACTGTGCCGTTTCAAGGGAATCGAGTCTCCCACTCTGGCCTTGCTTCATGACATTTTCCAGTTGTATTCTCGTAAGGGGGTGATATCAATATCCCCTCGTTATGAAGATGGCTCATTGAAGCCCTTTACTTGGAAGCTTATGGGTATCGAGTCTTCTGTTCCTCATTGGAAAGAGGAATTTTTATTATTGATTTGCCCGAGCCGTTATGGAGGGCCAGCTTCAATGAGAAAATTAAAGATGGAGCTTGGGGCCATCGGAAATCCCTTTCTGATCCAGAAGATGGCTGGTTGAAGACGCTACTTCAACTAGATTTCAGCGTTGATGCCTGAAAAGTGGCTAACGGTCTGGAAATGGAACAGTGCAAAAAGGGTGAGCGTTTTCCCTTTTTCCTTTTGTGCTGCCAAGAGGTACTAACGCTAACGTTTCTTTAACTGTGCAGTGCCTCCGCCTGGTTGGGAGCCCGAGTATTTCCAGAGGAAGAGGAAACAGGAACAAAGGAAGAAAGTTGCCGCCGCCGCCAGGGCTGCTGCTGCTGCTATCCCTGCGGAAGAGGAAGGCATTGCTACCGCTACGGGTACTACCTCATCGCCACCTCCTCGCACCCCTGTCGCAAGGAAGAAGAGAGTGAGGAAAACACGTGCCACGCAACCCGTTTCTTTGGAGGCGACAGTTGATCCCATTCCTACCGCAATACCTCTGGTTTCCACAGTCACCCAGGTATGCGTTCCTTTTTCTCTAAGGTTTTCTTTTCTTCTGTATAATTTTCTTATCATGCGTGCACTGCATTTTCTAGGAGGCTTCCACTGTTTCTGCTCAGTCAACCTCTGCGGGTGATATGTCTATTGCCGAGGTCCTTCGAGAGCGTCAGAAAAAAGCCCGCTATGAGCTTTAGCACAGCCCTACCTCTTCTGCTGTGAATCCTCCTCTGAACGTCTCTGCAGGGTATTGATTTCGGTGGTAATCCTCACATTTTAGGTGATTCCTTGATGCGAATCCAAGCATCCAGGTGCCTTTACCGCCAGTTGGCCCAATGACTCGAGCCAGGGCTCAAAAGCTTCAAGACCGATTGTCATCTCTCATTCACAAAGAGCTGGAATTTGAGATGACAAGTGAGAAAGATACACTGAGAGAGAAGACAACAAGAGTGGTGAATCTTCTCACTTTCGGCTTGACCGATGTTCTGTCTGATAGAAACGGCATGGAGCCGATTCACGCAAACGACACTTGACCGTTTTCATCGAAACGGTATCTGTCCGATTCACACAATCGGCACTTACCGTTGGGTCAAAACGGCACCTGTCCGTTTCACTTAGCCGTTGCCGATTCCATCATCTGTCGCGCATGCCGATTGCTGTTTCCTTTCCGCGTCACACCTATCTGCCCTTTTGTTGATAACGGCTTCTGTCCGTTTCGCCTATCCTGGAGTTGACGCGCGTTGACTGACCCTTTTAAGCAAGGCTGCGACCTTCTATTTATTTAGTTTAATTAATTAAATAGATACTTTAATTAATTAGTTAAGTGTTCTACTTTATTTATTATTCCAATTTTGGAATTAGGGTTTGCTTGTAACCATTATATAAGGAGCCTCTTGGCCTCCTTAGAAACTTGGCTGTTATTTGATAAATTGAGATATTCTCTTCAATCTCCGCCCCTTGTTCAAGTTGGTTGAACCTTGTTCTTCTTGAGTCCGCAATACTTGAGTCGTATACAAGTAAATCTTGGAATTGCATCCTACTTGTTGTTTATCTTCTTGTTCGGACTTTGGTTGGCTGTTGCCTAGCATTCAGCAGGTCTTAGTTGTGCAAGTTTATCATTCACAAGGACCCTCTCTTGTTCGGATTTTGGTTGGCTGTTGCTTAGCGTTCAGCAGGTCTTAATTGTGCAAGTGAGTTCTATCTATTCTATCTATTCCGCAGGAAATCCATCTTTGAACAAAGATCAAAATTGGTGCTACGCATCCTAAGGAGCCAGGATCGTATCAGTTGGTAGCGGAGCTAAAGGCGTTCAAAGATTGGTAATTATCTTTATCTTTGTTTCAAGTTTTCTTTGTTGAAATCGGTATATCGTTCTACTCCATTCAAAACTGATTTCTTTGCTGTGCTTGGTTCGTTTATGTGCAAATTCTGGTCAGTTGTCGAAATTGATTTTTAAAGTATAGCTGTTGAAGTCCGATTTAGGTGATTTTGGTCTTGTTGGAAAGCTGTGCTTGCGAGGTTTACGAATCAAAAAGAATCAGTCGATTCGGATAACGGAGTAAAAAGTTACGATCGTTTCATTGAACTGGGATTTGTGAATTCAAAAAAAAAAAAAATTATACAAGAAAGCAGTACAAAAAGTTGCTTTGATCCGTTTTAGTTGCAAGAAAGAAAAACAATTTGTGTTGTTAGATCCGACATCCGTTCAACTTTGAAATCACATGCGCAAACATTTTGTTTAGTGGTTGTACTTCTAAAAGTAGAAGGCAACCCATCCTTCCACTTTGTCTTGTCCCGCACCCACTACCTTTTAGTTGGGAATATTCTCTGTTTTTGTCTTCCACTCACTAAAGGCAAAATCTTAGTTTATTCTTTCACCCATGCAACTTAAGTTGTACAATATTATATTGGAGATTAATTTTATTTGAGTCCGTTCGAGTCAAATAGAGCTTTTCTTTGATTCATTAATATTGTTTTCTACTCCACTTGTTATTTGTTTAATTGATTGATTTTGCAATTAATCAAATACCAAGTATCCCGTTTTGTTTGAAGCTGGTTTTCTTTGAGAGTCTTCTTGGAAGCTTTCCCTTGGATTCTTGAGTCTCACTAACGCTTGAACATTGCAGGAGATTTTGAGAGAAATTGTAAGCTTATTAGAGTGTTAAACACGAGAGTAAACACGTGAGGGAGCGCTAGGTTAGTGCAATTTTACGTTTTATTTTGTGTTGAGAATTTCAGGTGATTTTTAGATGTCTCGAGAAGGAGTGCCACATCCCGATTTGTCAGTCATGTTGGCTAACATAACGGAACAGCTCAGAACCATGACTGAACGGCAATTGACTGCCGATGCTAGGATGGCTCGGGTTGAAGCATTAGCCACTATAAACCCGAACCCTAGAGCAGAGGAGGACCGACGTGACGGACGTATGAGCGATCTGTCCGAAGAGGATGACTACACCCGTCGACCACGTGATATGAATCGGCGGCGTGATTTTGGCAACGTCCCACCCAGGAGACTTGCTAGACGTGGACCACAAGTTCCACAACCTGATCTGGAAGAAGAACCTGACGGGGGAGGAGGATGGATATATGCTCGGGACGGCCCGAGAGGGGAGAGAAGGAATAATCGGGATGGTAGAAGAGATCGGGATGAGGACCGATTAGATGCTAATCTCAGCAGCATCAAAATGAAAATACCTCCGTTTGAGGGTACTGACGACCCTGATGCATTCTTGACTTGGGAACGGAAGGTAGATGCTATCTTCCTATGTCACAATTATTCAGAGATTAAAAAAGTTCAGCTCGCAGCAGTTGAATTCAGTGGATATGCCAGTCATTGGTGGGAGCAGTTCAATCTGAAAAGAACAGTTGTTCTTGCTGGTCCGATTGTTACTTGGGGTGAGATGAAACAGGCAATGAGACAACGGTTTGTACCGTTACACTTTCACCGTGAGCTGCACCAACGGCTTCAAACTTTGAAGCAGGGCAGTAAGGGGGTTGGAGCCTATTTTAATGAGATGGAGATTGCTCTAGCTCAAGCAAGGATTACTGAGGAACCTGAGGTCACAATGGCTCGGTTCATGGCCGGGTTGAATACAGATATTGCCGATGCATTGGAGCTGACTCAATACAACACTCTTGAGGAGATGCTTCATATGGATCAAAAGATTGAGAAACATAGGAAAGCTAGGAGTTCCTATAAGTCTACTGGATCGACGCCTTGGAAGAAGACGTCTTGGACTAAGGACGACAAAACGGTTCCTGCTGTTTCGAAGGGGTCTGCTAGTGCCGTTATTCCTTCCAAAATGGCTACCACAAAGCCTTATACTCCACCAGTGGATCGGGCCGCCACTAAAGACATTGTGTGTTTCAAGTGCAACGGCCGAGGGCATAAGAAATCAGAATGCCCAAATAAAAGAGTCTTCATCATCAGGCCGAATGGAGAGGAAGAATCGGATGATGATAAGGGGGAATCGGAACCAGAGGGAGATGGTTGTGCCGATTCGGATGGTGACTGTCAGAACGGTGAGCAGGTTCATCTGCTTGTTGTCCGACGGAATCTCAGTGTGCAAGCCACAGAGGAAGTGTGTGACGAGGAACAACGAACAAATCTGTTCCATACCCGTGGGGTAATCGACAAGAAGGGTTGTTCCATCATCATTGACAACGGCAGCTGCACCAATTGCGTGAGTTGGATGATGGTTGATAAACTGGGCTTACCGACGATAAAACATCCGAAGCCATATCAACTTCACTGGATGACCGATGAAGCCGGTGTCAAGGTGAATCGGCAGGTACTTGTCAATTTCTGTATCGGTAAATACCAGGATGAAGTCCTTTGTGATGTGGTTCCCATGCAAGCAAGTCATATTATTCTTGGCAGACCATGGCAGTTTGATAGAGACGCGACCCATGAGGGCAAACGGAATCTCTATAAGTTGGTAAAGGATGGCCGAAAATTCACCTTAGCCCCGTTGTCACCAGCAGAAGTATGTGAAGATCAGCAATGGCTTGCTAAGTCTTATGCTGAATATGAAATTACAAAACAGATTGAGAGAGAAAAAGAAGGTTTGCGTATGCCCAATAAAGAGAGAAACAATGAGTGTGTGAGCCTTCAACATTCGCATGAAAACAGTAAGCATGCAGAGGGAGAGTGTAAACATTCGCACGAAAAGAGTAAGCGTGCTGAGAGTGGCATTGAGAGAAAAGGAGAGGCAAATAAAAAGAAATTGAGTGTATATTCCAAAGGGAGCGAAGTGAGGAGAGCCATGATTTTTCAACAAAATTGTTTTGACGCAAGTCGTCCTATTCTTCTAATCCGTTTTTGCTCTTATTGTTTGACATCGGATGGAACGGAACGGCTACATACCATTCCAATTCGTATTTCTTCTCTCTTGCAGGTATTTGGAGACGTACTGCCCGAAGAAATGCCGCCTGGCTTACCTCCGATCCGCGGCATAGAACATCAGATCGACTTTGTTCCTGGATCGGTGATCCCACATCGGCCAGCTTACCGATCCAATCCAGAGGAAACCAAAGAACTACAACGGCAAGTGGACGATTTGCTTGCGCGTGGGTATGTTCGGGAGAGCCTGTCTCCATGTGCCGTTCCAGTCATTCTAGTTCCAAAGAAAGATGGATCTTGGCGCATGTGTGTTGATTGTCGAGCAGTCAACAAAATCACTGTAAAGTATCGTCATCCTATTCCTAGATTAGATGATATGTTAGATGAATTAAGTGGTAGTAAGTTATTTTCAAAAATTGATTTAATGAGTGGCTACCACCAAATTCGTATGAAAGAAGGGGATGAATGGAAAACTGCTTTTAAAACTAAGTATGGTTTATATGAATGGATGGTTATGCCGTTTGGCTTAACTAATGCTCCTAGCACCTTTATGAGGTTAATGAACCATGTACTTCGGCACTTAATTGGCAAATTTGTTGTAGTTTATTTTGATGATATTTTAATCTATAGCAAATCAATTGATGAGCATGTTTTACATCTTCGGGAAGTTTTTCTAACACTTCGTGAACAGAAACTATATGCTAAACCTAGTAAGTGTTCATTCGCAATGGAACAAGTTGGTTTTCTTGGTTTTATTGTGAGTGCAGATGGTGTTAGCGTGGATGAAGAAAAGATCCGCGCCATACGGGAATGGCCGACGCCGAAGGCCGTTACCGATGTGAGATCGTTCCATGGCTTGGCGAGCTTCTATCGGCGATTTGTAAAGGACTTTAGCACCATCGTTGTTCCTCTGAATGATTTAACAAAGAAGAATGTTGTTTTCAGGTGGGAACAGCCGCAGGAGGAGGCGTTTGCTACCCTCAAGGAATGGCTCTGTGCCGCTCCCGTGCTAGCATTGCCCGACTTCAGCAAGGCGTTTGAGATAGAGTGTGATGCCAGCGGGTTGGGAATCGGTGCCGTTCTGATGCAAGAGAAACGACCGATTGCCTTTTTCAGTGAAAAGCTCAAGGATGCTCAACTCAGGTACCCGACCTATGACAAGGAGTTCTATGCTCTTGTCCGAGCGTTGGAGACTTGGCAACATTACCTGATGCCGAGGGAGTTCATCATCCACACTGACCATTTGAGCTTGAAATACCTCAAGGGACAAGGGAAGCTGAATCGGAGACATGCCGTTTGGATGGAATTTATTGAAGCATTCCTTTATCACATTCAATACAAGCAAGGTAAAGAGAATGTTGTTGCTGATGCTTTATCACGCAGGTACACGTTAATTACTTCTCTTAATGCCAAGTTGCTTAGATTTTTGCACATTATAGAACTCTATGCTGCCGATTCTGATTTTGGTGACATTTATTTGCATGGTGTTTCTATTTTTGGTTCTAAATTCTATAAGCATGAGGGTTATTTGTTTAAAGGTAAACATTTATGTATTCCTCACTGTTCTCTTCGTGAATTACTTGTGCATGAAGCCCATAGTGGTGGTTTGATGGGTCACTTTGGCGTGACTAAAACTTTGGATGTGTTACATGATCACTTTTATTGGCCTCACATGAAGCGTGATGTAGTGCGCATCATTGCTAGATGTTTAATTTGTCGTAGAGCCAAGTCTAAATCTGCTGGTCATGGCGAATACATGCCGTTACCTGTTCCTTCTCATCCTTGGACCGATTTGTCCATGGACTTTGTCGTTGGCCTGCCTCGGTCTAAGAACGGCAAGGATAGTGTCTTTGTTGTGGTGGACAGATTTTCGAAAATGTCCCATTTTATTGCATGTTCGACTACTTGTGATGCTACTCAGATAGCTGATTTATTCTTTCGTGAAGTAGTCCGATTGCATGGTGTTCCTTTGACTATTGTGAGTGATAGAGATACTAAGTTCCTTAGTCATTTTTGGCGTGTTTTATGGAAAAAGCTTGGTACCCGATTATTATATTCCACTTCTTATCACCCACAAACGGATGGTCAAACTGAGGTTGTGAATCGTACGCTTGGTTCACTTTTACGCACGTTAGTTCGTAAGCATGTTTCTACTTGGGTTGATCATTTACCATTTATTGAATTTGCTTACAACCGTATTGTTCATTCTACTACTCATTACTCACCGTTTGAACTTGTGTATGGATTTAATCCTAGAACTGTTTTGGATTTAACTCCTTTACCGTTGAGTGATGTTGTAAGCTTAGATGGTGCACAGAAGGCTGATTTTGTCAGGCAATTACATGCTAAGGCAAAACAGAACATTGAGCGAATGAATGAGAAGCTGATGCAGAAACGGAACGATGGCCGACGGCTAGTGACGTTCCAGGTGGGCGATTGGGTCTGGTTGCATATGCTCAATGAGCATTTTCCTGACCAACGCCGCGGCAAGCTATCTCCTAGAGGAGACGGACCATTCCAGATTATTGAGAAGATCAACAACAATGCCTACAAACTGGCTTTGCCGAGTGAGTATGGTGTCGTTAGCTCTACTTTTAATGTTTCTGACTTAGTCCTATTTGATACAGATGACGAGTATGGACTTGCTGCTGATGCCGATTCGGATTCGAGGGCGAATCCTTCCGAAGGGGGAGGGAATGATGCGAATCAACGCATCCAGGTGCCTTTACCGCCAGCTGACCCAATGACTCGAGCCAGGGCTCAAAAGCTTCAAGACCGATTGTCATCTCTCATTCACAAAGAGCTGGAATCTGAGATGACAAGTGAGAAAGCTACACTGAGAGAGAAGACAACAAGAGTGGTGAATCTTCTCACTTTCGGCTTGACCGATGTTCTGTCTGATAGAAACGGCATGGAGCCGATTCACGCAAACGAGACTTGACCATTTTCATCGAAACGGTATCTGTCCGATTCACACAATCGGCACTTACCGTTTGGGTCAAAACGGCACCTGTCTGTTTCACTTAGTCGTTGCCGATTCCATCATCTGTCGCGCATGCCGATTGCTGTTTCCTTTCCGCGTCACACCTATCTGCCCTTTTGTTGATAACGGCTTCTGTCCGTTTCGCCTATCCTGGAGTTGACGCGCGTTGACTGACCCTTTTAAGCAAGGCTGCGACCTTCTATTTATTTAGTTTAATTAATTAAATAGATACTTTAATTAATTAGTTAAGTGTTCTACTTTAGTTAAGTGTTCTACTTTATTTATTATTCCTATTTTGGAATTAGGGTTTGCTTGTAACCATTATATAAGGAGCCTCTTGGCCTCCTTAGAAACTTGGCTGTTATTTGATAAATTGAGATATTCTCTTCAATCTCCGCCCCTTGTTCAAGTTGGTTGAACCTTGTTCTTCTTGAGTCCGCAATACTTGAGTCGTATACAAGTAAATCTTGGAATTGCATCCTACTTGTTGTTTATCTTCTTGTTCGGACTTTGGTTGGCTGTTGCCTAGCGTTCGGCTGGTCTTAGTTGTGCAAGTTTATCATTCACAAGGACCCTCTCTTGTTCGGATTTTGGTTGGCTGTTGCTTAGCGTTCAGCAGGTCTTAATTGTGCAAGTGAGTTCTATCTATTCTCTCTATTCCGCAGGAAATCCATCTTTGAATAAAGATCAAAATTGGTGTTACGCATCCTAAGGAGCCAGGATCGTATCATTCCTCCACCGCGACAGGCTATAACTCAAGTGCCCTTAACCTTGAAGCAGTTGGTGGTGATGGGTCCCCAGTGCCCAACGCGGGAGGTTCCGGCAGTCGACCCTCTTCTCCTGCCGCTCTGTTTTTTGTTCTGATGTCTCCTCCCAGTATCGCGAGAGGTGGCCCTGCCCCTGCTTTGATAGCCGGTGCCTCTACTTATAATCCTCCCCTCATGCCCACTCATCATATTGGTTTGCGTTCCTTCAGGGACAACATTCTGCAATTTCCTGCCGGGACTGATCATGATTCCATTCTCGCGTCTACCTCTTACCTGATAGCCGAGATTATGTCTCTTCCAAGGGAGAGGGATGCCTTTGCGGCTAGGAGTGAGCAGGAGCGTATAAACTTTCTTCGCTCCCAAGCGCTTTCTTTTTTCTGCCACCTCCATTACCTGGATGAGGAGAATGCTAGGATTGCCGCAAACGGGCAGGGGGAGGTGACCAGGTTGCAGAACTAGCGTCAGAGTTTTGTGGACGCGCTTAACATTGCCAATCAAGAAACAGAGTCTGCCCGTCAGGAAGTGACGACTGTCAAGCAAGAGCTGGAGGCTGTCAAGCATGCTTTGGAGGAGGAGAAACGGATTCTGACCGAGCGCCTTTCTCGTGAGGAGAATGAGTTGCGCCAGGAGAGGCAGAGGAATGCCAACCTGACTGCCGATCTGGCTTTAAACGTTGAGAAGAATCAATGGTACTTGAGGGAAGGCGGAGGGCTCATGTCGGAGGCGTTGATGCATCATCATGGGGTAGAAAAACTTCGTATTGATGAGTTGGCTGCGTATTTTGATAGGAGGGTCTCCACTATTACTAATGACGGCTTCTATTTATGGAAATCGAGGCAGCAAGGAGGAGTCAACGCACCACCCGCTCCTTAGTTTTTTTCTTAGATAAATTCTAATTTTTGCGGCCGACGAGCCATTCCTTGTTTTGTAATGTTAACGATATCACTTTTTGCCTTGGTTAGGCTACCCCTTTTGAATGGAACTTCTTTGTCTGCTCTATTTCATAATACTGCTTGCGCAATTATTCGTCCGTGGCGTTGGCTGCCGCGCCTCTATAGATATGCCCACTTTGCTCTCATATGAACTTCATTCAGGTTCCTCAGCTGCCTTTTTGATGGCCTTATTGTTGCTTTCCGATAGCATTTCCAAGAATGACTCAGCATTGCTCAGATTCAAATCACCCTTTGTTGTCAGGGGAGCTTTCTTGCCCCATTAGGCCTGCTGCGATGTTGTTGTTGCAGTAGGGATGTCTTTCCGGCCTTACTTTGCCGGGTATCGACCGCTCAATTTCTAGCTGGAGTGTCCCCTCCTTTCTTCCGCCGGAGATTGGCTTGGGGAATGCTTCGAGCTGTCTGATCAGGATCAACCATCGCAAGGATAGGATTTTTACTCCTAAGCGTTGAAACCTCGCGTCCCTGGAACGTGCCTCGTCTCAGTGGGCCGTCTATGTGAGCACGGTTGCCACAACGATAGGATTTTCACTTCCAGGACGGAGTTGGTCTCTCCTTAGGGTCGTGCCTCATCTTAATGGGCCGTCTATATGAGCACGGTTGCCACAAGGATAGGATTTTCACTCCCAAGGATACCGGGGCGTGCCTCGTCTTAATAGGCCGTCTATATGAGCACGGTTGCCACAAGGATAGGATTTTCACTCCCGGGAGCGTTTGGGGTCGTGCCTCGTCTTAATGAGCCGTCTATGTGAGCACGGTTACCACAAGGATAGGATTTTCACTCCCAACGCTTAGCCATGCCAGGGCGTGCCTCGTCTTAGTGAGCTGTCTGATCAGGACCAACCATCACAAGGATAGGATTTTCACTCCTGGCATGCTTCACTATCTGCATTTTATTCAACAACAAACACACAGAAAGATATATCTTGTTAGAATAGTATTGATGTTACCAGATAGGGTGAGCTAGTTCCTGGTGTGGTATAGCTTCAGCTGGGCTATATTCCACGAGTTCTGTAGGGGCATTCCATCGAGCGTTTCCAAGTGGTAAGCTCCTCCTCCCACAATACGGGTGACGCGATACGGTCCGTCCCAGTTTGGACTAAGTTTGCCCATGCGTTGCCCTGCCGCTCGTCTATCTCTGAGCACTAAGTCTCCAGCTTTGAACAATCGCTCTCTCACTTGCCGATTGTGGTATTGCGCCATTTTTCTTTTGTAGTGTAGAGTTTTTAGCAATGTTTCCTCATGTGTTTCTGGTAGGGCGTCAAGGTTAGCACGTAACCTTTCCTCGTTATTTTCTTCTCTGAAATGAGCCACCCGAAGGCTCATCATTCCGATCTCAACCGGTGTGACAGCTTCGGTTCCGAATGCTAACGCAAACGGGGTCTCTTCAGTGCCAGTCTTAACAGTCATGCGATAGGCCCATAGTACGTATGGCAGTTCGTCTGGCCATTTCTTTTTGGAACCTTCCAGGTTTCTTTTGATGCCACTAAGGATGCTGCGGTTGGTTACCTCTGCTTGGCCATTGGTTTGGGCGTGTGCTACGGAAGAGAACCTTTGTTCGATCTAGAATTCCGCACACTGATCCCTGAAGAATTGACTTGTGAACTGTGCTCCATTATCGCTAATCAGTATGCGCGGAACCCCGAATCGCATAATGACTTGGTGTTTGAAAAAATGCCAAATTTTTTCAGTGGTGATGGTGGCTAACACCTCGGCTTCGGCCCATTTTGTGAAGTAGTCTACCGCCACGACCACGAATTTTAGCTGAGATCTAGCCATTGGAAACGGGCCCAATATATCAATGCCCCATTTGGCAAACGGGCATGGAGCAGTTATTTCTGAGATTGGCGTGGCCGGTTTTCAAGGGATCTTAGCGTATTCCTAACATTTCTGACAGGTTTTCACGAAGTTATGGCAATCTCTTCGTATGGTGGGCCAATAGAATCCCGACCGAAAGACTTGAGCTGCCAGAGTATCGCTCGCGATGTGCATGCCGCATATCCCTTCGTGAATTTCTCTTAGCACATGCAAGCCTTCTTGTTCCGTTATGCATTTAGCAGCTGGGTGGGAGAAGCACCTCCGTATTAACTCTCCATTGTAATATGTACATCGCGCCGCCCGTTTTAGGATTTTCCTTCTTTCCGCAATTTCATCTGGTAGCCTATCATGCTTTAGATACTCTACCACTGGGATCATCCAGTCACTTTCTATTTCTTCCACACACAACGATGCTTGCTCCTCCATGAAACAGGGTATGGATAGTTCCTTGTAATGTACCTCGCTGGGTATGAAGGCGTCTGCGTTGGCTGCCATCTTGGCGAGGCTATCAGCCTCTTCGTTACTTTCTCTGGGGATGTGCTCGAAGATGACCCGAGTGCCTTTTTTCTGCATCTCCGACAGCTCACGCTTTACTTTGGCCAAGTATTGAATCATGACGGGTTCTCGGGCTTGGGAGTTTCCAAGGACTTGATCCATTATCAATTTAGAGTCTCCTCGTATCTTTAGGCGTAAGCCGTATTGCTCTTCCGTCACGGTAGAGGCTTCGACGGAGAAGGTATTTCCAATTCTGAGTCCTGCCAGTAGCGCTTCATATTCAGCGGCGTTGTTGGATAACGGCTACAGGATTCTAATGGCATATCGCATTTCTATGCCGTTTGGCCTCACCAGGAAAACGCCTGCTCCTGCTAGCTCTTGATTTTTTGCGCCGTCCACGTTGATAACCCATGAGTCTGCGTGCGTTTTCGGGAACGATAGGCATGAGTTTTCTGGTTCTTCTTCTGACAGTTTTTCTGACACCTCCTTGGTGAATGTGCATTCCGCTATGAAGTCAGCTAACGCCTGGGCTTTTATTGCCGGCCTGGCTTTGTATTGCAGCCCGTATTGTTCGAGCTCGATTGCCCAAATCAACATTCTCCCTGAGGACTCAGGCTTTCTAAAAAAAATTCTCAGCGACTGATCAGTTAGAACGGTAACAGGGTGGGCTTGGAAATATCGGTCCATCTTTCGCGTTGCCTATATTAGAGCAAGCGCTATCTTCTCGATGCGGGCGTATCATAGCTCCGCGTCTTTTAATATGTGACTCACGAAAAATACAGGGCGATGTACATGCCCTTCACTTCGTACAAGGACGGCGCTGACTACTTCGTCAGCTACTCCCAGGTATAGGTATAGCTCATCGCCGAACTCAGGCCTCGTTAGCACTAGATCGGATGACAAGTAGGCTTTCAGTCCTACAAATGCGTTTTCACATTCCTCTGTCCACCCGAATGGGGCCTTGTTTCGAATGACCTTGAAAAAGGGGAGGCATCTCTCTCCTTGCTTAGATATAAACCGTCCTAACGCGATGATGCGGCCAGTGAGCTTTTGTATTTCCTTGACGGTTCGAGGGGATATCATGTCCTGAATGGCCTTTACCTTTGAAGGGTTGGGTTGAATACCCTTTCGGCTAACCACGTAGCCCAAGAATTTTCCCGTTTGGAACGCGAACATGCACTTTCGTGGGTTCAGCTTCATTTTGTATTTTTTCATCACATTGAAAACTTCTTCCAAATCGGCCAGATGGTCTCCGAAGCTTCGACTTTTAATCAGGATATCGTCCACGTAGGCCTCTACGTTTTTCCCTATTTGTTTTTCAAAAATCTTATTCGCCATGCGCTGAAACGTTGCCCCGGCATTCTTCAGCCCAAACGGCATTGCGGTGTAGCAATATGTGGCCCTAGGGGTGATAAAGGCAGTTTTTTCTTCGTCTTCTGCGGCCATTGGGATTTGGTGATACCCGGAGTTGGCATCCAGAGAGCTTAAATAAGCATACCCCGCAGTTTGGTCGACCAGTTGGTCAATTCGAGGAAGGGGATAGCAATATTTGGGACAAGCATTATTTAGGTCAGTGAAATCGATGCACATGCGCCAATCTCCGTTAGGCTTTGGAACTAGCACCGGGTTAGCCAACCAAGTTGGGTACTGAACTTCTCGAATGAACCCCGCGTCCATGAGCTTCAGTAACTCCTTCTCGATAGCCGCCACTTTTTCTGATGAAAAGGCGCGTCGTTTCTGCTGAATAGGTTTGGCCTCAGGGCTGACGTTTAGTCGATGCTCCGCGACTTCTCGCGAGATTCCAGGCATGTCCGCTGGTTTCCATGCGAATTCTCCCTTGCATTTTCTTAATAGTCGGGTTAGTTGCACGCTCTCTTCAGGGCTCAGTTTCTCACTGACCAAGAGATTTGTCTCATTTTCCTCAGCGATAGGTATTGAGATCATCTGATCTAACGGCTGAGTGCGTTTTTCTTCTTTATCATCAAAAGGATCATCTGTCACGCAAACGTAGTGGTCGCAACTCCTCTGAGTCATGAGCAAATAACATTCGGCTGCCAGTTTCTGGTCTCCTTTGATTGAGACCACTCCGTCCCGCGAGGGGTATTTCATTCGCAGGTGTTTTTGGGATATCGCTACCCCGAAACGATTGAGGAACGGTCGTCCCAGTATAGCGTTGTATGGTAACGTTAGGTCTACAACCAGGAATAATAGCTCTTCTGAGCGCTTGGATGTGTCTTCTCGGAAGTATACTGGCAAGGATGTTATTTCGGCTACCGGTATCGGTACGCCATCAATCCCGATAATTGGCCTCACGCATGGCGCTAGCTCCTCATCAGGGCGTTTCATCAAGTTATATGCTTCCAACGAAAATAGATTTACTGCGCTCCCGTTGTCAACAAGGATTCTTCTCACCCCGTGACTTCCTATGACAGGTGTGACTACCAACGCGTCGTTGTGTGGGAAAACAATACCCTTTTCGTCTTCTTCTGAGAAGGACAATATCATTCTATCTAAGGCGTTTATCTGGGCGCTTTCTCGCTTGCGCTTTTCCCCAGGACTGGGCGTTTGTGGTATGGCCTCCTCGAAGTAGGGTGTTCCCCCGACAATAATATTAATCATAGGCATCTGATCGCTATGGACAACGAGAGCTTATCTATTTTGTCCAAGGGGGATTGCGTTAGCCCCCGTGGCACGTGAAGGCGCTTGCCTCTAATCAGTTGTCATTCCCGTTGGGTTGTTCCTGGCCTCTTCTCTTGCCTTGGTGGCAAATTCTCTTAGGTAGCCCTCATCGACCAATCGCTCTATGGCCAATTTCAGTTCTCTGCATACATCTGTCGAATGTCCTTTGACCTTGTGGAACTTACAATATGCGTTTTCCCTTCCTCCCATGATCATTCCTGGCTTCACAGGAGCCGGATATCTAATGGGCAGATTTCGCTGTTGGACTATCGCTAGGATTTCAGCCCGTGGGAGTATAAGAGATGGAAGGTCAGGATCATATATCCGGCCTTTTGGCGGATCCGCTTGTTTCCGAGAGGGGGACCCTCCAGGTCTTCCTTTCGAGAAATTGCCTCTCTGCCGGTTAGAGGTCTTGACAGTATGCTCCTTTCGTTACCCCTGATCATCAGTGAGTCGTATGTCCGGGGCGCTGTTATGTGGGGCATTAGGGGCCACATATGGGTCCGTTGGCATGTCTCGGATCCATTCTCTATTTTCCTCCTCTTCCATTCTCGCATAATTATGCGCTTTCAGCCTCAACGCATCCAGGGTCATCGGTGGGTCCACAGTTAGCGTGTCTCTCAATTTTCCGTATCGGCAGTTGCGTTTTAGGGCCTCAACCGCAAAGTCAATAGTGACCCCTGGCGTTAGGGACATTTCAAGATCAAATCGACCCAAAAATTCGTTCAATGATTCCTGCGGTTTTCAATGAATATCGAACAGTGCAGCTGCTGACTTCCTGATAGGAATAGCCGTGCTAAACCGACTTTTAAAATTTTCTTCCAGTTGAGAAAAATTATCAATAGATCCGGCCGGGAGTCCCTCGAACCAGAGACGTGCCACGCCTGACAGCGTCATTACGAAGATCTGACACAATGCTGCGTCACTGCGCGTTTGGAATTACACAAAATCTTTCACCTTATTGAGGTGAGAAATGGGATCTTTCGTGCCATCATATGATTCTGCTGGGAGTTTCACGTGTCGGTGAACTCTATGGTGCCTGACACGGTAACTGAACGGATGGCCAACGTTAATATCAGGGACCCCACGAGGCTGGTGCGAGTGTGGAATTTCAACGTCATATCTGGGATTCTGAGGGTCATATTCCTGATGTCGCCTGGGAGATCGGCTGCGGCTTCTTGGAGTTCGAGCTCATCGACCTCTGCTGCTAGATCTTTCACTGTATCTAGGAGATGGCTCTCTCAATATCTCCCCCCGTCGATCATCCCAATGTTCTCTGTACTCATCACGCCGGCGAGCTATTTCAGGGATAGAGATTCCTCCCCTGTATGGTCCAGAATGTTCAGCAGATCCACGCGCGAGCGGCGGGATGCTGATGGGGGCCAATGAAAATGGTAAGGAGGACGGGAGTCCTCTGGATTGTCGGGGCGATAATGGTCATTCATTGACAATGGACGGAGTGAAAACTACTTGGGAGGACACACCAGGTCTCGAGGCATGAGGAGTAAATCCAGCAGCCATCTCTGTCAACTGATCCAATTGAGCTTGGAGAGCTGCTATTGAATTTGTGAAAGGGTTGTCTGCTTCACCCATCATGGATCTCCCTGCTTGGGGGGTAAGACGATTGGTTCCTGTTACATGAGAAAAGGGAGAGCAAATCTGGAATGTAATTTCTTCCGAACTTGGCCCAGGAGGAAGATCTGATTCTCCCGCAGTGACGTCCTGCACTGGGGTGGAGGCATCAGAGGTAGCGAAGGCAAACAGTCGTCTGCGGGTGTTGTATAGGATGTTGGAAGTTTGGGACAGCGCCGGATCTGACTCTGAGGCCATAATCCTTCTAGCTTCGGGGAGGAGGAGCTTGGTTATTAAGGATGCTCACTTAATAGAACCAAGACTCTCAACGAAAGCACCAATTTGATAAGATTTTGTTTTCTGTCGAAGGATGTATGGCGGAACGGCTCCTCTCAGATCAGTGCTCACGACGGTCCGCGGTATCTGCAAGGCGCCGGAGGGGGTCTCCGGCGGAAACACTCCGATGCTTAAGTCAGTATGTGTACTGAATTTGGCAGAGCTTGGGCTAGTTAGAGTATGCTTACCTGCCTCCTTTGAGGGGGAGGTGTATATATAGAAGAATTGAGCATTTCCTGCGTTTGGGAATAGCTGGAGAGTTATCCCTAACGTTAGGGATCGTGGTTCGCCCCTCGGATGATATGTTACCGTCGCGATAGCCATGGGATAAATGTTACCACGATAGGGTAACGACTGAGTTGTCCCCCTGACGCGTGGTATTCCTCAGAATGAGACAGCTCCTCGAGCCATCTAGAAGGTTTGTTTGGGGAGACTCTTGAGCACTGTTTTGCCCTCGTGGAGTCAACCTCTGGGATAGGCGATGGCCCTCTATCCACCGCGGCGGTGGGAACAGTGATTTCTTCTTTCAGTTCAGGGCAATAGACGGAAATACCCTTTTCCTTAGGTGGATTGTTATCAATAGCTATGCACTTTAAGTTGTAATTAAAGGAACAAACACCACTGCTATGACTTGAACACATAAGACTGTTGGTTCTCATATAAGTATGCATACAAACCAAGCAATTTGAACCCTACTGTAGTTTATAATCATAGCAGAATTCGTTCAAATTTTCTTTGGCCTTTGGCCTCTGCCAATTTTTTTTTCTTTGCTTTTCACTACATTGCAGGCAGATTTTGTTTTTTAGAACAACGTTTGTTCTTTTTGGGCACTCAAACTCCTCGAGCTTTCCCTTTTTCTTTTGTTTTGCTCTATTTTCATGGCCATTTTTAGTACAAATGCATGTTCATACAACTGGGTTGAATGCTACTGTAATGATGCTTAAACAGTAAAAAATATTCAAGGCAAAGCAGTGTTTGTTTGTGTCTACAATTACATTTTAAAACTCTAGCTAAGTTGTCATGAGACTATAAAGATGAACAATATTCTAAGTACATTAGGTTATATGCCTTTTAAGCATTGATCATGTTAAGCTCATACACTCCCTTGGTACTGAAGCATGGATTTGATGAGACAAGTAACAAGTTGTATTTCTAATGGTGAAATAAGTGACTGTAATTGAATTCTGCATTCTGAATTTTAAAAAACAAAACAATCAGTCATGTGTATTTACCTAGAAACACAGAAAATTGAAAGAAAAATCATGCAGAATTTCTAATTAAATCCTAGCAGAAAATAAGAAAACAAAACAAAAATAAAAAATTTAACACTGTCAAAATCATGTATTTACAAACAGTCACAAACCCCCCCCCCCCCCCCCCCCCTTAAAGGACACATTGTCCCTAATGTGTAAGTTTGGAGAAAGATAGAAAATAAAAAAATAAAAACACAGGCAGAATAAAAAGAAAAAGGAAAATGAAAAGAAAATAGTAAAAGAACGATGGAACCTAAGGGGCTAATTAGGCAGTGGGTGGTGGTGGTGGTAAAGATCTCTTAAGCTTCTCAAGAAGCTGGTGGTGAAGGGCATTCATGGCTTGCTGTTCGTCTAACAACCTCTTCAATAGGCTTATTTGCTCTTTTTGCCTCCTCAACAGCTCTCACAGGGTGACCTCCTCTTCCCTAAGTCTAGGGGCAGGGTCACTTTTAGGTATGCCTCCTTGGCCTAGGGAAGAGCCACCTTGCTGGTTCTGGGCAGTGGGTGTGTCAGCAACATCTCCAGTTCCATCCAGGGGAGCAAATTTGTACTTTCCCTTGTGCTTTGCTCCTAAGATGTGCTCTGCTACTGGAGTGAAACTTGTATTACTGCACACAAACCCATCTTCCAGGTGAAAGTATCCCATGGCATCAAGTGACTTTAAATCTAGCAATTTCAAATCAGCACATTTAAACAAGTCATTTGAAGCTTTGTTAAAGACCCTAAAATTAACAACAATGTGGGATATTAGTGAACCCATTATCATGTTACTCTTGCTAGCACGAACCTGACTACATACCCAAAAGCCTAAGTTCACTTTATGATTGTTTAGCATGCACCACAAAATGAACAATTCCTGCTTTGATATGATTCCTGAAATGTGGGTCTTCCCAACGAAGGTGAGCGCAAGGCATTTGTGTAAGATCCTTAGCGTTGGGTCAGCAATGGCATATGCCTTTGCATTGCTATTATCAAAGACAACCGCTGGGTTGCCCGTTAGTTGCCTATATGCATCGTCATTCTCAAAGACAGGGAAGTCTGGGTAGTCAGTTAGTGATTGAGCTTAATTATAGTGGTTTTTACCACCTGTTCTCTTGCAATTCCGAATGGTATGCTATTGATTTCTTTGGGAAATATTCGATTATTGCAGGAAGCAACTCTTGATAGGAGGAAAGCAAAAAGGAAGATTCGCGCATGATTTCAAGGGCCTTTTGGAGCAGCTGGTTCCCTTGATCAATATTCTAGACCAAGACGATGGAGTCTCTCTATTGGCCAAGACACTATTGCTTGACCAATCCCTCAGCTGCGGAATGAAATTCACGGAGCAGATAGCGAATCAAGACGCTGGCAGAAGATATCCCTGCCCCGATGATTTAGAGCGTCAATCTTGGACTAATATGGATGGGTCCCGCTGATCTGATCCGATCTTTTTATTTTGTGAGGAGGAGAGCATTTAAAATACAATTTATTCTTGATTATGATTTTCCTTAATTTCCGCAATTAGCTACTTTCCTAGAATAATAAATACCCTCTTTAGGGTTTAGAGCAAGGCATCGAGGATTATCACGGTGGCCGCTCCTAGTTTGAAACTCTTCTTTGGGTTTTATCTTTCACATACTCTTGCTACTTCAGCAACGAAGGATTTTTATCATCTTAATATATTATTATTTGCTTGCGATTATGAGTATGCGTAGTGTCACACCCCCTTTTCGGTTTTTTCACGCGAACAGGTTCGGGACGGATGCAGAGCATAAATGGATGCTCGCATAATGCAATGAAGTCGCCAGCCTATTTTCTAGGTTTAGGGAACCTAATCGTCATGGCATAAGAATAAAAAAAAACTAAGGCACAAAGGTCTAAACCAAAGAACAATGGTTCGAGGTCGTATTTATTGACTCAGGAAGGTGTTAGGTACCCGAGTCACATGCTTAAAATGGTTACCGGTAAGCGAGGTGTTTTGAAAATATTTTTTAAACACGTAATTTTAGCCCTTATAGGAAACGTCACTTTAGTATGCTTAGGGTCGGGACAACTTCGGGACAAGTATTTCTGCTTGACGGAATGGTTACCATTTTCTACTAAAGTGAGCGATCCGTTATTATCATCAGGCCATGCATGATTAATTAATTACTACGTGATCCTATCAGGGATAAAAACTAGCACAATACCAATTTAATGAATGCAAATAACCGTGTGGGATCGAAGCCACCATACTCATGTATCAATGCAAACATAACAATTAATTTCATGGCATAAAAGCAAGTGATTTAAACACGTATACATGTGTGTTGATTTTAATGTCTAATAATTCTATATGTTATGCATACGAATAATATTTGCGAAAAAACTTTGAATAAATAAATGGGATAAGAAAAGTGTACTTGTGAGCGAAGATTTGATTTTACCCTGCAAAATGAAATCATTAGTACGAGTAAAATAAATATCAAGCGAATAAATAAAATGATTAACAACTAACAAAACAAGTAAAACAATTAATTTTATTAATTAAAAGCAAGCAAATTAATTATTTGATAATTAAATGCAAATGATTAATTAACAATTAAAAGTAAGTAAATTAATTAATTTAAATATTACGAACGAACAAAGGATACGAAATACTTACGGTGGGCCAGAAAATGGGCCCAACAATTGGGCTAAGACAGCCCCAAAATAGATCAGTCGAGCCCGTGTGTGGGCTGGCTCTCCTTCCTTTCCTCCAGCTAGGCTAAGGCAGCCCTTCCTTTCTTTCCATTGCGCCAAGCCCATGACCCCTCCTTCATTTTTAAAACAAGCCCAACCCGCGCCTCACTCCTCCTCTCCACTATTCATCATCTCCTTCTTTTCTTCTTCCTGCAGCTCCAACGAAACAGCAAAACAAAAAGGGGAAATTCCAAGATAAAATCCAGCCATAACAACAGCACTAAATCGGCCCGAAGAACTCCCTATAGTGACAGAAACTCAAACACGCCCGGAGCAGAGAGTGCTTGGCTGAGGGTGAAGGAAAGGAAGTCGGTTTGGGCGGGAGGTGATGATGAACGAATTTAATGGCCTTAATTGGTGATGGGAAGGGTTGAGGGAGAAGGAGAGTAGTTGATCTTCCATAACGAGGATTCAAAGATGATGATCAACGACTGTGATGATGTTGCAATTTTCTGCATTAATGCATATTAATTGTGGCACGAACGGGATATTTTTGGTTCGATCTACGGACTCGCTTGAACTGAAAATAAATTCGAACCGAAAAGACTAAAAGGTGCAGAAAAATAAGACAAAGTAAATAGTATACAACGAATAAATAGAAAGTTCGATTTAACGTATTTATTTTCTCGTTTGAAAATGTCAAACGATCGGACGCAAAATAAATGTCTTTACGACAAAAATTGAACGAAACCAAACTAGATGATGTGAAAGAGAAAAATAGTACATAATTGTCAATTAAAGAAATAAAGTATTCGGTCTACAGTCTGAGGAAAATCGCTCGGGACCGATAGAGGTTCGAGCGAAAAGGCAGTTAAAAATGAAAAAAATTAAAAAGGCACGAAATGACACGGAATATTAAACAAACTAGCCTAGGACCAAGAATCAACCGAATTTTGACCTAGATGAGCTATTAAATGTGATAAGCGTAAAAAATACGTAAATGTGTGACGTAAACTGAGAATACGGTTTAGTCGAAAATACGAGAAAAATACAAAAAATTAAAAAGACGTGAAATGACGTGAAATATTAAAACAAATAGCCTATGATCAAAAATCAATTAAAATTTGACGTAAACGGGCTATTAGACGTGATAAGTAATAAAAAATGAAAAAGCATTATGACGTAAGTTAAAATTCGGGTAGCAACACGTAGCTAATCCCTTTCTTCTTAGTAGAGGCATTTGTAGCATGAGCATGAATATGCATGAGGCCTAATTGTTCTTATCAATCTCCATATTTGCATTTAATTGATTCCGCACTTATTCATAATGCATTTCTGTTTGGTATTAGACTTGATCACTCTAGGAATGAACAGATCTTGTAACCGTCATTCTTCTTGGTGTCTCGGTCGTAATCCCAAGAAGATCGAAGTAGATACCTACGTGCTACTAGGTGTATCCAGGAAATGGTAGGGGAAAAGGGTAATCAGATCCAGTCCCGACTGACACCCGAGGATACTAGTCTAGAGTTGTTTTCCCCTAATCGATCATCTTCCAACTCGGTAAACCCTTTAACCAGCAAGGTGCTGATTGATAAGGCATCACCTCTAAGCATACCTGAGGTTGTGTTGATATAGGAGGGAAGCAGGGGTCATAAGCGTACCTTGATCCTATAGCAACTCTATCGATTGGAGATGAATATCCTTGCGTCGATAATCGCATCTCGTGTCTCATAGCTCACCAACCTCTACTAAGAAACTACTCTCATATCTGATCTCTATCTTTGAATCCGCTTTCTTGACCAAGATCACCATTCTTGGCCAAGACAATTTTACTGCTTTAATTACTTTTCTAGTTTTAGTCGTGACACAAACCCCGACTTCTCACCTAAGTGTTATCACTGGCATTCACAAGCACACATAATAATTGCACCTTAACTCTTTGTGGTTCGATCCTCTTACTGCTATCTACAAACTATTTGTTCTTAGTAGCAAGTTGTAACTCTTAATTATTTTTGACGGGTTCGACGCCGGTGAAATTTTGGAGTCGTTGTCGGGGAGTTAACATATACTGATAATTTGTGTTTCCTTATTTTATGATCAGATTGTCTCACGGAGAATTGATTCCATTCAATCCAGAGCTGACCAGATCAGAAAGAGAAAATAGAAGAAGAAGAAAACTAGTACAGCCTAGTCTACCAAGACAAGGACACCTTGATCAAGAGCACCCTCTTGAGCAAAACATAAACCAGGAAGAACATGAGCCAAATCCTGTAATCAACATGGCACAACGTGTAGAACAGACTCTCAGAAAGCTGAACCAAGGAATAGAACAGGAGACCTACTCGTGTCTCAACCTACCATCGGTGGATCATGACTAGACGATCAAAACCAACGTCATCCAAAGGTAATTAGATCCAGTCCCGACTAACCCCCCTCAAATTCCCGACCACCTAGAAATCCATCACCCAAACTCAAAATGACCTCAAATTCAAAACACCTAGTCCCCAGTTGACCACCAATTCACAGAGGCGTGAAACACAGTCAGTAGAAAACTTTACGGCTATTATCCTCACCCCTCCTGACACTATCATCGATTCCGAGCCGCGAGCATCATCCGTGACGAATAATTCACCAAAGAAAACTCCACCGCCAGCCTCCGACACAAATTCCGATGAGGTTCCTCTAACCCGACTGTGAAAAAGGAGAAAGGAGCATCTGACCAGGTTAAAGAAAGAGAAAAATAAAGATGGACACCCAGGCTCCACCAGTAACTGAAACCTCATCCATCATGACCAAGAACCCTAACACACCTGCCCCAACCAAAATAACACCAAGGAGAGCCTATGCAACCACAACTGCTACCGCCATTGTGCCATACCCACGATACAAGCAAGTGGCCCACAAGACTTGTCGACTAAGGGAAGATGTTGAACCCTCCTCCCTTGTCTCCGCACACAAGGGCAAAGAACCTATGACCCTCACGCCAGAGTCAGAATATAAGTTTGAGGGTGGATATCCTAAAAGCATCTCCAATCCAGACAATCTGGTCAAAGGTACAAAACTCTCCCTTCAATCCCCTAATTTTGGTGGCTGGTTGAACTTTGATTCCTATGATGTCCAGGAGAGACTGGAAAAATGGATTTAAAATAGTGAGATTCTCCCTTGTGTTGTTTTTTACTATGAACTGCTTCATAACCTAGGTGTGTCTACTAGGCTTAAGAAAACAGTATTTTTTGTCGTCAATGTTGTGCATATTGAGTTGTGTTTGGAATTTTACACCACTTTGTGGATAGATTTTACTGCTTTAGATTGCAAGGGCAGAGAATGCCCTGATGTTTTCAAAGAAGGTGTCATAAACTTTAGATTGTGTGATCATTGGAAACATTTAAGCTTGCATGAATTTGATGTCCTGTTAGGTTTTGCCCTTGATGGAAAAGAACTTCCTCCCTGGTACCCCTCGATTCACTTTGACATTCCCAAGGACTGGGATGCCACTGAAGCCTTCAGATTCCTCACAGGAAACCCAAAGGATCAATTCAAAAGAGCCTCCAAAGCACATGAGCTTTGTGACCCAGTCCTGAGGATCCTTCATAGGGTCCTCGCCATCAATCTCTACGCCAAGACAAACATATCTGGTGCCCTGTATAAAATTGAACTGTTTATTTTATGGTGCATAATTACTGGAGAAAAAATCAGCCTAGGTTATTGGCTAGCCAAGCAGTTTGCTGCTTCAAAGAACAAAATGATTTTAGGTAGCTTGATTACCATGCTTGCATGTAAATTTGGACACCTAAATTATGCTACTGCCAAACTCCTAGAAGTAAATGCATATAAAATGCTTGATATCACAACCCTTGACCAAATGGGATTTTTCCATTTGGAGAAAGAAGTTGTTTGTTACAATACAGGTCACACACCGAAGGCTGAGAGAATTTTTGGAGGGAACCACAAAGGGCCATATTAGTTTGCACCCCTTAAGTTCTAGGCAGAACTAGAAAGCAGTGCAAAAACAGTCGAGCCGACAACTGACCATCAAATTGACCAAGATGTTGGTCTTGACCAAGACCAACAACAGTAGGCAGACACTTCCCCTACACCAGAGCCCCCTCAATGCACTATGTCAGAAATCCTAAATTCTATACACCAGAACAACCACCTCCTCACAACCATGTAATAGACCATTCTGGAACTCCAACAAGACCAGAAAGCTACTTACACCATCATGATGAAATTCATCAATGGTCTCCGTAGCATAGAGTCAGTTGTAGCAGGTCTCCATGCTAAGCTTGACTCATGGGCAGACTCCTCCTCTGACTCAGAGGCAAACCCCAAGTAACCACCCTAGGTTGTCTTTTCCCTTTTTTGTTTTATTTTTGAGTCTTTGTGTTTTCCACCTTTTCTCACATTGAGAACAATATTTCCAATAAGTGTGGGGGATGGGTATTGTGTGATTGAAATGTCTTTGTATGAGTTATATTAAATTTTGGCAATTTATAGGCCATTTTTTATTTTTTCTGCATGACTTTCTGTTATTTTATGTGTTTTTAAGAATCAAAACCCATTTGTCTTTGATCATCCTGTCCCTTCACATAGGAAGCGAGAATGCTTTAATTTATAACTACATACCATACTACCAAGGCAATTAATTGGGCTAACTTTTTCAATACTTGTAAGAGTACGACTCCTAGTACTCTTTAAACACCCTCTTTTTACATAGATCCATAATTCGAGTGCCTTTTGCCAGAATTTTCAAGAGAATCATGCATAACTATTTTTTTCTACCCTATGCACCTTTATGCATAGAAATGCCATGAAAAAATGTAAAGATGAGCCATTAAATAAGAATAGATGCTTTAGTATCCCTGCCTCACCAAGAAAGAATATCTAGAGAACTAAAAATTTTACCTCAGCATATTAAAGGAAAACATTTTGTCCTGGTGTTCCCGCCTCATTAAGTAGGAACATCCAAGAAATTACACAAGAAATATTAAGAAATTCTGGTAGATTTCTAAGCTAAAAAATAATGGTAAAAGTAGTTCATGTGAGAAAGGAAAACATGGAGAGTCAGAACAGTTTTGATATATTTCAATTGCAAAATTCTGTCATGAAGCACCAGAGTTATGGCTATGTATGAATAGGATGTTTGGGGTGTTGGTTAGGCCTTAGTAATACGGTCTTGGAGTCTTGGATTGAATTGTTTGAGCATTCTATGAGATTGGATGAATGATTGACCACAGGTGTTCTCTGATTGCTATTGATTTCTTTGGAAAACATTCGATTATTACAGGAAGCAGCTCTTGATAGGAGCAAAGCAAAATGGAAGATTCGCGCATGATGTTAGGTGCCTTTTAGAGTAGTTGGTTCCCTTGATCAATATTCTGGACTAAGACGATGGAGTCTCTCTATTGGCCAAGACACTTTTGCTTGACCAATCCCTCACCTGCAGAAAGAAATTCACGGAGCAGATAACAAATCAAGATGCTGGCAGAAGATATCCCTACCCCGACGATTTAGAGCATCAATCTCAGACTAATATAGATGTGTCCCGCTAATCTGATCTGATCTTTTTATTTTGTGAGGACGAGAGCATTTAAAATACAATTTAATCTTGATTGGGATTTTCCTTAATTTCCGCAATTAGCTACTTTCCTAGAAGAATAAATACTTTCTTTAGGGTTTAAAGCAAGGCATCAAGGATTATCACGGTGGTCGCTCCTACTTTGAAACTCTTCTTTGGGTTTTATCTTTCACATACTCTTGCTATTTCGGCAACGAAGGATTTTTATCATCTTAATATATTATTATTTGCTTGCGATTATGAGTATGCATAACTAATCCCTTTCTTCTTAGTAGAGGCATTTGTAGCATGAACATGAATATGCATAAGGCCTAATTATTCTTATCAATCTCCATTTTGCATTTAATTGATTCTGCACTTATTCATAACACATTTCTAATTGGTATTAGACCTGATCACTCTAGGATTGAACAGATCTCGCAGTCGTCATTCTTCTTGGCGTCTCCACCGTAAGCCCAAGAAGATCGAAGTAGATACCTACGCGCTACTAGGTGTATCCAGGAAACGGTAGGGGAAAAGGTTATTCAGATCCAGTCCCTACTGACACCCGAGGATACAAGTCTGGAGTTGTCTTTCCCTAATTGATCATCTGCCAACTCGGTAAACCCTTTAACCAACAAGGTGCTGATTGGTAAGGCATCACCTCTAAGCGTACCAAAGGTGGTGTTGATATAGGAGGGAAGTAGGGGGTCATAAGCGTTTTGGTATTTTTTTTAGTCTTTTGTGGACATAAATTAAATAATAAATGACTCAACAACGCACACACTGATTAGTTTGACAATGCACACAATGAGCTAAACCTAGGTCGGCGCAAAACAAACTAACAAAGCACGCAAGGAGATTGGTTATAGAACGGGTAGAAGAAAACCAATCTCAACAAGGAAAACTTGAAAACGTAAAGATAGATACCAAACCTGAACGCCTTGTGCTCCGCTCCCAACTGATGCGATCCTAGTTGCCTAGGTCCGTAATGAGTAATTACCCGATCTAGTTTGAGGCTTGGATTTCAATACGGAAGATAAATAACTCAACGAGTACGAGCTTAGACCTCTTAGCAACCTGTGCTAAGAAACCTAATCGATTTCAAGTGACGTCCTTGAGTCGAATTCTAGAGCTAGAAAAGACCTGCCTTACTCAACCTAAGTGAAACGAATCAATGAGGGTGAACTTTTGAGTTTTACTTGTGATTTTAATCGTGTGTTCGGACTCAAATAAAGACAAGGCTCACGCATAAACAATTGTAGAAATTCTCTCGGAATTTAATTATCAAAAACATACTTAATTTACAATGAGTTTATTCGCTCCTTTATATAGGCTTGCGCAAAGTCCTACTTTGAATAAAACTAGGAGTTCTACTGGCATAATTACTCTAATTAGTTAATTAAACTAAATAAAAATATAATTAAATACATTCCAGAAGTTCCAAGATGTTTCCGCATCATTGGGCTAAGGTTTGGGCCGAATCCTCAAGTCGCTTAATCCCTTGTGCACACTCTGCACACCATAATGTTAACCCATGCTAACTTTCGATCCACTCGTCCAATTGGGCTGAAACCTATCCCAAACGAAATCTAACATCTCAAACCTTTGAGAAGACATATTTTTCCCTGGTCCAGGCCTCACTGGTCCGAACTAGATCGGAAGGAAACTTATGACGCGTCTGAGAGTCTTAGTCTGCGTAGGACTGCTGTCAATGAAAATGTGTCTTGGTAGAAAAAGCAAACGACTCGTGCGTTTGAGCTGAAACCTAGATACAAGCTTTATGAAATCTTGAAGTTTTTGAAACCAAGTGGATCCCAAATGTTTGACCGGGTTATGACCGAATTGGCTCGGACACAGTCGCTGGTTGCGCCTATGCATTGTCTTTTTGACAGCTAGAATGTCACCACGAACCATCTTGCGATCTACTCGTCCGAATGTCCTCAAACTTGGTGGTGACTCTCCTAAGACATCCTTATGTCTTATATTTACTTTGGATCACTGGTCGAAGCCTCTCTTCCATGGGTTGGCTCGGCTGGTCATTACTTGCATACGCGTAGGCGCGCGCTACAAGCTCTAGGGTTTGTGTTGTCCATGCGATGGGTGATGTCTCAATTCAATGAGGCTTTGCGAGCCTCCCTCAATGCTCCTCGGTATCTTTGGCTCGATGCGCTCGTCCACTAAGCCCTCAGTGCGCGCTAGGTGCGCGTTATGCGTGCGCTAGGGCTAGGATCGTATCACTTGTCTCTCAGGAATATCTATCCCACTCCTTAGTATCATGGCACTGACATTATGCTTTGGATTATTGTCGCACCTCCTTTCGAAATTTTTACGCGATGCGGTTCGGACTGATGTGAGACAAAATTGGACTCGTCTCACAAAATGCAATGAAGTCGCCACCCTATTTTATTTCTAAGGTTTAGGGAAACCTAAAGTCATGGCATAAAAATAGAAAAGCTAAGGCAAAAAGGGTCTAAACCCGAGAATAATGGTTCGGGATCGTATTATGGACTCGGGAAGGTGTTTGGCACCCATGTCTCATCCAAAAAAGGTTACCGGATAAAAGAGGTGTTTAAAATCATACTTGAAAAACATAAAATGTTCTAATTTAGTGATCATATCCAATAGACAAATTAAATTCTAACATTTCTAAATAATCATGCATATAAGCGTATATGCGAAAAAAGCGTTGAAATAAATAAAAGGGTGAGAAAGGTATACTTGAGAGTAGGTACCGATCGATTTACCCTAAAAAGTCGAGATTATTAGTACGAGAAAAGGATAATCGATAAACGATTAAATATTTGACGATTATTGTACGCGAGTGAAAATAATTATTTTAAACAATAGTTATTTAAACATGCAAAAGCATACAAAAATAATTAAATAAACAGTACAAGCATACGAGGGGCCAATTTAATGACGTGGGCTGGGCCCAACGAAACAGGCCCAGCAGATGGGCCAACCCATAAGACCAGCCCAAGCCCATCTCCTTCTCTTCTCGTTTGGGCTGAAGACAAAGACGCGGGCCATCAAATAAAAATTCAAAGCAACCCAAGCCTTTTTCCTTCCCCTCCACGCGACTTCATCTTCTTCCAAAATGAACAAATAACAGTAACTCAACCAAGCAATCACAGTATCTCAATTCAACCAAAATAGTAACTAATTTAATAAAAAAACAAATTAAAGTTAATTAAACAAAAGCTTAAAATTCATTCAAAACAGCTAGTGATTTGGGGAATTAAAGCAACAAAATTAATCTAAGATAGTAGCAACAATTAATACTTCTCAAAACATCAATTGATTTCTTCAAGACACGAACGGTTATTTGTTTGAAATAATTGGTAGAAAAATAATAAAAAATGAAATTTTAAATGGGTTGAAGCAAGCTTCAACCTTTGTTGAAATGAACAACTATTGAGAGAGAAATTTTTAGAGAGGGTTTGCGTGTGCTTTCGTTTGTGGATTGGTGACCTGTTCATGCTATGGAGCTCGCTATTTATAGGCGTGAATCACGAGTGAGCTTGAGGCGATGGTGCGCATGGCCATCGCGAACGTGAGGAGCAAGGGAGAGTGAGGATGAAGAGTGATCGGCGATAGGAGGTTGATGATGATGATCTAGTAGCCAAAAGTGAGAGCAGAGTGCATTAATGGTTGATGGTAAGGGTGGCGGAGAGGGTGAGGGAAAGATGGCAGAGAAGATGGGCATTAAAAGGAACTTGGAGGCCAAGGGGAGAAGCCTAGAGCCGTTGGATGAGTTAAAAAAAAAAAGAGTCATGGTGATCAACGGTGATGATGAGAATGAGAGTGGAAAATGCTTATTATTTGTTTTTTTGGTTCGAGCTAACGGCATGAGAAATCTGCCTTGAAACTGATAAAAGTTCCGTCCAAAAAATACCGAAATATGGAATAAAAAGGAATAAACGAAATGATACGAGACAAAAATGTAAAATACAAAAATAGATGGATATGTTCGATCTATGGTCCGAGGAAACTTGCTCGGAACCGATAAAAGCTCGAATGGGAAAATTGCCAAAAATGCGAACAAAAATGAAAATGACACGAAATAAAATGGTAAATAGTAAATAAATGACGATATTAAACAAAAACATGATCAATATTAAAAGGGTTAGTAATAGGACAAAAATTAGAAAAATGCGGATATGTTATGACGAAATGTCAAAAATCAGGTAGCAACAGTTGCCCCCTCTTTAATGTCTTATCAAAAAACTAGGTGTAACTAAGATTTTTTATGAGAAGTAAAGACGGTTGCCCCTGTACCACCTATGGTTTTTGATAACAATAGAGGCAATTCTAGGGATATTTCCGTCCTTACCCCAGCGTCAAGGCCAGAACACTGTAGCACTTATTGGGCACCAACCGCGGAGGTTGCAGCCCTTTGCCAAGAGAAGAACCCTGGGATGGTCGACATCAGTGGGGGGGTCTCACGCGTTATCTGCCCAACACGCACGGCGTTATCCCATCCCAGGTCAGCAATGATGTCACTAGGGAGTTATCTTCCCTAGATAACGCCCACCCCCTAGAGGTAATGCCCGCATTTGCGCCTATAAATACCCCACCATTCAAGATGTAAGGTAAGCCTATGATTGCTAGTTTAACCCCTGCCATTTGGAACAGCCATACTGACTTAAGCATCGAAGTGTCTACGCCGGAGCCCCCCCTCCGGAGCTTTGCAGGTACACCGGACGGCAAGCATAGTAACCTTGAGCGGTCATGGTCTTCACCCCTGTTTCCCAGAAGTCTGAATCTTATCAAACTGGTGCTTTCATTGAGAGCTTTGGTTTTATTAAGTGAGCGTCCTTAATAGCCAAGCTCTATTTTTCTCAGAGATTGAAGGATCATGGCTTCTGATTCGGAGTCTACACCACCTCAGCCTTCTAGCATTCCTTTTGCGGTCTGCAGAGAACTTTTCCCTTTCGCCACTACTATTGTTTCTGCTACAATACAAGAAATCTCTCTTGGATCTTCAAATTTCTCTTTCGGACAAACAACGGGAACACCCTTTTCCCAAATGCAGATTCCTTTTTCCCAAATGGTAGGATCTAGCTATTCCACTCCTCCTCCAATGGGATCTATGATGGATAGCGCTAATAACTCCTTCTTGAATTCAATATCAGTTATTCGTGCTCAGTTAGATCATTTGACCGAATTAGCCACAAGATTCACGCCTAGCGCTTCTGGACTGAGTGTTCCTTCTCAGACTCTCTTTACTTCATCCATTGTCGCTGAACAACCGCTATCGCCCCCACTACACAGAAATATTCCGTTGACCTTACCCGTGATGACTACACCGGTTAGCTTTGTGCTGCTTCCTCACGGGCAAGTAGAGCCTTACGTCCCGCACGTGTGACAAATTCCCGTCTCCCAAGATGAGCGACGGCAAGACGAGTATAGAGATCGTTGGGACAGTCGACAAGAGGAAAGAGATAGAGATGTATCCCCCGAGCATAGTGAGAGATCAAGTAGCAGAAAATACCGATCCCGCTCACCAAGGAGTCGTAGCTAGACTCCAAGGCGGCATCACACCCCCAATCCGCTAAATCGAAGACATCATCTGGAAGTGTCTCCATCTCGCCATACTCGTGAAATCCTCGATGACACCTCAGGTCACCCATTCAGCTATCGCATAAGACGTCACAGAGTCAGTCGACATGTGAAACTCCAAACGGAGTCATATAACGGCACTAAGGATCCCATCTCCCACCTTAACAAGGTGAAAGACTTTGTGCAATTCCAGACTCACAGTGATGCGACTTTGTGCTAAATATTTGTTATAACGTTGTCAGGAGTCGCGCGTCTTTGGTTTGAAGGTCTTCCAGCCCGATCTATTGATAGTTTTTCGCAGCTTGAGTCTAAGTTTCGAAACCAATTTAGTACCGCTATCCCCATTAAGAAGTCCGCCGCAGCTTTATTTGACATATGTAGGAAACCTCAGGAATCTTTGAAAGATTTCCTCAGCCATTTCGATATGGAGATGTCATTAACGTCAGGCGTTACCATTGATTTCACCGTGGAAGCCCTAAAGTGAAATTGTCGTTATGAGAAACTGCGAGACGCGTTAATGGTGGACCCCCCAGCAACTTTGGACGCGTTGAGACTAAAAGCCCATAATTACGCAAGGATGAAAGAGGAAGAAAATAGGGACAGAACCCGAAACATGCCACAAAATGCGCCTCATGTTCCCAATGTTCCTACCAACATGGCCTCTGACGATCGTTTTATCGACGATTACGCCCAACAAAAAGATCACATCCCAAAGACCTCTAATCGGCGAAGAGGCAACTCCTCACGAGGGAGACCTGGTAACTCCCCCACTCGGCGGCAGCCAGATCCCACCAAGGGCCGAATTTATGACCCAGACCTTCCTTCCCTTATATTGCCAAGAGCGGAAATCTTAGTGATTGTGGAACAACGAAACCTACCTATCCGTTATCCAGCCCCTGTAAAGCCAGGAGTAGTCATGGGAGGAAGGGAAAACACTTTCTGCAAATTTCACAAAGTTAAGGGACACTCCACAGACGTGTGCAGAGAGTTAAAGCTAGCGATAGAGCGCTTAGTAGAAGAAGGTTACCTCGGGAAATTTGCCACTAAGGCAAGAGAAGAAGTCAGGAACAACCTGACAAACAGGATGTTAGACAACCGACAGGTACCTCCTCATGCTCCATGAAACAATACTACCCCTGATGGGAGGGGTAAAGAAACACTTATGATTGACGAAGATGATGTCACCATCATCAATATTATCGCGGGAGGCACACCGTATCTTGATGAGCCCGAGCAGATAACGCCCACGGCAGGAGACAAGCGGAAGCGAGAGGGCGCGTCAATGAAGAGCGAAGCAATAAGTGCATTAGATCGAATGGTGTTATCCTTCTCCTGGGACAGAGTAGTCTCAATCAAAGGCAATCAGAAATTGGCGGCTGAATGCTACCTACTCATGACTCAGAAGAGTTGTGATAGATATGTGTGTGTCACGGTGGATCCTTATGAGCTGAATGATGAGAAACACACCCGTACCAGTCAACGGAGTCAGCGAAGCGAATTTCCTAGTTAGCGAGAAGCTAAGTCCAGAGGAAAACCTCCAATTAGCTCGACTGCTGAACAAATGTAAAGGAGAATTTGCATGAAAGCCCGCGGATATGCCTGGTATCTCGCGAGAGGTAGCGGAACATCGACTTAACATCGATCCCTACGTTAAACCGATCCAACAAAAATGGCGAGCGTTCTCTGTGGAGAAAACTTTAGCCATTGACAAGGAGGTGTCAAAGCTCTTAGACGCAGGTTTCGTTCGAGAAGTCCAATACCCAACCTGGTTTACTAACCCAGTTCTCGTTCCAAAGCCCAATGGAGACTGGCGTATGTGTATCGACTTCACTGATCTGAACGATGCTTGTCCCAAGGATTGCTACCCGCTCCCACGAATCGACCAACTAGTCGATCAGACTGCCGGGTATGCCTACCTAAGCTCATTAGACACTAACTCCGGGTATCATCAAATCCCTATGGCTGTTGAAGACGAAGAAAAGATCACCTTCATCACTCTGAAGGCCACTTACTATTACACGGCGATGCCATTTGGGTTGAAGAATGTTCGGGCAACCTTTCAGCGCATGGCGAATAAAGTATTTGAGAAGCAAATTGGAAAAAACGTGGAAGCCTACGTTGATGGCATACTAGTCAAAAGCCGAAGCTTCAAGGACCACTTGGTCGACTTGAACGAAGTTTTTGATGTGATGAGAGAATATAAAATGAAGTTGAACCCCCGTAAATACATGTTCGCGTTCCAAATAGGCAAATTTTTGGGCTACGTGGTCAGTCAGAAGGGTATCCAGCCCAATTTCTCAAAAATCAAAGCTATCCAGGATATGATATCTCCTCGAACTGTCAAGGAGGTACAAAAGCTAACAGGGCGTGTTATCGCTCTGGGACGGTTAATTTATAAGCAAGGCGAGAGATGCCTCCCCTTTTTCAAGGTTATACATAAAAAAGCCCTTTTTGGGTGGACAGCAGAATGTGAAGAGGCATTTATGCGCCTAAAAGCCTATTTATCATCTGACCTGGTGTTAACAGGACCAGAACCGGGCGACACCCTGTACTTATACCTCGGGGTTGCCGATGAAGTAGTCAGTGTTGTCCTCGTACGAGACGATAACCACACACACCACCCTGTGTACTTTGTGAGCCATATCTTGAAAGATGCCAAGCTGCGATACGCCCGCATTGAGAAAATAGCATTCGCGTTAATACAGGCCACGTGAAAAATGGATAGATATTTCCAGGCCCACCCCGTCATCGTACTCACAGATCAACCTTTGGAAAGGATATTTCAAAAACCTGAGTCTTCAGGAAAAATGTTGATTTGGGCCATTGAACTCAAACAATAAGGGTTGCAGTATAAAGCCCGACCATCTGTAAAAGCTCAATCCTTGCAGACTTCATAGCTGAATGCACCTTTACGCAAGATCCATTGACGGACCTACCTGAAGAAGAAAAAGATGACTTGGATCTCCCATTCCCTGAAACCTACACTGACTTGTGGGTCATCCATGTGGATGGAGCTAAGAATCAGGAATTAGCCGAAACCAGAATCTTCGTAATCGGGCCGCACGACATACAGATACGATACGCCATTAGAATCCTATAGTTGTTATCCAATAACGCGGCGGAATATGAGGCGTTACTGGCTGGACTTAGAATAGGAAGAAGCTTCTCCACCAAAGTCGTACATGACACGAGAATGATGGGAGACTTACAACTAAAGATCTGTGCAGAATCCAAGCTAATAATAGAACAAGTCCTAGGATACTCTCAGGCCAGAGAGCCCATCATGGTTCGATATCTCGCTAAAGTGAAACGCGAGTTGTTGGAAATAAAGAAAAACGGCATGCAGGTTAGCTTTGAGCATATCCCTCGGGAGGAAAACGCTGAGGCGGATAACCTTACCAAACTTGCAGCAAACCCGGAAGCGTCCATACCCATGGATGTGTACTATCGAGAAGTATCGGTGCCTTCCTTCATGGAGGAGCAAGCGTCGCTTTGCGTTGAAGAAATTAAAAACGACTGGCGAATCCCCGTAATAAAATACTTGAAACACGAGGAGTTACCTGCGGATAACGTCGAGAGGAAAAAAGTGTGAAACAAGCGGCACGGTGTACGTATTATGACGGGGAACTGGTTAGGAAATGTTTCTCTCACCCAGTTGCTAAGTGTATAACGAAACAAGAGGGTCTTCATACCTTACGAGAAATCCACGAAGGAATATGCGGCATGCACGCGTCAGGCGAAACCTTGGCCGCACAAGTTTTCAGGTCAGGATTTTATTGGCCTACTATTCGTAGGGATTGCCATAATTACGTACGAACCTGTCAGAAATGCCAGGAGTTCTCCAAGATTCCTCGACAACCCGCCACGGAAATCTCTAAAATTGTGGCTCCTTGTCCTTTTGCGAAATGGGGGATCGATATCCTAGGCCCGTTTCCAAAGGCAAGGTCTCAACTAAAATTCATGGTCGCGGCGGTGGACTACTTCACGAAATGGGCAGAAGCGGCAGCGGTGGCCAACATCACAACAGAAAAAATTTGGCATTTTTTCAAACACCAAGTTATAATGCGGTTCGGTGTACCCCGTGTGCTAGTCAGCGATAATGGGACATAGTTCACCAGTCAGTTTTTTAGGGACCAATGTGTGGAATTCCAAATCGAGCAAAGATTCTCTTCCGTGGCTCACCCGCAGACCAACGGTCAACCGGAGGTGACCAATCGAAGCATTCTCAGTGGTATTAAGAAAAACCTGGAAGGGTCCAAAAAGAAATGGGCAGATGAGCTGTCGTACGTGATGTGGGCATACCGCATGACTGTTAAAACCAGCACTAGAGAAACACCTTTCGCACTGGCTTTCGGCACTAAGGCCGTTACACCGGTGGAAATCCGTACTCTGAGCCTGCGAGTAGCGTACTTCAAAGAAGAGCTAAATGAAGAGAGGTTGCGAGTGAACCTCGATGCGTTACCAGAACTACATAAGGAAACCCTCCTGAAAATGCTACATTATAAGAAAAAATGACTCATTATCACAACCAGCGCATTAAGGAGCGATTGTTGAAGGCAGGAGACTTGGTACTCAGGGACAAACGAGCAGCTAGACAGCGTGTGGGGAAACTCAACCCCAACTGGGACGGCCCATACTGCATCACTCGCGTTATTGGAAAGGGAGCATATCACCTAGAAACACTTGACGGTACTCCCTTACCTAACTCTTGGAACATAGCTCGTTTGAAATTATATCATGCTAGAATTTAATGCATCTCTGCACGTTTTGCTAACGCCAGCCCTAATTTGTGTTAACGCTTGAATAGAGAATATTCTTGTGTGTTTTGTGGCTGATTGTGTGCAGATGATGAAGGGTGCCAGGAGTGAAAAGTCCCACTAAGACGAGGCACGTCCCGACATCTCTGGGAGTGAAAACCTTATCCTTGTGATAACTGGGCTAACATAGAAGGTTCACTACGGTGAGGCACGCCTCAGAGAGATAGTAACTCCACCCTGGAAGTGAAAAGTCCTATCCTTGTGGTAACCGCGCTAATATATGCGGCCCACTAAGACGAGGCACGATTCCAGGATGCGAGGTATCAACGCCTGGAAGTGAAAATCCTACCCTTGTGATGGCCGGTCTTGATCAGACGACTCACTAAGATGAGGCATATTCCAGGTCGATCATGGAAATACGAAAAAATTGCGATATCCCAGCAAGTAACTAGATGGGAAATGCCTGGTGAAGTTGGCTGGTTGAGAAAGCGATAGGAGTGGCACTGGCGACACCCCGATGAGGATGCGCGAAGGCTCCCAACGGCGACTAACGTTTGTTATTGTATGGTATTTTACTGACGCTCTAAAACAACAATTGAGAATATGCAGGGACATTGCGGAAACAATGAGGAGATTGACACCTGGGCAGGCAATAGCATTATGTGGCCTATCAGTAACGGCCAGCATTTTTATTGCGTAGATTTGCAAAATACCGTCGGGAGAACTGCGGTATCGTTATGGAAATACTCATCCTGAATGATGTCTTATCGATTGGATTATTTCTTCAATGGAGACGATAATAGTGTTGAGGCTGTAACGCCTCTGGAAGGATATCGCCAGTTCAAAGAAATATACAGCTGTGAGTTCTATTTCTGGAGCTATCTGCTAAGCGACGTTATTCTACCTCGACATGGAAATGCGCATGATTAAGTCATGACGCGATGTCTCGCACAATATCAGTTATCAGTATTTATGATCCTACGGACTATATGACAGTGCTACGGTTATCCTATTTTATGTTGGAAACTCGTTATCCTACTGCGTTATGATAACAACCTTGCAAGCGGCGCTTATGCTTGTTATCAACACCATCACGGTAACATCGATGCCGCTATCTTATCATGACAGAAAGAGGACGGAGTGAAAGAGGACAATCACAAAGGGAAACAGTAAGCAGAATATATATACATGTGATAAGTGTTCAAAAAACCCTTGAAGGGTTACAAAAATCAAAAACCTCCAAGAGCGTAAAAGCAAAAATGGGCGGCACCCGATATTCAAGAGAGGATGACAGAAACGTCTATGGTGCGGCAGTCTCGCTATCACCTTGCCCTTCGCGGCCCCCCGTCTGCACCCCACAAAAATGATCCTTTGTGAGGATCCCTGACTTCTCCCGAAAAGCGTCAATAAGAGCGTCAGCACGATACACTTCCTCCCCATGAATCTGCACAAAGTAGTCAGACATGATACGGGCAGTCGTCTCAATATACCATTTGCGCCTTTCTGCCGACTCCCTCTCCAGCGCGGCCTTCTCCTCTTTCAATGCCGCCTTCTCTTCCTCCAGCGCAGCATTCTTAGCCTTTTCTGCCATCAGAGCAGCGTCAAAATCAGACACCCTAGCGGCCTCTTGCTGTCTAGCCTCCTTCAAATCCTTCTTAACCATCACCAAGGCTAACACCAATTTTTGACATTCCCCTGATAGTTTCTTCTTTTCTTCTTGCTCTTGGGCAAGCTCTTTAGAGAGTTGGCGATGAGCGACATAAAGCCTATCTGAGGTAGAGGTAAGAGAGGAAACCTTGTGTGACATATGCTGAGCCCAGTAGTGAAACTGGGAGAAAGAGGAGAACAAGGTGGAACGCAATAAGTTCATTTGCTCATCAGCAATCCGAGAAAGAACCACCTCCTCCTCCTCAGGGGACGTTAACGCGTGAGCGGCCAAGAAAGAAGAAATCACGACGAAATTGTCACCCCCAGCAGCCGCAAACCCAGATCTACGCAAGTTACTCAAGTCAAGTTGATGAGTAACGGGACCAGACTCAGATATCGAACTCAAATCGGCCATGAGATGGGGCGCAATAATGTCACCAGGCCTGATAAAATATGATTCGATTATACCCGGGGTAGGAAGAATCTTGGCGATATTCACCTCTGAGGGGGTGGTCCTCGCCGCCGCTACACCTGCAAGGCGCCGGAGGGGGTCCCCGGCGCAGGTACTCCGACGATCAAGTCAGTATAAGTAGCGAAATATAAGGGGTATGTAGGAGTAGTAGTGAGAGAGAGTAGAGAGAGAGAGTCCTCCTCCTTTTCTACCTAGGAGGGGGTATTTATAGGAGATTTGGTAGGAAGGCGTCATCTTTAATAGGTGCCGCTTGGGGCCATGGGGTAACGCCGAGTAGATGCCGCTTGAGTGCTGTCTTGGGATGTCAATACTTATGGCGTACCGGGTGTGGGAATAAGCGCCATATCGTGTTGGATGCCCCCCCCCCACTGACGTCGACCACCCCCCGGTAGCAGGACTAGCAAGAGGCCAGGCGGGCCCTACAGTAGCTGAAGATGACGCACCCCCTGCCCGGACTAAAATGCCCTGGGGGTATATCAATTGTTATCATAAGCCCAACTGAAAACGAGCCCGAGTGTTTACCAAGGGCTTCATTCTCGACTTCTAGAGGAGTAGTATTTCCTTCACGACGCGGTAGGTTCATGAGGATTTTCGAGTTTCTCTGACTCTTCTGGCATTCAAGCAATGTATTTTCATTCCCGATATCTATCAGAACTCGGTATCTTTGTACCAGATATACGACAGCAAAGCAGGCAACGCGAACCGAACGCTTTCGAGAACTATTGGCCACAGAAAGGATGTCAACCAAGTTGATAGCGGTGATGTCGTGGCGATAACGCTGGTCATAAACCAGAACTGATAATTCTGGCGATAAGCCAGAACTAATAACGCTGACGGCGAACCCGAACAGATAACGCTGACGGTGAACCCGAACAGATAACGCTGACGGTAACCTGAACAGATAACGCTGACGGCGAACCCGAACAGATAACGCTGACGGCGAACCCGAACAGATAACGCTGACGGTGAACCCGAACAGATAACACTGACGGGGACGCAACACTGTAGCAAAGCAATGTCATAGCTTGCTGATGAAGATGGTGTCATCACGAGACCACCATGTAGTCAGCCAAATCATGGGCAGATAATAATAACAAGGTATTCTTCTTGATATCGCGACATGACTAAGAATGTGCATTTCAGCACTGGGAAGGAGATGTCACAAATAAGATGGTGTACCATTGCTCCCATCACTGAGAATGTATTCCCTTGCTAATGACAAAAGATACCCCGTAGGCAGTAATAAATTCTTGCGTAATCTCGCTGCCTTTGTGGGCGTTAGTCTCTTCGCTATTTCGATATTTCATCGACTTTCCTGCGCATTCTCAAATGTTGTCTTGCCAGGTTAGTAAAAATAACATGTAATGACAAGTACTAGTTACCCTTAGAAGCTTTCACCCGCGCATATCGGGGTGTTGTTGATGTCACTTTTTCCATCCAAGCTCGTTGGATCCAGCTTTGCTGTAAGCCGCCTGCAATATTGACGCGGCTTTACGCCATAAGCTACCTACAATTTGTGCGGTTTTACGCCATAGCTACCTGCAATATTTTCGTGGTTTTACGCTGCTCGGAGCTACCTACAATATTGACGCGGCTTTACACTATAGGCCACCTACAAATTGTGCGGTTTTATGCCGTAGCTACCCGCAATATTGCACGCTTTCACATTCCCCAAGATTTCAATCTGTACTCCACTTGAGTACCTGCATTGTTAGCTGTACAAATACACTAACAGTAACAGAGTTTGCTAACTTCGGTTAGCTTCCTCCAAGAAGGGGAAAATGATAATCTTAAAGGTGATAGCGATACCTTAGGGGAATAAACAAGGAACTCGGCCGTTGTTTAATTCCCGCTCCACTCCTTGCCTTTACGAAGGAGAATGACATGTCGTTGGAGACCTTTTTCGGTGATGAGAGACTGACCTCATGACATTATGAGGGCTCTTCAAACGGGGTAGATATTCACCCGATAAGTCATATCAATATTCATCCGGGGTAGATATTCACCCGCTAGATAATATTCTAAATTATCATTTATCTCACCCACCGTCATGATAAATGACCAGATATAAAGCAGGACTAGGCTGCAATCAGTGGCGTCACTTTGAGGCTCAATCGTGCCTGCTAAACGCCGATATCTGACTTAGATGTCTTCATGAGAATTATAGCCCTTTAAACTATCTTCAAATCGAGCTATTATCCAGGAAATTCCGAGCACGTATGAATAAGATATGATTTTTTCCGTAAACTCAATATATGCGGAAACTTCAGCTAACGCGGAGGCAGCTGATAACACGGAGGAAGCTCCTACCACGGAGGAAGCTCTTATCGCTGAGGAAGCTCATAACACGGAGGAAGCTCCTAACACGGAGGAAGCTCCTATCACGGAGGAAGCCCCTATCACGGAGGCAGCCCCTATCACGGAGGAAGCTCCTATCACGGAGGAAGCTCCTATAACGGAGGAAGCCCCTATCACGGAGGAAGCTCATAACACGGAGGAAGCTCCTATCACGGAGGAAGCCCCTATCACGGAGGAAGCTCCTATCACGGAGGCAGCTCCTAACACGGAGGAAGCTCATAACACGGAGGAAGCTCCTATCACGGAGGAAGCCCCTATCACGGAGGAAGCTCCTAACACGGAGGAAGCTCCTAACACGGAGGAAGCTCCTATCACGGAGGCAGCTCCTAACACGGAGGAAGCTCATAACACAGAGGAAGCTCCTATCACGGAGGAAGCCCCTATCACGGAGGAAGCCCCTATCACGGAGGAAGCTCCTATCATGGAGGAAGCCCCTAACACGGAGGAAGCTCATAACACGGAGGAAGCTCATAACACGGAGGAAGCTCCTATCACGGAGGAAGCCCCTATCACGGAGGAAGCTCCTAACACGGAGGAAGCTCCTAACACGGAGGAAGCTCCTATCACGGAGGCAGCTCCTAACACGGAGGAAGCTCATAACACGGAGGAAGCTCATAACACGGAGGAAGCCCCTATCACGGAGGAAGCTCCTAACACGGAGGAAGCTCCTAACACGGAGGAAGCTCCTATCACGGAGGCAGCTCCTAACACGGAGGAAGCTCATAACACGGAGGAAGCTCCTATCACGGAGGAAGCCCCTATCACGGAGGAAGCTCCTATCACGGAGGAAGCCCCTATCACGGAGGAAGCTCCTAACACGGAGGAAGCTCCTAACACGGAGGAAGCTCCTATCACGGAGGCAGCTCCTAACACGGAGGAAGCTCATAACACGGAGGAAGCTCATAACACGGAGGAAGCTCCTATCACGGAGGAAGCCCCTATCACGGAGGAAGCTCCTATCACGGAGGAAGCTCCTATCACGGAGGAAGCTCCTATCACGGAGGCAGCTCCTAACACGGAGGAAGCTCCTATCACGGAGGAAGCTCCTATCACGGAGGAAGCCCCTATCACGGAGGAAGATCCTAACACGGAGGAAGCTCCTAACACGGAGGAAGCTCCTATCACGGAGGAAGCTCCTATCACGGAGGAAGCCCCTATCACGGAGGAAGATCCTAACACGGAGGAAGCTCCTAATACGGAGGAAGCTCCTATCGCGGAGGAAGCCCCTATCGCGGAGGAAGCTCCTATCACGGAGGAAGCTCCTATCACGGAGGAAGCCCTTATCACGGTTTCGTCTTTTTCCCAGAAGCTCACATGTCATGCTTTAAAATATATATGATTGCTTCACAAATTGCCATTATAATTAATTTGGCACAACTTACTATTCATCTTCTCGTTTCCAGCAACATTTGCTATCGGAGTACGTGCCTCAAACAAGATGATGATGATCCCAGTAAAATCAAATGAGTAGATAATTAATGACAGTGAGCACAACAAGATGATTTGTTCCATAATCATACTCGGTGGTGATTGGCCGCCTCACGTTGAAGAAATGAGGATGGGTCTCTAAATTCAAAACCCATTTTCCAAAAGTAAAATGATCCTTGGCAGAGATCTTGATTTTGACGAAGATAATCATGACTTCTCTCCCTCTTTTTCTTTCTTTTTTTTTTTTTTTTTTTTCAGATTTGGTTTTTCTTTTGAACAAATAACAATAAATTCTTGGATCCCCATTTTCCAGATCTGATCTTTTTGCCTTCTAACAATAGAATGACCATTCAAACTCATATCATCGGATCCAGGCTAAAACCACATGGTGAACCCATTACCAGAAAAACCAGCGGCGGCAATGGAAAATAATAAACATGTATATGGAGAGGAGAGCCTTCAGATCTCAAGGAACTCACTTGACGATCTAAATACTCTCAATGAAAGCACCATTTGATAAAATATGATTCGATTATACCCGGGGTAGGAAGAATCTTGGCGATATTCACCTCTGAGGGGGTGGTCCTCGCAGCCGCTACACCTGCAAGGCGCCGGAGGGGGTCCCCGGCGCAGGTACTCCGACGATCAAGTCAGTATAAGTAGCGAAATATAAGGGGTATGTAGGAGTAGTAGTGAGAGAGAGTAGAGAGAGAGAGTCCTCCTCCTTTTCTACCTAGGAGGGGGCATTTATAGGAGATTTGGTAGGAAGGCGTCATCTTTAATAGGTGCCGCTTGGGGCCATGGGGTAACGCCGAGTAGATGCCGCTTGAGTGCTGTCTTGGGATGTCAATACTTATGGCGTACCGGGTGTGGGAATAAGCGCCATATCGTGTTGGATGGGCCCCCCCGCTGACGTCGACCACCCCCGGTAGCAGGACTAGCAAGAGGCCAGGCGGGCCCTACAGTAGCTGAAGATGACGCACCCCCTGCCCGGACTAAAATGCCCTGGGGGTATATCAATTGTTATCAAGGCCTATACATCGAGGCACTGGAAGGAACAAAATGCAGAGTAGTCGGAGAGGGAGGTTGGCCAGAAGAAGTGCCACCGTGAAGCCCAAAGGAATTAGGAGGTTGAAAGGTCAAAAAACCAGCCCCCGTTAAGTCCTCATTGAAGCCCATGACATGAGAGTAGGAAGGAGGAAGTGCCGAGTCAAAGGAATTGGGCGAAGCATCAAAAGCCCCAGAAACCCCCACAGTTCTTAAAGGGTCAGAAGACTGACAGCCAGAAGGCGTCATCAAAGCAAAAACGGTAGTGTCTCCGCTTTCATTGATAACGGGACTCGTTGACAAGCCCATATTTTCCCCGTCAAGTCACGACCTCTTTTGAGGACGTCGAAGCACGTGGGACAGGTCCATGATGTCTGTTGGTGATAAGTGGGCAGAGACAATAGCGGTATCCTGCAGAAAGAAACGTTGAAAAGGGTAAGAAACCAAAAGGAAAATACTAAAGAACATTAAGAAGCAATGGACGAGATAACGCAATCATGAAAGGAATGCTTACAGTTATGATATCGCTAACCGGCACCTCTGAAGAAACCGATGTGTTTGAAGGTGGTGTAAGGGTCGCAACGCGTCTTGTCTTCTTATTCTTTTTCCTTTTTGTGGGAACTCGGGAAGAAGACGCTTGAGCAGAAGCGACAACAATGGGTACAGCCGGGATTAGAAACGGAAGACTCAAGGTACAAGAGCTTCCAAGTGAAGGGTTTAAGCGAGTCATCATCATAACGGGGTGATATCACTATCACACCCGTACGGCTATACAATTGAAAAAGCAATTTAAGTAATAAAAGGGAAGGAGAGTTAATCCCTTTGTATTTGCAGAGTTCTAGAAACGCGTAAATGCAACTGTACGCGTTGGGAGTTAACTGAATAGGATTCACATCCAGGGCAACAAACAACTCTTCAATGAAAGAATTAAGAGGAAACTGGAAACCATAGCCAAACATCTTGGCATACAAAAGCCTACTGTTGCCGGATAATACACTATTAAGGTGCATTGAATTAGAGGCAACATAAACCCTACAATCCTCAGGAATATGGGCATTGTGTTTGGTTAAATGTTCTTGAAGTATGGTTGTGGAGGTGATGGTGGTAATAGTATTCTCAATTTTTTCCTCATCAACAGACTTGGGCCGAGAACGGCGAGTTCTAGCCATGGCAAAAAATAAAGAAAAGATGAAGAAGATGACAGATGAGGATAGAAATACCTTTCTGGGAAGAGAAACTCAGAACGCTTAGATGATGGAAAAGAAGAAACACCAGTCGGCTCGAGAAGGTGAAGAGAAAATAGAATAACAAAAGAGAGAAAAAGAAGCATGTGTTGGTGATTGATTGTTATTCCACTTAGTTTTGTTGCTTCTTTACTTAGCTTTTGAAGCAATAAACATGCTGCTTTGATCCTTTTTCCTTCCTTTTCCAGAATTACACTTGAATGACCCAGGATTAGGAAAAGGAGCAGAAAGGTCAAAGATTAGAGCTCAATCAATCGTGTTGGCTTGGCATTTTTTTTTTCTACTGATGCATTCCGACTCATCTCAAGGCCCTGAGATGAGTCTGCCGTGACGTTTCCAGATCTGGACAGCACTCACCATGATTATGCGCGCCGCAATTATTTTCTCATGAGTGCGTCTCCTGTCTTCTTGGGCGCCGCTTTTAGTGACACAAAGCTCCTTGGGTTCTGAGAACATTCTTCCCACTCCTAACAAGTTTATAGAAGACAAAAATCAACATTCCTCTTGTGTTTAGGAAGAATATTCTCATGCTTCTTGAAGACCAAGTCTGAAGTGGATTATGTGTGGAAGCTGTCCCGCCTTGGAGAGGAGTACCTTGGCACCAAGGAGGACCATTAATACTGAGGAGAACGGCAGAGGAAGGCATCGGACGAGAGAAAAGAGTTAGAGGAGAAAACCAGCTTTTTCACTTATTTTCCAGAATTTCCAGCATTTTCCTATTTTTCTGTTTTGAACTACTTTTGTCATTTCGTTATGTTTTGTAACTAAAAACCTTCATCTCTGGTAGAGATTTAGAGGTTGACAATTCCAGAAACGTTGTGAGACTTGTTTGATCTTAATTAAAAACGTTTTCATATCTCATTTCTTGCTTGATTTAATGACAATTTGATTGTGTTGTGTTTGAGTTTGGCCAACTTGGATTTCGGCACAATCGATTACAGTAGAATCCCTGTAGTGCCGCGTTTCTGCGCTATAGAGAACCCGAGTAGACAACTAGCGATAGGATAATTAAACCTTCTCTAAAGCTAGAAGAAGAAAAGGGTAAGTCTTGAGAATTTGGGACTGCAGTAGCGTCCATCTCAAGGTCTTGAGAAGGGCCTTCCTAATCATATCAATGAACCAGCAATCCTTGATTGTTAGGGGAGTTAGGGTCACGAAAGGAGCTTCTCCTTGAGTGACTTGAGTAGGAGGAGGCTTGGAGATCGCCCCTGGATGCATCTCTATAACTTCTCTATGAAATTGGTTTTGAAAATCCTTTGTCAATGATCAACATCCTGGAATTGTCACTTCGTTAATATCTCTACCGGGGATGTCTTTCTCCTACTGATTTCAATCTCATTTCAACCATATTTCTGTATGCAACTTTCGTTTAAATCATTTACATTTCTGTTTCCACGAATTTACAACCCAAAACTTGGTTTTTCTACTTGGTTATTTATAAAAGAAACAACGAATCAGTCAAGTTTGTCTCTGTGGGATCGATCCTCTCACCACTATCTGCATTTATTTGTAGCATAGAACTGAGTTGTATTTATACTTTTATGCAGGCATGCGACACGCCCGTCATAAAATTGGCGCCGTTGCCGGGGACAACGTGTACTGATTTTTCGTTTTCTTGTTCATGACCAGGTCTTCAAACTCGCAACCACTACCTTTCATTCCAGAAATTTCCAGAACAGAAACAACTCTCAGACTTTCGAAGAGGAAGTTTTCCGAACTTTCTTCATCAGGTTCAAATTCAGAATCCGAAGCTGATCCATCTCAGGACCCTGAGATAGACCAACCTGCGGAACCAGAAATGGCAGATCCAGCAGAACCTACCTTAAGAGAGCTCAACCAAGGAGCAGAGCAGGAGTCTTTCCTGTGTATCAATTACCGTCCAGTACCACAGGACTGGGCCGTGAAGTCAAACGTTATGCACAACCTCAGCAAGTTCAGGGGTCATGCATCCGAAAATCCCTACAAGCACCTACAAAAATTCCAATTTGAATGTGATGCTTTAAAACCAACTGGTGTCACTCTTGAGAGAGCTAAATTGAGAGCCTTTCCATGGTCTTTAGAAGACTCGGCAAAGAACTGGTTTTTCAGCCTTCCACACAACTCTATCAACTCTTGGGCTGATATGGCTGCCACTTTTCTCAAGAAGTACTGGTCAGCTACCAAAGCAGGAGCTGCAAGGAAGAATCTCGTTGTTGTCCAGCAACGAGGAGATGAATCTTTTGGTGAATACCATCAGAGGTTTAAGGACCTCCAAGAAGTATGCCCAACACATGGTGTACCTGAACAATCTTTGATACAATACTTTTATGATGGTATGTGCATAAAGGACAAAGAGAAGTTAGATTCAGCTGCTGGTGGAGCCTTGTTGGACTTAACACCAAGTCGAGCAAGGGCTCTTATTCAGACTTTGGCGGATAACTGCCAGCAAAATGGAGCTTATGATCGTTCCACTACTGCTCATAATTTAAATGTGGCTGCTCTTGAGAAACACATGGAGGAAGTGTCTAGCTTTCTGAAAAATTTCCCAGCCACGATTGCACAATTACAACAAATTCCGCCACAGCAAGTAACACCTTGTGGAGTTTGTTGCCAAATCGGTCACATGACCCACGATTGTCCACTTATAGCTGAACCAGTAGAGCAAGCTAATGCAGCCATGCCTCACCAAGGCAATTCGTACAACAACAGCAACAACCAAGGCTGGAAGAACTACCCTCACTATGGGTGGGGACCAAATCAGCAGCAACCTCCGTTTGAATGGAGAAATTTCAAGTCCAGACCTCAACACAATCAACAAAATCAGCAAAACATCCCAACAAATCAGCCCCCAACTCAACCTCAACTTCCTCAGTTACCAGCACCTCAACAGCCATTACAACTTACTGCACCACCTCCACCACCACTTGAAGATACGCTTAAACAAATCCTGCAACCATTCATCCAAACTACCCAGGGAGCTATAGCTGATCTACAAAAACAGATGGCACAGCTCACCATGAGCCAGCAAAACAATTCAGGCCAGCTACCCTCAAACACAGTAGACAATCCCAAGCACCTCAATGCCATAACTTTGAGAAGTGGCAGAGATTTGCCACCCAGGACAGGTCCATCTCATGACCCTGAGATGAGCCAACCAGGACCGCAACCAGAAGCTGAAGCTGAAATCACTCTTGAATCAGAAGTTCAAATACCAACTCCTACTCCAGCAAAAGAGACTCCCGTAGCCCAGGAAAAATTCCCAGAAGTCCAGGACATCCCTCCTCCATTTCCCGAAAGGTCCTTGAAAGCCCAAAAGGAAAAAGATGAGAAGAAAATACTTGAAGTTTTCCGGAAAGTTGCTATTAACGTGCCTTTGTTAGACATGATTTCGCAGGTACCCAAGTACGCTAAATTCCTGAAGGAGCTCTGCTCCAACAAAAAGAAACTAGCCGGAATCGAACGGGTGAATTTCAGTGAGCACGTAGCTGCCATGCTTCCTACAAAATGCAAGGATCAAGGAACTTTCGCAATACCTTGTCAGATTGGCAGCAGACAGATCGACAAAGCTTTGTGTGATCTGGGAGCAGGTATAAACGTGATGTCCCTTTCTATTTTTGAGACTCTGAACATAGGAAACCTCACGGAAACAAGAGTAGTCATTCAACTTGCCGATAGATCAATCATCTACCCCGTGGGTGTAGTTGAGGACGTTTTGGTGCAGGTAAATGATTTTGTTTTCCCTGTGGATTTTTATGTGGTAGATATGCAGAGTGAGGACGTCTCTAAAACTACTGATGTAATATTAGGGAGACCCTTTTTAAGAACAGCTCGTGCCAAAATTGATGTTTATGATGGTTGTCTAACACTTGAGTTTGGAGAGGAAACAATTAGGTTTAATATGTATGATGCTATGAAATACCCAAATGACATACACTCTGTTAATTTCTTAGATATTGTTGACCCTTTTGTTGACAATGTTTCTGAAATTAAAAATTCAGACCCTCTTGAATATGTCATTAAGAATGGATTGTATAGGGACGAAACGAAGGAGTTGGAAAGTAATTACACTATCGGCCCAGAAATTCAAAGCATTGTCGAGGAATTGGGAAAACACCAAGCATGTGCAGGTATGGAACAAACCTTTGACACTCCAGAATCAGTCATTAAACTCCAACCATCAATTTTGCAGGCACCAGACTTGGAACTTAAAAAGCTACCAGACCACCTGAAGTACTCATTTCTAGGCCCTGAGATGAGCCTTCCCGTGATCATATCTAACAGCTTGGCAAAATCAGAAGAGGAGAGACTTTTGGAGGTATTGGAGAAATTCAAAGGAGCAATAGGCTGGACCATTGCTGACATTAAAGGGATATCACCTACGATCTGCACTCACAAAATCCACCTAGAACCCGACAGCAAGACCACAAGACAGCCACAAAGGAGACTTAACCCTCCGATGATGGAAGTAGTAAAAAAGGAGATTTTAAAACTTCTTGCTGCTGGTGTCATTTATCCAATTTCTGACAGTTCTTGGGTGAGTCCAGTGCAGGTTGTGCCCAAGAAATCAGGCATCACAGTGGTGACAAACGAAGAAGGCCAATCCGTGCCCACTAGAGAGCAAAATAGTTGGAGAGTATGCATCGACTATAGGAAGCTGAACAACGCCACGAGAAAGGACCATTTTCCTCTCCCATTCATCGATCAAATGCTTGAGAGATTGGCAGGAAAATCACACTACTGTTGCCTTGATGGATTTTCAGGATTCCATCAAATACCAGTGGCCATTGAAGATCAAGAAAAGACCACATTCACCTGCCCGTTTGGCACGTTTGCCTACAAAAGAATGCCTTTTGGGTTGTGTAATGCACCTGCTACCTTTCAAAGGTGCATGGTAAGTATTTTTTCAGATTTTGTAGAGAAAGGAATGGAAGTTTTCATGGATGATTTTACTGTTTATGGAGACTCCTTTGATCAATGCTTGGAAAATTTGAAAAAAATCTTGCGTAGGTGTATTGAAACTGATTTGGTTCTTAATTATGAGAAATGCCATTTTATGGTAAATCAAGGATTAATTTTAGGACATATTATTTCCCAAAAAGGATTGGAAGTAGACAAAGCTAAGATTGATGTCATTGAATCGTTGCCTTACCCATCTTGCGTGCGAGATGTGCGTTCGTTTCTAGGCCTTGCAGGTTTTTATAGGCGTTTTATAAAAGACTTTTCGAAGATTGCGGAGCCTATGTGCAGGTTGCTCCAAAAAGACATCAAATTCGACTTCAATGATGATTGCAAGAAGGCGTTTGAGGCCTTGAAACAAAAGCTGATTACTGCACCAGTAATACAACCTCCAGATTGGACCAGACCCTTTGAAATTATGTGCGACGCGAGTGATGCAGCTGTTGGAGCTGTCCTTGGGCAGAAAATTGACAAGGATCCACATGTGATTTATTATGCTTCAAGAATGCTTGATGATGCTCAGAGAAACTATACCACCACAGAAAAAGAACTATTTGCTATTGTTTTTGCATTAGATAAATTTCGTTCTTATCTTCTTGGAACTAAAGTGATTATTTACTCTGATCATGCAGCCTTGAGGTACCTTTTGGCCAAGAGAGACGCTAAACCAAGGCTGATCAGGTGGATTCTTCTTTTGCAGGAATTCGACCTTGAAATTAAGGATAAGAAGGGAAAAGAAAACCTCGTAGCTGATCACTTGAGCAGAATACTTGTGGATTCTAAAACAGAACCTGTTAGAGAAAATTTTCCAGATGAAGGCTTGATTCTAGGCCTTGAGATGAGGCCTTGGTATTCTGATATTGCCAACTTCTTGGCGACTGGAAAATTTCATGGCGATTACTCCACAGCTGAGAAGGAAAAGATCAGGAGGGATTCCAGAAGATATATTTGGGACGATCCTTACCTTTGGAACATGGGAAAAGATCAGATCCTCCGACGATGCATTCTTGAGAACGAAATTCCATCCGTTCTTAAATTCAGCCACTCTTTCGCTTGTGGAGGACACTTCGGACCCAGGAGAACTGCCTCTAAGGTGCTGGAGTCAGGATTTTTCTGGCCCACTTTGTTCAAGGATGCCTACTATTTTTGCAAGACTTGCGAAAATTGCCAAAAAACTGGCAATATCACATCAAAGCATCAGCTGCCTCTCACACCTATTTTAGTGTGTGAAATCTTTGATGTGTGGGGATTAGACTTCATGGGACCATTCCCTAATTCAGAAGGGAACACCTACATAATTTTGGCAGTGGATTACTTGTCAAAATGGGTGGAAGCCAAAGCCACAAGAGCTGATGATGCGAAAACAGTGGTGAAATTCCTTAAAACTCAGGTTTTGAGTAGATTTGGAATTCCAAGAGCTATAATCAGTGATAGAGGCACACATTTTTGCAACCGAGTGGTAGCATCTCTCTTTTCCAAGTACAATATCACTCACCGTGTGTCCACAGCATACCATCCTCAAACAAATGGATTAGCGGAACTATCAAATCGAGAGATTAAATCCATTTTGGCCAAGACTGTCGGGCCAGAGAGAAAAGATTGGAGCCAAAGGCTTGATGACGCCTTGTGGGCTTACAGAACAGCATATAAAACTCCTATCGGGACCACACCTTACAAGTTGGTTTATGGTAAAACTTGTCATTTACCCGTTGGAGTTCAACACAAAGCTTTTTGGGCAATCAAGCAATGTAATATGAACCTTGCTGCTGCTGGAACTCAAAGGAGATTGCAAATGCAGGAGCTTGAAGAGTTGAGGAACGAAGCGTATGAGAACTCAGCCATCATCAAGGCCAAGGCGAAAATGTACCATGACAGGCACATTCATCCCAGGACCTTGAGGGTTGGGCAGAAAGTACTCCTCTTTAGCTCGAGATTTCACACCATGGCAGGTAAACTTAGAACTCGTTGGACTGGTCCATACGTTATTACTAATGTCTACTCCCATAGTGCAGTGGAAATTCAGAGTTTGCAAACAGGTAAAATATTCAAGGTCAATGGGCAGCGCCTAAAGCCCTTTTATGAAGGTTTTCAAGAGCAAAATGTGGAGAGCACCACACTGGAAGTTCCTAATGATACAGCATGAACAATGTCATAGTCCTGTCCAAGACTTTAAAAGGGGACAGATTTTGGAAGGCAATCAGTACCCTCCTGCATGCATATCATTTAACTCCAGTCAAGGCCAGTTCAATTCAGCTGTGTTTAGTTCATCTCAAGGCCCTGAGATGAGCCAGACTCGCTGCAAGAAGAAAGCGCTGTCATTCAAGGCCCTGAAAAATCACTTTCCATGTCATCATGCCCACCTGGATAAAACTCCCGTTAAACCCACTTTTGCCACTACCTCTTCAGTTTCCCTCCACGATCATAATATCACCCCCTACCAAAAAGCTACACTCACTCTCCTCGTCTACCACATTCTCTCCATCTCTCTCACTTTAAATCACCCTCTCTCCAAAAACCTAACCGCCACCATGCCACTCAAGAAATCCCAAGCTCGCCGTGGAACTGGCAGGAACACCCCTCCAACTGATTCGGATTCGGACTCAGTCGAATCTCCACCCCAGTCGCTTGCCCTCACCGTGGTCGCCGCTCCTTCGCCACCGCCGAGCCCTCTGGTTACCATCTTCCCAGACAAGCCTGTCACCTCCACCAAGCCAAAGGTAGCAACACAACCAGCTCCCACGACCGTGCCAGACCCGCATGAGGCAGAAACAGCTTCAAATCCGCCGCCCCAGATTCCCACGAACGACCCAGCTATTACCAACACCACTCCGGCAACCGCCCAGACACCCACCGCAACTGGCGGTTCCAAATCCAAAACTCCACCTTCAGCCCAGCAACCCACAAAAATACCTTCACCCGCTTTCGTTTCAAGACCCAAGAGAGGACCTGTTGTTTTACCCAGATCCGAGTCTCCTTCCAAGCAGCAACCGGAATCTGTCCACCCCGATTCCGGCAACTCCGACACGGCCAGTGACCCCACGTTCACATCTAAGCCGCGGGACATCACTGTGGAGTCCAGTTCAGACCCTGACGAGAGACCCCTCAGGTCCATGGTGAAGAAATCAATTCGGCCCCCTCCGAAGAATGATGATAGGGAGGAGCGCCGCTTCAAGCGCAAAGGAATCCCAGTCCCTTCGATCCAGACAGCAGCGAACATTATCCATGCTAAGAAGGGTGCCGGAAAGCCTAAAGCCACCCCTGCTGAAAAGTCCCTCAAGAGGAAGGGCATTGAAATTAGAGAACCTCAACCCGTTCCCCAGTGCACCAAAGTTCAGACATCTCAGGGCCATGAGAAGAACAAAGGAAAGGGGAAAGTTTCTGAAACCCCTGTTGACCTTGCCTCTGAAGGCAGTGATAATGAGGAGCAGCCCATTCCTGAAGACGCAGCCCCTGATGATGAGGAGAGAGCGCCTGACTGTACTCCAGAGGTGCCCAGGACAAAACGTACAAAAACTGTGGCCAAAAAGGCAGCCAAAACTCCGTCTTCCATAGCGATTGCTATGCCTTCCCCTGCACCAGTTGAGAAGCATGGCAGTGCAAGGAGCTCCAAACGAGCCAGAACCAGCAGTAAAAAAAGGCAAGTTATCCCTGACCTAGAATTCCTTAATGGTTGGTTACAATTTGATTCATTTGATCAAGAAGAAAAATTGCACCTAAAATATAAATCAACTGTTCCATATTGTGCTAAATTAGATTTCGAACTCCTTGATACTTGGGGGATTGAGTCTAGATTGCGTCAGTATGTTAGGAATGTGGGTTGGGAACCTCTGTTTTTCCTTGAACATCCAGCGTACCTAGAACTTTGTCTTGAATTCCATACCACTTTTTGGTATCGATCAGCTAGAGATAGAGAAACAGATGGGTTGAGACTTGCTAGGCCTAATGACATTAACTTCAGATTATGTGGAAAATCCTGCCGCTATTCCTTGAATGAATTTAATGTTGCTTTAGGCTTTGTAAAAGAAAATGAACTGAATGCTGTTTGGTATGCTAATGCTTTGAGCGATTATCCTGATGACTTTGACACACAATCTGCATATCACCAACTGACTGGAAAACCAACACTAAAATTCGATGACAAAAAGGCTAAGGCACACCAGATTTTAGACCCTGCCCTTAGGATTTTGCATAGAATCCTCTCCACTAATTTCGCTGGGAAAGATCACATTGCTGGTGTTCTTTCCAAGCAAGAGCTTTTCATTTTGTGGGGCATGGTCAACAAAAAGCCCATCAATTTAGGTTATTGGATTGCTGCTCAATTGCATTATTATAGGGAAAAAGATAAGCTAATCATGGGATCGCTCATTACTCATCTTGCTGTGAATATATGCAATCTGGATCTTCAAACTGCAAAATTATTTAATTGTGCCTCTTTGAAAATTATGAATATCATGGCACTTGATCAGATGGGCTTTGTCCATCTAGACCAGAATCGGTTTGTGTGTTACAATACAGGGTTCACTCCAGCTTCAGACCACATATTCGGGGCCAAGCACCAGGGTGATTTCAAGCTCAGAAAGCTAGATCGAGAAGATGATATTTCTGCCCCTGCTCCCGAAAACAATCCTGATGCTGCCGGGCCATCTCAAGGCCCTGAGACGAACCACCCGATCCTTCAGCCCACTGACGCAGCCAGTTCCCCTTCATCAAATTCTCAGATAGTTGTCCTCCTGCGGAATCAAAACTCTCTCCTCCGCCAATTGATGCTTCAGCAAAATGCCAGCAACCGAACACAGGAATCCATCCTGGAAGTTTTGAGGTGTGCTTTCCCGCCACCAGCCCCTCCCCAACCTTGAATCGCCCCCGGTTTTGTCTTCTTCTTTTCCTTTCTTTCAGTTTTTTTTGTTTTTGTTTGTTTTGTTTGTTTTGTTGGTTTGTTTGTTTGTTGTGTGTTTTTCCTTTCACATTGAGGACAATGTGTTCTTCAAATGTGGGGGAGTGTTTGTTTGTGTTCTTATTGTTTGTTTTTTTTTTAATTGTTCTTTTGCATGTTTGTTTTTAATTTTTGTTGCATGTGTTTTTCTGTACCTTCTTTTCCTTCTTCTTTGCATGTTTATTTCCTTTATTATTGCATGCGCCTTTGCTTGTTTTTGTTCTTATTTGTGCATGAGTCTTTTGTTCTTTGTGTTGTGTTTCAGCCCCCTTTGAATAAAATTGAAACCTCTGATCTGATCCTCACGCGACCACTTGATTAATCAGCTCCATCTTGCAATTCTAGATACTTCAGGCATTACAACTTGTGCATTTGTTTGCATAGATGTATGATTAGTTTTGCTGATTCTAGGAAATGATTTGCTAGAGCTGATCTGTCTTACTCATCTCAAGATCATGGGATAAGGATCCTATCCTTTTTGCTGCTGCTAAGTCCTTTAATTTCTGCTTGCTTGCGTATCTTTTAATTTTAATTGTGTGGATTTCTTATCATGCCCTCTGGACTGCACGATGTTGGTGGTTCGGCACCATCATCCCATTATGGAGAAACTTCCAGTCGGTTGTGTGCTAACTCCCTTTGGTTGGACCGATCATAGCACCATGGTGAGAAATCAAGGTTTGCATGCGTGTGTGTTTGAAAAATAAAAAAGGAAAAAAGGGTTTGTGGAAGGAGGATGTTGAGAAAAGAAAGAAAAGAAGCAATGAAAAGATTGCGGAAAGAAGGTTGAGAAAAAAAAAAGAAAAAACAAAAAGAAGAAAAAGAAGAAAGAAAAAAAAAAAAAAAAAAAATAGAATAAAAGAAGCCTTTGGCTCACTTTGTGTTTCAATTTCTGTTCTTTAATTATTGTTTGTGCTTTTAAATAATTTTGCTTGAGTGTCCAGCAGCAGTGATTGGATTTTGAGTCTATGGAAGAGAAGACATATGCCCTAGGATTTTATTTCCTTGTGATCAGCATGCTATTATACCTCTGTTCGAATATATGCACAATTGTGGTGTTTGGAGTATTTAGCATTGATTGATTGAGCTGATTTTTGAAGTGTTTGGGTGAAGATCAGTCCAGGGGTTGATGTTCTGTTCTAAGGGTGCTGTTTTTTGTGTTGTGTCTGTGTTGTCTTCGTGTTTTCCTTTGCGTTTTGAGTCTGTTTGTGCGCTTGGGGGCAAGCGTAGTTCAAATGTGGGGGGATTTGATTGATTGTTATTCCACTTAGTTTTGTTGCTTCTTTACTTAGCTTTTGAAGCAATAAACATGCTGCTTTGATCCTTTTTCCTTCCTTTTCCAGAATTACACTTGAATGACCCAGGATTAGGAAAAGGAGCAGAAAGGTCAAAGATTAGAGCTCAATCAATCGTGTTGGCTTGGCATTTTTTTTTTCTACTGATGCATTCCGACTCATCTCAAGGCCCTGAGATGAGTCTGCCGTGACGTTTCCAGATCTGGACAGCACTCACCATGATTATGCGCGCCACAATTATTTTCTCATGAGTGCGTCTCCTGTCTTCTTGGGCGCCGCTTTTAGTGACACAAAGCTCCTTGGGTTCTGAGAACATTCTTCCCACTCCTAACAAGTTTATAGAAGACAAAAATCAACATTCCTCTTGTGTTTAGGAAGAATATTCTCATGCTTCTTGAAGACCAAGTCTGAAGTGGATTGTGTGTGGAAGCTGTCCCGCCTTGGAGAGGAGTACCTTGGCACCAAGGAGGACCATTAATACTGAGGAGAACGGCAGAGGAAGGCATCGGACGAGAGAAAAGAGTTAGAGGAGAAAACCAGCTTTTTCACTTATTTTCCAGAATTTCCAGCATTTTCCTATTTTTCTGTTTTGAACTACTTTTGTCATTTCGTTATGTTTTGTAACTAAAAACCTTCATCTCTGGTAGAGATTTAGAGGTTGACAATTCCAGAAACGTTGTGAGACTTGTTTGATCTTAATTAAAAACGTTTTCATATCTCATTTCTTGCTTGATTTAATGACAATTTGATTGTGTTGTGTTTGAGTTTGGCCAACTTGGATTTCGGCACAATCGATTACAGTAGAATCCCTGTAGTGCCGCGTTTCTGCGCTATAGAGAACCCGAGTAGACAACTAGCGATAGGATAATTAAACCTTCTCTAAAGCTAGAAGAAGAAAAGGGTAAGTCTTGAGAATTTGGGACTGCAGTAGCGTCCATCTCAAGGTCTTGAGAAGGGCCTTCCTAATCATATCAATGAACCAGCAATCCTTGATTGTTAGGGGAGTTAGGGTCACGAAAGGAGCTTCTCCTTGAGTGACTTGAGTAGGAGGAGGCTTGGAGATCGCCCCTGGATGCATCTCTATAACTTCTCTATGAAATTGGTTTTGAAAATCCTTTGTCAATGATCAACATCCTGGAATTGTCACTTCGTTAATATCTCTACCGGGGATGTCTTTCTCCTACTGATTTCAATCTCATTTCAACCATATTTCTGTATGCAACTTTCGTTTAAATCATTTACATTTCTGTTTCCACGAATTTACAACCCAAAACTTGGTTTTTCTACTTGGTTATTTATAAAAGAAACAACGAATCAGTCAAGTTTGTCTCTGTGGGATCGATCCTCTCACCACTATCTGCATTTATTTGTAGCATAGAACTGAGTTGTATTTATACTTTTATGCAGGCATGCGACACGCCCGTCAGTTGGGTTTTATAACCCTAGCAGTTAGACAAAACGACTATTGTAGCAGTCGTCGCGTGCGTGACGCGTTACAAAGAAAAGACGCAAGCAATGAGTATGACTCTAGGGAAGTGAGAAGACGCCTCGATCTCACTAATTCCTAGGGCACACCAACCCCTAGGGCCTCCACGAATAGACACGTGTCTTCTAGCCATCATGACTCCTCTCGCGCATTAATGAGGAGATCTCAAGCATTAAATGCTCTGAAAAAGTGGAGTTGATTTTCAAACCAAAACCGGCGCAATAACACGGAGACCAAGATAACGCGGCGCAACGTTAACTCCACGGGAAGCAGTCGAGATAACGCAAAGGAAGGGGATAACGCGACAAAAATCAATCGTTATTTAAAGGAGAATTCTAAATGTTATTACAAGGAAGGCGTTATTAATTATTACAAACTGAATGGCATCAATGTTTGAAGTGAAAAAGGAATAGCAAATAACAAAGGCGAGTGGAGTCTTTGACGTCCTCCGCGGCATCAGCACCATTTGATTACGGGAGTGCCTCGGTATCGCCACCGTCACCTCCCTCTTCCTCTCCTGAAGAAAGAAAACCTTCTTGGCTCCCGTCTATCTCATTCATTTTTTCAGAGGCATAATCGGCTATCTTAGCAGGATCGAAAGTCCTACTGCGATAGTAGTCCGCGAATCCGGTAGTAAAGGCCCACATTATTTTTTTCTTCCACCAGCGTATCTTTGAGGGAACCTTTGCTAAATCCGCATTGCAAGCTGATATCTCTTCAGAAAGAAGAGAATTTTTCTTGTCAGCCGCCACCAATTCCGCCTCTAAAAACTCAACTTTGGCTTTCCCCTTAGACCTTTCCCTTGCAAGTTCAGCACGGCAATCGTTCAGTTCCGCCAAGGTACAATTCTGAAGTCGTGTTAACTCCCTCACTTTAGTCAAGGCAGCATCCAGTCGCTCTTTTGAGTCGGGTGAACCTTGAAGCTTCTCTCCATGAGCCTTAAGAAAGTAATGCACTTTGCGGAAGCCGGCTAGTGCATCGTTCAGAACGTGCGCGTGCTGAAAATCAGGGGGAAGCCGCAACAACTCTTCTTTAACCTCAGGCGAGCCAAATATCTCACCTACCAGGAAGGCCGTCGGTTGATCTCACAATAACGGGTCCGATACCCCTAAGGAACGAAGCCCACTAGTGCCAAAGGTTGACAAATCCAACCGGTAAGAAGGAACCCCTTGAGGACCCTGAGGGAAAAGATAGGCGATAATAGAGGGAGTAGAACCCTTGGCAGAATCATCGATACCCGAAATGGAAGTAAAGAACAACGGCTAAGGACCCCCGTCGGCGGGTCAGGAAGTGCGCTTAAGCTAGGAGCTGGCACTACCACGTCAGGAATGAAGGAGGAAATGGGAGGGTCGGGGACGTCAGTTAGCGAAGGTGAATCAGCCGTCAGCGGAACTTCAGTGACCATTGGAGGAGTGACAGTTGACGCCTCAGTAACCTCCTTCGTTTCAGAAGAACTCGCCACAGTAGAAGCATCAACCCTTATGATGGGGACTTCGTCCACCTTTTTTGAAAAATCCCAGTAGCCTGACCATCTTTCTCCACTCTGAGTTTCTTCCGTTGAGCTGCGGAAGCATGCCGAAGCTCTGTCTCAATTTCCATATCCTCGCTATCGCTGTCAGTTATCCTAGTTACGGGTTGACCCAAAGTTACTCCTCTGCCCCGAACCGGTAACCAATTGTCAAGGAAACGAGAGGTTCGAGCAAAAATACCACGCCCTCCTCCTGCGACTGTCTTAGTTCTCCTCTTCTTTGGCAAAGTTCTTTGATGGCTGGGACCCTCGGGTGGTGGAGAGGCTGGTAGCGTTTGGAGCGGCACTACGTTCAAAGGAGCATTATTCATTTCGGGTGATTGACCCTCATCATTTTCTGCCAATGAAATGTATTAGAACAGCAAGCAAATCAAAGCGATAATGCGAAAAGAGAAAAACTCACCTATAACCACTCTTCCAGGTGCCTGTACAAAGTGAATTCCTGAATACAAAAAGAAGTATCTATCTCTAGCAAGGCGTTAGCATGAGCTAACTCATCCCTAGACAACACTACTGTGTTTACCCAGGCAGCACTACTAATCTCTCGATTAAAGCCCCTGCGCCACAAACGGGAAGGCAGTTCGAGAACGAAGAAACCGCTCTTCCAATCAGTCACGGTCTCCTCAAAGCCCTGAAACTTCTGCCAGAACAACTGCATGAACGCGTCATTCCACCTAGGGGCGATATCAACTAAGCAGTTGCGGCAATTTAGACTGAAGAATTTGAAGAATAAATTGACGGAGGGAGTAAAGATGTCCTTCATCTCGCAAGCACGAAGAAAATAAATCCTACACCAAGAAGAGGGAGTTATCTGAGCAGGATTAAGATCATATCAGCACAACAATCTTTCTACAGATGCATGAACTGGGAAACGAAAACCATAGATGAACATTTTAAAGTAAACCAGTCTATTTTTTCCCCACAATGGATAGTGAAGCCAAAAACCGTCTTCGGTAATGAGAGGGAAATAGGAAAAGAGATACCATGACCCTCTAATTCGGCCTTCAGAACCATCGGGCACGGAAAAATACTGTGTGTTCTTTCAATCTCTGGATCTAAAGGTCTCTGAAAACCCTTGGTGGCTCTAGTGTGACGCATTGCGAACCACTAAAAGGAAAAATCAGTACGAAAGAAAAGCAAAATACCTTGAAAAAGAGAGTAATGAGTAGACCGTCGGCGCCGACGAACGGTGGGAGAAGTTTTCCTCGAGCAAAAGAAGAAGCAAAGAAAGAGAATAGTAGAGAAAAATTTGAAGCGCGAGTAAAAGTGTGAGAAGAGGAGGGTTATTTCCTTTTAAAGGTCAAACCCAATGACTGAGTAACCTGTGAAAACAAGACACGCGTAAAATAGAAAATGACACGTGGAAAGACATCAGAAGAATATTTATGGCTAAGCATTTATATCCTTGGAGAAAGGCGGTTAACGACTCGAAGTTGAAGAAACGGTTGCGTCAAGCGGAAACCAACCACTCAGCGTTAACTGCTTAACGGTTGTAGAGTTAACACGAGAATGTAATGGCAAGCAAGCAAAAGCGGAGAGCTTTATTTCATTCATAAAAAAGCCATACGACATCTACAACATGCATGACACATAAAGATTAATCCTCGTCAAGCCAGTAGGAAGGCCAGTAGAAGTCATCTCCATCCGAAGACGGCCATTCCTCGTTAGCAAAAGGGAAAGGCTCGTCAACCCTTTTCTCTTGACCAGCCTTTGACGAACTTGACTCCCCCTTAGGGACGAAAGCCGCTACCCTAGCACCGATATCGTTAGAGGAGCCTCTTTCCATGAAGCGACTAATGTGAGGAAACAGTTCATCACCTTTTCGAACAGTAGGGACAAGGAGGTCAAGAGGCGTGTTGGATGCCTCGAAAGCTTTCCTCTTTGGCCTCTTACGACCCCTAGGTCAGGAAGGTCGTCTTTTCAGGCATGACGAAGGAGGATCATCAAAATCTGGTGAAATTGGAGGAGTCAGTGGGGAATCACGCTCAGCGACATTCATGGAATATGAATCAGCCATAAAATCGTAAGCAGTTTCAGCAGAGAAATGCAAAGGAGAAGATGAATAGGAAAAAGAAGGAAAACTCCCATTAAATAGTTGAAGCGAAGAGGTCTCTCCCTTTTTCGCACGAGAAATCAATGCGCTTCGAGAAGAATGATCATAATTGCAGAATCGGATTCTGTGATCACGCCTATTAGGATTTCTCGTTGATCAAGAGACACCAAAAAACTGCCCAATCAGTTGATGCTGCAAAAATGGCGTAGAATTAATACGGAGTTGTTCACAAGAATAATCGTCACAACCTGGCGAGCAAGGAGAAACGAGCACTACAAAAGTCCAAGCAACGGCGGACTCGTTTTCAGTTGGGTTGATGAAACACCCAACTGAAGCATTAATTAGCATATCGAGAAAGGAAAGAAGTCACAAGCAAGATAGTGAAAAGACACTTTATTTATTCATGGCCTAATGGCCCAAACATACATCCGCATACACAAAAATAAAAACAAAAGGGCACGACCGCAGCGGCGAGCAGTTAGGCATTAGACCTGGCGTCGTCCTCCCCTGGCACCAGAGCATCTACGACGGAGGTCAGGTCGGAGGAGCAAACCCTCATCCCCTTCAAGAAGCACATCAGCAGATCCTTCCTGCTCCGCAGCATAGTGATGACCACCTCGATGCGGGAAACGGTGGCGGCCAACTTCGTCACACTCTCCAAGGGACTGAAGTCCTCTAGGGAAGTTACAAGCTGTCTAGACAGAAGTGGGGTCATCATCTCCTGAAGCTCCAAGATGTCCTTGGAGGCTTTGGTCATCATGGTCTCCAGGAAACCAATGTCAGCCTCAGTAAGATTCGTCAGAGTGTGAGCTTTGGAGATCAAGAAATTCCTAGTCAATTCGTCCATGATGAAAATGCCAAAAGAAGCGCTAAAACGATGTGAGATTTGCGTGGTGGGATTTTAAATTTATAGGCCCAAAGAAAGGGCGGTTACGAAGACGTGTCCCTCGAAAACCAAGCCACCCCGTTATCTCGAGGACAGTCAGATATGACATGGAAATAGGAGGAAGCGTTAGCCCTTGGTAAACACTCGGGCTCATTTTCAGTTGGGCTTGTGATAACAATAGAGGCAATTCCAGGGATATTTTTGTCCTTACCCCAGCGTCAAGGCCAGAACACTGTAGCACTTATTGGACACCAGCCGCCCTTTGCCAAGAGAAGAACCCTGGGATGGTCGACATCAGCGCGGGGGGGGGGGGGGAATATGCATTCGTACCAGCGTCTGAAAAACTTAGCCTCGCACGGATATGCATTCATATTTTTTGCACGAACCTACATTCACATTTTCCGCACCAATGTCCAGAGAGCGATAGCCTTGCAAGGACATGCATTTATATTTTTTCGTACCACGTATTGAAAGAGGTGACTTGAGATCTGAGCGGGGACATCGCAACATTCAAACGTCGATGCAGAGATGACTTAAGATCCGAGCGGGTACACCGCAATATTCGGACGTCGATACAAAGATGACTTCAGATCCGAGGGGGGACACCGCAATATTAGGACATTGATGTAGAAGTGACATGAGATTCGAGCGGGGACACCGCAATATTTGGACGTCGATGCAGGGAAATCCACTCGGATGTTGGTGCCCGTTGGGATGTCGATGCTAAGAAATCCACTTGGACGTTGCTGCCCACCAGACGTTGGGGGAATGTAAAATCCACTCGGACGCTGCTACCCACCGGGATGTTGATGCGCAAAATATAAATGCAGGTCCTTGCGAGGCTATCGCTCTCTGGACACTGGTGCGGAAAATATGAATGCATATCCGTGCGAGGCTAAGTTTTTCAGACGCTGGTACGAAAAATATAAATGCATATCCGTGCGAGTCTATCGCTCTCCGGACACTGGTGCAAAAAATGTAAATGCATGTCCATGTGAGGCTATCGCTCTCCAGTCGTTGGTGCGAAAAAATATAAATGCATATCCGTGGGAGGCTATCGCTCTCCGGATGCTGGTGTGGAAAATGTAAATGCATATCCGTGTGAGGATATCGCTCTCCGGTCGCTGGTGTGGAAAGTATAAATACATATCCATGCAAGGCTATCGCTCTCCGGACGATGGTGCAGAAAATGTAAATGCATATCCGTGCAAGGCTATCGGTCTCCGGACGCTGGTGCGGAAAATATAAATGCATGTCCTTGCGAGGCTATCGCTCTCCGGACGCTGGTGCGAAAAATATAAATGCATGTCCGTGCGAGGCTATCGCTCTCCGGATACTGGTGTGGAAAATATAAATGCATATCCATGCGAGGCTATCGCTCTCCGGACGCTGGTGCGGAAAATATAAATGCATGTTCGAGTGAGGCTATCGCTCTCCGAACGCTGGTGCGGAAAATATAAATGCATGTCCGAGTGAGGCTATCGCTCTCCGGACGCTGGTGCGGATAATGTGAATACGACCTAGTATGTTGGGAACACCAAATGACTGAAGGGGGTAGATCATCGGCAGAAACTACAGTCGCACGAAAGAGACTTGAAAGAGGTAGGGATACCATACATGAAGTAGACTTTGAAAGAGGTGGGGATACCACGCATAAAGTAGAATTGAAAGTGGTAGGGATACCACGCATGAAGGAGTCTTGAAAGAGGTGGGGATACCACATACGAAGTAGACTTGAAAGAGGTGGGGATACCACGCAGGAAGGAGTCTTGAAAGCGGTGGGGATACCACGTAGGAAGGAGACTTGAAAGAGGTGGGGATACCACGCATGAAATAGACTTGAATGAGGCGGGGATACCACGCATGAAGTAGACTTGAAAGAGGTGGGGATACTACACACGAAGGAGACTTGAATGATGTGGGGATACCACGCATGAAGCAGACTTGAATGAGGTGGGGATACCACATATGAAGTAGACTTCAAAGAGGTAGGGATACCACACATGAAGTAGACTTTGAAAGTGGTGGGGATACCATGCATGAAGTAGACTTGAATAAGGTAGGGATACCACGGAGGAAGGAGTCCTGAAAGAGGTGGGGATACCATGCAGAAAGGAGTCTTGAAAGAGGTGGGGATACCACGCACGAAGTAGACTTGAAAGAGGTGGTGATACCACGCATGAAGTAGACTTGAAAGAGGTGGGGATACCACGCGCGAAGTAGACTTTGAAAGAGGTAAGGATACCACGCACGAAGTAGACTTGAAAGAGGTAGGGATACCATGTAGGAAGTGATGTGATCCTGACCCCTTTGAAGCCTTCCCGAGTCAACCCTAGTAAGGAAAGAGGGCCCGCGCGCAAGCCAAAGCCCTAGCCGCACTCGAAAAGCATTTTCGGCCATTTGGAATCACTGCCTAAAAATACGAAAGTTAGGGCTTTCCATGATGAATATTGATTAAGTTGAGATTACTCCTTCCTTTATTCATTCATCCATGGCTCACCCTTCCTTGAGAGAGATTCGTCGAGTTGAGAATACTCCTCCCGATCTCTCTTTGGGAAATCAAATTGGTGCTTGCCTTGGTCTTGGATCGTCGTGGCTTGAGTCAATCAAAAAGAACAAGAATCATTCACATGTGTAACCCGTTGTTACCTCCTCGTGTTCCAACTGTCATCTCTAATCCCTCCGCCATTCATTCGGGTAATTTGTTGCTAATCCTTTCCGTTGCGTGTCTCCCTTCGTTCCTCCATGTTTTTCTACTCTTTTCCTCTTTTTTGTGTGTTCAAACCCATGAACTAGATCCTCCTTTTTTTGAATGTCATTTCGGCCGGATTTCTCTTCCGAGTTTCAGCCGAGATCACATCAATTGGTAGCGGAGCTTCTGGGCTCTTGGGTTTATAGATCTGTGTTTATTTGTGTTATTGCTGAGATGATTCTTTTGTCCGCGAATGTGAGGATCAAGGGAGAGTGAGGATGAACAGTGATCGGAGATAGGAGGTTGATGATGATGATGATCTGGTAGCCGAAAGTGAGAGCAGAGTGCATTAATGGTTGATTGTAAGGGTGGCGGAGAGGGTGAGGGAAAGATGGCAGAGAAGATGGGCATTAAGTGGAACTTGGAGGCCAAGGGGAGAAGGCTAGAGCCATTGGATGAGTTGGAAAAAAAAGAGTCATGGTGATCAACGGTGATGATGAGAATGAGAGGGGAAAATGCTTATTATTTGTTTATTTCGTTCGAGCTAACGGTAGGAGAAATCTGCCTCGAAACCGATAAAAGTTTGAACGGAAAATACCGAAATATGAAATAAAAAGGAATAAACGAAATGATATGAGATGAAAATGTAAAATACAAAAATAGATGGAAATGTTCGATCTATGGTCCGAGGAAACTTGCTCGGAACCGATAGAAGCTCAAACGGGATAATTGTCAAAAATGCGAACAAAAATGAAAGTGACACGAAATAAAATGATAAATAGTAAATAAATGATGATAATAAACAAAAACATGATCAATATTAAAAGGGTTAGTAATAGGACGAAAAATAGAAAAATGCGGATATGTTATGATGAAATGTCAAAAATTGGGTTGCAACAGTTATCAACTGTGGTTGTTGGTAGTTTTCCCCCCTGGTCTTGCTTTCTTACTGTCAGTTGTCCTATCTGCTTCTCCAAATTTGCAATGCTAGCTTGAGTAGATTGCATAAATTGTTTTAAAGTTTCTTCAATAGGGACGCATGTGATTTGCAAAGGTTGTTTGTGGTACTGGAAACTGGAGCGGTTGGTTTGAATGGTCTGGTTGTCTCTATTTGAAATTCTATAGGTTGAATGGAGGTTGTTGTTGTTGTGACTGTTGGGTTTGTTGAGGAGCCTGATAGCATGTTTCTTGGGTGTGATTTTATCCTCTTTTCTAGCCTTTTCGGGGGCATGATCCTGCTAAATGACCTTTATTTCCATCTTTATTGCATATCAGCTCCAAAAGGAGAAAAAGAGCGAAAAGAAGCATTTTTGGAGGATATCTTGGGATTTCAAGCTTCAAGGCCCAGAAGATTAGAGTGTCGTCGAGCCCTCGACGCTAACCAGACCAGTGAGCAGTCTCTCGCCCGCGATATCTCTGCATCCATTCCTAATCGAAAGCCAAAGAGACGAATTTCCAAAGATCCGCACGAGATTTCATGCGCATCTAGAAGATTCCAGAATATTCCAGCACGCTCCATATGTTGTCACTCTCTCCCCTTAGCTGGAATTTGTCTTTTTGTAATCCCTTAGCTGGAATTTATCTTCTTGTGGGTTGGACACTATATAAGCCTCTATTTTTAGGGTTTGAAGACATCTTGTAAATAATTTTCCACTTTCTTCTTTTGGGAGCTGCCTCCTTTTCTCTCCCCCCTCTTTTGGGTGGTGGTTGAGGCATCTATTTCCAGTAGCCATTGAACTTAACTGGAGCTTTGCTCCGGCCGGTAACATTTTAATAGTTTTATTCTTCTTGTTCTTCTTTTACGCAATCTTTCTTTTCCTATTTTGTTTATTTGTTTTGTGATATGAGTAGCTAGATTCTCCCTTCTTAGCAGAGGTATTTTGAGGGTTGCATGGGTAGTTAAGAGGCCTAAATGTGTTTAATATATTCTTATTATTGTATTCGATTGTTTGTCGGTTTCTTGTTAAGTCGTCTAGGGCAAGATTAGTAGTCTGGCCAACTAATATCTAGACCTAGATGATTACTGTCATTCTCTTGGTTATAACTGAAGTGAATCCTTGAGTTAGAGTAGACACCTAGTGGAGGCTGCGCGAGAGGCCTCTGTCTAGGGGTAAATGGTCGTTTAGGGTATGTGATACGAGTTTGACAAGCTGAGCTATCACGCCCTAGATCTGTCTTGCATACCCATCATGGGCGTTCTGAGTAGTGCCTCCCCGCATTCGTGCCTAGGAAGACGGCGGAATGTCAAGGTCACCTCATATGTGGAAACGGGGGTTGGCTTTTATCTAAGAAGGTAAGTAGGGGATGTGGTGTGGAAACACGGTCCCTATAGCATGTCTATGACATAGAAATAGAATATTTCTGCGCCGATGATTTTCATGCCCTCGACGCAACCCGAGAATGTCCTTTGCTAAGATTTCTTCTCTTCTGATTTTATTGCTTTTAATTTCTTCTCTTATGACTTTATTTCTTTATTTGATTTCTGTTTTCGTGTCGTGCCATTGATTTCTATTTGCATGTCTTGCCCCTGATTGTGTTTTACTTTCATGCCCTTGATTTCTATTTTTATTAATTATCTTGTTAGCAACCATCTCTATCTTGGTTAACTAGATTAACCAACCAAACCCGCCCGTTGTTTCTTTTATTGTTTCATTTTATATCTGATCTTATCTAGTGTATGTCTTCACCATTTTCTGTGGATCGAACCTCTTGCCACTGTCTTCAATCCTTTTTTGTTGCATGTGATAAGTTGTAATTGTTTGATCGTGCCCTCGACAAGCACGTCATCAAAATGGCGCCATTGCCGGGGATTAACGGTATTGATTTCTTCTTTTGTTTGTGTGACCAGGATATCTAGACCGGACAGCCAATGTCGTGCCCTCGATGATAATAGAGGCGCTTCGTGGGAGGCAACCCACGTTCCTTCCCCTTTTTATTTCTGCTTCACTCTTTATTTTTTCAGAACTTTCCTGTGTGTGCCCTTCTCGCATTGAAGACAATGCGAAGCCTAAGTGTGGGGAGGGATTTATTTGTGTGTTTGTTTGCATGTTTAATTTTCCACTTGTTGCATGATTGCATGATTTTCGGATTTTTCAACAAAAATCGGATTTTAATTTTTAGACTTTGCTAGGAATTTTGCCCCTGCCCTATTTTAAAACCCTTAGAATTGACATGCATTTTTGGCTTCTGATGCATAGAAGAAACCTGTCATTCATTGCATCTATGCCTAACCATGCATATCTAGCCCTTATGTCCAGTCATGCCCTAGATACCAGTGGTCGCAATTTGAACTCGTGAGCATTTGAGCTTCATGCCTTTTATTCTTGTGTGAAATGCTTGACTAGGCACTGGCTAGGTTTGCATAATATCCCTGGGTATAGGCACAATTAGATGGGGGAAAGCAGCAAAACGACGAGAAACTTTGCAATTTTTATTTTTCTTTTCTTTATCTTTATTTTCATCTCTTTCCTCTCTTTCTCCATCTTCTCATCTTTCCTTTTCATGCCCTCGATTCCCTTCCTCTTTCTATTCTAACCATTTGAGCTTTTCTTTGACCCTTCCTTGGTAGGTGAGTAACACTCTTCATCACAAAAGGCAAGGGCTAGACTCCGAAGAAGATAAGTGTGGGGAGGAAAATATAAATCAAGGGCAAGATAGAGCAAACGCAGAAATCAGAAATCAGGGCCATGACAGCAACGCAACACTACTTCCTCACAACAACAAAACTCAAGTGTGGGGAAGTAAAGTCAAATATCAAGCCCTCGAAGTCAAGCACTCAAGAAGTATTTAAAGTTTACCAGCTCCAACTCCAATTTTGAGAAATTAAATGCCATCGCAATTTTCGAGCTGAAAAAGAAAAAGTAAATGCCTACCTTCTATTTATTATTAAAAAAAATCAAAAATCAAAAATATTGTAAATAAAAGCAGAGTAGACATAGCAAAAGGCAACCGTTTCGAGCCCCCGAAGCAAGACAAAGATCTCCCCCACTGAAGAGAGCTGAAGCCATCATCTAGCCCTCGCCATCAGCCCTCTCCAGCAAGTGTTACTCACCGTCTCGCCTTCTTCCAAGCCAAGGAATTCTCTGCCTCCAGATTTGTTCTCTTCCTCTCTGCTTTTAATTTCCTCTTCTTTTTCCCTCTATTTCTATTTCTTTCATCTTTCCTTTTCGTGCCCTCGACCCCCATGCTCTTCCCTGTTCTTTTTCTTTCTCTTTTCCTTTTCTCTTTTCTTTTCGCAAAGTCGTCTCTGATCGTTCTCGGATTGACGTGCAAACTCTGCCTGTGTTGTGTTATTTTCATTCTTGAGTGATTATCCTAAACATATATTTTGTTGAGAGTGTGAGTGCAAACACATATCTAGGTGAGGATTGCTGGTGAATAAGCTTGGTCTGGAAAAGTCTGGTTGATAGGGTCGTTATCCTATTAGCCTGATGCAGGTGCTTTTCTAGGGCTGGATATGTTCTGGATGGGTATAGTTTGTTGAATGACTTGTCTATTCTATGTGTTAAGAGGTTGAAGGTGTATGTCATTGCATGAGGTGGTTTTTCAATTTTGTTAATGCTCGAGGGCGAGCATTGGGCAGTGTGGGGATGTTTGATAGCATGTTTCTTGGGCGTGATTTTTTCCTCTTTTCTAGCCTTTTCGGGGGCATGATCCTACTAATTGACCTTTATTTCCATCTTTATTGCAGATCAGCTCTAAAAGGAGAAAAAGAGAGAAAAGAAGCATTTTTTGAGGAATTCTTGGCATTTCGAGCTTCAAGGCCCAGAAGATTAGAGTGTCATCGAGCCCTCGACGCTAACCAGACCAGTGAGTAGTCTCTCGCCCGCGATATCTTTGCATCCATTCCTAATCGAAAGCCAAAGAGATGAATTTCCAAAGATCCGCACGAGATTCCATGCACATCTAGAAGATTCCAGAATATTCCAACACGCTCCATGTGCTGTCACTCTCTCCCCTTAGCTGGAATTTGTCTTTTTGTAATCCCTTAGCTGGAATTTATCTTCTTGTGGGCTGGACACTATATAAGCCTCTAGTTTTAGGGTTTGAATACATCTTGTAAATAATTTTCCACTTTCTTCTTTTAGGAGTCGCCTCCTTTTCTCTCCTCCCTCTTTTGGGTGGTGGCTAAGGCATCCATTTCCAGTAGCCATTGAACTTAACTGGAGCTTTGCTCCGGCCGGTAACATTTTAATAGTTTTATTCTTCTTGTTCTTCTTTTATGCAATCTTTCTTTTCCTATTTTGTTTATTTGTTTTGTGATATGAGTAGCTAGATTCTCCCTTCTTAACAGAGGTATTTTAAGGGTTGCATGGGTAGTTAAGAGGCCTAAATATGTTTAATATATTCTTATTGTTGTATTCGATTGTTTGTCGGTTTCTTGTTAAGTCGTCTAGGGCAAGATTAGTAGTCTGGCCAACTAATATCTAGACCTAGATGATTAATAGCATTCTCTTGGTTATGACTGACGTGAATCCTTGAGTTAGATTAGACACCTAGTGGAGGCAGTGCGAGAGGCCTCTGTCTAGGGGTAAACGGTCTTTTAGGGTATGTGATACGAGTCTGACAAGCTGAGCTATCACGCCCTAGATCTGTCTTGCCTCCCCTTCATGGGTGTTCTGAGTAGTGCATCCTCGCATTCGTGCCTGGGAGGACGGCGGAACGTCAAGGTCACCTCATATGTAGAAACGGGGGGTGGCTTTTATCTAAGAAGGTAAGTAGGGGATACGGTGTGGAAACGCGGTCCCTATAGCATGTCTATTGATAAAACAATATATGGACTAGAGGGGGGGTGAATAGTCCCTTTTAAATCCTTTTAAAATCTTCAAATTTTCTGCACACAAGGGAAGGAAGGAAAGCACAATACAAGATGTATAGTGGTTCCAATTCACAACTGAATTGTACTCCACTACCTAAGAGTCCTCCTCTTAGGATTTCTGAATGCAATCCTTGCTATTCACTAGAGCTTTTGCGGGTTCAGCTCAACAACCTTACAATTTGGTTTTCCGGGGCTCACCAACAACCTTACAATAGTTTTTCAAGGCACAACTATAACCTATGGCTTTTCAAGGGCTCAACCACAAACCTAAGTTCTCTTTCAATGGGATGAGAACACTACCCTTAACCCAAAAGTGTTAGGTACACTTTTCAAACCTTAACAATGGAATTGTATCAAAATGCAACAAACAAATTGGTGTACAAAATATATGAATATATGATTCCAAACCAACACCAATAAATATTCAAAGTTACCTCAAGAAGAACCCAGAAGACAAGCTTGACAAAATGAAGCAAGATGGATAAAATCGTTTTTAGAATACTTGCTTTGTGAAAATCTGATTTGAGTGAGCTTGTAAAATGTAAAAATGTGTTTGAAGGTTTCTTAAGTTTTTCTCTTGTTCTACTCTTGTTCTACTCATCTAGGATGAGTATTTATAGTCTTTGATAGAGGAAGAATCGGACAAGAGGGTATGGACACAAATTGAGCCGTTTTAAGTGGACAAAATAGCTGTTGGAACTTGTCTGCTTCTAACCGTGATCACGGTTAGGAACAACCGTGATTCACGGTTAAGACGAGCTCCTTCAGCTTTTGAAAAACTAGCCGTTGCACACTGTGATTCACGGTTAGGACCCTTAACACCCGTAACCGTGATCACGTTAACACCCTTAACGTGATTCACGCTATCCTCGGATGTAAAATGGTGTTTTGACACGAGACAAACGTGATCACGGTTAGGACCAACCGTGATCACGGTTAGAGAAAATCTCTCACCGTGATTCACGTTTAACCCTAAACGTGATTCATGTTTAAACATCTGATCCGAAATACTTAAAACGTTTTTCAAAACTTATTTTGACCCAAAACCTTTTGACACTAAATTCTTGAGGTACTAGAACATAAATCAAGTGTTAGAGTGAAATCATACTTACAAGAATAAGCTCAAAAACACTTGATCTTCACGCTTGCGATTTGATGAATTGTTGCTTTCTCAAAGTCTTGATCGCAAACTGAAAATACATTCTTACTTAAAATTGAATTAGTAGACTAATTAATTTGTGTGTTATACATCATCAAAATAGGTTCGAATACCCCTTGGGCTAACAATCTCCCCCTTTTTGATGATGACAACCATAAATTAACCAAAACAAAATAAGCACAAATTTTAAGTAGAGATGTAAAAGAGGTGAGTTTGAGAAAGAACTCCCCCTAAATCTTTGTCTTGAAGGCTCCCCTTATTGAAATGCATCAAGAGCATTTATGCTCCCCCTACATATAACGTTAGTTGCACAAGAAGCATGACAAAGAAAATAATAAAGCTTGCTCAAAGCTTTGATACCAATGTTGCTACCAATAGCCATAAACTGCACTACCAATAACACATTACTAAACTTCTCCCTATACCTTATTCTCCCCCTTTCTATATATACTTCTCCCCCTTTGTCATCAACAAAAAGAGAAAAAGCCAAACCAAATAGGAGAAATAAAAAGCAAGCACAAACAGATGGCACAAACGGTATAAGATAGAATTAGAGTGCCAACAAAAGTAAACCACACAACACACTCAATACATACACACTTAAACATCCCACTCTTTCATATCCCACACTTAATACCATGCTCCCCCTAAATTCATTCCCCCTTTGTCAACAAAGGTAAAACAAATTCATAAGAAACAGGTAAGTAAGTACAAGCAATCAAGAGTAGTTCAAATAATAAACAAACAAGTAGACATTAAAGATGGAGTGTATAGGAATACCGAATGGAGATCTATTCAAAATGGATAACAAATGTCGATCTCATGTCTTAGCTCCACGAACCGATCTTTTGCTAGAGGTTTAGTAAAAATATCTGCAAGCTGATCATTAGTACCAACAAAGTGTAATGAAATATCCCCTTTTGCTAGATGATCACGGATAAAATGATGTCTCACATCTATATGCTTAGTCCGTGAATGACAAATAGGATTCTTGACCAATTTTAATGCACTTGTACTATCACAATAAATAGGAATGTCACTAAACTTTAGATCAAAATCTTCTAAAGTTTGCTTCATCCATAAAACTTGTGCTACACAAGAACCACATGCAACATATTCAGCTTCCGTCGTGGAAGTAGCAACCGAGTTTTGCTTCTTACTTGACCAAGAAACCAAAGCTTATCCTAAGAAATGACATGTACCACTAGTGCTTTTCCTATCAATTCTACAACCTGCAAAATCAGAATCGGAATAGCCAACTAGAGCGATGCTACATCCTTTTGGATACCAAAGTCCTAATTTAGATGTGCCTTTCAAATATCTGAAAATTCTTTTCAATGCACCTAAATGAGACTCTTTAGGACAAGATTGATAACGAGCAAATAGACAAACACTAAACATAATATCCGGTCTACTTGCTGTTAAATATAAAAGACTACCAATCATACCTCGATAAAGAGTAATGTCTACATCTTTACCATTTTCATCTTTGTCTAGATTTGTGGTAGGACTTAAGGGAATTGGACTCTCCTTGATGTTGTCATATCCATACTTGGTGAGGAGATCTTTGACGTACTTTGCTTGGTTGATAAAAATGCCTTCTTGAGATTGTCGGATTTGAAGTCCAAGGAAGAATGTCAATTCTCCCATCATGCTCATCTCAAATTCGCTATGCATACATTTTTCAAAATCCTTGCACAAAGAAACATTAGTGGCACCAAAAATAATATCATCGACATAAATTTGCACAATAATCATATGTTTTCCATCATGTTTAGTGAAGAGTGTAGAATCAATAGTTCCCATTTTAAAACCATTTTTCAATAAAAATTGACTTAAACGATCGTACCAAGCTCTAGGGGCTTGTTTAAGACCGTATAAAGCCTTTTCCAATTTAAACACATGGTTAGGAAATTTATGATCTTCAAAACCGGGAGGTTGCTTAACATACACTTCTTCCATAATGAAACCATTTAAAAATGCACTTTTAACATCCATTTGAAATAGACTCATATTTTTAAAACATGCAAATGCTAACAACATGCGAATGGCTTCAAGTCTAGCAACCGGGGCAAATGTTTCATCAAAATCAATACCTTCTTGTTGGTTATACCCTTGGGCTACCAATCTAGCTTTATTCCTAATAACATTTCCCGATTCATCAAGTTTGTTTCGAAAGACCCACTTGGTTCCAATGATAGTATGGTTGCTAGGCCTAGGAACTAATTTCCAAACACTATTACGCTCAAATTGATTAAGTTCCTCTTGCATGGCAATCATCCAACAATCATCATGCGAAGCCTCATCAAACTTTTTAGGCTCAAATTGAGACACAAAGGCTTGATGATCACATATATTTCTAAAAGAAGAGCGAGTAGTCATACCTCTACGATTTAGATTACCTATGATTTGCTCTTGTGGATGGGCATTCATCATTTTCCAAGGTCTAGAAGTTGAGGGGCCTTGATCACTTTGAATGACTTCATCATTTGCATTTTCAAGGACCTCTCCTCTAGTTTCTTTTTCCTCTTGAGTTTCTGGATTTTCTAGAGATGGAGTGTCATCCTTTGGATCATCAAGAATCGACATAGGAGGATGAACTTGAAGACTTCCAAAATCATCAACAACATCACTAGCAATCTTTTGCACACTTTCAAAAGGATTAGATTCATCAAATGCAATGTGCATGGATTCTTCTACAACTAGAGTTCTTTTATTATAAACTCTATAAGCTTTGCTAGAAGTAGAATAACCTAAAAAGATACCTTCATCCGACTTTGCATCAAACTTTCCCAAATTGTCTTTGATGTTTAAGATAAAACATTTGCAACCAAAGACTCTAAGATGTGCAATGGTAGGTTTTCTATCATGCCATAATTCATAACACGTCTTGTTTAAAAGAGGACGAATTAAAACACGATTTAAAATGTAGCATGCGGTACTAACGGCTTCGGCCCAAAAATATTTTGGTAAAGAGTGTTCGTTTAAAAGTGTCCTAGCCGCTTCTTGCAAAGATCTATTTTTCCTCTCAACTACTCCATTTTGTTGAGGAGTGCGAGGACATGAAAAATTATGATCAATACCATTTTCATTGCAAAAATCTTGAAACATGCCATTTTCAAATTCACCACCATGATCACTTCTTATATTGGAAATCTTGAAACCTTTTTCATTTTGAATTTTATAGCAAAGTCTTTTGAAGTTATCACATGCATCATGCTTATGAGTTAAAAACAAAACCCAAGTAAATCTAGAATAATCATCCACAATAACAAAACAATACTTCTTACCACCCAAGCTAGCTGTCCTTATTGGTCCAAAAAGATCAAGGTGAAGAAGTTGAAGTGGTCTTGAAGTTGACACGGTCTTTATGGATTTGAATGAGCTCTTGATTTGCTTTCCATATTGACACGCATCGCACAATCCTTTCATCTCATACTTCAATTTTGGTAATCCTCGAACAAGCTCCTTCCTAGATAGCTTTGCAATATGGTCCATTCCTACATGCACAAGTCTCCTATGCCATATTGAAGAATTATCTACTAAAGCACTTAAACAAGTATGATCATTGGAAATGTCATTCAAATCAATCATGTAAATATTTCCAACTCTATTACCAATGAAAACAAGTGATTGTGTGTGTGTATTTCTAAATTCACAATGTGTAGAAGTAAAAACCACAAATAAATCTCTATCACATAATTGACTTATACTTAAGAGATTAAATTTCAGTTCTTGAACAAATAACACATTTTCAATAGAAGGAGAATGACCAACTTTACCGATGCCCAAAACCTTGCGTTTTTTGTTATCTCCAAACGTTACTCCTCCTTTGTCTTTCTTCTCCAAATGGGTGAATTTTGACTTGTCACCCGTCATATGTCGTGAACACCCGCTATCCAAATACCATTTCGTTTCATTGGGTTTCCGGCATTCCTACAAGACAAATTAGTTAGTCCTTGGAACCCAAAACTTTTTGGGTCCATATTCATTTTCAAATGTACCTTTAGGTACCCAAACATGTCTTGTGTTCACAAGCCCCCTTCTAATGTAGCAAAAATAGGATAAGTGTCCAAATTTGTTGCAAAAGCTACATTTATATCTAGGCTTATCATGTGAATGTTTGTGAACAAAATTTGATGAATTATCATGCCAATTTGAAGAGCTACCATGGTAATAAGAAGAGCTAGCATGATAATTGGAAGAACTAGCTTTAACAAAGGAGTTTTTTAAATTCTTTCCACATGAAGAATGTTTAAAGCCAATGCCTCTCATGTCACCTTCTCTCTTGAGATCATTTATGCAATCATGGTGACTTTTCTTACTCTTGACAAACTTATCTAGAGTAATCTCAAGATGCTTGACCTTATCTTTTAACTCTATTATTTCTTTGGCAGATTTTGCACAATCATTACAAGTAGAGTTTTTATCTATGGCCTTTCCTTTAGCATTATCAAGCATTTTATTCTCCATTGTTAAACCTTTGTTTAACTCTTCTAATTCACAATTCTCATCCCTAGTTTTAGCCAAAGCACCTTTCAAATCAGCATTATCATTTGTCAAAAAATTATTCTCATCAATCAAACATTTATTAGACTTTTCTAACTTGCTAATATCATTCTTAATGCTCTCTAGTTCTTTAGCAAGTCTAGTATTCTTCTTATTAGCTTTACTAAAATGTTCAGCAAGTTCATTAAAAGCTTCTTGCAAATCATCATAGTCACGTTCATCACTAGAAGAATTACTAACCTCATCATCGCTTTCCCCATGAGCCATAAGACACATATTTTTGCATTCGCTGGATGAGGTGGAAGTTGGTGAAGAACTCCTTTGATATGCTCCACAATTTCCTTGTCTTTTGAGCTCGGAAGAGTGTTCACATGTACTTCTCCACTGCTTCTGTCTTGAATCCGAATTTACGAACTCACGAACAGTACCGGTGAAGAGAGCAAGAGATGCGTTGTCTTGAACACCAAGAAAGGTTCTCAACCTTCTCTTCCAATGTCGGAAATTGTTGCTGTCAAGATATAGTGAATTGTTGCGCACAGCACCCTCTTTTGCCATATCTAATTCTTGCACTTGAGGTTGTTAAACCTTATTCCAAGTGACCTCGCTCCGCTACCAATTGATAAAACAATATATGGACTAGAGGGGGGGGTGAATAGTCCCTTTTAAATCCTTTTAAAATCTTCAAATTTTCTGCACACAAGGGAAGGAAGGAAAGCACAACACAAGATGTATAGTGGTTCCAATTCACAACTGAATTGTACTCCACTACCTAAGAGTCCTCCTCTTAGGATTTCTGAATGCAATCCTTGCTATTCACTAGAGCTTTTGCGGGTTCAGCTCAACAACCTTACAATTTGGTTTTCCGGGGCTCACCAACAACCTTACAATAGTTTTTCAAGGCACAACTATAACCTATGGCTTTTCAAGGGCTCAACCACAAACCTAAGTTCTCTTTCAATGGGATGAGAACACTACCCTTAACCCAAAAGTGTTAGGTACACTTTTCAAACCTTAACAATGGAATTGTATCAAAATGCAACAAACAAATTGGTGTACAAAATATATGAATATATGATTCCAAACCAACACCAATAAATATTCAAAGTTACCTCAAGAAGAACCCAGAAGACAAGCTTGACAAAATGAAGCAAGATGGATAAAATCGTTTTTAGAACACTTGCTTTGTGAAAATCTGATTTGAGTGAGCTTGTAAAATGTAAAAATGTGTTTGAAGGTTTCTTAAGTTTTTCTCTTGTTCTACTCTTGTTCTACTCATCTAGGATGAGTATTTATAGTCTTTGATAGAGGAAGAATCGGACAAGAGGGTATGGACACAAATTGAGCCGTTTTAAGTGGACAAAATAGCTGTTGGAACTTGTCTGCTTCTAACCGTGATCACGGTTAGGAACAACCGTGATTCACGGTTAGGACGAGCTCCTTCAGCTTTTGAAAAACTAGCTGTTGCACACTGACGTGATTCACGGTTAGGTCTTACCGTGATCACGGTTGCGTAACCGTGATCACGTTAACACCCTTAACGTGATTCACGCTATCCTCGGATGTAAAATGGTGTTTTGACACGAGACAAACGTGATCACGGTTAGGACCAACCGTGATCACGGTTAGAGAAAATCTCTCACCGTGATTCACGTTTAACCCTAAACGTGATTCACGTTTAAACATCTGATCCGAAATACTTAAAACGTTTTTCAAAACTTATTTTGACCCAAAACCTTTTGACACTAAATTCTTGAGGTACTAGAACATAAATCAAGTGTTAGAGTGAAATCATACTTACAAGAATAAGCTCAAAAACACTTGATCTTCACGCTTGCGATTTGATGAATTGTTGCTTTCTCAAAGTCTTGATCGCAAACTGAAAATACATTCTTACTTAAAATTGAATTAGTAGACTAATTAATTTGTGTGTTATACATCATCAAAATAGGTTCGAATACCCCTTGGGCTAACATCTATGACATAGGAATAGAATATTTCTGCGCCGATGATTTTCATGCCCTCGACGCAACCCGAGAATATCCTTTGCTAAGATTTCTTCTCTTCTGACTTTATTTCTTTATTTGATTTATGTTTGCGCGTCGTGCCCTTGATTTCTATTTGCATGTCTTGCCCCTGATTGTGTTTTACTTTCGTGCCCTTGATTTCTATTTTTATTAATTATCTTGTTAGCAACCATCTCTATCTTGGTTAACTAGATTAACCAACCAAACCCCCCATTGTTTCTTTTATTGTTTCATTTTATATCTGGTCTTGTCTAGTGTATGTCTTCACCATTCTCTGTGGATCGAACCTCTTGCCACTGTCTTCAATCCTTTTTTGTTGGATGTGATAAGTTGTAATTATTTGATCGTGCCCTCAACAAGCACGTCATCAGAGCCCAATTGAAGTTAGGATGGTTCTTCCACCCCGGATTGTACACATTCAAGTAAGGGTTGTTGTTCTTGTTGATCTTCCATTGCTGTTGGTAGTACTGCATTGCTGCATTCACCTGTTCTGCATTTCCCGTCACCAAGATACATTCGTGTGTTGCATTCCCTTACTGGCTAGAAATTCCACAAGAAGCGACTTATTGGGGTTGAACCTGAGATTGTGTTTGACCTACATAAATGCTTTCTATATGGTTAGATATTTCAATCAAATTTTGTTCAATGGAGGCTACCTTTATATTGCTTGTCGGTGTCTCCCTCTCTCCTGAACCATTTTAGTGGCAATTTTCTGCCAAAGTCTGGTGGGAGTCAAATCTTGCAATGCACCTCCAACAGCTACATCTAGCCTCTCCTTATCCTTCAAACACATACCATCATAAAAATATTGGATTAGAGATTGTTCAGGCACTCCATGTGTAGGGCAAATCTCTTGCAAATATTAAAACGTTGATGGTATTCTCCAAAATTCTCATCATCCCTCTACTGTATGGCCACCAAATTCTTTCTCACTGCACCTGCTTTGCTCGTTGACCAATACTTGTTGAGAAAAGCCAATGACATTTGAGGCCATGTGGTGATTGAGTTGTGTGGTAAACTCAGAAACCAGTTCCTGACTGAGTCTTCCAAAGACCATGGAAAAGCCTTGAGTTTGGCTCTCTCAATACTGACTTGTGGAGGTTTCAGAGTGTCACACTCCCAATGAAGTCTTTGGAGGTGTTTGTATCGGTTTATTGTGGAGTGGCCATAGAACTTTTTGAGGAAATGGAAGAACGAGATTTTAGAAAGGATGAGTGTGCGGCGTGGAAGAAATAAAAAAGGGAGGAAAGTAAGTTTTTTGGCATTATATTTACGATTGGATGAGTGGGGTGTCCATTGAGTTGTAAATTTTTCTAGGTACATATTCTTAATTATTTTTATTTTTTAATGATAATTTTTACACAACAAGTTGCGAGCGTTTAGGACCTGCACTTACTAGATTGTAAGCCTTTTAATTCTAAGTTTACGGTTAGATAAGTGGTGTGCCCACTAAGTTGTAAATTCATAAGAATTGTCATAAATATTAAATAAAAATATTCTTCCAAATTTGTAGTAAATATGAATCGACATAAATAGTTCGATAATTATAATAAAATATTATAAGAATTAAAATAAAATTCCCAAAAATCATATAAAAAAATTATAAACTGTATTAGAGTTTTTAAACACTATGTTCTTTGACTCACTTATGATCGAAAATAAATCGATTTGTCTCTCTATATATAAGCAAAGGTGCTCCTTACAAAATAAGACTAGTAAGCAAGGAACATCCTTAGAATTAATGTATAGTTATGATTATATTACGTTCAATAACCAATGGTACATTAACATCATACCACTAAAAAAAGAACTAATCCTTAAAATTGATGTGTAACTATGATAATTAGATTCAATAATCAAGGTAACATTAACTAGATTGTAAGTCTTTTGACTTTATATTCACAAAAAGGTGAGTGTACCCACCAAGATTTAAATTTTGCTAGAAATGTTCTTAGTTGTTTGTAATAATTATTTTTACACAACAACTTACGAGCTTTTCAAATCTAAACTTACTGGATTGTAAGTTTTTTTTATATTATATTTATGATTAGATGCGTGGTGTGCCCATTGATATGTAAATATTGCTAAGCATGCCTTCTTAATTATTTTTAATAATAACTTTTACCCAACAAGTTTTGAGTTTTTAAGATCTGCACTTACTAGATTATAACTATTTTGTTTCTACGTTTCGATTAGATGGGTGGTCTACCCATTACATTGTAAATCCATACTAATTATCAGAAATAATAGATGAAAATATTCTTCCAAATTTGTAATAAATATGGATCGACATTAATATTTTAATAATTATAATAAAATACTATAAGAATTAAAATAAAAGTCCAAAAAAAAATACCGTGTTGGAGTTTTGGATCTCTAAGTTCTTTGACTAACCTATGATCAAAAATATATGGATTCATCTCTTTATACATAAGCAAAGGTGTTCCTCATAAAATAAGACTAGTAAGCAATGAACTAATCCTTAAAATTGATGTATTTATGATTATTTTCAATAACCAATGTGATATTAACATCATACTAGTAAAAAAAGAACTAATCCTTAGAATTGATATTAACTAAATTGCAAGTCTTTTGACTTTACATTAACTAGATTGCAAGTCTTTTGACTTTATATTCACGATTAGGTGAGTGGTGTAACCACCAAGTTATAAATTTAGCTAGGCATATCCTTAGTAGTTTGTCATAATAACTCTTACACAACAAGTTACAAGCTTTTCATACCTGAACTTACTAGGTTGTAAGTTTTTTGACATTATAGTTACGATTAGATAAGTGATGTACTCGTTGAGATGTAAATTTTGCAAGGCACATATTCTAAATTATTTTTACTAATAACTTATACATAACAAGTTGTGAGTTTTTAAGATCTTCACTTACTAGATTGTAAGCCTCTTGATTCTATGTTTACGATTAGATGGGTGGTGAGTCTAGTGAGATGTAAATTTATAAGAATTGTCAGAAATAAAAAAATTAAAAATACTCTTCCAAATTTGTAATAAATATGGATTGACATTAAAAGTTTGATAACTATAATAAAATACTATTATAATTAAAATAAAAGTCTTAAAAATCATAAATTTTATATAGATATCGGATTGAGTTTTGGAATTCTATGCTATTTGACTCACCTATGATCGAAAGCAAATGAATCCATCTCTCTATATATAAGCAATGTGTTCCTCATGAAACAAGACTGGTAAGGAATGAGGTCATCCTTAGAATTGATGTATACTTAAGATCAAGGTGGGTTAGAATCGAGATTTTAATTGAAATCGAAATGGTTAGGTAAAATTGGAAAGTAAAATCGAAACATAAAATCATAAAAGTTTACATACTATAAATATTAATAGTTTTATGTATATTTAGTTATTTGCTATTTTTTTTAAATAATTCGACTAATAATAATCATTAAAGTTTATAAACTATAATTTTATAGTCATCTTTTCAAGAATATATCAGGACTTGAACGAGACTTGTCTTAATGAGAAGGACACCAAAAAATTAATTTTTTGTTGCATAAATAAAAAATGGTAAACATTTATCCCTCACGTAGTCACGTGGCATCCTCTGCTTCTTATCCCTTTTCTTTATTTTAAAAAAGGCAAAAGACATCAAACACCCTGGACTTTAATGTTTTGATTAATCGCAACTCTTAGCTTTTTTTTATTCAATTACCCCCTCGTCGTCGCGGTTATTGTTCAATCACCCCCCTACCGTTACAGAAATCTGACATGGCATCGTTGACCGTCGTTATATGCCACGTCATCCCCCCACCGTTGCCACATCCGCTCGCCACGTCAGCCTGCCACCAAAACGGCATAGTTTCAAGATGACTAACATCAAAACGACGTCGCTTTGATACCATCACAAAAAAAGGAAAAAACATCCATCTCATTCTTCCTCCTCTCCTTAGCCAGCAAGTCTTAATCCTTCCCTAGTCTTCTGTCTCCATCAATTCCTTTAACTAATCAACAGTGTTAACTAATTCATTTGTTGTTACAGGTTCGAAATCTTTTCTTGGCATTAACTATGGCCAAGTTGTTGACAACTTACCGCCGCCGTCCGCCACCGCGAAGCTCCTTCAATCCACCGTTGTACATAATGTCAGGCTCTACAGTGTCGATCCAACAATCATCAAAGCCTTGGTCAATACCGGAATCATCATCATCATTGGCGCCGCAAACGGCGACATCCCCGTCCTCGCTTTCGATCCCAATGACGCAGCTCAGTGGGTCAACTCGAACGTCTTAACTTACTACCACGCTAGCAACATCATCCTCATCACTATCGGCAGTGAGGTCCAAAAAATTCAAATCAACTCTAATTAATCAATTTTTATATCATCAACAAACTCATCCTCACCAAGCCACAACGCCAGCAAGGGATCCGTCAAGGACTACAACCACCGTCATGTATGCCCTCACGATTCAGTCTAACAACCACTAGTGATTTCCCTTCTCCGCGCGTCACCCTCTCCAAGCTCTATCGTCCGACCGCCATCAATTCCATTTTCGACCACTACGTCAAGACTTCTTCCTCTCCAATTCATATTTTGAGGAAGGAGAAGAGATGAAGCAGAGGAGAGAAAAAATGGAGGTTAGGGTTTTGAGGGAGAGAAGAGATGAAGCAGAGAAACAAAGGGTTTTGAAGGTAAAGTGAGGGAGGGCCCCCCCACTTGCCACGTGGGAGTCTGATGTGGCATCTTGCTGATGTGGTGAGCGGACGTGGCACATAACGGCGGTCAACGATGCCATGTCAGATTTCTGCAATGGTAGGAGGGTGATTGAACAATAACCGCGACGACCAGGGGGGTAGTTAAACAAAAAAAAACTAAGGGTCGTGATTAATCAAAACATTAAAGTCTAGGGTTATTTTATGTATTTTTGCCTTTTAAAAAAAAAGTGAAATAAATAAATAAGTAGGTTAAATGACATAAAACAACCCTGAACTTTAATGTTTTATTTAAGTTCAACCCTTAACTTTTTTTTTGTTTAATTACAACCCTGAACTTCTTGAATAATGTCATATTACCCCCTACCGTAACAGAAATCCGATGTGGCACCGTTATGTGTCGTGTCAGCTACTATCACGATGCCACGTAAGTGTGCCACATCAATTTTCAGGACACGTCAGCCTCCAAAATGACATAAAACAAACTTAAACTTTAATGTTTTGATTAATCGCAACCCTTAACTTTGTTTTTTTGTTTAATTACCCCTCTGGTCATCGCGGACGTGGCGAGCTGACGTGGCACATAACGGTGGTCAACTGTGCTACATCGGATTTCTATTACGGTAAGGGGTAATATCACATTATTCAAGAAGTTTAGGGTTGTAATTAAAAAAAAAAAAATTAAGGGTTGGACTTAAATAAAACATTAAAGTTCAGGATTATTTTATATCATTAAGCCTAAATAAGTAAGAAGAAGCATGATTTTGAGGTGGAGAAGAAGGAAAATAGATAAGGAAAAAAAATAAGTCAAACAAGAGCTGTGGAAGAAAGAAAAAAAGTTCTTTTTGTTGTTGAAAACAAAAAAGAGAAAATAATGGTACAACAAATCAAAAAGAGATATCCAATGTCAACAAAAAGAAGTTGAGCCGAACCAAGTCGTTGTTGTCAACAAAGATCAGCTACTAATCTCCAACCCGGATGCATCAACTCTTGCACACACCTGATTCCACCCGTTCGACTATCAACCTACTATTTCGTTGACAGAACGAAAGCGCTTCCTTTTATTAATTAACCCAGAAAAGTGGAACAAATACAATTTCGGGTACAGATAATGTGTTATTCTTGAAATTGAATGTTTAACAGTCGCTTTGACCCTTATGAGTCTTGTTTGGGTGATATGATCCAGAAGATTAAATCCATGCTTATGTTTTTCACCAAATTCAACCACTCGAAGCATATTATAATGGAAGATGTCCCACCCTACTTATTAATGCAATTATTATTCTCTTTACTTCACCTCTAGTCATTCTCACTTCAATTATTAACAACAACTATTAAACCCCCTAAAAATATGAACAATACTCCCTCCGTCCGTTTTTATAAGACGTTCTAGTCAAAAAATGCTTGCCTTCAATTAATTGACGCTGTTGCCATTTCGGTCCCTTAAGTTCGTGTTTTATCAAAAACACCCATCGTTTCCTTACTAAGCCACGCGTCATACAAGGTAAAAAAGGGAAACGAAAAAATTAAAGGACCATATTTGACAAACTTGGGGGACGTGGACATCTTGGTGTCAGAGCAAAAGCTGCAACCTCTTTTCTTCTCATCTTTCCTCCTCCGATTTCAAATGCAAAATAAAACATGTTTCGACGACATGATCACGAAATTGACCACATATTCGTGCCGGAAATGACGAGACGAACATAACGCAAGTGGTGGCGGCCGGATCGGAGGCGGGACGCGCCGGCGGGTGGCGGCACGTGGTAGGAGTGGCGGATGCTTCGGCGGCGCGTGAAGGAGATTGGCTGATCGGAATGCCGCCGTTCCACCTGCTCCCGACTCGAGACGTCCTTACGCTCCTTTCTGTGGGGGTGGTGAGAACAGGAAACGGTGGGTAAGGCTGATTCCGAGCAGAGACAGCAGAGTGAGGAAAATCCAACAAAGTGAGCAGCTTGTTGTCAGTGGCCTTCTTCTTTTTCCTTCATTGGCATCCGTTGATCTTCCTTGATCTTGATAATCAACCCATCCAACGGCCTTCTTCTCTTCCCTTCTCTGACGCAAGGGTCCCAATTGCCTTAATAAGAGTGATTCACTCCCTCGCGTCTTATAAAAACGGACGGAGGGAGTAATAATTAGTAACGCCCCGAGCAAAACCAAACTCCCACACATGCCAAACCTTCCGGCTCCTTTCCCCATCCCCGATTAATTAATTAATTTTATTTATTAAAAAAAAACCAGAAAGAAAGAAAGAAAGATAGGAAGAAAAGAACCACATTATATCCCTCTCCACTCATCTTCCTCCTCATGAATGAAGAGGAAAAACACATTAGCAGTTAAGCACCCAAAAACACAATCCAAGACAACCTTTTTATTAATTTTCTTGATTTTTTATTATGGGTGAATTTGAGAGGAGTGTGGAGTATGGCCTGAGTCTATCAAAGAGGATATACTATGGGAAACAGATCATGTCCCCATCTGTTCAGACAATGTCGAAATCGGGTCATGATCATCATCAACCTCCTTCTACCATTTCTTCAAAGGCTTCTAATATTTCTTCCAAGGACTTCGACATCGATTGCAATAATCACTACAGTAGTAGTAGTAATTACTTGCCGGAGGCGGCGGTGATGGTGTATGCGGTGGTGAGTGAGCCGGAGGCGGTGGACAACCCGGATGTGCCCAGCTACCAGCCGTATGTGCATGGGAGGTGTGACCCACCTGCCCTCATCCCTCTCCACATGTATCATCAGTTCGCCATGGAAATTGAGACATCTCTTCTCGATCAGTTCGCGTCTGTCTCTGCTCATGGGACCTGGCGCGTGCACTGCATCAAACCCACCCGCAAATGCGATTGCCGGATTGCTGTCTCCATGGGCGAACAACAGGTCATTCTTATATTTGCACAATTCTTTTTTAACACTAATCTCTCTCTCTTTTTATTTTTTTAAGAAAAGAGGTTAATGATACATTCCATGTGGTCCATTTTTTGTGTCATTTTGTGGTTTATTTTTTGTGTTAATTTATTACTACTTGTTTTGATTTTTATTCGTCCACGAGAAAAAAAATTAACAAAAACTAGTTAGTACAAATAGTATATTAATATAAATTAATGCACAATTAGAAAATTATCCCAAAGATTAGGTCTGGATATGTTATTATCTTTTAAAAATACTGTGTCTTGTCATGTCATATGGGTGTTTGATTGTATGTAATTAAAATCTACGAAAATATAAACACTAACATGGACAACTATACTATGATAAAAAAAATTAAAAATCACAGGATATATATATATATATATATATTATATAAAAATACTATTCACGGTGATAATAAAAAAACATGAATTTTGGCTAACAGGATTCACTTCTAGGTGTTGAGATTGACGTGCCTGGAAGACCATATCATAGCCAATTGATAGCGGAGGGAGATGCAAATGACAAAGACAAAACAAGCATTGGAGGTCTTGGATACTTTTTGAAAGACAACATTTATACTTTCAGAATCCCACAGGTCAAATCTTGAAAATTCCATCAATTAGTTGTTTCGATGATTATATAAAAAAAAAATACCTTTGAAAAGCGTTTTACCTATTAGTAAGTTAACCCTGTATAAACATGATTAGTTGCAGTCACGTGATATTAGGAATAACTGTAGGAATAATTATGGAAAGAATAGTGTGTTTTTTTCTCTCTTATTTAATCATTTCATGATGTTAATGCTTATTTGTTTCCTCCTTTTAGGTTGAGGGAGGATCAACCCTTTCAATCAAAGCGAGATGGTCTCAGAAGTTAGTGTATAACGAGGGCCAATTCTGCCTCAAAGTGCCATTTACTTTTCCTTCGTATGTGAATCCCATCGGGAAGCACGTTTCGAGAAGAGAAAAGATTATCCTAAATGTGAATTCGGGCATCGGTAAAGAGATCTTGTGCAAGAGCACCAGCCATGCTCTAAAGGTATGTGCTAATTTTGTACCTCTTTTATGTTTCAAACTAACTTCTGAAATGCTGACAATATGGTTGTAATGGCCGTCTCGTCTCGTAGGAGGTAAGACGAGAAATTGGTAAAATGAGTTTCTTATATGATGCAGAAGTAAGGAATTGGTCAACTGTGGATTTCAATTTCTCTTATTCTGTAAGTTCTTATACTGAATTTTCTTTTTCATATTTGCTTAATATTTATTTTCCTCGACTAGGTACGCAATGCAGGGATTCATTTAATGACTATACCGGTTGATTTATGTGCTTACAGGTCAATGTAGACGACTTGTTTGGTGGTGTGCTCTTGCAATCTCCACTACTGCGCGATTCTGATGACAGACGGATGTTCTGCTTCTATCTTTTCCCTGGAATTAAACATAGTAGGAAGGTTTGCTGCTAAATATTCCAATGACTCCGTATTTTACTTCTAATGTTTGTTTCTCGCGTGCAATTTTAAAGTTTCGTTCAATTCTGTAGGTTTTCAGGAGGGAAGTCATATTTCTGATTGATATTAGTCGCAGCATGAAAGGCAATCCTCTTGAGAACACAAAGAATGCAGTAACATCATCCCTGTCTAAGCTTAATCCAGAAGACTCTTTTAACATTATCGGCTTCAATAGCCAGACCTACATGTTCTCATCATTAATGGAGCCCGCGACGCAGGAAGCCATGTTGAGGGCTACTCACTGGCTTAATGATAAGTTAACTGCAGATGGTGGCACCAACATTTTGCTTCCTCTTAAACAAGTACATTTTCTGTCTTTAAGCTTTTTAGATGCTGCATTTTTTCTTATACTTTTCATCCCTAAGTGAGATGTCCTCCGAGTGATGTATTGAAGAATTTGCTCTCTGGTTTTTCTTTTTTGCTTTAGGCAATGAAACTGTTGGAAGAAAGTAGTGATTCGATTCCTCTAGTTTTCCTCATAACCGATGGGGCTGTTGAAGATGAGAGAGACATCTGCAATTTCATCAAGAGTTCTCTTAAAAGCAAGGGATCGTTTTCTCCTCGTATATGCACATATGGCATCGGTAAGAACTTTTGGTGTTCCAGTTTTGCCTTTCTTAACATTGCTGGGCTGGTATGCTCTACTTTCGAATCCTTGCTTATCAAGTTATCACACGAAAATATTTCAGGCAGATTCTGTAACCACCATTTCCTGCAAACACTAGCACAAATAGGGAGAGGTCACTTTGATAGTGCTTACGATGCAGGTAACATTATGTTTTTCCCTTGACGGGGTGTTAGGAATGTTTGCAGGCCATTTTTTGTTATGCTCTGACTCGGTCTGAGCTTTACTACCCGATGTTTTAAAATTTCTATTGCTTTCTTTGCCAGATTCTGTTGACTACCGAATGCAGAGATTATTCGCAACTGCATCATCAGTCATTCTAGCGAACATAAAAGTGGATGCCTTCGAGCATCTTGATTCACTTGAGGTATACTATTGATGGCAATGAATCTTGTTCGCTAAGTGAATGCATTTTTATCCAACACGGCATTCTCTTCTGTGTTACATGCAGTTGCTTCCATGTAGCATTCCAGATCTTACCTATGGAAGTCCATTGATAGTATCAGGCAGATATAATGGAAACTTCCGAGACTCTGTAAAAATTAGCGGCAGATTGGCAGACATGAGAGAGTTCACGCTAGAGTTGAAAGCTCAAAAGGAAAAGGATTTGCAGCTTGATAGAGTAATGTTCCTTCTGCAATTCGAAAGAAAACTTCGTTAAAGTTCTCCCACTCGAAACCCTTTTCACTGTCGTTAACAGATTCACTTCCCTTAACATACTTCGATTCATTTTTCTTTCCTCTGCACCCTATAGGTACTTGGAAGGAGGCAGATCGATTTACTCACTGCAAATGCATGGTTTGCAAAAAGTAAAGACCTCGAGCAGAAGGTTTGCTACCGAACTTGCTTAGATTTGATAAAAAATTTACTGAGTTTGAAGAAGGAAAAGAAAGTCCATGTTGAATGTCTATGCTAGAAAGGTATTTGAAATGGTCACTATCCCTTCCTGCAGAACCTAATCTGCTATTTCATTTTTGTTGTAGGCTGCACAAATAAGCCTGCAAGCCGGGATTCCATCCGAGTATACGCAGATGATTTTGATTCATACAGAAACAGCAGGAAAGGCACCAGAAAAGATTCCGATGCAAGATGTATGCATTTTCGCCCCAACTCCTTCCTTTTCTCAACTAATCTCATTATGGAAGCTTATCATCATTGACAGAACTACTGATCTTGGCCATTTTGATTTCGTTTTTCTGTATTTTGGCCATTGTTAACTGTGTGCTAGAGCTCATTTATAGTTTCCTTCAAATCTATGAACCAGGTAATCAACAAATTCAACCCTTTGAATAAAACCGATTCGGGAAGCACAAAACCAATATTGCTTGGTAGCCTGGGAGTTGGTTTTGGAAACTTGATTGCAACAGCAGATAACATTCCACCTGGAACTGTGGAAAGAAAGCCATCATCAGATGCAACGCAAATGCTAGTAAAGGCTGCTTCGAACTGTTGCGGGAGGTTCCTCGACCGCTGCTGCTGCATGTGCTTCATTAGGACTTGCTCACACGTGAACAACCAATCCTTTATCCTTTTCTCGCAAATCTGTGCTGCCCTCGCTTGCTTCGAGTGCATAAATTGCTGTTTCGAGCTTTGCGGGTAATGGCATCTTAAAAATTTGTTGTAAATAATCACTGAAAAATAAGGAACAAGATACAAGAGGAAGAGTATGTGATGTTGTTGAGCTTGTAGTTTATACTTGCTGTATTATGTTATCAGAAATACTGTTTGCCCGGCCTGCTTTGCAATGGGTCCAAATTTAAAGAAAAAATAAATAGATGTTATTGAGTTAGTTTTAAAAACCGGATCGGATATCGAACTGTTTGAGCTCGTGGATCAATGATTTAATGGTATAACCAGGTTTGATTGTTGGTTTAATAAAATATAAAATTTCATATTTATACCATAAAAATACAAAAAATAATTAAAAAACAGAAAATAGTAAAAACATTTCAGGTTAAACCGGTTCAATTAAGTAGGTGGACCAGTTCGACTGATTTTTTCGCGGTTCAACCATGTATGTGAAAAAATAACGAACCAAACCGGCTCGAGGTTCGCGTCTCAAGTTTACCGATCAGATTGGCTGATCTGGTCTGATTTTTAAAACTATGGCTATTTACATTCTCATTCCATGTATTGTTTGGTAGGAGAGGTCATTCGTTATAGTTTGGTAGATTTTAGCAATTTTGATTCGGTAATTAGTTAACCGAATTAGCAAATGTTAATTACTGATCCTAAATTATAGGTGCCGAACCGAAATTCTCAAAATAAATTGGAGTATTTAAATTAACTGGAATTTAATTCATAGCATAACATTAACTAATGTTTTACAAATACTGTAAAGTTCACAAATCTTAACATACGTTACACCCAAATTTTTTTCTCTTGATCTTTTCTTCTTGATAGTTAAAGAGAGCAAACATGCATAAGAATTTTGATATAATATTTTGATATAAACTTGACAACATAAACTTAATTGAGGTTATAATGCAGTGATAAAATATTATATAAAATCATAATGACATTAGCTTAATATATAAATAAAAAATTCGGGAAATTTGGTATATCAAATTTTTATCATAAGTTACCAAACTGAATCTGAAATAATTTTAGTTCGGTATACTTCTAAAACCGAAAAAATATTTCAGTTAATTTCTAAAATGAGTAAGAAAAAATTCGGTTGCGAAATTAGATGATTCAATATTTTTTTAATTCGAGGACCACTTCTATTATTTGGCGAAGTCAAATTAAATGAATAAAAAATATGAAAATAACCGCCTTTATTCATAAATTTTGTAAAAAAAAATCACTATTTATTTTTGGGTAAACTACATAAAAACCCTCTAGTTTACAAAATATTCCACTTAACCCCCTAAAGTTTAAAAACATGCAATATAATCCTTATAGTTTCCTAAAAGTTACAATCTTAACCTTTTAAATAGTTAAAATGTCCAAAATAAATATTAAATAACTGCAAAAAAATATTAGTTTTGGACAAGAAAAAGTAACTAATATGTTAAAACTTAATACAGTAAAAAAAACATTATTTACAATTTGCCATTAAATTTATTCCTTTCCAAATATTTTCAAATAAAATTTCTATTTTTTTATTTTTTTATTTTTTTATGAGGAGTGAAGTCTCTCATATTTGCTACAGGTATCCTCAAATTTGCATAATTTTTTGAATAATTTTACCATTTATGTTGAATTTTTTAACCACTAAAAAGTTAAGATTACAACTTTTAGAGAACTATAGGGTTTACATTGCAAACTTTTAGACTATAGGGTGTTAAGTGAAATATTTTATAAACTAAAAGATTGTCAAATTATATTTAGGAATACTTCTTTTTTAAAGGGAAACTTAAACACAAGAGTGGCAATACTAGTGATCGGTTGCCGAGTTCATCAAATAATAATTAAGATTGCGACATAATACTGATGAACAAAACCAATTGTACATAGTGATAAGAAGTTCGTTCCACCGAGATAAAAGAATAAATTCCGAATTTCTATGATGACCAATGCAATAATATTAAAAGTAAAAATGAGATTGTTTTGAATTGAATAATGATTGACAAAATAATAACGAGACAATGTAATTAAAAACGGAACAAGTCTAAAGATTGATTGAGTGAACGAATATAATAAAAGATCCTACCAAAGACAATGGCAAGGTTATGATTCAAGTGTTAATTGATCATTGATTCAGAGATATTTGTTGCCAATTTATAAAGTAGTTATAACAACCAGGTACACTCAGGTTCCCTCATTCCCACCTGTAACAAATCACTTAAAAGTACACTTATTAAGAGATCCTAATTAATCTAGCAAACTTACGGTACACTTATAAGATTTAACTAGACAATTGATAAATCCAGGGAAAGACTAACTCTAGGCAAGGACTAAGATACACTTATAGCCTTTAAACCTAATTACGCATTCACTGTCTCAAAGAGCCTTTGACTGAGATCGATCTAGTTGTCTGCTTATCCCTCAAGCTTTGTAATCTGCAACCTTTGGGAACTACTTTAATTGTTTAGATCAGAGATTAAGATGATCAGACTTAAACTTAACATGAACAATTGATTGAGCTTAAATCGTAGTAGTTTTACCACCTGTTTTCATGCATTTTCGGATGGTAATTCTATTGATTTCAGTATGGATTCTATGATTATTGCAGAAAATAGACATGGAGGGCAAATGGGGAAAAAGGAGCAACATCGAGTCAATTCTGGACATGATGAGGGCAGACGCCTTTCTTGGTTGGTCTCTTGGTTAAGATGAGTCACCTGACTGGCAGAATCCTATGTCATGAGCGACAACTCGAAGCTTGAAGTCTGATTGGATGCGAATTACTAGCTTACCTGCAGAAGAATTAGAGTGGCGTCCAAACTTCTTTATCTCAGCATTATAGACTTTTAATTTGAAACGATGAGTGATTTAGATACAATTAGAGTTTAATTAGGATTTATTTATTTTCTTTTCTTTTTAGGGATATTATAGAAGGAGGAAACTATGTATACTCTTCCTAGGTTATTCGAGAAGGGGACTTCGCCCAGACTCAGTTCCTTCTCTTTATTTTCTTCATCTCTGTTTTCGACTTCCGAACCCTTGCTCATTCGTTCTTCACAGAACGAAGGATTTTCATATTCTATAACACATCTTTTGTTTGTCTTCAACATGAGTACAAGTAGCTAAATAATTATTTCTAGTAGAAGAGTTTGGAGCATGAGTATGAGTATGCATGAGACCTAATTGCTCTTCATTAATCTCCAAATTTGCATTTAACTAATCTCATAATAATTGTATTGTGTTTTCTTTTTTATTTTAGATTTGGCCAGTCTAGAGCTAAGTTGATTTTCACAACCGTCATTCTTCTTGATCACGGTAACCCGTCTAGGGCCACTTACGTGCCAAGAGGATCGAAGTAGACAAACTAGCGCTGATGGATCTACAGCGAACTAGCCCGGAGTACCGCTAGTGTGAAAGGTTAACCTGATTTAGTCCCGATTGACAACCGAGGATACTAGGTTTGGAGTTGTCTTTCCCTAATCGATCGTCAGCCAATCTAGTAAACCCTTTAACTAGCAAGGTACTAGTTGGTTAGGAATCATCTCTAAGTGTACCTAAGATGGTTTTGATACAGGAGGGGAGCAGGGGTCATAAGTGTACCTTGATCCTATAGTAGCTCTATAGATTGAAGATGCATACTCTTGTGTCAATGATTGTTGTTCATGTCTCATCGCTTGCTAATCTTCTTCTAGGAATCTCTCTCATCTGATTGTTTCGTCTTGATCTGTCTCTTGACCAAGAATCACATTCTTGGTCTGGATTGTTTACTTGCTTTATTTATTTTTTAGTCTTTAGTTTAAAACAACCCCCTTCCCTCCAATTTCACCTAAGTGTTATCACTGGTTTTTGCAAGCACACACGAAAATTACACTAATACTCTCTGTGGATCAAACCTCTTACTTGCTATTTATAATTAAACTTGTTCTTAGTAGTGAGTTGTATTTTATAATTATTTTTGACGGATTCGACACCCATCAACAATATTGGCATTAAATCAATGAATGAATAAACAAATGCAGAAACTGTATAAAATAATAAGATATCACAATTAAACTGAATCATAAACCTTTATTGCCTTCAACTAGGAATGAGAAATTTAGCTAGACATAAAGATAATAATTAAAAAGCATAAAAATTAGAGAGTCGAAGAAGATGAAGGGAACTGAGTTCAAAAAGCTAAAACTAAAATCAGAGAGTCGAAGATGAAACTGCAAATAATCAGGGAAAGATTAAATAATATTTTCTCCCCTTAATTATCTCCTAAATTTTTGATATAAATTTGTATTTGATCAACTAGATAAGATGATGTTCATATCCTTATTCGATCTTATCCAGGCAGTCGGATATAGTCCAAATCGCGTCTCTCTCTTCTGCCCCTAAAACTTTGTGTTTTTTCCATCTTCAAGGTCCTTTGTTGCACTGCGTCCTTCTAGGCCTAGACTTAGGAAGTCTACTCCAAAATCTTTCTAGGGCAAGAGTTAGCATTTCTCCAGCAATTTCCAAGACTTTTGGCTTCTTTCTTCTTAATCACCTTTAAATCCCCAATTCTACAAAAAGAGAAGAAAATGACACATAATCAGTAGTATCTCTATCTAAAAGCACATGATTAGATAGAGACAATCATCATAATTAGCACGCAATCAACTAGCGGGCTGGCACATTTACAAACCAATGATAAGCGAAAGCTTGAGAAAAAACCAAGTTAGCAATCCCATCAGCCACACAAGTGGCTTCGCGATAGACATGAATCACACGAAACTCACAATCTTGGGCTCTTAAGAGATCCTTAATGCGGCATACCAAATCCATATTCGTCACAGGAAATGATCGATCACTATTTAAGGCATGAACGAAACTGGCATTATCAACCTGAATTTTCACCTTGCATTATCCCTTAGAGATTGACATTATTTAGGAATACTTTAACCCTATAAGAGTATATCCACTAGAAATATATTTGGTCAAATTTTATGATTTTAAAATACTTATGCTATACAAGTATTCGGTCTAGTCCAGGTGTGCATCTATAGTTGTGTTTGTTGGAGAAATAAAAGCCCACAATTGATCTCATAATGGAATGATACAGTTCGCTTTGAGCCTGAGCCCGCACAATTTTCCTAAAAGACCTCATTTCATTAGAAGATCAACACCTCTTATATTTACTTCTTTTATATCTCTTATCTTTTTGATGTAAGACTTTGGTTCACACACCCTAACAATCTCCTCCTAGAACAAAGTACCACAAAACCCACCATTTGAGCCTCCCAATCTCCCTCTCAAACGAAGTCCTTCTTAGTCCCTAATATGACCCACAGACAAACTCTCTCTTGAACGAAGTCCTTCATAGTCCTTAGCAAGACCCACCGACTTCAAGTTCCTCTCAGAGATTCACCGTACTTCATGTTCAGCCTCGAACTAGGTAAAACCCACAATTTTGGCTCATCAACTCACATGAAATATGAAATCACCCATCATACTCCATGCTCAATCTTATGGCCCACATATTTGGCCCATCAACTCTAATTCAGCCTAGTGATTCACCGTGTGCCGCAAACATCATCAAAGTATTTTATGTCCACTAGACAGGTTCAATCCATAAGCCCATCGAACCATTAGCTCCACTACCATTTGTTGGAGAGGAATAAAAGCCCCACAGCCTCTCTATATGGAATGATACTGTCCACTTTAGCCCGGATCCCGCACGATTTTCCCAAAAGATCTCATTTCATTAGAAGATCAACACCTCTTATATTTACTTTTTAATTTCTTTTCTCTTTCTGATGTGGGAATGTAGTTCACACACTCCAACAGTGTTGTGATAAAGAGTTGGCAGAAGATAAATTTTGAACATGTGAAACAAGCCTCTACTACTCTGCACAATTATAAATTTAAAATTTGATGATCAATAGAAATTTTATTGTAATATTAAGTTACGGTTTGTATATACAAAGGGAATCTATAATTTCACTCCATTTTAGTTTATCTTCATTGTAAAATATGAAAGCTTTATAAGCTTGAGTTGTTTGCGGTAGCAAGATGAAAAATTAAAATATAAACACTACTAGATAATTAGATTATATAGTGGGTGGAAATGTTTTATATCCAACTTCTTAACCACAGAAAGTAATTAGTTATGGCCTTTCTTCGATTGGCTTTCATAGAAAGTTTCAACAAAAAGTCTCTATGTCCTATGCTCGCAACAATCTTCTAATCTTTAAATGCTTATGCAGCCAACCATAATGAAATTTTCCAACAATGTGCTCTAAATTTTACATGCCCTACTTTGCTTTAGCTTTAAAAGAATTTTGTAATTCACTAAAAATGCTCCGTAAGCAGGTTTGGAAAGTTGAACTTCATAATTAAAATGAGTTAAGCTCCTCCACCTATGAGTTATATGCTTCAAGGTTAACTTTTTTTTATTTTAACCTTATGTCCGCTCTTACTCTTGGGGCACTATTTGACCTTGTTACTTTTGTTAAGAATCAATTCGATGTGATTCTCAACAATGAACACCACTCCTACATTTGGTAATCCACAAACGAGAAAGCTAGAGTAACCACTCATAGTTGTTAAGCAAGTGGAATTAAGAGTATAACATATATTGTTATTGATTGAATAGTAAAAATGATTAGTTAGGGTACGTTCGATACCAATTTCAGTTTTTGATTTTTATTTCTTAAAAATAAAAAATAATATTTAGTGTTCAATTTTTTATTTTTCAAAATATTTTTTTACAAAAAACAATTAAACACACAAAACCTATCTATCTACCAATCATCTATCGTGGGCATCATGTCCCTCATTACCCACCAATTGGTGACATGTCTTCCTCACCGATTGTTCAAGTATCAACAACCATTTTTTGCTCTAATAACCACTAGAGTTGAAGAATCATAAGTTTCATATCCCAAAATAGACTAGATCTAAAGGTGGTGGTTGGTGGAGGAGAGGGCAACATCACTGACCGAGGTAGAGGTGGGGGAGGGGAGAAGTAGAGGTAATGGTGGCTGGAGGAGGAAGGAGGTGGTGGCGGTGGGTGGAAAATGACGAAGATGGGATGGAGGTGTAGATGTAAGTGGTCGCTAGAGGAGGAGAGAGATGGTGGTGGTGGTGGTTGGTAGAGAATGAGGGAAGTGGAGGTAGAGGTGGAAGTGTAGGGTTTTAGTCGTAATCCCAGTGAAAGACTTACAAACCCGAAACAGGAACCAAGTCATTGAATATAATATATTGATGGGTGTCGAATCCGTCAAAAATAAATATAAATTACAACTCACTACTAAACACAATTTAATTGTAGATAACATGCAAGAGGTTCGATCTATAGGGAGCAAAGGTATGACTTTTGTGAAAACTTATAATGACTGAAACACTTAGCTGAAAAATGGGGGTTTTGTTTAAATCAATACTGAAAAATAAATAAAACATATGATTGTCTTGATCAAGAATAATGCTCTTGGTCAAGACACAGATGATCAGACAAGAATCAACTATAAGAGAAATTCCTAGTAGAGGTCGGCAAGCTATGAGAGATGAGTTGCAATCATTGGCGCAAGAGTATTCATCTTCAATCTACAGAGTTGCTATAGGATCAAGGTATGTTTATGATCCCTCATTCCCTCTTGTATCAACACCTCCTCAGGTACGCTTAGAGATGATGCCTAACCAACCAGCACCTTGCTAGTTAAAGGGTTTATTGAGTTGGTTGATGAACGACTAGGGGAAGACAACTCCAGACTAGTATCCTCGGGCGTCAGTCGGGACTGGATCTGATTAACCTTTCATCCTACCATTTCGCGGATGTTCCGCTAGAGCGTAGGTGTCTACTTCGATCCTTTTAGTCAATAATCCATGGCCAAGAAGAATGACTGTTGCGTGATCTATTCAATCCTAGATTGATCAGGTCTAATATCAAACAGAAAACACATTAGAACTAATTGCGAGATCGATTAAATGTTGATTTAAAGAGTGATAAGATCGATTAGGTCTCATGTATACTCATGCTCAAGCTTAAAATGCCTCTACTAAGAAGGATGAACTTAGCTACTCACACTCATGATTGAAAGCAAAATAACAATGTATTAAGATAATAAAAATCCTTCATTGGCGAAGGAGCAGGGTGTATGTGAAAATGACGATAGAAAACCAGAGAGAAGATTCAAACCCAGCAACGGCGAACCCCCCCCTCAAAACCCTAGGAAGAGTATAAATAGTCCTCTCTTCCTAGAAAATAGCTAACGGCGGAAATAAAGGAAAATAAAATCCTAATCAACTCTATTGTATTTGAATTTCTCTCTTCCTCATAAAAGAATCCTATCATAACGAAAATAGCGCGGCGCATCTACAATCCGTCTGTGATTAATGCTATTCAATCGTCAGGGCAGGAAAGAATCATCTGTCAATGCCTGTGGTCCGCTATCTGTTCCATAGATTTCCCCAGGGTGATGGATTGGCTAAGCTCATTATGGGTACTTTAATTTTCAAACTTACTATTTCTGCTAGGGGTCTAGATTTAGAGTCTGTCAAATTGCATGAGTCTTGTGGTGTGAAGATTATGGATCTTAAAGATTTTGACCAAATGGGCCATTTCCATTTGGAAAAAGGCTATGTGCGTATTAATGTAGGTTTCACACCAGTTGAAGAACACATCTTTGGGAAGAAGTATCAGGGAGTCTACAAGCTAAAGCCAATCAAGCTCACTTAAGATGAACCTTCACCAGGCAAGAATGCAGATGCAGAATCTGCAGTCAATCTTGGCCAAGCCAGTGGCCAAGATGATGCCCCTAAACTTAAGTAGGAAGAAGAGCCACAGCTACCACAATGTGCCCAAGCCCTTCTTAATCAACAGAAAGCAATGCTGTAAATTTTCGTGGACAATCAGAACTTCATCCATGAGCAACAGATAGCAGCACATGATCAGCTCCAGAAGATCCTCGAGGCACAGCAGACCCAGTCCAAAAAGATCATAGATACCCTCAAGCATTGCGATAAGCTAATTCACACCGTGGACAAAGCCCACGTCAGTCTGCATAAGAAACTTGATGCATACATGGAGACAGATTCTTCAGGAGATTCGGAAGATGAAGCTCTAACGCCTACTCCTCCTCCAGGAAGTTCTGTAACAGGAGCACCTCCAACAAACTAATCACCCCCCATGTTGTTTCTTTCTTTTATTTTTGTTTTATTTTCTATTTTCTCTTCAATTTTTTCTTTTGAGTCCAACTCTAACACACATTGGAGACAATGTGTCTTTCAAGTGTGGGGAGAGTTTTTGTGTGTTTCTTGAGTGTATATGCATGTCTTTGTGTGTTTTTCTCTTACAGTTTGTTTTTATTTTTTTTAGATACTTTTAGGATGTCTTGGCCAAGGCACAAGCCAAGACAGTCTAGTGTTAGCCAGTAGAGTCTTTTGCATGATTTTTTTGTTTAATTTTTTGTGTGTTTCTAGTTAGGATTGCATGTTTTGTCATGTTCTATGTGTTTTCAAAAATCTGGACTTAACTTGCTCTTGACTCTACTTTCCCATTCACCTAGATATGAGGATGCTGCAATTTTTGACCCCATGCCATATTACTAGGGCAATAAACTGCGTTGACATATCCAATGCCTGCAAGAGTACGATTCCTGGTAATCTTTAAGCATCCTCTTTCCACATAACCATAAATTCTAGTGCTTAACACCAGAATCTGCAGTTAGGACAAGTCACCACTGTTTCACCTTGGAAAAATCCTTTTGACACAAAACTGCTGAGAAATAAAAAAGAAATTAAGCCTTGAATTGTGCCGCATTATGCTCTGGTATTCTTTCCTCAATAAGTTAGAATATCCAGAGAACTACTTTAGAAAAAGAAAACCAGTGACATTGGTGAATTTCAATTGTCTTGACATTTCTACCTCATCAAGTGGGAATATTCAAGAAACTACAAGCAAATCAATTCTAGTAAAAATGACAAGGCTAATGAAAAAAAAATAGTAGTTGTGAATCATAGGAAGAAAAGGAAGACAGTGGTTGTTTGTCTTGGTTTGCATGATTCTGCCATGGAGTACTTGGAATTTTTGATTATGTGGATTTGTGATGTTTGGGGTATTGGGTAGGCCTTAGTAATACGGAATTGGGGTCCTGAACTGAAGTGTTTGAATTATTCTGGATGATAGGGTTAATGGTTGATTGTAAGTGTTTGTCTTGATTTTTGTTTTCTTTGTGTGTTTTGTTTTGTTTTATTTAGAGTTAGAATGCTTGGGGGCAAGCATTGTTTAAGTGTGGGGAGATTTGATTAATCATTATTTTTATATATTTTTACCATTTAATTCTAGCAAATTGAATGGTAAAACTATTTAAACTGTCAAATTTCCTTACTTGTGCAGATATTCGTGGAGGTGGAGAGAATGGGAAACATGTCAGCTAAACAAACAAGCTATCTTAGCCGCAGGCTTAGCCAAGATTGCCGAGCTAAAGACGTGATGGGTGTGGAATCACGGAGCCGCATGTGGATTAGAGTGACAGTTGGATATGGACTGTCAAGACTTAGAGGCATCACAAAGTTAATATCATTTTCAACTTTATTTAAGTGAAGTTGAAGCTGCTTTAACAGCTGAGTATTGGTTGTAAAACCTTCTTGTAACTTCTTTTCTACTTTATCAACATGGGTTCATAACTGGGCAAGAGCTGTATTTTGAGTAATAGCGTTGTCTGTCTGCCAGTTGAGAACAACTTCTGCTGCGGAAATCTATTGTCGGCCACCTTCTGTATCTTTGGATATTGGTGTAGAGATTTTTGGCATCCATCTGTTTCCATAATCTTCAACAGTTTCCTATAGAAGGGGGAAATCTGTGAGTGAAAACATAAAAAGGTATTGTATTATCGGAAGTGGGGGATCCTTCTGAATCTCCTAAGGGTTGTCTGATAACAGGGTAAGGGGACAGGAAATGAAGGTGATGTGAAATATTTGACAAGATAATCAAATTTTTCGGAAGACTATCCAAGGGTGTCAATCTCGAGGTCGCCTTTGTCGTGGCATGCTGGGAGTTGTTTGCAATATCATCAGAATCGGCTGTGATAGAATCCCAATAGCAGTCATCACAATGACAAACATAAAAAAACCAGTGACCACGTTCATCCTTGAACATATAGATTGGATTGTCGTCATTGCTAAAATGTAAAATGGGTGGCTCACTTGGTACAACATAACCAAGGGATATCTCCATCATAGGGTCATCTGGAGATATAGGTTCCGTCATCATTTGAGTGTGAAAAATAACAGGTGGTGAATGTTCCTTTTCTTGAACGAACTAGATGGTAACAGCACCATCGCTAGACTTTTTAAATCTGGGCTCACTAGATTGGATGGGTCGAGAATTTTCATGGAGTTTCTCATAGTTGGTGACCCATGTATCTGGTAGTAGCTTTATGAGCTCCGATTGAGATAGCTGATGAGGAACATGGATACGTGTAGGAGTGTTGAATGCATTCTGAGCTAAGTCAAGAACATGATTCTACACCCGGTAGACCATTTGATAGTGGAGAGTAGCAATGATAGAATTGGCAACTTGAGGGGCTCTAATAATTTGAAGTTGAACTTTAAGTGCGCCAAGCAGTTTATCATCTTTGAGGGACATATTAAAATTAGGGAATAGAGTGACAAACACAGTCCTTGCATTAAGTGTAGTCTCAATGTTTTCGATACACGCATGTTGATACTCTAAAAATCGGGTGTTGAGAAGAGCAATTTTGGTTGTAATGGGTCGGCACACTTTCTTTTATTTATTGCCTTGTTGGGCCAGGAATCTTGGCCCAATAACCAAGCCAAGCAATGGCGCCGACGACCAAGGGCCACACCAAGCGAAAAAATAAACGATTAAGATGACCAAAACCAAGCCAACAACAATAGCAGTTCAATCAACCAAAAACAGCAACGCAATTAAGCCCAAAACAGCATGTAATTTACGAAATAAAGCAAGCAAAATTAATTAAACAAAAGCTTGGAAAGTAAACCAAAACGCACGTAATTGAACGGATCAAAGCAGCGAAATTAACTTGAAATAGAGGAAGCAATTGATCGAATAAGATAGCAATAATTAATTGAAAATAAAATAGAGGTAATTGATTTAATTGAAAACATAGGTAATTAATTAATTAGAATGCAATAATTAAATAAATTGAGCAGTAGTTGATTGAAAGCAATAAAAGGATTGATCCTTGATGACGAGCAATTCAGAATGAGGAATTAGATAGCAAGAGTGCGTCCATTCCTCCCTTTTCTGTTGATGGTTGAGGAGTATTTATAGGCGAGGGGTGCGCATGGGCGTCGCGGGCGTGAGGCCCAACGGCGAGTGGCGATGAGCAGTGGTGAGCAAGTCTGGGTTGTGTGGCTGAGGATGGATGGAAGCTTTCGTGATGGGAGGTTCGTGATGATGAATTTGCTGGGGAGCGATCGAGGACGACTTGGGAGGTAAGTGAGTCGGTTGTGGAGGAAAGGTGACGAGGTTGAGGGCCGCTTAATCTATTTGACACTCACTTTTCAAACAGATCAACGGTGGAGATGAAGCTTGATTAAAAGGGTGGGTTAATTCACTTATTCGGTTCTAGCTAATGGTATGAGCAATCTCGTTTGAAATAAATAAAAGCTTGAATCAAATATTACCAAATTTAGTATAAAATGAAACAAAATAAATAGTAGATACAATCTATGGCTCGAGAATACTCGCTCGGAACCGATAGAAGTTCGAACGGAAAAAATGCTAAAGCAAAGTGAACTAAACAAAATAAAATGAAATGACGCGAAATAAAATAATAGCAGATAATATATCGTTAATAAATGAAAGTGTTCGACCTACGGTCCGAAGAATCTTGCTTGGGACCGATAGAAGTTCAAACGAAAAAATAATAAAATATGCAAAAAAGGAAATGACACGAAATGACATAAAACAGAAAAATAAATAGCAAATGATCGACGATAGATAGAAATACGATTTAAAAGGGTTGATAATGATAAGTGATAAAAATGTAAAAAATGCGTCAAAAATTTAATTTGCTAAATTTATAAATTAAAGGTTTTTTTTCTACTTTCAAGTATTTTTATTATTTTTAAAATGTGTTATTATGAATTGTATTTGTTTCAAGTTAAAAATACTTAATGTAACAAGTAATGGCCACGTGCAAGTCATAGTTGTTAGGTTAGAGGCTAACTTCATACCGAAGAGTGTGATTGTCTTGTAAAACAAAATTAGGGAGGTAAAATGTAATTTCAGAAGAGGAGTGGAGGTCTCTAATTTTCAAGAATAGCTAATGAGACAACTCAAATCTCGTCAAAAATACGAAATTTTGATTTAGAGTCCGTCAAAAAGTTAAACGAACCAATGACGATAAATGCAGAATTTTGACAAGATTGACCATCGAATACATTTTTAACGACCGCACCTGTCAGAGATCTTTCAAAAACATGTGGTCGTCGATAGTTTAGTAGAAACACGCGATGTTTTGATTAAGGTTGTCCAAAAATCCCGATACCCAAATTTTTGATTTTTTCGACCCGAAATTTTACAATTTCGGTTCGGGAAGTTCGGATATCGGAATTCTCGATACCCGAAATTAAAAGTCGGCTCGGAACGGAATGAATTTTCCTAAGTTCGGGTATCCGAAATACCCGAACTTAGGAAAATAACAGGTAGGGGTAGGGCTGGACTAAATTCATTTCACGGGTTAGGGTTATCTCCTTTTCTCTCCTCTCTCGACTCTCACTCACTCCCATCGACGATCATCTTCTGCCTCACTTCACCTCCAATCTATGGATCCATCAACCGAACCCTAAAACACCATCATCTTCTTCCTCACCTCTATTGACCGAACCCATAAAACACCATCGTCTTCCATCGTCTTCCTCAATCGACCGACTGAACAATCTCGCACCATCAAAGTACTTCCTCCCTTCTGTTTCTCTCTTCTTTTTCATGTTAATTCTTTCTTGTATTCCTTATTTGATTGGATTTTTTTCATGCTACTTGATCAATTTGGTACATGTTGTTTCACTTTTCTGTTTAGTTGAAATGCTTCTTGTGGATTTGAAATGCTTAGTGTGACCTGGGTTGTTGTAATTGTTGGGTTGTTCTATTTTAATTCATGGTTTGGGTACTGGGTAGTGGTAAGTTGCGTGAGTTAGTGTGTGGTTGTGTGGTTGTGTAATGCTCTATTATTTAATCATTTTGGCTTAAAAACTTAAAACATTTGTGGTTGTATTGGACGTGCAATTTGAAATCTTGTACCCTATTGGATTTTACAATGAAGCAAATTGTACTAACCTTTTGTGAAGTTACAAGTGGCATGAATGATTGTAATTCTCCAGTCAGGTTCTTTATATGTGATCCATATTTGAATTTGAATCAAAGGTTTTGTATAATGAAAATCATAAGCTACAGTAGGACATGGATAATAGACACATGGTTTCATGGCTTCCAGTTCATAACTGGGTAGAATATTAGAGAGTTCATTTCATAAATGTTGTTTCTTTTTCATTTGTTGAAGATTAATCTTTGCCAACACTATACATCATCTAGTCTGCAGAGTTGGAGGTTTTAGATCTGTGTTTTTTTAAACGGTTGTCAACAGTCAACATCTAAATTGCAGTTTAGAAATTTCATAATTTGTTATTCTAACTTGATTTTCTGTTTTATTAATTAGAAAGAAGATGTCTGATAACATAGGAGATATGGATGTGGTAATGCAAGACAAACAACAAGCAGAAGCTGCGGCAAATACACAAATGCAACCTGCAGCGCCAGCTACTGCTACAGTAAAGAAAGAGAAGAAAAGGAAGAAGATTGTTGGAAGATCAGTGGTGTGGAAGCAGTTTGCAAAGCACCAAAATGAGTATGGAGAATGGAAAGGTACCTGTATATACTGTCAAACTATTATTGCATGTGATTCTAAGGTAGATGGTACAACTAGCATGAGAAATCACATGAAAAGGTGTAAAGAGGTACCCCATTCTAATGGCCCTAGGCAAATTGAATTGACAACTTATGTGAATCCTGATGGTAGTAAGACTGTAGGACCTTGGAAGTTTGATCAAGAAGCTTGTAAGAGGGCTTTAGCACTAATGATAATTGAGGATGAACTTCCTTTTAGGCTTGTAGAGGGTGCAGGGTTTAGGAAGTTCATGGAAACTGTGCAAAATAGGTTTGTAGTGCCTTCTAGGAACACAATTAGTAGGCTTTGTTATAAGTTGTATGTTGATGAGAAGCTGAAATTGAAAGGATTTTTGATGACTAATTGTGAAAGGGTTTCTATTACCACTGACACCTGGACATCCATTCAAAGGATTAACTACATGGTTAGTTGCTCACTTTATTGATAATGACTAGAATTTACAGAAAAAAGTGTTGAATTTTTATCCAATCACTAGTCATAAAGGTGATGCTATAGGAAAGGCTATTGAGAAATGTTTGATTGATTGGGGAATTACTAAGGAGTTTACAATCACTATAGATAATGCTAGCTCAAATGACTTAGCTGTTGCACACATTAGGAAGAGAATGAATCAGTGGGGTACAAGTATTTGTGAGAGGGAGTTTCTTCATGTAAGGTGCATAGCACACATAGTGAATTTGATGGTATTGCATGAGCTGACCACTGTAGGAACCTCAATCATTAGGATCAGAGAGGAAGTAAGGTACATTAGACAATCTCCATCTAGATTGTCTAAGTTTAAGGAGTGTGTAGAAAGAGAGCATGTTGGCTCTAAATCATTGTTGTGCTTAGATGTGTGTACTAGGTGGAACTCCACCTATTTGATGTTAGAGTCTGCATTGAAGTTTGAGAAGGCCTTTGAGGCATATGAGGATGTGGATCCCTTCTACAAGATTGAGCTTGTGATGAGGGAAGAAAAAAGAAAGAATAAAGGAAAGCAAAAATCAAATGATGATGATTTGGCAGATATTCTAGCGTTTGATGATGAGGCATATCCAGAGGATGATGGTGTTGAATATGTGAATGCAAGAACTGATGGTGGTGGAGGTGGTGTACCAAAAGAAGGTGATTGGGTGAATGCGAGAAGATTGTGTCACACCTTGAGGTATTTTTATGATTTAACTTGCTTTGTGTCAGGCTTTAAGTATGTTACTGCAAATGCTTATTTTGATCAAGTATCTAATGTGGCTTCCATGTTGAGAGGTTGGGAGAAAAGTAGTGACATAGAACTTAAGAGATTGGCAGAAAAAATGCATGCGAAGTTTGATAAGTATTGGGGTAATGTGGCTAAGTTTAATACTCTTCTTTATATTGCTGTTGTGTTTGATCCAAGAAAGAAGATGGATTATGTGGCTTTTTCTCTGTTAGATGTGCATGGGGAGTTTGTTGGGAAAGAGTTGGCAGAAAAAGTGAGGAGGGATACAGAAAGAATATATGTAGGGTACTGGGAGTTGTATAAGAAGGGAAAAGAACATGGTGTTGTAGGTGATACTGATATGGAGAAGGGAGGGTGTAGTGGAAGAGAAAGTATTTGTGAGGTGTCTGTAGACATAGCTTCTGAGTTGATCAGTGCTAGAGAAGAAAGGTTTAAGAGGTTCAAGGAAGCTAGTGGTGGAGGTTCCCTCCAAATCAAGTCAGAACTGGAATCTTACTTGCAAGAGAGTGTTATTGAAGGAGGCAAATCTTTTTCCATCTTGGACTGGTGGAAAAAGCATGCTCCAAGGTTCCCTGTTCTTTCTAAGATGGCAAAGGATGTACTATCTGTCCAAGTTTCCACAGTGGCATCTGAATCTGCATTCAGTACTGAAGGACGAGTCCTTGACCCTTTTAGGAGCTCCTTGACTCCAATGGTTGTGTAAGCCTTAATATGTGCACAAGATTGGTTCAGGACATCAAGACAATCCATGAAACTTGAAGAGGACCTTGCTGACCTTGAACAATGGGAAAATGGTAAAAAAAATTCAATTGAGTTTTGGCCATTTATTGTCTACGTTTAATTACTCATATTTTCTATTTCTTGGAATACTTTAGTTTTTAGAATACTCTCAAATGTCAGTAGAGACCACCGTTATAGAAATTTAGATGCTTGGAGTCACTTGCTTGGACTATAAAATGGCAGTGGAGGTGTGTGCAAACTCATTCAATTTTTTTGGAATTCACTTGCTAATTGCACTTGCTAATAGTTGATTTTGTTCTTGTTTTATGCTAGAAAATTATCCTCTAATGTTCTTTTTATGATTTTATGTGTAATGGAGATCACTTGCTTGCTTGGACTAAAATTTGCAGTGGAGAAGGGAGTTTGTATGGTTAATTTGTTGGTGATGATATGTTGTTGTTGTTATTGCTGTTTTTGCCTTCAAAATAACTGGTTGTTGTGGTTGATTGATCATTGACTGAGACTTGAGATGGTTGTTGTGTTCTTTGCTTAATTTGTTGAAAAATTTTGTTGGAAAATTTGCTGGACAATTTGATGGAAAATTTGTTGGAAAATTTCTAAAAAATTGGTTTACATTATTGTAAATTGATCACAATTTCGGAAATTTCAAAATTGTGATTCGGAAATTCGGGATCGGGATTGGGTTTTAAAACTTCGAGATCAGGAACAAAAAAATTAATTTCGAAATATCCGAATTTTTAAAAGTCGAGTCTTGAAATTCCCGAAGACCCGACTGGGCAGCCCTAGTTTTGATAGGATGCACACCTATCGAAACTATTTGTAAGCAATTATTTAACTTAATAAAAAACTCAAGCCCCACACCTTTTTAAATTGTATAGGCAGTAGTAGACTTGATTAATGGATGGGTTGGACTGAACTTGGGCTAAACTGTGTGTGCTCATTGTTTTTTTCCTGAAACCCAACCCCAATCCCAGCCTAGCTCGTCCTTGGACTTTAATTTAAGGTCTTAGCCCGACTGGATAAGCTTTGGGGTTTTATTTTTTTCCCAATTATGAGCTAGAAATTTGGAGAACAATACAATTTCAAACTTTTTGCAAAATCCATATCATCAGAGTCCAATACGCAAAATAAGATCTACAAAAGGCATAGATTCATCATCTACGAAATTCCAATTCGATCTTGTACCTGAAATCCATAATGAATAACAAGCACACATAATTTAGTAAATCAGAAAGTTAGACATGAAGTATCACACTTTACAAAATCACTTCTCAAAAATCTATGTTTTTTCATGATATCTTGATTTATCATCTCATTCCAATTCAATCTAAAATATGTCACTAAAAAGTTATTAATTAATCATAAAAATATAAAGTTAAACATTTATCAAGAGACAAGACACAAACAAATAACCAAAAAATACAAGACAAAATACGAAAATCTAATTTTATTATATGAAAGGGATGCATTGACTGTACACACTGATGAACATCTAATTTTGGACTTCAATCTTGTTCACATGGTGTGTTTAAAAGGCAAGATATTTTCATGCTAGGTTAATACGCCCAGGGTTCCAATTTTTTGCCATTTTTATTTTAGTCAACCCCAATTCTTTTTTTAAATTTTTTGGGTCCCAAACGTTATATATGTTACTTCATTTAAGTCCTAATTATGACAAAAACTACTAACGAATACAAACTCCGTTAACTATACAAACTCCGTTAACTATACACATGTGATATTTTTTAATATATTTTTTACTGACGTGGCATTCCATGTCATATGCCACATCATCATTTTTAAAAAAAATCAAAAAATTAGAAAATAAAATTCAAAAAAGGCTTGAAAAAAATCCAAAGAATATTTTTTTGATAAATAAATGTTTCGAAAAAACATCAAAAAATATGATTTCAAATTGAAAAAAACATACAAAAAATTGTACAAAATTTTGAAAAATCAAGAAAATAATTTTAAAAACCAGTAATGTTTATGTAATAAATTTCAACACTTCCTCCCTAATCAGAAATTATTGCAAAATAAATTTAAAAAATGCAAAAAATAAGAAAATATTTCAGTGAGCTATTAGCACTCTCACTTATCTACTTACACTCTTCTTATTTTCTTTATAGATAAAAATACCCTAATTATTCTAATAACTAAAAGATAAATTGCTAATTAAGAAAACACTGGTCGAAAATTGTAGAACTTTTATTTTCTATACTTACAATTTTGCAATAGTTAAGTTTGGATAACCATTAATTTATCATCATCAATATAATCACCGTTAATTGAGAAATATCATTGGTGCCGCAAATACCAGAATAAACGATTGCCCAAGTAAGATTTTTGTCGACAAACAATAAAATTTATAGGAGGATAATCTTGATAGTTTAGTATGATCTTCAACAGGTATATGTTGAAACTGATTACATAAATATTACTGGTTTTTTAAAATTTTGTACAATTTTTTTTATTTTGAAATTTTTATTTTTTTATTTTTTTATTTTTTTACGAAACATTAACTTTTCAAGCGGACTCATTGGATCATGATATTTTAGTATGATCTTCAACAGGTATATGTTGAAACTGATTACATAAATATTATTGGTTTTTAAAATTATTTTCTTGGTTTTTTAAAATTCTGTACAATTTTTTTTATTTTGAATTTTGAATTTTTTTTTTTTTTTACGAAACATTAATTTTTAATTTTGAGGTTTGGGCTGGGTAGGAGAAAGAAACCCAAATTCGACCCTTCTTTCCAAGCGGACTCATTGGATCATCCCTCCATTAATCGCGTCTAGTAGGTCTGAGTCTCTTTTTTTTATTGTGTTTATCATAAAATTATATTAATTCCCCGTTTGTTTTGGAAAAATAATTTGTTTGAAAAAAATATTTTCTTTAAAATCTGTTTTCCTGAAAAACAGATTATTTTCTGTTATTTGGTTGTTTAGCTGGGAAATATTTTTTAGTATTTGGATGCAACAGAAAAGTTATTTTCCTGTACTTTATATAGTATCTTTTTTTGGGTAATTTATGAGATAAAACGTTATGCACATTTCAACCAAATCTTTAAATCGAGCATATATTTAAGATTATGATAGCATAATTAATAATAAACTTTATAGTTTACAAAATTTCTACTTAATTCGTCATAGTTTAAATGATTGCAAAAGTTTCAATTTTTACTTTTATAATAGTTTAAAAAATCAAATAAAATAGTAACAAATAGTAAAAAATTATAAAATTTGGTAAAAAATGTAACAAATATAGTAGGATCTACAGCAATGAAAAAAAATAGTTTCAATTTTAATTACAATTTTTTTAATTTTTTTTATAAAGTGGGCTCTTATGTTTTTTTTTCCCTCAAATTTGAATATTTTTCTGAAATTTTTTAGATATATTTTTTGAAATTTTTAGCTACTACAAAAATTTAAATTGCAATTTTTTGAAAACTATAAGGTTGACATTGCAAACTTTTAAACCATATGAATTTAAGTGAAATATTTTACAAACTATATAGTTTTTTATGTAGTTTACCCTTCATTTCAGATATATATTTCTACATTAATGATTTAATATTAATATGAAACTTCTAAATTAATTCAAAATATATTTAAATAATTTTAAAATTGTTTGTTTCATATTTTGAAAAAAGAAAACCACGAATAACTCATGAATAGTATAAAACTCATTTATAAAAAATTAAGGAAAAGAAAAAAATGGATATATAATTACTAGATGAAAATTATGTTTTTGTAATTTTTAATTTATTTTGTTCAAGACATTAAGTAAGAAAGACATTAAGTAAGAAGATTGAGTTTTGGTGATGAAAGAGAAAATAAAAAGATGAAGAGAAGAAAGGTTTGGCTACTTATTTTTCATGAAAAATAATTTATTTTGCATTTTCCACTAACAAACACGCGAAAATATTAATCAGACTTTCATTTCCTACCACTTACTTCTTTTTTGTTTCTATTTCCCAGGAGCCAACGGTAACATTTTGTTTTTGGGAAAACCTCACTTTCCTTGGTCAAATCTTAATAAAATCTCCCCAATTACATGCGATTGATTCTATTATTTGAATAAGCTATCTGTAGCCTAAAAGTTAAAACAAAGTAAATAGTAGAAACCCTTCAAGAAACAAACTAGAGCCAAAACCCATCGATCATCGATGGCTGCCTCTACGCATGACGAAGAAGAAGAGTACAGCCAAAGTAGCGGTGGATCCGACTCCGACTATGGTTCCGATGAGGACCCAAATTACAACATCCTCGAGGAGACTCAAAGCAGGCTTTCAAGCCTCTCCATCAAGCAGAAATCAATTTCACGGAGGTTAGTGTGTTCAACCATTATTGAAAAGTGTTTTAATTTTTTTTTTTTTTTTACTGTGCCCATTAATAATCAGATGTTTTTTTGTCATGTACTTTAGTATTGGTAAAGGTACGAATGTTGGGGAAGAAAAAGTTGATGAGAACAGTTTTGAGAAAGTTCAAGAGATCATCATTGCAGGTTAGTACCTACCTGATTATGTCATCATGTATGTTTCTTTTTTTCTTTTCTTGTTTCTGTTTTTTCCCCTAAAAGTTTATAGGTAAGAGAATGTTTATACGCACACATTATGATAGCTTTTATGAAATTGCAGTGTTCATGCCTGAAATGTGATGTTGGGCACAAATTAGTTTTTATGCGTTTGGGTTGTTCATGCCTGCAACAATTACTTTGGCTGGGGAGTTTCTTTAATGCGCAAATTACGATAGCTTTTATGCGTTTGGGTTGTTCATGCTTGAAATGTGATTTTCGTATCACATTGTGGTGGCAGCTGGGGAGATAGGAAGGCTGAAAGTAGAGCAATGTAAGGTTTATTTGCGGAAGAACGGATTAAGACTGAGTGGCAATAAGGAGACGCTCATTCAGCGTATAAAGGAGCATCAAGAGTAAGATTTTCCACTTCTCTTTTCCGGTACCCATGATTTCTAAATTTAGGTTGATTTCTTTTTTATGCAATTTCAGGATTTTGAATGGTGAAGGAGAGGATAAATATCCAGTATCTAGCTTTGTTATAAGTTGTAAAGGTAAACGCATCAGCTTTTGAATTCGTTGACCTATTTGCATATGACGAACAAGAGAATGAAACTGGTCATATCCCATTAAGTAATTTTTGTATGGCCAAAGATTTCTCTAGTTCAAATTCATAAATTCATCAACTTGCATTGTTTCTCTTGCATCATACTTTCATGCTTATATAATTTAATGAATGCGGCAATTAATGCAGGTGATGCATGTACAGGCGATGTCGTAATGTTTGAGCAGAATGTTTATGAAATGTAAGCCTCTAATATGTTCTTCGCAACAGAAACTCTGTTTTCACCTCAGAAAATTGTCATTAGTTTAGGTTTTCATCTTCATGACTTCATAAGCTGTTTAAACAACCTTTGATTATGTTGCTTAACAGAGTTTGGCCAGATAATTTTACTACATTGAACTACCTTATCATTGTATTTGATGAATTATCCTTTTCTAATTTTCTCAGGTTTAACATTGCGTCACGTAGTGCTAGTGGTCCTCCTTGTGGAACACGGGTCGTTGCAGGTCGAATTGTGAAGGAAAGCTACGGTGCTGCCAAGCAACAACATACTTTCACAGTGAGTCAAATGTAGAATATAATTTAGGGCAGTGGATTGAGATTACAACAATGAGTGTATAGAAGGTCTAATCCTGATTTTACAAATCATTTAGCGTTTCTGGAGTTTGTAATTTGGTTTACCATCCAGAAATAGTGAACAAATGCTAACACATTGCTTACCTGATCAGATAGAAGTCTTGTGGAGTAAAGGGGAGAAGGCACTTCCACCACTCCATCCCCTGCTAATAAAGGGTCGGAACCTATACCGATTGACGACATTGAGACAGGTTTGTTATTCTGTAGTACATCACTTTTCTGTTATGAAAGAGATGAAGAAACAGATATATTGATCTCCCATTACTAATTTCGTTGCCATTTCAGAAATGGAAAGATGAAGGGGAGAGGCAAAAAATTCTGACGGAAAAGCACTTGAGGGGTTCTCTTGCTAGGTCTGATAGAGAAATCAGAATCCAGGGAAAGGAAAAGAGGAAAATGCTAAGGGAAACGAGGTATTTTGATTTAATTTCAGTCATAATTATTGGAAGGATTAAATACATCAACTCCGCAACTGATTGCATTCTTGATTGTTTTGTACCTTAGGGCCATGAAAAGACAGGAATCAGAAATGAATAGGTCTCAGACAAATCCAACCATAGTAGGAAATATGGGAAAGCATGCTCAACAAGGTCCTTGTTCTGATTTGAGAAAAATGGCACTCAGAACTCAATTACCTGAAAAGATTTCAATTCTTACACACAAGTCAGAAGCTAATCCTATGGGTAAAAATCTAGCAGCTCAACATTCAGGGTTATCCACTGTTGGAGTGAAAACAGAAAGAAGATCACATCAGGCGGTATTTCCACTTCCAGAATCTGAACCTTCCATTGTGGCATCTAAAATTTTCAATGGACACCACAAGCAGCAGCAAATTCGAACTCGAAATGCAGATTCCATCAAACCAACGGATTATATTCCTCTGGAGTCAAGTTTAACTGCTGCATCCAGGAGACAGGTCCTTCCCCGCAATTCATTTCAGCAACACACAGGTGATACTTTTGGGGCCATGTCATCCAACTCCTATCGGGATGACCTTTTTTCTCATTTCAACAAGTACTCTGGCACTGGTTCGCATGGTGGATCATGGAAGGAGAACCGTCATAGGGAGCCACTGACAAGCATTAATCAGGAAAGGAGTCAGACACATTGGCAACCATCGAGAAGTGCGAACCCTCCTGCTCCAGTGAGATTGCAGCACAGACAAGGCTACCAACAACAGCAGCAGCTGTGCAAATATTATCCCCAAGGAAGATGTTATTATGGTGATAACTGCAAATTTTCACATGACTGAGAGAGGTAAAATGGCTTAGGAGCGCCAAGAAAAGTGGTAGCCTTAGGTTACAGTTTTGATGATTTATGAATATCAAACTCTCTGGTTGCGCGAATACTATATACTCCCTCCACATTTTTATAATTGCCTTTTTAGCATTTTGGATTCAAATTAAGTATTGTTGTGCTAATGACGATTTTGCCCCTAGCCCTCACTCCTATTTACGAGCGTGCCATTGATACTCCCTCCTTAACGCCAACACCTTCCTATCCTGCTCGCCTCTTCCCTCTTCTCCGCCTCCCCAGATCTAATCATCCACGTTTCTGCAATGTCACTTTTTCACATCCAAAAAAAAAGAAAGCAAAGCAAGCAAGAATAATAACAACCCATCAAGATAGAGAAAAAAGAAAGAAGAAATGGAATGCTTTCGGCCTAAAAATTCCAAAACCTCCTCTGCTACCACCACCACGACATACCAAGAACCCAGTTAATCCAACATAACAAGAACCCAATTAATCCAATCCAATTTCAATCCAAATTAATTCACATCCTCACCCTCAATTCCAATTTCAGTCCCAATTAATCCAATCAAATTTCAATCCCAATTAATTCACATGATCACCCTCAATTCCAATTTCTTGTCTTCTATGACGCCTTGAAGCGCCAGGACGTGGACGCCGTGCACCAGATACTAACCCACGACCTCGAGTGGTGGTTCCACGGCCCTCCCTCTCATCAGTTCTTGATGCGACTTCTCACTGGCGAGAACGACACGCGTTTCGACTTCACTCCACAATCCATCACCGCCTTCGACCCCACATTCATCGCTGAAGGTTGTGACTCCAACCGCTGCCCCACTGCCATAGCAACAACCAACACCACCGGCGAGGAGGAGAGGCGCGAACGAAAGGATAGGAGAGTGGAGGGCGTGGTTGTGGAAAAGGGCAGAGTAGTAAACTCAGGTGTCAAAAAGCAAGAACGACATTTAGGCCCCGTTTACTTCGGAGAAATCTCGTTTCCAAAAAAGTACTATTTTTCTAAATTTTGAATTTTTTCATTTCCATCCGAAAACTGAAAAACGTGTTTACTTCGCACTTTTCTAAAATTTTCCAAATTTGAAAAACTGGAAAACGTGTTTACTTTGCACTAATTTCCAATTTTTAGAAAAATGGAAATGTGTTTGGGCGTCATGACGCTTGATCCTGGGCATAATGACGCTTGAGCCTCGAAGTCATGACGCTTGATATTGGGCGTCATGACGCTGACTTAATTTTGATATAACCCATAACTACTGTTTGGGGGCGTCATGACGGTGGGATGTTTTCGCAAAACCATCACTTCTATTTGGGCGTCATGATGCTGGGATGTTTTCACAAGAACCCATCACTTCTGTTTGGGGCATCATGACGCTTGAACCTGGGTGTCATGACGCTCGGATATTTTCGCAAGAACCCATCTCTTTTGTTTGGCGTGTCATGACGCTTGACGCTTGAGCCAGGGCGTCATGACGCTAGTATGATTTTTGAAAAAAATCATAAATTCTATTTGGGGTGTAATGACACTGATATATATATCATCAATCTATTAATATTCCATTACATATAAATATATTAATTCATCTCTAAGTTGTATAAAATATTAACCAAAGGACTCTCTAGAACTGAGCAAATGAAGCACAACATCATCTCTAAGTAATTGAAAAGAATAACCTACCTATATACAAACATCTGGAAATTAGAAGGAACATGAAAAGCCTCTAAAATAGAATAAAATTATATAATTTATATCTTTATGTAGGCTTCATTAACTGACAGCTAATTATTGTCATGGAATTTGGGTTCATTGAGAGCTAGAAACAACATATCATCAATTCAACACCCAGTGAATGATCACAGAAGTTGACAAACATAGCTTACAGATCTCGTCTTATAATACAGTTTTGGCTCATGACCTAGTACATCAAAAGAGAATAGCACTTGTCCACAGCAAGTAACACTAAAGTTAATGTAGCAATGCATGTAAAAATCTAATTGAGGGGCATAAAATAAAATCTAATACAAACTGTACTGTTCTGTACTCTAATTCTTGCAATTTCTTGACTAATCTTTCAGTCAAAACAGCTGTGCCACATAGGGTAAACCATACTGACAGTTTTTAACCACAATGCCATTTTCACAACAAAGTAAATTGCTTTAAACTATACAAAGGGGAAGCAAAAGCTGACACCCAGCACCATTGTTGAGCTTTCAGTTTCTCTGCATGGGAGTTTATTGGCAGCAGCAGGATCCTTCCTATATACCTACACATTCAAACAAGAAAGAACTTAGTCAGAAGAAAGGAGCTTCAAAGCAGGGAATGATGCCGGTGCAAGATGCAGCTCATAGCACATGGAAATTTCCATGTACAGGAACATATGGATACAGAGTATAGAGGATGCTCATTAATCAAAACCAGAGTATAGAACATGTTTAGATTCTTGAATCAATCAGGATACAAATACTTCAGCATAGTTTCAATAATCAAAACCAATACTCCCAACATGGAAAAGTAAATAAAGTTTTACAAAAACTGCACTAGGTTTCACAAAAAACAACACTTCTCTTCTGATCTCACAAAAAACATTAAAGCAAAAGCACATGATTAGGTAATAATGTGCAAATTAAACCAAATATAAGTCGGGACCAGAGAAATTCATGCTTAGAAGTGATATCTATTTCCACTGAACAACAGCAACAACAATGAAACAGTAACGTACTCCCAGCTAATTAAACGGAGAAAAATAGCTCAAAAAACAGTTCCACTAATACAAGAAATTCATGAGTTCACCTCTTTGGTTGTTTCACAGGATGGCATCAATTAACTTGCGACTTTGCTGTTTGAAGCATTTCCACTATTAGAGTCTTCACATCCCTAGTATATACAAGAAAGGAAACCAAATCACACAACACGATCAAACAGGAAGAAGAAGCACAAGTACTTCCAATGACTGCATGCAGCAATTGTTTTCATCCGTATTTGCACAAAAACCAAAAGTTCTCACTGAGTACAGAACTAAATGCAAAAAAGAAGAAAATGGAAAGGTGCAACAATGGATACATCAATAGATTACAACAATAATAAACTGACCCTGATACAAAATATCATATGAAATATAATAGCACTTGTCCACATCAAAAGAGAGGACGAGGTTGAAAAATTCAAATTTTGAGAACCACAGCTAAACATTCTCAAGAAATAAACCACAAATTCTTACCGAGGACAAGAACCATCGACTGCACTAACCCAATCGTCATGTAAAGAAGGCTCCTCTTCTTTCCTTGGCACCACAGCCTTAATGTATTCAATTTCCAGTATTTTCTCCTGTAATATGTGCCACATTGTAGTTAGTGGATCATAAAAAGCAAAAACAGAAAAATCCATCATTCTTGTAGGCTGTAGCTATATGTTCACTAACTGAAACAGAGATGAGTTAAATTACAGCGGAAATTCCCTTGGCGAGAAGAAACTGCTCGGGTGGCATACGAACAAGCTCCCCATCGATTAGAAAATCAAACGGCTGAGACTCCCACTCAGGATTCCCTGCCCATCATAACCACCACCCACCCCAAGTCAAACTAGGCAAACAAAGCTCAAATGATTAAAACTCCAATAAAACAATAACAAAAAGCCCACACCAAAGGCATATACACCATCAAAGTAAAACACTTTAGAAGAAAACACAAGCAAATGAACCAAAGTAAAACGCTTCAGAGAAGAGAGTAATGATGTTACGGGCATTGAGGAGAGAGTTGAAAAATGCAAGAATACCACTTAAAGACAACACCAAAATAAATAAATAAAACCCACTTGGCAAATCCCATCGAAAATCAACAAAACACAAATAATCCAGAATTGGTTTGTCACAGTAGCTAAAATTCTCGACCAATTTAACCCAAAATAAGAACGAAACGCAGCAAAAACGAAACGTGTAGAACAGCAATGAGGCAGAGAAGGTAAGAGATGGAATTACCTGAAGAACCGCAGAGGGAGACTGGACAGTGGGCAGCTGAAAACTGAGAAGAGCCCAAGATGCCTAATTGAGACCTTCATACCAGTCCCCTCACACCCACCACACTTCATTGATTCCCCAGATTGGGACCCTTTTCTGGTATTTCAACCAATCATACCAATGAAACTTCTCCAACGCCCACTCGGATTCGCTCTGGTTCATCGCTCCAGTGATAGAGACGATCGACGTTGGAGACGATCGGAGATGGAGACGAAGAAGAAGAACGGCTGCGTTGAGGTTAGGCTTAGCAGAGGCAGATGAGAAGAAATGAGGGCATCGTGTGATAAGAAGAAGAAAAGGCAAAATTGGGTTTTAAAAAAAATCATTTAATGGTACTGTTTAGCTAATTGGAAACGCGTCTTTCTCATTTGGAGTGGAAAAATGGAGAACCCAATTTGTGCCCTCTCCAAATTTGTTCATAAATGAACAGTATGGAGGTTTTTCATTTTTATTCGAGAATGAAAAAATAAGTCAAGTAAACACATTCTCTATTTTTTCGTTTATTTTTTTAAAAATTGGAGATTTTTTTGGAAAAACTTCCGAAGTAAACGGGGCCTAATTTTTTTAGTTTCAGAAACGACAATTATAAAAATATGAAGGGAGTATTAAAAAAAAAATTCATTTTTTAGAATATACAAACTACACAATACGAAATTATCACAAGTTACGAAAAATATTAAAAAATTCTTAAATGGAGAACTTAAAAGAAGCGTACAAATGGCTCGATTTTGAAGAACATATTTTCTTGTAAAATATTACGATTTTATGATGATACTTGTGCCTTTATAGCATGAAGCACCAAAATGCAATGGTTATTCCAATTGCGTTTCGGTTCTAAAAAAATGAGTGGTTGATGTAAAATCTCAAAATGAAGTGTTTACATAGTTAATGAGACTTTACACATTTTGTAACTCACATCTCTTCAAATTTTATAGGTTAGAAGACGTAAATTTTCATTAAAAATAAATAAATTGTCATTAATGTAAATAAATCATATTAATGGGAAAAAAACTCTTTAAATTTGAGAATTATAAAACATAATTAATATTTGACATTGCCAAATATCAAAATATGAAAACTTAATAAATGACACATCTCAAATTAAGAGGATTTCATGAATCCTATTTATTCAAGTTTCCACCACATTCTTTTTATATTTACATAGATTTAGTTACTAAGAATAATAAGAATGATTAATTGGTAACTTTTGCTAATAAAATCACCTCAATTAGAAAAATTAAATATCTAACCCTTTAAATGTTAATAATCATGTGTAGCTCAGTTTAGTTCCTACAAAGTAGACACATAAGCGTTTTGAGTTTGAGTCTCCTTGTCAACATTTATATCTATGTAAAAAGAATAACTATTTGTCTAACTCTTTATTTCTAAAAAAATGTATAAATTATTCTTGGAGCATGAATTTATTATTACTATATATTTTTCACCATACAAATTCTTCTAACTCTTTAAACAACACTGCCTATTTATATAACTATTTTTATGTTTACATTTTTTTAGCATGACTTTAGCAGTAATGTACACTTTTGTTGGTTAAAATAAATTGATACTCACAATATAGCATGAACCAATTCCAGTCATTTATTCTCTCATCTTCGATGTTCATTTCATTATCAATTTTTCTATCATTTTTATCTTCTCTTACTTTTTTTCTATTTTTTCTATTTTCACTCTCTTTTTCTTTCTCTTTTATCTATTATTTATACAAATAGTTATACTATATTCAAATACCTCAATTAAAAAAAAAGTAATTATCTAAGCCTTTAAATATATTTAACCATTTGTATTTGTATGACTTTTTATTTGTTAAAAAAAGTAGATTTTTGTTTTGTATCATGACTTTAGCGATATATTGTTTCTCCCATATTTTTTATATTTTTCTATTTCTTTTATTGTTATTTTTATTTGCATTTTAAATTTTAATTATTTTTTTTACTCTCTAACTCATTAATATATTCCATGTTTTGATGTTATAGTGTTTTAAAATATAGTCATATGTACTCTAGCAAATTGTTAGTAGTAATATATATATATATATATATATATATATATATATATATATATATATATATATATATGAGTTTTGCTAACCTGTCCACTTCATGGGCAGGTTAGCATTGTGTCCATTTTTAGATGGACTCAAAATACCCTTTATTTTAATAAAACTTAAATATAGTATAAAGGTTAGAAAGGTAATATACTATCAACCTAATAAAAAATTAATTACTTTCTCTTTCTCTAATTAATAAACCATTTTCTCTCTCTCCTCTCTAATAATGAAAACTTGGGAATCGTTATTTTGTTAATTATCAATTGTTTATGGTTGAATTATCTTCTACGATTATTAGCTAGTGAAGAAGATCATGAAATTTGAAGTGTGCTTTATAATATTCATGAAATCTTTTTTACATCTTTTCAATTTTCATAAATAAAATCTACGAGGGTTTGTTTCTTCTCGAAGTGTCCACCGACAGCCATTGGAACAGGGAGACTAAAGCTACCGATAATTGCCGGTAGTCTCCACAGGATGGTAACAGCAAAGGAAAAAAAGCAACTAGTTTGTCCCTTTCTTCGCATAAGTGTCTAAAGATGGAGAAATTCTTGCCTGGGTCCCTCTCACTCTACCTTCTTCCTCTGCTCTGTCATATATTCACTTAAATCTCATGCAAATTCTAGAACGGGTCACTTTCATCCCTATCATTTACTCTTTGAAGCTGGAAAAATATGGGATCGAGACGAACTCGAATGATTGGAAGTCTAAGATCTCATTCTCAGAAAGAAGGGATTTTTTGATGGGTTTTCGGAGCTCATGGAACAAGTTAAGGTTTGTTACGACATGGAGAATGTAGATCTGGGCTGGAATACGTTTATTGCAAGGCTGTTTTTTTGGGATTTAAAAGAAAAATGATTCATTGAAGACCTAGAGTTTCCTCTTATCAAAACTGAAATTTCTGGTTTGATGTCTCCTGTCCTCACTATGGATTTTGGATTTGTGCGGAGAGATGGAAGAAGAAGATGAAGTTAAGGGATTTTTGGAAGAGAATAAATTGGAATTTGGAAGAGAAAAAGGATGAAGATGAGGGAGATGAGAAATTGGAATTTGTTGTACGGGAAATAGAGAGAAAAGGATGAGAGAGAGAAAATGGTTTATTAATTAGAGAAAAAGAAAGTAATTAATTTTTTATTAGGTTGATAGTATATTACCTTTCTAACCTTTATACTATATTTAAGTTTTATTAAAGTAAAGGGTATTTTGAGTCCATCTAAAAATGAACACAATGCTAACCTGCCCATGAAGTGGACAGGTTAGCAAAACCCATATATATATATATATATATATATTACTTATTGAAGCAAATTTTTATATTGCATGATGCGAGCCTCTTTCCTATATTTATTTCCCACATTTTCATTCATTTATTTATTTTTAATTTATTTTCTCATCTCTTTTTTCTTCTTTTATCACTTTACTTATTCGCTTTTTATTTTTCTTTTACCTATTATTTATACATATAGATATGTTAAATTAAAATTAGTCAGTTAAAAAAATTAACCGTTTAACTCTTTCAACATCATTATCCATTTATATGACAATTTTTTCTTGCGGCATGACTTTAGTGATAAATATTTTTCTCATTTGAATAGATTGCTACCATATAGTGCAAGTCATTTTCCTCCATTTATTTTACTCATCTTCATTATTCATTTATTGTTATATCTTTCTAACATTTTTTCATTTCTTATTTCTTTTCTAGTTTTTTAACTTCTCTTCCACTTTATATTTACCTATTATTATAGAAATAATTAAGCTACATTAAAAATATTTAATTACTTTAACTATTAAAAAAATATTACCTAAGCCTTTAAGTATGATTAAATATATGTATGACACTTTATTTTTTTTATAAAAAAAATTCAAATTATTCTTGTAGCATGACTTTAGTAGTAATATATATTTTACTTATTTTATTATTTTATCGTATGTTCTTCTTCTTTTATTTCTTTAATTGCTAATTTTATTTATTTTATAGATTTTTAATTGACTATTGACATTCTAGTTTATTATATTCTATATTTTAATATTACTGAATCTTTAAATTCTAGTCATTTATATTCAATATAATCACATTTATATTGTCTTTTTAAAATTTAACATTTACATGTGAATTTATGTGGTAAAAAATAAAACAATCAATGACCTGATATGATCATATTAGTAAATGTGATAACTGATGTGTCATCACTATATAGCTCCACCATCAGCGGCAGCAACACTATCACTACCATTACTACCACCAACAATAATAATAATAATAGATTCTACGCTAGCAAACGCGGCGCAATCAACCAACCTCCCTTCACTTCACTCAACTCAATCTTATCACCACTACCTCACTAGATCTGAACCATTTTTCGTTATTTAATTTCTAAGCTTTGTTGTTCATTTATCATCAAATTTTTTTTTCAATTTTCTCATGTCTTATTTTTTTTCTTGTTTTTTCCATTTTATACTTTATCTTTCTTTCTCTTTTAATTTATAAACATTAATCATATTATATTTAAACATATTTCATTATCTCAAATATATATAAAAAATAGTTTTATAACCCTTTAAATATCTTTAATCATTTGTATGACTTTTTTATTTTTTTTGAAATTGCAAATTGTCTTTGCATCATTGCTTTAGCAGTAATATATATTTTTCTCTCATGTTTTATTTTTTTTCTATTTCTTTGATTGCTATTTTTCACTGCATTTTAGTTTTTAATTGATATTTTTTTTACATTCAAACTCATCATATTCTATGTTTTAATATTATAACTCTTTAAATTATAATTATTCATACTCTAATTGATCTTATTACATCACTTTAGTAGATTTTTTACTTTATATTTTTCTATTACATGTTAGGTAGACACATATCTAAATTATATTAACAAAAAATTAATCATTTTATTTTTAATTAATTAATTATCTAGCTCTTTTAAATATCATTTGAAAATTTATTTAACAATTATCTGACTAATTATTTTTGTAATAAAATTTTAGTAGTAATGTATATTTTTTACCTATTAAGTAAATTATTTCTATTGCGTAGTGCGAGCCCGTTTCCTCTACTTATTTCCCCATGTTAATTTTTTATTTATGTAGCCATTTTCTTATCTCTTTTTCTTCTTCTTTTGAAAGCTTTTCTTCTTTTATCTATTTTCTTATTCAATTTTTCTTTTAATTTTACCTACTGTTTTTACATTTAAATATGTTAAATTAAAACTATTTAATTACCTCATTTAAAAAAAATTATTATTTAACTCTTCCAACATCACTATCCATTTAAAATTATTTAATTACCTCATTTAAAAAATCTCTCCCATATTTTTAGTTATTTTATTATTTTATAGTATGTTCTCTTTTTTTCCTTTTTTATTTCCTTTAATTGTTATTTCTCTTTGTATTGTAGATTTTTTTATTGACTTTTAACATACTTATACATTCCATGTTTTAATTTTATAAATATTTAAATTTTAGTCATTTATATTTTAAATATATTTATATTTAATTATTTATAGATGGTTTTACTAATTTAGTTTTCGACCTCAACCGCTAGTATTGAAAGTTCATGTCTATTCTGCCTGGTATCCATTTAAATTTTCGTTTCGACTTAATTGTATTTTTTAGTTTAGCTTCATCTGATATATAAAAATATAATATAATATTATATATATATATATATATATATATATATATATATATTACTAACTTAGATAAATAATAAGCACTTTCGCTTATGATTCTAAGACTTCAAAAAAATTATTTCAAGCATAGGAATATTTTGGTTTCATATTGTAAACTTAAAATTATATTTTAATTTAAAAAAAAAAATAACTACCGAATAAATAAATTACAACATACTTAGCAACCTCGAGCGTTCTGAATGAACTTACCCTTCTTCTTTTTCTTTTTTTTTATAAGCAGAACTTTATTAGAAAAAGGAAAAGGTCATGAAGCACTGGAAACAAAACTTGTAACAAGAACAAGACAGAGAGCGCGACAGTTGGGGCTAAACAACCACCAAGGAGGACAAACAAACACACGCACACGTTACCAACAACGGCGAACGAACACCAGAACAGACGCCACCAGACGGACCGAAAGCGAAGGTCACGCCATGGACGACAATCCCCAAGTGTGCAGCCAAGAGGAGGAAAGGAGAAGCTGCAGCGACGAGTATGGGAAATGGGGGTCCCGACCGATAATCCAATGGTACCACGTGGCAAAAACCATGTTGATCGTACGAAATTTGCAGAAATGTTGTTGGTTAAACACCACTCGATTACGTTGGTTCCAAATTGTCCAGATAACAGCGTAAGGTAGGATTTTCCACATTTGACGAGTCTGAACCATCCTCGAACTAATAAGCTCACCCCAGCCAGCCCAGAGAACTCCTAAGGACCCCGGGATTACCCATGAAACTCCTGCTCAATTCATAATAATTGTTGTAAAAACCGGACCGGCCCGGCCGGTTCGACCGGTCCGACCGGGGACCGGTGGCCTGACCGGTCCGGTTAACCCCCTAAAACCGGACTCTTGCTGACCCGGCAAAAACCCTGGTGACCCGGCGGTTCAACCGGAGACCCGGTGACCCGGTGCCGGGTCAAACCGGGTCAAACCGGGTTGGCCACTCCTTTCCTTTAATCCCATTTCATTAATTCATTTTTTTGTTTGTGTTTTTAGTTTATAAGGTAATTAATTAAATTTTATATTTATAAAAATATATAAATAATATTATTAAATAGACCGGGTCGATACTACCGGTTGAACCCGGTTGAACCCGGTTGAACCTTTGACCCTCTCGCCCTCTGACCTGCCCGGGTCAATGTCCCGGGCCGGGTTTTACAACCTTGTAATAAAGCGCCAAACCCGCACTGTGACATTGCAGTGGAGGAGCAGATGGTCTGCACTTTCCTCCCACTTCGAGCATAGAGGGCAGCTATCCTCCATGGCCAACAGGTGACGCTTACGAAGGAAACCTCTAGTCACAATCCTATCCTGCAACGCCAGCCAAACCATTAACTCCACACGATGAGGAGCTAACTTACTCCAGCAAGAAAACAACATTTCGTTTCTCCTGTCACAGAATCGATGGCTATCTAATTCACTACACAAGGACCGAACCCTATACTTTCCAGCTGTGTCCGGATTCCAAATCAAGGAGTCCCGCGCTTGGCCCAAGCGAGGATTTGACAGAAGCGCAAGCATTTCATTCCACTCCTCCACTTCCCAATCAAACAACCCCCTCCTCCAAACCCAACTCCATGTCCACCGATTCCCTTCCCATACCCTGAACTCAGCCACGGTGCCCATCAGATTCAGAGAGAGCGAGTACAACCGAGGAAACCTGCACGTTAGAGGGATCCGAATGGCCCAAGGGTCCCACCAAAACTTGAACTTTGCACCACTACCAAGCTTGAGACTCGTGTTAGCGGTCCATAAATCAAATAACGCTCCACCTCTTGTACAAACCGACACTATATCACCCCAACCTCTGGAGAACCGCCTGTGTTCCCCTCTCCACATATCACCCAAAGTCTTGAAATCATACTTTTTGCGGATTAACTCCACCCAAAATTTATTCTCCCCTTGGAATAAATTCCATACCCACTTTAGCATAAGAGCTTCGTTCCTGGTCTGCAAACAACCAATACCCAGGCCTCCGAACTCAAGAGGACGTTTAACAACATCCCACTTGACCTTAGAAAGCCCTCTCTTCTGATCATCCCCACTCCACAAGAACCTCCGCATGATGCGCTCATATTGAGAGATAATGGCTTTAGGCATACGAAATAGGGACATGTTGTAAACCGGAAGACTAGCCAATGCCGATTTGATTAGAGTCACTCTTCCTCTTACCGACAATAACACACCCTTCTAACTTGCCAACTTCTTCCGCATAGATTGCACTAGAAATTGCCAATGAGATAATCTCCTAGGATTAATGCCTACATAGGAACCTAGGTACTTAAAAGGAAGCATCTCAAATTTGCAGCCAGCGCGACGGGCTATCTCTTCCCCCGACGTTCTAAAAACGTTAATACCCACCAAGGTGCTCTTATGGTAATTTACTTTCAGCCCAGAGAAAGCGTCAAACCAACGCAAAATACCCTTAACACACTGCACTTCATTACTGGAGGTAGGTAATCCTCCAATCTATCACCTCATTACCAATCCCCCTCAGTAGTCCGCATGACGACGCCCGTCTGAACAACCGATCCAACCCCTCTGCTGCTAAGTTAAACAGAAAGGAGACATCAAGCATCCTTGACGCAGGCCCCGCCCCACTCTAAATTCCCCCGACGGAGACCCATTAATCAAAACAGATACATGAGCTGTATTTAAACATTGATTTATCCATCCCCTCCAGTTATTACTAAAACCCATGAGCTTCATAACTTCATCCAGGTACCCCCAATCAACCGAGTCATAAGCCTTCTCAAAGTCCAATTTGAAGAGGAACCCCTGTTGTTTTGACGCTTGTAGGAAGCTAGTTACTTCGTTCGTTGTTAACACACAATCAAGGGTCTGCCTCCCCTTGATGAAACCGTGCTGCCCTTCACTGATAATGGATTTGATCACTAGACTCAAGCGATTAGCAAGTAGTTTAGCAAGTAGTTTGGAAACAATCTTATAGAAACTACTTACAAGACTAATAGGCCGGAACTCGCTGAATCTCTTCGCAGAGGGAACCTTCGGGATCAAGGTGATAAAAGAGGTATTTGTTCCCCTCGGGAATCTCTTAGTTCTTAGAAACTCTCTCACCAGTTGACACACATCCGGACCCACAAAATCCCATACACACTGAATGAAACACATCGAAAAACCATCGGGCCCCGGGGCTTTGTCCCCTCCGCAAGATTTGACTGCATCCCAGATTTCCTCCTCCGAGGCATCCTTATCAAGACCGTCAGCCTCAGCTTCACTCAGTTTGAGAAATTCGATGTCAGGAATGAGAGGTTTAGGCCACCTGTCAGCCTGAAAGAAGCTTGAGAAATGTCTCACAGCTTCCGCTTTAACTTCCTCAGGAGTTGTGGCACGACCCTGGTCAAGAATAATCTCCGAAATACCATTTTTCTGTTATGAGCTTTGGCCATGACATGAAAAAATTTGGTATTACGATCACCCTGTAGATCCCACTTGAAATGAGACTTCTGCTGCCACAGCTTACACACATGACCCTGTTGAACCCACAAGGCAGAAGTAACCCTCAGCTTTTCAACCTGTTCCTCATTGGTCAAACCTCTCTCATCCTCAATCTTATCCCAAGCCTCCTCTTGGACTTGCAGCTCGCGTAACCTCCCTTCTACATTACCAAAATGGTCGCGGTTCTAAATCTTGAGCTTCCCCTTAAGCCATCTCAACTTGAAGACTACCATATTATCCCCTGGGAACACGCCTCCTGCTTCATGCCAAAGCCCTTTAACCAAATCTTTAAATCTGGGGACATCCCACCACGACCCTATGTCTCAAAACGGCTTAGGGCCCCAATTAACATAATCTTCACATAACATAAGAGGCACGTGATCAGATCTGTTTCTGCCCGTAGATACAAGCTTTAAATCAGGATGCTTGAGACTCCACTCAGGATGGACTAAAACCCGATCAAGTCTGCTTCTGCTAATAGAATTCGCCCAAGTAAGTCTTCTGCCTATGAGGGGCAAGTCTTGAAGCCTGCACTTGGCCACCCAATTCTGAAAATCTAGCATCCCTCTTGTCATGTCCTCCCCACGGAGCCTCTCTCGGCTGAAGAACCTCATTGAAATCCCCCGCCACTATAACAGGGACCGCACGCCCCTTGACCAAACACGCTAGTTGATACCACAAACTTCCCCGAGAAGCTACATCATTCGGAGCATACACATTAAGGAAGGCACAACGAAAAGTGGACTCAATCAAGAGCCTCTCCACCCAAATGAAACGATCACCGACAACACGACTAGTTTCCGTGAAGTATCCCTTGTCCCATATAGTTAACAACCCTCCTTCCCTCCCAACGACGGAGCTGAGACCCACGCAACTTCGTTGCTTCGCCATAGCGAGCTAATGAAAAATTCGGTAATGTCCGGCCTCTTTGTTTCCCGCAGAAAACAAAACCCAAGCCTTTCCCGCTGCACACTTAGCTTGACAAAACGACGCTTTAGCACGGACTGCAAACCTCAAAAATTCCAAGACAACAATCTAACTATAAGAAGAACCAGATCACGCAGACATAGAGCCACTTAACACCTCTTGAAATCCTCCACCTCTTTTCCGAACCGGGCAGCATCAAAAGAACGTATGGACACCTCATTGGCTTAAGCTGTCAACGACATCTCTTTGCCCAGCTCCCATACATCCCCTATAAGAATTGTTGCTTCCAACGCCTTGTTTACTAGTCTAATGTCCTCATCATCCACCCGTATAAGACTTGGAAGAGAGCCTGCCTCAGACGTATCTGTAACCAGACTCCCCATGGTTCCCACTAGCTTTTTAATTTTACCTCCAGGACGTCATACTGTGACTAGATCGCCAAAGAGAGCTACGCCCCTGTCAGTACTAGATACCGTTTCCTCAACCATATCGACACTTCCATCTGTCCCCATCGTGTTTTCTCCTTCCTGTCCCACTTTCGAGTATACCTCCTCGACTTCCACCTCCTTGTCGCTAGATGGATCCTCCTTCAAGTCGACTCCGATCATCCAATCGAGGTTGGAGATGACGCCCTGTAATGCCTCCTCATGACAAGACACCTTGTGCAGAGCCCCCTTCAACCTCACCACTATATCCCGATCAATACAAGAGCTTGTCGTGGAAATTAGTATGCGACCTACATCGAGCCTTTTCCTAGCCAAAGTGTTCCACAGTAACCAAGCCTCCCAATTTGCAGCCTAGGAGTTCAAAAGTAGCCTGACCCCAAGCTTCTATCGGAACCCCAATGCATTGCACCCAACACAGCCGGCCCCCATCCATCTTGATCTCATCCCATCACATAACCTTAAGAAACAATTCCTGGGTTGCAGCATTTGCTTCTGCTAGCGCCTTTTCCCTGTCCCTTTTGTTCTCAAATTCTAGGAGTACGAGTCCCCGTCCCATCATCCTTGTTTCGCATATCCAACCCGCCTCCAAGACCAATCCTTGTATATCAGGAATATCTTCTATACGCTTTAGAACCCCAACAACACTCTTGTCCAACCATACCACATTCTGTTCAGAAGGTGCTAGATCAATGATATCCACCACATCATTCTTCAACTCTTCCATCACTGGTTTCTGGGGTGCCAACGCCTCTTTATAAAGTTTCCTGACTTCCATAGGATTTACCTTACCCGAATGTCGAGGATTCCCATGTGTTGCTTGTTATACACTAAATTTATCTTGTACATTTCCTACAATGTACCCCGTACTTGGTAACAATGTTTGAAACAAAATACTATCCTAAGGATGATGATGCAGATAAAACGCACAATTTACTACTTATTACTACGAAGTTAGCAAATAAAGGATAATAGATTCATGATGAATGTCATGCAACATGAAAGCTAGAGGGTTTGATTTGACTTAGATAGTTCCTTGTGACTGATTTTGAGCTAACAACCAAAATGAAATCATGATTATTAACCTACCCACTTTTATATATTTCAAAGTGATCACCCTATTTTGATATACTTGGCCATGAGGATGATTGATTAAGCTGGATAAACATGAGATCAGTTAAAGTGATTCGAAATTTTTCAAGCTATCTTATTTTGTTTGGACTAAGTGAATCCATCAACAAGTTCGGTCAGACCACTCAATTAGTTGATACTACTCTAAAACTATCAATCAAAGAACTCGATAAAAAATGAACTCTTAGGTTGTTAGGGGATCACAAAGGTTTCAATTAAGTCCCAACTTCCTTGGGTGATTAGTTGTCGTTCAAACTATTATGCTTATTCTTTTGAATAAACTCATTTTCAGAAGCGTCGTGTCTTTTTTTTAGACTAGATGTTTCTCTAGCATTGGTTAGACACAAAAACTGTTTATATAAATATAAGTGATTTTACCAACTACATGGCAAGAAAATCATTTTCATGAACAAACAAGTAAAAGTATTTTAATTCGAAGGTTAGTGATTTTGATCCAAATTTCTCACCCTTTCTAATTGCAGTCAAAATTATATAGTGCACACGGTATTCTAATTAGATGTACACCTAAATCAATAAAGTGGTGACAGTGGACAAATTTTTTCGGGGTTTATCCCACTACTACTTAGGGTTATATATTTTCAAAATTTAAAATTCTAAAACCGCCTAATCTGTAACTATAAACCCTAATGTAGCTTCCTTATTAGTTAATGTGAGTAGGTGAACGAGAATAACATGACATTGTGGGTGTACTGTGTAATTAGGGATGACAATGGGTACCCATACCCGCATACCCGCAATTACCCGCTTGAGCGGGTAATTGCGGGTGTGGTTTGGGTATGGATAATACCCGCATTTATAATTGCGGGTATAATTGGGTATGGTACCAGCACAATACCCGCAAAATACCCGCATTTTTTTCAACTTCCTTGAAAAAAAAATTCCTTGGTTTTGTCTCTCTCCTCTTTCCTCTCTCTCATCTTTTTAATTTTTCTTTCGTAATAAAAACTCAATATTCTTGCTTAATACTTTGAACAAAATAAATTAAAAATTATAAAAACATAATCTTTATCTCAAGATGAGTAATTAGACATCCACTTTTCATATTTTTCTTAAATTTTTTATAAATGGGTTTTACGGAATATGATGCTATAAAAAAATAATATAAATAAAATAAAATTATAGTAAATTTTTACTTAATTATAAAAAAATAAAAATTTGGTGAAATAATTTTATTAAGTTAAATAATAAATAAGTTAGTGTAATTTGATATCCATTACATATCCAATTGGGTATTGGGCATATTGGGTATGGATAATAATTGATATTTAGTTGCGGGTATGAGTTGGATATTTACCCATACCCGCCCATACCCGCTTTAACATACCCATACCTATACCCATACCCGTCCAATTGCCATCCCTATGTGTAATTACTCCTAATTGCGGATAGAAAATGTTTTTACTACTCCAAAATACTTCTTCCACATATAACACCACAACACAATGATTGAGAAACATGAAAAACTATAAAAAGAGGAAGAATAAGAGATGGTTACATGCTCCCATAAATCAAACTCGTCGAATTTCGAAACGTTGTATTTTAAACCATACGCTCATTCGCTTCTTGTTTTCCTAATATTGGATGAAGATCAAAGATGAGGAAATGAGGGATTTTGACAAAAGTTGAACCAAAAGGTTGTACAAGAAAGGCTTGCTAAGAGAAAAGAGAAGAAAATTGCACCAAAATTGATAGATTTTCTTGAGATCTATTTGATTTATGAAAAAGTGGGAAAATGAGCTGTATTTATAGTATTAAGAGGTAGCTGTGTCTGCTTTCATTCAATTGAATTGCGATTCTACATTTGTTGACGTCAACAAACCGATCAATTGCAGAGATATGACACACACTATTGAATAAAATATCACATCAAATCATATTTACAAGCAAGAAAATCAGATCCAAATATAATAGCAAGAGGTTGCCCAAAATATTTTGGGGAAATAGTTTTTACCACTCTTGAACTATAGTCGAAAATCAAAAACCTCTCCTGAACTTCATTTTTTAAAATTCGCCCCCCTGGACTATTGTTTTTGGGCAAAAAACCCCTTCAATGCACATTTTTACAATTTTAAAAAAATTGTAAAAAATCTAAAAAAAATGTAAAAATTCACGAAAAAATGTAATTAACCTAAAAATCAAGAAACATTGTAAAACATTCCAACAATTCACAAAAAATTGATTTAATTATGGACAGAAGGGGCTTTTTGCCCGAAAATAATAGTTCAGGGGGGTGAATTTCAAAAAATAAAGTTCATGGGAGGTTTTTAATTTTTGACGATAGTTCAGAGGTGGTAAAAACTATTTCCCCAAATATTTTAGAAATATGTCAAGTTTTGAAGTATATTTTAGTCTGTTTATCCAAGTTTTATTCATAAACATTTAAGTCAATTGCAATATTCATTTTTTTTTATTTAATTTACTTTCACTATTGGTAAATTCATTCTAGAGCCACTTTAGATATTTCAATTAGACTCAAAATAAAGATGTAATATGCACGCGCAAAATAAAATATCGGTTTTATGTGGATTTTTTCTTCATACAAGCCGTAAATGCTATCAATAGTTGAAAAAGTTATTAGCCAACAAAAAATTATAGTTGGCGCAAAGGTTTCTTCCACACTTCCTTAAAAAATATTAAACCACATCTAGTTCTATGGTTTAAAACAATTTTATGAAAAGTTTATGATAAGGATGACAATCCATTTTAATGTATGTCTCAATATAGAAATGATTAATTTTAAAATTAATTCTCAATCAGTAGATAATGTAATAATTTAATTTATCATTTCTTGAGAAAATCCAAGAAATACTTCAAGAATTTCCCACTAGTGTATCAAATTCTAAGTTATAAAAACATTACTCAAGTTGGAGTTTCATAGAGTAAGAAAATGTGGGTTAGACACAAAATACTATGCTAATAGCATGGGTCGTTAGTATGCGTGAGTTACCATGTAATAGATAAATAGGCTCATGATACATGATATGTGGCATACATAGTTTAAAGATTGGTTTCAGTAAATAACTCTTTACCATAGCTTTTGAGTAAAAAATAAGAGTAGAATCATCCAAGTTCCAATTCATGACTTACCGACTTTTGATCTACCTCAGTGGAATAACCATGTAGATGCTAGGCCCTAAAGAGAATTAACGACAAATAAAATTCAACCTGAATAGAAAATCGAGGAAAACATAAAGGGATCACAAACAATTCTAGTTAAAACCCAACCTCCTTAGCACTTAGATGGCCTTTTTAGACGAGCTATTATACTTGGCATTTTTTATTTTTTTATTTATTATCCTTGGCCTTTTTGACAAAACTTCTTAGAAACATATTATACCTCTTGTCATTGCTTGAGCAAACCGGATGTAACTCTACTCATCAGTTACTCAAATCCCGGTTTACAACAATGCAAGTACAAATTAAAAACTATATGGCATATTAAACATGATTTTAATGCACATTTAGGGTCTATTGGGCGTTTCGGTTTGGTGGAAAAAAATTATGTGGGAAAAGTTCTGTAGGAAAATGACTTCTGGGAAACGAAGTGTGCTGTTTGGTAAACATTTTTTAAAAGTGTTGTGGGAAACGAGAAGTTGTTTTTGGTGTTTGGTAAAATTATAAAAATGAAATAGTTGGAGTATAAAACCTATTTTTAAAAAATTAATAAAAATAGGAAAAGTGGATCTAGAATTACTTATCTTGAGATGGAGATTTTATTGGGGTAGTTTTTAATTTATTTTGTTCATTATATAGAGTAATTAGTCATGTCACTTCATTCAAGCTATGATTTTGAAAAGTGATAGTTTAAAATTTAGGAATTATAGTAAAAATACATTAAAAAAGGAAAAAAATAGCCTGGTATAATTAACTAAACATGAAACCAAATACCTTATAACTATAATTGTTAACTGAAGCCAACTCTTAAAATTTTACTTTTTTACGAATTTACTTGCAATATATTTTTTTCAACATAAAACTTAAATTTCTATCTAATTTTGCAAAAGAAATTGTGTATCAATAAACATAAAATTGAACTAAAATAATCAAATTAACATTTATTTATATACCAAATTAATAAAAATAATTATGCTCAAACATATAAAGAAATTTAAAAAGTATTTCAAGAATGGAGACTTCATAGAAAATTAAAATATAATACATTTTATCAAATTTCATCTACTAACCACACTGATTACCAAATACATACTATCCAACTAAAAGATCAAAATCAATTGATAAAAAAAGGACAAAACTTGAACAGGATGTTGGCTTCGAGTCTACATTGGTATGAGTAAGATAGGTTGAAATTAAGGTTGAGAGTCGATCTAATTAAAATAGATATTCGCTCTCATAAAATGCATTAATTATCCATTTAAAGTATCTAATTATAAATAAATATGTATATTTAATTTTTATATATGTAATTATCCGTTATTCGAATTCATATATATATATATATATTCAAAACTAAAATATATAATATAGAGTCCTATTATGTATGCAATTTTTGATGAATTCTTTGTTTAATTATAGCAAATTTTACATTACCATAATTATTGTGCTTGTTATTATCGATGAATGTTTTCACATAATATTAGCTTTTTAAAATAATGTACATGCATTAATTATCCAATTAGAATATCTAATTATAAATAAATTTATATATTCAATTATCCACAATAAGGGAATCATATATGATTTTATATATATATATATATATTCAAGACTAAAAGATATTCTCTTCGAATTTTATTAAATGTCATTTTGTTACCGATTCTTTCGTGTTGAATACTTGTCATTTTCGATGAGAATGGCAAAATAGTCTTTATCCATCAACTCAATTTATAAATTAGAATGAGTAAGAATGGTTGGTAATTTGAGTAGAAAGTAGGGGTAGAAAGGAAATAATAAACAATAAAATAATAAAACTAATCATTTCCTTATAAGTTGCTATTATTTCAAAAAGATATTTAATAAAAATTGAAGAGAGTATAATATAAAATCATATTATGTATTTTTTTATGAATTCTTTGTTTAATTATAGCAATTTTTTTTATATATATATCAACCCATTAGTTTAAAGTTCAACCATTAAAGTCGTTGAATTCTAGTTTTAAAGTTTATCTTTAAAATATAAATAAATGAGCGACATTGATGATGGGTCACCAATTTTATCAGTGGGACGTGGCAGTCCAGTCCCATTTTCATAACAAGACGGGGAAATGGGGCCAGGCTCCAGCAACGAAAAACAAAATACTCCCTCCGTCCTTTTATATTGGACGTCGGGAGTAGAATCACACTTATTAAGAAATGGGCAGAGGGTGCTGCAAGCTGTCGGTGGCCCAAGGCCACATGTGGGCCCAACTTGCATTTTTAATGGGTTTTGGCTTTGCTTTCCAAATTTAAACGCAATCAAAACACTTCATCTTTCTCAATACTCCACTCTTTTCCTCTTCGTTGCTTCTCTTCATCTCCAAATCCTAACCCGCCCAAATTTTCCCAAAATTTTCATCAAAAATGTTTTCCCTCCTTTCTCAATTAATGAAATTTGAAAAGGGTGTGTTTGAATTTTCATTTCCTGCTCTTTGTTTAGAGTCTAAAGAGCTCTGTTGCTTCCAAATCAAAAGACCTCCCTTCTTCAAATTATGCCCACTTGTCAGCTATGGCTTCTTATCTCCATCTTGCAGACGATCCAGAATCTCCTTCATCGAATGACATTGGGCTTGATGATTTTTCATCAAATTCTTCACTTTTCCTAGAAACCCATGAACAACCCCATGTTCAAGTTGAAGAAGTTGAACAACCCCATGTTCAGGCTGAAGAAGTTGAGCAGCACTGTGCGATTCCAGATCTAAACCAAACATGGAGACCAGGTCACTGTTTCATTTTGAAGTTATCATCCTTTCTTTCATAAGCTTTGTGTTTAACTTGTAAGCATTTCGTATGTTTAGCTCGCAGGAAAGAATTAACGACATTTGAACGCCGCGCTATATATGAAATGCTTTTAGCTAAGAGTGTGAATGGGGTGTTGAAGAAATATGCAACGAAAGAGGTAGCTGTTTGTTTTGCTGTAGGAATTCGTACAATACAGAGGATATGGAGGCGTGCGAAGGAGTCAGATGATCAAGATCACTCTAATTTCAGAGTGAGAAATTGTGGCCGCAAAAGAATTGCTTTTGATTTGGATAGGATTCGGACTCTTCCTTTGGGACAGAGGACTACTCTGCGATCTCTTGCTGATAGCCTGGGTGTATCGAAGACATATCTTCATGCTAAGCTCAAAGAGGGAGTTCTCAGGCGCCACACCAATGCCATTAAACCGTTGTTGACAGTAGATAATCAAAATTCAAGAATCAATTACTGCCTCTCCAATTTGGACACATCGACTTTACCACATGATCCGACTTTCAACCGATTGGAGAACATTGTGCATATCGATGAGAAGTGGTTTTATATGACCAGAAGATCAGAGACATATTACCTCATGCATGATGAGGTTGATCCAGTAAGAACTATGAAAAACTCTCAATTCATTCCTAAAATCATGTTTTTAGCTGTGGTTGCGAGACCAAGATTTGATTTGAATGGCATGTGTATTTTTGATGGTAAGATTGGAGTTTTCCCACTCGTTCAATCAGTTGCTGCTGTTAGGTCGAGTCATAATAGGCCTCGGGGTACAGTCGAGGTTAAGGCTATTTCTAACATAACTAGAGATGTTATTAGAAAGTTTATGATTGAGAAAGTGTTACCTGCAGTAGCTGAAAAGTGGCCTAGGGAGAGTATTAGAGAGCATATTTTTATTCAACAGGATAATGCGAAGACGCATATTCACACTGATGATGTTGAATTCTGTCATGCAGTTCAACAAAGTGGATTGAATGTATCTCTGATTTGTCAGCCACCTAACTCCCCGGATTTAAACGTATTGGACCTTGGATTTTTTAGATCAATTCAATCTCTGCAGGCTAAAGAATGTGCAAAGTCTATGGTTCAATTAATTCAGGCGGTTGAAGGTGCATACCGAGATTTTTCAATTAAAAGAAGCAACCACATATTTCTGACATTGCAATCCTGTATGATTGAGATTATGAAGTGTGATGGCTCAAACACCTACAAGATCCCTCACATGGGGAAGAAACAGCTTGAACGAGAAGGGACTTTGCCATCAAGCTTGCATTGCCATCCTGAGATTTATGTTGCTGCCCTCCATTGTTTCAATCCATAAAATGGTAGGTGACCGTGTCTAACTTGTGCTAAATTGCTAGATGAAGAATGTAGATGGATGTGTTGATTTTTGTAAATGAGGGTGTAGATGGATGTGCTGATTTTTGTAAATGAGGGTGTAGATGGATGTGCTGATTTTTGTAAATGAGGGTGTAGATGGATGTGCTGATTTTTGTAAATGAGGGATGGACTGATGCAATGGACTGGTGCAATGGAGATGAAGAATGCAGATGGATGTGCTGATTTTTGTAAATGAGGGATGGACTGATGCAATGGACTGGTGCAATGGAGATGAAGAATGCAGATGGATGTGCTGATTTTTGTAAATGAGGGATGGACTGATGCAATGGACTGGTGCAATGGAGATGAAGAATGCAGATGGATGTGCTGATTTTTGTAAATGAGGGATGGACTGATGCAATGGACTGGTGCAATGGAGATGAAGAATGCAGATGGATGTGCTGATTTTTGTAAATGAGGGATGGACTGGTGCAATGGAGATGAAGAATGTAGATGGATGTGCTGATGTTTTTGGTAAATGAGCAGATGGATTTTGTGTGTACAAGTTGATGTATGCTGGATTAGGGCATTAAGAATGTAATTATAATGTATTTTGGGCACAATTTACATTAGTTATGTAAAGTATTTTTAGCCAATGCAGTAAGAATTGTAATTGGAGAATTCCTTTTTGTAAATCCAGATTATTATCAATGGAGATGGATATTTCCAGATTATTATCAATGGAGAATTTGTTAAGATAATTGTCCATAAATTCAAGTCCCTTTTTCTTTCAATCTTCATCTGTTTATTTTCAAGATAGAAATGCCTTAGTTAATCATGCATAACCTCTGTTTAGTCTCTGTTTAGTCTCTGTTTCTCAACAGCTAGATAACCTGTGTTTAACCTCTGTTTAGTCTCTGTTTCTCAACAACATCTCATTCAATTGAAACAAATCACTTGACAATCTTTCCAAACCAAATGACAACCCATAAATGGCAATGCACAAGAGGTAAACATAAAACAGATTTTTATTCCTCTGTTTAACCTCTGTTCCCTGTCACTGCTTCTCAACATCATCTCATTCAATTGAATAAAACAACTTGAAAATCTTAAAAAACAAGAGGTAAACAACAAAACGCATAAATGGCAATGCACAAGAGGTGAACATAAATTGATTTTATTAATCTGAAGAAGAGATTACAAGGAAGCTCAAACTAGTCTGGACAGTCAGACCTAATCATACACCATAATGTGTAAGCCAAACACCATAATAAAATGATAAAGTACATGTTCTCCATTCACCTAGTGTCTCATTATTTGACCTTGCTAATTTTGGATCCATCAATTCTGTATCTGGTACGTTTCCCAACAATCTCAGCAGGATACACTAAATCCTCCAATACAGCAGAGCCTTTCTTTGGTGGGCGCACGGTCCTTCTGGTGGCAACCACAACAACATCCTGCATAACAATCATGGTACTTCAGCACAGTTACTGCGTGGCTTAAGCACACATCTTACACACCACTCATGCATTGATTCTAAGATACAATAACAAAACCAATTCTCATGGATACTGAGAAAAAGAAAATCAATTGCAAAATTCCTCTAAATTACTCGGATGGAGATGACATTATATCCACCTAAGTGTACCTGTTTAAGATTAACTGACTGAAGAGTACTCGGTTAATGCTGTAGAAGTAAAATCTTCAATCAATGCTCTCTTAGATCCGAATCCATACATTAGAAGGCCAAAACCGCACCTACTCCGCATGAGCAATAAAAAAACAACACATTATACAAACTCTTCCATCATCTAGATACATCTAAAGCGTAGAATTGAAATAGCTGCATTACACGAAATACCATTATTCCATTTATTCATGGATAACCTGAACTTGACAATTAACAAGATTTCACGCAATCAAATGGCATAAAACTAAATAACTGGAGAAGAAGAAGAATGCTAATTTCACCTTTATTTACGACAATAAACATCAGTCAATTTCAAAATATCGCAATTTCTATAAACAGCAAAAGGCACAATCACAGAATAAATGAAAACCCATATCCACAAACGCAATATACTGCCAAAAGAGAAATTGTATCCTTACACAACGAAATGGGTTTCATTCTTACTCCTCCTTTGCTGCAAGAAAACCCATATCATCATCTTCGTCTGGCTAAGAATCTGCGACGAACATATTGCCGATTTCATCAAACTCAACACAGCTATCAGATCCAGAATCCTCCATTTTATCACAAAATATAGGGATATTCATATCATTTGAATTCTCTGTTTCAGACTAACAAGAATTTTCAAAATAAACACCCTTCATCTGTTATTTGGTCGAGATTTGGTTTAATTGTTAAAGGAAAGAAGAATGGAAATCGAAGAAGACTGACAGAGGAGATGAAGTGAATGGTTGTCAGAGACTCAGAGGCTATGGTTTTCTTAGACGTGGGCTCATTCCTCACTTCACCATTTTGCCCTCAAGTGACACGCAGTTCACTGCGTGAACGACGCGTCGTTTGAGGGCAATTTTGGACAAAAAAAATATAAGTTGAAGGGCGTCAGTTAAACGAGAATTCCATTTTCAGCCCAAAACGTCCAATATACCAGGACGGAGGGAGTAGTATAAAACTCTAACCAACAAAAAATTAATCACAGAATCTGTCATAGAAACAAAAAACAAAAAAAGATTTTGGAAAAGGATCAAAGTGCTGTCATCTTCTCAACAGTCATCAGTCATCACTATACTGCCTCCTTCTCTCTGCCTATATTGTCATTTGCAGGACCAGTACTTACGTCTCTTGGTAAATTTACAGCAACCTCAAATATATTGGTCAATCAGCCAGGTATCAAATTTAAGACTTGTGCTGTCAGTCATATATTCTTTGATTTCTGGGTCGTTTTCTTCTCATGTTTCAGTTTTAATCCTTAGGTTGATAAAAATGTGATTTGCTATTTTGATCAATCTGCTTTTTTCTTTTCTTTTCTTAATTATTGTTTATTTAACTGAGTATTCACTTGTTTTGATATGTTTTTATGATAGTTTTGACTCCCATTTCCCAGTTCTTGAATCTTTACTTCTCCATAATGTTTGAGATTAGAAGTGTAGGGTTTAACTTGCTGATACAGAAAAAAATAGGTCAAAGATATTGCTTCCCTTTTGTTCTCCAATATCTTTATGGTCATTATAAGAAGCAGCTCTTTGATTATCAATTGAAGTAATAATAGATTCCTTTTGTTAAGATCTAAATATCTTAATCAAGTCGCTGAGATTCTTAACAGGGGTCGAGCTTTTATATAATTATGAGTGTTGTGATTAGTGTTATTGATGATCTAGGATAAATGGCGAGCGAACCAGTAAATGTGAACGAGTTCCAGGAACTAGCTAAGCAAGCTCTTCCGAAAATGTACTATGATTTCTATGCCGGAGGAGCTGAAGACCAGCACACTCTGAGGGAGAATAAGGACGCATTTCACAGGATCAAGTAACTTTGTTGAGCCCGCCAATGATTGATCTAAAAAAACTCCATCATTTGTCTTTCCTAGTTCATTAGTGGCACTGTGTTTCAGGTTTCGGCCAAGAGTTCTTGTGGATGTGAGCAGAATAGACATGTCAACAACCGTATTGGGTTACAGAATCTCGGCACCCATTATGATTGCTCCAACTGCTATGCATCAGTTGGCTCACCCAGAAGGTCCAAATCATTGGTGAAAGAATGCTCTGTCAATTTTCCCTAGCAATTCTTATTTTACGTATATACTGTTTTCTTTTATCATAGGTGAAGTTGCCACAGCCAGAGCCGCAGCTTCGTGTGATACAATTATGGTATACTTCTTGTAGCTTGATTGTAGTATTGAAAAGGAAACTTTTGTAGCTAATTTGCAATATTCAGTTGTCTAAACCCTGAGTTATAATTTATTGTAGATTTTGTCATACATGTCTTCCTGCACGGTGGAGGAGGTTGCTTCAAGCTGTAATGCCGTTCGCTTCTTTCAGATCTATGTATGCTGCTGCTGATGCCTTATGAGCTCTGTTAATTTCCTTTCCAGACCCTTGTTACTTTAGTACCAACCCTTCTCTTTACATGAAAACCATCCTTTTGCAACAGATGTACAAGAATCGTGCTATAACGGCCCAGCTTGTGAAGAGGGCCGAAATAAATGGATTCAAGGCCATTGTTTTGACTGTGGATGTTCCCAGACTTGGTCGTAGGGAGGCAGACATTAAAAACAGGTGAAACTATCACCTCTTAATTTTATCACAGATTTACGCTGAGCTTCTCTAAGAACTCAGAGAATTCCATTTTTACATGTCTGATATGGAACGATGATGCTTCTTGTCTTTTAAGAATTGTCTGTAAAACATCTCATTAGACACTTCTGTAATAACTTGTGCAGAATGATCTCACCTCAGCTGAAGAATTTTGAAGGCCTTATATCAACTGAAGTTTCCACTGTGAGTAGAATAATCCAGTTCCCAATTAGTGGATTTGAATGTCCAGATCATGCTTGTTTACTTTGTTATCACACTATCATATACAGAATGCACAAAATCAGTGTATTGATTTCTAGGATGAACAAAATTTGACAAATATATTTGGCAAGCTGCGTCACCTCGGTTGCGAATCATCAATTTTTATTACTTTAAAAAACATTTGTTATTTCTGTACTACTACATAAATTCTTTACTCATTGAACTGAACTGTTCAGGATGGAGGTTCAAATATAGAAGCTTTGGCAAGACAGACTTTCGATGCTTCTTTAACATGGAAGGTACAAATCATTGAATTCATTTCATCAACTGCTTTGCTGTGTAGAAAATTCTTAACTATCCCATCTGTTTCTTCTTTCTTTGTTCATTATTGAAGCTTCTCTTTCTTCTAATGGTGTTTTACTGGCACATGACTACTTCTGCAGGACTTAGGATGGTTAAGATCCATAACAAACTTGCCAATTCTAGTTAAGGGTGTACTCACTCGTGAAGATGGTAAGACTGTGCATAGCTCCATCATTTTATCTTGCATGACATTTCTTCATTTCCTTCTCTTGCAGTATAAAACTGAAGCATGTAACCTTCTCCTTTATTAAGTTTGAAGGTCTAAAATAACTTGTTAATTCTTTTGAACCATTGACATAAAAATTCCTGAAGTTTGAGAAACGTTACGTCAAAAAGTCTATTTATTGAAGAATTCAATGGAGTCGGTCTAGCGCTCTTCTCCGTTGATAACTCTCCCACATCTGCTTATAGTGTTTTTTTTATTTATTTGTGCGATCCCCTACTTTAAGATGTTCTTGTTCTTTCAGTCTTTTGTTTCCTTGATAAAATAAAATTGAACTGATCTCGTTGTACACTGAGCCATTTACTATACCTTGAAAGAGTATTCAATTTCTAGTTTTTGCTCTTTATATCCCCATGCTTTTTGTTTACTTTTGAATTTGAATAGCTCCAGTTTTGATGTATATTTGCAGCTATAAAGGCTCTGGAAGTTGGTGTTGATGGAGTTGTTGTCTCTAACCATGGAGCTCGCCAGCTTGATTATACTCCAGCAACTATTGATGCACTGGAAGAGGTAATGTTTTGTTTGTATACATCAAATTTGTTGGTAAAACAAAATTGAAATCGTATGTTTGCAAGGATTCATAGCAAAACAGACTACTGATGAAGTTCATATTATGAACAACAGTTTAATATCTAAAGATTTTGGTAAAACTTGTAGATCAAAATTAAAGACATGTTTCTACAACAAATAGATACCTTGTTGGAAAAACTAGTGTTAGGCATGACAGCTACTTACAATGTTGAGACGGATACTTTTAAAGACGTTTGTCTACCCTGGGATTACAGGTGGTTCATGCAATTGGTGGAAAAATTCCGGTTCTGTTTGATGGAGGAATTCGGCGGGGGACAGACGTTTTCAAAGCCTTAGCCCTTGGTGCACAAGCTGTTCTTGTAAGTTATTCATGCCTAACCACTCAGTCTCTGCGGGTGTGACTTCATTTTTTTTACGGAGTGCTCCTTGGTGAGAGAAATTTTATTGGTTGTGAGTATGTTTATATACTCACTTGCTGGTTTAGCTTTTTGCAAGCTGAGAGGGGTTCTCGACTCTGGAGTAACCTTTAGAGCATGTTTGTTGACGTGTGCAGGTCGGGAGGCCTGTGGTGTTTGGGTTGGCAGCAAAGGGGGAGCTTGGTGTGAAACGGGTGGTCGAAATGCTGAAGGATGAGCTGGAGCTGACTATGGCTCTTTCAGGCTGTCCTAAACTGAAGGATATTACAAGGACTCATGTCAGAACTGAGCATGAGAGACTCCAATCCATGCTCTAGTGTGGATTAACAGTTATTATTTAGCTCAAGACCTGCAGATTAGTAAAGATTTCACCCGATGGAAGATGTAATTGATGCAAAGTGGTTCTCAGCTGTAAAAAAAGGTCAGGTTTTGTTTTGGGTTTGGTCTAGCTTTTGAACACCAAGTATTTTGTATTTATTTTTATCAAACATTGGTTGATGAATATATGCGAAAGTACTTATAAAATTTATTTTTACCCTATTTATAAGTTCTTTTATTCGAGTAAGCTACGTCCACTTTGTCTATTTAAAATAATAAAACAGTTAATTACTTTACTTTATCTTGATTGAGAAATTGAATTATGGAATAGATAGTTGAGTTATTAATTTGTCTATTTAAAAGTAAAAAAGTAATTAAATTGTGAAAGTTTCATATTTCAAGTGTATACCAACTAATTATACATGCATTCATTAGGGAAAAAAAGTGTATACCATTCATTCAAGTGTATACACATACATGGGGATGGCTTTGTTTGTTTTTTTTGGGGATGCCACCTTCAATTCTCTTGCTTTAGATGGGATTTCATATCAACAAGTAGATGGTGTAAGAGTGTTTCGCTATTTTAATGTCTGAGGTTGTGGTGGGTTTGATTTTTATGTACGAAGAAATTACATGTTAAGATAATCCGTGAATACTTGCAAATTTTTGTTTTCACTTATCCAATAAGAAAAATGAATTTAATTTATATTTTGGACCATGTAATCAAATTTTTGTAAAAGTTTGGATTTAAATTGTATGTTTGAGCTAGGTAAGTGATTTATTATTTTGAAAATGATGCAAGTAAACAATCTTATTAATAATAATGTTACTGTAATACATTAATATTATAAATAATGTTGTGTAAAATTTCAACATGTTCTTGGCTTGTTAAAAATATTTAAATTAATATATATATTTTTTAGCTTAAGTAGTGTTTTGAACTCGTGTATATTTAATAAAATAATATTTCTTCTCATGTACTTATTAAAAGGTAATGTTATATGCAAAATTAATTTTTTTAATTTTTAAAATTTTGAATGATTTAATTCGAGTAAATTGAGTCATGTTAGTAAAACTAGAAAAATTAATATGGCCTCCACGCTTCTTAAGCTTCTTCTTCTTTTTCTTGTGCAAAGTAATTCTTTTTTTTATCATTATTATTATTATAAAAACTTAAAAGCTTAAAAGTTTTATGCTGTCACCCTACTATAATCAAGCCCAGCTCATTATCCTAACACTAACACTGAACGATTTTAATTTGTTAAAAACAGACAAGGTTCAAGCTTGGTAAATAAATATAATTATATATTTAAATATTCATATTAAAATATTTATATATGTAATTAATTATTATATATATATATATATATATTTTGTGGGTATTGGAGCGGGTAAGTACTATCCATACCCGCACTTTGCGAGTGCGGGTATATCTATACCCGCAAAATACCCACAATATGCGGGTATTACCTACCCATAATTGCTGGTATTGGGCGGATATCCATATCCGCGAGTGAAATTGCCATCCCTACATATAAAGTAATATAAACAAAGAAATCAAACTCCATACATAACTCTTTCCTGCTCTTTTGCTCTATAAAAAGTAAGTAAGGTGGAATCACATCCACATCAATATTAGCACATCTCATTATGCATGCCATATGAATAAAAGAGAAAAAAATATGTTTATGCAAAAGTAAATATGGTGAAAGCTTAAAAACACACAAAAACTTAATTTAGTTTTGCAAATAATGTTTTAATGTTTTTTTCTAAAATCAATTAAATATTTTGATACATGTTAGTTAAATTATACAAAATAAAATAAAAAATGTTACTATTAAAAATTCATTCTAACATCAAGGTAATTACTGCAAGCTAGGTTTAAAATTGCAGAAAAGTTCAAATTCAACCCGCAAGTATTGGGTTGTTGCTCAGCAAAAAAATAAATATCGGATTGTTCCCGATTTAGTTCTTTATCCTATCAAAGTTAACTTTACAAAACTTAACTAATCTGAGATCAACCCAGTACTTGAAATATGAATTTTCCCCTTAAAATTAATAATGTCTTGATAAAGATTTATTGGAGTAACCTAAACAAGAAAATGTAGTCATGACTACATTTGTTAGGATTGAAAGCTCAATTTTCTAATAAATACTATGTTATATATTGATGAGGTAAAAACTTTAAAAAATATATTTCATAATGTAACTTAAAGTAAGGAATTTTAAAGACTTATTCCAAGCTATTAAATTTAGTTACATAAAAAGTTTTTTATTTCCGTTCAAAAGAAAGTTTTTCATTTTTTTATAAAACATTAAATTAAATAATTTTAATCAACTATTATTCTATTTACATTTATATTCTATTAAGCAAATTATATTCTATTATTTTATGCTACGTCCTTTTGAAAATTAACAAAGAGATTTATTTTACGAATTTGTTGTTCTTGCATTAGAAAACTTTAGGAATTACCTTCTAACCTCTTAAATTTAAACTCTTTTTAAACATTGGATCCTTTTTTTCTAAACAAATATCATTTTGTTTAGTATATTACCGAGTATATACATTAATTCTCAATTTTATTGAGTAGTTTTTGACCTATTTCAGTTTAACTTAATAGATTACTAGTAATTTGGTCCCCGTTTTGCGAGTATGTTGAGAATTTAAATTAATTATTAAGAAATTATTTTAGAAATAAAACAAAGTAAAATAATAATAATAATAGAGGTAAGTCTAACCAAGTAACTTTAAGCACGAAATTTGACTGCTCATTTAAAATGGATTGTATAATAAACATTTGAATGAGTAAATTATGTAAGGTTTTGTTAGACGAAATTTACAAACACTTGAGAAAATATGAGATTCAATAAATGTAAGAGTTTAGTTGATTTTTTTCACTATCAAAGTGATTAAATTAATTATTAAGTGATAAAAGTAAGATTAATAAGACAATTTTAAACATGTAATTTCATTTATCATTCACAGGTAATTATATTCAAAGTCATTAGAGTAAGTAATTATATAAAATTTAGTTAGACCAAATTTAAAGCACGAAAATAAATATGAGATTTTATAAATATATAAGTGAGTGAAACTTTTTACAAATACAAAGACTAGATATTAATTATTTATGGGCTTGACGGAAAATATTTACGAATGCAGAAACTTAATTTATCATGCAAAGTTTGATTGGAAATCATTGATGAATACATATACTAAATCAAACAAAACAATAACTAATTGTAAAAAAAAAACGAAAAATGACTTTTGTCGGGAATCGAAATCAACAGTAATTTCACTATTCCCTAACCCTATTTTATAATTGATATTTGTGAATCAATTTTCGATAAGGTACATAAACAACCCTATTATTTCCAAAAAATACTTTGGTCCCAAACTTTTAAGACTTGCAATTTCAACTCTTTAATTTCCTAAATGTTAACACTACAAAAAAAATGTCGAACATCAACGACGTTTTTCCGACGGACAGACTCTATCGGAATGTTTCGTAGACATTTCAACAATTTGACCGTTGAAAACTTTTCTTTTTTATTAATCTACTCTTGCATTATCGATATAATAGGCCTCGATATCAGACATCTCCGTCGATAACATATTTCGACAACTTCTCCGTCAAAATACTTAAGCGTTAATCTGAAAAAATTGGCGCAAAATATTTTCGAGAGACAAGTCCATAAAAAATGTTTCAAGCTCTATACTTGTAGGTTTTGACATCTTGATTCGGAAGGCGGCTTGTAAATCACTTGCACCCACAAATAGCAGGAAATCATGCCCACCAGGTTTCAAACAGTGTTTGGTTTTACTCAAAAAAATAAAAACCAGTGTTTGGTAAAGTCTAGCAGTCAACACGAGGAAAACCCTTTTCTAAAATATGGAATGTGAGACGGGAGAAGGCATCCGGGAGTCCCCACGGTTATTATTTTCATTTTAGTTGGTCCCCAAAACGTTTTTTGTTTCCCACGGGTACCTGGCGTTAGGGCTGTTAGTCACCGCAGGTCCCCGCAGTCAAATTCGACCCTAACGGACACTAACGGCTGTTAACTCCGAATTTTTTAATATTATCTCTGAAAAAGTACTGTTAACTGGGGTCCATTTACTAGATTTTTCAGATTTATTATTTTCTTAATATCTAAAAATATTAATTTTATTAATTAGTTAATTTTTTTTTAAAAAAAATGAATAAAACTTAAGTTAAAAAAAAAAAATATATTATTAAAATTCCAAAATCTTTTTCTTAATCCCCCACATGATTTCTTTTTCTTTTCCTAAAATCACTAAGCCCCCACTTTAGAAATTTATCAACCAATCAACACTTGCAAAAATAGAAATAAACCAAAAAAACCCAAATATGCAGAACAAGTCAAAAAATTACTACCTTAACATCAAATTCGACAAAATCAATTGGAAATTTAGCAGCAACCCTAATTTCCCCTCCTCCAAAAGAAAAATTTCCCACAATTTTTTCCAATTAGAATTTCACTTTTGTTTTATTCCCCTCCACAATAATAATTTTGCCCCCACTTATTTTGGCACTCTCCCGATTCCCTCTACCTTTCCAAAAATCAAAAACCGAGCCATCTTCTTCTTCCTCTCAAAACCCTAACCAGCTCCCTAAATCCAAACCTCCAAAATCAAGCCATGGTACTCACAAGAGGAGGAGCAAGCACCGGCTCCAAACACACCACAAAACCCAGAAAAAATCCCAAGCAAAAGACAACCGCACCAACCACCGTCGAACTACCCAACCACAACCACATTACCGCCGACCAACGGTCAGATTTATTATCATCTTCACCTTCTTTACAGATCTAGATCTATTGTTAACGGGAAGCAGCAGACCAACGGTGGTGGGAGAGAAGGGGTCGTTGGTTTCAGCAGTGGTTGATGGGTGGGATTTGGGTTTGTTTCGCTGCTGGGTTGAGGAACGGTGGCTGCAGTGGTTTGGTTCAGGTTTGGCAGAGGGGATGGGGACTGAATGGATTATTGGTTCGGTTTTGTGGAGGTTGTGGAGTTTAATTTGATGATTTGGTTCAGGTTTGGCAGCGGCGCGCGAGGATGGTTTGCTCCGGCGGTGGGTGTGATTGATTTTGGCGATTGGTTTGGTGGTTGTCGATTTGGGTCGAGGCAGAGAGGGAGATTGAGGTGAGGCAGAGAGGTTGAGTTTTGGTGATTTGTGGCTGGATTTGTGGAGGAGGTGCGGCGGTGTGTGGTCGGTTGTGGAAGATAGCAGACAATACAATCCGGAGGATTGAGGATTGTCGAATTAGGGCAATTCTTGTTGCAGTTTTGATTCTTTTTAGGTTTTATTTTGTTTGCATACGAACTTCCTTATTGTGATCATGTATTGCCTGAAATTTTGAATGGTGATTATTTCAATGTATTTGCAATTTTGATTCACGTGATGGACGAAATGAATGGGTATTATGCAATCTGGCATTTTTAAATTAAGTAAAAAAAATGGAAAAGAAAAAGAAAGAATAAAAAAAATAAAAAAATGGAAAATGGATTTGAACGGATAATGGAAAATTGTTACTAAAAATAATTCAAACTTAAGTTTTATTAATTTTTTTTATAAAATAAATTAACTAATTAATAAAATTAATATTTTTATATATTAAGAAAATAATAAATTTGGAAAATCTGGTAAATGGGCCCCAGTTAACAGTACTTTTTCAGAGATAATATTAAAAAAATTGGAGTTAACGGCCGTTAGTGTCCGTTAGGGTCGAATTTGACGGCGGGGACCTGTGGTGACTAACGACCCTAACGCTAGGTACCCGTGGGAACCAAAAAACGTTTTAGGGACCAACTAAAATGAAAATAATAACCGTAGGGACTCCCGGGTGCCTTCTCCCAATGTGAGACAACCCAGAATACAAACAAAGTTTCATTAATTTATAGGGATAAAATATGTTTTGACACCCAACATTTGAGAGTTAGGACATTTTGGCACTTAACTTTCACCTCTAGTTAATTAGGCACCCAACATTTGCACCGTTAGATACTTTAGCACCCAACATTTGCATCATTTGATAATTTGACACACAAACACCCAACTTTACAACTAACACCGTTAACTTGTTAACTTTTTCAGTTATTTATTTTATAATAAATAAAATAATAATAAATAATAAAATAATTGACATTTTTTAATAAATCCAAAAACTAAAATGGGGTTGGTTTTATTGATTAAAAGACATCAAGTCAACATTTATAATTTTAATTTAATTATTTAAATGGAGTTAGCTTTATTGATTAAAAGATGTCAAAAATGGGGTTAGGAGTATTGATTAAATTATTTTTACATATTTTTAAATTATGTTAAAAATGTCAAATTTTAAATTATTTTTACATATTTTAATTGTTTCTTGTATTTTTTTCTTGGATAAATTTTATTTCTATATTTTTTAACACATTTATAATTTTTTTTCTATATTTTTTATAATTTTATTTATTATAAAATAATTTTAATGCAATTAACGGAAAAAGTTAACAAATTAACGGAAAATATGTCAATTTATTTATTTTATTTATTTTATTATAAAATAATTTTTTTATGTAACTAACGGAAAAATTAACAAGTTAACGGTGTTAATTGTAAAATTGGATGCTTGGGTGCCAAATTATCTAATGACGCAAATGTTAGGTGCCAAAGTGTTTAACGGTGCAAATATTGGGTGTCTAATCAATCAATAGTGAAAGTTGAGCATTAAAGTGTCCTAACCCCCAAATATTAGGTGTCAAAAAGTATTTTGTCCTAATTTATATCTATATCTATATCTATCTATCTATATAAATATAAAAATTATGAAGGGATTTTTTAGCAGTGGCTTGACAGAAAAGTCACTTAAGATCTTTAAAACTTGCTCATAATATCATATCTTTTGGATTTTTTTAAGAATTAACATATAACATGAATTATATATTTATTTAAAACATCAATAAGTTTACATAATGTTTTCTTTTAACGAAAGTTTATATCTTAACTCATGAAATTTATAAGGATTAACGTTATGGAATTTGAAATGATTACATTTTAGAATATAGTCTAAATTATTTATATAAATATTTACAGAAATTATGCTTTCAAATTATTTTTTGTAGACAAGTAGAATACAAAAATTCACTATGCACAAAACAACCTATATACAATAAAGGAATTAGGAAATGAATATAGATGAGGAGAATGAGGTCGGGATATAGGAATAAGGAAGTTCTTTTGGGAGGAATAAAAAAAATTACAGCACACGGAGGGTGGCATTTCCAAGAGTATTTTTCATTGTTTTTTTTTTAAATATTGAAGTTTAAAAACTTATGAAAAATTAGTAGTGCTTTATTATTTCTACAACCCATGCAACAACCCGTGCAACGCGTAGTATCTATAAAGACTGGTGCATGCATGCTGTTGTACATGATCAAATTGTTGCTGTATCAGAGCAGTAGGGCACACCAATTATACAAAATGTTCAATTTGTGGTCAGGAACAAGACCAGCATAACCTTTTGTTTCATATGGTGAAAAACCATTCTGCAAAGAAACCGTTTTTCCTCCTGGGATTGCAACCTATGTCCTTGCAAATCTGGTCACTGTACCATATGTTAGAGGAACAAGTGCTTGATTTCCTTAAAGTTCTCACCTACAATGATACGACCCTCGATATCCATATCATACAACTTGTTTGATGTGCTCTCCCCACATCTTCACTTCCTTTTTCCATGTCTCTAACACAAGGCAATCTCACATTCCCCCTCCAACAAATGAGCAAAAAAAAGAACTACCTAATATTTCATCTTGGGCAAAAAAAAAACAATGCACAAGGTCACATACTCAGTATCTCCAAAAGAAGTTTTACTTTTGCATTCCAATTATTCTGCAGATTGCTTCAAGTCAAATTACAAATTACAAACTACTAACAAAAATCTTCTCCTCCTCCTCCCCAGAAATACCAAAACAAACAACAAAAAGACATCCTCACTAGTGTTGACTTTTTCATTACTAAAACAACAAGTATACATCATGAGAATTTTTTTCAATCCAGTTAGCTCCAGCTCCAACACTATGTAACAGGCCACTCTAGCTTTTTAATTCTACAGAATGAATTGACTACAGCAGCACTATGCATTATTGCCAGAGTTGCTTTTGTTAACACCTTGGAGCTCCATTGGAGAATTTGTGATGCTTCCAACTGAGCCAAGGGTCTGAGAACTCAACTGCGGACTTGCAGGACAGGCCTCCGTATTACCAGCACTCATTGTAGGATGGATTACACCTGAGCTCAACTGTGGGCTCATTGGCGTTCGCTGGCTAATTTGCTGGGGGCTAGGTTGTTGGAGGGGTTGTTGTTGCAGCGACTGTTGATTCATTTGTGGAATTCCCATGGTTGATGGTGAGCCTACTTGTGAGGGTGAAACAACAGCTTGTAGAGATGCAGTTGACTCTTGTTGCTGCGGTAGCGGTAGCTGCTGCTGCTGCTGTTGTTGTTGTTGTTGATGATGATGATGTTGTTGTTGTTGATGATGATGTTGTTGTTGTTGATGTTGTTGCTGCTGCTGTAGCGGCTGATGCAGTAATTGTTGTTGCTGCTGCTGTTGCAATTGCTGTTGTTGCAATTGCAGTTGCTGCTGCTGCTGTTGATTCATGTACAGATTCATCCCCGCTATCAATCTTGGAGGACCCATAGGCCCCAGTGCACTCCGTTGCATTTGGTTCATGTTAGCACGACTCAGAGACTGATTTAACATGGAAACACTGGTAGAAGCAGGATGCATCTGTCTACCTCCGGACATCCCAGTTATGCCTGACTGAGGACCCCCTAACACGCTTGATCTGCTCTGAGCCATTCTAATTTTTGTTGACAGCAAAGTGGCTTGTTGTGGAGTTATTTGTCCACTACGAAGTTGCTGACTTATTGCACTAGTGATAGATGAAGCAGCACTCAGATTCAAAGGGTTCTGACCCACATTACTAATGCCTGAGATGGTTGCCATAGGTCCAGAGATTCCATGACTTCCTATTCCTCTCGAACCTCCAACGCCAATGGGATTGCTCAGGCCTCCTAAGCCAACCATGTTATTTCCCATACCCATAGCAGGTCCAAGTCCCATCAACATTTTCCTGTGCTGCATCTGTGACTGTTGTTGCTGTTGATGTTCTTGCTGTTGTTGCTGCTGCTGCTGTTGCTGTTGCTGCTGTAACAACTGAAGCTGGAGAGAAGAATGTTTGCCAACCATGTGACTACCCAATTGCATGTTTGAATTTTGCCCAAGTGCACTGAACTGGGAGTGTGGATTTGATGGAAGCACAACTTGTGACCTCTGGAACTGCGGATGTTGTTGATGAATCAAGGGATGCTGGTTTTGTTGCTGCGGAGGTTGAAGTTGTTGCTGCTGAAGCTGTGATTGTGGGTCAAGTAGTTGTGTTCTTGCAGGCAAAGAACCCCCAGCCATTAGACCTTGAGACGTTTGTAAAGCCTGATGATTTCCAGGAGGCAGCATCCTTTGGTTTGCCAGCAGATTAGGAGAAGAATTATTACCAGTGAGAGTTGGCTTTACATCACTGGATGGCTGACCTGAAACTGTATCATTGTATTGTTGCACCTCCATGGTCGAATTATTAGGGGAGATGCCAGCAGCATTTTGCTGACTGTTGGGAGTGACATTGCTGGGGGCTATGTTCATTCTGATTGGCCTGGGTTGAATATGATCTTCCATTATGAATCCATCACGTATCATCTGCATAGAAAATTGCATCCCTCAAGGTAAATGAACAGATCAGTAATTAGAAAATCTCAAATTTGAAACAATGGAGCACTTTTGCTTGAGACATACCAAGGAACAAAATTGAGAAGCAAGTAAATCCGCAAAGTGCTGTAAAAAAAAAAGTGTCAGTTACAACAATGATCAAAGTCAAAGTTGCAGATATTGAAAATGTAGAATGTGTGGGATGTGAAAATCTCTAACGTTCCTAATTAACTGGGAACAAGTAATGCCTAGTCTAATTACAAAAGAAAAATCTGCACTAGTTTCTTTCTCACAGAAAACAAGGTAGCAGGGGTGCGCTTGTGGTGTTTTTATTTTGCATGAAAACTTACAGTGTTGGCCAATGTAGGAAGATGATCCTCTGCAGAGAGAAAATCAGCATCCTCTGTTTCTCCATAATGCATTACTACAGTACCATCATTTGGCTTCTCTGACATGATCATCCTAGTCTGTATTCTAGGAACAAAGGAAACGTGATTTCCTGTAGGAACAAAGGTTGTTTTAGTCACTGAAGTAAGGTGGAGTTTTAGTCGCTGAAGTAAGAAACATGACACTGGAAAGCGGATATCACATAGCTATATTAATGACATGACAAACCTTGAAGTACTCGCTCCGCCAGCACAAAATTCATAACTCTCATCTTGCAGACATTTATGTTGCCACCAACAACCGATTTGGATAAACGCCTTGAATTCTCATCTTTGAGTTCTTCGCTATTGGCTAAATTGGAGAGAGCAGCTGTCAAAAGCTGTGGTGAGTGATTGCTCTTCCTACTGGAGTAATCATCAACCTTATGCTTTTTGCAGTTGAGTTGATACCTGGAACAGAATGGAAAGATGAACGACATAAACAAGAACAAAAAATATTGCTAGAAACTTCTAAGGACCACATGTGAAGATACTGTCAGCAAAAAGGATGGGAAGAGTGATATTTTCGTGTCCTACCACCTTGATATATATGAAGGTGGTAAGATGGTAGCACAAGAAAATATCAAAATAAAAGAAAATGGGAAGGTGAGGGAAGAAATATCAGGAAGAGCAATTATAGTGTCCTGATACATATTTGACTAGACCTAATATTTTTATACTCTTATTTGTTATGAAATAGAAGTTTAGCAACTACAGAAACGCAATTCAATGATATTAATGATATACCTCATAGTCACCGTCTCAATCTTTCCAAACCTATCAAGCAAGGTTTGATCAGCCAATGATGGGGTTCCAATTGAAGGACTACTTGCATTTAGTGGAATGCTTATATTACTAACACTTGCAGGGGAGCCAACATTGCTCATTACAGGAGTCTTCGGAAGGGAATTTGATCTTCGTTTTGCAGCAGCTTGAGCCTGGTGTTGTCGTTGAAAAGAATCATTACCACTGGAAGTCAAAGATGGAGTTCCACCAATGGCAGTAACTCCTGACTTCTCCTTTTGCGACAATCCAAGTGCAGAAGCTGCTGCAACTACTCCGAAGTGAGGCCCTGCTGACCCAGTTGACAAGTCCCCAGATTTTGATGGTAATGGAGATTGAGCCAAGGCCCCAGCAGATAGCCGAGGACTTTGAGCAGACTTCCTCTTCGAATGTGGCTCCTCCTTCCTAGAATCTTGGCTGAGATTATTCCATGCAGCCTGAGGGTAATTAGATCTCACAATATGTGGTGGCAATCTGTGCTGCATTCGCAACTGCTGCGTGTCCAAATGACCTATTTCTGTCTCCATCATTTGTATATCACTTTTACCCTGACTAGATTCAGAGCCATCCAACTTTTCAGTCTCAAACTGTTCTTCTTTGGGACCAAACCTCATACCTGGCTGCGCAGCAGAGAATGGTATTGCCCCAGCATTCTGGTTCATAACCCCTTCAAACATATGCTGGGGGTACTTCTGGAGACCTGCATTGGGAAATTGAATTCCTCTAGCCATTGCTTGCTGTTGCACTAACGGGCTTTTCCAGTTGATATCTGATGAGTGTACACCATCAATATGTGTCCCAATTTGCTGTTGAATTCCATCAGAAACCACAGGTGTATGCCTTGGTCGTTTACTGAAACTGGATAGGGGTGACATTTGCCCATCTTGACTCTCCCTCTTACCATTAAGAGGGGCATTAGAATTCACACTGTCGCCATACGACATCATCATGTCCTGCCCACTAGGGGAAGCCCCTGGAAGACCAACAAGAGACCCTGAACCTTGATCCTGCATACTTCTTGGGGTGCCAACCCCCATATGATACCTTGCCTGCTGAGACATTAAAGGTAGTGCTGGGACATTTCCATCTTGTACAAAACTTCTAGCTCTTAATGCTAACATACTACTTGGACTGAGGTTTTGAGCAGTCGTGTTCTCCTGGACATGCTGCGGTATAACATTCCCAGAAACAATACTTGAATCCCCAAACCTGCTGTTGGAGCTCTCTGCCACTTGATCGATGCAAACTCTCTTACCATGGGTCCTGTTATTGGATGAAACAGTAATTTCAGGTGTCTGCCTTCTCTTTCTCCGTAAGCTGCTCAGAGCTAAATTTAGCTGCAAATGGCATTCAACAGAGCTAAGAAAAACAGTTAATTGCTCCAGAAATAGAGCATCAGGTCATTCAGCACTTTATTACCTTGGAGGGAAATCGGTTATTGTAGAGCCTATCCAATTTGGGCGAAGGATCTAGACAAAGTTGTGGCTGCAAGGCTTTTAATATCCGGGATTCTACTTCCTATAATCAAAAGAATACACATTCATCACTAATGACTATAATCAATCATATAAATTTATTTTACAACATTGAGATTAGCTAACCACACTTACCATCAAATCACCATATGTCCAAGAATTATCTGAAATCAACGGGATATCCTTTACAACATTCTCCAGAGACAATCTAAGGCATAGTTTCGTGACAATAGGAAACTCATCTGCGGATGGAATACTAGACCCATGCTCAGGAGCACATTTCCGAAAATCTCGCACCTGCAAGATTTCAAAATTTTCCATTCACAAAATGTATGAGAATCTGTCAATGTTCATAATCTCATTATCCATATACATGCATACATGACAACAAGAATCATCAAATCATGTAAGATAATTAGTACCTGTTAGAAAGTAGTGTATATATATATATATATACGTGTATTCGTATTTGTACGTATGTGTATTAGAATAGATGTATAGTATTTAGCTTGTCCTATAAATAGAGGACTTTGTACATGTACTTGGTAGGTTGTAAAATGAGAGTATGCAATTTCACCAAAGGAAATCATGCTTTTAGTCAACTAATCCAGTTTATAACCATAACAAGAGAATGCATATTAAAATACTCACCTCGCATATAAGTGTGCCATTAACATATTTGCATGGGATGTCATCCAGAAAATCTCCAGGTAACAGGCCAGACTCAATTGCCTGCAAATAAATCCACACAAACCAGAAAAAGATCATTGTTAATAAATAGATGGAGGCGAACAAATAACTTGTTTTCTATGAACAATATATAAATAAGCCCGGCAAATGTTCAAAAAATGGGGCAATCTTTACACCATAAGATATTCTATAAACCACCAACGGAACCAGAAAATCCATGGAAAATGGCGCCAAGCAGAACTTAGTGAACTACATATGGTGTCAATCTTCTGCTGTAGTGCTGATCACAACATCACAATGTCCTAACATTTTCTTTTTCTTTACTGTTGCATACCAAGACTTCCGAATGAGTCTGGTTAAGATATGTAAAATCTAGGAGACAAACATAGAATATCTTACTAAAAGAAACTTCTCACAAGAATTAGAACAAGTAAATAAACAGATGAATAAATAAATAAGCAGATATTTACCGAAAAGAGAGTTTCAGAGGTTCTATCATATGGATGCAATAACTTCTGCAAGTCTTGAAGTGCAGCCTCATCCTGAAAGCACATTAACCATGAGGGTTCAAATTTTATAGAAAAACATGGAGCACAAACAGACTTTTTCCTTTAAATTCATCACGACACAAATGCTCTTCTACACGCACCTGTGAGGGCTTCCTGATGGAATATCCATCTGGGTAAAGGTTCAAAGTGAATGAAACTTCAAGCCCTGCCAGAACAGAAATAAATAACTAAGAAGATAAACAGGACGCAGGATAAACAGCAGATTAAATTGTGAACCCAAGATGCAGATATAGTTAATTCATTACCAGAGATGGAGGAACTAGAGACACCTGGCACATTCTTGCCACCCTCAACGACGTTACCCTATGTCACAGAACACTCCAATTAGCACAGTCAATGAAGAAAATAATAAATATAACAACAACGGGAAGTAGGAGAGCATTAGCTGACAACGTTTAAAAAGAGTACATAATACCAATAATGTAGCCATATAGATCTGCTTAGCAATAGTATTGCTTAAACCAAAGATAATGGAGAATAAAATTAAAGTGATCTTTTCCCATTAGTTAGACATACACACTGTTTCAGAAAATCATCAACTTCATTCATAACAAAGATGATTTGAAACAAAATCTTGATTTTGTTGTTCTGCATCAGTGACTTTACACAATCATCAGATTTCTAAGTAAAACAAATGTTATCACAATTGGTAGGAGTTCTTCACTGTAATCCCTTCACAAGCTGTGGCAATGAGTTGGGAAGCAAACAGTAACATGGCACAAACATTTTTTTTTAAAATTAACAAAAGGGGAAAGAAAAAAAAGACAGAAAAACTATAAAATTCTACAAAGAAAGTTATCGAGAATCAAACACCAATACACGAAACTAGAATGCAGAGATCTAACAATTGTAAAGTTAGGATCTTCCCTCCCTCCCTTAACAACCCATTAGATTACGATAATTCTAGTCCAAATCGAACTGAAGCAAGAACTTGCAATCAATTCAGCTCCAATAACAAAAAATTCAATAAAGTAAGAATAAAATGAAAAACCTAAATCTTCAAATTCTAAAGAGAACCTCAAGATTTATAACAATTAACAGGAGCAAGGTTTACTAGCGCATGCATGAATAAACCTAGCATTTATACATCAATTTTGATCGTCTTAGATTATAAACGCCACGTCTTTCTTCATATGTATTTCTTATTCCAATAACAATATAAGGTAATTGAGTTTCCATAGTTACCGCAATCTTTGTTATAGAGGATTCATTTTTTGAGCTGATGACCGAGCTCTCCTTCGAATTCTCAGAGACGTCGTCAATGCCACTCTCCGCTTGAACGGCAAGAACAGGCTTTGGACGAAACCTAGTACCGGTTTTCGATACCTTGAAAGAGACACCCATGTAGTAAGCAAGCTTGGTCGCTCAAATTGACAGTTTAGGGTCGACCTCGAATCATCACAAAACCAATGGCAACGAAACCCATGTGGGAATTATGTGAGCTTTTCGAGAATTTGAGGGCTCATGCCGGTGGTTGGATGCTGAGAAAGTGAAGGAAAATTGTAAGAGAAGAAGCAGTGAGAAAGTTTGGATTTTTCACACAAAGGGAAGGGTTTTGAATTTTAGGAAATGATACACAAAATGCAAATCGATGTGTTTTGAAAGAATTTGAGTTGTAAATTGAATTGTTTGGATGCTGAGAAAGTGAAGTATGCACTTCGATTGAGAAGTTTTAAAAGTGAGAGATACAGAAGTGAATTTTATTGGGAAAATGCCAAAAACGGTACCTGTACGTTGGGCCTTCGACTAATTTGGCACTCGTACCTTTTTTTGGTTTTAAAAGGTACTCGTACGCAACTAATTGATCACATTTGGTACCTGCGGCCGTTTTCGTCACCAATCTGCCGTTATCTTGTCTACGTGGCATGCCACGTCATCCATTTAGACTGACATCGCTGATCGCTGACATGGCACGCCCTGTAGACGGATCCGACCCGAATCGTTGGTGGGTGGGTCGGGTAGGATTTTCCCATCTAAGTGAAAGACGCCCGCGTGCTTTGTCTTTCATCTCCCTCATTCACCCAACACTTTCCCTTCTCTCAAACCAGACCTAACCCTAAATTCCCTCTCTTCTCTTCTTTCAATTATTTCATTCCTTGTTCCAATTTGGCTGCAGCCCGCAACCCTCTCTTCTCTATTTTCCTTCTTTGTTTCTTTTATGTTTTATTTCTTTCTTTCCTTCTCTTCTCGGCTCTTGCAGTAACGCTGCGACGGAGGTATGGTGGTGATGATGGTTTGGTGGTGGTTGATTTCGGTTGGTGGATGGTTGATGGCCGGTTTGATTGGATCGGGGCTGGCAAGGAGAGGGTTGATGGGTGGTGGTTTTGGCCGTGGATCGGTCCGGTGAGTTTGGCAGTAGGTTTGGGTGGTTTAATTTGCAGGGAGGTTGGTTTTTGGTACGAGGCAGAGGAATTAATTGGATATGTTGATTAATCCTATTCGTGAGAGTGGCGATTGGGCAGTGATGAGTTTTGGTGGTTGATTTGGGTTAATTGAGAGGGTAATTAGTGGCGGTGGTGAGGCGCGGCGGTGATGGTTGCGGTGGCTGGCAGTGAGGAGAGTGAGATGAGTTCGGTTTTAATTGGATTTATGATGGTTTCAGCTGGGTTTTGGTTTAGGTTGAGGAACGGTTATTTCGGCTGTGAGTGAGTGGTGGGGAGCAGCGGCGGCGCTGGAGGAACGGCAGTGAGCAGCAGCGACGGCGAGCAGCGGCGGCGCTAGAGGGATTAGTAATTGAGAGGTGAATTTGGGTTTTGGCAAAGATGAATTTGGCTTTAATTTGGGAAAGGATTTTGGAATTGGAATTAATTGGGCAGAGGATTGGATTTAATTGAAGCTGGCAGGGATTAGATTTAATTTGGATCGAATGAGGGAGTGAGATGGTTTTTTCTCCGGGGTCATTGGTTGTCTCTTGCATGCGGACGTCGTTCAATTAGAAGGGAAAATGCAAACGACGTCGTTTGCAGCTAGGAATCCTACCCGACCCACGCATCAACGATTCAGGTCGGATTCGTCTACGTGGCATGCCATGTCAGCGATGTCAGCCTGAAGTGGATGACGTGGCATGCCACGTAGATAAGATAACGGCAGATTGGTGACGGAAACGGCCGCAGGTACCAAATGTGATCAATTAGTTGCGTACGAGTACCTTTTAAAACTAAAAAAAGGTACAGGTGCCAAATTAGTCGACGGCCCAACGTACAAGTACCGTTTTTGGCATTTCAATTAGAATCGAACCAAAACTTTATATAACTGAGTAATGAAATTACGCATTTTTACAAAAATATAAAACAATTATCCTTTGTATGGAAACTAAATTGCACGAAGAAAAAGAGGAAAAATTTAACAAGGGAAAGGAGAGGAAGGAAATTTCTAAAAAAATTCCGCTGTATGGCTGCATTTTTTTAGATACAAGGAAAAAGGAAGGAAATTATAAGTGAGATTTTATTATTATTATTATTTTACCAATTTATCCCTCCGTTTAATCTTTAAAAAAAAATCATGAACCATTTGCTCCGTTTCCAGATCTACTCTACCGTGAGCGAAGATGATCGATGATGATTTGCAGAGCCGAAGAGAAAACCAGCTGCAGCTGGTGGAGCGAGAAGACATCGATGATGAAGAAGATCTGTTCGAAGCGATTGACAAGCGTAAGCACCAAATCGCAACCTCATCTCAAATTTGATGTGGTTTCTCTGTGATTCACTGGCTCAAATTTGATGTGGTTTTTTTGTGATTCCCTTGCACATTTTTTTCCCATACAAGGGAAATTTTAAAAATTTTCTTCTCTTTTCTTTCCTTTCCACTTTACTCCTTATTCCTATACATAGGCTTATGCAAACTTCTCCATGTAGATTGTACTCCTAAATTAATTTCTAAAAGTTCTATGTTAAAGATAAATTATGTATACAATTAATTAGAAGTATGGGAAATCCATTATATTAATTTATTCTATAAAAACATTGAATTAAAATAATTTTGATATGCTTTAAGTTGAAAAAGAAAATAAAGCATATCTATAATTTGAGTTAACCGGTAAAAAATTAGTAAAGATAATAAGAAAAGTATCACAAATGTGAAGATACGTTTAACATTTTCTTTGAAGAAACTATAAGATATAGAAAATGCAAATGCACAATCCATATTAGTTATGTTCATTCTTTGAAAACTTTTCACCATGCATTTTTTATGTAATGCTAAATTGAAAAAATCACATTTTACTTGGACAAAAAGCAAGCGAACGTTAGAATTATTTTTCTTGGAAAATGAAACGTCACTATGTTATTTCCAAAAAAAACTATATGAGGTACTCTCCTTCCTGCTTGCTGGGTCTTCCCTTCGGATCGTCTCGCGTACTGTGAATCCTTATCTTTTTCTTTTTATCTAGTTCAATTTGAATCCTCCTCTGATTCCTTTGCTTATATGGTGGCTGACTAATTTGATTTACAATAAATCTCTTTTTTGAATGGATTTGCATGCATCAAATCTCTTGGTATTCTCGCTTGCGTTTTCTTTTTTTAAAAACAATTAGGAGTTGTTTACTTACGGAGAATTTTATGTTTTTACAAAAAAAACAGGAGAATTTTGAAGAACATGTTCAGGAAGCAGTTTTTTCCAAAATGAAAAAATCTCAGATTCTTTTTTTAGTTTTCTAATTTTTCAAAATTTTCTAAATTAACACTAAAAATTAGAAAATTCTGAAGACGCCCTATTGAAACTTTTCCAATTTTTCCAAAATCAATTTGGCAAAAACAAAAAATTTACTCCATCTCAACCGACTCATCTTGTTAATCTCGAAAATAAATAATATTATTTTAGATATGTCTACCCTCGTAATTTTGATAATTAATATGTAGATTCAATCATTAATTTTTAATCCAAAAATTGTGCTAAAAATACTTCATAATTGATATTTATCTAAAATTAATCATAGTAATTGATTCCAATGTTCTAATTGTCTTAATTAACTAATACTCCTAATTAAATTCATATGAGTAAAATTATATCAAAATATATTTAAAATTCATATGAATATCTATTCATGCCCTATTCACTCTCTCACAAACCACTATTCCCGTTATTAGTGTAATTCAATTACTAAATTATTCTCTAATAAATCACAAATTTACAATGTTTTAAGGTCAGCAAAATTTAAATGAGGGCGTTGCTAATGTGACGCAAGAAAGTATTCAAGTGGATATGTCACAACAACAACAAATGAATGCGGTTAGAGAAAATATTGCAGATCAACTATGGGCTAATTATAATATTATCTGAATATGAAGAAGTAACAAGTTAAATTAAATATGTTTTTAATGTTCATATTTGTAGTATTCACCTAATGAACAAATAATTCAAAACTATTTTATTTTCATGAACATAATTATTATATTTATATTTGATCTTTAACATGAATAAAATTAGCATATTTATATTTGATCTTTAATAAAATTAAAATGGGTTAGTGTTTAGTTTATTAATCTTCTAAAAAATAAATAAATGATAGCATAATTTTTTAATTAAAATCAAATTGATTTAAGAAAATTAGTAGTTTTCGTTTTTTTTAAAAAAAAAAAAATTAGTTGTTAGGTGAATACGATTTCGAGTTTTCTAAACGTGGAAAATTTTCACGTACTATTCAAAATAAACACCATAACCAAAATCAAAAATATTTCTAGTGTTTTCTAAAACTAGAGATATTTCAGAAAAACAGAAACAGAAAAAACAGGGAATTTTCCGTATGTGAACGGGCCCTTAATTTTTCCTTCTCTAATACGTCTTTTGTACCACCATGGTTTATATCCCTATCTTTATCAATACGTTTTTTGTGCAATCAGTTTTGGAGAAGCTTTGTTTTTAGTTTATTTGCTTCTACCCTTAAGAGAAAGTTCTTTGTTTTATCTGAGATAATGGCTGGGAGATGGTACCATTCTCGTTGCCTTGGATCTTCAATAAACATCGATCGCTGCTCAAGCTTGGATTTCGACGTGCGAAAATAAACTTAACTCGAGCGAGCCTAGACCTATCACCAAGATGTGATGATCAACCTGTTAGATTTCAAGCTAAGGGTCTCAAATCACAATTTATACCTAATATCGGCTTGTGATATTCAACCTAGACTAAAGAATTAATGGGTTAGAAATTCACGTTTTTACTTAAACAATTAAAAGCTCCCAAACTTTTAATTACCTAAGAAGCTCACGCTTGAACTTAAGAATGGAGTCATGCTCACAAAATCAAAAGGGATTATCATATCAATTCTAATCTCGTTTACAATGTGTAGTCGTAAGGCTATATATAAGAAAAATGAAAGACATAAAATAAAGAAACCTAATTGTGGTGTAATAAGGACTTGGTCGGTTGGCCAAGCCCTTGACACGTGCAGCCCGCAAGCACCAAGCCAAGGCGGGCGTCGTGCGTGTCCTAGGCTGCGTAGGATGCGTGTCCGAGGTCGAGTAGGACATGTGATTATGATGCGCGTTGATCGGTTGTCGAAGCCGTAAAAAAAAAATAAAAACCTGCAGTCAAGTGCACAATAAATTGTGTATAGAGGCAACATGATCGAACACAGGGATTAAGGGTTAACACTCTAATCAATTCGTGAAACAAAGAAATCCAAATAGAAAAGTAACAAAGGGGGTTTTGAATGGTTGTTTGATTATCAATTACCTAAAACAGTAATAAAGGAATTTGTTAAGATTAGGACTTCTGAGAAAGTGGGGTAGAGATTATGGTCGTCCGGAGTCACTGTAGAGGCGGTCCGTCGTACCTGCAAAGCGCCGGAGGGGGGGCCCGGCGTAGACACTCTGATGCTTAAGTTAGTATGGCTATGTAATTTGGTAGAGATTCAGGTAGCAATTCTGGCCTTACCTTTGATCTAAAAAGGGGTGGTATTTATAGGCAAAAAGAGAGGGTGTTACCCATGGGGGTAGGCGTTAGCGAGGAAAGATAACGCCCAAGATGACGTCAGCAGGCGTCAGTTGGATGAGATATCGCCAATGAGGTATCACCAATGAGAGGTTGCCAAGGCTGTCTGGGATGGGAGGATGCCGTGTGCGGAAACGGATGCTGCGTGGGTCCCCCCTGATGTCCACCATCCTAGGATTCCTCGGTCAGCATGGGTCGGTAGCTGGGTGGCTGTCACCAGTCAAGGTCTACAGTGGTCCGGCCTCGGTGTTTTATCAATTGTTATCATAAGCCCAACTGAAAACGAGCCCGAGTGTTTACCAAGGGCTTCATTCTCGGCTTCTAGATGAGTGTTATTTCCTCCACGTCGCGGCAGGTTCGTGAGGATCTTCGAGTTTCTCTGACTCTTTTGATATTCAAACCATATATTTTCATTCTCGGTATTTGTCAAAACTCGGCGTCTTTGTACCAGATACACGATAGCAAAGTAGGTAACGTGAACCGAACGCTTGCGAGAATAATTGGCCATAGAGAGGATGTCGACCAAGTTGGCAGTGGGGAGGTTATAGCGATGACGCTGGTCATAAACCAGAACTGATAACGCCAGCGATATACCCAAATTGATAACGCTGGTATTTCCTACGACATGTGTTCATATGATCGATATCGGCAAGGCAGGACGTTACGATGTTACCTCCTTGTAGCTCAGAATATCGTTCGGAAGGCAATATTTTATCGTATTTCCTGCACATTCTCAAATGTGGCTTTGTCACGTTAGTAAAAATATTATGCAATGATAAACATTAGTTACCCTTAAAGGCTTTCGCCCGCACATATCGGAGTGTCGTTGATGCCGCTTTTTCTACCCAAGCTCGTTGAATCCAGCCTTACTGTAAGTCGCCCGCAATATTGACGCGGTTATACGCCATAAGCTACCTACAATTTGTGCGGTTTTACGTTGTAGCTACCCGCAATATTGACGCGATTTTACGCTGCTCGGAGCTACCGATAGTATTGACGTGGTTTTACACTGTAGGCCACCTACAAATTGTGCGGTCTTACACTGTAGCCACCCCCAATATTGAGGCAGTTTACACTCTCCTAGATTTTGGTCCGTACTCCCCTTGAGTATCTCGGGTGTTCACCAAGGGTTCCGCTTTAGCCTATCTTCCTGGCTGCTTCGGGATAACGGGTCGGCCCAATTTTTGAGGGACATACCTTGGTGAGCAGCTACTACTTCGGATCTATAAATGCGATCCTTTTTTCGGTGCAGATTCTTCACATTCTCTCTGCATCTCATTTATCATTTCTTCATGGACGATCTTACTAGAAACTTTTTGACTTCCAAAGCCATAATCCTAAAAAATCTCACTGAGGGTGATGTCAACTTCTTAGAGAACATGCTGATGAAGACTGGTGAAGACGTGCTGGAGCTTCGGGGAATGATGACCCCTATTCAGTCCAGGATTGGGGCCGCTTCCATGGAGGACTTCAACCTTATAGGGAACGTCTCTAAGTTGACCACTGCAACCTGCCGGATCGAGGTAGCCATCGCCATGCTGCAGCAGAGGAAGGATCTGCTGAACTGCTGCCTGAAGAGCATGAGAGACACCTCTTCTGAGCTGACCTCTGTGGTAGAGGCCTTGAGGGAAATCCCCACTCTGCTGGTGGATGATGACAACGATGCAGGGTCTAGGGCTTGAGTGCTTACAGCTGTGCCTCCTTTTTTTGTTTTTCCTTTGTATGTATCGTATATGCGGATGTATATTTAGGTCGTATATAAATGAAGACTTCTTTCGGTTATCGGGCTTGCGATTTCTTTCCCTTTCTAGTCCGTTAGCCCCTGCTTCAGTTGAGGGCTGTGTCAGCCCAACTGAAAATGAGTCTGCCATTGGTTGGACTTCTGTAGTATTTATTCTTCTTTGTCTGCCAGGTGGCGTCGGTTGTTCTGGCGAACCGTTTTGCATTAATCTCGCGCCGCCTCTTCAGTATTAACTGATTGGGTGGTTTTTCGGTGTTTCTTGATTATCGAGAAATCCCAACAGGCGTGATCGAAGGACTTGATTCTGCTGTTGTGGTTGATCTTCTCAAGATGCATTGAATTATCCTCCAATCACGTGCGGAAAATTCTGAAGAGCCTCACCACTTTGACTATTTATGGGGAGTTCTTCTTCTTTTTCCTGTTCATCTTCTTCTTCGTTCTCTTCTGTTATTACTAATTTCCATTTTCATGGTTGATTCATATGATCAGGTCTTTGATGAGCGAGGATCTCGTCCGACCCCCCCGATTACACCAGATTCTGACAATCCTCCTTCGCCGTCGTGTCTGAAGAGGCGATTGCCTCGCCGCAAAGGTCGGAAAAGGTCGAAGAAGAGAGTAAATTCAAAGACCACTGATTGGTTTTCTTCCTTTTCTGCCCCTCCTATTTGTAAGGGCAAGGAATCATTTCCTCCTGCTGACTGGTTCGAAGAGGAGATTCCTCCAGGTGATACCGTCGTAAAGGCGGCATCTTCCGCCGTGAAGGGGGAATCCAACCCGTTAGTGCCGAGTCTGGAGTGAAAGGTTGACAAATCTCTTCCTTTCGCTGATAAGGAGCTTCCGTCCTCAGATGGAGGATACTGCTACTGGTCCTCTTACTGGCCTGACGATGATTGATTTCGTCCCTGGAAATCCTTTGTAGATGTCGTATGGCTATTGTTAAACTAATTAAAATGATGCTTTTGCTTTTTTAGTCTTTTGTGCTCAGGCGTTAGCTCCTCCATTGACGGACAGCTATCGCCGAGAGATTAACTGTCACTCAATGCAACAACTTTCAACTGATTGTCAGTAACTGCCCTTTTAGAAGATATAAATGCCTGGACATAAATATCCTTCTGAGGTTTTTCCCACGTGTCACTTTCGCTTTGAGGTGTGTCCCGTTTTTACAAGCTGTTCAATTTTTGAACTTAGCCTTTAAAAGGGAGCAACTGCTTTCTTTTAATACTCTTTGCTTGCGCTTTGGAATTTTTCTGCTTCTTCTCTCTCTGAGTTTCATTTTTGTTTCAAAGGAAGTTTCAATCACCGTTCGTCGGCGCCGACGGTTTTGCTCACCGCCTTCTGTTCAAGGTACTTTACTTCTTCTTCCTCAGATTTTCTTCTTGCTGATTCATTATGAGCACGTCTAGGATTCCCAAGGATACTCAGTGGCCTACGACCACAACTAGGTCTTCTAAGGGTCTCCAGCGACCCATAGATTTAGAAATTGAGAGAACGCCTAGTGTTTTTGTTTATGAAACGGTATTGAAGGCTGAGTAGGACGAAAACGATATCTTTTTCCCTCCTGGTTACTCCGTCAAGATTCCTAAAGCTGGTCAATGGCTTCACGACCCTCTATCGGGGAGCTATAAGATGGTGTATTTTAATATGTTCCTTTACGGTTTTCGCTTTCCCATTCACGAAGCGGTGAAAGGATTACTGCGTCATTACGACATTAACCTGGCTCAGATTACGCCTTCCTCCTGGTGCGGGATTCATGCCTTCATTCGTGCTTGTGAGTTGCGGGGTATCTTTATCCCGTCTGTCAATTTATTTTGCATGTTTTTTAGCTTCAAGTGTCGCGACTGTGTGGTAGATATCACCCCGAGGTGGAATGATGCATTAGTGCAGTCATTCTGGTAGAAGTTCCAGGGCTTTGAAGACTGTGGCTGATTGGAAGAGCGGTTTCTTCATCGTGAAACTGCCTTTCCGCCCGTGGCCTAGGGGCTTCAATCGGTGTCTTATTGATTCTATTTGGGTAAACTCGACAATACTGTCCAAGGAAGAGCTTTGCCAAGCGAACATGCTGCTAGAGCTAAGTTCATCCTTCCGCATTCGAGAGTTTGCCTTGTACAGGCTTATAGAGGAGTGTACTATAAGTAAGTTTCTTTCCTCCCGTTATCACTTTGACTTATTCAATGTTCTGATATGCCTCGTTGATAGGTGACGCTGGAAATCAACCGTCGGGCGATAAGGATGTTCCTTTGAACGTGAAGCCGCTTCAATCGCTGCCGCCTTCTCCTCCGCTTGAGAATTCCAGTCACCCTGCCGCTCCACCAAAGAGAAAAAGAATCAAGACAGTTGCCAGGCGCAATATTTCCAACCGAACCTCTCGCTTCTTTGAAGTAATTGAACCGTCCTAAGATTGAAGTAACTGACAACGGTAGTGAGGACATGGATATCGATTCTGGGCTTCGTCATGCTTCCACGGCTCAACGGAAGAAGCTTAGAATAGGAAATAACAATCCAGTCACTGAGGCTACTTTAAAGAAGGTCAGCGGAACTCCTGCCGCTAGAGCTGACACCCTTGGTGGTGCAAGTACTTCCAAAACGGCAACAGTGGTTAAAGCGTCAACCAACGTTCCTCCTGATGCTCCCGAGGTTCCGCCAGTGGTCAACTCGCCTCCTCCAACTGCTGCTCCTGACTCTCCTATTTCCTCTTTCATTCCTGATGTCGCTGTGCCAAACCCTGAGTCTGTCGCTACTCCTGACCCTCTGCCGAATGGCCTTCTGCCATTATTCTGTACTTCTATTTCAGGAGTTAGTGATTCCGCTAAAAATTGCTCTCCTCCCTTTATCGCCAATCTTTCCTCTCAGGGTCCTCAAAGAGTTACTTCCTACTGCCTGGATCTGTCCACCTTTGGTACCAGCGGACTTTGCGCATTAGGGATATCAGATCCGCTATCGCGAGAGGAGCCGGTAGGCTCCGTAGTGAGTGCAATATTTGGTTCTCCTAAAGATAGGGAGGAGTTGTTGAAGCTTCCTCTGGAGGTTCATCGTGAACGTGCTCTGAATGACGTGTTGGATAGCTTCCGCATGCTAAATTACTTCCTCGATATCCATGGCGACAAGATTCGAGGTTCCCCTGCTAAGGTGGCAGAATTGACGCAACTCTAGGGCGACACCCAGGCAGAGCTGAACGACTGCCGTGCTGAGTTAGCCAGAGAGAAGTCACTAGGGAAGGCAAAGATAGAGCACTTGGAGGCGGAATTGATGGCGGCTGATAGAAGAAACTCTCTCCTTCGTGAAGAGATATCGGCCCGTGACGCGGAGTTGGCGAAGGTACCTACTGAGATATCACGGTGGAAAGACAAGGCAATACGAGCCTTTGCCGCTGGATTCCCAGACTATTACCATAGCAAGGCTTTCGATCCTGCCAAGATAGCTGATTACGCCTTTGAGAAATTAAAGGATGTAGATGTCGGGGGTAATAAAGGAGCTCTTCCGTGATTAGCGTAAGGCAACGCCTGAGAGTGTTTTATTTTTCTTCAAACATTGGCTTCATTTGGCTTGTAATAATTGATAACGCTTGCGTAATAATGATTGTCATTCCGCTCCGAATAACTATTAATTTGCTTCTTGGCGTTATCTTGCCAGCTGATAACTCGGCTATCGCTGAGTCGCGTTATCTCGATTGTTATGTCATCATGCTCGTCTTCTTTTTGATAAACCGATTCTACTTTTCGGAGCATTTAATGCTCAGGATCCCCTCATTAATGTGAGCGAGGGATCAGGATGGTTCAAAGACACGTGTCTGTTCGTCAGGACGCTAGGGCTAGCGTGATTTGATAGGATCAAAGCGTTTTCTCGCTTTTCTAGGGTTGCACTCATTGCTCACGCCTGTCACGCTCGCAACGACTGTTCCAGCGGTCGTTTCACTTGGCCTCTTAGGGTTATAAAACCCAGCACTTATTTATTTTTTCCACTTTCGATAATCTGCTTTCTCTGTATCCTCTCGAATCGTCTTGCATTTCTACTTTTCATCCTTTGGGTGCTTCAGTTTCCTTCTTAGAAAGGTATTTCTTTAATCCCTTTTGTTGTCTTCTTCATCTTTTTGTTTTCTTTTTCCACCATGGGTAAAAGTAAAACTCGTGCCTCTGGGTCTAAATCGGTCGATGAGGAGGAAATAGATAATACAACCAGTACTATTACTTCTCCGGCCATCCTCCATAAGCATTTAACCGATCATGGGGCCAACATCCCCAAGGGCTTCAAGGTTTCTGTTGCCCCTGAGTCTTTACGCCTGAACAACGTTCTAACCGGCAAACGTAGAATCTTGTATGCCTAGATGTTTCGCTATAGTTTCCGGTTTTCGGTTGACCCTTTTATCTAAGAGTTGCTCACTTTTCTTGATCTGAGTCCCTTTCAGTTAGCTCCAAATACATACTGCTGTGTTTATGCATTTTTAGAACTCTGTAAGTACAAGGGAATTACCTCTCCTTCCCTTGCATTACTCAAATCTTTGTTTCAAATGTACAACCGTCGGGGTGTGATAGCAATATCACCCCGTTATGATGATGATTCCCTTAAGAACTTCACCTGGAAACTCCTTCATCTAGAGTCTTCCATTGATGGGTGGAAAGAACAATTTTTTGTTATTGAAACTCCTGAGCTTTCGGGCCCGTGGTGGCGGTCTGGTTTCAACCAAGACGTCAAGGACAGTGCTTGGCACCGGGAGGCTCTTAACGAGACAGAGCAAAACTGGTTTAACAAGTTGCTCAAACTGGAAATCAGCGTTCACACCCACGTTTTGGCCTGCGGGGCCGATTTCCGATCCTGCGTTAAACGTGAGTATCGCGTCATTTTTTGATTTTCGGCATTGATACTAACGCTAACGTTGTCTTGTGCTTTTGCAGCGACTGATCCCAAGTACATTCCTGAGAGCGTTAGGAGGCGCTTAAAAAGGCTTCAACAGAGAAAGAAGGCTGAGCGAACTGCCGTGGCTGCCGATACCGCCGACACTTCAGTTGTTCCGCCTATTACTATTTCGATTCCTCCCCAAGCATCTTCTACTCCGGTTGGCGAGGAAACCGCGACCATACCTATCGGTATTCCCGTCATATCAGTTGCTGCTCTTCCCGTTCAGCTAGCCGCTTCTAAGGTTTCCGCAAAGGAAAAAAAGAAAAGGAAGACAAGGAGCGTTGCTACCCTCCCGCCGTCTTCGGACACGGTAGCCTCTCCAGAAGCACCTATCGCTGAAACGGTAACTGTAAATGCTCCACGATATCTCTTGTACTACTCTTCAACGCCTTCCTGTATTTTCTTCTTATTTTTATGTCTGGTGATTATTTGTCTTCATAGGACACTTCTGTCGCTTCTACCCATACGCTACCACCGGGCAATATGGATTTGAGGCATATACTGAATCAATCAAGGAAAAGGCAGAGACCTGATGGAGAAGGCACAAGCCTGTCGTCGAGTCAAGTCGATGTCGGGGAAAAGCATCAGACCGCTCTTGACTCTTCACCACCTCCTCAGAACCAAGCCGTTAACATTTTTGGGAACATGGCATTCTTGGGCCTTTCGAGACTTCTCCACCCTCGTTTGGCTCGGAGGTTCCTCGTTTTTCTTCCAACTTGGGCTATAATGATGACTTATCAGGCTTCTCCTCCTATCAACCCTATGACCCTTTCGGGCTTCAAGGGGGTTCCTCCACTAACCAGCCTCCTTCCCCTCCTGCCGTGGCCTTTGTACCTTCTGATGCTTCAGCGCTTAAGCGCTTCGGGGAGGGAGCGGTTGTGTCCAGTCTCTTGGCCGATGTAAGTTCAATTAACGCTGCCGGGCCTGTTACCCATCAACTGGACCCGACTACGCTGTGTAGTTCAGGAATCGCGGCCATCGGGGACGATAACTCTGCTATCACTGCTTCATTCCTAGCCGCTCATATGCTAACATCTTCCGAAGAACAAAGCACTTTTGCTGCTGAGGGGGATAGAGAGCAAGCTGACTTGCTGTGTTCTAATCTCTTTACCGGTCTCATTCGGTTTCATCATTATACAGAGCGCATGTCGCAAAAGACGGCTGCTCTTGCCGCTTCTATGGACAAACTTCCAAAGGAGCAGGAAGAGAAGCAGAGGTTGCTGGAAGAGCGACAAGAATGCATAAGGGCCATAGAAATGGCCAAAGAGGAGGCGAAAGAGGCAAAGCAACAGCTGGCCTATTCTAATGCTGCTCTATCAGCTGGAAAATTGAATAGTGTCGCTCTTGGGGGAGAGAAAGCGACTTTGGCGGAAGAGAGGGCCGCCTTGGCAGAAGAGAAGGCGGCACTTGAGAGAGAGACGGTAGTCAAGTGTCAGTGGTATGTGGAAAGGACTGCTGCCATCATGGCTGACTATTTCGTGGAAGTTCATGGAGAAGAATTTTATAAAGGTGACGCCATTTTTGACGCCGTTTTTCCGAATTCCGCTGATCTCAATGATGAAGGCTTCCGCATAGCCAGGTTAAAGGGCTACCAGGGGCGGGAGAGCTCGGGGAATCAGTCGTAGGCAGGGTATTATCGCCATCTTTTTGTGAGGATTGAGCGTCATCCTCTTTTTGTCCATCTTTTTTGTATACTTTTGCGACCCTTTGTGGGTGCTTTAAACATCAGTACTTCTGTGATACTGAATTCCTTTCTTGTTGATTTCCTTTTCTGTAGTTCTTTTTCTTCGAGTTTTACTTAGCACGTCCATCGCGCCATTATCATCCTGATTATGCTGACGGGCTTCGCCAGGTTCATCTTAATCGCTGCTCGGCATCATCAGAAATGATATTCCACAGAAAAGAAGTATCATTCCCACGATCAAAAGAGATAATGAGTAGGGTCTTTAGGCCCTATTCCTCGAATCATGTAGAAATCGGTGCAATTGTCCTCATGTCAATCTCGTTGACGGGTCGCTCAACTCCGTTGTCATCTCGAGCGTTGATATCTCTGTTAGTCAGAAATATCCTGCACACTCTTAATTAATGTTTATTAGTAAGAGATATGCGATAACGGACACTAGTTACCCGTATGAGCCAATCTGCTGCCATTTTAGGGTGTCGGTGTCGCTCGTTATCGCTTTCTCAACCAGCTCACTTCACCAGGGATTCCGCATCTGGTTACTCGCTTGGATTTTGTGATTCTTCGTGTTTCCACGTTACCTCGATCGGCCGAAAAGTGCCTCTTCTTGGTAAGCCGTCTGATCAGGACAGGCCGTCATAAGGTTAGGATTTTTCACTTTCGGGCGTTGTCCTCGCATCCCGGAATCGTGCCCTCACTTAATGAGCCGTCTGTATTAGCCCGGTCACAAGGATAGGATTTTCACTTCCAAGATGGAGTTACTATTTCCCTAGGGCGTGCCTTTCCTTAACGAGCCGTCTCCACGAGAACGGTCGGTATAAGGATTGGACTTTTCACCCACAGGGATACCGGGGCGTGCCTCATCTTAGTGGGCCACCTATATTAGCACGGTTTACCAAAAGGAAAGGACTTTTCACCCCCGGGGGCGTCGGGACGTGCCTCGTCTTATGGCCCACACGTGGCTACCACAAGGATAAGACTTTTCACTCCCAACACTAAATATTAGGTGTGCCAGGGCATGCCCTCACTTAGTGAGTCGTCTGATCAAGACCGACCATCACAAGGATAAGACTTTTCACTCCTGGCAACCCTTTTTTATCATCTGCACACACACACAGCCGCAAAACACAAGAAAGCTCACTATTCAAGCGTTAGCACAGGTTAGGGCTGGTGTTAGTAAAACGTGCAGAGATAAATCAAAGTCTAGCATGATATAATTTCAAACAAGCAATATTCTAAGAGTTAGGTAAGGGGGTACCGTCGAGTGTCTCCAGATGATACGCTCCCCTCCCGACAATACGGGTAACGCGGTATGACCCTTCCCAGTTCGGGCTAAGCTTTCCCCGGCGCTGACCAGTTGCTCGCTTGTCTCTGAGTACCAGGTCGCCTGCTTTCAGCAGCCGTTCTTTGACGCGCCTATTGTGATAACGCGCCATCTTTTGTTTGTAATGTAACATTTTCAGAAGAGCTTCCTCTCGCAATTCGGGCAGCGCGTCAAGGTTAGCTCGTAACCTTTCCTCATTCAGCTCTTCTCTGAAATAGGCTACTCGTAGGCTCATAGTACCAATCTCCACGGGCCTGACGGCCTCAGTACCGAAAGCTAGTGCGAATGGTGTTTCTCTCGTGCTGGTTTTTGTGGTCATGCGGTATGCCCACATCACATACGACAGCTCGTCTGCCCATTTCTTTTTGGATCCTTCTAGGTTCTTCTTAACACTATTAAGGATGCCTCGGTTCGTCATCTCTGCCTGACCATTGGTTTGCGGATGAGCCACGGAAGAGAACCTCTGCTCGATTCTAAACTCAACGCATTGGTCTCTGAAGAATTGGCTGGTAAACTGCGTTCCATTATCGCTGACTAGCACACGGGGTATGCCGAATCGCATGATAAATTAATGTTTGAAGAAACACCAGATTTTCTCAGTCGTGATATTGGCAACCGCCTCAGCTTCCGCCCATTTAGTGAAGTAGTCCACCGCCACGACCACAAACTTTAGCTAAGACCTCGCCTTTGGAAACGGTCCTAGGATATCAATCCCCCATTTCGCAAAAGGACAAGTAGCAATGATGTCATAAATTTGTGTGGCGGGTTGTCGAGGAATCTTAGAGAATTCCTAAGACTTTCGGTAAGTTCGCACGTAATTATGGCAGTCTTTCCGAATAGTAGGCCAGTAGAACCCCGATCTAAAGACCTGCGCAGCTAGGGTGCCACCGGATGCATGCATGCCACAAATTCCTTCATGGATTTCGCGGAGGGTATGAAGACCCTCTTGTTCCGTTATGCACCTGACAACTGGGTGAGAGAAACATCTCCGCATTAGTTCCCCGTTATAGTACGTGCACCGTGCCGCTTGTTTTAGTATTTTCTTTTTCTCAGCGTTATCTGCTAGTAGCTCATCATGTTTCAAGTATTTTATGACGAGAATTCTCCAGTCATTTTCAATTTCTTCTACTCAAAGTGTCGCTTGTTCTTCTATGAAGGAAGGTACGGGTATCTCCCGGTACCCTTAGGTATGGACGCTTCCGGGTTTGCTGCGAGTTTGGTAAGGTTATCCGCCTCAGCGTTATCCTCTCGAGGAATGTGCTCGAAGCTGACTTGTATGCCGCTTTTCTTTATTTCCATCAGCTCGCATTTTACTTTGGCAAGGTATTGCACCATGATGGGCTCTCTAGCTTGAGAGTATCCCAAGACTTAGTCTATTATCAGTTTGGAGTCTCTACAGATTTTCAACCGCAGGTCTCCCAACCTCCCTGAATCATGTATGCCTTTTATGGAGAAGTTCTTTCCTATCCTGAGCCTAGCTAATAACGCTTTGTATTCTGCAGCGTTGTTAGATAACGACTGCAGGATTCGGATGACATATCGCACATGGATGCCGTGAGGCCCACTCATGAAGATTCCGGCTCCGGCAAGCTCTTGATTTTTAGCACCGTCCACGTGGATGACCCACAGGTAGTATAGGTTTCAGGGAATGGTAGGTCTAGCTCCTCTTTTTCTTTTTCGGTCAACTCCGTCATCGGATCTGGCGTAAAAGTATATTCCGCGATAAAGTCTGCTAGAATTTGAGCCTTCACGGATGGTCGGGATCTGTAGTGAAACCCATATTGTTCAAGCTCGATGGCCCAAATCAGTATTCTCCTAGAGGACTCGGGCCTCCAGAATATCCTCTTTAAAGGTTGATCCGTAAGCACAATGACAGTGTGAGCCTAGAAATATCGGCCCATCTTTCGCGTCGCTTGTATTAATGCGAATGCTATTTTCTCTATACAAGCATATCGTAGCTCGACATCTTTCAAGATGTGACTTACGAAGTATACAGGGCGGTGTGTGTGATTATCATCTTGCACAAGGACCGCACTGACCACTTCGTCCGCAACCCCAAGGTATAAATACAGGATATCGCCAGGTTCAGGTCTTGTCAGCACCAAGTCAAACGATGGTAGGCCTTCAGGCCTACAAATGCCTCTTCGCATTTTGTTGTCCATCCAAAAATGGCTTTCTTGCGTATGACTTTGAAAAAGGGGAGGCATCTCTCGCCTTGCTTAAAAATAAACCGTCCCAGAGCGATAACACGCCTTGGATGGCTTTGATTTTTGAAGGGTTGGGTTGGATACCCTTTTGACTGACCACGTAACCCAAAAATTTACCTGTTTGAAAGGCAAACATGCACTTTCGAGGGTTCAGCTTCATTTGGTATCATTTCATTACTTCAAAGATTTCCGCCAGGTCAGATAAATGGTCTTTGAAGCTTCGGCTTTTGACTAGTATGTCATCGATATACGCCTCTACGTTTCGCCCAATCTGCATTTCGAAGACTTGATTCGCTATTCGCTGGAAGGTGGCTCCAGCATTTTTCAACCCAAATGGCATCGCTGTGTAGCAATAGGTGGCTTTGGAAGTGATGAAAGCAGTTTTCTCTTCATCCTCATTGGCCATGGGGATTTGGTGGTACCCCGAGTTGGCATCTAGCGAGCTCAGATAAGCGTACCCGGCAGCCTGATCGACTAACTGATCAATCCGAGGAAGGGGGTAACAATCTTTGGGACATGTATCGTTCAAGTCAGTGAAGTCGATGCACATGCGCCACTCTCCATTAGGCTTGGGAACCAGGACTGGGTTAGACAACCAGGTAGGATATTGTACTTTTCGAATAAAGCCAGCGTCGAGAAGCTTTGCTACTTCTTTATCGACAACTATCACTTTTTCTGTAGAGAAGGCACGTCGTTTCTGCTGAACTGGCTTTGCGTTAGGGTTGACGTTAAGTCGATGCTCCGCTACCTCTCGCGAGATACCGGGCATGTCGGTTGGTTTCCATGCGAACTCTCCTTTGTATTTGTTCAATAGCTGGGCTAACTGAAGGTTTTCCCCCGGGCTGAGGTTATCGCTAACCAAGAATCTAGCCCCATCGACCCCGTTAACTGGAATGTGAATCATCTTGTCCATAGGCTGAGTGCGTTTCTCATCGCTTTGTTCATATGGATCCACCGTTACGCACACGTACCTATCGCAACTCTTCTGAGTCATGAGCAGGTATCATTCAGTCGCTAACTTCTGATTACCTTGGATTGAGACCACACAATCCTAGGAAGGATATTTCATCCTCAGATGTTTCTGTGATATCGTCGCTCCGAAATGGTTGAGGAAAGACCGTCCTAATATGGCGTTATAAGGCAGGTTTAGATCCACGACCAAGAATAGAAGCTCCTCTGACCACTTAGAGGTATCCTCTTTGAAGTATACCGGCAAGGTGGTTACTCCAGTCACTAGGATGGGGACTCCGTCTACTCCGATTATGGGTTTTTTGCAGGGCGTAAGCTCGTTGTCAGGACGCTTCATGAGATTGTAAGCTTCCAGCGAGAATAGGTTCACCGCGCTTCCGTTGTCAACAAGATTTCTTCTAACTCCATGACTAGCGATAATGGGTGTAACCACTAACGCATCGTTGTGTGGATATACCATGCATTTCTCGTCCTCTTTAGAAAAGGACAATACCAAGCGATCTAAGGCGCTTATCGCCTCACTTTTGATTGACGCATCCGCTCATTTCCGCTTATCTCCTGCCGCGAGTGTCAGTTGTGCGGATTCGTCCAGATAGGGGGTGCCTCCAGCGATGATGTTAATGATGGAGACGTCTTCGTCGTCAACCGTGAGCGTTTCCCTACCCCTTCCTGCAAGACCAGTGTCGTTGCCTGGGGCGCGGGGGGAGGGGGGGGAGGGGGTGCCGGTCTGTTGTCAGCTACTCTGTTTGTCGGGTTGCTCTTGGCCTCTTCTCATACTTTGACAGCGAATTCTCCCAAATAGCCTTCTTCTACCAGGCGCTCTATCGCCAGCTTAAGTTCTCTACACACTTTTGTAGAGTGTCCCTTAGCTTTATGAAATTTGCAGTAGGCATTTTCCCTTCCTCCCAAGGTTACCCCCGGTCTTACAGGGGCCGGATAACGGATGGGCAGGTTCCGCTGTTCCACTATCGCTAGTATTTCGGCTCTGGGTAGGATGAGGGAAGGAAGGTCTGGGTCATAAACCCGTCCCTTAGGGGGATCTCCCTGTCGCTGCGTTGGGGAGTCACCAGGCTTTCCCTTTGAGGAGTTGCCTTTTCACTGATTAGAGGTCTTGGGGAGCGTTAGGAACTGGAGGCATGACTTGCGGCATGTTTCAAATTTTGTCCCTATTCTCTTCCTCTTCCATCCTCGCGTAGTTGTGGGCTTTCAGTTTTAACGCATCTAAGGTTGCTGGAGGGTCAACCATTAAGGCATCTCTGAGTTTTCCATAGCAACAGTTCCGCTTTAAGGCTTCTATAGCGAAATCAACTGTTACACCTGACGTGAGCGACATCTCGGTGTAGAAATAATTGAGGAAATTCCTCAGGGATTCCTGAGGTTTTATGTGTATATCAAATAAGGCAGCAACAGATTTCCTAATGGGGACCACAGTACTGAATCGACTCCTGAATTTAGATTCTAGTTGTGGGAAGCTATCAATAGATCAACCAGGAAGACCTTCGAACCATAGGCGCGCAACCCCTGACAGGGTCATTACAAATATCTGACACAACGCTGCGTCATTGTGAGTCTGAAATTGCACAAAGTCCTTCACCTTGTTAAGGTGGGAAATGGGATCTCTGGTGCCATCATAAGACTCTGAGGGGAGTTTCACATGTCGGCTGACTCTGTGACACCTTATGCGTGGGCTAAAGGGGTGGCCAGAAGTGTCATCAAGAATTTCATGTGTGTATCGAGGTGGGGATACCTCCAAATGACGCCTACGATTCCGCGGGTCTCTGGTATGATGTCACCTTGGAGACGGGCTGCGACTCCTTAGCGAGCGAGTTCGATGTCTCCTATTGCTTGATCTTTCACTCCCCCAGGAGATATGTCTCTATCATTTTTGTCCCTCCTACCATCCCAACGACCTCTGTCCTCGTCATGCCATTGCCGTTCCCCTTAGGATATAGGAAGTAGAGGCACCTGTGAGACGTACGGTTCCACTGTCCTATGAGCAAATTGTATAAGACTGACTGACGTATTCAACGCAGGCAGCATCAGAGAGACATTCATATTCAATGGGGACGATAACGGTCGTTCTGTGATGATAGGTGGAGTAAAAACAAACTGAGATGGAACACCTGATCCAGAAGCACTAGGCGTGAATCTAGTGGCTAATTCCGTTAAGTGGTCCAGTTGGGCACGAAGGGCTGAAATCTAGCTCGCGAAAGGGTTATTCGCACTGTCTATCATGGATCCCATAGGAGAGGGAGTAGAATAACTGGGGCCTGCCACATGAGACGCAGGGGCGCTCATCTGAGGAAATAGTGCGCTCATAGTCGATCCAAAGAGAAAGTCCGTCTACGCAGAGCAATACGCGTGTGTTGCCGCGAAGATGTCGGAAGAAGTGTTAGGGAAGAGTTCCCTACGGACGTCACCATCATGAGAGTGTGGAGGAATGGATTCTGAATTAGAAGCCATAATCTTCCGATTTTCAGAAGAACAGAGCTTGGCTATTAAGGATGCTCACTTAATTAAAGTCAAACCTCTCAACGAAAGCACCAATTTGTTAAGATTAGGACTTCTGAGAAAGTGGGGTAGAGATTATGGTCGTCCGGAGTCACTGTAGAGGCGGTCCGTCATACCTGCAAAGCGCCGGAGGGGCCCCTCGGCGTAGACACTCCGATGCTTAAGTTAGTATGACTGTGTAATTTGGTAGAGATTCAGGTAGCAATTCTGGCCTTACCTTTGATCTAAAAAGGGGTGGTATTTATAGGCAAAAAGAGAGGGTGTTACCCATGGGGGTAGGCATTAGCGAGGAAAGATAACGCCCAAGATGACGTCAGCAGGTGTCAGCTGGATGAGATATCGCCAATGAGGTATCGCCAATGAGACGTTGCCAAGGCTGTCTGGGATGGGAGGATGCCGTGTGCGGAAACGGATGCCGCGTGGGTCCCCCCAGCTGATGTCGACAATCCCAGGATTCCTCGGTCAGCATGGGGCGGTAGCTGGGTGGTTGTCCCCAGTCAAGGTCTACAGTGGTCCGACCTTGACTTGGGGTGAAAAGACGAATGTACCCTCGGTGTTTTATCAATTATTATCAGAATTTAAAGGAGATAAGAAATCAATAGAGAGAAGGTTCCCAGTAAGAATCTGTATCCGGTTGCAATTATGGTCAGCCGGTCATCGGTGCAAGTATCGTCTACCCCTAGCAGATAGACGCGCTATAGGGACCAGGTACGCTTAGGTCCCCTGCTTACCTTCGTAAGAGAAGCTACCCCAAGGTATGCTTATGGGGTAACCTTGACAGTCCGCCGTCCTCCAAGGTATGCTTATGGAGACAATACTCGGCTACCCATGAAGAGGAGGTAAGACGCGTCTAGGGCGAGACACTCAGTACGCTCGAGGCTCTACCCTAACGATCTGTTCAACCCAACTGAATGAGACCAGGAACCCGATTACTACCAGAATGGCCGTCTACTTTACCCCGCAGCTTCGCGTTAGTTATAACCACAGAGATGACTGTAATTCCCTAGTTTAATTACTAGTTGATCAAGCTTGTAATTAATTCTAGACAAATTGACAAGCAAATATCAAACGAGATAGATACCGACTAGGAATGTATTAAGTGCAAATTAACCTCACGGCTTCCCTAGCAACCTTCAACGATTCTTACCAAGAACAAGAGATTTAACCGCTCATGTTAAAAGGAATAGTAAATAAATAAATAAATTACATAATTAAATAGAAGAAGTGAAGAAGAAAGAAATCCTATTTATTACCGACCGGAGCAAAGCTCCGGTTTATTGAAAGTAAAGACAAATCGTGCCGGAGGCAGAAGTAGCGAAATATGGCAGCGCCAAAGTCTAGAGAGGGAAGAGAGATAAAACCTAATTACTAAAAGTATTTATAACTATTACAAATTAAACTCCTAATCCGATTGGAATAATATTCCTCAATGGTCTTCTACTAAGATCGGGATTCTTGGAGGAATTAATGAGCGAATCTGAAGTTTTCTTCTTTGCGATAGTTTCCTTTTCTCGCTAGGACTCTACTGCCTTCTGCGAACATTCAGCTGCACGGCCTAGCTGCTCGATTCCTTCCAGAAAGTGATAGAAAATGCTTCTTCTTGTATTTTCCTCTTAAATATCCAAGATCTGTAAAAAGTGAAGAAACACAACACCATAAGTAGCATCAAGATCTAGAAAGGCATATAAAAGAAGGGGAATTTATGCATATCAAATGCTCCATCAAACATCCCCACACTACCCCAATGCTCGCCCTCGAGCATTTAACTTAAAAACACCACCTCGTTTGGAACACACAGTATCAATCCAAAACACACAGAAAACTGTACTGCCTCCACTTACGCCTCGACCGAGCAGTACGCCACCCTCCTTCCTAGATGAACTCTGCACTACTCTTAAGGAATAATGAAACCAGAAGAGTAGCTTTCCTATGTCAGCCTGCTGCAAGCAATCCTCACAAGATATAGTGTTTATCACTAGGTGTTTACGCTCAACAATGCAAATGATAATGCACAAAACCAGATTTGCAATAGCGACCCGAGTACATAGAACACATGCGTGAGTAATCATATGATCATAGAAACTTTGCGAAGGTAAAGTAAGAGAATATGTTAGAGAAGAGGGTTCAAAAGAGAGAGAAGGAAGGATAGAGGTTTTCTTAGCTGGAAAAAGGCAAAGTGGTGAGAGAGCCTCCTGGTGGCAGTGGCAAGGGCAAGACAGAAAGTGCTGATGGAGAGTGGGGGTATGATCTTCTTCGGAACGTGCTGTTGGTCTTCTGATCCTTGTCGTGCTTTGCTCCATTTCTGGTTCTTACTCCTCTTTTGCTCAAATTTATTTTTGAAGTTTTTTATATATTTTTTAATTTTTTTTAAAGAAAAAAGAACAAAAGGGAGCGAATACAATCATTTTGGACTATCAAACTGGAGCAGAAAAATTTTCCTCGGGCGTCTGATCTTCGATAAATGATCGCTGTCAATGTCTCGGTCTAGCTCTTGATTTCCATGTTGTTTATTGAATGATTTGTTTTGAGCGTCTAGGGCGAGTTGTCTAATATCGCCACACTAGAGTTTTTGTTTCTCTTTGTGTCCAACAATTGTTTGCCATACTACTACTTTCAACATCTCAATCTAGTAGTTGGATGTTTATAGTTCTGTTCGCTGCATCTGCTCCTGTTTCCGCTTCTCGGTCTAGCCGTTTGATGCCCCCATATCAAAGATGTTGTTTCTCTTTGTCCTACCTTACCATTGCTAGAGGACATCTCTCACCTGCTAAGAAAAGAAAGGGAAGACTCAAGTAGTTAGAAAGGTGGTGAAATAAAAGGTTGAGCAACAAGGGCAAGAAAAAAACAAGAAAAAAGATAACAAATGATAACAATAGACCTAATGCCCGGGGCATTTTTGTCTTTGCACCCCGCGTTAGGGACCGAACGATGTTATACCTACCGGACGGACAACCTCGAGGTCTTCGCCTTTTATCGAGCGATCAGCGCTGGGATGGTCGACATCAACCGGGGGGGGGGGGGGTCCCACGAGGTCACTTTGTCATGACCAGGCGTTATCCCGTCCCAAGCTGAGCTTGCCCTTCCTGGAGGAAGGAAGGCATTACCCTGCCTAGGTGATGCCTTCCCCCATGTATATATCTGATGCGACGATAGCACACTGTTGACGGGAATGCCAACCACCTGACAGGCCCGTTAGTGCCCTTCATGGCCGAGCTACCAGAAAACACCCCACTCTTCGCCTATAAATACCCTCGTAATCAAGGAAGAAGGTAAGCCTGATATAGCTATCAAAAGCTCTACTACTTTGACCACTCATACTAACTTAAGCATCAGAGTGTTTACGCCGGGACCCCTTCCCGGCGCCTTGCAGGTACACCGGACAACCGCGGGTGTGGAATCCAAGGAGTCATTCTCCCCTTCTACCCTTCGCCAACAGTCAGAATCTTATCAAATTGGTGCTTTCATTGAGAGCTTTGGTTCTATTAAGTGAGCATCCTTAATAACCAAGCTCCATTCTTTCCGAAGATAGAAGGATTATGGCTTCTGACTCAGATCCCGCGCTGTCCCAGTCTTCTAGCCTTCTATTCTCTACTCGTAGGTGACTTTTCCCTTTCGCCACTTTAGATGCTTCTACCACGGTACAAGAAATTCCTCCAGGAATGTCGGATCTCTCCTCTGAACAAACAGCGGGAATATTTGTGTCCCAGACATATACTCCTTTATCCAAGATGACGGGACCCAGTCATTCTACTCTCTATTCAAGGAGACCCGCAGCAGACAGTGCGAGTAATCCCTTTATGAATTCAATATCATCTCTTCAAGCTCAGCTGGACCAGCTGACAGAGTTAGCCGCCGGATTCACGCCTCACGTTTCAGGACCGAGGGTGCCTTCTCAAGTAGTTTTTACCCCGTCTATCGTCACCGATCGGCCACTGTCGCCTCGGCCCTCTAGGGGTATCCTGCTAACGTTACCTCCAGCATGAGTCCCTGTCGGCCCCACATAGCTTGCGTATAGATATACTGAGCCTTCCGCGCAGTATGCAAGGGAGATTCCCGTTTCTGAAGGGGAGCGTTGGCATGACGAATATAGAGATCGTTGGAACGACAGGCGAGACGAGGCATTCAGGGATCAATCTCCTAGGCACAGTGAAAGGTCGAGTAGCAGGAGACAACAAACCCGTACTCCTAGAAGTCGCAGTTGATCTCCTAGGCGGCATCATGAGCAAGACTTCCGAGCCTAGAGGCACCCCGACGAAGGTCTTCCTCCTCACCGACCTCGTGAAATCCCTGATGATAATGTCGGTCACCCGTTCAGTTATCGCATAAGACATCACAGAGTCAACCGACACGTGAAGCTCCCCATAGAATCGTATGATGGCACGAAAGACCCGATCTCACACCTCAACAAGGTGAAAGATTTTGTACAATTCCAAACCCACAGTGACGCCCCGTTATGTCAGATTTTTGTCATGACACTATCGGGTGTAGCGCGTCTCTGGTTTGAGGGACTTCTGGTGGGATCTATCGATAACTTCTCTCAGCTGGAAGCCAAGTTTCGGAGCCGATTTAGCACAACTGTCCCCATCAGAAAGTCCGCTGCATCATTATTCGACATCCACCAAAAACCGCAAGAGCCCTTGAGAGATTTTTTGAGTCGCTTCGATCTTGAGATGTCGCTAACGCCAAGAGTCACCATTGATTTTGCTGTGGAAGCCCTAAAGCACAACTGCTGTTATGGGAAGCTGCGAGATACATTGATGGTAGACCCACCGCCAACGTTAGAAGCGCTGAGGCTGAAAGCACACAATTATGCAAGGATGGAAGAAGAGGAAAATAGAGAACAAATTTAGAACATACCCCAAGATCCGCATCCGGCTCCTAATGCCCAAGCTAAAACAACTCCTGAAACGCGCCCAAGTGATGACTACAGCCAACTGAAAGATCACATCCCCAGAACCTCGAATCGACAGAGGGGTAATTTTTCGAAAGGGAGATCTGGGAATTCCCCTACCAGAAGACAAACGGATCCGCCAAAGGGCCGGATATATGACCTTAACCTTCCTTCCCTCATACTTCTGAGAGCAGAAATTCTATAAATTGTCCAGCAGCGCAACCTACCCATCCGTTATCCGGCTCCTGTGAAACCAGGAGTGATTATGGGAGGAAGTTTCACAAAGCCAAGGGACATTCGACAGACGTATGTAGAGAGTTAAACTGGCGATAGAGCGCCTTGTAGATGAAGGCTATCTTGGTGAGTTTGCCACCAAGACAAGAGAGGAAGCCAGGAACAATCCGGGGAGCAGAACGACTGAAAGTAGGCAAGCACCTTCTCACGCCACAGGAGCTAACGCCATCCCTATCGGAAGGGGTAAGGAAACATTGGCGGTCGGTGAGGACGATGTCCCTATAATCTACATCATAGCTGGAGGCACTCCATATTTAGACGAACCCGGGCCGTTGATGTCCTTATAATCTACATCATAGCTGGACAACGCATGGGAAAGCTCAGCCCAAACTGGGACGAACCATATTGCATCACCCGTGTTGTCAGGAAGGGAGCGTACCATTTGGAAACACTCGACGGTACTCCCTTACAAAACTCTTGGAATATAGCTCGTTTGAAGCTATATCATGCTAGAAATTGATCTCTTTCAGTTGATAATGTTAACGTTGCTCTAACGAATGAATCAAAGCATTCCTTGTGCATTTCGTGACTGGTAACATGCAGATAACGAAGAATGCCAGGAGTGAAAATCCTATCCTTGTGAAGGCCGGTCCTGATCAGACAGCTCACTAAGACGAGGCACGCCCTGGCATAAACTTAGCATTGGGAGTGAAAATCCTATCCTTGTAGTAACCGTGCTAACAAAGACGACCCATTAAGACGAGGCACGCCCCAACGCCCCCGGGAGTGAAAATCCTATCCTTGTGGCAACCGTGCTAACAAAGACGGCCCACTAAGACGAGGTACGTCCCAGCATCCTTGGGAGTGAAAATCCTATCCTTGTGGTGACCGTGCTAACAAAGACGGCCCATTAAGATGAAGCATGCCCCAAGGAGATAACAACTCCGTCCTGGAAGTGAAAATTCTATCCTTGTGGCAACCGTGCTCACACAGACGGACCACTAAGACGAGGCACGCCCAGAGATGCGAGGTTTCAACGCTTGGGAGTGAAAATCCTATCCTTGTGATGACCGGTCCTGATCAGATGGCTCACTAAGACGAGGCACGCCCCAAGCCGATCGCTGACATATGAAATAAAGAGAGATATCCCAGCTAGTAACCGAACGGTTAATACCCTGTGAAGTTGGGCTGGAGAGATATCTCTATCGCAACAACAGTATCACAACAAAGCCAGACCTAGCAAGGCTAAGTGGTCCCCCTAGCAACAAAGGACGACATCAATCTGTATACAACACGAGTAGAGATGATACTAATTCATCCTCTGAGACATCACCAAAGAGATGATAGGGCAGCGTTGGCTATGAGACATGTGGAAATAACTTCGCGATTCCCGAACAGAGAAACGCCCAAAGGAAGATACCGAGGAGAAGACCATCTCAAAAGCCAAGTTATCATATCCACCAGAGAAATACCATGTCTCTAGAGACAGAAATGCCTTAACAATTCACAGGCAAGGCGTCGCAATAAAAGCACGCGTTAACGCTGCGGTTAGTCAACCGCATAAGGTATGATGATTACATCATTACGATTTCAGTAATAGCGTTTACTAACTATATATTTTGACAGCAATATTGCAAAATAAAGCTAGCAAAGAAATTCCAGACAAAAAGCAACACTCTAAGGGAAAACTAATACTGTCAATAATATAAAATGTCCCGCAAGGATGGACAGAGGCATGCTAATATCAAAAAACCAAAAAAGTAAAGCGCAATGCCTATGGAGCGGCTGACGCATTACCACCACCCTGCCTAGCAGCCCGACTCCTGTGGAAATCATCATTAGTTACGAGCAAGGACCTTCTATCAAAATAGGCACCAAGATCTCTAACTCGAAGAGTGTCTATCCCATGAACCTCCATAAAACTATCCGACACGATCATGACCCCCTTCTTCATATACCAGCGGCATTTCTCAGCAGAAAGAGCAACCTCAGTGGACAGCTCGGCGTTCCTGCGCCTCTCCACCTCTGGTTAGGCCTCTCCCTTAGAGAGCCGTACGGACAAAGCGGTACCCATCTCTTTTTCTTTCTCTAGGGCATGCCTAGCGATCTCCGCCTCTTGCTTAGCGACCTCAGCTTCTCGCTTAGCGTTCTCTGCCTTATGTCGGGCAACATTCGCAGCATCAAGCAGTCCCTGACATTCATTCGTCAGCCTGTCTATCTTCCTCCGCTCGTCAGCCTCTACCCTGGCGTCACCCTCATCCAAGTAATGGAGATGGCAGAAGGAAGAAAACATCCGAGAGTAAAGGAAATTTATACGTTCTTGGCGGCTTCTAGCCAAAAACGCATCTCTCTCCCTATGATGCGACATCATTTGAGCTATCAGCTGAGATGTAGACGCAAAAGCAGCATCATTCCCATAGGTCTCTGAAACCTAAAAGGTTTCTTCTTTAAAACCCCTAAAGTTAACTTGATGAGTGGCAAGACTGGGAGGAAGGTAAGGGCTGACACCAATCATAAAAGCAGAAGCAGTATTGCCCCTCTCGGTAGGAGGTAGAGGCGAAGGAACAAAAAACAAGACAGGAGGAGAAGGAGGTTGGTTAGTAGAGCCTCCCAAGTCTAAAGACCCACCTCCAGCAAGCACCAAAAAGTCAGGACCTGGCATATCTGGCTGAAACCCCACAGCGGTAGACGAAGAGTGAAGCGGAGAATCAACAAAGGTGTAAAAATCCCCATTAGGGTTAGCACCTTGAGATTGCTCGAGAGGTGCACCACCTTCCGCAGAGGTTGTAGAGGAGGGTTAACGCCAAACGATGACAGGCTATTCTGGACACTATAGTGATCCCTTTTCTGACGGTTCGCGAGGTCTTCGGCAAAGGACATGTTTTCATTAGGAAGAGAATGGGCAGACACGGTGACAATTTCCTAGAAGAAGCAAAGCACGATAAGAAAACCGTAAGGAGCAAAAGGAAGCGGTAGGAGTAATGGATAAAAATACCTGAGCAGACGGGGAGATCAAGGGGATCCCTTGAGGAACTGTGTCGATAGTCACTTCCGAAGAAGCGGTAGCTTGGGAGGGAGCGAGATGAGTGTCCCTCGCTTTCCTGCTTCTTTTCTTCTTGGCGACGCGAGGTCGCGAAGAGGATGCTTGAACAATATCAACGGTAACAGCAACCCTTTGAGAAGAGGGGGTGACCAAAGTAACAGCGGTAGATCCTCCCTCAGCGACAGTTCCTCCTTCAGCAGCAGCAGCAACGACAACCTGCTCTCGTCTTTTCTGCTCTCTTTTCTTCTTCCTCCGGATGTATTCAGGCTCCCAACCGGGCGGAACCGCTACATATTTATGAAAAGATGTCAGTGTTAGTACTACTCGGCAATGCAAAGAAAGAAGAATAAACACTCACCCATTTTACATTTCTCAACATCCTCCCCGTTAGCCACTTTGCGGGTGTCAACGCTAAAGTTCAATTGGAGTAAAGTTTGCAACCAACTAGCCTCCGGTTCGGAAAGCAGTTTCCTGCCACCCCAAGCCCCATCTTTAATCTCCTGATTAAAGCCGGTCCTCCACAAGGGTTCCGGCAGGTCAACAATAAAGAATCCTTCTTTCCATCCAGGAATGGAAGACTCCAGACCGATGAGTTTCCAAGTGAAGGGCTTCAGTGACTCGTTGTCATAACGGGGCGATATCGATATCACCCCTTTACAAGAATACAACTGAAAAATATTGTGAAACAATGCCAACGTAGGAGACTCAATCTCCTTGAACCAGCACAGTGACGCGAAAGTGCTAACAACGCAAGCGGCGTTAGGGCTCAGTTGGGCCGGGTTCAAGTCAGAATCAGCCAGCAACAGTTTCATAAAGGAATCAAGGGGAAGCCGAAACCCATGATCGAACAATTTGGCATATAACACCCTACTATTATCAAGCATTTCACTATTAAGGCGGAGCGGATCAGAACCAAATTTAATGGTGTAGCCTCCAGGGAGTTGAACGTTGAGCGCAACTAATCTGCGATGAACTAAGGACAAGCTATAGAGAGAAGTAGGGGTATTATCAATCTTCTCTTCCCCAACAGATTTTTTAGAATCTTCTCCCCTAGCAATGGGTCTTTCCTCAACAACGGATTTTTTAGAGCGAGTTTTTGCCATAACTAATAAAAAGAAGGGAGCGAAAGAAAGAAATGATGTTGTACCTTCGTAAAAGAAACACCAGGGATCCCAGAACGAAGAAGAAGGAGTAACGAGTTAGTTTCTAGAAAAATGTAATGAGTCAGGAAAGAGATAAAAAAGAAAAGAGGAGGCGAGGAAAACATCATATATAACCCTAAATGGGTCGAAAGACGCGACCAGTGTTCAACTGACATGTGGCAAAATAGCTTGTGGGAAAGACGCGACACGCGCGAAAGACGTAACTTTTGAAGAAAGGGGGAAGACGCTTCAGTGCTCGCTGCTCCCTAGAAGATGTCTGTTCAAACGTCTCACCATGAGAAGGACACGTGTCTTCCTTCATCATTGCCTTTCGATCGCATTAATTAAGGGACTCGCTGCATTTAATGCTCTGAAAAGTAGCGCCAGTTTGGACTCATGGTCTTAAGAAACGGCGCATCAGGAGAAGGGTGCTAATAAAGTATAAGCGGCATCAATAATACACTAAAACCCAAAGCCTAAGAAAGAAGCGACAAGGGCTCGACAGCGTTGGCATTATTACAGAGAAAGCAAAGGCCAAATGGCTTTATGGTGCGATAGCTTGAAGAATAAAATAAATTCAAATAAGAATGAAATAGCAGTGAAGGGGGAAATCTAGGAATCCTTCGCGGCACTCGAGTCACTCGGTAGAGGAGTTCGTCGTGCAGCGCCATCACTAAGTCCTTCTTCCTCTAAAGCAGATGAACTGTCCCTATTCCCATCAACTCCATCCATTATAACAGAAACATAATCGGCAATCTTGGCCGGATCAAAGGAATCACTTTTGTAATAGGCTGCGAACCCAGAAGTAAAAGCCTCCGAGACCTTCTTTTTCCACCATTCCATCTTCAGCGGAACCCTGGCTAACTCCTCATTTTGGGCCAGCACCTCCTCACGAAGAAGAAGGATTTTCTTCTTTTCCATCGCCAACTTTGCTTCCAAAACATCGACCATAGCCTTTCCTTTAGACCTCTCCCTATTCAGCTCCTTTTACGACTCGTCTTGAAGACGCGAGAGCAGCCTCGATTGGTCCACCGCCCGGTCAGGTTGCACCTTTTAAGCGCACAACGCGCTAGAAAAATTTCGCAATTCATTGTCGTAAGCCTCGACTAGATAACCTAGATGGCGGAAGGCATCCAGAGAATCATTCATGACATGCCTATAGCGGGCCCTCGGAGAAAGTTGAAGAAACCTCTCTCTCTCTTTAGAAGAGCTCATCATTTGCCCTATCAAGGGTGCTGAGAGTTCGTCTCTAGAGAAGGGATTAGGCACCCCGGCAACACGAAGACCATCAACGCAAAACCCTGACAAATTCATACGGTAGCAGGGAGCCCCGTTAGGGCCTTCAAGAGACAGATTGATCATGGGAGTCGGAGGACAATCTCCAGTGCTCACATCTGAAATAGGGGTAAAAAACAAACGCGGAAGAGCCTTGGCTGGTAGCTCAAAAGCCAGACTCGCGGGAGAAGTCGCCACCACATCCGGAATGCAGTGAGAAATTGGAGAATCAGGAGCGTTAGCTGGCGTAGGAGGATCTGCCACCAACGGGACTTCACTAGCAGAAGGAAGGACGATTGTTGGCGTTTCAGCGATTTTCACGGTTTGAGAAGTGCCTGCCATAGAAGAAACGTTAGGCATCGCAACAGTCGCTGCGGTAGCATTATTGGAGAAAACCCCGGTAGCCCGCTCATTTATCTCTACCCTCAATTTTTTCCGTTGAACCGAGGTAGCATGGCAGAGGTCCGGTTTGATATCTATATCCTCGCTATCGCTGTCACCGCTGCTGTCACTCTCAATTATCCTAGTCATGGACCGGCTCAGAGTTATTCCCCCACGCCGTAGCGGTAGCCAGTTATCGATAAAACGAGAAGCTCGGGTAGAGACGCCACGCCCTCGCCCTCCCCTAACGAGTGTCTTAGTCCGTCCCCTTTTAGGCGAAACAACCTGATGGCCGGAGCTCCCGGTAGGAGGAGAGGCCGGTATAGTTTGGAGCGGCACCACATTCAAAGGAGCGTTAGCCCCTCCAGAGGATTGACCGTCAGCGTGTCCTGTTAAAAGAATGCGTCAGAATAACGAATAAGTCAAGAAAAAGTATGAAAAAAGGTGAACTCACCCATAATGCACTCTTTGAGAATCCTGTACGAGGTGAATTCTCAGATACAGAAAGACGTATTTATATCTAACAAGGCGTTAGCCTGCTCCAACTCAGTCCTGGACAGTATCGCTGGATTCGCCCAGAGGGGGCCTATAAGCTCTTGATTAAAATTTATGCGCCATAAATGGGATGGCAGCTCGAGGACGAAGAAACTACTCTTCCAGTCAGCAACCGCCCCCTCAAAGCCATGAAACTGCTGCCAGAACGACTGCACGAACGCGTCATCCCATCGTGGAGTGATATTGACTAAACAATCATGGAAGGTCATGCTAATGAATTTGCGAAATAAATTGAGAGATGGGGCAAAAATGTTCTTCAATTCACAAGCGCGAAGAAAGGCATAAACCCCACACCAGGAAGAAGGGGTTATCTGGGCAGGATTAAGCTTATACTCCCGCAGCAGCGCTAGTATTGAATCATGAACTGGGAAACGAAAGCCATAAAGAAACATTTTAAAATAAACTAGCCTACAATGTCCCCATGCTCAGGATCGTGGAGTCGTGGAGTCGCATGGTATCTTCAGGAATCAAAGGCTCATGTCCAAGGGGAAAGGTAACCATGCTCCTCTAATTCGGCTTTTAAAACCATCTCGCATGTGAAAATACTGGGTGTTCGTGCGATCTCTGGATCCATCGGTTTCCAAAGAACCCGGCTGGGCCTACTTCTAACCATAATAAACCAGTAAACAGAAGATCTGAAAGGATAAAGCGGTACCTTGAAAGGAAAAGATTCACAGGCGAGCCGGCGGAGGGCGGCGGACGAGCAAGAAGTTCTTCCAGAAGAAATAAGGAGAAGACAAGAGAGAAAAATCAAAACAAGGGCAAAAAGGGTTGGAAAGAGAAAATGGTTCCTTCTTAAAGGGCCAAATGCCACCGCATTAATTGAACTGTCAATTGAGCCGAGACGCGTGTAAAGGAAGACAGCCACGTGGAGCTACATTTAAGGATTTAAAAATAAAACAAGCAGTTATTCGCCACAACTTCCCAAATACCGGTTAATTTTGACGAAATCAAGTGGTCAGGGAGGGGTTGCCGCGACAAAGCTAACCCTTCGCGTTAGCTATCAACAAAATTAAAAGGCTGACGAAATGACAGCGGCAGAAGAAGGAAAATAGGAGATATCATTTTATTCATCAGGAGCCATAAGACATCTACACTGCGCCTAGCGCTTGAGCCCTAATCCTCATCAGGTCAGTACATATCATAATAGTAAACCTCATCATCATCCGAAAGCGGTAGCCCCCTGGTAGCAGGAAGGAGGGGCTCATCCATTCTCTTCTCCTAGTCTAGCCTTGATGAGCCTAATTTCTCCTCAATGGCTGATGCCACCGTTTCAACACCGATGCTGCCGGAAAGAACCTTCTCTGGTGAACGGTCGCAAGAAAAAAATTGCTTGTTGCTCTTTCGAGCAAAAGAGGCAGGAGAGTCAAAGGACGTGTTAGGCGCATTGGATGTCTTCTTCCTCGGCCTTTTGCGGCCCTTCCAGCGGACTAGCGGCCTCCATGGGGGCGACGGAGTAGGATGATCCGAATCCGGTGAAGTCGGAGGAGTCGGCAGGGAGTCGCGCGCCGTAGTATCAAGAAAATAGGAATCTGCCATTGATTCACAAACAATTGGGGTAGAGAAATAAGAAGAAGAAGATGAACAGGAAAAGGGAAAAGAAACTTCTTTAAATAAGCTACAGCAAAGAGATACTCTGATCTCTTCGCGTACCCCTGGGAAGCAATTAATACGCCTGAAAAAGAGCAACCATAATTGCAGAATCTGATCCGGCACAAGCACGCTCGCTCGAAAAACACACCAATCAAAAGGCACAAAAAACTGCCCAACCACCTACCACTAGAAATGCGGCGCAGAGAACAGTTGAGCAAGGCATTTATGGCCAATTTCCAGAATACGATCCCTACGACACTACATCCTAAGAAAGACTCATTTTCGGTTGGGCTTGCAGCAGCTGCTCCCAACTGACACAACAAGCAACAAGGCAGGGAAAATGGAAGATGGTGAAATAAACTAAAACAACATTTTATTCATTCATGGCCTTAGCGGCTTAAGCACCTAGGTGCGTACACAGGAAATATAAAAACAAAGGGCGGCGGTCAGCAGTCAGGCATGAGACCCAGCATCGTCATCCTCTAGTAGAGTAGGGATCTCTCTCAGGGCATTAGTCACGGAGGTCAGCTCAGAGGAAGAAATCCTCATACCCTTCAAGCAGCACCCTAGTAGGTCCTTCCTCTGCCGCAGCGTGGTGATCACCACCTCAATACGGGAGACAACAGCAGCCAACTTTGCCATGCTCTCCAGAGGGCTAAAATCTTCTAGAGAAACCGCACCCAGCCTGGACTGCAGAGGAGTCATCATCCCCTGGAGCTCCAGAATATCCTTAGAGATCTTGGTCAGCATATTCTCCAGAAAGCTGACGTCACTATCATTAAGGTTCCTCAGAGTATGAGATTTGGAGATCAAGAAGTTCTTAGTAAGATTGTCCATGATAAAAGTGCTGTGAGAAGTGTGAAAAGATGTGAAAAATTGATGCGGTGGAAGAATTAATTTATGGGTTCAGAAAAGCAACGGATCGAGAAAGAGAGTCCCTCGGGAAATAAATCACCCCGTTATCTAAAAGACTGACAGACGACATCGAGGCCGGAGATGAAGCGGTAGCCCTTGGTGAACACTTGGGCTCATTTTCAGTTGGGCTTATGATAACAATAGACCTAACGCCCGGGGCATTTTTGTCTTTGCACCCCGCGTTAGGGACCGAACGCTGTTATACCTACCGGACGGACAACCTTGAGGCCTTCACCCTTTATCGAGCGATCATCGCTGGGATGGTCGACATCAACGGGGGGCGGGGGGGGGGGGGGGGGGAGGTCCCACGAGGTCACTTTGTCATGACCAGGCGTTATCCCGTCCTAGGCTGAGCTTGCCCTTCCTGGAGGAAGGAAGGCGTTACCTTGCCTAGGTGACGCCTTCCCCCATGTATATATCTGACGCGACGATAACACACCGTTGACGGGAATGCCAACCACCTAACAGGCCCGTTAGTGCCCTTCATGGCCGAGCTACCAGAAAACACCCCACTCTTCGCCTATAAATACCCCCGTAATCAAGGAAGAAGGTAAGCCTGATATAGCTAGCAAAAGCTCTGCTACTTTGATCACTCATACTAACTTAAGCATCGGAGTGTTTACGCCGGGACCCCCTCCCGGCGCCTTGCAGGTACACCGGACAACCGCGGGTGTGGAATCCAAGGAGTCATTCTCCCCTTCTACCCTTCGCCAACAGTTAGAATCTTATCAACAAAGAAGTTTACAAAGTTCCTAATCACATCATCGCTTTCCCACGTCTAATGGTGCCTATACCCAGGGGTCTCATGCAAATCCAGCCAGCACACAATCATGCATCCACTCATTAAGAAAATATGGCATGAAAGCTCAAAAACTCACAGGGTAAAATACATTGATTGCAAGCAGCTAGGGCAAGACATAGTCATAAGAGTTAGTAGGCAGTATGGTGTGCAAGCGGTTTTGGTGCAGTGGGTGAAGTGTCTGTGCGTAGTGGGCTTACTCTGTGCATTCCATCAAAGGTGATTTCAAAACAGGGGTAGTGCAAACAACAGTTGAAAACAAGTTGTGGAAAAGAATTCCAAATCGGGGATAAAAACATGCAAATGCAAGGGCAAACAGTCATGCAATACGATAGTAATCATGCACAAAAAAAGAAAGAAAAAGATCCCTCCCCACACTAAAGCAACACATCGTCCTCGGTGTGGAGAAGGGGACCAACAAACGGAGTTCAGAGGAAGGAAAGAAGAAAAGGGAGAAAAGAAAGTGTGCACTGGGAAATTTAAAGTATAAAACAGCCCAAAGGCAAATGGAGAAGAGTTCGGGGTGGAGATCATGGGCTAGCTGGAGGACGCAGCGTCGAAGCTAGCTCATCAAGAAGGGTCTGGAGGAGTGAAATCACTGTCCGGAGGAGAGCATTGGTCTCCGCAATCGCAGCAGCAGTGGGGGCAGCGATAGGTGCATCAGGAACAACTCGCCTGGGACGTTCATCGCTCGGTGAGGGAACAGGGGAATTAGGAGGAGTAGCTACCATCAGGTCTGGCCATTCGAACACTCCCCCATTTTGGGCACTCCAAACTCATTTCGCGCCGCCAGTGTAACCTTTGCTGAAAGTCAAAACACGACCGATCTAGTGCGGATGACCCATACCATTGAGGGTACGGCCGCCAAGTAATTTAAAACCAACGGGAATAAAAAGATCATAGCTGGACACATCAAGATTGCGTTGTTCAATGGCTAAACGAGTAATAAGGGAACCAAGGATGAGATTGCGATTACAAGTAATAATGGCATGCAGTTCATGAGCAATCCAATAACCTAGGTTGGCCTTATGGACTTTATGCATACACCACAGAAAAAATAGTTCCTGGACAGACAGGGTGCCCGAGGATTGCATCTTGCCCGCGAAGTTGATAGCAAGGCAGCGATGCAAACTATGGAGGGCAGGGTCACACAGTTCTTGGCCTTTAGAGTGTCGGGAGCTGTACTTGGCAGAAGGATTACTAGTAAGCTCCCTAAAGGCACTAGTGACATCAAAAGTAGAAGGGTAGGCAGCGTATGTACCGAGATACCATGGGGCACCCAAATCAGGCTCTTTAGCAAAACCAAGCATGGCATTAAATTGATCAATAGACAGACGCGACCAATCATCCATCAAACAAAAATTAATCACTTTATCAGCCCCTAAATGCATGCTCCCTTTACCTTTTTGCTTAAGCCCAGCACTATCAAACCAAAAAGATGTGAAAAACTCATGGCTTAATTCAAGGAAGGTGGGATGCTCAAACTCAAACAAAACTCTCTACCCAATATTGTCAATCAACTCATGCACCCTAGCAGAAATACCTATTTTTACCAAAAAATCATGATCAAGTTGAGCACAAGGGGCGATAGAGATACCATGCAAAGCTAACAACCTATCATTACTGGGCTTATCAGGAAAGTCTAACCAGCCATGAAGGTGAGTAAGGTCGGGGGTTACCTAGGCTAAGGGCATGGCTGTGCCTACTCTAGCATGGGCAGAACGTGCGGCGGGAGTGGGTATGGATGTCTTGCCCGAGCTGCTAGCGGTGCGAGCTGATTTCCTAGGCTGAGAAGGGGCAGAGTGAGTAGCAAGGGCTTTACGCTTGGGGCAAGATGGAGGAGGCTCCTCTACATCCATGGAGGTGTCCTCAGTGGTGTCCGTGGTGGGGGGAACAAACTCAGCATCTTCCGAATCATCGTCCTCGTCGAGAGGGACAATGAGCTTGACCTGCTTGGGCTTGCCCTCGGCGTAGCAAACCGGCTCAATCAAGCGACCACGAGATGTCATTCCACGGCCCATGGGCAAACCGGTGGGCACAGGGATGGATCTAGTGACCTGGACGTCACCGTCGGATGGAAGGGTGGGGGCTGTGACGGTCCGGGTCACGTCGGCCGGAATCGGTCCAGTGGGGGGTCTCATCGTCATCCTCCTCAGAACCTTCTTCAGAACCGTCTTCCCCGTCGAAACCCTCGTCTGATCCCTCTTCGAAATCGTCTTCCTTCTCGCCCGACTCCTCTTCGCTGGAGGAGCTCTTTGACGCTGGGGGCGCAACAATGACACCAACAGCCGCCGTGCCGGAGGCACTCGGTGGCGGAATAGCAGGCAGTGCCAGCTGAGTGGTTGTGGCAGTCTTGATGGAGTCCGCAGACTCACCGGTGATGGATTCATACTCGCCGGACGAGGTGATGAGGGTCTCGTCTTCGGGGGCAGGAGCAACAGGTGGACTGACGGTAGCTGTGGCAGGGACGATGGGTGTAGTGGGAGTAGGTTTTGGTGAGGAGGCTGTGGGTTTTGAAGGTGAGGAGAGGATGGGTCTGGCCGTTGGTGTCTTAACGGGCTTGGGTGTAGGAGGTTGTTTTTTGGCGGTGGAAGCGATAACGACAACGGTGGTGGTGGGAGCAACTGGAGTAGTAGTAGTGACGGTGGGAGTCGGCTGCGGTTGCGTAGAGGGAGGTGTTATGCGGGTGGATGGAGATTTGGGTGTTGTGGTGACCACGGGAGGTGTACCAGCGACGACAGAGACGCTGGCCGCAGTGGGAGTGGTGGCGGTCGGCGTGCCTTGAGAGCGGCGACCGGAGGGCAGGTCGGGACATGCAACGGATTTCTTAGAGCGAGCCATGGAGAATGCGCAGGGTCGATTTGGGGAAGAGAAATCTGGAAAGCAAAAAGAAAGGAGAAGATGGAAGGTAAAGTGAAAAGTGACAAAAAAGGGAAGAAAACGTTCTCCCTTTATGGCTGCCAGCTGCTAGCCGTTGCCCACGTGCAGATGTGGCGGCTTGTGATAGGGGCCCATCAAATCCCAACTGCAAAATCCCAACTGTCAAGCTCCCAATCTGATCAGGAAATTCAAAGTTTAAAAAAGGGAGTTAAATGGGATAAAAGAAAGGAAATAAAATAAAAGGAGAAAGGGGAAATAAAAGGGAAGTAATTAAAATAAAAATAAGAAAAGAGGAAAAGAAGGGAAAAGTTTCAGGAATGGAGAAAATCAAGGGATAAAATAAAAGAGAAATAAAATAAAAGAAAATAAGGAAGGGGATAGAAATGTGGGTTGCCTCCCACAAAGCATCATGGTTATTGTCTCGGCCTAGACGTTGATGACCACGATCAGAGGTGGTCAGGAGGGTCAGTCACCTCCATCTCCTCAGCGACTAATGGCTTGAAACCCTCGTAGAATGCCTTGAGACGGTGTCCATTGACCTTGAAGGTGACTCCTGTTTCTAAGCTGCGAATTTCAACGGCGCCATGGTCGTAAACGGTTGTGACGACATAAGGTCCGGTCCATTTGGACTTCAGCTTACCTGAAAACAACCTCAAACGAGAGTTATATAACAGAACTTTCTGTCCGACAGTGAAGGATTTGTGAGAGAGAAGTTTGTCGTGGTAGGCCTTCGTCTTGCCCTTGTAGATGAGGGCATTCTTATAGGCGTCGTCTTGAAGCTCCTCCAACTCTTGGATTTGCAAGCGACGATGATGCCCAGCCTCATCAAGGTTGAAATTGGCTTTGCGAATGGCCTAGAAGGCTTTATGCTCGATCTCGACTGGTAAGTGGCAAGGTTTACCTTAGACAAGTCGATAAGGGGTCATACCTATGGGAGTTTTGAACGCTGTCCGATAGGCCCATAAGGCGTCGTCAAGCTTCAAGCTCCAATTCTTGCGGGATTAGTTAACGGTCTTTTACAAAATTAACTTGATCTCGCGGTTGGATACCTCGACTTGGCCGTTGGTCTGCGGATGATAAGCGGTGTAGACACGGTGTGGGACTCCATATTTGTTGAGCAAGCCGGCGATGACTCGATTGCAGAGGTGGGTTCCACGGTCACTGATAAGAGCAAACCTGCTAAAAATACTAGAGCGGAGAAAGGCAGCAACCACTTTGGAATCATCAGTTTTGGTCGCCTTAGCCTCAACCCATTTAGAGTCATAATCAACCGCTAGGAGGATATATATATTTCCAAACGAATTGGGGAAGGAACCCATAAAATCAATACCCCAAATATCGAAAATTTCGCAAGCAATAATACCTGTGAGGGGCATCTGATTCCGAGCACCAATGTTACTTGTACTTTGACAACGAGGGCAAGCCGCACAGAACATGTAGCTATCTTTGAAAATAGAGGACCAGTAGAGACCGGCTTCTAGGACTTTCATGGATGTCTTCTTAGCTGCAAAGTGGCCTCCTTCAGTGGAAGAGTGGCAGAATTTGAGGATGGAAGGTATTTCATCTGTGGTAACGCATCTTCTAATAATTTGATCCGAGCAGAACTTCCAAAGGTAGGGGTTGTCCCATATATAAGACCTAGCTTGTCTTCTGATACGCTTTTGTTCTGAGGGGGATGAATCTACGGGAAAGTGACCTGAGGCACAAAAATTAGAAATATCAGTAAACCAAGGGTATGCAACGGCTTGGGCGAGACAGAGTTGTTCATCAAGAAAAGTATCGCGAATAGGAATCAGGGAGTCGTCTGTCTGGGTAGAGAGGCAGCTCAGATGATTAGCCACCAAGTTCTCAGTCCCTTTCTTATCTTTGATCTCGAGGTTGAACTCTTGAAGCAAAAGAATCCACCGTATAAGGTGGGGCTTGGCGCTGAGCTTCGTCAAGAGGCACCTGAGGGCCGTATGGTCAGAATAGACGGTGACCTGCGTTCCCAATAAGTATTGGCAAAACTTGTCCAAGGCAAATACAACAGCGAGGAGTTCCTTTTCTGTAGTTGTGTAATTTCGTTGGGAAGGGTCCATGAGTTTGGAGGCATAGTAGATGACATAAATTTCTCGGTCTTTCTTCTGTCCCAACACTGCTCCTAAGGCATTGTTGTTGGCATCACACATGATTTCGAACGGAATGGTCCAGTCCGGCGCGCGAATAATGGGGGCCGAGATGAGTTTCTGTTTGAGGAGATCGAATGCGGTCTTGCAGCTTTCATCGAAGATGAACTCAATGTCTTTCTGTAGCAGCTGGCACATGGGTTGTGTGATCTTGGAGAAATATTTGATAAATCTCCTGTAGAAGCCTGTATGACCAAGAAAGGAACGTACTTCTCGTACACAAGTAGGGTATGGGAGAGACTCGATTACCTCGATTTTTACTTTGTCCACTTCGATGCCTTTGTGGGACACGATGTGGCCTAGAATTAGTCCCTGATCTACCATAAAATGGCACTTCTCAAAATTAAGGACAACGTTAGTTTCAACACATCTTTGTAAAACTTTTCATAAAGTGAGTAAGCATTCAAGAAAAGAATTACTGTAGATAGTGAAATCATCCATAAATACCTTAATGCAGTGTGCAACGAGCTCGGAGAAGATACTAACCATGCAACGCTGAAAAGTGGCAGGAGCGTTGCAAAGGCCAAAAGACATCCTTCGGTAAGCGAAAGTGCCGAAGGGGTAAGTGAAAGTGGTCTTGTCTTGATCGTTTAGGGCAACCAGTATCTGGTGAAATCCCGAGTAACCATCGAGGCAGCAGTAATGTGTCTTACCTACTTGGCACTCCAACATCTGGTCAATGAACGGCAAGGGGAAGTGGTATTTCCTTGTAGCAGCGTTCAATCAGCGGTAATCGATACAAACACGCCATCCGTTCTGTATGCGAGTGGGAATCTGTTTGCCGTTTTGTCCAGTGGTTATTGTGATGCCTGTCTTCTTTGGGACGACTTGAACTAAGCTGACCCACACACTGTCCGAAATAGGGTAGATGACACTAGCGTCGAGCAGCTTTAATATTTCCTTCTTAACGACCTCCATCATTGGAGGGTTAAGACAACGCTGAGGTTGACGAACAGACTTGCTAGCATCATCTAGGTGTATCCGATGAGTGCATAAGGCTGGAGACAGTCCTTTGATATCTGCGATCTTCCACCCAGTAGCTCTCTTAAATTCCTTTAGTAAGGTGACAAGAGACGTTTCTTCGTCGGTGTCAAGTTTGTTGGAGATGATCACTGGTAGAGAGTCGTTGGCTCCTAAGTAAGCGTACGTCAGGTGCGTAGGCAAGGCTTTCAACTCGAGATTCGGGGCCTGCACAACAGAAGGTGGAATCTTAGTATATTCAGAGGGTAAATGAGCGATTACTGGATTGAAAAGAGTGAGAAGAGTGGTCTCTAGAGCAGCAACGGTTTCACGCAGTTCATGTGGAGTTATGAATTTGGAATCTAGAATATCCATGGCTGCGGGAGTGACGCTATTGGCTAGGGCAAGCTGCAGAGGGTTCATAGAAAATAAGTCAGCAATTTCCTCAACATCTGGATCAATGATATCAATAAAGTTAAGACTGGAAAACTCAGAAGGGAAACGCATAGCGTCCAGCATGCTGAATCGGATGATATGTCCGTCGAACTCAAGGGTAATAGACGCATCATGGACGTCTATCTTTGCACGGGCAGTCCTGAGGAATGTTAATTTGAACCTTACTGAACAACATCGAAAGGTTTGGTACCCTGTTCGTCTTCCATGTTGATCACGTAGAAATCAGCAGAGAAGAGGAGGTTGCCAACTTGGACGAGGACGTCCTCAATGACACCTTTTGGATAAATCACCGACCGGTCTGCTAACTGGATGACGACTCGAGTCGGCTTCAGAGGTTCGAGACCTAAGCTGGTGTAGATCGTCAAGGGCAAGAAGTTAATACATGCACCTAAGTCACACATAGCTTTACCAATGTCAGTACCCCCAATTTTACAAGGGATTATAAACATCCCTGGGTCTGCACACTTCGGGGGGATTTTTCTTTGAATAACGGCTGAGACATTAATACCCACGCTAATTTTGTTCACGCCTGCCAATTTGCTTTTGTTAGTGCATAAATATTTTAGAAACTTAGCATAACGTGGAACATTTTTAATAGCCTGTAAAAGTGGAATGTTAATTTGAACCTTACTGAACAAGTCAAAGATTTCTTTTTCCTCTTTATCCTTTTTCTTTTTGACTAACCTGTGCGGAAACGGTGGTTCAAGGACTTTGATGATGAAGTCTTCGGAGAATTCAGACTTCTCATCAATCTTAATTGGCGTACCTGGTTTCCTAGAAGTATAGATCTTCTTTTCTTTCTCGGCGGTGACTTCAACATCGTCAACTACAGGAATTGAATCTGGGTGTTCAACTTCTCGGGCAAGCGATTCTCGGTCAGGTAACTGTGTATCGCTGCGGAGTGTTATGGCACATACTCCGTGTTTAGGGTTGGCTTCTGATTGCGGTGGCAGTCTTCCTCTATTTTTTAATTCTTTCATCTCTGAAGATAAGACACTCAACTATTTGTGAAGATCAAGAACAAGACTATGTAGGTTAGGTACCTCAGCCATTTGGGGCGTAGGCTCCATGGGTCCTTACGGAGCTTGGTACTGATACTGCTGGTTATTGGAGTAGTTAGGTCTAGGTTTGAAATTCTGGAGGTTGAAAGGCGGCTGCTGCTGATTCTGGAATAGATTTTATGGTTGCGGTTGGCTTGGCTCAAGTTGTTGCTAGTTGTTGTCGTAGCTCAGGTTTGGGTGGCGCCAACCATTGTTGTAATTCTGAGTGTAGGGTTCATACTTCTTGGGGGCTCCATTATAGTTCCCAACAACATTCACATCTATCTCATCCGGGATGTAAGGGCAAGCGTCGTGGGGTGGTCAGTGAAGTTACAAAAACTATATGCCTTGATCTGCACGGGTTGGCCGGTAGACATGTTCTGAAGCATTCTAGTGATGGTGGAAAGTTAATTTTCCATAGCAGCAGACCGAGCATCATGGACAATGGGGGTCATCTGTTCTAATGGCACATCGTTCTTAGCCATGAGTTCTAAAAGAGCTTTTGCTTCCGCAGGGGTTAGAGCAAGTAGGGAACCGCGGCTGGCAACATCTATTAGGGCTTTGTCCCACCCTCGCAGTCCTTCATAGAAATATTGGATAAGAGTGTGGTCGGGAATGTTGTGCGAGGGGCAGAGAGTTTGCATCTTTTTGTAGCGGTCATAGTGCTGTCCTAGGTTCTCGGCCTCCTTTTGGACAATGGACACCAATTGTTTCTTGGTAACGTTGGCCATAGTAGTGGGATAGTACTTTTCTGTGAAGACTTTGAACATATCGGCCCAGCTGGTGATGGATAGAGGAGGTAGATCGTAAAACCAATTGTGGGCATCATCTTCAAGTGACCACATGAATGCCCTCAGTTTAGCATGATTGATGTCCACTTCTGCGGGTTTTAGAGCTTCGCAAACTGAGTTGAGCTGCTGGAGGTGACGGAGTGCGCTCTCCTTGGAAATGCCATGGAACTTGGGCAAGTAGTGGAGGACCGAGGACTTGATTATCCAATCGTGAGCTATAGTAGGCCACGCGATGCACCTTGCGGTGGATTCAGTGGTAGCATTTAGATCCTCTATGGTCTGGTTGTTGACAACTTCACCATTTTCAGCCATGATTGGTTGTTCGGGGGGTAGGTTGTCGTCAACAGCTAGGTCGGGCTGCTCGATGTGAGCGGGGTGTTGCAAGTGGTCAGGGGGGTTTCAGGTGAATTTGATGTAGGAGTTGCAGACTTATGTTGCTTGGCTAATTTGCGAGCTAATCGTTCTATTCTCCTGATTTTGGGATCGTAAGGCAATAGAGTTGTGTTGGAAGACCTGGTCATACAAAAAGAAAAGAGAGTTAATATTGTCAATCCCCGGCAACGGCGCTAAAATTTGATCGGTTGTCGAAGCCGTAAAAAATAATAATAAAAACCTGCAGTCAAGTGTACAATAAATTGTGTATAGAGGCAACATGATCGAACACAAGGATTAAAGGTTAACACTCTAATCAATTCATGAAACAAAGAAATCCAAATAGAAAAGTAACAAAGGGGGTTTTGAATGGTTGTTTGATTATCAATTACCTAAAACAGTAATAAAGGAATTTAAAGGAGATAAGAAATCAATAGAGAGAAGGTTCCCAGTAAGAATCTGTATCCGGTTGTAATTATGGTCAGCTAGTCATCAGTGCAAGTATCATCTACCCCTAGCTGATAGACGCGCTATAGGGACCAGGTACGCTTAGGTCCCCTGCTTACCTTCGTAAGAGAAGCTACCTTAAGGTACGCTTATGGGGTAACCTTGACAGTCCGCCGTCCTCCAAGGTACGCTTATGGGGACAATACTCGGCTACCCATGAAGAGGAGGTAAGACGCTTCTAGGGCGAGACACTCAGTACGCTCGAGGCTCTACCCTAATGATCTGTTCAACCCAACTGAATGAGACTAGAAACCTACCCTTTTGTTGTGCAAGTTCTTTGGTGAAAAGCAAGTTAATGCGATGACTTTCTTCGAGCGGATGCGTACTCTTTGGGTCACTTATGGCGAGTTTGAGATGACTGGTTTGGACTTGAATTTGTTTCTGTTTCAGTTCTCACTCGAGCATGATCGTAACATGGTCATGGCAATGACAACTTGGTTCTCTTACAAACACCTAGTTACCGTGGAGAAGGTCACCAGAATGAGTAACTCCTTGCAGTCGACATGTCTCATATAATGTTCTCGGTACGTGTTTATGATTTACCTATTAATTTCTGTACAAGGGAAAAAAATTGAGTATATTGGAAATCAAGTGGGTTTGCTTCTCAGAGTGGAAGAGGCTGAGCTGAAAGCTCTATGGAGGTGGGTTACCATTCGTGTCCTCCTCGATGTGGAGCGCCCATTCACTAAGGAGCACAAGGTTTCGGATCAAAAGGGAAAGAAGGTACCGATCGCAATTATGTATGAAAGACTAGAAATTTATTGCTATTATTGCGGTAGGCTAGGTCACATTCATCAACACTGCTAGGAGGTTTTTTGCATGACCATGAGGGATTGACGCCTCTAAACTTTAATGTGGGTTAGAGGGCTCCAACTGACCCTCTAGTGGTGTTACGTCACGAGGGTCAAGGCAGGTTTGGTTAGAGCTGGGGAAAATTGGTGGTACAAAGTGCTGAGCTAATGGATAGTAGTCAGTTTTGAGCAGATAGTCCAAGCATCCAGCGCAAGTAGATGCCAATCAAGATCAGTTTGGGTGAGGATCTATCAGCCTTACAGGTTAGTTCGGGTGACAGGCTGTTTGATTCGGTGGGGGTGAGACTGTGACTAAGTGGAGGATAGAGGTAGTGGAAACCTTCAAGAATATAATGATTAAGGAAAACTTGGAGAATAAAATGGGTAGTGGGGAGTGATACGATCCTAGATACCTTGGATCTTCACTCGACGATCGTTGCTCAAAGGGATGAATTTGATGCGAAAATAGTAGCTCAACGAGTGCGAGCCTAAACAAAGTAATCTTAGATTACCTAACCTAGTCGATTTCAAGTGAGGTTCTCAATCAAGTTCTAAACCTAAATTCAACTATGTGAATCTCTTCCTAGATGAACAAATGATAGGGTTGGAATTTTGGGTTTTACTTACTTAGACTCAAGCTTCCAGACTTAAGAATAAACAAGGCTCACGCATGAACAAATAGAGAAAACTCTCTCATGATTTTATCTCAAAATAATCGTAAATAATCATAAGTTACAAAAGAGGGTCGTGTGGCCATATAAATACTAAACCTCTAAAACCTTCTATGAATAGAATTAGAAGTTCTAGATAAATAATAATACTTAATTTTAAATAATAAAATAAATAAATAAGTTCTAAGACTCATAAGAGTCCGACTTGGTCCATAACGCGACCAAGCTAAGGTGCACGTCCATGCCCATGTTGTGCGCCCTATGCGTGTCCGCACCATGCACATACGTTAAGGTCAGACGCGGTCCTTCTTGGACTTTCTCTGTGCGAATGGGCTAAGTCTTCGTCCAGTTTGAGCAAAAGTTACAAAAAACCTAAGGTTGTACAATGCGCCTCGGTCTGAGCCTCAATAGCTCGAGTTGGTGCGACATGGTTCATTTTGTGAGGTTAAGAGCATAGTCACAAGCCTCGGTGCCCTTTCCCTCAAGATGGCATCTTCGAGCAGAGTCTCTCTCTCAAGCTCCTTGTGAAGAAGTGCCAAGAGTGCTCCTTGAATCTCCTTGCATTTGGCTTGAGTCATCGAGCCCAATGGTGGCAATGGCATGGTTGATGCATGAGATGAACCTCGATTCGCATCAGGGAGTGTGAGATTTTTTTTTGAAAAATTGGTGATAAGATACGAGATCTCTTCTGGTCGGAAACGGCTGCAGCAGCTAGTCGGATGGGAAGCGATCGGCGTCGGAGGTACCTGCAAAGCGCCGGAGGGGGACTCCGGCGTAGACACTCCGATGCTTAAGTCAGTTCGAGTTTTCAGAATGGTAGAGGTTCTCCAAGATGATCCCGATCTTACCTTCTGTTTGGAATTCGTGGGGGTATTTATAGGCTTAAGATGGCGATACCTTACAGCGATAGGGGTAGGCAACGTTTGTAACCATCGCTTCTGGCGATATCAGTTCCGTCATTGGGGCGATAATCATGTAGGGTCTATCGGGAGCGATATCCTCCTTGGTCCCCTAGGATGGGATGACGCCGTGCGCATAAAGGTGCATGAGATCCCCCCCCGCTGAAGTCGACCATCCTAGGAAATTTCCACCGGCCCAGGCGATAGGTTGGCATTTCAGGGAAGCGTATAGAAACTTGTCCGGGATTGATGCCGTAGCCCCAATGTTGCCGTCAGGAGCATTCCAATTGTTATCATAAGCCCAACTGAAAACTAGCCCGAGTGTTCACCAAGGGCTATCCACGTCTGATATCTTAGAATAGGGATCTGCTCGGTCATGAGGCGATATTAATCTTCTTGGCCTCTCGATAGGGCTTATGAAGTCTCCACTTCGTTCAAGTCATAGAAGGACCGTTGTTGGGTTACGTGTGGCGTCATTACGGATATTCAACCAGGCCGTGCCCTAGGCTGGCATATATTCGGGGCTATCGTCCTTTCGAGTGTACTGCAAAGACACAGAGGAGATAGATACTTATACAGAGGTTAGCAAACCTTATACTTACAGAGGTCTGAGGTCACACGAGCCCCGATTTATTCTTTACGCCCGAGAGAGTAGCGGTTATCAACGCGGCTTTACGCCATCAGCTACCTTATGGTTATCGCGGCTTCATACCACCAGACGCCTGTGATGCCAACGTGGTTTTACGCATCTAGGGCCACCGGTGACATCAACGCGGCCTTATACTGTGGATACCGGTAACCTTATGGTTTTAGCGTCAGGGCTACCAGTGACATCGTGTCTTTCAGCGTTTTTTCAGACTCTGCCTCGTACTCCTTCCAGTATCTATATCGCGACCGTTACCCCTTTCTTCCGTTCTAGGCTTATCAGTCCTTGAGGATATCGGGACGGCTCGTCTTTTGAGGACCTCAATTTCTTTTTCCAAGGCCTCTTTTCAGTGGAGCCTATAAATCGGAGAACTTTCTCCATCCACGTTCTCCTCATCTCTATCAGTCAGCATCATGGATCATTTGACCAAGAATTTTCTTCTCTCCAAGGGTCATTCACTCAGGAACCTCAACGACGGTGACGTCGATTTCCTGGAGAACATGCTGGTCAAGACTTCTGAGGATATTCTGGAGCTGCAGGGGATGCTAACTCCGCTCTATTCCCGGCTGGGAGCCATCTCTCTGGAGGACTTCAGTCCTTTGGAGAGTGTTTCAAAGTTGTCTGCCTCCATCTCTCGGATTCAAGTGGTGATCGCTATGCTGCAGCAGCGTAAGGACATGTTGGGGTGCTGCCTGAAGGGGATGAGGGCCACTTCCCATGATCTTGTCCTGGTCATGGATTCCTTGAGGGACCTTCCTGAGGTGCCCGAGGATGCTGGTTCTGACGCCTGATAACGGTGGCTCCCTTTGGGCCTTTTCTTTTCCTCTTGCCTTGTAAATGTATCTTTCGGCCGGTAGGCCATAATAAATAAATCGTTTCAATCATTCCGCCTTGTAACTGTTCTTCCTCTTTGCTGCGCCCTTCGTCATTTTCCAATGAAGATGTTCTTAGCCCAACTGAAAACTGTCTGGCTACTGGGCGGTTTTTCTGTTGATCGTTCTGCCTTAACTCCGCACCGTCCTCATTATAACAACTGATCGGCAGATATTAGCATTATTCTTGATTTGCGCGAGATTTCAACAGGCATGACTGCAAATCTACATTTGCACTTCAGACTGTACACGTGCCAATCTTCAAGAGTCGGGTTGGAGGATCGAAGAGTCTCTTTTCTTCTTTTCCCGGCTATTTAATGAGGCTTTTCCTCCTTCATTCTTATCCATTTCTTTCTCCTTCATTTTTCTTCGTTATAGATCCTCTGCGAGTCTCATGGCTGATTCTTATTTGCTAGGTACGGCTTCGGGGAATTCACCGCCAACTCCTCCGACTACCCCTGACACAGATAATCCTCCCCCATCGCCTCCTTGGAGGCCGGTTGTCCGCCGGCGAGGTCGCAAGAGGCGGAGGAAGGAAGTTGAACAACGAAGGAAGGAGGCTGCCAAGGCCTCTAAGTCATTTTTCGACTCTCTGGCTTCTCTGGCTAGGGAGGAGAAAAAATCGTTTCCTCCTTTGAGTGATTCGCCTCCGTGGGTTCCTTCTGCTGGTTCAGCCGTTGAGGCAGTATCGCCAAGCGTTACGGAGAAAACAACCGGGTCGACTACTGCCGCTAGAAAGAGGGTTGGTGAGTCTTCTCCCCCTGCTGTTGTGGATTCACCATTCTGGGGTGGCGATGACGAAGAGGACGTAGTCTATTGCTACGGCATTACTTGGTCCGACGGTGAAGAGTAGGGCCTAACCCTTCTTTTTGTAGATGCCGTATGGCCTTCCTCATAATAATGAATGATGGTTTTACTTCCTTTTCGCTTCTCATCGCTTACTTATTGTTTCTTTCTGAGCGTTCCGGGTTATCGCGGAAGTGTCCCTTTCGCTACGGGTAACTGCCTTCAACTTCTAATCGGTAACTGTCTTCTTTCAGAAGGCACAAATGACTATCCACGTGTCTTTTTCTGTTCTGCACGTGTTTCATTTTTACAGGCTGTCTCTTCTTTAGGCTTTCCTTTATAAGGAAATCATCTCTCTTTTACTGCTTTTGCTAATATTTTGAGTTTTTGCACATTTTCTCTCTCTTCTGCACTTCTTTTCTTCGAGAGGTTTTATCGCGACCGCTCACTAGTGCCGGCGACCGGCTCACTGGCTTTTTGCTCCAGGTATTTACTCCTTCTACCGCCGTAGATTTACTTTCCCTGTCCCTTATGTCTTCAACTGCTGAAAACCCCATAGATCCCGAAGCTAGGAGAACTCGCAGCATATTCAATTGTAATGAGGTTTTAAGGGTTGAATTAGAGGAGAGTGGTATTAGTTTTCCCACGGGCTATCGCCCTTTTGTCTCTTTGAAGGACACTCGGCTGCCTGACGCCATGTGGGGAACATTCCGGTTAGTTTATTTCAAGATGTTTACTTACGGATTCCGTTTCCCACTCCATACTTCTCTGTTGAAACTGCTAGATCATTATGACCTTAATCCCGTCCAGATTACTCCACCCTCTTGGTGTGGTATTTACGCTTTCCTTCGTTCGTGCGAGATGAAGCGTATATTTGCTCCATCGCTTGATCTATTCCGCACGTTCTTTGTCTTGAGTTGTCGCGACTGCCTGGTAGATATTACCCCCAGATGGGATGATGTCCTTGTGCAACTGTTCTGGCGGAACTTTCAAGGTTTTGAGGAATACGTAGATGACTGGAAGTCTGGCTTTTTCACCCTTCGTTTGCCGTCACGACTCTGGCGCGGGGGTTTCAATCGAAAAATCAATAGTGGCGTTTGGAAAAGACCGGACGTGCTGTCAAGCCAGGATGTTTCCAACGTTAGCGCCTTGTTAGAAATAGAAGGGTCTTTCCGTATCCGGGAGTTTGCTCGGTTCAGGCCCTTGTCAGAGTGCGTTGTGGGTGAGTTTCTTTTTTCTTCTTTATCGCTTCAATCTTCTTAATTTGCTAATATGTTTTGTTGGCAGGTAACGCTGAGAGTAGTTCTTCTGGGGAAAGTGATGCCCCTTTGAACGTAACACCTCTCCAGTCGCTGCCTCCTTCTCCTTCGCCTGAAAATTCCCGCCGCCCACCCATTTCGCCTGGAAGGGAAGGGACTAAAACCGTCACAACTCGCAGAGCCTCCACTCGACCTTCTTGTTTCCTTGAAAATTGGCTTCCGTCCCGTGGCAAGAGGGTAGCTCAAGTCGATCCTGTGTTTGAGAAAATCGACAGCGATAGCGAGAGCATGGACATTGGTCCTGAATTACGTCATGCTACTATTGCCCAAAGGATGAAACTTAGGTCGAGGAGGAATGATGACACGGCGGAATCGGCTGAGGACGATAGCGAAGAAATTGCAGAAGAGACGGAGCGTCTCGTAAAGAAGGTTCGCACAGAGAAAACTAACCCCCCAGTTCCCCCTTTGAAGGGAGTTAACGCGGTCCCCCCCGAGAATATTAACGCTTCTCATGCCGCGAGTACTTCGCAAGTGGTGAAAAATATCAAAGCTATCAGGGTGCCTTCCGCCGTTTCTATCGAAAACAATGAGACCTCGGCAGCCGCGACCTCTCCTTTGTCGTCGGGCCATCCTGCTTCCCCGATAGGTTCTTTTATCCCAGAGGCAACCCTACCGGTTTCAAATTTAAGCGTTCCTCCTGAATTTCTCCCACGGAAGCCTCATCTTTTATTTCTGTCTTCAATTTCGGGCGTTGGTGATTGCGCAAAAAGTTGTTCCCCTCCTTATATCGCCAACCTTTCTCCTCAGAGGTCCCAGGGCCCCACTGGATATCAGCTGGATTTGTCCTCTTTCGGCACTGACGGGCTTCGTGCCTTAGGAATATCGGATCCGTTATCGCGAGAAGAGCCCGTGGGTCCCATAGTGGGACAGATGTTTACTTCTTCCAAGGACAGGGAAGAGTTTTTACAGCATACTCCCGAGACACGACAGTCACACCTCATGAACGACATGCTGGCTAGCTTTCGGAAATTTCATTATTTTCTTGAAGACCAGCGTAACAAAACTCGACCCTCTTCGGATTTGCAGGAACAATTAGACGCGGCCTTGGCGAAGGCGAAGGAGCTATCGCAGTTGCAAGAACGAACTCGGGCGGAGTTGGAGGATTGTCGCGCTGAACTTTCTCGGGAGAAGTCGAAGGGGAAAGCGAGAGCAGAGCTAATGGAGGCGGAACTGGTGGTGGCTGATAAAAAGAACGTCTTCCTCCGCGAAGAGTTGTCATCTCGTGATGCCGATTTGGCCAAAGTTCCTTCGAGGATAGCCTGGTGGAAGAATAAGACCATCGAGGTTTGTATCGCAGGATTTATGGATCTCCATATCCGAGGCGCCGTCGATTCATCCATGCTGGCCTATTACGCTTCCCAAAAAATTAAAGATCTTAGTGAAGGCGAAAGGGGTTTTCCTTCTTCTGGGGAAAAGCAAGGGAATGATGACGGCGAGGCATGCGATGACTCTTAATTGATCCATTGAAGAACATTGCTATTTGTTTTCCATGTCTTGTAATAACGTCCTATCTCGCAGCGATATCGGTACCTTGCTCTTCGGGCGATATCTTATTTTATTTCGCTCTCTTGTACTGTCTTGAGAACTGTTCTTTTATTCAACGCCGATTTGCATCATTTCCTTTCTTGTGATATCGCTTTTGCTTTTTATCAAAAAGTCACATCTACTTTTCAGAGCATTTAATGCTCGCGACCCTTCCGTCGGTGCGCGGGAAAAGTCATGATGGTGCAGACACACGTGTTCGTTTCTTCTGCCGCTTCACCTTAGCGTGTTTAGAAATTTTAACAAGATCGAAGCGTTTGTCGCGCTTCTTCTAGAGTCGTACTCATTGCTTGAATCTTATCCCTCATGCCGCTTCGACACAACGACTGCAGCATCCGTCGTTTCCTTTTAATTACTAGGGTTATAAACCCTCTTTATTTCTTCCCTTTTCTTTTTCACTCCACTTTTTCATATTATCTCTCGGCCGTCTTGTCCTTCTCACCTCCATTCAAGGCTTTCAAAGTTCTTTCCTTTCAAAGGTATTTCCCTTCCTTTCCCTCGTCTTCTTCATTTCTATTTCCTTAGTCCTGTCATGGCAAAGACTCGCCGTTCTGAGTCAAAATCCATCGATGAGAAGAAAATGGATACCACGGTCAGTGTTATTACCACGGAGGCCATTCTCCAGGAGCATTTGGCTACTCACGGTGCCGTTATTCCTGACGGTTGCCAAGCTGTTGTTGCCCCTAGGTCAGTTCGTTTAAACAGCGTTCTGACCGGCAATCAAAGGGTGTTATATGCCCAGATGTTTCGCTACGGTTTCCGGCTCCCTATCGATTCTTTCGTCAAGGGTTTGCTTATTGCTGGCAATTTCAATCCTGCCCAGTTAGCCCCAAATGCATATTGCTGTGTTTATGCTTTTTTGGAACTCTGTAGATATAAGGGGATCACTTCCCCTTCTCTTTTGTTGCTTAGATCCCTTTTTAAATTGATGAAGTGCCGGGGTGTGATAACCATATCGCCTCGCTTTGACAATGATTCTCTCAAGTCTTTTACTTGGAAGTTGCTCCATATTGAGTCTTCTGTTGAGGCTTGGAAAAAGGAGTTCTTTCTGATAAATCTTCCTGACGCTCCTGGTCCCGAGTGGCGTTCTGGGTTCAACCAGGACGTCCAAGATGGCGTTTGGAGTCGACCAGGGACACTTCCCGCTCGTGAACAAGGATGGTTAAACACCTTACTCCAACTGGAGATCAGCGTTCATATTCGACTCACGGCCTGTAGAATGGCCATTCAGGAGTGCGTTAGACGTGAGTATCGCGCTACCTTTCCCTTTCATCACTGATACTAACGCTGACGTTATTTTGTGATTTTGCACCGACGGATCCTGATTATAAACCTGAAAGCGTAAGAAGACGCTTAAGGAGAGCTCATAATAGAGAAGAAAGGGAAAAGCTCGATTCAGAGGCCACTGATAATCCTTCTGAGCTTCCGGCTACTTCCGCGAATCTCGCTCAAGTATCCTCCTCCTCAGTTGGCGAAGGGGATACTGACATCCCTGAAGGTGTTCCCATCGTGACCGTTGCTGCTCCCTCGTCTTCTCAGGCCCCTAAGGCCATTGCCAGAGGAAAAAAGAAGAAAAGAACACGGAGTATCGCCACTCTTACTCCTTCTCCCGACGCTGCGGGTTCTTCTGAGGCACCACCTTCCCTCAACACCGCTACCGTAAGCGTGTTTTTTTTTTTTTTTGTTTTTTTTTGTTTTTTTTTGGTGCGATATATTGTGCCTCAATATCTGTCGTCATTTGATCTATTTTTCTTTTTTCTCAATTTGTACTCCTTGCAGGAGGCCGTTGTAGTTACTGCTTCCGCTCCTTCAGGCAATATGAATCTCACTTATGTGCTGAGGGGTTCCGCGAAGAGGGCCCGGATAGAAGGCGAGGATGAGAACATACCCTCCTCTAACATCGCGGGGGAAGGTGGTTCCGTTAACGTTCCTAATTCCGCAGTGGTTCCTCCAGGTGGACATTCCGCGGAAGTTTTGGGGAACCTAGGCGGTGCGGACCCTTTTGGTGCTTCGCCCAGTTCCTTTGGTGGGCCTGTGCATCATTATTCCTCTTCTTTAGGCTATCAAGACGTCTTGCAGGACCTTTCGGGCTATCAGCCTCATGGTACCTTCCTGCCCCCGGGCAGTTCTTCTTCACAGGTTCGCGCCCCTGGTCCTCTGGCTTTCGTTCCCTCTAGCGTTCCTTGGCGGCAACGCTATAATGAAGTCGGAACCTCTTTCAATTTTGTGGCGGATCTTTGTCCATTAAACGGGCTCGGCGAAGCGACCCATCAGGTTGAGTTGTTCGACTTCCGTACCCGTGGTTTGGCAGCCATCGGGGGCGATGGTTCAGATGAGGTTTCTGCCCTGCTGGCTTCTCAAATTCTGGCCTCATCTGCAGAACGGGAAACTTTCCTTTCCCAGGCGGAAGATGACCAAGTGAACTCCTTCCGTGCTAGCCTTTTCTCCAATATGATGAAATTTCACTACTGGGCGGAGGAGGTGAAGCATCGGACTGTTTCCCTCCGTTCTGTTTCGGCGGAGTTGTCCAAGGAGCAAGATGAAAGGAAAAAGGTGTTGGTAGATCGTTCCAAGATACTACTGGCTCACCACGATTTACAGAAACAACATTCCGCTCTGGAAACAGCTTTGTCAGAGGAACAGGCCAAAGTGACTGCTTTGGAGAATGAGAAGTCCTCTTTAGAAAAGGAGAAGACAGCTTTGGCGGAAGAGTCAGTCGATATGGGCTGGTGGCATGCTGAACAGACCGCCCGTGTTCTAGTTAAGTGTTTCGAAGAAATTCATGGGGTGGATGCGTACAAGGGCGAAGATGTCGCGAAAGCCTTTCTACAGAGTTCTGCCCATATCAACGAGGCAGGCTATCGCCAAGCCAAGGCAGCGGGCTGGAAACGAAAAGACCCCGAGAGCTGATGTGTCGCGATATTTTGCCATTCCCTCTAGCGATCAAATATCGCTTGGCTTTTGTCTTTTGTCTTTGCAGCATAAATATTTTGAACATTGAATCTTTGTAAATCCTTGAGATGCCTTTAATATTTCTAGACAATCCCTTTATCGATATTCCTCTTTTATTTTTCTCATCGCGAGACTTCTCTCGTCACTGAGGTTGCCTTACCCTCACGGTGCGTTTACTTTCTTGAGCAGATCCTTGGTATTTATACCAAGATGACCAAGATCTATGTCGGGTTGGCCTTTCGATAAGCCTATCGGTATCATGACCACCGCTCCTTCCGCTGCTCAGAAGTATTCTGCACATTTCTAATTGTAGATTATCAGTAACAAAACGAGATTTGAGAGATAGTGATTACCCGTAGGAGCCTGTTCGCTGCCATCATTAGGCTTTATCACGGAACCCGTTTCGAATCGTGTTTTCCCTCAGCTCTATACTTCGCCAGGGATTACTCATCCGGTTACTAGCTGGAATTACGCGATCCTTCACGTTTCCCTTATCTCTCGTTCGGCCTTTCTAAGTGCCTCATCTCGTGAGCTGTCGGATCGGGACGGCTATCACAAGGCTAGGGAATTTTCACTTTTATAGGCGTTGTCCTCTCGTTTAGAACCGTGTCCTTACTTAATGGTTTAGCTGCACCAGCCCAACTGTTAAGATAGGATTCTTGTTTCTAAACAGAGTTTCTAACTCTTTGGGGCGTGTCTTGTCTTGATGTACCGTCTCCACGAGATCGGTTATCATTAAAGAACTTTTCACTCCCAAAGATACCGGGCAGTGCCCTCACTTAGTGAGCCATCTGATCAAGATCGGTCATCACAAGGATAGGACTTTTCACCCCCGGGGGCGTCAAGGATCTTTCAATCCGACGCTAATCAAGGATACACTGGGGTCGTGCCCTCACTTAGTGGGCCATCTGATCAAGACCGACCATCACAAGGATAAGACTTTTCACTCCCAGGGTACCCCCCTTTTTACCTGCACAAAAGAAACCACAAACCCACGAAAACTCTCCTATTGAGCGTTAGCCACGGTTAGGGTCGTTATAATCCAAATAGTGCAGATAAAATTAAACTCTAGGATAATATAACTTCAAACGAGCGATATTCCAGGAGTTGGATAAGGGCGTACCGTCAAGTGTCTCCAGGCGATAGGCCCCTCTTCCGACAACGTGGGTTACGCGATACGGTCCTTCCCAGTTAGGACTAAGCTTTCCCATACGTTGTCCGGTTGCTCGCCTGTCTCGGAGCACCAGGTCACCGTTTTTCAACAATCGCTCTTTGACCTGCCTGTTATGATAACGGGCCATTTTTCTTTTGTAGTGTTGCGTTTTCAGTAGGACTTCTTCTCGAACCTCTGGTAACGCGTCCAGGTTAGCACGTAACCGTTCCTCATTCAGTTCCTCACGAAAGTGTGCCACCCGTAGGCTCATGGCCCCAATTTCCACTGGCGTAACGGCTTCAGTTCCAAAAGCCAAAGCGAAAGGCGTTTCTCCAGTGCTAACTTTTACGGTCATGCGGTATGCCCACATCACGTATGGCAATTCATCAGCCCACTTCTTCTTAGACCCCTCTAGGTTTTTCTTAATACCGCTGAGGATGCTCCTATTAGTTACCTCTGCCTGTCCGTTGGTTTGTGGGTGAGCCACGGAAGAGAATCTCTGCTCAATCCCGAATTCTGAGCATTGGTCTTTGAAGAATTGGCTGGTGAACTGGGTCCCGTTATCGCTGACAAGGATACGAGGCACCCCGAATCTCATGATGACTTGATGTTTGAAAAAACGCCATATTTTTTCTGCCGTGATTGTGGCAACCGCTTCAGCTTCCGCCCACTTCGTAAAATAGTCCACAGCCACTATCACAAATTTCAGTTGGGACCTTGCCTTTGGAAATGGACCCAGGATGTCAATCCCCCATTTGGCAAAAGGACAAGGGGCGATGATTTCCGATATTTCCGTGGCTGGACGTCGAGGAATTCTAGCAAATTTCTGACATTTGGGGCAAGCTTGTACATAATCATGGCAATCCCTTCGTATGGTGGGCCAGTAGAATCCTGATCTGAAAACTTGTGACGCCATGGTGTCGCCTGACGCGTGCATTCCGCATATCCCTTCATGGATTTCGCGTAAGGTGTGAAGGCCCTCTTGTTCGGTTATACATTTGGCGGCGGGGTGAGAAAAACATCTTCGAATTAGATCCCCGTTATAGTACGTGCAACGAGCAGCCTGTCTTAGCACTTTCATCTTTTCAGCGTTACCGTCAGGCAGCTCTTCGTGCATCAGGTATTTTATTACCGGAATCCGCCAATCATTCTCGAGCTCATTCACACACAAAGAGGCTTGTTCCTCCATGAAGGATGGCACCGATAGCTCACGATAATACACATCTTTAGGTATAGCTGCTTCAGGATTCGCGGCCAGCTTGGCAAGGTAATCGGCTTCAGCATTTTCCTCTCGGGGAACGTGTTCGAAGCTGACTTGCATGCCCTCTTTCTTTATTTCCACTAGTTCTCGCGTTACCTTAGAGAGGTACTGCACCATAATAGGTTCTCGAGCCTGAGAGTGTCCTGAGACCTGGTCAATTATCAGTTTGGAGTCTCCACAAATTTTTAGACGCAGATCTCCTGTTTGGCCGGTATCGCGCCTTCCCTTGGAAGAAAACTCTCTTCCTATTCTGAGTCCAGCTAGCAATGCCTCATATTCGGCTGCGTTATTGGACAAAGGCTGCAAGATTTGAATAGCATACCGTATATGCATATCGTGCGGCCCGTTTATGAAGACTCCGGCCCCCGCCAGCTCTTGGTTTTTGGCTCCGTCCACATGAACGATCCAAAGATCCGTATATGTTTCTGGGAATGGGAGATCCATATCGTTCCATTCCGCTTCAGGTACACCACTCAAAGGGTCCTCTGTGAAAGTACACTCCGCTATAAAATCAGCAAGGACCTGAGCCTTTACGGATGGCCGGGACTGGTACCTCAAACCATATTGTTCGAGTTCTAGGGCCCAGATCAGCATTCTTCTTGAAGATTCAGGCTTTCGAAATATCCTCTTCAAGGGTTGGTCTGTAAGTACAACGATAGGATAAGACTGGAAGTATCGGTCCATCTTGCGTGCGGCTTGTATAAGGGCGAACGCTATTTTCTCAATACGAGCATATCGCAGTTCCGCGTCCTTTAAGACATGACTCATGAAGTAAACTGGGCGATGAGTGTGGTTATCATCTCGAACGAGGACGGCGCTGACCACTTCGTCCGCCGCGCCCAAGTACAAGTACAGGGTATCGCCGGACTCGGGCCTTGTCAATAATAAATCGGATGATAAATAGTCCTTTAAGTCCACAAATGCTTGCTCACATTCTGGGGTCCACCCGAACGTGGCTTTCCGTCGTATGACTTTGAAAAAAGGGAGGCACTTTTCTCCTTGCTTGGAGACGAATCGTCCCAGAGCGATAACGCGCCCCGTTAGCCTTTGCACTTCCTTAACGGTTCTCGGCGATATCATATCATGTATAGCTTTAACCTTGGAAGGATTAGGCTGGATACCTTTCTGGCTAACTACGTAGCCCAAGAACTTACCCGTCTGGAATGCAAACATGCACTTCCGGGGGTTTAGCTTCATGCGATACCTTTTCATCACATCAAAAACTTCCTTTAGATCCTGTAGGTGATCATGAAAATTCGCACTCTTCACCAGTATGTCGTCAACATATGCTTCCACATTTCTCCCTATTTGTTCCTCAAAAATCTTATTTGCCATTCGCTGAAATGTGGCCCCCGCGCTCTTTAGTCCAAATGGCATCGCTGTGTAACAATACGTGGCTTTAGGAGTAAGGAAGGCGGTCTTCTCCTCATCCTCTAGGGCCATAGGGATTTGATGATATCCGGAATTGGCGTCCAATGAGCTTAGATATGCGTACCCAGCGGTTTGATCAACCAACTGATCTATGCGAGGAAGCGGGTAGCAATCCTTAGGACAAGCATCGTTCAAATCGGTGAAGTCAATGCACATACGCCAGTCTCCATTGGGTTTAGGAACAAGAACCGGGTTGGCTAGCCAAGTGGGATACTGTACTTCGCGAATGAAACCCGCGTCAAGGAGCTTCACAACCTCCTTTTCCACAGCCGACGCTTTTTCGGTGGAGAACGCCCGTCGTTTTTGCTGAACTGACTTGGCGTCAGGGTCAACGTTAAGCCTATGCTCGGCTATTTCTCGTGATATACCTGGCATATCGGCGGGCTTCCATGCGAAATTTCCTTGGCATTTGTTCAGCAGCCGTGCCAGTTGAAGATTTTCCGCTGGGCTGAGCTTATCGCTGACCAGGAAGCTGGCTCCCTCTTTGCCTATCACTGATACGGGTACCATCTTGTCAAGGGGTTGAGCGCGCTTTTCATCACCCTGCTCGTAGGGGTCTGCCGCTATACACACGTATCTATCGCAGCTCGTCTGAGTCATGAGCGAATAGCATTCTGCCGCCAGTTTCTGATCACCTTTTATCGATACCACCCCGTCCCAGGAGGGGTATTTCATCTTTAGATGTTTTTGTGATATCGCCGCTCCGAAGCGATTGAGGAAAGGCCGTCCGAGTATGACGTTATAGGGCAGATTCAGATCCACAACAAGGAACAACAAATTCTCTGACCGTTTGTAAGTGTCTTCTCAGAAGTATACGGGTAAGGTGATTACTCCCGTAACAGGGATAGGGGTCCCATCCACTCCGACTATGGGTCTCTTACTAGGCGTTAACTCATCGTGGGGGCGTTTCATGAGGTTGTAAGCTTCCAGCGAAAAAAGGTTCACGGCACTCCCGTTGTCCACAAGAGTCCTTCTTATACCATGACTGGCGATGACAGGTGTGACTACCAAGGCGTCATTATGGGGATAGATAACGCCTTTTTCATCCTCTTCTGAAAAGGATAAGATCATGCGATCAAGTATGTCTATCGCTCCACCTTTCTTTGTCATGCCGTCTCGCGTACGCTTTTCCCCTTTCGCCACCATCGACTGTTCTGATTCATCTGCGTAGGGGATCCCTCCCGCTATGATATTGATTATGGGGATGTCGTCGCCATCTATCGCGAAGGTTTCCCCACCCTTTCCTTTGGGAGCGTTATCCGGCTGTGGGACTGGAGGGGGCCTTGGTCGTTCGTCTGCCGCTCTTCTTATCGGATTGTTTCGGGCATCTTCCCTTACTTGAGTCGCAAATTCTCCCAGATATTCTTCCTCCACCAAGCGTTCTATCGCCCACTTTAATTCTCTGCAAGCCTCTGTGGAATGTCCTCTGGCTTTATGGAATTTACAGTAAGCGTTTTCTCTTCTGCCTAAAAGCACTCCAGGTTTCGTGGGTGCAGGATAACGGATAGGAAGATCTCGCTGTTCCGCTATCGCCAAGATCTCCGCTCTTGGTACATTCAAGGAGGGAAAATCTGGATCATACGCCCGATTTTTGTTAGCGTTCCCTTGACGCTGATGAGGGGAACTACCTTGTTTTCCTTTCGAGGAATTTCCTTTTTGCTTATCGTAGGTCTTTGGGATGTAATCTTTCCGTCGAGCGTAATCATCAGTGTAATGATCGTCAACCAGAGGATTTGCGGGAGCGGCAGGGATGTGAGGTGCCCCAGGCGGCATATTAAATGTTCTATTTCTATTTTCTTCTTCTTCCATTTTCGCATAATTATGGGCTTTAAGTCTTAGTGCGTCCAAGGATATTGGAGGATCCACCATCAATGCATCTTTCAGTTTTCCATAATGGCAGTTTCTTTTCAGAGCTTCTATGGCGAAATCAACGGTAACGCCCGGCGTTAATGACATTTCCAGATCGAATCGGCTGAGAAATTCTTTCAATGTCTCTTGGGGCTTCCGCTGTATGTCAAATAACGCTGCGGCAGATTTCCGAATTGGAATTGCTGTACTAAATCTGCTCCGAAATTTGGATTCCAACTGTGCGAAATTACTAATGGATCCGCCAGGAAGACCTTCAAACCAAAGACGAGCAACTCCCGATAAGGTCATAACAAATATCTGACATAAAGCCGCATCACTGTGGGTTTGAAACTGGACGAAATCCTTCACTTTGTTGATGTGCGAAATAGGATCTTTAGTACCATCATAAGTATCAGTGGGAAGCTTCACTCGCCTACTGACCCTGTGACGTCTTACACGACGACTGAAAGGGTGACCTGAGGTATCATCAAGAATCTCACGCGCATGACGTGGGGGAGATATGTCTCCTTGTCGCCCTCCTTCCCTTGGTTCAGGTATATGATGTCGCCTGGGAGACCGACTGCGACTCCTGGGAGAACGACTTCGATATCTTCTGCTACTGGATCTTTCACTGTATACGGGAGATAAACTCCTGTTTGTTCCTTCCCTTCGTCCGGCCCAACGGTTCCTCAACGCCTCAAGCTGCCTGTCTTCCTGCAGAAGAAGTCTTTGCGGCATTTGTGGTACATAAGCCTCTACTCCTCCTTGAGTGAGCTGTACATGACCAACCGGGGGATTTCCTGTGGATAAAGGCACTTGGGGGTTCTCTGGAAACAACGGGGGCAGAGGTTGATCAGCAACAATAGATGGTGTGAACATGACACGAGGAGGAACGCTAGATCCAGAAGCACCAGGCGTGACTCTAGTGGCCATTTCAGTCAAATATTCCAAGCGGGAACGAAGGGCCGCTATTTCCATAGCAAAGGGATTTTCATTGCTAAGCACAGATCCTTCTAAAAGAGGAGTGTAAAGATCAGATCCCACCGTCTGTGATGAAGAAATGACCGTCTGTGAGGAGATAGATCCTCCGGCGATCCCGACCGAGAGGTCCAGAGGTCCCGAGATAGTCGATTGCGTCGTCATAGAGAGATCAGCAGTAGCAAAAGGAAATAACCGCCTGCGAGTTGAGAAAGGAATATTGGAAAATGTAGACCGGTCTGGCTCCGATCTGGCTGTCATAACCGTTCCGATCTCCCAACTAAACGGAGCTTGGCTATTAAGGACGCTCACTTAATACACCAAAGCTCTCAATGAAAGCACCATTTGATAAGATACGAGATCTCTTCTGGTCGGAAACGGCTGCAGCAGCTAGTCGGATGGGAAGCGATCGGCGTCGGAGGTACCTGCAAAGCGCCGGAGGGGGACTCCGGCGTAGACACTCCGATGCTTAAGTCAGTTCGAGTTTTCAGAATGGTAGAGGTTCTCCAAGATGATCCCGATCTTACCTTCTGTTTGGAATTCGTGGGGGTATTTATAGGCTTAAGATGGCGATACCTTACAGCGATAGGGGTAGGCAACGTTTGTAACCATCGCTTCTGGCGATATCAGTTCCGTCATTGGGGCGATAATCATGTAGGGTCTATCGGGAGCGATATCCTCCTTGGTCCCCTAGGATGGGATGACGCCGTGCGCATAAAGGTGCATGAGATCCCCCCCCGCTGAAGTCGACCATCCTAGGAAATTTCCGCCGGCCCAGGCGATAGGTTGGCATTTCAGGGAAGCGTATAGAAACTTGTCCGGGATTGATGCCGTAGCCCCAATGTTGCCGTCAGGAGCATTCCAATTGTTATCAATTGGAAAATCACTTGCTTAACTCCTCGAGAGATTTCGGGGGAGATAATGTTAAAGTGGGTGGTTTAGGATTTAATTTGGGTGTTGGGGGCGGTGTTGGGCTGGGGAGTGGGACTGGGTGCAGTTCAACTTATAATAGTGGGCTAAGACTGGTTGGTGATAGACGTGGGTTGTGTGGTGGTTAGGAATGGATAATGGTCTAACGGTGGTTGGGTTGGGTGGTGATGCGGGCATAGCTGCTGAGCTGAGAGGGAAGGCTTTGATGGGCTCTAGGCCATAATCTTATGGGTCGCGTGATGACAACACTTCAGCTGCTAGGCCAGCTTTTGGGCTTGGGAATGGTGGGCTAGTTAGTGGTCTGGTTGAGGAAGGAAAGGGGCAGTTGCTAAGCTGGGTAGTGAGACGAGTTTGTGGTTGGATTTTAGGGACGCAGAGTTTGGTTAGCCGAGTTCCATCCATCCCCGGGCTATTACTGGTCCAGGAAAAGTAATGGAGTTGAGCCGTGGGCCTTCACTCGCAAAGAGAGTGGGCTTCAGCGGTTAGGGTCTGACCAAGATGGAGTCGAGGTGATACGATCCTATCTCCATGGCTAGCCCCAGCGCAAGCACAATGCGCACACGCCTTGCGGCCAAGGCCAATCAAACGAATACCTCGGGCCAAGGACGTCATGAAGCATCTAGCGAGGTTAATACAACCTCTACACATGGATACAAGGCAAGATATATTGCTAGATCGAGCCATTAGGCGAAGGATGACTTGGAAGGTAGCTTGGAGGCGCTTAGGGCAAGACTTCACATCCGACTAAGCCAAGACATGGAAGAGAGATTTCAATCTGGCAACCAAAGTAAATACAAGACTGATTGATGTCTTAGGAAGATTTTGGCCAAGTTTGAGCCAATTTGGACAAGTAGATTGCAAGATGGTTCATGGTGACATTCTCGCACGCAAGGGTTCTAGGAGCAGAAGGAACAGGCGACTTTGTCTGAGTCTAATTGGACCTATACAAGTCAGAATCATGCGATCTATATAAATTATGAAACCTCAGGATGTTTTCTCCATTGTGACCATGTTTCAGCTTAAACTCATGAGCCGTTTGTTTGTTATTCAACGATACATTTTCGCTGACAGCAATCCTACTCCTACTCGGACTTATAGACGCATCAGGTTACGCTTTGCAAGTTTATTCGGACCTGTTCATTCCAGACCAGGGAGAGAGACATGTTTCCACCATTTCCAGATGTTAGCTTTCGAATGGGACAAGTTTCAGCCCGATCGGACGAGCGGATTAAGAGTTAGGCCTAGTGGATATTTTCGTGCGTAGTGTGAACGCGCAATAGCCCGCAACTTGGAGAATGCGGCCCAACTTGGAGTCCAGCCGGGCGAATCACTTAAGGAGCTTCTGGAATGTTTATATTGTATTTATTATTTAGTTTGTAGAGTTATTTTGTAGATAGAACTCCTACTTCTACTTAGTTTAGAACTTCTACTTAGAATAGGCTTCCTAGTTTTAGTTAAACGTGTACTAGGCTTTGCCTATATATAGAGCCTTTTGTGCTCATTGTAAATCAGACCCTTTTTGATGATATAAACACAGAGTTGTTTCTCTAAAAATTTTCATGTGTGAACCTTGGCTCTATTTGAGACCGAACTCTCGAATAACTTTCAAGTAAAGCCCGAAAGTTCAACCTATCACAAAGTGTCAAGTGATCGACTATCAAATCCATCCAAGAGCCGACTATCACGTCCGTCCAAGTGGCCGATTACCAAGTCCATCCAAGATCTCTTTGTGAGAACCTCATTAGGTGACAACTAGGCCGACTAGCCGTCTGTCAAAAGTCCCCAAGTGAGTTATCTACCAAATTCCACGTCAAGCTCAAACCTTGGAACTAGATCGTCATTCAAGCGCATCCTAGGAAACTAGGATCGTATCAGTTGGTAGCAGAGCTCTAGGAGTTCAAGGTTTGATTTATATCAATCTATCTTTACTTTTATTTTGTTATTTTCATTTTTGGCTGAGTCGATTTAGAAAACAGTTTTCTAGATCTAATTTTGTGTCATTGTAAAAACAAATCTTGTTCGATTTGTTTGAGTAAAAAAAAAAGGACAAACCCTAATTGATAGTGACTTGGTTTAGTTGTGTCTTTTGTTTATCAAAAAGTGTCATAAAAATCAGTCTTCAAAGTTTCATAAAAAGAGTCACAAAAATAGTCGACAAAAGTGTCAGAGTCGAAACCATATTTCAATACATACTAGTTGGAATTTAATTTCAGGGAAAAAGAGTCTGTTAGATAGCTGTGTCTGTTGGGAGTCTGACTAAAAAAGAATCAAGTAATTCGGACACCGGAGTTAAAAGTTACACCCAAAGTCCCAAGACGTGTTTACAAAAAAATCAATCCCCAAAGTGTCTTTTGTTTTGATTTTTATTAAGAGTCATGTTGAGGAGTCGAACGTATCAAGTGAGTTGGCATGAGAAACAATGTAAGAAGTGGTATGAAATTGATGCCTATGTGAGACAAGGGCAGTATGATAGGTATGATGGGAGGAGACCTCGGTTTAAGGATCAACTTGACACAAACCGTAGGAGCATGAGGATGATAATCCCTTCCTTTGGAGGAACAAAAGATCCGCATAAATACCTAGCGTGGGAAAGGGAGATCCAATTGATATTTTCTTATTGTGAGTACTCGGAGGGGGAGAAAGTGACAATAGAATCATCTGGGTTCTTTGGATATGCCACTCGTTGGTGGAATGATTGGAAGAGAGCTCTAGTCGACCCAATTTCGACTTGGAATGATATGACGATGTTCATGAGGCGACGATTCCTACCCGCACACCTACGAGAAGAGTTTCACCAATGATTGACGTTTATTTCCATGCGTTTTTACCATCTAAAACTACCTTGTTTATGGTGAAAACTATTCCTTTCACGTCAATTTGCTATCTTTTGAAGGAAATCTTGGGCGACAAAAGAAATGGAGAAAATAGAAAAGCTATCTCTGGAGCGAAAATCAGACATACGAGCAATCTTAGCTAAGACAGTGGTTGTCTTAGTGATAACAATCGAGATAGTCCTAACTGTCCTACTGCACAAACGGTTCTTATCGGAACGGATCCCCCTAAGCTCCATAAGGATATCCCTGTATCGCCTAAGGATCAGCGAAGGATTCCTAGGATGGTCGACTTCAGCGCGGGGGGGGGGGGGGGGGACTCACGCAATTCTATACGCACGACGTCATCCCATCCTAGGGACCCACAAGGTTATCGCTCCCGGCAGCCCCATCAGACATCGCCCATGACGTCATCCACTGATATCGCCTGTGACGTCATCATCAAACGGCGCCCTCTTTGATATCGCCAGGTATCGCTGTCCAGATCTATAAATACCCCACCATTTTTCACAATCAGGGTAAGGTCAAGCTCACCTAGAGAAACCTCTACTACTCTTAAAACCCGAACTAACTTAAGCATCGGAGTGTCTACGCCGGAGCTCCCCCTCCGGCGCCTTGCAGGTACACTCGCCGCCATTCACTACCGTTCCGATCGCACACGACGCAGAATCTCACAAGATTGACATTGAATCTTATCAAATGGTGCTTTCGTTGAGAGCTTTGGTATATTAAGTGAGCGTCCTTAATAGCCAAGCTCCGTTTAGTCGGAAGATTGGAACTGTCATGATCACAGGATCGGAGTCGATCCGATCATCATCCTCTAATATCCCTTTCCACATCCACAGGCGGCTTTTTCCCTTTGCTACTGCTGATCTCTCTATGACGACACAACCAATTATTTCAGGACCTCTGGACCATTCGGCTGGAATTGCTGGAGGAGTGGTCTCCTCGCAAACAGACGTTTTGTCATCCCAGATGGCGGGATCCGACTTCTCCACTCCTCTTTCGAGAGAATATACACTCAACCGTGAACATCCTTTTGCAATGGAAATAACGACCCTTCGTTCTCGGCTGGAATATTTGACTGAAATGGCCGCAAGAGGTGCCCCGGTGCTTCTAGATCTGGTCACCCTCCTCGCATCATGTTTACTCCATCTATTGTCGCTGATCGACCCGTGTCACCGTTGTTTTCAGAAAACCTCCAGATTCCTTTACCTGATGGAAATCCTCTGAGTAGTGCTGGGCAGCGTGCTCAAGGAAGAATAGAGGCTTATGTACCGCAAAGGCCGCAAGGTCTCCTCCTACAAGGAGACAGGTAACTTGAGGGGGTTAGGAACCGGTGGGACGGACGGAGGGAAGGAGTCCACAGAAGTTTGTCTCCTGAATACAGTGATAGGTCCACTAGCCGGAGGTATTGAAGTCATTTGCGCAGAAGTCGCAGTCGATCTCCTAGGCGACATCTTACTCCAGAACCGCGAGATAGAGGGCGTCAAGCTAACATGTCTCCCCCGCGTCAAGCGCATGAAATTCTTGATGATACATCGGGCCACCCATTTAGCCATCGCATAAGGCGTCACCGAGTCAGTCGACGTGTAAAGCTTCCCACTGACACTTATGATGGTACGAAAGATCCCATCTCACATATCAATAAAGTGAAAGATTTTGTTCAGTTTCAGACCCACAGTGATGCGGCACTATGCCAAATATTTGTTATGACGCTATCAGGCGTTGCGCGTCTCTGGTTTGAAGGTCTCCCTGGTGGATCCATTAGTAATTTCTCACAGTTAGAATCTAAATTTTGGAGCAGATTTAGCACCGCAATTCCAATCAGAAAATCTGCCGCCGCGTTATTTGACATATAGCGAATGCCTCAAGAATCCTTGAAGGATTTTCTCAGCCGCTTCGATCTGGAAATGTCCTTAACGCCGGGCGTTACCATCGATTTTGCTATAGAAGCTCTGAAAAGAAATTGCTGTTATGGGAAGCTGAAAGACGCACTTATGGTGGACCCCCCATTGACTTTAGACGCGTTGAGACTTAAAGTCCACAATTACGCAAAAATGGAAGAAGAAGAAAACAGAGATCGAACGTACAGTGTGCCGCAGGGGGCATCTCAAATCACTGCTGCTCCTGCGAAGCCTCTACCCGAAGACCATTTTATCGATGATTACACTAGGCGGAAGGATCATATCCCCAAGACCTCTGACAGACAAAGGGGCAATTTTCTAAAGGGAAAAACCAGTGGCTCCCCCACTCGGCGGCGCGGGGATTCTTATAAAAATCGAACGTACGACCCAGATTTTCCTTCCCTCATGTGCCAAGGGCCGAAATTTTAGCGATAGCGGAACAGCGAAACCTTCCCATCCGCTACCCCGCGCCTGCAAAACCAGGAGTGTTTTTAGGGAGAAGAGAAAATGCTTATTGTAAATTCCACAAAGCCAGAGGCCATTCCACGGAGGCGTGTAGAGACTTAAAAGCGGCGATAGAACGATTGGTTGAAGAAGGATATTTGGGAGAATTCGCCACCTAGATGAGAGAAGATGCTCGCAATAATCTCAGGAAAAGGACGGCGGATGAACGACCCGTTCCTCCTCACGACCCGCAAAAGGATAATATTCCCAGAGGGAAAGATAGGGAAGCTCTTACGGTTGATGACGAGTATATCCCCATAATTAATATCATTGCGGGAGGAACTCCCTATATGAACGAGTCAGAGCAGCTGACGTTCCCGAAAGGAGACAAACGCGCACGAGATGGCACGATGAAAAAAGGAGATGCGATAGGCATTTTAGATCGAATGGTACTGTCCTTTTCTGAAGAAGATGAGAAAGGCGTCGTCTACCCACACAATGATGCTTTGGTAGTTACGCCCGTCATCGCTAGCCATGGAATCAGAAGAACTCTCATTGATAATGGGAGTGCGGTGAATCTCTTTTCGCTGGAAGCCTACAACCTCATGAAACGCCCTACTAATGAGCTAACACCTAGTAAACGACCTATAGTCGGCGTTGATGGAGTTCCAATCCCTGTTACGGGGGTGATTACCCTGCCTATATATTTCCGAGAAGACACCTATAAGCGATCAGAGAACTTGTTATTCCTTGTCGTGGATCTGAATTTGCCCTACAATGTCGTACTCGGACGACCTTTCCTTAACCGCTTTGGCGCAGTGATATCTCAGAAGCATCTGAAGATGAAGTACCCCTCCTGGGATGGGGTGGTAACCATAAAGGGTGATCAAAAACTAGCAGCTGAATGCTATTCGCTCATGACCCAAAGAAGCTGCGATAGGTACGTGTGTATAGCGGCTGACCCCTATGAACAAAGCGATGAGAAGCGTGCCTAACCTCTGGACAAGATGGTGCCCGTTCCAGTGATCGGAATAGAGGAGGCAAGTTTCCTGATTAGTGAAAAACTTAGCCCAGTGGAAAACCTCCAACTGGCCCGGCTACTAAACAAATGCCAAGGAGACTTCGCGTGGAAACTCGCGGATATGCCAGGAATATCGCGTGAAATAGCCGAACATCGGCTCAATGTGGACCCAGAGGCCAGGCCAGTACAGCAAAAGCGGCGCGCGTTCTCTAATGAAAAGGCGTTGGCCGTGGATAAAGAGGTAGCGAAACTCCTCGATGTAGGATTCATTCGTGAAGTTCAATATCCCACCTGGCTAGCGAACCCCGTTCTTGTTCCTAAGCCCAATGGGGATTGGCGCATGTGCATCGACTTTACTGATTTAAATGATGCCTACCCTAAAGATTTTTACCCGCTTCCTCGAATAGATCAGTTGGTTGATCAGACTGCTGGATACGCTTATTTAAGCTCACTGGATACCAACTCCGGATACCATCAAATTCCCATGGCCCGGGAAGATGAAGAAAAAACTGCGTTTCTCACTCCAAAGGCCACATACTGTTACACGGCGATGCCGTTCGGATTGAAAAATGCCAGGGCAACGTTCCAACGAATGGCCAACAAAATATTTGAAGAACAAATTGGGAGGAACGTAGAGGCGTACGTCGATGATATATTGGTAAAAAGTACGAGTTTTCAGGATCACCTACGAGACTTAAAGGAAGTCTTTGATGTAATGAAAAGGTATCGCATGAAGCTGAATCCCCGAAAATGCATGTTCGCATTCCAAACGGGAAAATTCTTGGGCTACGTCGTTAGCCAAAAGGGTATTCTGCCTAACCCTTTGAAGATCAAAGCGATACAAGACATGATATCGCCCAGAACCGTCAAAGAAGTACAAAGACTCACAGGGCGAGTCATCGCCCTTGGACGATTCATCTCTAAGCAAGGAGAGAAGTGTCTCCATTTTTTCAAAGTTATACGGAAAAAAGCTTCGTTCGGGTGGACCCCTGACTGTGAGGAAGCATTTATCGGCCTGAAAGATTATCTATCGTCTGATTTATTATTGACAAGGCCCGAGGCAGGCGATACCTTATATTTGTATCTTGGCGCTGCAGACGAAGTGGTCAGTGCCGTCCTTGTTCGCGACGACAACCACTCTCATCGCCCAGTCTATTTTGTGAGCCACGTTCTTAAAGATGTGGAATTGCGGTACGCCCGAATCGAAAAGATAGCGTTCGCTCTTATACAAGCCACCCGCAAAATGAACCGATACTTTCAGTCTTATTCCGTCATCGTACTCACAGACCAGCCTTTAAAAAGGATCTTTCAAAAGCCTGAATTTTCCTGAAGGATGTTGATCTGGGCACTCGAATTGGAACAGTATGGATTGAGGTATCAGTCTAGACCGTCTGTAAAGGCTCAGATCCTGGCTGATTTCATAGCGGAATGCACCTTTACAGAGGATCCTTTAGAAGGCGTACCTGAAGTGGAATGGGGCGATATGGATCTCCCATTCCTGGAAACCTATACGGATCTCTGGATCGTCCATGTAGATGGGGCTAAAAACTAAGAGCTGGCTGGAGCTGGAATCTTTATAAATGGGCCGCATGATATGCAAATACGATACGCCATCCGAATCCTACAGCCGTTATCTAATAACGCGGCAGAGTATGAGGCGTTGCTAGCCGGGCTCAGAATTGGAAAGGAGCTTTCTTCTAAAGGAAGGCATGATACTGGAAGAACAGGAGACCTGCGTCTAAAAATCTATGGTGATTCCAAGTTAATAATGGACCAGGTCTTGGGGCACTCTCAGGCCCGAGAACCCATCATGATTCAATATCTCGCCAAAGTGAAGCGGGAACTGTTGGAAATAAAGAAAGAGGGCATGCAAGTTAGCTTTGAGCATATTCCCCGGGAGGAAAACGCTGAAGCAGACAACCTAGCGAAATTGGCCGCAAACCCGGAAGCGTTCATACCCAAGGACATATATTATCGTGAGCTATCGGTACCATCCTTCATGGAGGAGCAAGCATCTTTATGTGTGGAGGAACGTGATAGCGACTGGCGAATTCCCGTAATCAAATACTTGAAACACGAGGAACTGCCTGAGGATACCGTTGAAAAGAAGAAGGTACTGAAACAGGCAGCCTGCTGTACGTACTATGATGGGGATTTGGTTCGAAGATGTTTCTCTCACCCTGTCGCCAAATGTATAACTGGGCAAGAGGGTCTTCACACCTTGCGCGAAATCCATGAAGGAGTGTGTGGTATGCACGTGTCAGGCGATACCCTGGCGGCACAAGTCTTCCGGTCCGGATTCTATTGGCCCACCATTCGAAGAGATTGCCACAATTATGTGCAAGCTTGCCCTAAGTGCCAGGAGTTTGCTAAAATTCCTCGGCGACCTGCCACCGAAATATCTGAAATTATCGCCCCTTGTCCTTTCGCCAAATGGGGGATCGATATCCTAGGTCCATTCCCAAAGGCAAGGTCCCAACTGAAATTTGTGATAGTGGCGGTAGACTACTTTACTAAGTGGGCAGAGGCTGAAGCGGTCGCCACAATCACGGCAGAAAAAACTTGGCGTTTCTTTAAACATCAAGTTATCATGAGATTTAGCGTACCCCGTGTCCTCGTCAGCGACAATGGGACGCAGTTCACCAGCCAATTCTTTCAAGACCAATGCTCAGAATTCAGAATCGAGCAACGTTTTTCCTCCGTAGCTCACCCGCAAACTAATGGGCAAGCGAAAGTGACCAATCGGAGCATCCTCAGCGGTATTAAGAAAAATCTAGAAGGGTCTAAAAAGAAATGGGCCGATGAGCTACCATACGTGATGTGGGCATACCGCATGACCGTTAAGACTAGTACCGGGGAGACGCCCTTCGCGTTGGCCTTCGGGACCGAAGCCGTCACACCAGTAGAAATTTGAACCATGAGCCTACGGGTGGCCCACTTTCGTGAGGAACTAAATGAGGAAAGGTTACGAGCTAACCTGGATGCGTTACCAGAAGTCCGAGAAGAAATCCTTCTGAAAACACAACATTATAAACGAAAGATGGCCCGATATCATAACAGGCGCATTAAAGAGCGATTGCTGAAAGCTGGTGACCTGGTGCTCAGAGACAAGCGAGCGGCAGGACAACGAATGGGGAAACTCAGTCCGAACTGGGAAGGACCATATCGTGTCACCCACGTTGTCGAGAAAGGAGCCTATCGTCTGGAGACACTCGATGGTACACCCCTATCCAACTCTTGGAATATCGCTCGCTTGAAGCTATATTATGCTAGAATTTAATTTTATCTGCACCTTTGATTTATGCCGACCCTAACCATGACTAACGCTCAATGAGAGAGCTTTCGTGGGATGTTGTGGTTGCTCTTGTGCAGATAAAAAGGGGGTATCTTGGGGAAGTGAAAAGTCCTATCCTTGTGATGGCCGGTCTTGATCAGATGGCCCATTAAGTGAGGGCACTACCCAACATACCTTGAATAGCGTCGGATTGAAAGATCCTAGACGCCCCCGGGGGTGAAAAGTCCTACCCTTGTGATGACCGATCTTGATCAGACGGCTCATTAAGTGAGGGCACCACCCGGTATCTTTGGGAGTGAAAAATCTTTTCCTTGTACGGACCGTATCTTTGGGCACCACTCAGCTCACTAAGACGAGGCACTTAAGGGCCGATAGTGAAAACAGGGAAACGTGGAGAATCGTGAAATCCCGGCTAGTAACCAGATGCGTAATCCCTGGTGAAGTATAGAGCTGATAGCGAAAGCGATTCTCCACGGGTTCCAGAGTAACGCCCTATGATGGCAGCGGAAATGCTCCTACGGGTAATTACTGTCTCTCGTAACATGTTTTTGTTACTGATAATCTACAATTAAGAATGCGCAGAATACTTTTCGGGCAGCGGAAAGAGCGAGGATCTCATGAGAAGAGATACCATCAGACTCACTGGGAAAGCTAGCCCAAGGTCGAGTTCCGTAATTTTGACAGGAACGCTAAGGGTCTGTTCGGGAAAGAAAGCGCATGGAATAAATATGGCGAAGATAACGCCAAAGGAGTTCGCAAACAGACAACTAGACAAAAAGAAAGTCAGCGATAAAGTTGTCCGAACATATCAAAATATTTAAGGGGGGCTACAAACGGTGATGGTCAAAATAATAGCAAAAACTTAATGACGATTGGTCACTAAGGGAAAAACGACAAAGCCTCAAAGCGCATCAACCTTCGGGGTTCCTCCTTTTCCAGCCTGCCGCTTTAGCCTGGCGAAAGCCTTCCTCGTTAATGTGCCCTGATCTTTGTTTAAAGGCGGCAGAGACCTCATCGGGTTTGTACGCGTCGACACCGTGGACTTCCTCAAAACAATCAACTAAAGTGACGGCAGTCTGTTCGACATGCCACATGCTCTTATCGGCTGACTCTTCCTCTAGGGCAGTTTTCTCCTTGATCAGAGACGATCTCTCATTCTCCCAGGATAATTTCTCATTCTCCAAAGCGATGACTTTGGCCTTTTCCGCTGCTAAGGCGGCAGATTGCTCTTTTTCTTGCTCCCGATGAGCCAACAATAAATTTGTGTGCTCCTCCAGCCACTTTTTCTTCTCATCCCGCTCCCGCTCCAATTCCTTCAAAGCGGAGGAGAGGGAAGCGGCTTGACTTCGCGCTTCCTCCGCCCAGTAATGGAAAGACATCATATTGGTAAAAAGAGAAGAGCGTATGGAGTTTTCCCTGTCCAGCATAGACCTCGAAAGAAAAGCTGCCCGTTCTAGCGCAGACGCCAATACTTGAGAAGCTAGAAAAGCCGTAACCTCATCGGAGCCGTCACCCCCTAACGCGGTCAAAGCAGTATTCTGGAGATCGAATAATCCAATTTGATGGGTCACCGCAGCGGGCCCACTCAGCGGAACGAGATCTACTACACAGTTAAAAGTGGCTCCTCCTTCACCAAAACGGTCCCGGAGGGGGATACGCGAAGGAAGAAAACCCAAGGAAAAGGGAGCGCGAACCTGTGGCGATGAACCTCCTGAAGCGATATAAACGCCATGAGGCTGATAGCTGGAGAAATCCTGTGAGACATCCTGGTATCCCATATTGGACGGATACACATGAGCGGAACCGCCGAAAGAATGGGGAGAAGCCTCCAAGGTATCGCTAGTGCCCAGATTCCCCAAAAATCCTGAAGGATTCTCTCCCTAAGGAGCAGCCGTCGAGTCAAACCCATCCACAGACCTATTCTCTGCCCCGGTAGTAAAGGAAGAGGGGTTTCCGCCCTCGTCTCCCAAGCACTGTCTCTTCCTAGAACCGGTCAGCGCATAACTCAACTCCATGTTGTCTGACGGAGGAGCGAAGGTAGCAACAACGATAGTGTCCTGCCAAGAATATAATTCAAAATACAGAAAGAAAAGAAGAAAGAAATTAAACAACAACAGAAATGGAAATGTAGCCTATGATGGCTAGAAAGTACCCTTACCGCAGCAGTGTTGGAAGGAGGCGCTTCTGAAGAGCCTGCCGCGTCCGGAGAAGGTGTGAGAGCGGCAACGCTTCTTGTTTTTCTCTTCTTTTTTCCTTTGGTAGTGGCCTTAGAGGCCTGGGAAGAAGAAGAAGTCTGAGCAGGAGGAGCAGCGACGGTCACGAGGGGAACGCCCGAAGGAATGTCGGCCGAAGAGGACACTTGGACAACGCTCGAGGAAGCGGCCGGAAGTTTGGTGGGATTATCAGTTGCTTCCGTGGAAGTGTCTCTCTCTTTTTCCTCTCTCTCTTGAGCCCTCCTCAAACGTCTCCTTACGCTCTCGGGTTTATAGTTGGGATCCATCGCTGCGAAAGCACAAAATAACGTCAGCGTTAGTAACAGTAACAGCAAAGAAAGGAGTAACGCAGCACTCACATTTAACACAACCACGAATATCCATTCGACAAGCTACTTGGCGAATGTGAACGCTGATTTCCAGTTCGAGTAATTTGTTTAACCAGCCTTGTTCACGCTGCGGAAGGGTCTCTGGCTGGCTCCTAGCGGTGTCATCCACGTTTTGGTTAAACCCAGATCGCCACCAGGAATAAAGATCTTCAGGAATATCTACCACAAAAAAACTCCTTTTTCCAGCCATCAATGAAAGACTCGATATGGAGGAGTTTCCAAGTAAAGGACTTAAGAGAGTCGTCGTCGAAGCGGGGTGATATCGTTATCACTCCCCGGCATTTCATCAGCTTAAAAACAGATTTAAGTAGCAGAAGGGAAGGGGAAGTAATCTTTTTGTATTTACAGAGCTCCAAAAAAGCATAAACACAACAATATGCATTTGGGGACAATTGGGCCGGAGACAGATCGCCGGCAACAAGCAATTCCTAGACAAAAGGGTCAATGGGAAGGTGAAAACCATAACGGAACATCTGCGCATACATGACCCTACGAGTGCCCGTCAAAACGCTGTTCAAACGTAGAGACTCGGGGGCAACACTGGCCTTATAATCATCAGGGATGATAGCATTATGGGCGGCCAAATGCTCACGAAGAGCGGCCTCAGAGGTGATAACACTGGCTGTAATATCCATCATTTTTTCATCGGTAGATTTCGACTCAGAACGGCGAGTCTTAGCCATGGCAGAATTAAAAAGCTAAAAGACGAAGAAGACAATGGAGGAGAAAGAAAATACCTTCAGAGAAAAGCAC